>CM077345.1:70957807-72308663 GCA_039655645.1 Ammopiptanthus mongolicus
TCGGGGACGAAATTTCCTGAAAAGGGGGTGGTATGGTAACATCCCGATTTCCTGTGACTCTAATCAAGTGGATTAATCTCGATTAGGGCTTTGAATGATAGTGTAAATTGTTGTGCACTAGTTTTAGACCTAATTTGAAGCTTAGAAATAGGCTTGAACAAGGTTGGAGGTGCCTAAGGGGTTAAACGACTAACTGTGGGAGCCAGAAGTTTGGAAGAATTTTTCAGCTAAACTACACGCTCAAGCGTGGGAAAGGAAGCACTCCCTAGCGTGCCAACGCTCAAGCGTTGGTAACGTTGCACTATCAAGCGTTCCTAGTGCGTTTGCTAGCTGGTGTGCTTTTTGACGCGTGTGCTACACGTGTCAGGCCAGGGTCAAGACGGAGTGGACAAGGTTCCACGCTCAAGCATGGATAACACCTCACGCTTAAGCGTGGGCACGCTCAAGCGTGAAGGTTGTCCACGCTAAAGCGTGCACAACAGCTTAAGTTAGTGGAGTTTCATTTCTCTCCCTCATTTGCACGAAATTTCCTTGAGTTTCCATAATTCTCTGCAACTACAGAGAGAGAGGAAGCAGTGCTTTAGAGTGAGAAAGCTTAGATTAAGGGACTTCGGAGCTTCAGATCGCGATTCCGACAACACCGGTGTGATCGCGGCCCAAGTTATCTCCGGCTTTGACGGATTACTTACTCAATTCGTCCCAGGTAAACTCGAATCGCTAACATGCGCTCTTCGTGTTCTTGGCGTTCTTCGAGTCTTTACCTTTTTCTTTGATCTTTTGAGCCTGCCCTAGGGCACTATTGTATATGTGTTGTGCTCGTGATTAGGGCAAAGTTCTTGCTTGTGATTTCCCCGCAATTGGAGCTTGAGGCCACGGCTAGGGAGAAGGTTCGTGGCTGTTCCGAAGCTATTCTTCGTATTGGAAGTTGCGAGCTTGGCAAGCCGGTGATCGCGTGGATTCGCGTGTCGATTGTTCAGGTGGGGAGAAAGAATACTGCTACCGTCAGGAAGGCAAGAACAATGTAGGATGTTTTTCTGCTATGTATAGGGAAGCCCTAAGCCTTCTAGTGGTTGAGCTCTGATAAAGTGCCTAAACCCTAGGTTTAGCTTACTTTGGGCTATCGCCGTTAAGTTGGAAACCTTAGGCTAGTAAACTTTTGATTGAGGATGTTTGACTTCGTATGAATGTATGCTGCTGATTGTTGTTGTTGCTATCTGTCTAAGTGCCTATATCCTACTTGGTACGTGATATGCTGCTATGTGCTGTTATTGGTATTATTGTTGCTGTTATTATGCTATATGCCGTGATGATTGAACGTTGTGGCAGAATGCCTAAGAGTTAAGTTTGGCTGTGTGCCGTGTTGTTGTCGGATTGATACCGTGGATGGTGCCGTTGCTGTTATGCTGACTTTTGAGGTTGTGGCCGTGACTGTTGGAGCTGTGGCTTGTAGACGCGTGGCGTCGAGCCTGTGGCCGTGTGGATACAGTGGCATCGTGTTGCTTCTAACTGAGAGCTTAGGCGTGCGATCCGATATCAAATCCGTTGAGGATGTTTGCTGCATATCATCATCAGCTGCCAAGTGGCGAGGCCGTGTGACAGGTAGTATGGGCTGCCAGCGTCATACAAGGTTAGTTGTACCTGAGTGCGGGTACGGAGAGTAGATGGGGCAGTCAAGTGAGTGACCTTGGGGATGTTGCCGGTCTCGGGAATAGTTTACAATGACGGATGAGGTAGCCCCTATCCTGTCGTGATGCCCGATTCAGTCTGGTTTGGCCGACTAATCCCAGAGCTTTCCATTTGTTCCAGGCTAACGTTCCGAGGCGACCGAGATACCCCGGTTCCGGTGTGGAAGGAGGATGCACTCTTATTGGTCACGGTGAGCGGTTCGGTTTCTTGGACAAGCTAACTCCGTTCCGACATAGAACCTGTTCCGTGTGGACTTTTTCGGGTGTGGAACCGTTCCAGTGGGAACGAGTTTTGTGAGCGATTCGGCCGACATGCTAAATGGGATCAATATCCCGGTCTAGAGGATTGATCTAAGTGTGAGACTCACGGAGATGGATGCTTGTTGCACGTTTGTCTTGAGAGACGTTTGTCGGAGTGCAATAACTGTTATATCTACGATATCTACTATATGTTATATTTGTTTACTGCATTATTGTTGTTTTCCGATATTGTTATGCACGGTATTTCTTATCTCCCTACTGTTGTTTTTGTTGTTCTGTAATGGGTTCGCATAAAGACGACGAGCCAGCCGAGGAACAGGATGGAACCCAGACTTCACCCATTTATCACGGGGCATCGCGGATGCCGGTGCTGGGCGACGTTGAGATTGTATATCATGATGAGAAGGGATGGCGGGTGGACCCCTCGACCTTCTTAGTGGTTTACACGAGACCCATCAGTCTGATCTTTCGGAAAGGCATGCCACCGTACGTGGATATCATTAGCCCCTACCGCGCGTACCAGTTCCTTCCTTTTCCCAAGATGTGGCGACCACCGAGGCAGAAGGAGCGGGACTACATGTGGGTGGCACCCTAGTCCTCAGTTGTATCCAGCGAGAGAGGCTACGTCTATCGAGGCCAGCACCGGAGGACGGAGCGGTATCTGAGTACCTATCGTAGGCGTAGGATCGTGGTGTCTAGCCCTTCGTCAGAGTATGAGCCTCTGGTGCGGTACAGGCATACTCATGGCGAGGGTCAGGGTAGCTCAGGGCATCCTCACCACTAATGGTGAAAGCCTGCCAGTGCTTCCTAGGTTGTGAGCTGAGAGCTTTTTGTGTACCTTTTGAGAGGGGACGGGTAGTACTGGTGAGCTCCGAGAGTTTTTCTTTTGGCTATGGATGTATTTTCAGTTTACTTTGACAGCATGTATATGTATGTACAGTGCCCTACTGATGGGCTAAGATATGTATGGTATTTGTACAGTTACTTTTATGTTGCTTTTCACTCTGATGATCTTTTTATGCTTGCCGTTATTGCTTGTTTGCTTCCGCGACGTTGTTTGACTACCACACTATTGTTTTATATATGGCTAGGCATAGTCAATAATAGTAGGATTTTTGGGTCTAATGGGATTATCCTTCTAAGAGAGGAGGGTCGTCTCATCAGTCGAATCTCACAAAGCAGGTTCCACGCCGGAATAAGTCCACAATGGAACAGTTTCTGTGTCGGAACGGAGTTAGCTTTTCCAAGAAATCGAACCGTTCGCCATGACCAATAAGAGTGCATCCCCTTTCCACACCGTAACAAGGGTGTCTTGGTCGCCTCGGAACGTTAGCCTGGAACGTGAAAAGCTCAGAGATTAATCGGGCAAACTGGACTAGATTGGGAGTCACGACAGGATAGGAGCTACCTCATCCGTCACTATAACCTATTTCCGAGACCGCAAACATCCCCAAGGTCATTCACTTCATCGACCCCTCCACCTTCCATACCTGCACTCAGGTACAACTAACCTCATATGACGTTGGCAGCCCATACTACCTGCCATATGGCCTCGCCACTTGGCAGCTGATGATATGTAACAAACATCCTCAACGGGCTTGAGACCGGATCTCACGCCTAACACTCAATCAGCAACAACACGATGCCATCGCATCAACACGACCACAACCTCGACGCCACGCGTCCACGAGCCATAGCTCAAACAACACGGCCACAGCCTCAAACAGTCAACACAATAGCATCGGCACCATCCACGGTATCAATCGAACATCAAAAGCGGCACACTGCCAAACCTAAAGCTAACCATCATTCCGTCATAACACAACAGTACAACATACAACATAACAACAATGATATCAACATCCACAATACAACATGCATATCATACATCAAGTAGCATGTAGGCACGTATACAGATAGCATATAGCACAATCAACACCACAACAGTCATACGAAGCAGATCATCCTCAATCAACAGTTATCTAACCTAGAGTTTCCAAAACTAATGGTGATAGTCCAAAGTATGCTAAACTACTTTATCAGGGTTCAACCACTAGTACGGTTAGGGCTTCCCTACACATAGCAGAAAATACAACTACGCTACTATTGCCTTCCCGACGACAACAATACTCTTTCTCCCCACCTGAATAGCCGGCACGTAAATCCACATGAACACAGGCTCACCACCACCACTCGCAGCTCGCAGTTCGCAGCCTCCTCCAAGAATAGCCGCAGTCTCAAGCTCAAATACTCGCATAAACACGAATTCGAACTTTACCCTAATCACGAGCACAACACATATACCATAGTGTTAGCCCTAGGGAAAGCTCAAAGACCAAAGAAGAGAGGTAAAGACTCGACCAACCACAAAGAACATGTATTGGGGATTCGAGTTTACCTTTGGCGAATTGAAAAACGAATCCGTCAAAGTTGTAGATAACTTTGCCGCGATCACAACCGTGTGGTCAAAATCGCGTTTCGGCAGCTCGATCACCTCAAAACTAAGCTTTCTCACTCAAGAACCCTTGTTTCCAAGTTTTCCATGGAAGAAATGAGGAAGAAGGAAAACTCCACCAACTTGAGCTACTAAGAACGCCGTGGTCCATCAGCACGCTTGAGCGTGGTCCATCAGCACGAGCGTGCCCATGCTTGACCGTGAGGTTTTCTCCACGCTTGAGCGCGGAACCTCGTCCACTCTGCGTTCACCCTGGCCTGACACGTGTTGCACACGCGTCATAAACCACACCAGCTGGCAAACGCACTCAGCACGCTTGAGCGTGCAACATACCAACACTTGAGCGTTGGCATGCTAGGGCGCGCACCCTTCCCACGCTTGAGCGTGCTGCTCAGCTGGGAAGAGCCTTCTAAACTTCTGCTTCCCCAGTTTATCGTTCAACATCTATTCACTTCCAACCTGATTCAAGCCTATTCCTAAACTTTCAAGTAGGTCTTAAACTAACATAAAACGATCAATACAAGTAATCAAAGCCCTAATCGAGATTATCCAACTCGATTAGAGTTACAGAAAAATCGAGATATTACATTACCACCCCCTTAAAGAAAATTTTGTCCCCGAAATTTTCATCGCATACCTGAGAAAAGATAAGGATGAATCTGGCGCATCTCAGCTTCACGCTCTCACGTTAAATCACCAGTTACCAAGTCCCACTCCACTCGCACCACAGGGATATGTTTGTCGTGCACTTCCTTGATCCTTCTATCCACTAACTGTATCGGTAAAGCCTCAAACTCTAGGTTCTCTTTCAGTGGAATTGATCCGGGCTCTAACACGTGTGATGGATCAGGGTAGTACTTTCTGAGTTGAGTAACGTGAAAGATGTCATGGAGATTTGACAGATTTGGGGGTAAGGCTATCTGATAGGCTACAGGGCCGATTCATCGAAAAATATGAAACGCTCCTATGAATTTGGGTGTTAGCCTTCTGGATTTGATGCCTCTGCCCACTCCAACTCTTGGGGTAACTCTCATGAAGACATGGTCTCCCTCTTGAAACTCTAAGGGTCTTCTCCTCTTGTCGGTGTATCTCTTCTGCCTATCTATTATGGTCTTCATCTTTTCCCGTATCTTACGAACTTGTTCCGTCCACTACAAGCATATTGTCTATTACCAAAGGTCATTTACCGACGGGCATGACTTCGTCAGCAATATTTCCATTGCAGACGGAAACATCCATCGGTACTGTGAGAAACTCAAAATGTCACATATTACCGACGGATTATCCGTCAGTAAAGGAAAAATAGAATACCGACGGCCAATTCCCTAGGTAACTTTGGCACGGTAAACCGCGAAAATTTGCACGGAACATTTATCGAGGAAATAAATCGTCGGTAATATCTTTTTGCATTATCGATAGCTTATTCGCCGATAATGTGGTAGAAGTTTCTGACGAAAAATTCGTCGGTAAGTCTAAAAATAAATGTGCAAGCCTAACTCACGTTACCGACGGGTATGTCTGTCAGTAATTTTCAATGGTCACAATTTACCGACGGACTATGCCGTCGGTAAATTCTAATTTAATATAACCTGCGAAGCCCTCCTCCCTCACTTTACTTTCCTCTTTTCTGAAACCCTTTTCCCTCTATCTGAACCCATTACTTCCTCCCACCACACGCGGCTCCTCCCTCCCACCACCGCCGGCGACACTTGCTCCACCGACAAACTCGTCTCTCACTCCACTTCGAGGCCAACCTCACGAGCTCCTATCAGTCTATCATTACAAGGTAAGTCATTAATTATTTTTTCCCCATTTTTTGCTTTCCATTTTCCATTTTCCATCTTGCACAAACGCTCTCTCTACTTTTTCAACAGACCACCGCGAGCGGCCACCGGTGTTCATTTTCCCATATCCCACCCAGGTAAGTGTTGAATCCCTAAAGTTGCAATATGTTTGTTTTTAAAAAAAGAAATTCGTTTGAAATTGGTATATTGCAGCTCTCTGTTATCTCTGATATAATGAATTAGGTTTTCAATTTTTATTTCTGTTCTTTTAGTTTTCTAAAAGCTTATCAAATTCCTAAATCCCTAGTTAAAGTTGTTATATGTTATCACTGAGTGTTGCTGTATTTTGATGCAGCAAGAGTGTAGATTTTAGACTGTTCTTTCCTCTTCCATTGTTGGTACTATTGTTGGTTGAGTTGTGTTGTTGTTTTGTTATTTTGATCAAAGAGAATTTTTATTTTGCTAAGTGTATTTGTTCTATTGTTATTGTGCATAGTGTGGGGATTAATGTTGTAGAAGCTTGAAAACGTGAGAGTGAAGTGCCGGTTTGATCATTTCGCATTTGCACATCACTGAGGTATGTTGCAAATTGTTTATTAGTGTTATTCAGTGCTAGTGTTAGTGTTGCCCATTGTTTATTAGTGTTAATATTATTGTTTATTAGTGTTAGTGTTATTATTGCTAGTGTTGGTGTTAGTGTTGCTTATTGCTAGTGATATTGTTAGTGTTATTGTGTTAATGTTATTAAGTAACCATTGTACTGATTATTTATATTTATTTTAATTAAACTTTATTAAAAAAATATTAATTTTACCAACGGATATTTCCGTCGGTAATTGCTCAACGACATTACCGACGGGCATATCAATCAGTAAACGATTCGTTGGTAATTATCGATAGATATCCTGATTTGTCGGTAATGTTTAGCGACGAGCATAGGACCAATGGATTTTTGCCCGTCCAATCCTGTTTTACCGACGGCTTTGTCAAGTTACCGACGGATTGTGGCCGTTAGTAATCTGCGAATTTCTTGTAGTGGTCGTTTGCTACACTAGCTCCGGACCTAACAGCTGACTTTCCATGGTCTCAAACCATTACAACGGAGTCCTGCACTTCCGTCCATACAGTGCCTCATATGGCGCCATGCCAATACTTGAATGGAAACTGTTGTTATAAGTAAACTCGATCAATGTAAGGAACTCGTCCTAACTTCCAGTGGTCTCCAACATGTACGGTCTTAAGAGGTCCTCCAATGATTGAATTGTTCGTTCAGACTGACCATCCGTTTGAGGATGATAAGCAAAACTCATACTTAGCCTAGTTTCCATCGTACTGTGTAAGCTCCTCCAAAACCTCGATGTAAACCTCGGATCACGATCCGAAACTATACTAGAAGGTACCCCATGCAGCGTCACAACCTCCTTGATGTAGATCTGAGTTAATCGCTCCAGAGAGTAACTCTGGTTGATAGGCAAGAAGTGAGCACACTTCCTCAACCTGTCAATGATTACCCAGATTGCATCGCACCTTTTCCGAGTCCTCAGCAACCCAGAAACAAAGTCCATGGCAATGTTATCCCACTTCCATTCTGGGACATCTAGCGATTGCAACAACCCTGCTGGCTTCTGGTGTTCAATCTTTGCTTTCTGACACACCAAGTAGGTTAGGACATACGCCGCCACCTCTTTCTTTATCTCTGGCCACCAGAACGACTTCTTTAAGTCTTGATACATCTTCGTAGCCCCCGGATGAAAACTCAGCTTGCTCTTGTGTGCTTCTTCCAAGATCATATTCTTAACTTCACTATCTGCTAGCACACAAACCCGATCACCATACCTAAGCAGACCATCAATACCTCTTCTGAATTCCGAAGCCTTAGCTTTCTCTATTAACTGTTTCACACCCTCGAGGTACTTATCCTCAGCTTGCTTCTTCCATAAAAGATCCAGGAAATCACTAGTTACTCTAACCATCCCAAGATTCCGGCTATCCTCGTTGATTTTCGCTTCCAGATTTAGATCCCTAAACGCCTCTAACAGCTTTAGCTCCTTTACCATCATGACATGTACGTGTAGGGGTTTCCTACTGAGCGCATCTGCTACTACATTCGCCTTACCTGGATGGTATTGCAGGTCAAATTCATAGTCCTTTATGAATTCCATCCATCTCTGCTGCCTCATTTTCAACTCTCTCTGGTCGAATAGATACTTCAAGCTCTTATGGTTGCCAAAGACACTGAATTTAGCACCATACAGATTGCGTCTCCATATTTTCAATGCAAACACTATCGCTGCCAATTCCAGATCATGTGTTGGGTAGTTCCGATCATGTGTTCTCATGCCTAGAGGCATACGCCACCACTTTTCCTTCTTGCATGAGCACACATCCTAAGCCTTGATAAGATGCATCACAGTATACATCAAATCGTCCTAAAGGATCTGGTCGATCCAACACTGGTGACGTTTTCAGTCTTCTCTTCAGCTCCAGGAAACTTTGCTCGCAAGCCTCTGACCATTCGAACACCTTCCCTTTTCTCGTCAACTGCATCATATGTAACGCAATCTTAAAGAATCCTTCTATGAACCGCCATTAGTAGCCTGCTAAACCAAGAAAGATTCTCACCTCGCTTACAGACTTAGGGTTTTCCCAACTCACTACAGCCTCGACTTTCACAGGATCCACTATGATTCCATCCTTACTGATCACATGGCCTAGAAACTGAACCTCCTCCAGCCAAAAATCGCACTTCGACAGTTTAGCATACAACTGTCGATCCTTTAGCACTTGCAACACCGCCCTTACATGCTCTTGGTGTTCCTCTCTACTCGAAGAGTGTACAAGGATATCGTCGATAAACACAACAACAAACTTGTCAAGGAATGGTCGGAGGATACTGTTCATATAGTCCATGAACATAGCTGAAGCATTAGTCACACCAAATGGCATAACTAAGTACTAATAGTGACCGTACCAACTCCGAAAAGCAGTCTTTGGCACATCCTCCTTCTTAACCCGAATCTGATGGTACCCGAATCTCAGATCGGTCTTAGAAAACACAGCCGCTCCTTTCAGCTGATCCATCAAATCATCTATCTGTGGTAACAAATACTTTTTCTTTATCGTCACTTTGTTCAGCTGACAATAGTCTACACACAATCTCGAGCTCCTGTCCTTCATCTTTACAAATAGCATTGGCACTCCCCACGGAGATGCACTAGGTCTGATGAACTCTTTGCCTAGCATCTTGTCCAACTTCTTCTTCAGCTCTGCCAGCTCTACTGGAGACATCAGATACGGCGCTATCGATATAAGCCCAGTCCCTAAAATCAGGTCTATAGCAAACTCCAGCTCTCTATCTGGTGGCAATCCAGGAACATCATCGGGAAACACTTCCGAAAACTCTCGCACGATAGGTAAAGCTCCGACACTAGGAATCTCCTTAGCCTCCAAAGAGATAAAAGCCTCAACTAATTAACAGAGATAAAAGCCTTGAAAAAGCTTTATAAGGAACGCCAATTATTTATTTGGGAAACATTGAAAAATTTTCAAGGATGCAAGTTTTACAAAAAAGGATCTTAAAGTAAAGTATAAAGTTAGTAGAAAAAGTTAGTTTTCGAAAATAAGTGGAGAAAATTAATTTAAAAGGAAAATGTCAAATTTTAACTTAGGACGTTTTTTAAACGCTAAACGACGATTAATTCAGAAATGATTTTCGGAAGAGATTTTAGAAACAACAACATTCATTTTGAAACGGCAATTTAGTCTCAAATGTTTTCTTCCAAGAACTGAGATTTTGGAAAAAGATTTTCAAAGGAAAATAAGTTTCATTGGTAATTCGGCGGTTTATAAATGAATTTCAAACGGAAAGGGGTTTTCTGTAAACGAGTTTTCCCAACGATGTAAAATCCGACAACTTGGATGAGTTGCAGAGATTTTGTTTTAGATTTGTGTTTCATAGAAGAAAAAAAAGCGGTGAAAAGGTTGAAACGTGAACTTAGTAAACGAGACGTCGGGATACTAGTGTTCTATGAGAATAGCACGTAGATCTGAGATCCGTGTTACGGTGTTGTGGACTGTGTGTCCTATGGACTATGTGTCCTCTTCACGTTGTGAAGAAACGTGATTAAAGGTGAATATTATTTTCTATCACCACGGACCTCTGACTGGTGCATCCGTCTAGGGCTCCGAGATTGAGCACTCAGACATTTTGTCGTGTGTTGACGATGAAAAATCTTAAAACAATGTAAATCACGAATGGTCGGGAGCCTTTGAGCTTCGACAAGAAAAGAAAGAACAAAATGAAAAGTGACAAGACATTAAAAGTTTTACATGCATAAATTGGCAGACATGCCTATGGTGTTAATCTGGATATCTTGGTGGTCAGGATATTCAAGACAGTGTATATCATTGTGCCTTGATGGACAATGAAAATCATAAACGATGATCACCTGTGCCTTGTGTTGGACAGTGTGCAATGGTTTTAACAACGGTGTGCCTTTTGGCAATCGAATTTGATCAACTCATTTATACGGTGTTGGGATCTCCGGAGATTAAGTAAAGAACTAGATGTTGAACGTTGAAGTGTCATGCATTTTTATAAATGACAACAACTGTTGGGTATGAAATCCTATGATGAACTACTTGGTTATTTAGTAGGACCTTATGCATAATGATTATATATGCTTATATGATGTTGGTGTGTCGCACATGTAGTTATCGTGCATGAATCCATATATTGGTATCTCACCTTTGCATATTTTCTGGTTGGTTCTTCTTTTGTGGCAAATTTTATATCTAAGTGTAGATGAGTTCCAAGATGCCACTGGAACATTCAGGGATCCGTTCCCTAACGTCTGAACGCATGGAGAATGATGTCATATAGGAAGTCACGGACACGTTAGAGGTGGGACCAACTGTAGGATGAGTCCTTTTATTTTGGGTAGTGTCTTCGTCAGTCCGCTCTGGCTACTGAGAGCCATGACTTTTGAGAATGGCCTGTCTGTATAATGGCCTTATGTATAAACTGATAATGACTTAGTACGTATGAATATCTGATATAGATTAACGTCTGGTCAACTATGTTGATTGTATGGTGAAATTAAGAGAAAGTTTTTATCACTGAATTTTGAAATAAGTTAAATACTTAGAAAATTTTATTTTCCGAAAGTAACCAGCAGGTTTACTAAAGTTTTATTTTCCGCAACGAGTTACCATGTGATTACCCAGAAGGGGGTGTCACAAGTCTAATTTGGTTTAATCGGATATATGCATATAAAATAAGAGTTGAAAAACAAAAAGATAACATTTGGCATATATACATACTAAAGATAATGTTTGAAGAATATAATTATGTATTATTTAGAAAGCCAAATTTTATTTGTAAATTTAAAATAATAACAAAATAAAAACTACTGACAATTTAATATTTTGTTATAATAGAAAGTGATGAAAAAATTAACCATTCATGTCACATAAAGAAATATTTTCATAATTTAACTTAAAACATCAATAAATTTAATTGCAAAGATTACTTTTATATTGGTTTTATTTGCCTATTTTAAGATTTTTTAAAAAAATAATAATAGTAATTATTATTGAATTTAAAAATTGCCCCTAAGAAAATTTACAAAATTACCTTTAATTAACCCAATTAACCCTAGTTAATCTTATACTACCTTACTTTTATATATAGAGATATTTTACTTTTATATTAGTTTTATATATCTACTTTAAGATTTTGAAAAAAAAAAGATTAATAATAATAATTATTATTGAATTTATCAAATTAGCTCTAAGACAATCTACAAAATTATCCCTGGTTAACCCAATTATCCCTAGTTAACTTTAAACTACCTTACACTTATATATAAAGATTTATGTAAATTGACTATTATAAAATAATGGAACTTGATATTCTTTTAATTTTGTAATATTGTTAAATTGTTAAAGCATGTTGTGGTATGTGATGTTAATATTATTTTATTTATGTTTCATTATTCTTTTAAGTTTTAAAATTGGGTCTTTCAAACGTTTTCTAAAAAATCAATAAAAGTAAAATTTGTATTATGAAATTAAGTGTTACATCAGTTTCCTATAAAAGCTTACATTTCTTGATTATTAAAGGAGTGCCTTAAGTATGTCATGGTTAGCATCCTCCTCTAAAATTTAATTTTAAATTATTAAATGCACTACATGAGTACCTACGTTGTCGTTGTGGTGGGCATCATCATAAACAGATACATGCAATATAAGTAGTGGTATGGACAGAGAAGCAATACTCACCCTGTTCTCATTAACGTTCCTAAGCATTCTCTTTATACGACACAAGTCAACAATAGCGTTCTCCTTTTTCCCCTATTCGAGTGAATATGCTAATTAAAGCTATGTTTGCCACGGGCAAACTATTAATTTATAACGGATAGATTATAATAAATAAGTTTATAACTCTATTATGTAAATGTTCTTTCTCATTATCTTATAGTGTTTTTTATTAACTCATAACGTTTTTTCCAACGTTTGAACTTATAATATATAGGCAAAATATATTGATTGGTTCTGTACGTTTTTGTTTCACTTTTGTCCTCTATGTTTTTTATGCAAACCAAGGATGATCAACTCTAAAGAGAAGAACCAAGCCAATTATGGAACAAGAAGAACCAAATTGAAATTTGTTGAAAACTTTATTTTCGTTGGTGATGACCTCTCTGTCTTGTTTTGGCTGTATCTTGAGATCCCGATATCCGATGGATGAGTTATTTGATATGTTGGAAAGCTAAGATAATTATCTACAAATCGTATTTCAAGCTTTTTGACCAGATTCGGCTTCTACCATGGTGAAAATTGGGATACAAGTTTAGGACGAAATTCTGGACAAGATTTTTCTTGTATTTTGGGCTTTCTTTGTATTGGGCTCGTGTTTTGTACAAGATAGACTCCTTATGCTGAAGTAGGCATTACTTAGATGAAGATTAGGGTTAGCCGTCACCTCCTTAGAATAAAAATTCTATAAATAGGACTTGTATTACCTCATTTCATAACTTTAAATGAAATTAGAATTTATCCTATTTGGGTATTTTTGCGAGTTAGCTTTGGCTCCTCCTCTTCAAGTTCTTAGATTAGAACTTACTTGATTCTTATCAAAGAGTTCTATCTCTTTGTGGCGAATCCTCCTTGGCTTATCAATCTTCCAATTCCATGGAAGCATTGTGGCGCCTTCCCTTCATCTTCTTCCTCTTCCATTTGCTTAATTTCTTTTATGTTTTTCTTTAGATTTGCGCCATTTACATTTTGTTTTTAATTCTTATTTGTTTAAGTTTCTTGTTTAGTTATTTACATTCTTTAGTTGTTTCCTTTTGGTTTTCATATTCAGGTGACAACCGCACCTTCTTCTTCCCCCAATTCTTCTCATCTTTTTTTACATAAAAACTAAGAATAAGCTCTTGGATAGATCCTTAAAATTGATGATTCAAACTTGGATCATATCATGTGGTATCTAGAGCTAGCTTCCTTGAGCTTAATTCCTTTTTAGTTTGAGTTTTGCTAGTTGGATTGTGTTGAAATTTTTTCAATTTTTGAGCTATTTTTAACCTTGAAACCCACGTCCAACCCCATATTTTGATCATCAATTTTGATCATTTGTGGTGGTGTAATAAGTTGTTAGACCATTGGGGTTTGTAATTCATAGCATCCAAAAGATGTTTCATAGCTCAAGTTGCTTCCTTTCCTCATATTCCATGTTTTAGATTTTTAATTTTTTTGAATTTTTCATCTTGTTCTTGGAGTTTGAGTCACTTGATTTTGATGAATTTCATGAAATGATGTTAGATTGTTAATTAACATCTTGATTGAAAGATCTTTGTAAATGGATTCAAGTTATACCATTGTTTTCTTCAAGAAGCATGAATTGATTAAGAACTAATTGATACAAAATCCAAGGTCACAGTTTCCAAGACCTTTTTTTTGTTCATCATATTCATGTTTCAAAACGTTATTTGATCTTTGTGATTTACTTAAAATCTGTTTGGGGCATTTCTGTAAATTTCAGAAACTGTGACCAAAGTATTATTTTGCAAAAGTAAGGATCCCAAAAAGTTAAAAAAAAAAAAAGTTCGGATTTAGAAAACTACAAAGGGACCAATCTACAATTATAAAAAGTACACAAAAATTGGCAGAATTCAAATTAGGCCACAAAACCCCTATTCTAAGTGTTTTTAGCCTTAAAATTGGTATTACTTGATGTTTTGGATATATCTTTGACTCAAATTCTATTACTAAACACTAGTTCTAGAGTCTTTGTCTTCTTACTTCTCCATTAGAGTGTGCTTTCTTTCTTCTTTAGCTTTTCGTGTTTGTCTTTAAAAATTCCTAAGTTTTGTCGTAGCAGTTTTCTTTTCTTGAACTTCTTGATTGATAGCTAGTTTGGATTTTTCACAAAGATTTGGTACTTGTTTATATTCTTGAATTAGTATAGTTCTTTTCCAAGGATATTGAAAGAGGACTTTGAGTGGTAAAAGGCAAGAGTGAACATTACATGAAAACCTTGTTTTGAGTGAAACACGAATGCAAATCTAAGAGTTAAACACTTAGGTGTGTGGGGAGATCCTTAACATTATTTTTTTTTTTCTTCTAACTTGTTTGCTTTGCAACATAATGACATTTGGTTCTAAAGATTCGTACTATGAGCGTAGATGTGTTACGAAATCACTTGACAAGTATAAGGTTGATAATTGGACCCAAAAGATGCATGAGAGATATGAAAAGAAGTTGAGGGAAAAAGATAGAATAAGTCATCAAGAAGAGAGGCGTAGAGACAAGGAGAGAAGATATGGAGTTCATGAGAGGGAGGATAAGAGGTTTGAAAAAGAAAGAAGACATAGAAGCTATGAAAAGGAGGATAAGGAGTATGAAAGAAAGGTGAGAAAAGAGGATAGAATGAAAAGAAATATTTCCAATTTTGAAGACAAAATTCAAAAGAAAGAGGCAGAAAAAGAAAAACAAGAAAGTGAGATCAAAATTGACAATAGAAAAGAGAGTAAGGGAAATGCAAAAGAAAGTAAAACAAAAGAGGGAGAGACAAAAGAAATTGAGGTGGAGGAAGCAATTTTGTCAAAACAACCTACTTTCAATTTCTTATACAATGATACTTGTTTTAATGCTAAAACTAACCTTTTGTCAAGTTGTGTTGACTCTCTTTTGCAGAAATTTGAAGATGAAATTCCAAAGAAGGAATGCAAGGCATCAATCAAAGTTGAATTAGAGCTTCCAAAGACACAAGTCCCCCACGACTTGAAAGAGCTTGGTGGACCTTCCATGACCTTTAATTCGGAGTTGAAGATTTTCAAGACCTATCAAGGTTCTAAAGGATTGCAAGAGGAAAAGGAAGAATTGAAGACAACTAGAGAATGGCTAAACCCTAAAGCCAAGAATGAGTCCACAAAAACACTTGGGAAATCGTGGCGTTCTACTACTCTAGTACCTTCTTCTAAGTTGGTTTGTGGCTTCAAGTGTTGGGATTCTTCTATTTTTGTTCCTTTGTCTTACATTTCTTCCCTAGGTCATAAAGAGAAGAAAGTGAATGAAGGAGAATTCCCTCAAGGAATGGTTACCCTTCATGAAGAAGACAAGTTGGACATGAAGTTTCAATTTGCAAAGAAACTCGATGGGGTGTTGGACCAATTTACGAAGAAAGGCAATAATAGGGAGGAGAAATCCTTGACTTACGCTACTCCTAGATTTTATGATTTTTTGAATTTGCAAGAACATGCTTCAATTCATGGTTTCCCGAATTTGCATGAACTTGTTTTAAATAATTATGATAAATCTTTGAGATTTGAGTGTGTTGTTTTACCCCTTATTAGCCCTAGTCAAATTCAAAAGTTTTATATGAATGATGAAATTGTTTCTAATGTGGATATTACATATGATGGATTCTTTAGACTTGTTTTGACCCCGGAGGTTGGTTTTGTAGGCACATGAAGAATAAGAGCTTGGTTTCATTCAAAGGAAATCAAGTTTCTACAGAAATAGACTTTTTCTTAATGCAACTTTCAATAAAACTAATACATGCCTTTTTTGTGTGTAGGTTTTAGAGCTATAAATTTGAGGTCGAATTCTCTTGAAGAGGGAGGGAATGATGCAAACCAAGGATGATCAACTTTAAAGAGAAGAACCAAGCCAATTATGGAACAAGAAGAACCAAATTGAAATTTGTTGAAAACTTTATTTTCGTTGGCGATGACCTCTCTGTCTTGTTTTGGCTGTATCTTGAGATCCCGATATCTGATGGATGAGTTATTCGATGCATTGAAAAGCTAAGATAATTATCTACAAATCGTATTTCAATCTTTTTGACCAGATTAGGCTTCTACCATGGTGAAAACTGCTATACAAGTTTAGGACAAAATTTTGGACGAGATTTTTCTTGTATTTTGGGCTTTCTTTGTATTGGGCTTGTGTTTTGTGCAAGATAGACTCCTTATGTTGAAGTATGTTGGGGTTTCAAGAGGGATAATTTTAAAAACAATTTTCAAAAACCTCTTGAGCGGAAAAACCCCTTAACTAAGGACCACGTATTGCACATGAATCACGAGGATATTGTGTTTACCTCTTGAAGCGTAGCTTTACCACGAACACTGTGAGCATGTCAGCAGCACTGGTAAATCACGAACACTGCTACGGTGTGAATGACAACTTGATCTGCATAGCTACAGTGCAGCAGATCTGAGGAACACTGTGCTATCACCACGAAGGGAGAGGTTTTTCTCTATCACCAGTATTGCAAAGTAGCAATACCTCTACTCAGTTCACGCGAGCAAACCAACGTCAGAGATAGCGTAGTGCTAACTATCAGGATTGGAAGAGGTGTGGCACACACAGAGAGAGAAAGGAGGCGTGGCTGTCAATAGAATACAGCGGCCGTTATGAGTGCTCTGTATTGTGTGTCTTAAGTGACATGCATGGCTTATTAATAGCTGTCACTCACTTAACCTAACCCACTTGGGTTACTGTACACTACAGGCCTAATGTTTAATTATTAATTAAATCATATTTAATTAATCAATTAAACTTATCCTCATTTAATTATTAATTAAATCATATTTAATAAATCAATTAAACTAATTCTCCGAACATTTACTCTATGCGTGTGACTCTATAGGTTCTCAATTAATTGGCAATAATATTAATTATTATTAATCATATTAATAATCAATTAATATTATAAACAATGAGCGGCATCTAGCAATACATCATTGCTACCCAATTAATTAGAATATTGGTGATACAATGAAAACCATATTGTAACCATATATAATGTGAAGTCAACGTCCTTTCATCACAATGTCTTAAATGAACACAAGGCATAAATGTGTCATCCTTGTTAAGTCCAATTATCTATTTCTTGATCTAGTAATTGACGTACGATTATGTGGGCCCAATATCTTATATTGTCCCACCTTAGCATGGCCATGCATTTCTACGTCGCATACCATTAAGAGGCCTATAGACATTACTCCTGTTATGTAGGAGGGACGAATCCTATCTACATCACTCACATTCCTCAACATGTTTCATTATAAGCCCAATAACTACCTTTATAGTTGTCCTGTTACAGACAACGTTTAATAGTATCGAAGCCTACAACTACATATGTTAGGAATCATAGTGACTTTAAATCGAAGGACTACTTCACTATGGTCACCATGAGAATCGCTCATGACACTTACATAACTATTATTCAGCGTTCTCATAGCGGGTCACTCCACTATAAATATTCCACTAATATTTATACATATGTGAAAACTTGATATCTTATATCTATGACCCGTAAGATGTAGTCATCAGTACACTCACATAATAGTCTCAATGTATTATTATTGTCCTTATTAATAATAATACTTGACTATGGACATTTAAGAATAGTGTTCTATAATTTAATGGCATCTCACGGTCAAGTCATACTTGACGTTCCATTAAATGAACTACCTATTCTAAAGACTTTATTATGCTATAAATATGATCATCAAATATAACATAATAAATAAATGCCTCATATATATAAAATACAAAATAAAGTCAAGATACAATATATAAATCCAACAAATCTATATTGGCCACTAGGGCTTACACCAACAATCTCCCACTATCACTAGTGCCAATTAGGCATAAATCTAATACCCATCGACCTAGTATGAGCGTCATGCTTCTGCTAAGCAGCAGGCTTGGTAAGCGGGTCAGCAACATTGTCTAGTGTAACAACTCTGCATATCTTTACATCTCCTCTATCGATGATCTCTCGAATGAGATGGAAATGCCTGAGTATGTGTTTGGATCGTTGGTGAGATCTAGGTTCCTTGGCTTGCGTGATTGCTCCATTGTTATCGCAATAGAGGTCAATCGGTTCCGCAATGCTAGGAACAGTACCAAGTTTAGAAATGAACTTCTTGATCCAAACAGCCTCCTTTACTGCATTGGATGTAGCAATATACTCGGCCTCTGTTGTAGAATCGGCAATTGTCTTCTGCTTTGAGCTCTTCCAGCTCACAGCGCCTCCATTAAGGCAAAACACGAATCCTGACTGTGATCTGGAATTATCCTTATCAGTTTAGAAGCTAGCGTCAGTGTAACCTTTTACAATGAGCTCTTCCTCACCTTCATAGACCAAAAATGTATCCTTAGTTCTTCTCAAGTACTTGAGAATATTCTTGACTGGTGTCCAGTGACTTTCACTGGGATCAGATTGGTACCTGTTCGTCATGCTCAAGGCATACAAGACATATGGTCTAATAAATATCATAGCATACATGATACATCCAATTGCCGAAGCATATGGAATCTTATTCATACGTTCCCTCTCATCAGATGTGGTAGGGCATTGTCCCTTGGACAAGTATATGCCATGTGACATAGGCAAGAGACCCTTCTTGGAATCATGCATACTGAAGCGCCTAAGCACTTTGTCAACATATGTATCCTGACTAAGACCTAGTAATTTCAACGATCTATCCCTATAGATCCTAATTCCCAATACATAGGAAGCTTCGCCTAAGTCCTTCATCGAGAAACAATTCCTCAACCATGTCTTTACATTTTGTAGTGTAGGAATGTCGTTTCCGATGAGTAGAATGTCATCCACATACAATACGAGAAAAGCAACCATACTCCCACTAACCTTCTTGTACACACAAGGTTCGTCTTCATTCTTGATGAATCCAAACTGTCTTACAGCTTCATCAAAATGAAGATTCCAGCTTCTGGAAGCTTGCTTGAGCCCATAGATGGACCTCTGCAATTTTCACACCTTTCTAGCATCCTTTGAATCGACAAAACCCTCAGGTTGTGTCATGTACACATCCTCGAGGAGATTCCCGTTAAGGAATGCAGTTTTGACGTCCATCTGCTAGATTTCGTAATCATGGTATGCGGCAATAACAAGTAGGATCCGAATAGATTTAATCATTGCAACTGGAGAGAAAGTTTCGTCATAGTCTATACCATGAATTTGCTTGAAACCTTTCGCAACCAGTCGCGCTTTGAAGGTATTAACCTTTCCATCCATGTCAATCTTCTTTTTTAAAGACCCACTTGCACCCTATGGGTTTTATCCCTTCGGGTGGCTCCACCAAGGTCCAAACTTGGTTTGTGTACATGGATTCCATTTCGGATCCCATGGCTTCTAGCCACTTCTCAGATTCAGGACCAGCTATGGCCTCCTGGTAGGTAACAGGCTCATTGTGATCCATGAGCAGTACATCACCTTTTTGAGTTAGGAGAAGTCCAAATCTCTCAGGTTGTGTACGTGATCTGTTTGACCTACGTGGTTCTTGTGTTACTTGAACCGATTCTTGAACCACAACATCTTGTGGATTCGGTTCTTCTTCCGTTGCAGACGAGTCAGTACTCTGTGGTGCTTGGATTTCTCCAAGTTCTACTGTTCTTCAACTGTCTACTTTAGAGATGTATTCCTTTTCAAGGAACACTCCAATCCTGGCGACAAACACTTTGTCATCAGAGGGGTTATAGAAATAGTATCCTTTCCTTTGGGATAACCCACAAAAGTACATTTATCTGATTTGGGTTCCAGTTTATTTGTGATTAAACGTTTGACATAGACATGACAACCCCAAATCTTCATAAAAGACAAACTAGGCTTTCGCCCCTTCCACATCTCATGTGGTGTTTGTTCTACCGCCTTTGTTGGAACACGGTTAATTGTGAAAGCTGCGGCAAGCAATGCGTATCCCCAGAAATAGTCTGAAAGATCTGAGTGACTCATCATCGATCGTACCATGTCCAACAAGGTGCGATTCCTCCTTTCGGACATGCCATTCCATTGTGGGGTTCCGGGAGGAGTGAGTTGGGATACTATCCCACACTCTTTCAGATAGTCATCAAATTCCTGGCTAAGGTATTCACCACCACGATCTGATCGTATGGCTTTAATACTCTTACCCAGTTAGTTTTCTACTTCATTCTTGAACTCTTTGAACTTTTCAAAGGTTTTAGATTTGTGTTTCATTAGATACACATATCCATATCTACTGAAGTCATCAGTAAATGTGACAAAGTAGGAAAAACCTCCTCTAGCAGGTTTGTTTAGTGGCCCACATACATCACTATGTATCAAGCCCAAAAGATCACTGGCCCTTTCACTATTACCAGTAAATGGGGCCTTAGTCATCTTTCCCAATAAACAAGATTCGCACGTATCAAATGATTCATAATCAAAAGAATCCAATAATCCATCTTTATGGAGTTTGGAGATGCGTTTCTCATTAATATGGCCTAAACGATAATGCCAAAGGTATGAAGGATTCAAACCATTGGGTTTGATCCTTTTCGCATTTATGTTATATATGGGCACATCGAGATCAAGAATATAATACTCAATGGTGCATTAACAAACAAAACATTATCCAAATAAAGAGAACAACATTTGTCCTCAACAATTAAATGAAAACCCTTCTTGTCCAAACAAGAAACAGAAATAATGTTTTTGCTAATAACGGGAACATAATAACAATTATCAAGTTCCAAAACAAGCCCAGTAAGTAAAGTTAAAACATAAGTCCCTACATCTAATGCAGAAACTTTTGCTCCATTTCCGACGCGTAGGTCCACTTCACCTTTAGTCAATTTCCTCCTACTTCTTAGTCCCTGCGCATTATTACAAATGTGAGCACCACATCCAGTATCAAATACCCAAGATGCTGAAGTAGATAAATTAACATCAATAACATAAATACCTGAAGCAGAAGTCTCACTTCCCTTCTTTTTCCCTTCCAGGTATTTCTTGCAGTTCCTCGTCCAGTGGCCAGGTTGGCCACAATGGTGGCAATTGCCTTCCTTAGCTACCCCGCCCACGGGCTTTAAGCCATAAGTGTTAGGCTTAAACTTTTCTTGCCTTTGCCCTTCTGCTTGCTCCAGGGCTTCTTCTTAGTTTGCTTTCCAGAATCAACCATCATTATGGCTTTACCTTTTCCCTTATTAATGTTCTGCTCAGCAGTTCTCAACATGCCTAGCAGTTCTGGCAGAGTTTTGTCAACGTCATTCATGTTGTAATTCATGATAAATTGACTGTAGCTTTCTGGCAATGATTGCAGAACTACATCTGTAGCCAACTCTTGGCTCAGTGGAAAACCCAATCTTTCAAGGCTCTCAATGTACCTAATCAAAAGGAGTACATGAGGTCCAACTGGGCTTCTTTCTGCCAACTTACAATTAAACAGGGCTCTGAAAACTTCAAAGCGCTCATGTCTCGTCTGCTCTTGGTAGAGCATTTTGAGACGTTCTATCATATCAAACGCCTCCATGTTTTCATGTTGCTTCTGAAGCTCAGAGTTCATGGTGGCAAGCGTGAGGCAGCTAACACCCAGGGCATCGTCCTGATACTTCTTGTAAGTATCGTTGTCAGCCCTAGAAGCATCCTCGGGTAGTTCAGGTGCAGCCTCTTCAAGAACATACAACTTTTGCTTTTGCCTAAGGACAATCCTCAGGTTTCGGTACCAATCTAGAAAATTACTTCCAGATAACTTGTCCTTCTCAAGGATAGATCGCAGTGACATATTATTAGTTGTGTTTGGTGCCATGGATATGTACATAAAGAAATATGCAAAGTATAAGTATCATGATTTTAAAACATATTTAATAGGTCTTTATTAAATAGGCTCCCACTATTTTACTCAAATCAATGACCCTCATCATTGACTCGGAAAATCCCGTTGAAAGATTTTCTAGTGGGATCAAGATCCATATTTCACCTCGTTCTGAGTCAGCTGTGGCTGATCGCCCAGAACTGAGCTATTTAGGTAGGAAACTCCTTTCCAATTACATCCAATGTAATTCTTGGACCAGTTGGATGAATAACTCCTTATTCTAATCTATCATATGGAGTAATGCCCAACCCCATGTCTCTAAGCCGTTTCAATCCTATTGAATACACTTAGTTAAGTTTGACAGTAGGTTATTTCACCTTTCGCGTCTCACCGGAATATATTAAGGTGCTCAGCTGTAGCATAACCCACACTTAAATGATTTTGGCCTTGACGAGTGCCATGCATCAGGAGGCATTTAATAACTTAATTTATTGAGGGAATTTAATAATTAAGTGATCTCACCGGCTTGTTTATCATATAAACGTCTCTCATAGCATACATGGCATACTAGCTTACATACATTCAAATCATATTAAGCATACAATGACAAACATGCTATCATACAATTTAAATTCCAAATTTAAATTATACATCTCATACATTTCATGCATCACATAAATAAACATACAAGACATATAAAAGGTATTATGATTATGGCCTCCTAATGTGCAATAATTAAAACTAATTATTACAATCTTTGACCCTCGAGCAAACTTCCAAAGTTCCTCCCACTGGCATCATGATTTTGGTGTTGCCTCCATATCAACCCGAACAATTTACAAAATTTAAAATAAAATAAATAAAGTAAATGTCACGACACGCAGGCCATATTGATAAAATAAATACAATATATCACGGCACGCAGGCCGTATTTACCAAATAAAATTAAACACCAAAACTAGGGTCATAACCATATACTGCACATTTAATAAACAATTTACAAATATGCAAAAGGGACAAAATCACATTCTATCCATCAGCACATGCTGTTCAACATGTGCACGGTTGTGCCAAAAACTCGCTGACGCTGTTGAAAAGTGGCATGGTTGTGCCAAAAGGCGCACGGCCGTGCTACGTGTTCACTAACGGTCGTGCCAAACGGCGCAGCAGGATTCCAGAAGCGAATCCTTATGCCAGGAGCACAACCAAGCACACAAAACATGTTTTAAGAGATTTATATCACATACAAATCATACAAACATGCTTTTAAATACAAATCATATTTAAAAGCAATAAACATGTTTTCATACAATGGCAAACAATCCTAGGATAAATGGCAAACTACGACCGGAGGCTCTAATACCACTGTTGGGGTTTCAAGAGGGATAATTTTAAAAACAATTTTCAAAAACCTCTTGAGCGGAAAAACCCATTAACTAAGGACCACGTATTGCACATGAATCATAAGGATATTGTGCTTACCTCTTGAAGCGTAGCTTTACCACGAACACTGTGAACACGTCAGCAGCACTAGTAAATCACGAACACTGCTACGGTGTGAATGACAACTTGATCTACACAGCTACAGTGCAGCAGATCTGAGGAACACTGTGCTATCACCACAAAGGGAGAGGTTCTTCTCTATCACCAGTATTACAAAGTAGCAATACCTCTACTCAGTCCACGCGAGCAAACCAATGTCAGAGATAGCGTAGTGTTAGCTATCAGGATTGAAAGAGGCGCGGCACACAGAGAGGGAAAGGAGGCCCGACTATCAACAGAGTACAGCGGTCGTTATAAGTGCTCTGTGTTGTGTGGGTCTTAAGTGACGTGCACAGCTTATTAATAGCTGTCACTCACTTAACCTAACCCACTTGGGTTACTATACGCTACTGGCCCAATGTTTAATTATTAATTAAATCATATTTAATTAATCAATTAAATCAATCCCATTTAATTATTAATTAAATCATATTTAATTAATCAATTAAACTACTTCTCTGAACATTTGCACTATGCGTGTGACCCTATAAGTTCTCAATTAATTGACAATAATATTAATTATTATTAATCATATTAATAATCAAGATTAATAATAATTAATATTATAAATAATGTGTTACTAATTTTTACTTCACAATTACAATTAATTAGTGTGTGTATCTTTTTTCGCAGATTCTTGAGAGTGTCAGCACCAGGAGCTCCAAATTTATGAATTAATTATTTTTAGAAGTTTATTATAATGTTTAATTGATGCTTTGGACATTGTTTATTATATATTTTGTATTAAAATATTTGTATTTTATGTCTACAAATTGATTATTAGATCCACAGAATATATTTTTAGTTTGAAATACAAGAGTTTAGACACATTTTAAAGTTTAATTCAAATTTCTTATATTAAAGTATGGGTAACGGGTGCAGGTACGGATATTTAGGTACCCAGAGGGTAAGGGTACGGATATTGAAGTTACTACCCACGAGGGTATGGATCCGGATATGGGTATTTTTTCAAAACGCGGGTTCGGAGATGGATACTATAATACCTTACCCATATTCTGCCCATTATCATCCTTATTCACGCATAACGGTAATGTAAATATACTATTTTTGAAATTAGACAATTAATAAACTACTAATTAACAAACTACCGGAAAGACAAAGAAGCAAAATGCAAATAAAATGACAAAATTGCCCTCAATTTGAGGGAGAAAAAAAATACCCCAGCAATGAATTACTAAGCATTAAATTTACATTATCAATCAATCGCGAATCATGATATGAATGACTTTGAAGGTAATTAGGATAAAAAAAAAAAAATGTGTTGACGTGATAATTTATAATTGGATGTATATGTAAAAAAATTTTACATTGTTATATATATATATATATATATATATATATATATATATTCACCAAAAAAAGATGATGAAATATATATCATTTGCGTGTCTGATCTGATCGTGATGACAGAAAAGGAAAACCCGCGCTCCTTTCTCTTTGTAGAATTTGCTGCTTTCGTTGCAATTCCGATGAGACAACAGAAAAACACTACAAAACAACAACATTCCTCCTTCTCTTCTCCCTCCTCCTTTTGCTTATATAAACACCAACAGTCCAACACCACCACCGCTTCTTTCCACTCTCTTCAAGTCCTCACTCCTACAAAACAAGAACAAAACCACCTTTCACCACCACCACCACCATGGCATTGCGTACCGGTTTCCCTCTTCTCATGCAACAATACACATCCCTATTAAAAAAGAACCTCTTGCTGTCGCGTCGAAACAAGAGGGCCACTCTCCTCCAGATCCTGTCCCCTCTTTTCTTCATCTTCCTCATATTCGCAATCGATAAGGCAATTCGGGCTCAGTACATGTCCACCACTGCTTACAAGAGCGTTACGGACCCTCCCCCACAGCCTTCCCCTCCCATCACTCCCTGTGAGAACAAGTTCTTCATCAAACTTCCTTGCTACGACTTCGTTTGGAGTGGCGATAACAACCCCAAATTTCACACCATTGTTGACCGTATCATGAACAATAATCCCGGCAGGCCAATACCTCCCTCAAAGGCACTACTCATAAATTCATTTCCACAATTTCTTTTTTTAATTAATTCATATCGGATAGGTTCCTCTAACCAAACAGTAGAATCACTAGGTGATGGGTTGACAAACTCACTTTACAATAACCATATCGTTTGATACAACGACAACCAAGTCTTTTCCGGCGGCTATGTGGTTCAGACCACGCCATAATGTTTTATTGTAAATCATGTAATGATCATGTGGTTTCATATCATACAAGAAAATTTCTCACCGTGCCATTTTTATTTTCAGGTTAAGTCCTTTAAAGATAAGGTTGAAGTGGATTCTTGGCTTTTCAATAATCCTATGCACTGTCCTGGGGCTCTTCATTTCATGGAAAAAAATGCTACCGTTATCGGCTATGGTTTACAGACAAATTCAACTGTTGTTCAAAAGCGAGGTAAATATGAAGACCCTACTGCAAAATTTCAACTCCCACTTCAGCTTGCTGCTGAGCGTGAAATTGCAAGATACTTGATTGGAGGTAAAAACAAAATTTATTTCATTATTGATTTTTTTTATTATTAATTGAACAACTGATTTGGACAACTTCTCCCTTGTGTCGTCAGAAGTTGTCGGAATAAGTTGTTGAAATTACAATTCCTTTTCAAAAGATATTGATCTAATTGAGATGACTTGATGAAAATTCAGACCCAAACTTCAGCTGGAATGTGTTTTTGAAGGAATTTGCACACCCTGCCATGTCTCCTTTCTCTGCAGTGGGTACAATAGGTCCAGCCTTTTTCCTTGCAATTGCAATGTTTAATTTTGTTCTTCAGATGAGCTCTTTGGTGACAGAAAAAGAGCTTAAACTTCGCCAGGTATGTCACATTCAGTGAATTAATGTTCATAACCCTTTGAAATTGCCTTTGTTTTTTGTTCTCAATTGTATTTATTGTTATTGTGATAGACATGATTCACGATAAGACATTATGATTTCGTTTGATTATTAAAGCTGACCCGACCTAGCGGGAAAAGACTTGATTTTTCTTGTCTTTATTGTTATTGTGGTGTTTTGTTGGCACAGGCAATGTCTATGATGGGCCTTTACGACTCTGCTTACTGGTTATCCTGGCTCACCTGGGAGGCAGTTATTACACTGATATCATCCCTTCTCATTGTTCTCTTTGGAATGATGTTCCAGTTTCGATTTTTCTTGAAAAACAGTTTTGGGGTCTTGTTCTTTCTATTCTTCCTATTTGAACTCAATATGGTGAGAATATTAATGGAATTCTTTAAGTTTGCCATTTACAGCTTCTACTTGTTCATTGGGATTTGTATTTTGTACATTTGGAGATTTTACTTATGCATAATAATTTATCATTTATTTTAGACCGGCTTAGCTTTCATGTTATCTGCTTTCATTCGTAAATCATCTTCAGCGACAACAGTGGGCTTCTCCATATTTATTGTCGGCTTTATGACTCAGGCATGAATGCTTTTCATACTTTCTAGACAAGGTTTATTGAATACATAGAAAGAAAGGATGCTCATTAGCTCATATTTTTTTGTCTGTTATTTTTCTAATTGCAGATTGTTGTAGGAGCAGGAGTTCCTTATGGAACAAGCTATTCCAAGACTTTCCGAACTATCTGGTCATTCTTCCCACCTAATCCTTTTGCTCAAGCTCTAAATGTGCTTTCAGATGCAGTTTCAACTTCTGAAGATCATGGTGTTAGCTGGAGTAAGCGGGGAGAATGCAGTCCTAACGAGGATGACTGTGTGATAACAATTGTATGCTATAATTTGTAGTCTAAATCCCAACACCACAGCACAGACCACTTCAATTAAAAAGCCTTTACCTTGCTTTTCCCTTTTACTTTCTTTTTGATTGTTTTATACTTTGTTTTGAATCCTCGCTTCCCTTCAGCCTTAGTTGTGTCATTGATTCAAAGTTACTTAGTATTTCTTCTTTCATTGACAGAACGATATTTATATATGGCTTTTGGCTACATTCTTTCTGTGGTTTGTTCTGGCCATCTACTTCGACAACATAATCCCAAATGCATCTGGAGTGAGGAAATCAATTTTATACTTTCTAAATCCTAGTTATTGGATGGGAAAAGGAGGACAAAAAGTGAAAGGTGATTGATTTTGTGATTTAAGTTGTGTTTATTATTTCTTCTTGCCTTCTCTTTGTTGCTGAACCTTCTTCCTCCTTTCCTCATCTTCCTTTTGTAGAGGGTGGGATTTGTAGTTGCTTTATTTCAGTCCCACATCAAGAGCATAGCTTACCAGATGATGAAGATGTCCTTGAAGAAGAAAACACTGTAAAACAGAAACTAGCAGAAGGTGTGGTCGACTCCAATGTTGCCGTTCAGATACATGGCCTTTCAAAGACATATCCTGGTGCAATGAACATTGGTTGCTGCTGTAAATGTAAAAGAAGTAGTCCTTACAATGCTCTTAAGGTAAAGCATATTAAAAATTGTCTTAGAAGTTGGGTGATTAGAAGAAAGCTTCTCGTTCCTTTGTCTGTTTTCTTGCAATAAATTTTCATGGTTGATGCCTTAGCCTGAGTGGTCATGGTGCAGTTCTATTGTGATATGGATCTCACTATCCAGCTCTCTGATAGTCATACAAACTATTAACATGCTGAAATCTTCTCAACTTGATTTCATTTTGGATCATGATTATCAATTTGCTGTTCCTCTTAACTTTCCTCCATTTTATTACTTTATATCATTGTCCCGCATATTTTGTGTTTCAATATGGCAGTGTGGTGGAGATTGTAATTTAATTCCTGATGAGTGGCCCATATTTTCTCTGGATGATGAGCAGTGTGCTATTTTCAAAATATTTTCAGGGTTTATGGGTGAACTTTGCAAAGGATCAGTTATTTTGTCTTTTAGGACCCAACGGAGCTGGAAAAACTACAGTTATTAATTGTTTGACAGGGATAACTCCTGTAACTGATGGAGACGGTGATACACTCTCTGTTTCTCTCTCTCAAATGCTGATATGTACTCAATAAAAGAATATTAACCTTTTCATTTTCTTTAACAGCACTGATTTATGGACATTCCATCCGAAGCTCCACTGGCATGTCAAACATTCGAAAGTTCATTGGAGTATGTCCCCAGGTCTCTCTCTCTCTCTCTCTCTCTCTCTCTCTATCTCTCGTTACATTTGTTTGTCATGTATGGAGGAATATATTTCCACGTTAAGAATACATAAATGAGTTTCAAGTGCAATGACTTTCTCTCTTCTCCTAATTAACATACTGACTGACCTTTTATTGAATTTTATAATTTATAGTTTGACATCCTATGGGATGCACTGACTGGTCAGGAACACCTCCAACTCTTTGCTAGTATTAAAGGCCTGTCCCCAACTTCCATCAGATCAGTATGTCGCTCCAGGCTTGAAATTGTTTTATATATATTCAATTTGGTTCCTCCCCCACAAGAATTATTTGTTGTAATGTTTGAAATTAACTATTATGAATTCTGCTTTTCGTTCCTCCTAATTGAAGTTCTGCTGAAAATTGTAGATTACCCAGACCTCATTGGGAGAGGTGAGACTCACAGATGCATCCAAAGTCAGAGCAGGAAGTTACAGTGGAGGAATGAAACGTCGTCTCAGTGTTGCAATTGCCCTTATTGGTGACCCTAAATTAGTCATTTTGGATGAACCGGTATGCATGTAGAGTAGGATATTTCTTTTTGTGCATTTATCTTATTCACATGATTAAAAGATTGATCTTTCATTTTTAATTCTTAGACTACTGGTATGGATCCAATAACAAGGAGGCATGTGTGGGACATAATTGAAAATGCAAAAAGAGGACGTGCCATTGTTCTCACAACACACTCTATGGAAGAAGCTGACATTCTAAGTGATCGCATAGGAATCATGGCAAAGGGTAGGCTTCGCTGCATTGGCACCTCAATCAGATTGAAGTCACGCTTTGGTTCTGGTTTTATTGCGAATATTAGCTTCTGTGGAAACAATAATGAACACAGTCCTGCCAATGGAGATGCAATTTCTACAAAACATCGTGAGGCTGTGAAACTGTTCTTTCAGAATGTAAGATGAATAACTTTGATGATTTAAAATATTTCCATGGCAAGCAAAGGAATTTTTTTTTTAACGCTGAAATACTTTGACAGCATTTGGATGTAGTGCCAAAAGAGGAGAACAATAACTTTCTAACTTTTGTGATTCCTCATGACAGAGAGGCGCTTTTGATGGTGAGCTATCTTTTCCGGGCTTTGTTTCCATTTGTTTAAATCCGTTCAAACACTAGTTTTTGAATCCTCACTGTTGGTCTAATACTGATCAACATGGAATCAGATCTGGATTGGAATTTTCTGGTCTATGTTGATCTGCACAGAATTTTTAGATTTGAGTCAAAATAGTGACTCTGATTATGCTGATTATGCAAAGTTGGAAGATTTACCCCATTTAGGTGAACTTATTAATTATTAATTAGAATAGACTGTAGCCAAGTTATCTTGTGTATTATCTGAAAACACCTATACTAAACTTCAAATTTCAAATAATGAAAGACCAGATAGATCCTTTGTTGCCAAAGAAAATGTTTCATCTGTCATCTGTGCATTGTCTTTTTATAATTTGATGTTTCTGTTAGCTAAGTGTTGCCTATCTTAATGAAAATATCTTAAATGAATACTGTCTACTCTGTAATGTCACAATTTAATATCGAGGACAACTCCTATATTAACATTCCCCGAGTAGACTAATTAATTGACATCCTGTGTGCTACATGTATCTGAAATAAAGCGGAAAATTGTTTAGGTAATATTGAAACAGGATGAGATGAGCACCCAAGTGGCCTATATATGCAGTGATAGAATTATGCATAGCACAAACCAAATGAGTCATAACACAGAAGATTGTGATTAAATATATTGGTAATATTGTTTTATTTTCCTGTTGCTTCCCTTGCAGAATTTTTTCGCAGAGCTCCAAGAAAGAGAAGAAGAATTTGGCATATCTGACATCCAGCTTGGTCTAACAACTCTTGAAGAAGTTTTCTTGAATATTGCAAAGCAAGCAGAGCTAGAAAGTGCTGCAGCTGAAGGGAGTCTAGTCACACTGACCTTGATATCTGGAGAGTCTGTGCAGGTAAGTGCAACTGTATTATGCTTTTGGTTCTTCTACAATAAGGTATAACTCTCAAGTGGTTAGGTTCTAATTGTTGTATAAACTTTTTTAACACACTGAATATAAAATGTTTATTTATACGCTAGTACGGTTGTCAAAGTGCTTCACATTGTGAAGAAAACATAACTATTTGAGAGCTCACCTCTCCATAGAATTGCCCTTTTGCTTTTCAATTCAAATAATACGAGTTGCAGCTATGACAACTAGCCTTTTTCTGCTGCTCAATACAACAATCATGCAGATTCCTAAAGGAGCAAGGTTTGTGGGGATCCCAGGAACTGAGTCTTCAGAAAGCCCCACAGGGTTTATGGTAGAAGTATACTGGGAGCAAGATGATACTGGTGCCTTATGTATTGCTGGCCACTCGCAGAAAGTTCCAATTCCTCCTAGCATTCAACTATCATCCACTCCTGCCACAAGAAACCGCAGAAATTTAGGCCGATTAGTTCATGGAGTTGTGATCGATCCCAGTAGAGTTAGTTCAGTCAATTTTCAGTGATGCATGGCTCATGATTTGGGAAATGGTGGTACATACATGTTCTCATTCTTTTTTCACCGCACATGTTTTTTTTGCACAGTCTTGGACTTTCCTTATAGAATTTAGCCGTTTCCCCCATTTTAAGAGTGCTTTTATAATGTATGATTAGTTTGTAAAGTTTCAACTATTTATGTATTCTTCTACTGCCTTGGTTTTAAATTAAAAACGAATGATGCTATTGACACACCAGTGGCGATCACGAAATGCACAATAATTAGGTATGTGATTGCCTTGTATGAGTTTGCTTAAAAGGTCATTTATGCAAGTTATTTGCGTTTTGTTTTGTAGGGTTATAATAAATATGTAGCATAACTCTTGTATAAATATGAATGTAGAGTCGTGTAGGTAACATTTTTATGATAAAATATAACATAAGACCAGTTAAAAGTGGCGTTTCTTAATAATTAAAACCGGTGTTGTTGGTTGGGGATGTGTCTGATTTTTTATGGCTAGAAAGGATTGTGTTTGATTAATGCATACCTGCATCCTTATCAGGTGGCCTTGAGGATTTACCAGATTCATTATGGTGCGTCTGGTTGACATATCCAATCTCAGATTTGTTTTTCAGATTTTCTATCCCATTGACAAATTTGAAGAGATCTAAAGTGAGCTCTTATACCTTATGCTGAATTTTTATAACTTCTTCAGATGGTGGCGTCTAATTACAGATCTCTAGCTTAGGCTTCTCAACGTTCAACTTTTTGTTCTCTTCTATGAGCTTCTCACACTCATGACACTTTTACCCTTTTAAGAGCTTAACATATTATCGTTTGAGCATTTTAAAAGCCTCAGAGAGATAGTTGGATTCTTCGGGAATCTTCGAGAAGCTCATCATAAAGATTCCTGTAAGTCCTCAAGTTCAATTGCCATTTGGTCTTTTGATCATTTGTTCATCTAGCTTTAGGAATGGGTTATCCTGCATCATCTTGTGGTATGAAAGGACCATACACATCTCATAAATCAGAATTTGTGGACTCAATGAACAACTTCATCTTTTCTTTCCAATATTTTAGTCTTCCCATTAAAGGTTGGCGGCCTTGTCTTTGAGGTTCCTTTAGTAACATAATTGCTTTTGCTTGTACTTGATTCTCCTGCCATTTCTGTTTAAGGATCTTTTCCTCTACACTGTTAACTGCTCAACTCAGACACTGAACTCTGATACCAACTGAAATGATCACAAGTAAACAGGAGAAAAAGGATTGAATTGTGTTTACTAAACTTTTTTTGCAAACCGAAAATCTTTTCGCAAAGCGAGTAGACAATTGAAAGATAACAGATGAAGTATCTATATAATGTTTTTAAAAGACTTGTCTAAGGGACTCAAGCGAGGGTCTATCACTTTAAGTTAGAAACCACAAAGAGAAGTTTCAAAAACAATTTAGTATGCACAACTTTAACCTCTTGTTAGATAAATAACAAAGCAATAACTAAAGATTTTAATGGATTGAGAGATTCACATAGAAAAGTTGTCTTGATTCACCTTTAACAACTTAGCCTACATCCAGTCAATGGCTACCACCCAGATTTTCAAATATAACTGACAGTAATGGAGTATTCTTTGTACACCTAACCTCTCCAGATTTAGCTTTACAACAAGTATTATTTGCACACTTAACCTCTTCGGGTTTTAAACAAATATTCTTTTCTCACCTAACCGCTGTAGGCAAAACAAATATGAAATAAATGAAAGTAAAAGTGTTTGTTTACAACTTGTTAATCTTTCAACAAAACTTAGAGAGTGAAATAAATGTTTGAGAACTGAAAGGTAATGTATTAACTTCTCCAAGAATAAAGAATGAAAGAATAAGAAGACGAATTGAATGTTTGAGAGTAAATGATGTTCGTTATGTTCGTATGACTAACTTCAAGTAGGTCTTCATGTCTTTATTTATAGCTTCATTCAATTCTATACGTTAGAGACATTCTTCTGATCTTGGGCTCTTTAGTTCAAACGTTATAAGCCCCATTAAAGCAAAGAGTTGTTCTGGACTTCTGGTGTTCCATTTAATGTTTAGAGTCATTGGTATATGTCTCCGATAAAGAACTAGTTGATTTGTTTTCTCAATTTAACTGATGCAGTAGAGTTGTTTTTGTACTTGCGCATAAAACTTTCCGTTCTCGTTTAAGCCTTAGTCTTAGCAGGTAAAAGTCTTCTTTTTATATCTCCCTTTTTGATACTTCGTCGTCCTTTATATAGTAGCTTTTCATAGTATTTGGCTTTTGTTTTGAACATAATTTAGACGCTTAGTTGTCCAAATCACTAGACGCTAGCTTTTCAGATGTTTAATAAGATTCATAAAAATGGGTTATCTCAAGTATTTGTTGTACAATAATAAAAAAAAAAAAAATAGAATATTGAGAAGAAGAGAAAGTCAGAGACGTGTCTAAGAACACTGTCCTTAAGGATTATTTTGCCTACAAATAATTATCTCAAATTGCAAATCTCTCCCAGGATATAACAGACTCTTCTGATACAGAGTCCAGGAACACATAACAACAAAACGAGATACCATTAAGAATTTTTGTTCTATCTTGTGCCACACACTCAACGTCAGTAGTCTGAAAAACTTGCCTTCAAATGAATATTTATCCTTTCTTTCTTTTGTGGACAACAAATAAATGTGGCATTAAAAAGGTAATTAAAACTAGTTAATTGTCAATATAACGTTGGAACCAATTTGATCCTCATATATGTCCAGCTGCACAAAAGAACACGTGCACAGTGTAAAGGAAAGAAATTTCCAATTAATGACATTGACTAATAATAGGAACCAACGTTCAAAACATTTGATTTGATTTTAATAAAATTAACAAGTATAGTCAAATAACATTAATTGCGTTGAACTCAAATAATTTGTATTTAAACAATTTGAATTTGAAAACTGTATCTTAAGTTATAACACAATATAATATAGTTAAAGGTAATAAAAGTCTGTTAACGGAAATAAATAATACTAAAGAATATTTTAATATATTATTAAAATCCGATTTTAAATTTATATTTTTGAAATAGCATTAAATATATAACAATCCCCCACATATTTCAAAAATTTGAAAATAAAATTTTGAGGTAGGAAACATCATGTGTAAATGTTCGGACCTGGTGTCTCTTAGACTATGAACCAGACCTAGACTGATAGGCCGATTACCTACAATGTATTGGTGAAGTTTTAAACTTCTATGAACCAATACACTTTGTGTAAACAAGGATTCTACCAATCACATTACACCCCCACAGATCTTGCTGTTACGTTATTTTGCCCCAATAGATCATGCACGTGCTTGATAATTCATGAGTGCTCTAGAACTTATACCATAATTTCATACAAGCGGCCCCACTTGACACTCATAAGTGATTTCATCAAGTGTATACTACACTTTATACACCACCCATAAGGGATATGAAATTCATTAAAAGCTTTCAGTTTATCCTCCCAATAAATGCAGTCTAGCACTTCTCACACCATAAGAAGGGACAAAATTAATGGTGCTAGTAGAACTAACAAATGACTTGTTATTAGCCATATGAACCTTCTTCATGAGATCTCCAATCACAAAGGTTGGGTTACCATCACCGTTAATTTTATATTGGCTTAAGTCTCATTCCCCTCTATGTTTCATTTATTAATTTCCTTCCTCAAGGCTTTGTCAGAGGATTGGCCAAATTCACTTCTGACTTCACATAATTAATGGACATAATTCCACCTTTTAGTAGTCGTTTAACCACATCATGTCTCAATCGAATATGTCTATTCTTGCCATTGTAAGTCTTATTCTTTGCCATGGCTATTGTCGCTTGGAAATCACAATGCATAGATACTGGAGGAGTTGGTTTAACTCCTAATGGAATATTCGCTAAAAGGTTTCTCAACCACTTAGCCTCACATTACTAGCCAACTCTATAGCAATAAACTCTGATTCCATGGTAGATTTAGCAATAATAGTTTGTTTGGTCGATTTCCAAGTAATTGCACCACCACCAAGGGTGAACATGTAACCACTAGTGGATTTTGTCTCATCTAAGTCTGAGATCCAATTAGCATCACTGTATCCTTCTAATACAGCGGGAAATCCACTATATAGAATATCATAACTCATGGTACCTCTTAAATATTTCATTAGTCTGACTAATGCATCCCAATGTTCATTATTGGAATTATGTGTGTATCTGCTCAATCTGGCCACAACATAAGCTATGTCAGGTCTGGAAAAATTCATTAAATGCAACAGACTTCCAATAATTTGTGCATACTCGAATTGAGCAATGGGGTCAGCTCTATTTTTCTTAAGTTTGGTGTTAGCATCATAAGGGGTGCTTACTAGTTTAACTTCAAAGTATCCAAACTTCTTGAGAAGTTTCTCAACGTAATGTTCTTGTGATAGCATTATACTATCACCCTTCCTTATAATTTTAACACCCAATATTACATTCGCTTCATCCATGTCTTTCATGTCAAACTTTGAAGCAAGAAATTCTTTAGTTTTATTTACTATATCATGACAAGTACTAAACATAAGCATGTCATCCACATATAAGCAAATAATTACACATTCACCATTTACCATTTTTTGTATACACACACTTATCAACTTCAAGAGATTAAAATCCATCACCAATCAAAACTTGACCAAATCTCTCATGCCATTGTTTTGGTGCTTGTTTCAAACCATACAAGGATTTAAGAAGTTTGCAAACTTTGTTTTCTTGTCCAGAAACAACACAACCCTCAGGTTGTGCCATATAAATTTCTTCTTCCAAATCACCATTTAAAAAATTTGTTTTAACATCCATTTGATGAATAACAAGTTTATAAATTGATGCTAAAGCAATTAAAACTCGAATGGGTGAAATTCTAGTCACAGGAGCAAAAGTGTCAAAATAATCGATATTTTCTTTTTGAGTAAAACCTTTTGCAACCAGTCTAGCTTTATAATTATCAATAGAACCATCAGGATTATATTTCCTTTTTAAAAATCCATTTGCACCCTATAGGTTTAGCTCCTGGTGGTAAATATACTAAAACCCACGTATTACAATTTGTAATAGAATCAATTTCAGATTTAATAGCTTCTTTCCAAAGATGTGCATCGGAAGAATTAATTGCATCATAAAAACTCAAAGGGTCATTTCCCACAAGATATGTGTAAAAACCATTTCCAAAAGAAGTCAATTTTCTTTGCCTTTTACTTCTTCTCAAATCCTCATGCGTGTTTTCAAAATTATTTTGTGAAGATTCATTTGAAACACTAATATTTTGAGAAGGTGAAGGAGGTAACCTTTCAAATTTTAAAGGAAAAACATGTTCTAAAAATTCAGCGTTTTTAGTTTCTATAATAGTATTGCAATCAAGCACATCACTTTTAAAAACAAGAAATCTATAAGCAGCACTATGCTCTGCATACCCAATGAACATACAATCAGAAGTTTTAGAACCAATTTTCCTTTTCTTAGGGTCAGACAACATTACCTTAGCTAGACACCCCCCACACTTTTAAATATTTTATGTTAGGCTTATAAAATTTCCATAACTCATTTGGTGTTATACCAGTTTTCTTGTAAGGAAATCTATTTTGTAAATGACATGCAGTTAATAATGCTTCACCCCAAAGATTATCAAGTGCAGAGGAACTAACAAGTAAGGCATTCATTATTTCTTTTAATGTCATATTTTTCCTTTTTGCAACTCCATTAGACTCAAGTAAATAAGGGGGAGTAGTTTCATGAATTATACCTTCCTTTTTACAAAAATCATTAAATAAAATATATTCATCACCCTTATTTGGTCTAACTCTTAATCTTTTTATTCATTGATTTTCTACTTCTGCTTTATAAATAAGAAACATGTCAAAGGCCTCATCCTTGGTTTTAAGTAAATATACCTTGGTGAATCGGGAAAAATCATCTATAAAAGTAACATAATATTTTTTACCACCTCTAGTCATGGTTTGCTTTAAATCACCTAGATCATTATGAATTAAATTAAGTAATTCAGTTTCCCTTTGAATAGAAAGACAAGATTTTTCAGTTAATTTAGATTCAATGCAAATCTCACATTTATTCATACATGTATTACTAAAACCAGAAATTAAACCAAGATCATGCATCTTCTTAATATAAGAAATACTAACATTTCTTAATCTTGCATGCCACATATCAACCAAATCAATCAAGTAAGCGGAAGTAGATGCATTTTCATTAACAATTTTATCAACATTGAGTACAAAGAGTCTCTGATCACAATATCCTTTGCCCACAAACATATTATTTGTTGTCATTACAATCTTGTCAGATTCAAATGATACTTTAACCCCAACTTTACTTAAAAGTGCTACAGAAATTAAATTTGCCCTAATACTAGTCACGTGAAGAGTTTCATTCAAAGCCAAGGTCTTGCCAGATGTGAACTTTAGAAGAACCTTTCCCTTCCCAAGAACTGCAGCAATTCGGGAATCTACAAAATACATATGTTCTTCTCCATCCCCAAGAAAAGTGTAGGAGGTAAATTCATTTTTATTTGCACAAATGTGCCTGGTAGTGCTAGAGTCTACCACCCATAATTGCTTCACATTGGTCACTAGATAGGCCTGAGAAATGACCGCAACAATTATGTCATCTCCTTGGGCCAAATTTGCTTTTGGCTTAGGAGGATTGTCATTCCTCTTCCTATATCTGCAATGATTTGCAAAATGACCCAGCTTTCCACAAACAAAACAATTTCCTTTTTTCTTGAAAGTGGGGTTAGAAGCAACTTTAGGCACATAGGAAACATGATCAGGTTTTTTATTTGCGTACCTCTTTTTGTTTTGCACAAAATTTGCTTTTGCGGCTAATGCCTTTGCCCTTGCATTTTTTATTCCCTTCCTGTTGGTATCTTCAATGATTATGGGTGTAATCAATTCTGCAAGTGGTAACTGCTTATGCTTGTGTTTAAGTTGTTTATAGTCCTTCCACGATTCTGGCAGCTTCTCAATCCATTAACCTGCAATGAAATCATCTGGCAGTGTGATGTTTTCAGTCTTGAGATCTTCTAGTAATTTATGGTACTCGTTAATCTGTGTTTTGATGTCTTCTCTTCTGTCATCTCCCATTTGTAGTAGTTTCCAATAACAAACTTCTGCTACCCAACGTCTTCAGTAGTGTACTTTAAATTCATGGAATCCCAAATCTCCTTGACAATACTAATAATCGTATGTCTACATACCTTGTTACCATATGTCCAAGTTTCGATTTGTTTGGGGTGAGCAGATAGTGGAGGTTTAGGATCCGTCAGTGCTGCAGCAACACTGTGCATATCGATGATGGAGAGGATGCGCTCTTGCCATCTTCTATAGTTTTGGCCTCCAAACATCTCAATTTTCGAGATATCTGGAAACAGTTTGGTATAAGCGACAGTAAAGCAACTGGCCGAGGGACGACATGGACAACAATAGGAGATGCGTTGGAATTGTCAGCAATCACACAATTGTTTGTGGCATCGGAGTTGTTCTCCATGATAATCCTTAAGATTGTTGTACAATAATAATAAAAAGAATAGAATATTGAGTAGAAGAGAAAGTGTGAAACGTGTCTAAGGACACTGTACTTAAGAATTATTTCATCCACAAATAATTATCTCAAATTGCGAAACTCCTCCGAGATATAACAGATTCTTCTAGCACAGAATCTAGGAACACGGAATAACAAGATCAGATACCACTAAGAATTTTTGTTCTATCTTGTGCCACACACTCAACGTCAGTAGTCTGAAAAACTTGCCTTCAAATGAATATTTATACTTTCCTTCTTTTCTGGATAACAAATAAATATGGCATTAAAAAGGTAATTAAAACTAGTTAATTGTTAATATAAAAACAACTTGTACGTTGGAACCAATTTGATCCTCATATATGTCCAGCTGCACAAAAGAACACGTGCACAGTGTAAAGGAAAGAAATTTGCAATTAATGACATTAACTAATAATAGGAACCAATGTTCAAAACATTTGATTTGATTTTAATAAAATTAAAAAGTATAGTCAAATAACATCAATTCCGTTGAAGTCAAATAATTTGTATTTAAACAATTTGAATTTGAAAACTGTATCTTAAGTTATAACACAATATAATGTAGTTAAAGTTTATAAAAGTCTGTTAACAGAAATAAATAATACTAAAGAGTATTATTATTTTTGGTAACAATACTAAAGAATATTTTAAGATATTATTAAAATCCGATTTTAAAATTAAATTTTTGAAATAGCATTAAATAGATAACAGTACTGAGGGAGCATACCTCAAGTAAAGGGAAGGAAATTAGAGAAGTCTCACATGAAAAGGAAGAGCAATAAAAAGGATTGGGAGAGAAAATAATAAACAGATTGGAAAGTCTTTGAAAAGTCCTAGGGGTTTGGGTCGGATTTTGAAATGAGTTTGGTATTTAGATCTCGCTCTGAAAAGTCTTGCAAATTCCATCTTTAAAAATGTTTATCGAAATTAGCAACTTTTTAAAATATCAATCCAATACCCACCCCCATAATCTACGAATTTAGGTAAACTCACAAGTTGGACAATTTTAAATTCGTGTTTAGTTTACAAGTATATATTTAGTTATAACACATTAAATTTATATATTCTTGATAACAAACATATCAATTACAGTAAGTAATAAAAGTATAGAATGCATTATTTATGACATTATGAAGATAAAGTGATTTTTTTTTGTTTTACATTCACAATTTCCTTTTTCACTACATAAATACAATAACAAGTGAACAAAACAACAATGTGAATATGTTATTTTCTCAACTATAAAATTTAATTTCCTCTGTAATGTAGTAATTAGAATTTATGTATTTATTTTTCACTACAAAAATAAAATCTGATTTTATTCTTCATCATTTGTCCCTTTCAACCTTATAAATTCATATAATTTTTTCAAATCTTATCAATTCTTAAGATATAGGTTCATTAAAATCCAACCTATAAAATCTTGTATAAAAGTCTTTAAAAAATCTTATAAATCATTATATTTTTACATAACCTTTTAAAATTCACAAAACATTTTTATGCAAAAATAGTATTTTAAAATCTTAATTCAATACACATCCTTTAAGAAAAAATTACTATTAATTTAAGTTGATTTATTTAAAATTTATAGAAGTGTGCTTAAAATAAATGGTAAAATATTTTGGATCATGTATATAATGTTGCCCTAAAAGTATGTAATAATTTTTTATTTAACACTGTTACAAAAGTATGCAATAATATAGGATTTCATGTCTATCTGAAGCTCAACTGGTGCCAAATATAACGTTTATTTTTGTACCCAAACTGTTAAACGAGAAACTAGTTGAGAGCTAAAAGTGTGTTTGAGAAAATTGAAAAAAATAGATTATATTGATAATCGATTATATGTATAACGATTATTGTGATAATCGATTATAATCGGAATCTGTTTTTGTTTGGGTATGTTTGCTGAAAAACGATTTTAAGATAATCTATTTCGTTTGGGTAGTGCAAAAAAAAACACTTTTATATAATAAATCACGATAAAGGATATGAAGTTATTTGTATAATTTAATGATATTTGTTTGGAAATTAGTTTTGTAAGGGTAAATAGGAAAGAGAGTTTTGAGAATGAAAAATAATCAAATAATAATAATCTTATGCTAAAATAAATTAGATGACATAAAAACAGCTTTTTTCCCCCAAAAAAAGTTTTTTTATAAATTTAAGTTAATTTTTAAACATAATAGATTATATATGAAATAACTTTTTAGCCAAAAAATAACTAAAATGAGAAAAATCTCTTTTTCCCAAACATGCTCGAAGTGAAGATATATTATTCATAGCATGTACATCAATCAGCCTGGGGATGTAGCTCAAATGGTAGAGCGCCCGCTTTGCATGCGGGAGGTACAGGGTTCGATCCCCTGCATCTCCAATTAATGACATTTTGCAGTTTGGGTTTTATTATATCCTTTATCAATCGAAATGTTATATATTGTTGCGGTCAACTTTTTTTATATTATTAATAAATTATAAATAGTCATATTATTAAAAATATTTAATTTTTATATTAATTATTTTAAAAATCACGTGTAAAATAATTTGTAATTGATTAATCGTGTAAAATTTTTTACCAACATTAAACTCTTTTTTTTTTAAATTATTTTGTATTCTTTTGAAATTTTTGTCTTTATTAGGCGAATGTCATGAATGAGATCCAAAGATTGATACTATCTATACAAATAAAATATATCTTCTTTTTGGAAACCCATAACTTAGGAACTCCGAGATTAAATGTGCTTGACTTGAAGTAATTTTAGGATGGGTGACCTGCTAGAAAATTTTTCTAGGAAGCGCGTAAATGGGAACAAAGCCGCTGATGAGAATCATGTTAGTTTGTGGGAAACAATCATCAATTCTAAAAATGTACAAAAAGCTAGTTTTAGCGAGGTTTTCGAAATATCTATAAATATAACAAATAATATTGATAACCAAAAACATATTATGGTAAAAGGATGCTCAAACATGATTAAAATTTAGTCTTTTTATTTTCTTGACACCTCAAAACCATTTTTTCTTACTTACACTTTGGGAGATAAAAATATTATTCAAACCTAATATCTGTATCATAAAATTTTCGACATAATTTACAAGATGAAAATTCTTACATAGGGGTATGCACAAGCCCGGATGAACCCGATGACTCAATCAAAACCGATGCATTTGGTTTGGATTTTTATCTCCTCGGGTCATCCTAGACCCAATGACCCAACCCATAGACAGTTTATTTTTTTAATTTTAGAAATAAAATAAATAACTAAAAAGCCTTCTGAATCAATTTAAATACTCCTCCACCGTCAATCTTGCCCATTTGGTCGTGTCTTCTCTTCTTCACTCTCTTCTTCCAAAAGCTTCAATAACTAATTTTGCATTAGTGGACAAGCTCGTCTTGCTTCCACAATTAGTTCTAAAGAGATACTTTTAAGTCTAACAGATGTGCAAAGTGGACAATAATATATAGGGATGTAAATTTCACCCATATCCACGAATATCCGCGGATAATATCCGCAATGGGTAGAAAATGGATACCTTAATGGGTACCCGCAGTAAATTAAATGGGTATTTTCTCTATCCATTTATTAATGAGGCGAGAGCGGATAGTATAATATCCATACCCGAGGGTACCCGCTAATGTAAAATTACTAAAATACCCATTTATATATATAAATAAATTACCTACTATTTTCGCTACCCTTGTTATGTTTCTGAATTTTGGCAGCCGCAACATGGTACTTATCTTAGTTTTCACTCTTGAGACAACCCGCATTGGATAGCAACAAAGACTTTCTCGATTTCTTGCAGCCATAACTCAGCAGCTTTCGGATTGTACTCCCCATGGAATTGGGGAGGATTCCCCTTCATGAAGGCATTTAGGCCGGTGTTTACCACTTCACCTCCTCTGACCTGATTCTGTTGTTGTCTAGCATCCCTTTCTTCTTGTCGCTGCATGAATTGAGCATTCTGCTGTGTTTGTTGCAGCATTGTAGCGCCCAAATCCCTCATGGTCCTCATCGCCTCGTTTTGATCTCCGCTGTTCCCAATTCCCGAGGTATCCCCACTACTGTCGGGGCTCCCGGTTCTAACTAGTGCTCCCCTTCCTCTACCACGTCCTCTGGCCATTCTTTCCTAGTAAAGCGTTAGTTTCAATCCATAAGACATATCTAGTTTGTTAGTTAGGAAAGGAAATAAAGAAAACAAAGAAAAAGGCAAAAAGAAGGCGCTCGCCGCGCGACCCTATGCTGGCCACGCGAGCCAGAAAGCCAGTCTGAGCAGTGAAATACAACCTTTTGGCCTCGCGATGCGAAAACGATGCTTGCCTCGCGAGCCAGAAGGCCAAACTGATTAGTAAAGAACCGCCCTTCGGCCTCTCGACGCGAACCTCTACTCGCCATGCGAGATAGAAAGCCAGACTGATCAGTAAAGAACAGCCCCTTGGCCTCGTGACGCGAACCTGTACTCGCCACGCGAGCCAGAAGGCTAGCCTGATCAGTAAGGTATAGTTTTTCGGTCTCGCGACGCGAAACCTAGTATCACCTCGCAAGCCAGACAGAAGCACATACAATACTCATCAACCGATATGTATATCGTATGCCTTACAAACAAAACAGTTATCACACTCGATAACTTGCGCATCGGACGCTCTACCCTTTTTCTAACATAGTTGGTATCCAATGTGGATCCAACTCATCAAGTTGTACACTTCCTAAACCTCATAGTCCGATATTAGCATCGAACTGCTCTGATACCAATAAATGAGACGTCCCGCCGTCCCATTGGAGAACTTAAGATATTAATTAGCCTTAATCGCATAATAATCGTTGGCGCGCCTTATTAATATGAAGCGAAGCGAAAAAATTGAGCGCGGAAGCAATCAAATATATGGCACGCAACGCTTCAGAGTACATAGCTTTAAAAATATAAAAAAATATATCACATACATCAATTGCCCCCTCAGTAGGGCTATAGTAATAGTGTATACATACAAAGTATATAAACACAGACCAAAATAAAAGTATGAAAATAGGCCGAGAGACAACTCTCCGGCTAACCACGATCACTGCTCAACCTCTCGAGGCAAAGGTCCGTGGCATGTCCTCCGGCGTCAGGCTCATAAGAAATGTCGTTCAGCTCCTCAGCAACTGGTTCCTCCTCGGGATCTTCCCATAAAATAAAAGTAACACATACAGAAAAATAACGGGAGATAAAAAACGCATCATTAATATGGGAGAGGGGCATCAGTACACCATATATATACGTGCATCACACATCACATATAAATTATACAACACAACATCACCCATCTCTTAAGTCACCCATTACAGTCATCTCAAACATCATTCTCTCATATAAGCCTATAAGAGGGATACTAGTCCCTATGTATATGTTGACTTCCCTATATGCATGTCGGCCGATACATCACGTCCCCAATTGGACATCCCCGTCGGGATTACATCACATCACATCACATCCCGCCTCGGGATTTAAAGTAACACGTTCCCAATTGGACATCCCCCTTTGGGAAAAAATGTTGTGGTATGAAATGATATGAAAATGCAACAAACATCAATCGCAGGTTTATATCGGTACCTCACACCTACGCACTCGACCACGACCACAACACATCGCATCACATCAACATCAACATCAACATCACATCAATATCAACATCAGCATCAACATTAGCATCACGACGCTTTGCGTCTACAAGCCACAGCTCCATGGTCGGGACCACAACGATATCAACCCGAACAACGTCAACACTCACCATACTCTTATCAACACTCAACCAGCCAAATCACAACATAAGTTTCACTAGTACAGATATCATCATAAAATCAGATAACTGTTCATCACGCAGGCAGTTCAACAAAATAAAACCAACAGATAATCAAATAAACAATTCAACACATCAACCTAAATTAATCACAATAGCCATATCATCAACTTAATGGTGATAGCCCAAAAGTACCTACAACCAGGGTCTAGACACTTTATCCAGGGCTCAACCTCTAGTAGGGTTTAAGGGTTCCCTACACACATATATATACTCTATACTAAGCTTACTTTCCTGACGATGTCGATTCTTTCTCCCCACCTTAGTGATTCTCACGTGTAGCTCCGGTTACGACTCCGCAACTGTCAGTCGGGTGCGCGGTTCAATGTTCGAGTCCTGTCCGATTTTACACCACAAAACACAACCAGAAATCAGTATAGTTCAATCAAAAACTCCCCTAACCTTAGGACTAGGCTGCTGCCCCTATTTAATTAAATAGGCTAGGGATGTTGAAATTCTACCAACTCTTGGATCAATGATCCTTAAGCATACCTAACACATAATCCATGATCAATTATCAAAGATTTGAACCAAAACCCCTTAAAACCAAAACTTAGGGTTTCGGCCATCACCATGAAAAATAGGTGAGAGTTTGGTTTGGCTTTCTAATCACTTGGATTACACGATTAAGGGGTGAAATAGGTGAAATCAATAACATTGAACAAAAACCCATTTTCCCCCCAAATACACATACATTCGGCCTCTCTAAGAAAAATAGGCTAGAGGGCTTATTTGATTTCAAGCTCTTGGATTATGATATTAGAGGATGAAACTAGATTTTAGAAATTGGTTTGGCATTAAAATGATTTTTCTACAATTTTCTAGAGATTTTTGAAGTTTGGATCTTAAAACTTAAAACCATAGATTTCAATGGAGGAAAATGAAGATTGAGAACTCAAGGATGAAATCTATACCTCTTAGATGATAGATGAGGATGAGAGGATCAACTTTGCTTCACAAACTTTCTTGAAAAACCTTGTGGAAGTTGAAGAAAAATGGAGGTGAAGAAATGGAGAAAAGAAGAAAATGGAGGAAGAAAGAAGAAGAAGATGGAGGGGGAGAGAGAGAGAGAGTGCCAAATTTGAGGAGAGAGAGAGTGAGATGAGATACTTTCTTAAGTTTTTACTTAAGAGTTAAGCAAGGGTAAAAAGGGTAATTATTAAAAAGAACCAAGGGCAATTTGGTCATTTCGCGTCCCAATATTTTGAAAATCATCACGACACTGATATGAGTCCCTAGATGACCTGACACAGCCTTGACATGAAGATTATCCGCTCATGGGCCTCATAAAGCCCTTACACGGCTCGAATCGTCTCCCAGATCAATTATCGGCCCGAATATAATATATTATTTTCATTTTTGAACGTCATGACGTATTTTTTCGAAAATATAGGAAACGTGATTCTAAGACTAACTGTCTCGTTCACGAGTCCAAATTATGTCATGCTAGTAGTAAAACACTACTGTCAGTGAAAATCGCAGACCGGGTTTCGTCTGAGTTTTCGATCAAAATTTAACCATAGCTTCCTACGAAAGCATAGAGTGTGACTATGGTCTCGGATTAATTTATTTCACTCTCTAGACCCTTCAATAAAATACAAACATACAAAATACTGATTAATTAATATTAGAAAGCTTTTAAAGCTTTTTAAGAAAAACGGGGTGTTACAACTCTCATTCCCGAGCCCTATATTTTCCCTTTCAAAAGTCCTTTTCTGGTTTCACTCTCAGGCAACCGTGAAGCACTAGCACCAGACTGCACCGCCCCATTCTCGCCCTTTCAAAATTCCCTCTTGACATGTATGATTATACTGTTTATATATCATATTGTGTAGTATATTTACTATAAGACTTTTCAAGCACAATGTAACACCCCAATTTTTACTGTAATCAATTACGGTAAAGATATGTATCTTTTATATTTTATCCGAGGTTTAGAAAATGATTTTGGATAAACCGAAGTCATATTCATGTGCTACGGTATCGTAGGGAGTTATAGTTAAATTTTGGGTTGAAAATTCAGACGGAGTTCGGTCTGCGTTTTCACTGACAGTAGGGTTTTAATGATCCGAGGACCTAATTTTGACTTGTGAACGAAATACTTAGGTTTAGAATCGAATTTCCAACAATTTTGATAAAATTGGTTTTTCGCACTAAAAAGTGAAATAATATAAGTTATACGGACGAAATCTTAAATCGCGTAATGAACGGAGCTGAATAAGGATTTACCGAGACCCGCTAACAGATAAAGTTGAAGTCACATCAGGTCACATCCCCTAGGAAGGCGTGCCAGTGTCATGATGACATTCGAAAATATCTGAACGCGCTCACACTGAGAAAAGACCAAAATGCCCTTAATCTTTTCCCTAAATGACATCTTTGTCTCTAAAGGAAATGACCGTTTTGCCCCTAGGAGTTTATGAAAACCCATTCTTGCCCTCACCCTCATCATTACTTCTAGAAAAATATCTAGATATTTATGAAGTTAGAGGTGAAAAGACCGTTTTGCCCTTAACCTTCTGTTTTAATTCCGATTTTGTCCCTAGGTGAAAAGACTATTTTGCCCTTAAGTGAACAAATCTTGGACACTCTTGCCCTCCCTTTCTCACACGCCTAAACCACCATGAAGGAGGCCATCCACCCATTTCCTTCATAACTTCATCTTCATCTCACTTTTTCTCTCGTTTTCTTCAAGAAGAAAACTCAACTTTTGTGGAGGAAAAGTATTACAACTTGCTCATTTTCATCACTCAAGGAGGTAAGATCACTCTCTTTGATCCATGATCTTCTTGTTCTTCACTTATTCTTTGTTTTTCAAGCCATGATCAATGTGTTCAAGTTTCTAAGTCCAATCTTCAAAAATCTCTAGAAAATTGTAGAAAAATTCTATGATCATGAAACCAATTTCTATGAACTCACCATGATGTATACAATGATCATCTAGAAGCATGAACCCAAAAGAAATTTCTTCCCTATTTTTCTATGACATGGCCGAACCTTAGGGATAGTGCAAAGATGAAGTTTTGCTTCAATTTTTGCTATATGGCAATTGTTCTAGCCTATTTGATATCTATTGACATTGAATCTAAGAGCAAAACATCAACAAAAGTTCCTAGCCAATTTTCTTAGTAGTGGCCAAAACCTAGCTTTTGGGAAGCTAAGAGTTTGCTTCAATTTTTGTATGATGTACCTTGATCTAGTGTTATGTAGGCTTAAGGATTATTGACCCAAGAGTTTGAAATTTTTGAGACATCTCTAACCAATTTTAAGTCCCTATGGCCGAAACCTAGACCTTGTAGAGTAAGGAGATTTATGTTATTGGTGTTGAAGTTTTGACTTGATTGTGTGAAGGTGATTGTTGTTGAGTGTTTCGGGAGAGTAATTAGAAGATTTGCAGACTAGTCGGACGATATTCATTCGGAGGATTACCTTCAAGAGGTAAGGGGAGATTAACTCCAATGAGTTTGATAGCCACATAAGGTTGTTTGTTGGATGATTGTGAGTATGTTATTTGAAGTGATATTGATGATTCTCTTGTGATGGATATGCTTGATTTATTTGGTGAATATATGATTGGATATCGAAGCATGAATTGTGGCGTTATTGCCTTGGATGAGCTATATGTATGATGTTGGTTTTGAGATTTGATAACTATATATGTATATATTGAATTGTGATTTTTTTGACTGGATTGGTCGAGAGCATAGTATCGGCTATAGCTTGATAATCAAGATTAAGCTAATTAAAAGTCTTAATCAAAGATTTAGAAATGTTTTGGTTTGAGAAATGAAAAGCTTTTAAGATAAATGGTATAATGACCAATTTTCCTAAAAAGCCACTAAGTTAAGAACTCAAAAGGAATTTCAAATAAGACTTAGGAAGTTGAGAGTTGGTGAGGAAAATAGTGAAAAGTTGCTTTAATCATTATTTTATAAACATATCTTACAAAAAGAAAGCCTTGAAAATTATTTTAGTTTTGTCAAAGAAAGAACCTTCTCAAAGTGTTTGACCTTTCAAAAAGAGAAAGTCTCTTTCAAAAAAGTTTGCTCCAATGAAAATCTTTAGAAAAAAGTTCAAATGATGGAACCTTTAGAAAAGACATTTCAAGTCAAAATCCTTTTGGAAATGAATTTTGAGTATTTAAGTTTTCTAGAAATAGCTTTACAAAGAAATTTTTTTGTGGAAATAAGTTTTAGAGCGAAAATGAGTTTTGGTTTATAGCAAAGAGATTTTGAGTTTTGTTTTTCAAGATTGGATCAACGAAAACGAAATTTTGATAAAACTGGTGATTACCCCTTCATGTTGTGAAGCACGTGAACCTAGTGACCGAGACGTCGGACTAGAATTCCGTGAATTGAGCACCCAGACTGCATGTCCTGTGTTTTGAAATGAACGGACTTAGTGTTTTATATGCGAGTCTAGTGTCCGCGGCGTCGACCTAGCACTTCGTGAATTGAAAACTTGGACTACGTGTCCTGTATTTTGAATGAACGGGCTAAATGTCCTTTAAAAAGAGTTATAGGCTATGTGCCTTGACAAGAATGAACGAACGAAAAAGAAAACAGAAAACAAAAAGCCATGAGTTGCATATATGAGTTGGCCGACGTGCCATTGGAAACGAGCTACAATCCAAGTGGTTGAGAATATGAGCCAGTTAAGACCACTAGGTCTATAGGGGCATCCCGTGTTCGAGACTCCACAAGAGGTCGGAGGCATCGCGACCCCGTGCCGTGGTAATCGGCTGCTCAACACGAATGAACTCGATTAGAGACTGGACTATTCATGATATGGTTGTGACGTGATACCCTTGAACAATTGGAGTTCGGACCTAAATTGAGAGGGCGACTCATGAGGACAATTGTGCTATGGGAGTATTCGCGGCCTATCGCTCGATGAAGGGAAGTTAGGAATCTTCGGAGAACATGAACTAGAAAGTTGATTGAAGTCTCATGCATTCTTTTTACTTATCTTGATGAATGGGTGTGATCTCACAGAGTGAAATTATCTCGTTATGATATTATGCTGAATATTGATATTCTATAGCATGACTGTGTTGTATATCGATGTATTAGTTGTACTTTGTTTTACTTGTGTGGCTATTATGATAAACTTGTGAACGAGTATCTCACCTTTGCCTGTACATGTTGGACACCCTGTTGTGTTTTTGGAGACGTGTACTGATGTTTCTCAACTGTCCTCTGGGTCACTTCGGGACCATGTATCTTGAGTTTTCTTGAAGTCGACGACGAAGATGTGTGGACTGTTGATGACGAGACCCAGTCTCATCGGCACGATGTATGTTAGGTAGTATGCTCTTTTGTTCTTAGAGTTCTTTTATCATACCAGCTCTTAAGATTTTTTATGTTTAAGTCAGGTCTTTCGACTGTGACCGATTATGTTGTGTATTAAGAAATTGAAAAGATGTACGCCTTATGGCGAAGTTGAATTATTATTATAGATGATGAGTTTCAATTTGTTTCATCTGGTTGTTAAATTTTTCTTTGGTATCAGATTTCCGCAACTACTCTATTGAGTTATTTTCGAAAAGGTTTTTAATTTACAGAAAAAGAATAATTTGGTATACAAAATGTGACACCGGGTTGGGGTGTTACACACAAGAACTTCTCGTACCAGCAAGGAACTTATGCAGAATTAGTTTGAATTTCATGTGTGAATAAAAAATTTTGTGAGATGTTGAATATTCATAGATATCCGTAAATATTGATAAATTTGTTTAAAACCCACACAGATATGGGGCTGGGACAAATACAAAATTCATCCAACGTGGTGGGTAGTTGGGGGCTACTACCCGTACCCATCCCGCCCCATTTACATCCCTAATAATATACCACTATAACTAGGCTTTTTGCAATATTAGAGAACCATTAACAATTGATACACCTTGATCGGGTGTTGGACCAATTTCAGACAACCCAGATAACTTGAAATTAGCATTCTCAGCCACAGGCTCAATGCTTCCGCTGCTGTTTCTAGATGATGAATGCATTTTCTTTGTGAATCTGTAAATAATTCTAAAGCATCAATCAACCACAAATCTTTTAAATAGGACCAAAATTCCCATCTCTATTTTCCCATCAGATATCAAGATAAATGTGGTTAATCCTCCAATGAAAGTATAATGAGTAGTATACACAGTTTCTGTTAATCAATTAACTGGAGTCGAGAAGTGATAAATTTTGAAATATTTCTTATATCAATGTCTGAATGTGAGGGAGGACCATTTTTAGAAACTAAGCCTGGAATGGAATACACACTGTCTCTTGGAATTTCATATGAAGGAACAATTATTTCGTATTTTCTCTTAAACATAAGCACACACTTAAGAATTAATTTAGAGAAACGAAAGACGATATAAAACGAGACCTGATTGACTCGAACCAATTCGAATTTGCTAAAAAAATTGATCAGGTTTGCTAAAAAATTGCAAGAACCCGATCCGATCCAATCCGCTAAAATTATGTTTGGTTTGGGTATCGATTTGACCCAAAACCAACCCAATCCAACCCATGCACACCCCTATTCTTACGTACCCCAAAGCTAATTTAAATCAAATTAAATAATATAAATTCCTTGTAATTATTGTGATTCAATTATTTAAGTTATGACTTACCCTTGAAGTTGGTGATTGACAAATATAGAATATAGAATAATATAAAAGAAAGGAAGAATTAGAACTTTAACCAATCTATAAAAACATTTTGGAAAATGGAGTAACTAATATATTGAAAACAATTAGAGATATTCCTTTTAGTTAACTAGGAATCCTTGTTAGATTAATTATTTCAATTAATCAAAATTATGGATTAGCATTAATTAATTATCTGGAATTATAATTAATATGTTAATTATGATTAATAGCATTTTATCAATATAATGATTTGTATTGGGCTTATGTTCTGAATAGCCCGTGATGGGTTGGGCTATTCAATTGATGCCCAATAAGAGGTCCCTACCCTCATATGATAGGTTACTTAATCGTTATTCCATTAGACGGTTAATACACAGCTTGATGAACCAATCGTGATTGAGGGGAGTTTGCTCTCATTCTAGTTTTCAACCAAGCTATTTAGACACGAGGGTTCAATGAATGTAATATAGTAAAATGCTATATTCTTGTATCTATTATTGATTTGGGTTCATAGAATTGTTTTACAATTCCTTCAATTGGTATCAGAACCAATTAGATACAGATTATGGCTGTTATTATGTTTTACATTGGGTTTGAACCATTTTTCGATTTCTCTCATTGGATGATTGTTTCAAAAATTAATTTGGGGCTATTCTTTCTTGGTGTATTGCGATTAAAAGCCCTCTGGAATCGCATTATTTCGTTAAGAAAATCATTAGAATTTGATGTTTGATCGTTATGAGTTTTACACATCAAAACCCCAGATTTTTTGGTTTAATTCTCTTCAAACAATCCATGAATCTCGAAATTGTTTTGGGGCTTTTGTAGACTTAAGTAACGCGATTAAAACCCAGAAACATTCGTAGCAAATCGTTACAAATTTGGAGAGTTTTTCGCTGCTCATTTGTACCGCTTTTTTTAGCGACAAAACCTATGTTTTTCGAGGTCGATTACTCATCAATGAGTGCATGATTTCTGAAATTGTTTTGGGGCTTCTCTTAGTTGGTACCATGCGTGTAGCATATCGGAAAATCGCGAAGATTCATCGCCGGAAGTGAGAGATCCATCCGGATCTTCATTGTGGGTCATGCGACCCGTTTTGCTATTGATGGGCGAGGAAGATGACCTTCCTCTGCGAAGCTCAGTCGCTGTTCAGGTGAGTGGGGGCGTGTGGGCCCCCTCTAAGGCCCAAATTTTTTTTTGTTCCTAAATTAATTATTTAATATTTCTGATATTTTGGTATTTTTTGGGAATTTTTTGGATATCCCTATATATTTAATACTATTAAATCCGAGAATAATCTGTAATTTAAAGTATTGTACTCTCGAAGTTTGGGTCTGAAATTTTTTGTGATTATTCCTTATTTTGCTAGTGACACTTTGATATTTTATAATCTCCCTATTAATGTGTCATAATAATTATTGGATTAATTTTAGGCCTCTATGTAGATTATTTATTTTATGTTTATGCATGATATGAAATTATCATATTCTTTGAAGCATAATTAGTCTTAATTTGTATAACTGTAATCTCACCTATCATGGGTATTTTTATGCAAATTTTATGTAAGTTAAATAATTAAGATTTCTCTTAATTATATTTTGTATTATATTAATAATAATTATACCTTATCGATGTGTTGTTATTGATATAATTTGTTATTATACAATGTACTATTTGTTTTATACTTATATCAATAATTGTTCAAGTACACTATCGGTATTAGAATTATTTGGTAATATAAAATTTGTGCATTGTATATTTTGTGAAAATTTTCTCGGTGCCAATAACCCTTTGGCGTACTGCACTCTCTCATTAAAAGTGTTATGATTATGTAATAATCTTAAAATGTCAAATATGATTATTCTTTTGGCATAATTTAATATTATATATATTGTACTGTCACTACTTTGTTTTCTTTTTTTAATACAAAATTTTCTAATTCTGTTCTTTTATGACATATATATATATATATATATATATATATATATATATATATATTTGTGTCCGTATTTTGTGATCATATGACATATTTTAAAAGGACATTGTTATTTACTCTTGTCCTATTGTACTGAGATATATATATAAAATCTGTTGAATCTCAGTAGACATCTCGAGTAGATGCCAATGCTATTTGTTGGGATTGCACATTAATCTCTTTAGCATGCAATTATATTGTGCTTCTTTTTTGACCCAAAATACCACATTCTGATAGGTCACAAATATATAATTACTTAGCAGGTATAATGTTAGTACTCCTATCGAGTATGACGTTCTGCATTCTTGAAGTACTTATAAATCTTATGTTTGGACCAATAGTCTTAAGTGCTTGCTCATTATTGACATTCTTATGACCATATTAATCTATAGTATCATTCTATTTGAAGTAAGTCTCTATGCCTTCCATGTAGGAGATTCTTGAATTTCCTAATTGTTTCAAGATTTGCATAGTCACTTATTTAGTAGAATTTAGATTAATTGAATGTCAAATATTATAAAGCATTTGTTGTTTTAGCCCATATGTAATACCCTTATTATTGGGCTATTATGAGTACTTAGACACATGTGGATTAATTTTCAGACTTGAATTGAGCATATTGTTGGAAAAACACATGCTTGGAGAACCGTTAACCAAAGACTTAACTATTGGAGTTTATCAAAATATTGTAACTCATGTTTTGGTTAAAGTCTTATGGTGTTTTGAGTTAGTGGGAGTCTGAAATTATTTTATATAAGATGTGTATGAGATGACGTCTCTTTGATATATCATATCTCTTATTGCATTTTCAGATGTTTGGATCATACTTGGATTGCATATTACTTTTAACTTGATTATGCTTTTCCAAATACATAATTCTTTATATGGAGCGTAAGTCTTTAACATGTATGATTTAATTCCCTATCGGATACCATTTCTACAGCGTCGAAGCTTATGTTTCTTAGACTATTGATTGATATGTGCTTTAACCATAATTAATATTCTAGTCATAAAATTCTTGTTCTTCCGATAATTGACTAATGCTATCCAAGTGGAGAATATTAGATTAATTATTTCAATTAATCAAAATTATGGATTAGCATTAATTAATTATCTGGAATTATAATTAATATGTGAATTATAATTAATAGCATTTTATCAATATAATGATTGTATTGGGCTTATGTACTGAATAGCTCGTGATGGGTTGAGCTATTCAATTGATGCCGAATGAGAGGTCCCTACCCTCATACGATAGGTTACTTAATCGTTATCCCATTAGACGGTTAATACACAGCTTGATGAACCAATCGTGATTGAGAGGAGTTTGCTCTCATTTTAGTTTCAACCAAGTGATTCAGACACGAGGGTTCAATCCTTATTAATCTATCAGGTACACGTTCTTGATCTATGTCTATGAATGTAATGTCGTAAAATGCTATATTCTTGTATATATTATTGATTTGGGTTCATAGAATTGTTTTACAATTCCTTCAATCCTAACTTGGGAATAATAAATTCTCATGTTTGTAATGCGTTTTTAAAAAATACATTCCCTAAAAATGTTTTTTGCTACGTTTCCCCAAAAATATTTCCACTCGAGGATGTGAGAATCTTAGTTTTCCAAGGACATGATAAACTTTTGTTATTGAAAAAACTATTATACCCTAATTTCCCATGGACAATATTAATATTATGTTAAAATATACTTTTGTTTGGGTGAAAATAACCCTGGTATAAAATCAAGATATGAACAAATATTGGTCTAATTATATTTTTTAAAGTTATTTTAATTTTTAAGATTTTTATAATATTTTTCATTTTTCCTTTTCAAAAAATCTATATTCAAGAGTATTTTTGAAGATAATACTAAGATTTTCAAGAAAGATATCCTTAAACGAAACATGGGAATCAAAGATTCCTAAGTAACATTAGAACATATTAGAAAATTTAGAGTTAGAGTAATATTTTTTCTAAAATTTCTGAATGTATCTCTTGCTGCAATTAATTATGAATGAAATTACTTTGTTACTTATGATTGTGCAGAAACATCATATATGTTTTATTATATTTGTTGGCACATTTCTAGATTAAGTGGTCTAACTATAATAACCTTACTGAATAAACTAAGAAAAATAAACCACTAATTCAGGGGGAGCACATTCTGAAATTAGAATTTAAATTATATTTTATTGCTCTACATCAGAACCTTAAAATTCGTTCATGAAAGTTTGTCATCATAAAAAAGGGAGATTGTTGAAATAAAAACCTCTTGGGCTAAGTTTTAATGTAACAAACTTTCTGAAGTAATTTTAAGTGTTCTGAAAAGGGAAGAACTAATGGTTGTATTGGAGATGTGTTATATAAGCACAGGGAAAGGTTGATTAAATCAGAAATACCTTGGAGAGGGTATTTAAATATTCAGAAGGCTATGAAAGATCCAAGAATACACAAAGTATAAGCAACATACCTCTTCAGCATGCAGTGCAAACTCTAAAGAGAAATCAACTTTCTAAACACTGGATGATCAGAGCAAGACACACTAAGCTATCTTCCAACATGGATGAACTACCATAGGCATACGAAGTCAATCTGAATACATAGTCATACATAAGAATATAACAAGCTGATCATCAAAAATATGCGCTATAAGAGGTAAACACATTAATCCTACTTTATGACATTTCGCAAGGATCCTTCGATGGGAATTTTTTTCCCGATGCGTTCTGGTTTTAATAAGCAAATTCCCAACATTTCATGCAGCACATGTACATCATAAGAAGTTGGGATGTAATGCAAGCAACTTGTTGACCTTCAGAAGCTACGATCAGAAAAGGCTCATCAACAACATTCATCAAAAACTTCCATCAACAAGGTCAGTCAACTAAAGTTGTTGCAGAAAGGAGTTGCAAGTACAACAGGCCTGTTAGAAATGTAGAGGAGATTTGAACCTCTTTCCCAACGGTTAGTAACGGTTGCAAACAACTAGTTTGGGGTGCAAATCTCTCTATATATACAAGGCTACTGCTAAAGAAGAAGATCGACCAAAACATCAGAAGGAGAAAACTGCAAAAGGCTGAGAGAGCCAAGGCAGTCATGTCAAGCTACTGAGTTTTATCTCCTTCTTACAACTCTAGAATCAGTTGCTCCTGATATGTAAAACTCAAAAGGAATGTGTAAAATAGCCCTTTCAAAATAAGTTATTCACTCATTAGTGTTGAAAAGTTGTTAGAAGAGTTTTACCTTCATTTTGTGTAAACTCGTTGTTCCCCCAAGCTAGTTAGTGAAGAACTAGTGTTGGTTTAAGAGTGTTGATAAGCCTACAAAGACTTGGTAAAGAATACTCGTGTAAGGCCGAAGAGGCTACGTAGAATACTTGTGTCAGGCCTCGAGAGGATGTGAAGAATACTTATGTAAGGCTGCAGAGGCTGTGTAAAGAATACTGGTTGAAGAAGTCTGAAGAGACTGTGAAGAAGACTTGTGATAGTTGGAGAGCTCAATGGAAAAAATCAACACAGTGTTGAGACTGGATGTAGCCCCGGGTTTGTTTGGGTAAACCATAATAGAATCAATGGTGCAGTATCCCCATTACTTTACTCTTTTATATTTTGCACTTTTATGTTGTTCATTACAAGTTGTTGGGTTCAAGTTTCTGATCACTTTCTGGGCAGCAAAACAAGCTTGTAAGCTTCTCAAAGTACTTATTCAATCTATCAAATCTCTCAGAACAAAACTTGTAACAATCATCATTGTTTTACAACAATACGTTCTTTACTCAGAAAGTAAGTTCATTGTTCAAAAATCTATAATCATGTCTTTAAGCTTCTAAACATCTTATGAGTTGTTAATCAAGTTTTTGAGGTTGTTTCAAAGTCTATAACAATTTTATTAAACCCTAAAATAAAAGTGCATTAGTATTTATCACTATTTAATGAAAATCTTTTAATCTCGGAAGATTAACAAAAAACTAAAGTCATTCATTAGAAACTTCTAAAAAAGGCCATATTTCTCAAAAGCTTATGATTAACCTTCTGAGTGATAAATCTAATATCCCTAATTTTCTATAACTCTATTCGAGTGAGTTAATCTCGATTAGGGTTTTGATTGCTTGTGTGAATTGTTATATGTTAGTTTGATGCCTAGTTGAAAGCTTAGGAATAGGCTTGAATCTTGTTGAAGTGCCTAAGGTGTAACATGAGAAACTAGGAAATTCAGAAGTCTAGAAGGCTCTTCCCAGCTGAGCAGCACGGTCAAGCGTGGCAAGAGTGCACGGTCAAGCGTGCTGAGTGCGTTTGCCAGCTGGTGTGAGTTTTGACGTGTGTGGGACACGTGTCAAGCCAGGGAGAAGGCGGAGTGGAAGAGGCTCCACGTGCAAGCGTGGATGGATCCCACGCTCAATCGTGGGAACGCTTTGACGTGCTGATTTTGCACACTTAAGCGTTCATAGTAGGATGAGTGTTTTCCTTTTCTCTTCTTCATTCTTGCACGAAAATTGTGAAGTTCAGAGCTTTTCTTATAAGAATTAGAGAGAGAAAATGAGGTATTGGAGTGAGAAAGCTTGGTTCGGAGGCAATCGAGGCATCGGAACGTTATTTTGACAACACCGTTGTGATCGTGACGAAGTTTGCTACAGCTTTGACCGATCGGTTTCTCGATTCGCCTAACGTAAACTCAAATCCCTAACACGTGTTCTTCCTGTTCTTCGTGTTCTTTGAGTTCTTACCTTTTTCTCTTTAGATTTGAGGTTGCCCTAGAGATAACACTATTGCATACGTGTTGTTCCCATGATTAGGGCAAAGTTTGTGCTTGTGATTGTGTGTGTTTTGAGGTGTTCTCGCGGCAACCTTGGAGCAGTTCTTGGTAAGGAGGCTGCGAGCTCAAGCTTGGTGGAGGTGCTCTAGTGATCGCATTGAAGTTCACACCAATTTTCAGGTGTGGGGAGAAAGAGTATTGGTGTCGTCGGGAAGGCAATAGTAGCATAGTTGTACTTGTTGTGTGTAAGGGAACCCTAAACCCTACTAGAGGTTGAGCCCTGACAAAGTACCTAAATCCTAGGTTTAGCTTACTTTGGGCTATCGCCGCTAAGATTGAACCTTAGGTTAGACAACTGTTGATCAATGTTGAATTGCTTGAAATGCTGCTATGTTGCTTGTTTTGATATTTGCTACTTGTCTACATGCCTATGTGTCTGCTTGGCTTGATTGGTGTGTTATGCATGCTGTATTAGCTGTGATTACTGTTATTGCATATATGATGTTATGGCTATGTGTCAGTTGTGCTGTTGAGTGGCTGTGAGCTGTTGTGTGATCAAGTTGATACCGTGGATGGTTCCTCTGATGTGGTGTGCTTGTTGAGTTGGAGCTGTGACTCATGTAAGCGTGGCGTCGTGGTGGCGGCCGTGTTGATGTGTGGCATCGTGTTGGATTTGCTGAGTGTTAGGCGTGAGGATCCGGTATCATCTCGTTGAGGATGTTTGCTGCATATCATAGAGGCTAAGTGGTGGGGCCATATGACTGTAGTATGGGCTGGCAATGTCATGCTAGGTTAGTTGTACCTGAGTGCGGGTACGAAAAGCGGAAGGAGCGGCCTGTGTGGCCTTGGGGATGTTGCCGGACTCGGGATTGATCTACAGTTACAGATGGGTTTGCTCCTATCGTATTGTGATGTCCGAGCTAGCCCGGTTTTCCTGACTAATCCTTGAGCTCTTCCATGTTCCAGGCTAACGTTTTGAGGCGGCTAAGACACCCTGGTGCCATGTGTGGAAAGGGGACACACTCTTATTGGTCAGGGTGAGCGGTTTGGTTTCTGGGACAAACTAACTCCTGTTCCTGTGTGGAACTTATGTTGAGAGATTCGGCTGACATGCTGCATGGGATTAATATCCCGACTTAGAGGATTGATCTGAGTGAGAGATTTGTGGAGATGGATGTTTGTTGCATATCTTGACTCGAGATATGTTTGGCCGTTTGGGTTATCTACTATACTTGCCATATCTGTTATATGTGCTACCTGTTATGTGTTTACTATGATATTATTGTCGTACGGATGTTATGATACTGTATTCTTATCTCCTTATTGTTTTTATATATGTCTGTTTCTGTTCTTCGTTCATGTAAAGAAGACGTGCCGGTTGAGGATACGGATGGACCCGAGATCACACCCCTTCATCACGAAGACACCGCGGATACCGGTGCGGAGGGAGTTGGTGATCATCTATCATGATGATAGAGGGTGGCGGGTGGATCCCTCCACATTTCTGACGGTCTACACTGGACCGGCCAGTTTGCTGTTTAGGAGTGGGACTCCACCTTACGAGGATATCATTGGGCCTTATAGAGTGGTGCAGTTTCTACCCTTTACTCAGATGTGACATCCGCCGAGGCGTCACGAGCGGGACTTCATGTGGGCGGTGCCAGCTACATCTCAGGCGTCCAGTCGGAGAGGCTTCTTGCTGAGAGGCTAGAGGAGGAGGTCTGGGCAGTACCTGCGGACTTACAGACGGTGCAGAGTGGTAGTGTCTAGTTCTTCTTCGGAGTATGTGCCTTTGAGGGTTTATAGGCGTACTCACGGAGAGGGACAAGGTAGTTCTGGGTATCCATGTCGCTGATGGCGTGATACTGCCAGTGCGTCATAGGGTGTGAGATGAGCGCTTCTGATGAGAGCTGGGTGGAGATAGTGCCGGTGAGCTGCTGAGAGCTTTTTATCGTTTGGCTGTATATGTTTATACCTTTTCTTTTGATGTAAAGTGGTTTGTATAGTAAAGTACGAGTACCCTACTGATGGGACCACAGTTGCATGATATATGTACATAGTTATCTTTATCTGCATTTTACTCCGATCGTTTTACCTTATCTGTGTGCATGTTTGTATGTCTTAATGTTTCTTTTGCTATGTTTCCTGTTTAATACGCTAACGCTATAATACGATTAATGTATAGTTAACAATGTAAGCGGGGACTAATGTGATTATTCTACATAAGTGGGGTCGTCTCAATAAATACTTTCACTTGAGTTTAAGTATATTTCACAGCTACTCAGAATGGTTCCCATAAGTTCTTAAAGATACTCTCTAATCAAAGCATTACTTATATTCTCAGAAAATATACCTTTTTAGGATAATTTTTAGAGATATTTTAGTTCCTGTCAGGAATTATTTTGACCCGTATTTTATATTCTTGATGACCAAATTAATATTTTTCATTTTTTAGAAATCAAAATATAAGTGTGTGTTCTTTTTTTTTTTTTGGGTCTGGCTACAAATTTGGTCCTTTACTCTAATAAATAACATTGTCGTCTCTTCTTTTCCTGCCTTATAACATTCCATAATAATTCTCCTACCTTTCAACTTTGATGAATAGCATACTAGTTACGCCACAGCAACCAAGACCGTAGCTATAAGCTTCCTACTCAGACCCACACCCCTTTCGACCGTTGTTGTTCCCTTCTCGGTGAGCTATTTTTATTATTTTCTTTTTCAGTTTTTTTTTGTTCCATTTAATTTCAATTTTTTTTGTTCGAGTTTATATTTACATGGTTGCTGTGTTGGGCGATGATTATTAGGGCAACATAGGAAGGATCTAGATCAAAGCCCTATGTTTTTCTTTTAAATTTTTTTTCGTTGAATTTTATGCTGTTGCGAATTCTAGGGTTCTTTAGATGTTTTAGCTTGCAAAATGTGTTTGTTTTTCGTTTTTTTAATTGTCCCCAGTCCTATTCAATTGTGTAAATCTATTAATTTTCTGTTTACTTCTACGTATTGAATGAATTATAATTGGTTCCTTGCAAATAGTGGAATTAATGTTGCCCTTTTATATTTGGTTTGTCTCTTATGTGGTGTTGTTGTGTTGGACCTTTTTTCTTGATATACAATTGATTTGAGTCTATATTGGGTTTGTCTCTTATTAGGTGTTGGGGGACTATGTCGACTCCTGCTAGGAAGAGGCTGATGAGAGATTTTAAGAGGCTGCAACAAGACCCGCCTGCAGGAATCAGTGGTGCTCCACAGGATAACAATATAACGCTGTGGAATGCTGTCATATTTGGGTGAGTTGAACTGAAATTGGAAAAGATCTGTCGCTTTTTTTACTTATATAATAATGTAGTTACTTCATTTTATTTCTCACTTTTTATTTGATTATGGATGGATAAGCAATTTCTGGTTTGTTGTCTGCTTTGGATTGCAGTCCTGATGATACTCCATGGGATGGAGGTGAGTGATTTCTGGCACTGCAACTCTTATCTGAATACAATTTTGAAACATTTGTCAGCTAGTTTTTCCATCTTGTGCATTACATACAATTTTAACTGTGTTGTATTTGAGGAGCTTAGTCAGTAGTTTGTAGATGGGGGTATTTGAATCATGTTGCAATGAGTGTCATAGGCTCATACCTCAAAATGATTTTCGGAAGCTCAATAGATGTGTAGGCTATATTAATTTCAAGAATTTTTCTAAGACAGGCATGTAGATGTTGCTATATAGTTTGATGGTATTTTATTTTATGGTTCTCTCTCTCTCCTTTTCCCCGTTCCCCCTTCAGTTCTAACTTCTAACTCTTCTCTGTTATATTTTATTTTTATTATACTCTAATAACTGTGCCTGTTAAAGCTTGTATCTACACTCTTTGGAAAGATACTTATCTTTGACTATCTAGCATTAAATTATTTTCTTTCTTCTCCCATGAGCTGTGTTCTACTTTAGTTTGCAAAAAATAAATGAAAAGTGGGTACTCATGGTGGGGTAGTCCTTGTATATTTTGGGATGTCATATTTGCTGTCTCTTGATATTATCATGATACTGGTTATATTGACATAATAACTACATATTTTGGCTTAGTCAGGCACGTTTAAGTTGACTCTCCAATTTACTGAGGATTATCCAAACAAACCTCCTACTGTACGATTTGTGTCTCGAATGTTTCATCCAAATAGTAAGTTTTAGGTGGAAAATCTTTACCTTATCTATAAATTAGCTATATAGCTACTAATTTCATTTTTCAACCTTGTGTAGTTTATGCAGATGGAAGTATCTGTTTGGATATATTACAAAATCAGTGGAGTCCTATATATGATGTAGCTGCTATACTCACTTCTATCCAGGTATCATCTAATTTTACCAATGGTATCTGCATTTCTTTTGTATATTTTGCAAAAGAATAAGGAAATGGAGAACAGGATAAATACATCATTAGCCCTACTTCATGAAGTTTGTTTTCTTTCAATCACAAAATGTTATACTCCTTTCAGCACCATTAGATTTACATCTGCATCTATACATGATCATACTTTTATGCACACATCAAATGAAATCCAGTGAGTCTGCACATTAGTTATGCCTTTTGTTCTTAGAGTTGTCTTCTTAGCAGGTAGTAGCATGTGCCTTGATGTCTGTTGGCTCATGTCTTGGTTCACTTCACTTGTAATGTTAACTTTGTTTTTTCCTGCTCTACCATTGTCTCTGAACAAAGTTTGGAGTACTCAATTCTGACCCTGTAGTTTTTAAAAGATAATGCTTTTTTTTTTTCTTTGTGTAACTCAATAAGATAGGGTCTTTGTGTCTATCTCTTTATTCACATGACCCTGTAGTATGAAAAATGAACATGAGTCGATCCATTCCCAATATCCCCAATCCTGGCATATTCCCACTTAAAGAGGCCGATCTCATTGATTATCAAATAACTGAAAGTGTGGAATTTGGCACATGTTTAACTCTCTTTAAATTTTATTTTTAATATATTTGAAATCAAAGGAAAATATTATAAGCCTATATGATAGAGGATGCTAAGTTGAGAATATTATCAACACTTTTACCTTTACTTTTTCCATACTCTTATAAATGAAATTATTGATTGAAAGAATTTGATGAGAAAGGATGTCATTATCTAGTAATAAATGGAGGGACCTTGCTTCTTGGGTCCTCCATCGTTAGCTGTGACATTCCCCTTTTGCTATACTGGTGTCCTTTATTTTATCTTTCATTTATATTATATAGCCGTGTTTATGGTATAAAATCTTTATTACTATGTAAAGCACACAGACAAGGGAATCGTGTTCTGTTGCTACCATGGGATAAGTGGCATGCTAATAGCACATGGATAAATCACAAATAATATATAGATATACCAATTCTTTTTTCTAGAATTGCCTTGAATGATGAAAATAGTGCTAAACTAATTTTCAATTGCTATAATAGATATAAAATTATTAATCATCTCACATATAGGCTTCATTTACAATTTTACATTGATTGAAGTATGTTCTTGTAAGAAATTTTGAATATTGAGAAACTTACCCAACGGATGGTATGAAACAATTGTTGGAGATTGGTCTGGCTTCCTTAGTACACAATCCCCTTCCATTGACATGATAGTTAGATGAGAAATTCGTATGGAATCATAGTCATGAATGCCTGCTTTTTGGCACATCATGGTGTAATCATTGTTGCGTTATGACAAGATTGCCCATTTAGCATATGCTACACATTATTGAAATTAGATATCGGCAGGCAATAATGGCTGCGGTCGGAGACGGCCAGAAAAAGGATGGAAATAGTCAAATATAACTCGAAGATGCCAGGTCCTTTAATAAGATTTATTAATTAATGGTGAGTAAATTTGGAAATAAATTAATTGTTTTTCTCAAATTTTAATTTGTTGTACAAATTGGAAGAAAATTAAGGTCAATGATTTATATTTGGTGAACAAATAGAAAAGAAAGCAAAATAGTATATGAACAAAAAAATTAAAATTGATAAAGCATTTTGTTAATTGAATTACTAAAAAGGAAAAGAATCACATATGTTGATAATTATGGTAAATATGTAAATAGTATCTTTTGATTATAGGAAAATTAGGTAAATAGGATAGTCAGATATTATACGTTTATTCTGTATTAATTAGTCATTATTACCATGATTGTATATTGTTCTATTCAGAGTCTATGTAATTATAATATAATCTCCATTGTGTAGTTAGACAAGTGGGTTATACCAAATAGTCTCTTGTTTTCTCTCATCTTAACATGGTATCTAGAGCCTAACAAGAGGCAACCCTAATCTGTGCCTACCTGGTGTACCTACTGCCCATCAATGAATTTTTTTTGCCAAGCAGTGTTCCAGTTCCGGTTTTGCAGCCACTTTGTGGTCGTGTTCTCATTCCGGCCTCCCATCCCTGTCCACCTGTTGCCGTTCGCCGCTTCCCATCGCCGTCCATCGCTGTTTCCGGCTGATGACCCTACCACCAGAATCGCCGGTCATGGATCTGTCCAATCGTCCAAACCCCTCTGCCTGACGCCGCCCAAAGCGCCCTCACAATGCGACGAAAAACAGTGTCGTGGAGCTGTTTCTCGACGCAGCAATTGCGACCGCGTTCGCAGCCAGTCGTGGGCGCAACTGCAGCCATACTGGCTGCTATCTTCACGTGACTGCAGAAAAGCCTCTTTTGTGTGGCGGCTAACTTAGGATTAGTTTTTTTTTATGTTTCTGTTTCCTTCTCTTTTTCCTTTCCATTTTACCCTCTTTTTAACTCATCAGATCTCTATTTTGCCCTCTTTAACGCATCAAATCTCTATTTTGCCCTCTCTTTTATCTTTTTAAATGTCTTATTTACCGTCACTTAAACTTAGTAAATTTCCATTTTACCCTTACTTTTATTGCCCTCTTCCACCTAAACTTTCTTCCTCACATTCTTCTGGTTTTGTTGTTCTTTTTTCTGGTTCGATCATTTTCTTCCTCACACCAACCCACCTTCTCCCCCTCTTTGCAATGGTGGCTATACTACTCCTGCTATCCCTCTATATTGGTTTTGGGGGTTGGCCGGCTACGCGCAGCTACCAGGATCTACTACATAGGTACGAATTCTCCGAAAAGCTTAAGTTGTTAGGTGGATTTTCATGAATGGTTTTACATCTCTATTAGGATCATATATACATTGTCTTTTTTTTTTCTTTTTTGTGTGTTCGCAATGATTGATATTGACTTCGAAATGTGTATCTTTTTAATTTTTTTTCTATAGGGTTTGTGCTTGCAATGACTACGCATTGATGCTTACGTTTTCAGCATGAGACTTATTTGTCAAGATTTATTTCTTATTTAAATTATTTTAAGAATTTATGTTTGTATGTTAATGTTTTTAATTATTTGTGCCTCCATTATAATCTTTCTAAGAATTTGTTGTATCCTGAATCTGTGTCGTAATGTAGCATTGCTTTCTAGGGACAAAACTATCACATTATGATAAAGTAAGAGTGATTGAGAAGGAAAACAGAATTAGAGAAATAGAAATATCAAACTAGGGATGATACAAAAGTAATTCGTAGATAAATTTAATTATGGAACCTATTGAACATTGTTGAGGCTATTTTTGGTCTTCGACTCTTCGAATAAATTTAATGATGGAACCTATTAAACCTTTTTGAGGCGGTTTGGTGAGTATTAATGTTCATGATTGGGTAACTCTGGTTGTTGATCGTGACCAAAGTAGTCAATTGCACCAAATAGCATTTACATGGTGGAGCGTTGTGTTTCGATTCGTGTAACACATTGCTGTTACAGCTGTCATGGTGTGAATCGCAGTGGAGTTGCGATATTGATCTTGAGCATCATAGCTGCGATTGTTTTGCAAAGACTTAAAATCTGATTTTATGTCTTTTTAAATGAAACTTTTTTTTTTTTTGCTCTCGCTTAAGCTAATTAAGGGGGGTGATTCAATTAGGATTTTAAAATACTATTTTGGCATAGCAAAGTCTAGTCGATTTTAAAAGACTATTTTGGCATAACATAGTCTTGTCGATTCTAAAAGACTATTTAGGAATGTAATGACTTATAAGATTTTTTTAAAGATGGTTATAATCAAGATTTTCATGTTTGGATTTTAATAGATTTATATCATAAGAATTTATAAGATTTGAAAGGGACACGTAGTAGAGAATAAAATTAGAATTTATAAATCAGATTCTATTTGAATAGTGGAGAATGAACACACAGGTTTTGTTTGGCAAGGTCGAACCGCTAGCTTATAGCAAATAGCTTGAATAAGTATTTGGTAAACGATCTTAACTCACTAGCTTATAACATTTTTTCACTAGCTTAGCATTTTTTCTAAATCCGCCGACCGACCTATCCCTATAACGACGTCATCGGAAAATCACTCGCACCACCATGCACAGACCCTTCTACCCACCTTCCTAGTGGTTGTTCGTCGCAAACTTGGTGTCACCCAACTCGTTTGTGTGCTATGCTTTTGTTCCAGTAGTCAGTCATTCCTAGCTCCTGCTTGAGTAGCTTTTGTCTTCAAGGTATCCCTTGCCCAACTTATCGATATGTGAAGAAGAGGGCATCTGAATCTACCCCTCAAAATTCTCAAATTTTTCTGGCCTTTCCTTCTCTGTTTCTGGATCCCTCACAATGAAAAATTAAATGAAAATAATTATTTAGCTTGGTCAGCCTCTGTAGAGCTTTGGTTTCTTGGTCAGGAGTGCTACGACCATTTGAAATATTCGTTGATAAGATTGTGGAAGAAACTTGATTGTCATCTTTGCACTTTTTTATGGCCATCAGTTGAATACAACATCTTGGCGAATTTTAAAACTTTCAAGACCTGGCACTCTTTTTGGAAGAAGGCTCATATTGTCTTTGCTAACAACATTCAAAGGTTGTATGATTTTGCACAAAAGTTAGCCATACTTAAACAATTTGATCATGATATGATTTCCTATGTTTCTAAAGCCCAATCTGTAGTTGAGTAGTTAAAATTGTCTTTAGAAGATGATATTCGTAAAGGTATAAAGGCGAAACTCGATTATATATGGTGTTGGTTCTTACAGGACGCATTAAGATTTTGAGCATGTTTGCGATCAGATTTTGACAGGTCAAGAGGTTCCTCCAATGGAGAATATGGTTACTCAATTTCTTTGGGTTCCTTCACCAAAATCAGGTTGCAATTCAAGTGAGTCAAATGAATCTTCTACGATGGTATCCAATTGTGGAGGACAAGGAGGTCGTGGAAATTATGGGGGCGAGGTGGAAGAAGTGATGGCCCTTAATGTTCATACTGCAAAAGGATGGACACTCTCTTCATGGGTACTTAGATAAATCCGTGAACATCTTTAAGTATGGAACATCTTAGTTGAAATTTTCGGAAGCAGATTATCAATAATAACTCCAATTGAAAGGTGCCAAGCAATCCTAGTCTTCTATTGTCACTAATGCTCATAATTCCACCGTTTGCATCTCTCAATTTGGTAATAATCAATGTATACGGATAATTGATTCATGTGGCTCTGATCGTATTGCTGGTAATAGTTCTTTATTCTCCTCTATTTCTTCACCTAAATTTCCTCATCTCATTACTCTAGCAGATGGTTCTAAGGCTGCTGCCAAAGAAATTGGTCATGTCGCACCCGCTCCTAGTATGTCCTCAAACTCTATTTTGTTTATACCTAGCTGACCTTTTAATTTAATCTCTCTTAGTTAGCTCACTCGTTCTCTTAATTGTTTAGTAACCTATGATGTTGTTTCGTTTGTTATATAGGAATGTGGTACGAGTCTGATGATTGACTTGCATTTTGTGGTATTTTTTATCTCCATTAGCTCATGTGGGCACTGCTGTGGCATCTCCAAATCTTCTTCACGAACATTTGGGTCATCCAAGTTTGTCTAAGTTGAAGCAAATGATTTCGAGTCTTGACAAATTAAAAACTCTAACCTGTAAACTAGGAAAGCATGTTCGCTCTTCTTTTCCTAGACAGGTTGAAAGTTGTATTGATTCTCCTTTTTCTGTCTTTCATTCAATTATATGGGGCCCAAGATGTGTATCTTCTTCGGGTGTTAGATATTTTGTTATTTTCATTGATGAATTTTCTTGATGTTCTTGGGTTTTTTAATGAAAAAACGATTTGAAATACTTTCCATCTTTACTTCTTCTCCTAATGAGATTAATGCTCAATTTGACAAGACAATTAAGGTTCTTAGAAGTGACAATGCAAAAGATTACTGTTCTTCTGTGTTTCCGCTTTTTTTGGCTTCATAGGGTATTCTTCACGGAACTACTTGTCCCCATACCTCCAACAGAATGAAATAGCAGAAAGGAAGAATAAACACCTTGTTGAAGATGCTCAGACATTGTTACTTCATGCTAATGTACGTGTCCATCACTAGGGTGATGCAATCTTAACTAGTTTTTTGACAAATCGAATGCCTTCTTCCTCTCTTGATAATAAAGTTCCTCACTCCATTCTATTTCCTAAAGAATCTTTGTTTCATGTTGCTCCATGTGTTTTTGGATGTACTTGTTTTGTTCAAAATCTTTCTCTAGGTTTAGATAAGTTGTTTGCTCGCGTCATTGAGTGTGTTTTCCTTCAGCATTCTAGATTGCAGAAAGGTTATCGCTACTACTCTCCGCTCAATAATCGCTACTACATCTATGTAGATATCACATTTTGTGAAGAAACCCCATATTTCTCTCCTTTCGTGGTCGAGTCCAACATACCAATTTCCTTTTTTGGTCCATCTCTTTCTCCTATGTGGGAACCAGACTCTCTCTCCTATTGGCTGAATGATTAGCTGAATGATCACTTAGACTTTCCTATTGGCCCTGAATGATCACTCAGCTGAACTGTATGTTCCTTTAACATTAAATAATGATTCTTTAATAATACCCCCTGTTTTCACACGGGCATCAACGACATCAATTCTCTAGGAAGTCATGCGAGTCTGTATACACCATAATCTCCTTCAAACCTCTCAATGAAAGCGAGAATTGATAGGACGAATCCTTTCTTTCAAAGGGAGACTGATATATTTAGCAAGAAACAGTAAAGAGAAATTCTGAAAATAAGAGCAAGAGCTCCCAGCTGTTGAGAAACCTCGTAGTCCCAAGCTTTCAGCCCGTAAAAGTGACATAATGCCCTCTACGTGATTCTCTCCCTCCTTACAACCGATTCATTGTCTTTCCTCTAACTAACTAACCCCTCTCACACACACAATTTCAGCACTCTTGCTAATTTGGTTTGGTCCTACGGGAATAAACTTGTAGGATAGGTAGGACCTTCGGCCTAGCTTTACCCATATGAGGAGGTTTTGGATCCTCATAAATCATGCAACTTTGACAACATTGTGCATAACCAAAGGGCCATCTTCTCCAGTCTAATATTTTGCATCAGCATATTATTGTATTTGAAAGTTTGACAGAACATTTTTTTAAATTAAATAAAATACTCAGCATTTTTTTTAATATTAGTTTTTCTCCGCTCTAGGTAGTAGTTAGCATGTGATAATTATTTTCTAAATGGTCATTATTCCTTCGTGGCAGTCATTGCTTTGTGATCCCAACCCAAATTCTCCCGCAAACTCAGAAGCTGCTCGGATGTTTAGTGAGAACAAGCGCGAGTACAACCGTAGAGTGAGGGAAATTGTGGAGCGGAGTTGGACAGCTGATTAAGTTCATCCTCATGCATATGGCCAATTAAGTCTGAAGCTTTGGAGGAATGAATTAGGTTGCAGTGGCACTTTTAAGAATCTTTGTGCAAACTTGTCAAATTTATGTTCCCCACTGATATGAATGATAAGATAGAGATAATCTTATCTATAATTTATTGTAGCTTTTGCATTTTACATGTCATTTATTAATGTAAATAGAATTCTGTGTCAATTGACTTTGAATTGTTGTCAACATGTTCAATATAAAAGTTGTAATTTGCTGAATTTGTTATGATCACAAGGATTTATTAAAACTTAGCTTCAAATGAGTTCACATTCGATGTTCACCCTGTCTTTCCCGTTGCGATATTATTATGTCATGTTATGAATTGACAATAGAAAATTATTGTTGTCCATCGGACAATCCTGGGGTTAGATGATAAGGAAAACATAGATAAATCGAGGATTGATCAGGGTAAATAATAGTCCTTATCAATTTAGACCAGGGTGTGGAACATGGTTCTCCATAGGGATGGCAATGGGTAGGATACTATAGTATCCGTCCTCGTATCCGCGTTTTGAAAAAGTATTCGTACCCAGATCTATACCTTCGTGGGTAGTAACTTCAATATCTGTATCCTTATCCTCTGGGTACCTAAGTATTCGTATCCGCATCCGTTACCCGCATTTTAATATAAGAAATTTTAATTAAATAATAAAATGCCTAAACTCTTGCATTCCAAACTAAAAATGCAATCTGTGGATCTAATAATCAATATTTGTGAACATGAAATGCAAAGGTTTTAATACAAAATATCTAGTAATCAATCTCCAAAACATTAAGTAAATATTACAATAAACTTCTAAGAACAATAATTCATAAACTTGGTGCTACTGAGCTGCTGGCACTAGAAAAGTGAGACTCACAGGTTTTTTTGGAGGAAAGTGAAATTTGAAAATGAAATAGATTATTAGGGTTTATTTTGGTGAATGCGATCACGTAGGCCAAGGAACAAGGGTCCCAGACTCACATCATCACATGATATTTTTAAGTTTTTCTAATTTTTTAAATTAATATATCATATATATATATATATATATATATATATATATATATATATATGGGGCGGGGTGGGACTAGAGTATCCGTACCCGCATTCATACCCATACCCAATTAGCGGGTAATTACCCTATCCATAGCGGGTAAATTTTGCGGGTACTCAACGGGTTCAGTACCCATTGCCATCCCTAGTTCTCCATGACCACAAATCATGGTACATATCTTTTATTTACTCTATGAGAGTCCATTATGGAACTCATTTAGTTTCCTTAGGATATAATACGTGTTTACGTTATTATAGTAAAGTCTTCAAAATACTTTTCTTGGTAGTAAATTAGTTCATGAAATCCTCTTCATCAAATATAGTTTGAAAACTTTATACATATGTTCATAAGGTATCCAAAACCCCAAGATACATAGTAAAACTTTATATATATCTTTCTTTTATTAATTTAGCGTAAAACTTTTTTTTAAAAATAATTCCTATTTCTTTTACTTAGTGTAAAAGGAAAATGTATCTTACTTTAAGTCACTTTTTTATTTTGAAATAAAAAGTATAACTCATGTACTTTGTCAGATTCCAAATTAGTGGTAGTATTGTAAAAGACTCATTGCTTTAAAGAATACTTACATGAATTCTCATTTTCTTTAAAGTATGTTTACTAACCAAAATCTTTGAAAAACAACATGGACTATCTAGAAAACTCTTCGTTTTTTGAAAATCTTTTCCTTAGAACATGTTAGAATAGGTGGTTGATCACCATCAAACCTTCTTATTCTTAAAATACTTTTCATATGAATCCAAAATACTCATTTTCCAACACTTGATTGTCTGGAATCAAAATTTGATTTCTTAGAAAAACCTTTGTAATTTCTATTCCTTCTATACCTTATTATGAACACATCAAACCCCTTAACATTAATATTTTAAGTTCCTAATCCTAATTACCATGGTATGGTCGAATGCCCCCATGTAAGTAAGGTAGGTATTTTTAATTTATTTTGCCTTCTTGGAACCATTTAAGTTCATTAACTCATTACTTGAACATAAAAGCTTTGGCTTCCCATTTAAAATGAACAAGGCCGAACCATACATGGATGTTTTCAACAAGATATATGCCATCCAACAACAACCAATTAACTAGCTAGAAAATCATTCTAACACATAAACACTTAATCAAAGCATCTTAGAACATAATAAGTTCATCATTCAAAAATCCTATTCTTAGATCTCAAATCTAAGAATAGTTTTTTACCATGCCAAAATTAGTTTCATCACTAACCCAAACAGAATAATCACACCAACACCATAACATACAAACCATAACAACAAAGTAATTAACTTTACAAGGAAACCCTAGATCTAGGATTTTCCTTCAACAAAACCAGGAGGCCTTTATCACCATCATTAAGATATGATATGTTTTCACTCCCCCATTACCTCTTAAAGTTCCTTTTGAAGAGAAAGAAGAAAGCTTGGTCTCCAAAAATGAGCAAGAAAACCGTGGCCTAAATAGAAGGAAACAAGACCAAAACGTTTGATTTCTCATCAACATGATCAAAGTAGAACAAAGATGCTTTTAAAGAGTAAGAATGTACAAGGAACAAAGTCATAAACTCACCCTTGAAAGGAAGTATAAGACAACTTCAAGAAGCTTGAAGTGTTCTTGAAGATCCTTAGTTAACTTGATAAAAACAACTTCAAATGAAGAAATTTAAAAGATGAAAATTGGTTAGATGATGGGGATGAACAAGTCAATGAAGTTAGAATGATGAAATAAAATGAGAATAAACACTCACAAAGGCTGGCCGAAGCTAGGAGGAAAAGAGAGAGAAGAGAGAAAACTTGAAAGCTTAAGGTTTTTGAGTGAGAAGTGAGAAATGAATGGAATAGTAAACTAGGGTGCTTTCCCCCTTTAATGGCCGAATACTCTTTGTAAAAGAGTGAAGAAATTTAATTAAAACTTGAGTGAAAGGTGCCATAAAGAATGAAGGGCTTAGATTGATCAAGGACAAGTGTTGTCAAGCAAAGGTGAGACTAGTACAAGATAAACTAGAAATGGTTAAAACACTTTTTCTACTTAAGGTTAATGTCATAACCTTATCTTGGAAGATGATAAAGGAAGATTTTATCTCTTCCCAAGTCAAAATGGCCAAATGGCCTTTAGAGTAACTAGGATCAGTTACATTTTTTTCATTTGGTTAGGAATTAGGTGTTTAGGATTTTTATCAAAAATCGATAATCTGTTTTTACTACTTTTGGTAAATTTTTGAATTTCATGAAAACTAATTCTCTTTAATAGAAATGATCAAGAAGGTAATAGAAAATGTAGTTCAACATTACATTTTACTCCATTTCCTGATTCCCGGCCTTCGGCACTCGAAACGAGAAATTATCTGATACCGATTAAAATAGAACTTTTACCGGTTTCGTCTCAACACGACAAAAGGAAAACTTTTAGCAACGATCAACATGGATATCATACCAACAAATAAATCATTCATATACTTCATAAAGTCATACATAGCTCAAAAAGATAGAAATCACAATGTTAAGTCCGGAACATAAGAACTCCATAGTTAAGCGTGCTTGACTTGGAGCACTTATAGGATGGGTGACCTTCTGGGAAGTTTCGCAGAAAGCGTGTGAGTGAGGACAAAGCACGCTGAAAAGACCCGTGTTGGTTTGTGGGGACAGTAGGCAATTCTGAAAGCAGTCTGGGTCGTTACAAATGGTATCAGAGCGGACCTCTCCCAGTACGGTGTGGTTCGGGGACGAACCAAGCGGAAGTTGGTGGGCATGTAACACCCGGGACTGACGAGGGCGGGGAGTGATCGCCGGTGCATGAGGCACGGACAAGGAGCGGCTCCTGGCAGGCTTTTAGGCGGAGGGATACATGAATGAACCGAATTCACATTGGCATGAGAGGGATCCTGATGATGTGCAGGTATGGGACTGTACAGTTGAAGGAAGGCTTATAAGAATTAATTTGTACTACCTATACCAATAAGATGCATCTTCTTTTCGGTAGCCCATCACTTAAGAACTCCAAAGTTAAGCATGCTTGATTTGGAGTAATTCTGGGATGGGTGACCTCCTGGGAAGTTTTCCTAGGAAGCGTGTGAGTGAGGACAAAGCACTCTGAAGAGACCCATGTTGGTTTGTGGGGACAGTCGGCAATCCTTAAAGCAGTTCGGGTCGTTACAAATGGTTTCAGAGCGGACCTCTCCCAGTACGGTGTGGTTCGGGGACGAACCAAGCGGAAGCTGGTGGGCATGTAACACCCGGGGCTGACGAGGGCGGGGAGTGATCGCCGGTGCATGAGGCACTGACAAGGAGCGGCTCCTGGCAGGCTTCTAGGCGGAGGGATAGATGAATGAACCGATTTACACCGGAATGAGAGGGATCCTGAGGCTGTGCAGGTATGAGACTGTACAGTTGAAGGAAGCCTTATAAGAATTGATTGGTACTACCTATACAAACAAGATGCATCTTCTTTTCGAGAGTCCGGAACATAAGAACTCCATAGCTAAGCGTGCTTGACTTTGAGCACTTGTGGGATGGGTGACCTTCTGGAAAGTTTCGCAGAAAGCGTGTGAGTGAGGACAAAGCACGCTGAAAAGACCCGTGTTGGTTTGTGGGGACAGTGGGCAATCCTGAAAGCAGTCCGGGTCGTTACACATGGATCACTTAGGTTTGCCTGTTTGTTCATTGCCATATTATCTGACTGTTTCTACGCCCACTGACGAATCTTTAACCACCTTATTTGTTTACTTACAATGTCCTATCACCATCGAAAATCGCTCTTTTCTTGTAGACCTTGTCTGTTTGCCTATGCAACAGATAGGTGTCATCCTAGGCATGGATTGGCTTTCGGGCAACTATGTAGTTTTGGAATGTTCAAACAAAACCTTTCGTTTTTTCAGAGCAATTTGGATTGATGTCTGCCGATGAGAGTATTCCGACAGGTGGACGATCGAAGAAGAGTGTGGTGTTGTTCTCCTTGGAAGCGAGGGAAACTCCTAGTGTGGAGGCTTTGTCTGTTGTGCGGGAGTTCCCGTAAGTGTTTCCTGATGATGTTCCCGGACAATCACCGGAGAGAGAGGTGGAGTTTGATATAGACCTTGTATTGGGGACTGGGCCTATTTCGATAGCGCCATATCAGATTTCTCCAATCGAGTAGGTGGAGCTTAAGAAGTAGCTGGATGAGATACTGGGAAATGATTTTATCAGACCCAGTGCATCTCCATGGGGAGTGCCGATACTGTTTGTGAAGAAGAAGGACGAGAGCTTAAGGTTATGTGTGGACTATCGTTAGCTGAATAAAGTGATGATAAAGAACAAGTACCCGTTGCCACATATAGATGATTTGATGGACTATTTGAAGGGAGCAGCTATGTTTTCCTAGACCGATCTGCAATCTGGTTACCATCAAATCCGGGTGAAGAAGGAGGATGTGCCGAAGATTGTTTTTCGGAGTCGGTGTGGTCACTACGAGTACTTAATTATGCCTTTCAGTGTGACTAATGCTCCGGATGTGGTCATGGACTATATGAATAGGATCTTTTGACTTTTCCTAGACAAGTTTGTTGTTGTGTTTGTCGATGACATTCTTATCTACTCTTCGAGTAAAGAGGAACACCAAGAGCATCTTTGTGTGGTGCTGCAAGTGTTGACGGATAGACAACTTTATGCTAAACTATCAAAGTGTGAGTTTTTTTTGGAGGAAGTACAGTTCTTAGGCTATGTGATCATCAAGGACAGAACCGCAGTCGATCCCGTGAAGATTGAGGTTGTAGTTAGTTGGGAAAAACCTAAGTCTGTAAGCGAGGTGAGAGGATTTCTTGGTTTAGTGGGCTACTGTCGAAGGTTTATAGAAGGATTCTCTATGATTGCAGTACCAATGTTGCAATTGACGAGAAAATGGAAGGCGTTCGAGTGGTCAGAAGTCTGTGAGCAGAGTTTTCAGGAGCTGAAGTGGAGGTTGACCACATCGCCAGTGTTAGTTTTACCAGATCCTTTAGGACGATTTGACGTATACTGTGATGCGTCTTATCAAGGTTTGAGTTGTGTGCTCATGCAAAAGGGAAAAGTGGTGGCGTATGCCTCCAGGCAGTTGAGGACACATGAACGGAACTACCCAGCCCACGATCTGAAGTTGGCAGCGATAATGTTTGCATTGAAGATATGGAGACACTAACTGTATGGTGCTAAATTCAGTATATTTAGCGACCATAAGAGCTTGAAGTATCTGTTCGACCAGAAGGAGTTGAACATGAGGCAACGTAGGTGGATGGAATTCATAAAGGATTATGAATTCAACCTGCAATACCATCCATGTAAGGCGAATTTAGTAACAGATGCACTTAGTAGGAAATCCCTACATGTGTCTGCGATGATGGTAAAGGAGCTAGAGTTGATAGAGCAATTTAGAGATCGAAATCTTGGTGTGGAAATCGTCGAGGAGAGGCTGAATCTTGGGATGATTAAGATAACTAGCGATTTCCTAAATCTTTTATGGAAGAAACAAGCTGAGAATGAATACCTCGGGAAAGTGAACCGATTAGTAGAAGGTAAGCCTTCGGAATTCAAAAGAGGTACTGATAGTCTTCTTAGGTTTGGCTAGAGGATTTGTGTGCTAGTGGATAATGAAGTTAAGAAGATGATCTTGTAAGAGGCACACAAAAGCAATATGTGTTTTCATCTGGGGGCTGCCAAGATGTATCAGGACTTGAAGAAGCTGTTTTGGTGCCCGGGGATGAAGAAAGAGGTAGCAGAGTATGTCCTAACCTGCTTGGTGTGTCAGAAGGTGAAGATTGAACACGAGAAGCCAGCAGGGTTGTTACAATCGCTAGATGTCCCAGAGTGGAAGTGGGATAGCATTGCCATGTAATTTGTTTTTGGGTTGCCAAGTACTCAGAAAAAATGTGATGTAATTTGGGTTATCATAGATAGGCTGACGAAATGTGCTCATTTCTTACCTATCAACCAGAGTTACTCTGACGAAATGTGCTCATTTTTTACCTATCAACCAGAGTTACTCTCTGGAAAGGTTGACCCAGATATATGTCAAGGAGGTGATAAGGCTGCAAGGGGTATCTTTGAGTATAATTTTGGACTGAGATCCTAGAATTACCTCAAGGTTTTCGAGGAGTTTGAACAGTGCTTTGGGAACCAAGTTGAGTATGAGTTCTGCTTATTATCCTCAAATGGATGGTCTGTCGGAATGAACAATTCAGTCTTTGGAGGATCTCTTAAGGGCGTATGTGTTAGAGAACACAGGAAGTTGGAACGACTTCCTTCCTCTGATTGAGTTTACTTACAACAACAGTTTCCACTCAAGTACTGGCATGGCACAATACTAGGCACTAAATGGAAAAAAGTGCAGGACTCCGTTGTATTGGTTTGAGACTGGAGAGTTGGTACAGCAGACAATGGAACAAGTCCGTAAGATATGAGAAAAGATGAAGGTTGTAAGGGATAGGCAAAAGAGCTATGCCAACAAAAGTGTTGAGTCTCCAAGCGTCTGATATTGCTTTAAACCTTAAGTTTTGATGAACCTAAACATTTTATAGAATGATTTAAATAAACCATGTGATATCTTCTAATTATTTTATTCAAGTGTACATGCGTATCTTCAAATAAGACAGGACTCAAAAGTATATTCAAAGTGTCTACTTATTTATATCGTCTTAATCAATGTATCTGAGCCATCGCTATCATCTGTTATCTGCACATCAAGCGTTTGAGCCAGATATAATCAAAGTACAAGATCTAAGCGTCTTATGCAAAGACAGATGAGACTTCTCGCTTTTTTAGCGCATCTTTACTCTCTTCTTCAAGTAACTAATCTGAACCTTTTTAATTATGTTGGGAACATATTTAAAAAGTAATACAAGGATTCTTTATTCGCATAATCAATTGGAATAAAGCTATATCTTCTATGCATTGTACCTGACACCTTTACTCGTAGTACGTAACGAAGTCACTTTACAACTATCTACTCTGAGTGATTTCACTAAAGAAGAAATTTGCATTGCAAAAATCCTGATGCCCTGCTGTTGAACAACTCTCATTTATTGTAAAGCTTTTAATTCTTCATTCCTTTATTTACTTCTCAATCATTTGTAAATCCTAAGAGAAGTTATCGCGGAGTCATACCCTTCATACTTCATATTCACTCTGTTAGTGTAATCTGGTTGACTTTCTCATTCAAACCGAAGTTGTTCCTTGAAAACAATTTATTTGTTTCGTTTGATCCTGAAGAGGCTCAGTGTGCAAACAATACTTGAGCCTAAAGAGGCTAGGTATGCAAACAATACTTGAGCCTGGAGATGCTGGGTGTGCAAACAATACTCGTTGATCATTTGAGTCTGAAGAGGCTATGTGTGCAAACAATATTTGAGCCTGGAGAGGCTAGATGTGCAAAGAATACTTGTCTGTAATCTGATCAGTTATAGTAAAATATTTGGTTAAACCAAGGACTCAACGTAGCCTAAAGTTTGGGGTGAACTAGTATAAAATCACTGTGTGTGATTCTTTCTCTGCTTTAACTTTTAATTATTGATGTTAAGTTTTACTGCTTATATGTAACCAAGGGTTAAATTGGCTTTCTCTTTAAACAAAGTTATTTGTTTTATCTTACCTTGTTTTCACTCCTTCAGATGAATATTAGTTTCACATAAATATCCTATAGCGTGTTATCTTTAAGCTTCCAAGAAAAATGTTTCTATTCATTGAAAAAGTTTTAAGTAAACACCATTCAACCCCTCTTCTTAGGTTTATTGAGTTTATTTCAAAAAGGAGAAGACCCTTGGAGTTCCAGGAGGGAGATCATATCTTCATGAGAGTTATCCCAAGAACTGGAGTGGGCAGAATAATTAAATCCAGAAAGCTTACACCTAACTTTATCGAACCATTTCAGATTCTTCGCCGAATCAGTCCCATAGCCTATCAGATAGCTTTGCCACCTAACCTTTCAAATCTCCATGATGTCTTCCATGTATTCCAACTTAGAAAATACTACCTTGATCCATCACATGCGTTAGAGCCGAATCAATTCAACTGAAAAAAAAAACCTTGAATACGAGGCTTTGCCTGTACGGATAGCGAATAGAAGGATCAAGGAACTGAGTGGCAAGCACATTCCCTTGGTAAGAGTGGAATGGGACCATGTGACAGGAGATTCGACATGGGAACGAGAAGCAGACATCCATCAACAATTTCCTTTTCTGTTTTCAGATATGTTAAGGAAATTTCGGGGATGAAATTTTCCTTAAGGGGGTGGTAATGTAACATCCCTAATTTTTGTAACTCTAATCGAGTTGGATAATATCGATTAGGGGTTTGTTGATTGCGTGGTTGATTGTGTGTTTGTTTAAGGCCTAGTTGGAAGCTTAGGAATAAGCTTGAATCCTGTTGGAAGTGCGTAAGGTATAACACGAGAAACGGGGGAAGTCAGAATTTTGGAGGTGCCTTCCCAGCTGAGCAGAACGCTCAAGCATGGAGAAGTAGCACGCCCAAGCGTGCCAACGCTCAAGCGTTGGCATGGTGCATGCTCAAGCGTGTTGAGTGCGTGTGCCAACTGTTTTGAGTTTTGACACGTGTTGGACATGTGTCAAGCCCTTGAGAAGGTGGAGTGGACGAGGTGCCACACTCAAGCGTGGAGAAACCTCGCGCCCAAGCGTGGGCACACTCTGATCTGGGGAAATAGCATGCTTGAGCGTGTTGTATTTACCAAGGATGAAGAGTTTTCACTCTCATTTTACCTTGAGCGAATTTCTTGAAGTCCAGAGCGTTTTACAGTGAGAGAGAAGGTCCAAAAAGTGTTAGAGAGAGAAAGTAGTGTTATCGGGAGTTCAGGACATCAGATCGAGATTTCAGTTGTGCTAGAATGATCAGGATTGCGTTACCTTCACTTCCAACCCATTGATTCCTCGAGTTCCTCGAAGGTAAGCTCGTTTCCCAAATACGTCGATACGTCAACTTTAATGTTCTTCGTGTTCTTCGAGCTTTCCTTGAATCTTTCTTTGGTTTTGAGTTGCCCTAGGGTTAACAATAATGCCTGTGCGTTGTTCCCATAGTTAGGGCGAAGTTTGAGGCCGTGATTTTGCGAGTTGGTGGAGTTTTCACAGCTGTTTGGTGGCTGTTGAGGCTGCGAGGAGGTGTTGCTCATGGTGGCTTGGTGATTGTGTTCGTGGTTGTGCGCGTACTCAAGTAGTGGGGAGAATGATGCTGCTATCGTCAGGGAGGCAAGAGTAGTGTAGCATTTCTGTTTTTGTGTAGGGGAACTCTAAACCCTACTAGAGGTTAAGCCCTGACAAAGTACCTAAACCCTAGGTTTAGTCTACCTTTGGCTATCACCATTAAGATCATAACCTAGGTTAGCCGATTGTCGTTTGAGGTTGAATTGTGATATCTGTTGTTGTGTTGTTTGATGTGATTGGCTGAACTACCTGATTACATGCTTATCTGCTTTATTGGCCTGCTTGCTATGTTGTATCTATTGGTATACTGTTGCATGCCTATTGATTGGCTGTTAGGTGATGATGTGTGATCGAGTTGATACTGTTGATGGTTCTGATGGTTTGAGTTGTGGCTCGTGAACGCGAGGCGTCGTGGTGGTGGTCGTGTTGATGCGAGGCATCATGATTGGATTTTTTGAGTGTTAGGCTTGAGGTTTCGGTATCAGCTCGTTGAGGATGTTTGTTGCATATCATAGCGGCCAAGTGGCGGGGCGTATGATGGTAGTATGGCGAGGCGTATGACGGTAACCATTAGCTTATATTCATAAGATATGTAAAACAATCGTTATATAGGTACAAACATCTTATGTATATTTGGATCAGTTATCATTGCTTCCCAACATAGAAACAATAGGTAACTCGTGAATCATACACTCTACCGAACTTCTATACATAGCCAACACCCTGTGCGGGTTCAACTACACACGACCAGATCAACAACGTAACCTCACAGTCCGGTTAGAATCGAACTACTCTGATACCACCTAATGTGATGCTCCCAAACTATAACACTCTTTTTCTAATACCAAAAACACAACCTCAAAATCATATCAACTAGGGTCTACATGTATGACTGATGCTACATGCTGATTGACCAATCTACAACACCATCCTTTTCCTTGGGAATATTGTCCTCAAACTGTGAGAGTAGTCATTCCCCAAGGTAGGAATGTTGCCCTCCAACTGTAAGGACATCGAATCGGTAGTCCAGGTTACTGATTCTCTTGTTCCCAAGAAAGTGCAACAGTGGTTCCTCCAACTGTGAGTACGCACTGCCTCCCCGAGACCCTCCAGTCGTGAGAACGCTCGAGAAACTCTCCAACTGTGAGAAAGCACATGCGTCCCTCCAACTGTGAGTTCAACTATCTTGGTCACTCCGGAACGTCCACCGTAACCTCGTGTGACAATTGCTTAAACTGTTGTTGCAACTGTACACACAGCTCCTTGTAAACAACTACTCAAACTGCTGTTGTTGTTGTGTACAGGTACCGACTTGTATGATAACCACTCAAACTGCTGTTGCAGCCATTCATACAGCCCCTTGTGACAACCACTCAAACTGCTGTTGCAGTTGTGCACAAGTCTCGACCGAGCGTGATAACTGCTCAAACGGCTGTTGTAACTATTCACCCGAATTTTCACCACAATGATGCAAAAGATATGAGGATGCACCCATCACAGACTTATTCATCATCAACATATGCACCTCGTATCTTAGTGATACCTCAACCACAACAGGATCAACATCCTAGAGATTCACACCCTCCAACTGTGAGGATGTTTACTCTTCATCCGTGAGAACCTCAACCAAATTAGATCAACATAACTTAATCTACTCATCAGATATCCTAGGCTACTCTATCATCCTAAGGTCACATTAACCATCTCGCAACGTAATCAGGATCAGAGCATTCACAATATCATCACACACAACAAGTAGCATATTATCATGCTAGGCATTAGTTGTACATGTTATCACAACAAGGATACTGTATCATTTCACCTAGCATGTTATGAAGCGGTATATTATCAATAACATCATATAATCACATAAGCAACTAGCACATAGGCATACATCCATGATCAACATATATCATGGTTTATCCTATCGGTGATTAACCTACAATGCCTAAACCTTATATTAGTACACTTCACTATAGCCACCAATATAACTTAGGTGTTGTCGGTTTACGCCTATCTTCTCGATAATTGTGGTTTCTTCCTTCTCACTTGATAGTGCGCACGCTTTTCCTTAAAGGTCCTAATCACAGCCCCGCGACCGGTACAACCTCGACACACTTTTCAACAATGCCACCAAACTGTCATTGGTACCCCTGTTGGGGAATCAAAAGATATAATTTTCAAAAACCTCTTGAGCGGAGAAAACCCCTTTTACATTAGGATCACGCATTGCACATGAATTTCAAGGATATTGTGTTTATCTCTTGAAGCATAGTTTTACCGTAAACACTGTGAGCGCGCCGACGACACCAATTAGCCAAATTCACTGCTACTATGCGAGGCTCATATCTATCTCTCCAGACCTCGTATTGAAAAATGGAACGGTGAAGATGAAGAACCACATGTTGCCAATTGCTGTCCAAATTTCAGCTCGATCCAACGGTTAACGAATCTCTGATCGTGAGATTACGATAACTGTCTGGCCACAACCACCATAAGGAAAGGTTTCTCTATCACCAGTATTGCAAAGTAGCAATACCTCTACTCAGTCCACACGAGCAAACCAGCGTCGGTGATAGCGTAGTGCTAGCTATCAGGATTGAAGAAGGAGGCGCGACTCTCAATATTGTCTAACGGTATGAGGTGCGACTGCAAAGTTATGTGTAGCTGCATTGGAGGCACATAAGGGAGACACATAGCTTATAAGCTGTCAGCGCTCCTTACCCTATCCCTATTGGGCTCTTGTACACTATAGGCCCAATATTGAATTAATATTAATTAAATCATATTTAATTAATTAATTCGTTCTCCGTTATTTAATTAGTAATTAAATCACATTTAATTAATCAATTAAATTAATTCTCCGAACATTTGCTCTATGCGTGTGACCCTATAGATTCCCATTAAATTGGCAATAATATTAATTATTATTAATCATATTAATAATTAACTAATATTATAAACAATGAGCGACATCTAACAATACATCATTGTTACCCAATTAATAAGAATAATGGTGATACAATTAAAACCTTATTGCAACCATATTTACTATGAAGTCAATGCCCCTTCGTCTCAATGTATTAATTAGACACAAGGTATAAATGTGTCATTCTTGTTAAGTCTAATTATTTATTTCTTGATCTAGTAATTGACGTACGATCATGTAAGCCCAATATCTCATATTGTCCCACCTTAGCATGGTCATGCATTTCCACGTCACATACCATCAAGAGGCCTATAGACATTACTCCTGTTATATAGGAGGGACGAATCCTATCTACGTCACTCACATTCCTCAACATGTTTCATTGCAGGCCCAATAACTACCTTTATAGTTATCCTCTTACAGACAACGTTTAATAACATCAAAGCCTGCAACTACATATGTAAGGAATCGTAGTGTCTTCAAGTTGAAGGACTACTTCACTATGGTCACCATGAGAATCGCTTATGATACTTACATAACTATTATGCAACGTTCTCATAGTGGCTCACTCCAGTGTAAATATTCCACTAATATTTATACCCATGTGAAGACTTGATATCTTATATTTATGACCCGTGAGATGTGGTCATCAGTACGCTCACATAATAGTTTCAATGTATTATTATTATTGCCCTTATTAATAATAATACTTGACTATGGATAATTTAAGAATAATGTTCTATTATTTAATGGTATCTCACGATCAAGTCATACTTGACGTTCTATTAAATGAACTACCTATTCTAAAGACTTTATTATGCTATAAATATGATCATAAAATATAACAGAATAAATAAATGTCGTATACATATATCAAATATATGATCAAAGTCGTGATACTAATGATTATCTATTCAAAATAGATTGGTCACTAGGGCTTACACCAACAATCTCCCACTAGCACTAGAGCCAATCGAACATCAATATAACACCCATCGATCTAGTGCGAGTGTCTTGGTAACACTGAGGAAGAGACTCTAATAGTGGATTATTCAGTGCTGTCATTCTACACATCTTCACATCTCCTCTATCGATCATCTATCGAGTGAGATGGAAGCACCTAAGTATATGTTCGGATCATTGGTGAGATCATGTTAGGAACCAAGATTAGTTCATAGATGAACTTCCTGATCTGAACGGCCTCTAAATCTGCATTTAAGGCAACTGTATACTTGGTCTCTGTAATAAAGTCAACAACTGTCTCACGGTTGGAACTTTCCAAGCTCACAGTGCCACCATTAAGGTAAAACACGAATTCTGGCTGCGATCTAGTGTTATCATTATTGGTTTGGAAGCTGGCATCAGTGTAACCATTTACAATGAGCTCTTCCTCACCATCATAGATCAAGAATGAATCCTTAGTTCTTCTCAAGTTAAGGTTATTCTTGACTGTGGTCTAGTGACCTTCACTGGGATTGGATTGGTACCTTCTCATCATGCTTGAAGCATATGAGACATATGTTCGAGTACATATTATGGCATGAGTAACAGATTCAATCGCCGAAGTATATGGAATATTATCATTCGTTCCCTCTACATCTGATGTAACAAGGACTGTCCCTTGGACAGGTATACACCATGTGACATAGGCAAGATACCCTTTTGGAATCATGCACATTTAAAGCGTGCAAGCACTTTGTCAATTTATGTACCTTTGACTAAGGCCTAACAATTTTAGTGATCTATCTCCGTAGATCCTGATTCCTAATACACAGGACATTTCGCCTAAGTCCTTCATTGAGAAATAATTCCTTAACCATGTTTTCACATTTTGCGGTATAGGAATATCGTTTCCATAAGTAGTATGTCATCCACATACAATACAAGAAAAATAATTATGCTCCCACTAACATTCTTGTACACACAAGGTTTATCCTCGTTCTTGATGAATTCAAACTGTCTTACAGTTTACGTCAAAACGAAGATTCCAACTTTTGGAAGTTTTCTTTAATCCATAAATGAATGTTTGCAACTTGTAAACCTTTCCAGCATTCTCTGAATAGACAAAACTCTTAGGTTGTGTCATGTATACATCCTCGAGAAGATTCCTTTCAAGGAATGCTGACCTTTCAAGGAATGTTGTTTTGACATTCATTTGCCAAATCTCATAGTCATACTATGAAGCAATAGCAAGTGGGATCTGAATCAATGCAATCTGGACAGAAGGTCTCATCATAGTCATACTATGAATTTGCTTTAAACCTTTCGCAATCAGTCGCTCCTTGAAGGTATTCACCTTCCCATCCATGTTAGTCTTCTTGTTGAAGACTCACTTGCACCTTATGGGTTTTACCCCTTTCATGTGACTCAACCAAGGTCCATACCCAGTTGATGTACATGGATTCTACTTTGGATCCCATGGCTCCTAGTCACTTCTCAGAATCTAGGCCAATGACGGCCTCTTAGTAAGTCACAAGCTCATCATGATCCATAAGCGGTTCATCACCTTCTTGAGTTAGGAGTACTCCATATCTCTTAGGTTGATGATGTGTCCTTTTTTTACCTACACGAGTCTTGTGTTACTTGAACTAGTGGTTGGACCATAATATCTTGTGGAACCGATTCTTGTTCCATTGCAGACAGGTCAGTACTCTGTTGTGCTCGGATTTATCCAAGTTCTACATTCCTCCCACTGTCTCCCTTGGAGATTTGTTCCTTCTCAAGGAACACACCAATCCTAGCGACAAACATTTTGTCCTCGAAGGTGTTGTAGAAATAGTGTCCGTTTGTTTTCTTAAGACACCCCACAAAGATACATTTGTCACACTTGGGTCTAAGCTTATTTGAAACCAAACGCTTCAATAAACTTGACACCCCAAATCTTATTGTACGACATACTTGGTTGCATACCAGTCCATATCTCATATGGTGTCGTTCAGCCGTCTTAGATGGAACACAGTTAGGTGTGAAAGCTGTTGTATGTAAAGCATATCCCCTTAAAGAGTTAGAGAAGTCTGATTGACTTATCATAGATTGTACCATGTCCAACAAGGTGCGATTTCTTCTCTCAGACACACCATTCCATTATGGTGTTCCAGGAGAAGTGAGTTGAGATATAATTTCACACTCCTTCAGATAGTCATCAAGCAGTTGGCTTAAGTACTTACCACCACGATCTGATCGTATGACCTTAATAATTTTCCAAAATTAGTTCTCCACTTCGTTCTTGAATTCTTTGAACCTTTCAAAGATTTCTAACTTATGTCATACACAAATCCATCTATACTGAAGTCATCAGTAAATGAGACGAAGTACCAAAACTTACCTTTTAGTAAACTTGTTTAGAGGCCCTCATACATCACAATGTATCATGCCAAAAGGATACTAGCCCTTTCACCCTACTGGTGAATGGAGCTTAGTCATCTTTCCAAACAAGTAAGATTTGCAGACCTCAAACAATTCATAATTTGATGAGTCCAAGAGTCCATACTAGTGGTGCTTGAAAATGTGTTTCTTACTTATATGGTCTAGAAGATATTTCTAAAGACATAGAGGGTCCAAATCACTTGGTTTGACCTTATTCGCATTTATGGTATAGATGGGCATATCGAGATCAAGGACACAAGGTCCATATCTCATATGAATACTAGCATAGAAGACATCAGTTGAATAAATGGAACAACAATTGTCCATTTATTGCAACTTAAAATCCTTTCTTGTCTATGCAAGATATAGAAATGATGTTTCTATTATCAACTGCAATAAAATAATAGTTATTTACTTCCATTAATGCCTATAAGGCAAATTCAAACTCTTATAGTTAATATAACAACTTTTGCTCCATTTCCACTCAGAGTAGACCTTTACCTAATAATAAATTCAAACTATAGTTAATGTAGCAACTTTTGCTTTATTTCCACTCATAGAGTAGACCTTTACCTTTTAGTCAACATCCTAACTCATATGATCCTTCACATTAATGTGAGATCCATATGCGGTATCTAATACCCACATGTTGAAGTACACACATTGACTTTTATAACAAATATGTTTGACGAGGAATGTAATACCCCGATTTTCGCTGTTTTCTAAGGTCGGAAATGAATATAAATACGTTTATATTTTATCAGAGTTTTAGAAAATGATTTTGGATAAACCGAAGTCATATTCATACTCTACGCTATCGAAGAGAGCTACGGTTAAATTTTGGGTTGAAAACTCAGACGGAGCCCGGTCTGCGTTTTTACTGACAGTAAGATTTTACTGCTCAAAAGACCTAATTTTGACTCGTGAACGAAACAGTTAGGTTTAGAATCGAATTTCTAACCTTTTTGATAAAATTGGTTTTTCTCACTAAAAGCGAAATAATATAAGTTATTCGGGCAAAATCTTGAATCAGGTGACGAACAGAGCCGAATTCGGATTTACCGGGACCCGCTAACGGATAAACATGAAGTCACATCACCTAGGGAGGCATGCCAATGTCTTGATGACGTTTGAAAATATCTTGACGCGAAAACACTAAAATGCCCCTGACCTTTTTCACATTTATCATTTTACCCTCGTGTGAAAAGATTTTTCTACCCTTAAGTGAAATTTTGTGGACTTCCTTGCCCTCCCTTTCTCTCCCGCACGCCCCTACCATCATAAAATTCACCATTTCACTTCATTCTCCTAAACACATTTTCTTCCTTCACTTTCTCCCTGTTTTTTCTTAAGAATCTTCAAGAGCTTTAGTGAAGCAAAGTTGATACCCTTGATCATCTTCATCCCCTAAGAGGTATGAACTCTTCATTTGATCCTTCAATCTTCATATTCTTCATAGAAATCTTGTTTTTCGAAGTTGAACCTTCAAACTTCATATATCCATAGAAAATTGTAGAAAAATCCTTTTGATGTAAAACTAATTTCTATGAGCTAGTTTCATTACCCTCTTTCATTATCCAAGAGCATGTAACCAAAATATTTCCCTAGCTCATATAGGTATAGAAGGTCGAAACCTATATATTGAGAAAGTTTGAGTTTTTTATTCAAGTTTTGAATAATGAGGCTTGTTTTAGTGTTAGGTATACCTACGGATCATTCATCCAAGAAATAGGAAATTTTAGACATCTCTAGCTATTTTGGGAGCATATGGCCGAACCTAGCTTCTAAGGAAATAGGAAAATTTGTGTTGTGAAATGTTGATGTTTGATTTGATTGTGTGAATGTAGTCGGTGTGGAGTAATCGGGTGTGTAATCGGACTACTCGCGGATCAATTAGGCGACTTTTCTTTCGGAGGAACTCTTCAAGAGGTAAGGGGAGATTACCTAACGAATTCAATTTCCGACAGTTGCATGTTGTATCTGTGTGTATGGTCTGTAGAATTTTAATGTGCTATCTTGATGTGGAGTGGTTTATTTTGTGCTTAATTTTGTTTAACTATGCTTAATTACTTTTAACTATGCTTGATTATGTCGATTATGCTTAATGGTAATATGTTGATTGAAATAATGATTGGTGTTATGCTAAGGACCTAACATTGGTTAGTGTTGTAACATCCCAGTTTTCGGAAACCTTAATTGAGGTAGATCGGATATTTAAATATTTGTTGATAATTATTGTCATGGCTTGACAGTGTGTTTAGAGAATATGTTAAGAGTAGGGATGAATTGGATGAGAAAAGAATGAAGGACAAAGGATTAGGAGTAGAACGCTCAAGCGTGGACTAGTGTAATGCTCAAGCGTGCTGCCGCTCTAGCGTGGAGAGTTTTGGACGCTCAAGCGTGGACCCTCTGACCAGTGACTGGCAATGATGGAACGTAGAGTGACACATGTCGGTTACGAGTCGTAGCTGGCACGTGATGGGCAGTGCCTTGGTGGTGAGGAAACGTCAACACTTAAGCGTTGAGGAAGACAACGCTCAATCATTGGAACTCTAAAGCGTGGAGATCCAGAACGCTAAAGCGTGGACAGTAGAATCTTTGCCTATATATAGTTCTTCATTTTCACCGTGAGAAGAGTTTTCACTATTCATATATACAGAAAGAGCTCGAGACAGAAAGCAGAGTTGAGGTTGGGACTGTGATTTCAAGTTGTGATCCGTTCGTTCGTCCGATTCCAATTCCGATCGTGTTTTCGTGATCAGCGCGACTCCTACTCCAATTCTATCGATTTGCTTTTGTGATTCGACGAGGGTAAGCTGAGGTTTCGTATCTACCTACATTGTACCTATACAATGTTCTCTTTTGGTTTAAGCTTCTTTTCACGGTTTTTACTTCGTATTAGGGTTCATGCTATAGTCTACGTGTTATTTTCATGATTAGGGCAAGTTTGGAAGTTGCGTCCGGAACCCGTTGGAGCAGGTGGGCTGCGACTGTGAGGCTAGGAGAGGAGCAAGGAGTGCTCGTTGTGTTCGTGATTATCACCACTTTCGCTATCAGGTGGGGAGAAAGAGTTACACACGTCGGGGAGGCAAGAGTAGTCCATATAGCTGTATTGTATGTTTTATGTGTATAGGGGAACCCTAAACCCTATGTGAGGTTGAGCCCTGATAAAGTACCTAAACCCTAGGTTTAGTCTACTTTGGGCTATCACCATTATATTTGATACTCTAAGTTAGCAGATTTGTGATGCATGATAATATGTACTATGTGTTGATATATGCGTACATGCTATTTATGATACGTGTTAATTGCAAGAGATGCATGATGTGTTGGTAATAATGGTATGTTGGCATGTTATGTTGTTTATTACTTTATGGAGCATGTTGATATTTGCTGAACTATTGCATTATATCTGGAAATGCGTGTATGTATGAGATTCGGAGGTTTAGCATGATTAGGGCTTTGACCCTGTGGTGAATGTTTGAACTGATAATTGAGATTGAGGTATAGTGGAGCTTGGAGCTCATAAGATTATGGTGGGAGCTTGGAGCTCACATGGGTACAAGTGGAGCTTGGAGCTCATATGATTATAGTGGAGCTTGGAGCTCGTATATGTGCCTATGGAGCTTGGAGCTTGTGTTGCTAAAAGCAAGTTTGCATGTGTTGCAATATCAGCTCAAGAGAGATGGATGACATGCATAGCATATGCATTTGATGCCAAGTGGCGAGCCATATGCTGTGAGTCATACCAGGTTGGTGCACCGAGTACAGGTGCGAAAAACGGAAGGGAAGTTTTGAGAGACCTTGGGGATATACTGGAAGCAGGTGTACCCACATGAGACCGATATGGTAGCTCCTATCGTCTCGTGGTGGTCCTGGCTAAGTATGGTTATCCCAACTAGAGCCCCGAGTCTTTCCAGTTGCCGGTGGATCTTCCGAGTAGGCCCAATTAACCCTCTTTGTCTGGGACAGTTGAGCGGTGATGCACTCTTATGGGTCACGACGAGCGGAACGGATTACCGGAACGAACCAACTTGTTGTTTGATATGCGGACATGATGTTGCCCTTAGTAGGGTGTTTAGTACCGGCCGACATGCATAGAAATAGTATGTGTACATCTAGTTAGGGAACGACCGTGGTTTCGTGATATTGAGAGATGCTTGTGTTTTCTATATGTTCTGTATTGCATCATCCCTGTTATAGATGTGTTGTATATCTTATCTCCCTGTATTTTCTTGTATGTTATGCTTTGATCTGCGGTAGACGACGAGTTAGTTGGAGCTGATTATGGACTCGAGAATGCATCCCTTCCTCCAGGCAGCACCGGGGATCCGATGCTGGGCGAGCTTGAGATCGTCTACCACGACGAGCAAGGGTGGTAAGTGGACCCCTCTATATTTTTGACCGTGTACACTGGACCAGTGAGCTTGCTGTTCCGAAGCGGTACTCCACCACGAGCGAACATCATGGGACCGTACAGAGTGGTCCAGTTTCTTCCGTTTCCCCAGATGTGGCACCCACCCAAGCCGCGAGGGCAGGACTTTATGTGGGCTGCTCCAGCATCATCTCACATGACGAGTCGCAGAGGCTTTGTGTTGAGAGGACAGCGTCGGAGGTCAGAGCGGTATCTGAGAGCTGCCAGGCATAGGCGGATGGTCATGTCTAGTTCTTCCTCAGATTATGTGCCCCTACGGGTTTATAGGCGCACATATGGGGAAGGACAGGGTAGCCCTTGAATTTCACGTTGTGGAGGACGTGACGTCGCCAGTGGGTCAGTCATAGGATGTGAGGTCAGGTCTTTTTGATGTATTTTGAGAGGAGATGGGGAGAGCCTGTGAGTTGAGTTGAGTCCCTTTTGATGTTATGTTGTATTTTCATTTTATTATGGACCTTCGTTTGTATATTTACTTAGCCCTACTGATGAGGCCACCATGTATGTATCAGTACTGTATGTGTTCTCGTTATCCTGCTACGTTTACTCTGATGTCATGGGCTTTTATTTATGATAATTGTTATCGCTATTTTAATAGGCGCGTAATCGCTAAGTTATAATTAATAATATATTCGGGTCCTAAAATAATGGGATTTCCTCGAATGGGACTTGGGGACGTCACAAGTGTCCAAATTAAAGAAGGTAAAAGCTTCAAAAAGCTTGAGACACACTATTAAGCGGATAAAAAGTATAAGTTTTAGAAAGGAGTTGAAGATAATGTGTCTTGATATTTTAATTTGGGAACAAGAAAATGAAACGTATATTTTAATAGCATAAAAAGACATAAGGAAAGAAATTATAAAATAAAGTTTTGCTTAAGAAAAATGAGTATTAGAATGGGAAAGTTTCTTTAGAAACCATCAGTAGAATTCCAGACGACAAAACGAGATATTTTAAGCAAAAATATTTTCGAGGACTTAGTTTTGGGAACCAAGTTTGTCTTATCAAAGAAAAAGAGCTCTTTATGACTACATTCAAAGTTTTAGTAGTTACTAAGGTATATCAAAAGAAAGGGGTCTTTGACCGAGAGTTTTTCATGAGTTATGTTTTCAAAGCGTTGATGTTTTACTAAAGTTTGGTTTGCAAAAAGAAAAAGTGGTGTTGACCAAGAGTTCTATTTTATGGAAAACCGATCCCGATGACTTTGTGTATAAGCTTCGGTGATGCAGGTTTTGTTTTGGTATTTCAAAAGGAAAAGTTATTTTGGAAGCGAACCTAGAAACCAAGACGTCGGGGTTCTAGTGTTCTGCAGAACACGTGGATCAAGGATCCGTGTTAGTAAATTGGTCATGTAAGCTTGTGGACAATCTTTGTGGTCCTGTAGGCTTGTGGACGTTTTGTATGCTCTAGAATCCAAAATCCGAGACTGGTGCATCGGTTGGAGATTTTTGGGTTTGGGCTGCAGGACTATGTGTCCTTTTTGTAATTGGACTGTGTGTCCTTTTTGGTTTTGGACTGTGTGTCCTTGATAAATGTTAAAAAGACTTAAGAGTTTAAAAGTTGTGGTGGTTGATAACTTTGAAGCTTCAACGAGGAAATAACTGTACGACACAGAAAAACTTAAGAAAACAAAAGGTTTTCTCATGCATATGTTTTTTGGCAGACGTGCCATGGAATGGAGGACCTCGATGACAGGGAACCCTATGGTGACTTAAAGTCATTATATATATTGTGCCATGAGTTGGACAATAGAGTATGACCGTTTACAATTATGGCACGTTGGTGCTAGACATTGTTGCCTGATGGCCAATGGACCCCGAGCTTGATCAACTCATTGATAAGGTGATGGGATTTCCGAAATTTAAGAATCAAATGTTAGATGTTATATATGGAAGTGTCATGCATACGTTTTAGAAATGACAATGACTGTTAGGTATGAGACCCTTGATTTATCTTTATTGGCCAGTGGGGTGTTTATGATTGTTGTTGTTATTTTTACGCCATGGCTTCTAGGCGAAACTCTGATGTGAAATTCTTGAGCTGTGATAAATTCTTATTTGCTTAACTGTTGATGTGAAAATTTTTGGCTGTGTTTTAAGGTATCAGAGAGAGTGAGGTTATGTTTTGAAAGCGTCTAATGGGATTATCCTATGTAAGTGGGGTCGTCTCATTGTTATGGTATCAGAGCAGTTCGGTTCTTGCCGGACTGTGTGGTCTAGGAAGTTGTTACTGGCCGTGTCTAGTTGAACCCGCATTGGCTATTAACTATGTTTAGAAACTGGGTAGAGTATTCGATACGCGCGAGTTATCAACAGTGATAACTATTTCAAGCGTTTGTAAGGCATATAGTGTTGTTTGTCTTACAAATATGGGCTGATAATTTCTTTTTAAAAGAAATTAATGACTTGCGGACGAGGTAGAGGACATGGAAAAAAGGCCACAGAGGGTGCCGTTGAACCCAGAAATGGTAACGGTGAGAGTTCCCACATTGGGAGTAGGATAGAGGCAAAATCCGAGAGGTGAAGCCGAGATGGAAGATGCTGAGTTGTGTACTTTCCTGGAAAAGGAAGCCGCTGCAGTTCAACTTTTTGTTCATTGAGAATATTGGGAATTTTGATTGTCAACTTAATAATAAATCTTGGGAGGAAGGAATTCTAGTAGAGTTGTGATTGTGATTATGGAGCCGGCCATTCTCACAATCCATACCCTATTGGAAATCTTTTTTAAGGTATTAGATCTCCTCTCATATCCTTCATTTGGTCAATTATCTTTTGATGTGTAACGTGAGACATTTATATATTTCTTCTTCCTTATCATCCGTTAATGTCTTTCTTTACAACTTTCTCTTCCATTTACAAGATTACGAGAGGCAAGTAGAACGCCTTCAGATGATTCCTCAGATCTTGTAAAAAGGAAAGTAGTTTGCCAAGTGGGACAAGTGTAAGTTTTGTCTGAGGAAGTTAAGTGGAGACAAGTTGTTGAAGGACTAAATTTCAGTAAGATACATCGAATTTCGAGGACGAAATTCTTTTTAAAGGGGGTGGTAATGTAACATCCCAATTTTCAGATCGGTAAAGTATCCAAATCTTATCGAAGTCATAGTGGCAAAGTTATAAATATCAAGGTATCTTGGAGGAGTAATGATGACTACTTTAGAAAAGTAATCATGACATGGATGACTCATGATGATGAGTCATGGTAGAGTAATCATGATGATGATAAGTCATAGTGATGAACTCATCCATTGACTAATCAAATTCAAGAACCACATCTCTCGTCTGATATTTGATTTTATCCCTACGTATCCACCTTTTGGATACCACACAGATATTGTTTTACTCTACATTACTAGTAGAGAATTATGGTTAAGGTTTGGGTTGAAGACTCATACGAAACCCGGTCTGCGTACGAGATTACAGGAACCAATAACGCTTTCAAAGCCACCTCACCTTATCCTTAACTTTATCCTTATCCATATACAATCATTACATAATGACTCACCTAGGTGAGTCACCATGGTAATGATGACTAGGGGTGAGTCACATAGGTGACTCACCATAAGTCATGATGGCTTAATGGAAATGACAATTTTGCCCCTAAAGAAAATGACCTTTTTGCCCTTAAGTAAGTTTTATCACATCCTTACCTTTCCTATATATATATATAGCCACGCCATTCCCCTCATCCATTCCTCTTTTACTTCTCTTTCTTCTTCATGTTCAAAGTCTTCAAGGTTCCTACTTCAATTTCTCTCCATTCTTCAAGAACTTTGAGAAGTAAACTTGACAAGCTTGATCATCTTCATCATCTAGGAGGAAGTAATATAATGAAATGAGAGTGAGAAGGAAGCAATATAATGGAATGAGCTTCCATACTTTCGTGAGCTAGAAGAAAGAGAAGGCAAGGTGAAAGAAAGAGTGAAACCATTGTTGGAAGCCTTGAAGCTTGGTTGAAGCAGTTTCAGTAAGATCGTTAGAATAGGTTCATCAACCGTTGGATCAAGCTCCAACTTGGTAAGGAGGTTCAGAACATATGGTTCTTCAGTTTGACCGTTCAGATTTTCGGTTCAAAGTCTAGAGTAGGAGATATGAAGCTTACGTCGTGGTCCTAGTGTGTGAGAAACTCATCCTGTATATCACCTAACCTGCGACAGTAAAACCTTCGCCAGAGATTCGTTAATCGTTGGATCGGGCTGAAATTTAGGACGTCGGTTTAGGACACGTTGTTCTTCATTTTCACCGTTAGGATTTCCAAGCAAAAGGCTATAGCTCAAGATATGGAGCTAGTACCGTATCCTTGTTTTTGGTACCTTTTTCCCTAGATTCTTGAGCTAACTTTTGAAGCTGCCTTCTCCTAAGTCCAGCCGCTGTTCTCTATCCTTGGAAGTGTCGTGGAGATGCGTGATGAGCTCGTAGTGGTTGTGATTGTGCTCGTCGCGAGGGTCAAGGCTGTCCGTGGATACAAGAGTGCATGGGAACGGATTACCAGGTTAAGGGGAAGAACCTACATATATCTGGGAATCATAGGCGTAGTATATAAGTATTAGCATATGTAGGGCTCCTCAAACCCTACTAGTGATGATATGTGCTTATTTATGATGATTGATAACATGATTGTTTGTGATAATAACTTGTTTGTGGTGATAACATGCTTAATTGCGTTTTGGTATGCTTATAAGAATGTTATACTGCATGCTATGACATCTGATGTGTTTGTGACTGATATGATCTTGGTTGACTTTGGAGATGATTGGTATATTGTTAGGATTATAGGAGAATGATTGACTTTGGAGATGATGATTGAGGTTAGACTAGTAAATTAAGGATGTGGATCTAAGTTATAAGTGGCTCTCATAGATGGAGAGTGGCATCCTAACAGTTGGAGGATATTGGTTGTGAGACATTAGTTAAGTTGTAGTTGAAAGGATGGATGCATAATCATAACATTTGCATTGTTGTGGTGGAAAGCCGCGAGATTTACTGCAACAGCTGTCTGAACAGTTATCACACGAGGTGGATTACTTGTGACAATTGCAACATCAGTTTGAGGGGTTGTCACAAGGGGACTATATGACTAATTGCAATCATATATGCTGGTATACAACTGCAACAGCAGTTTGAGTGGTTGTGTATAGGGTTATGTGTGTGTACTTGCTACAGAATCTTGCCAGCAGTGATCATGCGAGGTCGGGACTTGTGACAATTGCAACAATTGTTTGAGTGGTTGTCACAAGGAGCTGTATGAATAGCTGCAACAACAGTTTGAGTGGCTATCATATGAGCTGGTACCTGTATACAGCTACAACAACAGTTTGAGTGGTTGTGTACGGGGAGCCATGTGTACAGTTGCAACAGCAGTTTGTGATTGTCACATGAGGTCGTGGTGGACGTTCTTGGAGACGTCCTGGGAACCAGTAACCTGGACTACCGACTCTATGCCCTTATAGTTGGAGGGTGACTTCCTACCTTGGAAAATGACTACTTCACAGTTGAGTTGAAGGACAATATTTCCAAGGGCCAGGAACTTAGTTGTGCATATAGAATAGGCGATGATCCCTAGATGTGATACTTTGAGGTTGATTGTTGTAGAATTGATGGTGATCTCTAGTTGTGATACTTTGAGGATGACTGTTGTAGAATAGGCGATGATCCATAGTGGTGATACTTTGAGGTTGATTGTTGTGCTGAACTCGAGAGATGGATGTGTTTGCTGATTATGTGCTATTGTACATGTTGATGTGTTATATGCTACGTGATTTTCCTTTTGTATGATAGTGTAGCTTTTCTTACCTCCTATGCATATTTCTCCATGTTTACATATGTGTGGTTGTCCGGATTGTGATCCGATGACGGAAGTGCCGATTGGTCATCGGAAGTGCTACAGCAGGTGGAGCTGACCCAAGGTGTACTCTATCGTCAGTAACAAGTGTGGCGTCAGCGCTTCTCAAATAGATAGAGATCTCATCGGTATCTTTGAGTCTCTTGTGAGTTGTACCACGGCCAGTGGGGTGTTTATGTTTGTTGTTATTTTTACGCCATGGCTTCCAGGGGAAACACTGATGTGAAATTCTTGAGCTATGATAAGTTCTTATTTGCTTAACTGTTGATGTGAAAATTTTTGGCTGTGTTTTAAGGTATCAGAGAGAGTGAGGTTATGTTTTGAAAGCGTCTAATGGGATTATCCTACGTAAGTGGGGTCGTCTCAATTTAGGTTGGAAACTCCTTTCCAATTACATCGAATGTAATCCTTGGACCAATTGGGTGAATAACTCCATATTCTAATCCATCATATGGATTAAGGCCCAACCCCATACCTCTAAGCCATTTCAATACTATTGAATACGCTTAGTTAAGTTCAACCCAATGGTTGACAGTAGGTTATTTCACCTTTCGCGTCTCACCAAGAATATATTAAGGTGCTCAGCTGTAGCATGACCCACACTCAAATGATTCTGGCCTTGACGAGTGCCATGCATCGGGAGGTATTTAATAACTTAATTTATTGAGGGAATTTAATAATTAAATGATCTTACCGACTTGTTTATCATATAAACGTCTCTCATAGCATACATGACAGACAAGCTTACATACATTCAAAATATATTAAGCATACAACGACATACATGCTATCATACAGTTTATGCCTTATTCTGTGTCAAAAAGGCTCGGTTTACAGGAACCTCAGAGCACCAAAGTCTCATTGCAGCTAGCGAACAGAACCATTTCCCACCCTCGAGGAACAATAGAAGACATGTTAGTAAGGGTGGGGAGATTCACATACCCAGTAGACTTTGTAATATTAGTCATGAAGGAGGATGAGGAGGTCCCTATCATTCTAGGACGACCTTTCTTGGCTACCAGTGATGCTAAAATAGAGGTCAAACAAGGCATCGTAACCTTAAGGCACAAGGGTGAAGAAGTTGTCTTCAAGGTCTCCTCAAGACCACCGTGATCAGTACTCTAAAACAGGTCGTCAGGCTCGTGACGTAAAACAAGCGCTGCGTAGGAGGCAACCTGTATTTTATTTTGAAAAAAAAAAAATTGGAGAAAGAATTATGTTTGGGAAATCTTGCAAAATTTTTGAAGTATCCCCTATTTTTGAACTTAAATTTAAAATCTGGAAAAATAGTAGGGCACGGCCGTGCTACTCGCATGGCTGTTCAGAATATAAGAAGGGAACAGAGCACGGGCAGAGCACTGTGCCCTTGCTCACCTAGTGCTCCCCCTATTGTGCAGATTCTTCAAATTTTTGCATCCTTGCCTGCTTAATTCTCTTCTCCAAGGTAAAAATATCGCCTTATACTCTTTAATTTATCTGATTTGGTTTATATTGGGTTAGGTTTAAGGTTGTTTTATTCCCCTTTTGAATTTATGCATGTTAGCTGCTGTTCTGTTGCTTTTTAGTGATAAATGCTATTAGGAACTGTTAGTTTAGTGGTAGTATAGATATTATGCATGTTTTGGCTGTGATTTCTGGGTTATTTTGAGTTTTGCGTATGGCACGGGAAATAGCACGGCCGTGCTGTTCTACAGAACAGGCCGTGCTACTCATATTTCTGGATTTTTATATGTGCACGGGCAATAGCATGGCCGTGCTGTTCATATATTGTTAAAGTCTGGAAATTACAATCAGCACGGCTGTGCTCCCTGTTAGCATGGCCGTGCCAATTTAAAATTTCTGGAAAATATTTTTAGCACGGTCATGCCATGCATGAGCACGGCCGTGCCAGTCCCAGAATGCTTAAACAGAATTATTTTGTTTGGATTTAAATCCATCTATCCAATGCTTATGATACATGCCTACGTTTTGCATATTATTATGATACTAATGATTGATTTTTGACTTATGCAGGACTATGGCACCCAAAAGAAGCCGTATAGAGCATGGCAGTTCTTCCTGGCCTGGGGGGAACGAGCTGCTGACTTTCACAAATGCTAGTCATCAGGCTAGATTCTCTAATCTAGGTGCTTATGAGATTATGGCCCAGAGATACCTCGATATGGATATCTTGGCCACATCTGGACTCGCTACTCGGCCTATCCATGTACTTCAAAACATCGGATGGGAGCGGGTAGCCGCCATTCGATGCCCAGCATACCGGGAACCCACCTTGGAGTTCCTCTCTAGTGCCACTATTTTGAGTCTGACATTATGGGAGAAGAGCCCCGAGTCTCATTTCAGCTGAACGGCCACATCTGGTGGATGTCATTGGCGGACTTCAATGTCCGCCTAGGTTTCAAGATAGCAGAATCAGTCCGCTCAAAGAGGTATCAGACAGCACTGTCGGGTATGCCCGTTGATTTTTTTGATGGGGCATTCTGGGCTGAGATCACCAGGGGCAGAGTCGAGCCATATAACCCTCGCTTGGCGAAGTCCTCTACCTTTTCTGAGATACCACTCCGCATTCTGCATCGGTGGCTGGCCCTTTCATCACCAGTCACCACTCTACCGCCAGCGGGGTCTCCCGATTCGATCTTTTCGTTCTATGGTGCATGGTTCAGGCCCAGCCGCTAAACGCCGGCTATGTCTTGATGCAGACATGCATGCATCTGGGGAACAGCCCTAGATCGAGGCAGAAGGGCTTCATACTTGTGGGTTCCTTCCTATCTCATTTAGCCCGTAACATGCAACAGTTACATTCACGGGCCCAACAGCTGAGTCCGATGGCCACGATTGACGAGAGGGTGCTAATCTCGATGAGCATACTGATACGTGGGCCTCGTGGAGAGCTGAGACTAACCGGAGTAGAGGCCGCTGCAGACTCAGACTCTGAGTTTGACCAGGAGGACCAGCATCAAGGCCAGGACCCGCCTGGTCCACTTGTCCCACCAGTGCACGAGGATGACTATCAGAGGCTTTCCGCTCGGCTTGATCAGTTAGAGATGGGGGTGTATACTCGTTGGATTCTCAGGAGTAGACCTTCCAGCGGTTTTCAGCGGATGTCTTTCAAAGGTTTGATAGTCAGGACCACCAGGAGTAGAACTTGTCGTGAGACCAGCTCGAGGCAAATTTGACTTATGCATGTGGAACTCTGGTTGGGGCACTCTTAGGTATTCTTTTTGGCCTACATATTTTGTTAAAACACTTCTCCCCTAGTTGCCCAATTTTGAGCCTTTTATGAAAATTGTCTTCTTGGTCCCTATTCTGAAAAATTAAAATTATTATTTTTTGGTGACCCCTTGGAAGTATAATGGAGCAGCAGGAGAAATTTACAATGATGGATCCCTTTCCAAAAATGAAAATATTGAAAATAGGCTGGCAGTGAAAAGAAAAATATATTGCCTCTTTATTCTCAAAAAGAAAAAGAAAAAGAAAAGAAAAATATGAATATAGAAAAAGATTAGAGAGAAGGCAAGAAAAAAGAGCTTATAGCTAAAGAAAGAAAGGAAAGGATGAAGAAAATGTAGCAGATCCTTAAAAAGGTGCTAATGCACTTTTTGTTCTTTTATGCTTCTAAGGGTCATTACTTTGATTATTGATTTAGCCATTTGATTATCCCTATTCTTTCTCTACCTTACCTAACATTAATACCCGTGCCCCATTACAACCCATGAAAGACCTCAACCTTCTTCTGCATGCATGTGGTTCATATTGTGGAGATTTGGTCAATGAACAAGCCTATGATAATGTATTTATTTGAGAATCTTGAGTGTCTTTACATCTTTGCCCAATACACTGAGAGATTGTGAAAAGAGCGACCTTTAGTCTTTTGAAAAAGTTTGATTTCAAGGAATTTAAAAGTTCCATTTGGGTAGTCTTTTGGCATTCTTTTGAAAATTATACTTGTTTGACTATCCTCACAATTTTGAAAACTCTTTTTATTTTGGGTTTCCTTGATTTAAGTCTGAAACTTCTTTTGAAAATTATTTTAAGCCAGATAATTGCTTGAGGGCAAGCAATGTTTAAGTGTGGGAAGTTTGACGAACCTCAATTATGTGCATTTTATAGGGGGTATTTGGGTCAAATTTTGATGCTTTTAAAGATAAATGTTATTGTATTTCCCCTTTTTACTTAAGTTTTGACAGAATTGACGTTCGGAGGCAGTTTGATGGACTTTTGAAGAAAAGAGTAAAGCTAAAACGGGCAGAATACTGAAGTTCTGATGTTATCACGGTCGTGCCATGTTAGAGCACGCCCATGCCAACCGCCCAAATTCGTGCATCCAAACAAAGCCTAACAAAAATAGTCAAAACTAACCTCTAAAGACTTAGTACGGCCGTGCCACACGAGAGCACGCCCGTGCCATATTGAAGAAAGGATTGACTCAGTGAAGAAAGGCCCGACAGAAGCTAGCACGGCCTCAATCGCAAAGAGTATGGCCGTGCCAGATGAAGAGCATGCCCGTGCTGAAGCTCGTGCGTTAGAATGTTGCTTTATGAAGTTAGAAAGGCCTGACAGAAGCTAGCACGGCTCCAATAGCAAAGAGCACGTCCGTGCCAACTGAAGAGCACACCCGTGCTACATCCCGTGCACTAGAACGTTGATTGACAAAGTCAGTAAGCCCTGACATATTTGAGCACAGCCTGATATACTGAAGAGCATGCCCGTGCTGAGTGAAGAGCACGCCCGTGCTGAGTGAAGAGCACGCCCATGCCAATGAAATAGAAGACCAGAATCAAGGTTCGGTCCGCATTTTGTGTTATAAATAGAGGCCCTCTATGCCACTCTAAGATAATCTTTGCATCTTTGAATCTTTTGTAGTTTCTTTCATCTCTTTATTTCTTTGAGCATTATACTCTTATTTTAGTTTTATTCTGTAGTTTTGATTTCTAGAGTAGGATTTGGCACCTGGAGATTAAGTTGGAGACAAATTCTCCCTCTTCAACTATTCAGTATGTGTTTCCCTTTGTTGATTTTAGTTTTCTCTATTACTATGAGTAGCTAATTTCACCACTAGAGTTGTGGTGGATCTTGTGTTAGTAGAAACTCTTTTTGCTATGTCTTAGCTTTAATTCAATTCTATTTGGTTTTAAGGTTGTTATTTGAATAGTGTTATTCTATCGTTCTTCATCCCATACTAAGATTGCGCACCCTTTGTATGCTTATAATCAATTGATTGACATTTTTGTTATCAAGCCCAATTAAATTGGTAGACCTATATGATAACCGAGGTTTAATAACTAGATTCGCGAAAACGTGATTTATTCCTTTCAATCATTCAACTTCTTTTGTGTTTAATGCTTTCTAATCACTTAAACTCTTTGCCTGACAACCATTGGATTTATTTGGGGAAAAGAATATTTGATTTGCCTAACAAACAATTAATAGTTTTTTTAGAGGGATTGGTATTCAAAAAGCAATTGCGAAACTGAATAGAATTAGGATTTGGAGGGTATCAAAAGCACAAGTGAACGCACGGCTCTAGGCTCTTTACTCTTGATCTCTAAACTCTCTTTTTACTCTTTTGCGATTATCTTTAACACTGGTCTATTCTTATTTATTTTCCAAGTTCTTTATTAGTCTAAATAGCATAAGGATTTCCTTATTCCAGTCCTTGTTTTATCATGCAGATATCTAAATTAATCTCTTGGGTACGATATCTGGACTTCCGTCTTATATTACTTCTGTGACAGGATACACTGCCCTTAAGTGTGTTTTGAACGCAACAGACTGACAAGTCTCAAACCGACGAAGAAAAGGAAAAGGAAAATATTGACCTAAAAATGCATGTTTTTTTTTTCTAACTAATTTTTATTTAGGTTTTTTATTATTTCATTTGTAAAGCCTTCCCTTATATGTCCATTGACGTTTTAATTATGTGTTCTGATTTATTGTAGGTAAATGGCAACTCCCAACAAGTGGGGAGATTATGGTTGTTAATGCTGAAAAGAATGCAGGTAGTATATACAACTAAAATCATGCAAGATATAAGAAAAATTCAAGTCCTGAACTTTGTCTAATTCTGGTATATTCATGGGAGTATCTATTTTTGTTGCATTATCATAACGTGATCGATTCTATTGATTGGTGTTTGATTTCTGAGAGGTATTGATTAGTGTTTTATTGCATGAGGGGTATTTAAGAATCTGTTTAGTTTGATAGTGAAATGCGAGATATATGTTGAATGCTGAATGTAAGGGAATGTGGAGAAGGCAACATAAAATATTAAATAGAAAAGAGGAAAATAGATAGCGCTTTTTAGGCGAAGCGCTATCTTAGGACCAAACATTAGACAAAGTTTCCATTATGAAGCACTATTTTATCTGCTACGGAAGAAAAATAGAGATGAGAATAGATAGTGCTTCTCCGAAAGAAGCGCTATCTTATAAGGGTGTTCATCAACCGATCCAAACCAATTCAAATCGTAAAAACCCAACCGAAAACCGAAAACCGAAAACCGTAAAAACCGCTTTTTTCATTAGATTGGATCGGATTTCGGATCCCCTAGTGAAAACCGATCCAATCCAATCCAAACCGACCTACTATATACATATACTATTATTTTTTAAATTATAGTACTACTCATACTTAAGCATCGTTTTTCATACTTTTATGAACGACCACTCTCATTCTCTTTAATATTTTTATTAGAATTGTCAAATACTAGATGTATTGGAATGTGTATAGTTATTCATGTACCTAGGAATCAATAGTTATTCATATACTAGAAGATTTCATATATGTACTTAGGAACTAGAACTACATTAATTCTAGTATATATAGGTTTAATGTTGTCGACTTAATATAACTGTATAACAATGTATCGGTAAAAACCGAATTATCCAATCCAATCCAATCCAAACCGCATTTGATTGGATTGGATTTTTTTAAGGAAGCAAACCGATCCAATCTAAACCGCAAGTTGTTTCCATCTTTGGATCGGATGGTTTTTTAGCTCAAAACCGATCAAATCCAATCCGCCAACACCCTTACTATCTTAAGACAAAACATTAGACAACATTTTCCATGATAAATGCTATCTTATTCAACTTAAGACAACGTTTCTATGCAGAAGAGGTATCATAGGTTTATCTAAGACAGTGCTTCCAAAGCGCTATCTTTGGTTGTGTCCTTTAATATCGTTAAGATAGATAGCGTTCGAAAGCGCTATTAATTGCAAAAAATAAAAGATATTAAAGATTAATTCTAGCTTAGTAAGCAACTAAGCCCCCTATCTACTACCTATTTGCCGGAGGTAGATATGAAGACATACTTTTAAAAGACCTTTCCTCATTAAAAACTCATGTGTTAATCATCTATAGCTAACTTAGGTACGCCTTGAATTCATGATAATTCATATTGGTGTCTTGAATTTATATGATTAGATAAAAAAATTCCCTTACATAATTAATAGTGTATAAATACATGGTTAATATATGGTTGACATTATGCACTAGTAATTTATTATTAACCTTTGTTAATCACATAATACACATAATTAGAGTAAAATAAATATCAAATAAATAATAATTAAAATAATTCTATTTTAATTACTTAATAGAATGCATAAGTTTATATAGGATGACATTAAAGTTAAATTATATAGGATCACATTATTACTATTTTATATAAATAAACTTACATATATATAATCCAATGAATATTTGCTTTTGAATCCTGCTTGATTGTATGAAAAGTATTTTTACCAATGTGGATGATTGACCTAAGTGAGAGAAATTCACTATTCCGAGTGGTTTAGGTGTGTAACAAGGTATCCTCATCCATTGATAACCGAAAACTAATACTTTTCCAGATGTAGAGATCATCGAAGTGAGTTTTGCATATCCCAACAAAACATTTTTTATACACACGATAGGAATCGAACCTCTGACAACATGCTTAAGGAACCAAACTATCTATCAACTTCTGTTGGATGTTGTTGTACTATCATGCCTCGTTTAATTATGAATAGGAGAGTGACTTCAAATTTACTACGCCTTATTTTGTAAGTAATTCATACAATTTAACAATAGATATTTCATACTATATAACATTACTATTTTCTACCAATCAAGGTTGATCTGAGTGATGATGGGCTCAGATCCCTTAAGCAAGTGGTCATGACAGTGGCAGACCCATGTGTTATGAGCATAAGTCCAAAGGGACAGCCCATCCCAAAAGACTAGTCCATTAGGTGGGAGAATCCCTGGGCTTATAAACCTCACTTGTTAGGTAAGGCTCCCCAATGTGGGACTTATAACAATGCACCACCGTTCGAGAGCCGATGTCTTCGGCGGCTTTCACTCCACGGCACTTCACTTAGTGACACTTCACTCAACCTCTTTTTTGGTCAGAACCCTTCACTGGTCATAACCCTCTGTGGGTAGTCCTTTCTGAGAAGTCATTCTCTCAATGAAAGCACCAATGTTATGAGTATAAGCCCAAAGGGAGGCCATCCCGAAAGACTAATCCATTAGGTGAGAGAATCCCTAGGCTTATAAAGCTCACTTGCTAGGTAAGGCTCCCCAATGTGAGACTTATAACAATGCACCACCGTTTGAGAGCCGACATCCTCGGCGACTTTCACTCCACGACACTTCACTCAGTGACACTTCACTCAACCTCTTTGTTGGTCAGAACCCTCCACTGATCAGAGCCCTTCGTGGGTAGCCCTTTCCGAGAAGTCAATCTCTCAATGAAAACACCAATGTTATGAGCATAAGCCCAAAAGGAGAGCCCATCCCAAAAGACTAGTCCATTAGGTGGGAGAACCCCTAAGCTTATAAACCTCACTTGTTAGGTAAGGCTCCCCAATGTGGGACTCATAACATCATGTTAGGATGAGGGTGTGCACATAAACTTTTCTGCTTTGAACCCTCTAATTTTATATATTTGCACCCAGTGCCCTACCTTTTTTCTCATTCTTTACGTGTTGATAAGTGATAAATAAGGAAGCAGACGTGGTCAAACAGTTCAATTTGCAGTGTCAACTCTTCATTGCAGTTTTATTATTGGATAAAGAATGACAGATGACACAAGCCCACGACATATTCATATATATGTAGTTCATCCTGAATCAAACTTCTAATTTTTAACTTATCTCCTCTTGTATTTAGACTTGTCCTCCAAGTTGGAAGTGGGTTTGGAAGTGGGTTATCTAAATCCAGCTACTAATGGAGGATAGCTATCTCTACTACCACACCATGGTAGTGCTGATGATCTCATTTTTTATCCAAAGGAGGAGAAATTAAGAAACAAATTAATGTAGTATATTTCATGATGACGTGAAATCTTATAATAATATTTTCACCTATAGATCTGCGTTTGCTAGTTGTTAGATTTTTTTCGTTTTTTTATCCACCAAAGAGAAAATATTATTAATAGGAGCACAGGGATATTCCAACCCTTACAACATAATCCTATGGTTATGACATTGATAAATACATTTTAAAGGATTCATGGACCAGTTCATAAACGAGAAAAATACCCCATCTAACTTAACTCTAATTCAAGTCCAAGAACTAAACCTTAATCAATTCGACTAAATGATCCATATCAAATGATTGTTTATCCATTAGTTTATCTTTTTTTTAAGTTAGTAATGATTTTGTCAGTTGCCACAACAACGATAGAAAAAGCTTTTTTTGCCATGAAGATTATGAAAAATAGTTTGCATAATCGAATGGAAGATGCATGATAGAATAATTGTCTAGTGACTTATATTGAGAGAGTTGTATTTAATGATATTGATAATGAACTGATCATTCAACGATTTCAAAACATATTATTAATTTAATATGGTTAAATGAAGTTTTTAGTCCCTGAAAAGTAAGTCGGTTTTGGTTTTGGTCCATGCACTTTTTTTTCGGTGGTTTTGATCCATACAAATTCCAAAACTTTGGTTTTGGTCTCTGCCATCACTATTCATTCGTTAAATGCTGATGTGGTTAACAGACCGTCACGTCAGCACTGCCACGTACGCTAATTTTATAATATTTAATACCACACAGGATTAAATATTAATTTTTTTATAAATTAAAAGAATATAAAAAATTTATTTAATCTGATATGACAATAAATAATATAAAATTAGTCTACGTGACAGTGTTGACAGGTTAAAAGAATATAAAAAATTAATATTTAATCATATGTGACATTAAATATTATAAAAGTAATCTATGTGGCAGTACTGACGTGATGGTTCGTTAGGCACGTTAGCACTTAACAGATGAATAGTGACGACAAGGACCAAAATCAAAGTTTTGGAACTTGCATGGATCAAAACTAACGAAAAAAATGCAGGGACTAAAATCAAAAGTGACTCACTTTTCAGGGACTAAAAGTTTAATTAAACCTTTTAACATTTATCTTTTTATCTTCATATGAATAATAATTATTATCATTAATTTTTTTTTAATAGATTGCTCCCACTGACTCGGGGTTCTAGATCCGTCACTTGGTCACGGGTTTGATTCATGACCCTTGTGTTTTGTGTATTGAAAAAAACTAGTTGGAGGGGGTATCCCACATTGAGTGCCTTCAAATCTCTCGAAAAAAATTAATCTCGGTGAATGACCAAGGATACTTTTTGCGATCATATGCAAATAAAAAAATTACTATTTTCTTTTGTATACCAAAGAGTTGTCTATCTTTTTTTTTTTTTTTTTTTGATGAATAAGAGTTGTCTACCTATAATGTTTCATTTACATAAGAAAATATAGGGTCAAAATAAAGATTTAAAGAGACTAAATATAAGTTAATAAAAAACTTTTCATACATTATAAATTAAATCTTGAATAAGTGGGGGCACTAAGGGCTCATTTGGTGGTCATGATAGGATAAGGGTGGATAGAATATGAGAGTTGGATAAGGATAGAATAAGATATGAGCATGATAAACTTTTATCATATCCGCTGTTTAATGTGTATCAGATGATGATAGGATATATGATATAAAATATCCAAAAAAGATAAAATAATCCTTATATCAAAATTACATTTTTTTTTCAAAAATATATTTTAATATTATTTGGTTTTTCTATACATTTAAATTAAAAAAAATATTTGATAACATATATTTTTGGCTTTTTAATTATACACTAGTCCATTTTATAAATTATAAAAAATTAAATAAAAAATTAACTTGCGATATTTTTTTCACTTTTTATAAAATTTGCTAATTAAATCACATATTATAATTAGTAATAAGGTTGACTAATTAGGTTTGAAACCATAATTAAATAGTAACAATATTAAGGATAAGAGATAAAAGAGAAAACATTTTCTTATCCTATCTTATTGATTCTAACCCATCCCCTCCCTCAGGATAGAATTATAACTAAGTATCAGGATATGATAAGCTAACAGGATAAGCTTATCCTATCCTGCTGGTTCACCAAACTACAGATTAAAACAGAATATGATAGCTTATCATATCTTATCTCTCTTATTTTGACCACCAAACTGGCCCTAAGGCTTCCACTTAGAGAAGGGTAAAGATTCCCTCAATTTCTCACGAAAAATGGAGAGCTCCATTACTATGATTTTGGCGTGTCACATTATCGTGTTTATACTCCTAAAACTATAGTAATGGAGAGAAAAAATGGAGAAGGAAAATGGAGAGAATCTCAATTAACACCCCGATTTTTCGTGCTTTGTAAGAACAATAAACTCAATTAATGAGTTTATTTTTATCTGTATTTTAGAAAATGATTTTGGGAAAACTAAAATCATATTCATGCTCCATATAATCGTAGGAGCCTAAGGTTAATTTTTGGATCGAAAACTCAAACGGAACCCGATCTACATCTTGTGGATGATAGTGTTTTACTACTATCATGACCTAATCTTGACTAACGGACGAGACCATTAATCTTAGAATTCAATTCTCTACCCTTTTGCTAAAATGCGTCCTGACGTCCGAAAATAAAAATAATATATTATATTCAGGCCGATAATCGACCTAAGAGACGATTGGAACTGTGTAACGGTTTTATGAGACCCATGAGCCGATAATCTTCATGTCAAGGCTGCGTCAAGTCATCTGAGGACTCGTGCCAGTGTCGTGATGATTTCAAAATATCGGGACGCGAAATGACCAAATATTACCTTTGCTTAATTCTTAAGTGAACTTAAGAAAAATATCTCTCAATTTCACTCATCCTCACTCACTCACTCACTCGGCCAACCTCATCCAAACCCCCATCCTCACCCGTTTCTCTTCTTTCTCTCTCTTTTTCTCTTTTCTCTCCATAGAAACTCCATTTTTTGAGACAAAGAACTTGAGTTTTTGTGAAGCAACTTCACTAGTTTTTGAAGGAGAATCTCTTAGGAGGTAGCTAGCCTTCTCTATCTCTCTCAATCTCTCCTTTCTCTCCTCTGGAAATCAATTTTCATGGAGGTTAGGGTTTTGCCCCTAAAACTTCAAAAATCCATGAAAAATTGTAGAAAAATCCTTTTAATACCAAACCAATTTCTATGGCCTAGGTTCTTGACATACTTGCATGATCCAAGAGCTTAGAGCCAAAAAATCTCTCTAGACTATTTTACCAATGAGATGCCGAGACCCACCTTAAGTGTAGGGTAGGGTTTTTGGTTGGTTTTTGATGTTTTGAGTTGGTATCTAGGGTTATCTCACTTAGTTAAGGAGGTATCCAACAGATGAGAATTTTTGGAGCTCCCTAGCTGTTTTTAAGGTCAAAGGGTTGAACCCTAGGGGTAGTGAAATAGGAGAAATCTTTGTATTTTTGAGTTAATACCTTGATTGATTGTGTGTGTGTAGTGATTGGAAGATAGTCGAGCAAGGTTTTGGATCAATCGGGTGATAGCTGCTTAACCTTGGAACTTCAAGAGGTAAGGGGATAAACCTGAGGAATTCCAATTCCGACAGCTATATGTTGCATTGGTGTGTTTGTAATGTAAATAAATGTCTATATCTGATTATTGGTGGAGTGTTTTATTTACTGCTGTTGATTTGCCTATGCATGATATAACTGCTGATGTATGTGGATACATGGTATAATTGTTGAATAAATGTATGGATGTATCGTGTGCCCTGCTGTGGGATTTATGACATTAGAGGACCTAATATCGATTAGGATTCGACATCGTGTAACATAAGAGCTTTAAAAGTTTGAGATGTGGAATGGAGAAAAATAATAATGTTTCATTGTTTTTCAAAGTTAATTTAAGAGAAAATAATCAATTATCTCTTTTGTAATAAAATAATAATAAATAGCTGCTTTTAAGGAAAAGTTAACTTAAAAGGGCGAAATTGTAAAAATGTGTTTTTAATAACGGAAAACGATGTTTTTAAGATAAATAGTGTTTTAGAAAACTTTATTAGCTTTTAAATTAATAAAGTTAACCGTTTGAGCAAAAGCGTTTTGAGAAATGTGATTTTCAAGTTATTTGGTTTTATCTGAGAAAAAGGGTTTTTACCAGCCGTATTTCAAGGTTTGTGTTTTACCGAAAAACGACGAAAAGAAAAGAAATGGTCTTTAGACCAAGTTTTGTTTTATGGAAAACCGATCCCGAGGACTTTGTGTAAGTGTCGGAGATTTGGGTTTTGGTTTTTGAGTTTTCAAGAAAAAGTGGTTTTTAAACTTGGAAACTAGAAACTGAGACGTCGGGATTCTAGGGTTCTGCAGAAACACGTGGATCAAAAATCCGTGTTAGTTGTGGTCCTGTCGACTTAAGGACGATCGTTATGGTCCTGTAAGCTTGAGGATGCTTTCATGCTCTTGAATCCAAAATTCTAAACTGGTGCATCGGTTATGGATGTTTGGGTTTGAGCTGTTTTGGACTAGATATCCTGTTTTGAGAAAAATGTTTTTGAGGCTTAAAGAGTCTTAAGACAATTATGGTGGTTGTTAGCATTGATGCTACAACGAGGAAATATTGATGCGACAAAGATCAATTATCGGAGACTAAATAGTTTTCTCATGCATTTTACGTGGGGCAGATGTGCCGTGAAAACGGGGGACCTTGATAGGCAAGAAGAACCTGAGATGACTTATTTGTCATGACATTGTGCCTTGATGGACAATGGTATCATATGTGTTCTGGGAACGTATTGTGCCTTGAGTTGGACAATATAATATGATCGTATTCTGTTGAGTACTTCTGATTGTGCCCCCATGTGAGAATCGCGTAGTATCATAGGTTTCAAAGTACTCGTTTTTGGGCCAGTTATTGGTGATAATCATTAGAGCCTGCAGGTCAATGATTTAGGAGCCTGATCAGCTCATTGCGAAGGTTGATAGGATTTCTTGAAATCTAGAATTGAATACTAGTTGAGATATATGGAAGTGTCATGCATACGTTTAGAGAATAACTTTGATTGTGGGGTACGAAACTCTTGTGTTTTTACTGTTAGTACATGGATATATATGTTGTACTATGTGATGCATGATAATGTTTGGTGAGATGTATTGTATGAATCTGCTATTTGTGATTGGGCATGTAGTTGTCGTTTTTGGATTCATATATTGGTTTCTCATCCTTACATATTTTCTGGAGTATTCTGTTTCTGGTTGTATATATATACTATATGCACAGATGAGCTTGGGGAGCGAGGGTTTAGCATACATGGGAGTCCGCTCCCTCACCTTTGATCATCGTGAGGACCCTGCCGCCTGGGTCATACATCCCGAGGCTACCAGTGTGACGTACACAGGCCCAGTTTTCACTCTGCGAGGGAATATTGAGGTGGGACCTCAGGAGAGGATACACACCGTCGAGACCGTCCAAATCCCGTTACCATCGATCTGGATGATGCTGCAGTACCTGGTGGAACAGGGGGAGTTACAGCACCACATCTCAGTCGCCCAGCCACTACAGCAGCAGCCTCCCTTATCCCCTCCACCTCCGTTTGTTTTGGTGCCCATTGTGACACCCCCTACCCCGCATAAAATAAAATATAAATAAAATCATACATGTTTTTAAAAAAATATATTATAATGAAAATAAAAACATTCCCTCAAGGGTAATGTGCATCACATCATCTATAACTCAAACGTAGGAATCTGAAATAATCAAAATCCTTTAAAAACAAACTGCGGAAAACATAAATAATAAATATATCCCAAATCCCGATGTAACATATCAGAGTTGGTATACATATACCGATAATACATCGGAATAAACTAAACAACTGAACGTAAATCCTAACTTACTATTACTAAGAGAGATCTCCACGGGATCACTCCTCGTCAGCATGCTCACCCTCCTCTGCACATGCAACATCATATGCACAAGAACAACAAAAGGTAGGGGTGAGAAATACGATCATAAATATATGTAAACGGAATGGAATAGTAATTAAGATGACATACAACATACATCAACCAACACATGTATAATCAATACACATATATATATATATATATATATATATATATATATATATATATATATATATATATATATATATATATATATATACCAAAGATGCATGTCAATGTGAATGCAACATCACTACTCCGTATGCATGTGGCCAACAACTCTAACTCTGGAAAGACGATTAGGAGTACATGTCTAGTTATCAACGTGGATGATATGCCAGACCATGGGCCATCCCCGAACACTCTCACTAATCCTGATAATGTATAGTGGCTAGTCAGGGTACTCAAGCTTATCCTTTAGGTCACTCCGACAATAGGTAGCTAGCCTATGTCACCTGGAATTTCCCTACCCAATGTACCCGCAAGGCCGGGATAACACCCATTGTGGCCTCCACTATCGCGATTCATCGTTTGCTTTCCACCCAACATATCAACGTCAACGTATGATGCATGCTCTGCTCAACAACATGCAAACACATGTCCAACCATCCACCATCATACCATTACATGGTTATCAACTTTGACCAACAAGCATCAAAGGTGATTTATCAACATCAAACTTGACCAATAAGCATCAAGAATGATTTAACCAACAACATCGGTAACAGTACGTCGTTACCAATAACATCATCGTCTTATTAATTGTTCTCTTTGTTAAGTCTTAACTTAACATTATCTTCATTAAGTATTATACTTAATCTTATTATCTAACCTCAATTCATATCTTATTAAGATTATAACCTAATCCTAATATTTAAACCTCAAGTCATATAGTTATTAAGATTATAACTTAATCTTAATATCTAAACCATAATTCATATCTTATTAATATTATAACAAGCCTACATAACACTATCCATCAAGCATAAGGGGTCAAAACTGCTCCTGGGCACGTGAGAATCGATTTCCAATCTTTGGAATCGATTTCTCAAGTCTTCAAATTGATTTCCAATCTCTGGAAATCGATTTCAACATGTTCAAATCGATTTCCCCAATCGATTTTGAACAAGGAAAGTCGATTCTAGAAATCGATTTCTACAAGGCCAAATCGATTTCCACACCTTGGAAATCGATTCTTGGTCGATTCAAATCGATTTCCATGTGCTGGAAATCGATTTCTGGGTGTCAGATCATACAGCAGGGGGTTTTCTCCGCTATCGGACCAGTCTACGTTCTCTGATTAACATATCATTCGAGCCTAAGCTATTTATCACCAATTTGATTAGTCCAACACTCATAAATCATAACCTAAGGGTTCTCAAACTAATCCTTGGTGATCAATCTCACATTGCCTATTTACTTTCTCCCTATAACTATGTTCTGATAGCATAAGGTTAACAAAATGCCATATCATGGCATAAACAACATGTTCATCATCATCAATTCATCAACAATCATATAAATCATGAAATCATAGTTATAAACATGTTATAACATCAAATTATTCATCAATCAATACTCATATAGCCAGAAAACAACATAACAACATTCATAGGCATACGCAGGCATACATAGGGGTCATGGGTTAACCCCTTCATCTTAACCTATCCCAAAACCCACATATTCATGACCAATTTTCTCTCCCCCATACCTGGTATGACGATTCATAGCCTAAGGGAAAGAGAACAGAGCCAAGTTCTGCTACGGTTCCTTCTTACGGGTTCAGCACTTGATCACGATCGCAACACTGGGAAGCAGAGTCGATCTTTAAGTTAAGGATTGAAAGGGAAAACAAATCTAGGATTAGAAACTCACCTTGGTTTCTAACTTAGGAGATTAACTCTAGCGGCAGGGATAGACTAGCCAAACAACGGCGTGTAACACCAAAGCAGGATTCGTCCTTTGGGTTTTCTAGAGCAAGAGATCAATTAGAGCTCTTAGGGATGAGAAGAGTCAAAAAGTGTGTACAATAGGGTGTGGATACTAGGTTTAGGTCATACGCTATGTATAAATAACTGTTAGGGACGTTTTAGGACGAATGGGCCGTACATAGCATAGCCCGGTAACCAAAACGCGTACACAAGCTCAGACACGCATGGGAATCGATTCCACAACCATGGAAATCGATTTTCTATTGGCCAAATCGATTTTCTTATCAAAGAAATCGATTTTGCCTTTTAAACAATCGATTTCCACTTTCTGGAAATCGATTTCTTCACCTGGAAATCGATTTCCCAAATCGATTTCCCTTTCAGAAAACGTGTTTTTGGCCTCGACACCTGAATAAGACTTGTAGATAATTCTCTAAGATTTCCAACGCATCCAAGATCACCTTGATCGGATGTCTAGAACTCAAGATATGGCCAAAACCGTGAAACAGGTTATTTAGACTTGGATGGATCGATTATTCTAAAGGCTGAACTATTACAACTATGAACTTATGCACCAAAAACAAGCAAAAACAACATATGTAAACATCTATAAGCAAGTATTAGCACATATATACATAGAAGTGAAAAATCAGGGTGTTACAATTCCACCCCCTTATAAAAATTTCGTCCTCGAAATTTCTACTCACCTTGAGTAAACGGATGCGGGTATGACTCCTTCATCTTGCTCTCCAACTCCCACGTAGCACTTTCTTCTGTAGCTCCACTCCAAATGACCTTGACCAAGGGAATTTTCTTCCCTCTCAGCTGCTTGACCCTTCGATCTTCAACCCGAAGTGGTAACACCTCAAAGGTCAAGTTATCCTTTAGTGGAATAACATCGGGTACTATCACATGGCTTAGATCATGAACAAACTTTCGAAGTTGAGACACATGAAACACATTATGAAGGTTTGACAAGAACGGGGGTAAGGCTATCTGGTAGGCGACTTCACCGACTCTTTTTAGAATTTGGTAAGGGCCAATGAATCTAGGAGTAAGTTTCCTCGCTTTCATTACTCTGCCAATCCCAGTTGTTGGAGTAACTCGCAAGAACACATGATCCCCCTCCTGGAATTCGAGAGTTTTTCTTCTCTTATCATGGTAACTCTTTTGCCTACTCTGTGCCGCTCTCATCTTATCTTGTATCATCCTCACTTTCTCTGTAGTCTCCTGCACTACCTCAGGTCCTAACACAACATTCTCTCCAGGCTCATTCCAACACAAGGGTGTCCTACACCTCCTCCCATACAAAGCCTCATAAGGTGCCATCCCAATACTGGAATGGAAGCTATTGTTGTAGGTAAACTCTATAAGGGGTAAAAACTTATCCCAACTACCAGACTGCTCTAGCACACACGCCCTCAACAAGTCTTCTAAGGATTGGATTGTTCTATCAGACTGACCATCGGTCTGTGGGTGATAAGCTGAACTCAATCTAAGCTTAGTTCCTAAGGCCTCGTGCAAACTATTCCAAAATCTAGAGGTAAATCTAGGATCTCTGTCTGAAACTATGCTAGAGGGTATACCATGCAATCTAACTATTTCTCTGATATACAACTCAGTCAACTTCTCTAATGGATATTCCATGTTCATAGGAATGAAATGGGCAGATTTGGTTAACCTGTCCACAACAACCCATATGGCATCACAACCAGCTGGAGTCCTAGGGAGTCCATACACAAAATCCATAGAGATACTATCCCACTTTCACTCAGGGATACTCAAAGGTTGCAACTTAACTGAAGGTTTCTGGTGCTCTATCTTAGCCTTCTGACACACTAAGCAAGCATACACAAACTCAGCCACATCATTTTTCATCCTAGGCCAGCAAAACATCCGTTTTAGATCCTGATACATCTTAGTGGCTCCTGGGTGAACACTCAAACCACTCCTATGTCCCTCCTCAAGGATCAACTTCCTAAGCTCTGGAACATCAGGTATACAAACTCTATCCTAGAACCTAAAAATTCCATCAGTCCCTTCCTTAAAACTGAGATTTCTACCTTGAGCAATCAACTCCCTCTGGTCTAAAAGGTATACATCTATCTTTTGCCCTTCTCTAATCTGATCCATCAAACTGTTAGTGATTTTCAACATTCCTAGCCTAATGCTCTTAGGGGTAACTTCCCAAGCTAAACTCAAATCTCTAAACTCCTCTATCAAAACCATCTCTCTAACCATCAAGGCTAAAATATGTAAGGTTTTTCTACTCAAAGCATCAGCCACTACATTGGCCTTACCTGGGTGGTAACTCAACTCAAACTCATAATCCTTAAGAAATTCTATCCACCTACGCTGTCTCATATTTAGCTCCTTTTGGTAAAACAGGTATTTCAAACTCTTATGATCACTAAAGACCTCAAATCTAGCTCCATAGAGATAATGCCTCCAAATTTTTAAGGCAAACACTACAGCTCCTAACTCCAAGTCATAAGTGGGGTAGTTCTTCTCATGGGTCTTAAGCTGCCTAGAAGCATAAGCTACTACCTGACCATTCTGCATCAACACACCACCTAAACCTTGCTTCGAAGCATCACAGTACACTACAAAAGGTACACTAGGATTGGGTAACACTAACACAGGTGCAGATGTCAACCTGTTCTTCAACTCCTGAAAACTTTCCTCACACTTAGAGTCCCACACGAAGATCTGACCTTTCTTAGTAAGGCGGGTCATAGGCAAAGCTATCTTAGAGAATCCTTCTATAAACCTCCTATAATATCCGGCCAAACCCAAGAAACTTCTAACCTCGGTCACTGACTTAGGTGCTTCCCAATGGAGCACGGTTTCTACCTTAGCTGGGTCCACGGCTATCCCTCCTTTAGAGATGATGTATCCTAAGAAACTCACCTCTTCTAACCAAAACTCACACTTGGACAACTTGGCATACAACTGTTTTTCCTTAAGGGTTTCCAAGACTATCCTCAAGTGTTCCTCATGTTCTTCCTTAGTCTTAGAGTATACTAAGATATCATCTATGAAGACAACTACAAACCTATCCAAGTATGGATGGAAGATCTTGTTCATGTAGTCCATGAACACAGCAGGGGCATTAGTCACACCAAAAGGCATAACTAGATACTCATAATGTCAATAGCGCGTTCTGAACGCAGTCTTTGGAATGTCCTCAGACTTGACCCGAATTTGGTGATAGCCTGATCTCAAATCTATCTTAGAAAACACACAAGCTCCTATCAGCTGGTCCATAAGATCATCTACCTAGGAAGAGGATACCTATTCTTAATAGTCACTTTGTTGAGCTGTCGGTAATCGACACACAACCTCATGCTGCCATCTTTTTTCTTCACCAACAACACTGGCGCTCCCCACGGAGACACACTAGGCCTAACAAACTGCTTTTGGAGCAATTCCTCTAACTGTTTTTCAACTCAGCTAGCTCTAGAGGGGGCATCCTATATGGTGCTATGGATATAGGTCCTGTACCTGGCACTAAGTCTATGCTAAACTCAACCTCTCTCTCAGGTGGCAAACTATAAATATCCTCGGGAAAAACTTCTGGGAACTCTCTCACAACTGGCACATCCTTAACCTCAGCCTTTCTCTCTACTTCTAGGGAAGATAAGATCATGTATACTTGGGCTTCTTCTCTAATAGAAGCCTTGACTTGGTTGGCAGTCAGAAAACTCGGATCCTTAGGATTGACAGCAGTTCCAAAAACAACAGTTTTGTCAAAACTATTTAAAAGGACATGATTGGCAGATAACCAGTCCATACCAAGAATAACATCAAGTTGTTTAAGGGGTAAGCATATCAGATCAACTATGAAATTTCTATCATCAATGATAATGGAACAACCCTTACAAATATGTGAGGTAATAACAGGCTTATTGGTAGGGGTAGCAACAACTAGATCAAATTCAAGTTGGGCAACAGGTAATCTAAGGTACTCAACACAGTCATGTGATATGAAGGAATGTGACGCACTCGAATCAAACAACACTATTAAAGGAGTCCCTTTGATGAGGCACTTACCTTGAATCAGGTCTTCAGATTCTGAGGCTTCAGCTCCACTGAGAGTGAAGACTCTTCCACTTGTCCTCAGTCGATTGGCTTGAGAACTTTTGCTGGCACTCTGTGGCTCCGTCTTTGCTCCACTACAATCATTACTGATATGACCAGGCTTCCCACACTTGAAGCAGATGATGTCTGTCTCCTTGCAGTCACGAGTAAAGTGTTCCTTACCACACTTGCCACACCTGATGGGCCTAGAAGAGGCAAATCCTCCGCCACTGGCTGGTCACGATGTATACTGTGGTTTCTTGCCGACATGCTTGAACCCACGGCTAACTGGTGCCAACTGTTGCTTCCCTCTATCTTGCTGGTTCATCCTCTTACTCCCTTGAGGACCAGAATTCTTGAACTGGGCAACTCTGGACTTGTAGTCTTCCTCAAAGATTCTGCATTTGTTCACCAAGGTGGGGAAAACACGGATCTCCTGGTAGCTGTTGACTTGCTTATTCTCTGGACGCAAACCATTCTCGAACTTCACATACTTGGAGCGATCATCATTACAATACTGGTAGAGTGGATAGTAACGTGACAGCTCCTCAAACTTAGCGGCATAATCCCCAACGGACATGTTTCCCTGAGTTAAAGCCAGAAACTCCATCTCCTTCTTGTCACATATATCAGCAGGGAAATACTTCCCCAAGAATCTCTCCTTAAAGGCATCCCAAGTAACAACGGTGCCTTCAGCTTCCAAACGTTGGCGGCAATTCTCCCACCAATGTTCAGCTTCTTCTACCAACATGAAGGTAGCAAAGGTAACTTTCTGAGCATCGGTGCATGCCATGGCCCGAAAGATCTTCTCAAGCTCTCGGATCCATGTCTGAGCACCTTCAGGGTCATAAGCTCCCTTGAAGGATGGCAGATTATTCCTCTGGAACTTATCCAAACCCTGAAATCCAGCAGGTCCACCTCCGTTGTGATTCTGATTCTGCCCTATGGCATTAGCTAATGCTTCCAGGGCATCTGTAATCGCACGATCATTTCTACCCGCCATAACTTCCAGCATCATTCAAGCAAACTGCTCAATATTGGAAGTTAAGCAAAACAAAACTAAACACTTAATACTCTGTACCATCGTCATAGACAATCATATAAGAGTACACAAAAGAGAACACAACAGACACATACCCCGGCCTGTAGGACAGACCGGCTCTGATACCACTAAATGTGACACCCACTACGCCGCATAAAATAAAATATAAATAAAATCATACATGTTTTTAAAAAAAAATATAATAATGAAAATAAAAACATTCCCTCAAGGGTAATGTGCATCACATCATCTATAACTCAAACGTAGGAATCTGAAATAATCAAAATCCTTTAAAAACAAACTGCGGAAAACATAAATAATAAACATATCCCAAATCCCGATGTCACATATCAGAGTTGGTATACATATACCGATAATACATCGGAATAAACTAAACAACTGAACGTAAATCCTAACTACTATTACTAAGAGAGATCTCCACGGGATCACTTCTCGTCAGCATGCTCACCCTCCTCTGCACATGCAACATCATATGCACAAGAACAACAAAAGGTAGGGGTGAGAAATACGATCATAAATATATGTAAACGGAATGGAATAATAATTAAGATGACATACAACATACATCAACCAACACATGTATAATCAATACATATATATATATATATATATATATATATATATATATATATATACACCAAAGATGCATGTCAATGTGAATGCAACATCACTACTCCGTATGCATGTGGCCAACAACTCTAACTCTGGAAAGACGATTAGGAGTACATGTCCGGTTATCAACGTGGATGATATGCCAGACCATGGGCCATCCCCGAACACTCTCACTAGTCCTGATAACGTATAGTGGCTAGTCAAGGTACTCAAGCTTATCCTTTAGGTCACTCCGACAATAGATAGCTAGCCTATGTCACCTGGAATTTCCCTACCCAATGTACCCGCAAGGCCGGGATAACACCCATCGTGGCCTCCACTATCGCGATTCATCGTTTGCTTTCCACCCAACATATCAACGTCAACGTATGATGCATGCTATGCTCAACAACATGCAAACACATGTCCAACCATCCACCATCATACCATTACATGGTTATCAACTTTGACCAACAAGCATCAAAGGTGATTTATCAACATCAAACTTGACCAATAAGCATCAAGAATGATTTAACCAACAACATCGGTAACAGTACGTCGTTACCAATAACATCATCGTCTTATTAATTGTTCTCTTTGTTAAGTCTTAACTTAACATTATCTTCATTAAGTATTATACTTAATCTTATTATCTAACCTCAATTCATATCTTATTAAGATTATAACCTAATCCTAATATTTAAACCTCAAGTCATATAGTTATTAAGATTATAACTTAATCTTAATATCTAAACCACAATTCATATCTTATTAATATTATAACAAGCCTATATAACACTATCCATCAAGCATAAGGGGCCAAAACTGCTCCTACGCACGTGAGAATCGATTTCCAATCTCTGGAATCGATTTCTCAAGTCTTCAAATCGATTTCCAATCTCTGGAAATCGATTTCAACATGTTCAAATCGATTTCCCCAATCGATTTTGAACAAGGAAAATCGATTCTAGAAATCGATTTCTACAAGGCCAAATCGATTTCCACACCTTTGAAATCGATTCTTGGTCGATTCAAATCGATTTCCATGTGCTGGAAATCGATTTCTGGGTGTCAGATCATACAGCAGCGGGTTTTCTTCGCTATCGGACCAGTCTACGTTCTCTAATTAACATATCATTCGAGCCTAAGCTATTTATCACCAATTTGATTAGTCCAACACTCATAAATCATAACCGAAGGGTTCTCAAACTAATCCTTGGTCATCAATCTCACATTGCCTATTTACTTTCTCCCTATAACTATGTTCTGATAGCATAAGGTTAACAAAACGCCATATCATGGCATAAACAACATGTTCATCATCATCAATTCATCAACAATCATATAAATCATGAAATCATAGTTATAAACATGTTATAACATCAAATTATTCATCAATCAATACTCATATAGCCAGAAAACAACATAACAACATTCATAGGCATACGCAGGCATACATAGGGGTCATGGGTTAACCCCTTCATCTTAACCTATCCCAAAACCCACATATTCATGACCAATTTTCTCCCCCCATACCTGGTATGACGATTCACAGCCTAAGGGAAAGAGAACAGATCCAAGTTCTGCTACAGTTCCTTCTTACGGGTTCAACACTTGATCACGATCGCAACACTGGAAAGCAAAGTCGATCTTTAAGTTAAGGATTGAAAGGGAAAACAAATCTAGGATTAGAAACTCACCTTGGTTTCTAACTTAGGAGATTAACTCTAGCGGCAGGGATAGACTAGCCAAACAACGGCGTGTTCTTGACGAAGAACACCAAAGCAGGATTCGTCCTTTGGGTTTTCTAGAGCAAGAGATCAATTAGAGCTCTTAGGGATGAGAAGAGGCAAAAAGTGTGTACAATAGGGTGTGGATACTAGGTTTAGGTCATACGCTATGTATATATAACTGTTAGGGACGTTTTAGGACGAATGGGCCGTACATAGCATAGCCCGGTAACCAAAACGCGTACACAAGCTCAGACACGCGTGGTAATCGATTCCACAACCATGGAAATCGATTTTCCATTGGCCAAATCGATTTTCTTATCAAAGAAATCGATTTTGCCTTTTAAACAATCGATTTCCACTTTCTGGAAATCGATTTCTTCACCTAAAAATCGATTTCCCAAATCGATTTCCCTTTCAGAAAACGTGTTTTTGGCCTCGACACCTGAATAAGACTTGTAGATAATTCTCTAAGCTTTCCAACGCATCCAAGATCACCTTGATCGGATGTCTAGAACTCAAGATATGGCCAAAACCGTGAAACAGGTTATTTAGACTCGGATGGATCGATTATTCTAAAGGCTGAACTATTACAACTATGAACTTACGCACCAAAAACAAGCAAAACAACATATGTAAACATCTATAAGCAAGTATTAACACATATATACATAGAAGTGAAAAAGCAGGGTGTTAGTCTGACCATCGTAGGGTGTAGACTTTTCTTTTGAGGTAGCGATTTTTGGGTAGTCTGTTAGCGGCTACTGATGGCCATGAGTTTTAGTGATATGGTTCCAGACTATCGCTACCTATTTTTTAGCTTTTTAGCAGCTTACTTTTCTAGTTTCTTTTGAAAAGGGACATGTTGTCCATAGGTCGTCTGTATATGACCAATTGTTGATATATATATATATATATATATATATATATATATATATATATATATATATATATATATATATATTTTGCTATTACTTTGAATTGTGGTTATTTATGGTTGATAAATAAGAAAAAAAAATTATCTCGATTTTCAAGACTTAATAAGATATATTAAATGAACCGTTTTTTCTAAAGTAAAACCAGCAAGTTTTATTTAACGTTTTAATTGGAAGTTTTGGGTTATAAATGTGGTTGAGGGTGTCACACTCAACCCCTTAGGGAGTGAACGGATCCATTATTAGATATATGGCTGTTTTGTTAATAATTAAAATTTAAAATATCAAATAAAAATAGGCTAAAATATCATTTTGGTCCTTAACTTATTTTTTAGTTTCAATTTGGTCCCTTTATTTTTAAAAGTTTCAATTTGGTCCTTTAACTTGTCTCTGTTAACATAAGTTAGTCCTCTCGGTCAATGACATAAGCAAATGAGTTTCAAATTGGTCCTTTAAATTGTTAACAAGTTTCAAGTTGGTCATTAACTTTTAAATGAGTTTCAAATTGATCCTTTAAATTTTAAATGAATTTCAAATTGGTCCTTTAAGTTGTTAACACGTATAACACTTTTGTTAGTTTTACTTATGTTATTGACAGAGATGATTAACTTGTGTTAACAGAGACAAGTTAAACGATCAAATTGATACTTTTAAAAATTAAGGGACCAAATTAAAAATAAAAAATAAATTAAGCGATCAAAATGTTATTTTAGTCATAAAATAAAAATATAAACATTTAATATTTAAGATAAATAATTAAATAATATTTTGATCGGGTAAAAGAAAGGTGCCAACAAATCTCCCTGAATCGTGCGTAGAGGACCGTTATCTACTCCCGTACCCACATGAAAGAACAGGTTACAGGTCCCCCTTGCCAGCGTGGCTCTTATGTCCAACCAACTAACTCAATTCCCGTTCCACCTACCTCTCGACAAAACGTCACGCGCTTCCATCTTCACCGCCCTCATCTACCGCATATATCAACGGCTTAGATTCTTCCAAACGCGACTCTGCACGTGAGGTTCCCTTTAGACGCAAGGGCCTGAAAGTCATTTCGTAATGCTTCGGAATAAAGGAGCCGGAAACACTTGGTTACGAAGTAACTGCACTGGTCTGGTACCGCCAACACAACCCCTCGAGTTATTTCTCTTATGATGCACTCGCATGCAGTGTATCATAATCCATAATACCTACCGTCGATCAAGCCCTTGTCGATCAAGTCATCGCATCAAACGGTCAGAACGAGAATTGGCGCCAAATATTCAGTGAGTGTTGACTACATGTTATGCTTTCCCAAACGGAACAAATAATCCAAGCTTTTCAGTTTCAGACATACAGTTGTTGTTTTTCAATTCAATTTAACTTTCACTCCACAGAGAGAGCATGCAACAACACTAACTAATGAAGCTTTAGGTCACATAGCACAACCTTGTCTAGTGTTCTTGCTCTCTATTTATTCTTGTCTCTTGTCCACTCTCCGTTGTATATATTTTTCTCTTTTTATTCTAAAAATAAAAATAGAAGAAAAACAGTGATCATTTTAGTTTTGTAGTCTCATGAGTTTCACTTTGGTTTGTGGTTTTCAGGAATGGTAGATTTGAGGCCAAGAGGTACTGCATTTATCAGGTAATTGTCAGATCTAGCTTCAGACCTGCGAGTTTAGTTCCAGTTTAAGACATTGAAGGATGAAGCTGTGTGTGTTGGTTCTTGCTTGTAACAGATCTTATTGATTCTAATTTCATGCATTCTTGTTTTTGTTTGATTTACTATTTCAGTTTGCGGACTTGCTTGGTGTTAGGGAATGTGCTTGTGTGTTGTGTCTTTCTTGATTACTGCTAAGCTATAATTGTTGAGATTTTAATTCTCAAGGAAATTGGGAAATCAGTTGATCAAACATGATTTGCTTTGTGGTTTATTTAATTATTTAATTATTTTTATTTCCATGCACTATTATTGTTGGCGACAACATAATAAGGCAATGAGTGATGGCCCATTATTAGCTGTAGAATTATTATTGCATTAGAGTTAACAGAAAGGATGCGAGTAATTGTACATTATGTCCTTCTACTGTTGATAGTTGTTGGTCATTATTTCCCTTGATATATAGTTTCAAAGCCTTTAGGATTACATTGGCCTACCTTTCTTTTTTTGCTATAAAGTTGGTTTGATGGGTGAGTGTGTCACCCTACTTTGTTGATCGTTTGTAGGAAAATCATTTTCTTGTTAATAATCTATTGATTAGGCAGAAGATAACTGTTTATTCTCTCTAAGTGACAATTTCCTTGTGGCAAAAAGCTGTTTTCCTATTTCACCCAGAAACTTTTACCAAAGGGGAGAAAAAGTTACTAGTATAAAATAGTTTCCTAGCATAATTAAATTTAATGAGATAATATTTTTTAACTAATTAAGTTATGTTTTCCTATAATATAATTTTTTTGTGTTTGAAATTCTATGATTTGTTTAATAACTAATAAGGCATTGCTTAATCTTTTAAGTTTTATGAGATCTCTTTTCTAGAACTTCTATAATAATGTCTTCTTATGTTGTAATTCCTGCTATTTGTTTTCTGAAGAATACTTTAGCTTATTAAGCGTTTGAAGGAGTGCTAGTTAGAAGAATTTATTCCACATGTCCCAACGTATGCTTGGCTATCTAAAAGAATTCGTTTTGACCATAATGACTTATGTATCTCAACCATACAACATAGTGTGGAAAAGTGAAACCTATGGCAACAGTTCACTGCTTTAATCTTAGTTGCAGTAACCAAAGTAACTAAGGTTGATGATCTTGTTTGGTAGTCTTACATAATTTCAGGATTAAGTGTATTTTTGTTGTTTGTGTTGTTTGTTTACTTCCCTATTTAATGATATGAAACAATATTGATGGGTATCAATTTAGAGATTAGGTTCACTGTTTTCTGCCACAGGTTGTGATCTCAGAATGGGGAAATCACCAGGAAGATGGATCAAAACGGTCCTATTTGGGAAAAAGTCATCCAAATCAGATGTTTCAAAAGGAAGAGAGGTAATACTATGATAGTGAAAAGCAATGTCATCTCACAACTCTATTCAGTGTTAGACTGTATTTCATATCACACACACGTGTGCATCCACAATTGTCATTTAAATGACATAATTGGGGATGTAACAGAAATAATCCACTCCTAATAACCCTCCATTTCAACCTAAATGGTATCATCAGAATTATTGACCAATAATGTCATGATAGAGAGAACAGGGCAGGAAAAAGAGAACATGGATTTCATTCTCCAGTAAAGGCAAAACTTGCACACTTTCCTATCTGTAGCAGTTGCTCATTGTAAAACCACACTCCACATCGGTGTAATTGCCATGGGACTATAGTACTATACTTTTGCTTGATTCTTTGGTTGTTTTCTGTTCACCATGTTAAGCACTATTCGCCAACCACTTAAGGTTATGTACAAGAAATGCAGCTAAGGTATATGACTGCTGTTGTACTATTGAAAGTATAACTCAAATTTATTTTTCTCAAGAAAACGAGTGCATGATATGAGCTTTCCTTATTAAAACTTCTGACATCTTTTACAATAAATTCATGCAGAAGCTTGTTAATAAAAAGGAACCAGTGGTTGCTTCCAACATGTCGGAAAATGGTTTGGATTTAGATCCAACCCCTGATAAGGTTGCCAGAAATGAGGAGGGCCTAGATTTGGAGATTAACGAAGCTGAAAATCTTTTACCTGAGAAGGAAGAAATAGAAATCATGGGATCTGTTGACCAAGATGCATCACCTGATCCTGAGAAAATCAAGCAGGAAGAAGCAGCAACAAAGGCACAGGCTGCTTTCAGGGGTTACTTGGTAAGTGTCTTACTGTTTTAAAGGCACTTAACTGATTAAATTATAAGTGTCATTCAGTGCAAAAAAATAGTATTTTGAAGTGTAATTTGGGATAAGATATCTAGATGTAGAGTGCAAAACAATAATAAATTTTGGAACTTATTTTCTTTTAGGTTTAATTACTATAGGTCCTTGAACTTTTTGGGAAAATTCAAATAGTTCCCTGAACTAAAAAAGTTTGTAATTGGGTCCTTGAACATATAGAAATTTTGTATTTGGGTCCTTATATCAGATATCCGTTAGCTGACCGTTAATGCACGTGGCATCTGATATGGCGTTTGACGTGGTTTCTGGTGTTATTTCCCCATTGATGACCTTGAATTTCCCCCTCGTAATTTCCTCGTGGTTGGCTGGCTTCTAGTGGTGGTCGGATAGCGGCTGACGATGGTCTGGTGGTGGTTGGCCAGCCGCCGGTTGTGGTCGGTCTAGGGGGGCCGGCGGAGGCACAACCTTGACAATGAGATGGAAAATGGTGGATGACATGGCCGTCCAACTCAAGTGATACAATACACTTAGGATGGCATCTTCACATATTCCGCTTCACTTGACATTTAAAATTTCTACACATTCATTGACTTAATTATAAACTTTTTTAGTTCAGGGACCTATTTGAATTTCCCCAAAAAGTTTAGGAACTTGCGAGTAATTAAACCTTTCTTTTATGATTGTAAATTTTATTATGATAACATCTGACTTAAAGGTGTTGATGGATCAAGAAATCAATAATTTTAGAATATTTCATGTTATTAGAACACCACTTTTGATGTTCAATGTGATATTCAGAGTATCCTTAGACTTCTATTATTTTCCTCCCTCCCTCTGCATCGATATCTTTTTAAATTTCTGATCTTATTTTATAAAATATTATCTCTTGCTCTAACATGTTATTTGTCAAAAGGATCAGCCAAGTCAATGTGACAACTAACCTCATGCTTTGTAAAATAAAAAATCTAAGAATTTCTTTAATTTTGAAATTAATTCTCAAATGTTTCCCTGTTGAATGTCAACTCTGCCTAGCTCCCATTGTCATGACACTCGTAAGATTGAAAATCTTATTCCGTCGAGAATTTTATTGCAATGTTAATTTCTTTACTACTTCTGTTTGATAATTCATAAATATTTCCCTAAAAGAGCTGGCTTATCAACATTATTTAGCAAATTGAAATTATCTTGGTGGAGTTCTGATTTGATGAGTTAATGAAATTTGTTATATTTGATATCAACTAATTGAAGCATCTCTCGTGAAGGCTCGCAGGGCATTTAGGGCCCTAAAAGGCATAATAAGGTTGCAAGCACTTATTCGTGGGCACTTGGTTAGGAGGCAAGCTGTTTCTACATTATGCTGTATGTATGGGATTGTCAAGTTACAAGCACTTGTTCGTGGAGGAAGGGTTAGACAATCTGATGTTGGATTTGAAATCCATGAGAAGTACAATCTATTTAAGCCTCCGGTACTGTTTTCTAAGAACCGAGTTCTCTGTGTATTATCAATAATATTGTCGTATTATTTATATTATTGTAAGAGTTTTCTCATTAATCTCCCTTGGGGATATATAACACATGTGAGTTTATAATGTGCTTGACTATCTTTGTCTAATTAGATCGAAAGGGTTCTATGCAATGTGAGAATTTTAGCCAAACAGGCAGCACATTCAAAATGAGGAGTTGAGGACTGAGTGGGCAATAATTTGGGTTTGTTTTGAATTAACTACTACAAGATGTACGGTGGCCGCTTATAATCCATTATTTTAGTTGTAATCAGAATGTGTTATATAACCGGTAAAGGGTTGTGTTCAAAATTTTTGACCACTTATTGTATAGGATGAAATGGAAAAAGCTCCTAAAGTGAGGTTGTCTCTAAAGTAAGAAGTAAGAATGTATCCACCTTTAATTTAATCTAAGGTGCATTGGGATTTTAACCCATTAAGATTTAATGATGGATATATTCTTACTTGATCACTTTAAAACAAACTCTAGAGGAGTCTTATCAAGATGAAATATGGGCACTAGTGGACAATGTGTATTTATCAAACAATATGTGAAATTTCTAGTAAGTTTTGTTTTGGTTGGTGGATGGTGCTCAATCAGGTATTGTTAGTTAGCATCAAGTTAATGAGTGTATCCTGCAAAGAGGGAAGGAGAGCTTATTCTGCACGTGTCTTATTTTTTTTTCTTGGAAAAATTATAAAAGAATTCTTGGTAAAAATAATTGTAACCTTTAACCACTCAACTTGTTAATAATGTTCAAAACTTCAAATGTTGGTTAATCAATAACCACTTATTGACTTTTCTTTGCAACACAACACTTTTTAGTGGTTAATTGTTCTAAAATTGAAAATATTTGTACCCGGACTTTTTTTTTGTAATTTCCTTTTTTTTACTATTGCTACTCTTAATGAGTTTTCTAATTTCATTTCTGAATGTGTTGTGCATTTGCGCTTCAGAATGGCAAACTGGGTGAGCCACTTGGTATATCCACAAAAATTGCAAAGCTGTCAGCAAATACTTTTGTCTCTAAGGTAAATTGAATTATGTCATGCATGTGATAAGATTATTTTTTATGCGTGCCTACTTATTCTGGATAGATTTCATTTAATAATGCACGGTACTATAATTTTACTGGTGAGAGGATAGAATTTAGATCTCCATAGTTGAGAGAACAGCAGGGGTGCTGTTCTGTGTTCTCTCTATGACCAACTGTGACCAACCTGCTTGTAGAGAGAAACAGGAAGTACAACACCACTGCTAATTTCTCTGAACCACAGAGGATTTCAAATACAAATGCAGACCTAAGATATCACTCATCTCTCAATAATATGTTTTATTTTTTAATATGGAGCTCTTAGGGATGGCTAATTAATTTTTTTCTTAAGTTACTGTAAAGATGAATTTTGATATTAAGGTAGGGTAAAAAAGGCATCTGTTTTATGAGTACAACTGACTATCAGGAGCCTTAAACAGGAAGCTGATCCGGAAAGTATTATAAGTCTGTCTTTATAAGCTGTTCTTTGTAACCAGTAGCTTTGTATACCGTACAAGTTTTACATAGTTACCTTTTCATTCCCCTTCCCTGTTCCTCTTCTCCCTAAATCATGTTGTTCACAACAATTTTTGTTTACATGGCCCACCATTGTTTGAAATAAGATGAAGATCGAAAGGTTCCGCCTTAATGGTTCAGATTGAGTCTCATAGTTTTGAAGTTACTGCATTTTATTGTTTGTGTAGGCTTGTTGTTAGGTATGCTGACATAAGAATGAATGTTATAGTATCACTTCAAGGATAGTATTATATTTGAATCTGGATAGACTGGAAAGTGAAAACACAAGCACGAGACTATTAGATTTGCTTAATTATTCTTAACCAAAGCAACATTTTTGAGAGAGCCCAAAATTAATTAATTAATTAAATCAGATGAAATTATTGTAAAATTAATAAGATAATGATGTCAAAGACTGCATGTTCTCAATTCCAAATGCATGGGCAGCTATTTATATGCTAATTTGTTATTAAATTACCTGGCATAATTCACTTGGGGTGTAGCCATGTTAAAGCTGGAGGTATTCCTATTAAAATATTATAATTACTTAAAATGATAAGAGCATGTTTGAATTTGCTCCAAGGAGGTATGTGCAACATTTGACATAAGAACATAATTTGCTTTAGTTAAATGTGGACATAAAGGGTTTTTTTTAACTTATATTGCTGAATAAATTATCTTGAGCAGACACTCCTACCAAGGTTGTGTTTTGATCTGTTTTAGTCAAATTGGACATGTGAAAATGTTACTTTGTTGTTTCAGCTTCTTGCTTCATCGTCTACAATAATGGCCCTGCACCTGCAATATGTTGGCGGGGATCCAAATTCAGTCTTAAGCTGGTTGGAGCGCTGGTCAGCATCTCACTTTTGGAAACCACTTCCCCGACCCAAGAAAATTCGAGACTCTGTATCTCAGAGAAAGCATGGCATTATTTCAAACGGAGAAGCTCAAATTAGCAAGTCAAAACGTACTCACAGGAAGCTTCCTAGTGCAATTTTTGACTCAGTCCCAGTGCAAGCAAATCCTGAAATTGAGAAACCAAAACGTAATGTTAGGAAAATCTCAAGCCAACTGTCGGATCCAGTGCAAGAAAATCCACAAAGTGAGCTTGAAAAGGTCAAACGTAGCTTGAGAAAGATTCATAACCCTGTTGTTGAGAATGCTGTTCTATCAGAAGTTGAATGTGAGACCCCAAAGATGCATTTGGAAAGGGCAACAGTTACTCCAGGTCATGCTGCATCAGAACAAGGGGTCATTACCTCTAATGAAAAGATCAAGAAGGAAGCAACATTAACCATCTCCAATGTACCCAATGTAAAGATTACTCCAAGACCTTCAGTTAACATGGAGGTGTCTGACATTCCAAGCAGTTATCAAGTGACTCCGGAATCAAAGCTATTGACAGAGACTACAACTATGGATAAAAACACTTACAGTGACAAAGCTAAAAATGAGCTGAGCGATCTACCGGAGACTATCTGTAAAGATCAAAATTCTCCATTAACATCAGATACTATTTGTAAAGATGAAAATTCTCCATTAACAAATGGAGATTTTAGTCATAAGGAAGATCTAACAGGCAATGAAAACCAGAAACCTACCCGGAAAGCCTCAATTTTGGCAAAGCCGGAGCGTCCAGAGAATGGTTTACAGAGTAGTCCGGCATTTCCAAGTTATATGGCAGCCACCGAATCTGCCAAGGCAAAGCTGAGGGCCCAAGGGTCACCAAGGTTTGGACAAGATGGAAGTGAGAGGAACAAATCTGCTGGGCGACATTCTTTGCCATCTTCAACTAACAGCAAAATTAGTTCGCATTCACCTAGGATACAGAGATCAGTTCCAGCAGATGGCAAAGGGAGCCAGAGAAGTGACAAAACTATGCCATCTTCTAAAGGCAAGAATGGTATGATTTAGTTATTCCCACATATAGTGGATTGGAAATGTCAAATTATGATTTTTCCTAGAAAAATGACTTGTTTTCTGAAGAGTTAGAACTGAACTCTCAGTTTAGAACTTTAGAGCCACTTCTCCAATCCATAGTGCGATAAATGTTGCCTTGGTCATGCCTAACAAAAATTATCTTTGAGAAAGTTTTGGTTCTTAATAGCTTAATGTCTCGATCATAGATTCCAAAACAGCATACATCCTTTTATTCATAGTAGATCAACTTGGTCAAAATAAACTTCTAATTTCCAAAATGGATCAATTATATGTTGGCATATGTCTTTGTATTCCCATGACTTGATAATCATAAGCTAGTCTGTTTATTTGGCAGGGAAGGTAATTCAAGCAGAGTGGAGGAGATGATCTGTTGAAGACTGGTTTTCAGGAGTTTAACATGAGGTTAAAACTCGTGTCATGTATCTCTGATGAAAGTTGTTGTCCTGATAGGGCTACAGTATGACGTGTGTTTGATCAGGTTCTTTCTTCTTTTCCTGCATTTTGGGAATTTGAGGGTGATTTGTACATTATAGGTTTTAACTTTTGTGCGCTGCAACCATACCTAGTCTATGTTCTGTTTGTTTTCGGCATGATTCCTTGGCTGTCTATATTGTATCTTTTTTATTTTTCTTTTCACGGTTTGTATGATCATTAACTTGTACCTTTGTGCTCGTAAGAACTTTTCTGTTTGGACATCTATGGTCTGGTAACATAATATGCTCATACGAGATTTATTCACAAACGTTCTTTTGGCATTTCAACTCGTCAAAGCCCCTTCATCAAGGATGGAATATATAGAAATAGTTTTTTTTAACCAAAATATGAATTAATCCAATATGGCACTGACTAACCCTAAAGAAAACTTCACATCCCCTACATATGGCGTTAGTTTTTATTTTCAGGAAAATACTGAAAACTTTGGTCTTATTATTATTTTTCTTTTGATAAAAGGAAGAAAAACACAATAGTAAAGAATTACACGAGGGGTACTATGCCCCATGACATCCTCCTGAAGATAAAGACCCAAAAAAGGAGGAGCACCAGTTGGAACCTAAATGTCCAATTAAAGGAACCTAAAATGTCCAATCTAAAATAGTCCAATTAAAGGAACCTAAATGTCCCACGTTGGCAAGAAGATTGGAGCACCAGTTTGCTTCCCGAAAATAATGCACGATTGAAGTGCCAATCTGGAAGATGGAGAAGATTGATGACCTCATGGAGGAGAGGTCGAAGGAACTTATTAGCGGTATAACCCAAGTTAACAGCATTCACAATGACTTGTGAATCCATTTCAAAGATGACATTTGTGAGTTGGAGTCTCTTGGCTAGTCGAATCCCAAGAAGTAAGGCCCAAAGTTCTATCCACACAGCATTACAAGAGCCCACATTACATGGCAGTAGAATAAAACAAATGTTTGAAACTTAACAAACTAATTATACATTATAAAAAAAAAATTGTTGTAAATATGAAGATTTGGTGGATGACTACATTAACTTGTTATCCCAAATATCTTTACCATATCCCTGTATTTACTCCTTAATTATGTCTCTTTATTTGGTTCAGAATTAGTAGTCTATTATCTCTATAAATATTAAATAGGACTATTAGGTTTGTCCTTGTACGTATTCAATTGGATGATCAATACAAATACTAGAGCTAGCTCCTGAAGAGTTAGCCTCTGAATCCTAGTTACTGATCGAAGAACTAGTCATTGTTTCTCATATCTCTACTGTCTTCATCTCTTAGTTTTCCATTCAAGAGGTTCTATTGCAATGATTCTTCTTCTCCACACTCTCTTTGATTAATCTAATTCGTGATAATGTTATTTCTTATAGCTTTGTATTTTATCATATTAATTTTAGTATGAAATCTTTTAGTATTCCATTCATAAAAAAAATTATCTTGTTACTCTTGATAAATTCGAAGAACTTATTATTCAAGGCATCCCTGAAGGATTGCACAAAATCAATGATTTTTCCTCATAATCATTATATGCGGATTTGTGGTATAGTTTCCGAAGAACTTTCCTTTGAAGAGTGAGTTCCAAATGAAGGATTTTAGAAAGACAAAATTTGTCTTGGTTTTCAAGTTGAACACTTAGCAAATGGAATATTTATTCATAAATATTTTTATGCATAAAGCTTACCCATTAATCACTCCAATGGTTATTCGTTCACTTGAGGTGAAAAAGGACCTTTTTCGTTTACGAGAAGATGATAAAGAAATTCTTGGTCTTGAAGTACCATATCTTAGGGTCATCGGAGCACTTTTATAGTACTAGACCGGATATAGCTTTTGGAGTGAATTTATTAAGTTCAGCACCAACCCGAAGACATTGGGCAAAAGTCAAACAAGTCCTTTGTTATCTCGATGTGTATCTTATATGGGTTTGCTTTACCCAAATGGAGCAAAGTCAGAGTTGGCAAGATATGCTAATATTGGATATCTCTCCGGTCCTCATAAAGTCCGATCACAAACAGGTTATGTTTTCATATATGGAAAAATTGCTATCTCATGGTGATCCGTGAAGCAAAACCATCATGACTATTTCATAAAATCATTCAGCGATATTATCTTTTCATGAAGCAAGTTGTAAGTATGTCAAAGTTCACTCAAGTGACAACCCAACAGATCTATTCACAAAGACACTTTCAACTTCAGTTTTCAAGAAGCACATACATAAGATCGGAATGCGCCAATAAATGATTTCTCATCTGGAGGGGAAGTATGTTACTATGAGTATTGTACTCTTTTGCCTTCGCTAAGTTTGTATCCCACTAGATTTTTCTTAGTATGGTTTTAACGAGGCATATTCATAGTGTATAGTCATTCAAGGGGAAGTGCTGTAAATATGAAGATTTGGTGGATGACTACATTAATTTATTATCCCGTGATATCTTTACCATATCCCTATATTTACTCCTTAATTATGTCTCTATTTGGTTCAGAATTAGTAGTCTATTATCTCTATAAATAGGACTATTAGGTTTGTCCTTGTAAACATTCAATTGGATGATCAATACAAATACTAGAGCTAGCTCCTCAAGAGTTGGCCTCTGAATCCTAGTTACCGACCGAAGAACTAGTCATTATTTCTCATATGTCTACTCTCTTCATCTCTTTGTTTTCCATTCTTTTATAACATGTTATCAACACAAGACTCTACCATATAAGTGATGGCTTAATCAGCTTAGAGGTTCTATTGCAATGATTCTTCTTCTCCACACTATTTTTGATTAATCTAATTCGTGATTATGTTATTTCTTGTAGCTTTGTATTTTTCATATTAATTTTAGTATGAAATCTTTTAGTATTCCATACATAAAAAATTTATCTTGTTACTCCCGATAAATTCGAAAAACTTATTATTCACGGCATCCCTGAAGCATTGCACAAAATCAATGATTTTTCCTCATAATCATTAGATGAAGATTTGTGGCATAGTTCCCGAAGAACTATCCTTTGAATACGAGTTCCTAAACAACTAGCCTTGAATCCTAATTCTTAAAGAACTAAGCCTTTGAATTGTGAGTAAAATACATTTTTTTCACACCTTCATGGTACAATTAATTTGGAGTTTTCACATATAGATTTATCTACCATAAAAAAAATTGGGATTTTAGGATTCTTGAATGTTGATTTAAGATTCTTAAAATATTTTCATGTTGTTTGATAAATTGATGTAGTAAATATATTTTCTTTGAATTTATAAAGATTTAATTTTAATTGTGGTTTTGCGTGCATGATTTTCTGTAAACCTCCGTATACTTATTCTCATCGAAACAGTGCAGCTCTCCTTTTACATTTACAATAATCTAGGTGACGACAAAATTGCCAAAGTTTTCCATAAGAATTGAATTGCTTTTGTTTTAATTTTCCTTAGCATCCCTGTGGTGTGACGTGACCATCGTGAAGCGTATTTGCCTTCATAGCAGGATGTGTGCCCCTGTTAATTAAAATAGCAAAAAATTATGACTATATATATTAGTGTGAAGCAATTGTATCCATATATTACTATTAGATTTTATCCATTTGCTGCAATTTGATTTACAAGCCTACGATATAAAATATGCTTGCTGCTAGTTGATACATATTATATTATATTATATTATATTATATTATTTGGTATATTATATTAGTTTTTTTTTGGACAAGAAAAGATATTCATTCATTCAGTCAAATTGATAGAGTACATCGATGACAATACAGATCCAAAATTGCTAAAAACCGAAAAGGATGAAACTGCGAACAAACTCACAACACCAGGTTAAAAACAAAATATAGCAAAATCAAATTACCTACAAAAGTGACACCATTAAAGTCACCGGAATACCCATGCTTCCGAATCTGTGGCATTGAGACCCAAGTCTTGATCAAATCTGTGATAGATCGAAGCAGATCTGTCAATCTGGAACAAACGAACACCGCATCAAGACGGGAATCAAATAGCACCGCACCAAGACGGGAAACCAAACGAAGCCATACCAAGATTACGAAGAACAAGGAAAAAAACACAAAGATCCAGATCTATGTGGAAAACCCACACAAAAGAACCAGATCTATGTGGAAAACCCACTTATGAAAAGAAAAGAAGAGAAAAAGCGAAGTAAATGGGTGGTTTTAGGCCAAAATGGCTCAAAACCACCCCTGCCGCCATCTATGAGAGTGTGAGGGAGACGAGAGAAAGAGAGGAGATTTTTTTAGGGTTGTATTTTTCAATTAAGATTTTGTCTACTTAATGTAATGAAATATGTGATTGTTATTAATGTATGATGCTTGAGAATATTTTTGGTAGTCATTTGGATGACATATTGCATAGAGTATAAGTTGGTCATCACCTTTCTGGAAGGGATGAGATTAATCATTCTATTATGGAAATAGGATGTAAGATACTTCCTTTGATGGAAGGGGAAGTGATACCTCCTTTGATGTAAGGGGAGGTGATACATCCTTGAAAAAGGGGATGTGATACCTACATCTAGGATGGGGAAGGTAGTGAGACGTCATTGCATGAATATGAGCTCATAGACATTACCAAAGAGTTAAGTCAAGTGATTCTTGTAATCACCTAGTCATGTTCATGGAATTGCATTGCATAGAATATGCATGATTGAAAATGACAAGATCATTTAATCTTAGTATATTTTGAAACAAAAGAAAGTAAGAGAAGAATCATATATGTCTATCAAATATGCTCCTCCTGAGTAGCAAAATTGAGAACATTGTTTCAAATATATACCCAATGGATTGAACTTCATTCCTAGAAGTGAATGTTAAGAATAATAATTTACGGGTATGACAATGCATGAATCTAAGTATATCGCTAGAAGCGTTGTACACTATTGGTGCAAAAGATATTGTTCCTTGAAAAAAATTTGACACTCTTGAAGAGGTCAAAAGCAATATAGATCAAAACCCCATATTTCCACGGAAGAAGCCCTAGAAGTGGTTCCGGTACCGGTAAATTTTGAGATCTCATTAATATATGGAAATACGAGGGAAGCTATAATGTTGTTGTTGATAATGTATTTGCATATGCAATAGCAATTGCTTACAAAAATTGTTCATGGTAATGAACATGGAGTTCAAATTAAGAGGAATGTCGACATTAACTTTATTGGCCAAAATGCAAAGAAATATTACAAGTTGAGCTAGATTTATTAGCCGAACATGAATCATTTGGACCAATAGACTAGACACTTGAAGTTGTCAACCTTTTTTACGGGTCCAATTACTTTTAGATTATTGATTAGTTTGCCAATCTCTTAAGGACTTGACATACGTCTAATGGATGTAATGACAACTTAGTTGTATTGGTCGTTGGAGAATGACATATATATGAAAATCCTTGAAGGATTTAAGATGCCTAAAGCATGCAATTCAAAATCTAGACAGATGTGCTCTGTTAAATTGTAAAGATCCTTATATGGATTAAAGCAATCGGGACACATGTGGTACACTCGTTTGAGTGAGTACTTATTGAAAAACATGTATGGGAATAATCATGTTTGCCCTTATGTTTTCATTAAAAAAATGAATACTGGATTTGCAATAGTAGCTGTTTATGCTGATGATTTAAACATAATATGGACTCCAAAAGAGATCCCAAAGGTTGCAGAGTACTTAAAGAGTGAGTTCCAAATGAAGGATTTTAGAAAGACAAAATTTGTCTTGGTTTTCAAGTTGAACACCAAATGGAATATTTATTCATAAATCTTTTTATGGATAAAGCTTATCCACTAATCACTCCAATGGTTGTTTGTTGCGTACAAAACACACTTAAGGGCAGTGTGCCCTGTTGCAGAAGTAATATAGGACGGAAGTCCAGATATCGTACCCAAGAGATTAATTTTGATAACTAAGTGATAAAACAAGTACTGGAATAGGGAAATCCTTATCCTATTTAGACTAATCAAGAACTTAGAAAATAAATAATAATAGAGCAATAGTAAAAGATGATAAAAGAAGAATAAATAGAGTTTAGAAATCAAGAGTAAAAGAGGCTAGAGCCGTGGTTTCACTTGTGCTTTCGATACCCCCCAAATCCTAATTCGATTCAATTTCGCAGTTGCTTTTCGAATACAATCCCTCTACAAAAACTATTAATTGTTTGTCAGGCAATTAATATACTTTTCCCTAGACGAACCCAATGGTTGTTAGACAAAGAGTTTAAATGATTAGAAAGCATAAAGATCAAAGAGGTTGAATGATTGAAATGAGTAAATCACGTTTTCTCAAATCTAGATATTAATCCCCGATTATCCTATAGGTCTACCAATTTAATTGGGCTTGATAGCCAAAATATCAATCAATTGATTAAGAGCATACAAAGGGTGCACAATCCTAGTATGAGATAAAGAACAACAGAATAACACTATTCAATTTGTAACTTTGAAACCAAATAGAATTGAATTAAAGCTAAAAGATAGCGAAAATTGTTCCTACTAACACAAGATCCACCACAACTCTAGTGGTGAATTTAGTTACTCATAGTAATAGAGAAAACCAAGTTCAACATTGGAAAACACATCCTGGATAATTGAAGAGGGAGAAGTTGTCTCTAACTTAATTTCCAGGTGCCAAATCTTACTCTAGAAATCAAAACTACAAACTAAAAACTAAAACAAGAGTATAATACTCAAAGAAGTAAAGAGATGAAAGAATAATAAGATGTGCAAAAGATTCAAAGATGATCCTAAAGTGGCACAGAAGGCCTCTATTTATAACAAAATCTGTGGACAGGGCCTTGAATTAGGTCTTCTGTGCCGTTAGCACGGGCGTGCCAATCAGGTGGCACGGGCGTGCTCTTCACTTTGCACGATCATGCTATTCAGAATATCAGGTTGTGGTCAAGAAGCACATACATAACATCGGAATGCGCCAATAAAAGATTTCTCATCTGGAGGGGAAGTATGTTACTGTGAGTATTGTACTCTTTTTCCTTCGCTAAGTTTTTATCCCACTAGATTTTTCTTAGCATGGTTTTAACAGGTATATTCATAGTGTATAGTCTTCCAAGGGGAAGTGTTGTAAATATGAAGATTTGGTGAATGACTACATTAATTTGTTTTCCCATGATATCTTTACCATATCCCTGTATTTACTCCTTAATTATGTCTGTTTATTTGGTTCAAAATTAGTAGTCTATTATCTCCATAAATAGGACTATTAGATTTTTCCTAGTACGCATTCAATTGGATGATCAATACAAATACTAGAGCTAGCTCCTAAAGAGTTAGCCTCTGAATCCTATTTACTTACTAAAGAACTAGTCATTGTTTCTCATATCTCTACTCTCTCCATCTCTTTGTTTTCCATTCTTTTATATCACGTTATTAACACAAGGCTCTACCATATGAGTGATGCCTTAATCAGCTTAGAGGTTCTATCGCAATAATTCTTCTTCTCCACATTCTCTTTGATTAATCTAATTCGTGATTATGTTATTTCTTATAGCTTTGTATTTTGTCATTTTAATTTTAGTATGTGATCTTTTTGTATTTCATAAATAAAAATTTTATCTTGTTACTCTCGATAAATTCGAAGAACTTATTATTCAAGGCATCCCTGAAGAGTTAGCCTCTGAATCCTAGTTACTGACTGAAGAACTAGTCATTGCTTTTCATATCTCTACTCTCTTCATGTCTTTGTTTTCCATTCTTTTATAACAAAAACTATTTTTTATTATTAGACTAAAGGCCCAATTTAGTCCCTAACAATTTTTGAGGTGCCACTTTTAGTCCCTAAGAAAAAAAAGTCACTGAATAGTCCTTGACAATGACAAAGGAGGGACATGTTAGTCCTTCTATTTGTGACCATCGTATAGTCTCCGCTAGATTGTTGATCTGTACCGTTAGTCATCCTAGGTGAACGTTAACGATGTCCTACATGGAATTTTTATGTTTGAATTTGTGATACTACCCAAAACTACGCCGTTTGGTCGTTTATTAACCCCAAATTTCCCTTTCCCTCTGTTACCAAATTAGCCCCACGAAATCACACCCCAAAATTCCCACCTTCACAAAGTTTATTGGAGGAACCCTAGTCTGTCTCCCTAAGTGTTTCAATCTTGAAATTGTGAGCATTCTTTGTGATAATCAACAACAAATGTTAGTTAATTTGTTTTCGTTTAGAATTTTACAGTTTTTTTTCTTGGTTTCCTTTTTATTTTCTTTGCGATAATCAATCTTGAAGTTGTTGGCGTTTTACATGTTAGGGTTTTTGTTAATCGTTTATGATTCATCTTCAATGTGGGGCACCTTTAGTCTTTGTATGTTATCCTATTCGGTCACTTTTGTTTTATGGTTGCTTTTTATTAGGGTTGGGTTTTCTGTTTTGCTTGTGGTTCTGGGGGTAATGTGGATTTTTCCCTATTTTATTGCCCTAGTAGTTAAGTGGGGTCCATGTGATCGCTGTCTGTGTGTGTATTATGGGGTTTCAGTTTAGATGCATGTGGTCCCTATGTTTATTGCATTTTTTGCATGTTGGGTCTTTTGGGGCATTTTTGGTCCCTATCAAAGTTAGTTAGGGACAAAAGTGTCCCTGTTCATTGTGTACTAATATGTTGTTGCTTTGTTTCTTGCAGATGTCTCTGTACATCACCTTTTTCTTTCACAGAAGATGTAAACTTGTGAGGGACAAGGATGGGGTCCTCAAATATTTGGACGGACGACTAGATAGCGTGCCTCCAATGTCCAAAGTGTGGTGAAACTGGACACTACGAAAAAACATGCAAAGGACCTGTGAGGCCAGGATCAGCTAGACCAAGGCCTAAAAGGAAGAGTAGAGTTAAGAAAACCACCACTCAAGAGGTGTCATTGTCTCAATCTCAACCAGCACAAGCACTCCAGACCACAAAAACAGTCCCCCGCACATAAGCAAGGCAAACCACAGAAGTTGTGACACAGGTGATGCCTAGTGCACTTAACGTCTTTGTGCATGGATGATGCATATAGGGACTCAATTGTCCCACGATATAAAATGATAGGGACTAAAATAGGCGACTTAGCAAAATGTTGAGGACTGATAAGGGTCACTAAGTTAATTGTCAGGGACTTAGTTGACTGATACTTATTATGGTTTATGTTTTGTTTAATAGTGCATACTTGTGGCTGGCAGTGCATGAACTTGGTGCATTGTGTGCTTGACAATGTTGTCTGATTTACTGATCTGCTGCATAATTGTTGCCTGATGCATGATTCTTTATTGCATTTCAGGAACAACCATGTGGAAGTCCCCCTTCACCTCCACGCACTGCTATCAGGCCACCTCTTATTAGGCCATCTGTTCAAAGGACACCTCCAGCAATGCCACCATCATTCACATTCACACCATCTACTGTTGCAGAACACTCTCAATTCGGCCACCATGATCACCAGTCAGACCCTATAGGCCTCCAAGACTAGCTGGGACAGCAACTGAAATGTGGTTCATGCCAACACTTGGATTTAGGCCACCATCTCCAAAGAAGAAGTGAATAGATTTAGGGATTTGTGGTGATTTTTGCTAGCTGATTGGTGGACAGGATTTTGATGTATTTTTTGGTACACTTATGTAATAATGAATCATTTATAAACAGATCAAAGGATGCATGATAATCACTTATAGATTTATCCTTGTTCATCCTCAACTTTGGGCTATGTTAGCCCTTGGCCTCACCAAGTTTTTCCACTAACTGTTCAGGTTACAGATGACTACTGATTTTCACACCTTACCTCTCCAGGCTCAACTCAAACTTACAAGTATTGTTTTTATAGCTAGCTTGTTTAGGCTTCAACAAATATTGTTTTCCCACCTAGCTTCTTCAGGCTCTAAACAATCAGAAAGAGTAGTGTATAAAAAAAGTTTGATTTACACATTGCAAGTCAACTAGATGAACACTCAAAGAGTGAATAAATATGAAGGTTGGTATGACTGCGTAATAGCTTCGCTAATAAATACGAACGATTAAGAAGAATCAAAGAATGAAAGAATGAACAATTAAATGCTGAGTAATGGCTTAAGCTTTGAATGTGCTCAGTTGTTTGTTGTTGATTAATTTTTCAAAGTCTTCTTTATATAGGTTTTAGAGCAATAAATATATTATGAAACATTCTTCCTTGGATGATTGCTTTTGTTCAAGCACTCTGAATTTCCATTAACGCATTATAGTCGTTCTAGGAATGCATTTAATGGTGAGGAACGTTGGTTGTACTTTGACAGAGAGGACTTGTGCTTTATGATAGCTGCAACAATATCAAAGATATGACAAAGAAGCTTTTGTACTTGCAACATCTGGTTTTACTCTTTTTGTGCGACTTCCATATTTGACAAGAATAAATATTTTTTGTGTTGCATCCAAAATGGTGACATGAAGTTTCTTCGCTTGAAGTCACGTGTCAACGCTTTTGACTTTTGTTTAGTTTTGACAGCTGTCCAGCTTTTAGACTCTTGTAGACTTTATTAAATGATTGATTATTTTGCATGTGAAGTAGCTTGAGCATATGCTATGAGTATAATGGTCTTCTAGTTAACAGACTTTACCAGACATGTGCTTAGTCTTTGACAGACACTTGTTTGGTTTTTGACAAAAGCTTGTTTTAGGTAGATGCTTAGTCAAATATGCCTCATGTAAATGTTTTCATAAAGTTCATGTCTTATTTAACAAGATAATTACTGCACACTAATACACTTGTTAGAATACTTCATAAAGTTCACTTAAATCATTATACATATGTTTGGGGTTCATCAAAACTAGAAAAACACATCATACGTTTGGAGACTCAACATTTTTTCCTCAAAAATACAATTAAAGATTATTATTTAAAATTATTAACAATTAATACACTAAAAATTAAATTTCAATTTTAATTATGTTTTTGTATACTTATAGTAAGGTCACGAGCGTTCTCTTTGACCCATTCCCACGACTTTAGCTTCTTCGTCCTTTCCAAGACCTTGAAAACAGTCAGCTCTCGATGTGACTGCGCAACCTGCATATGTTAAAATAATCGTTAAATGCAAGTAATAAAAAGAGATCAATTAAAGCGACTTGAAATCAAATAAATAGAAGACAAAATGTATTAAATTTACCATTCTGTCAAAATGAGCCCCAACAGAGATAGAGCCACCATGGGTAGGCAGATGCTCCACTATCTACTGCTCGGTTCTGTCGAGCGATAACGCTCCGCCTCTCGAATCCCCTAGTGGCCCAATATAGCTCTAGTACTTCTTGGACATGGGCCGGTTCCATCCACCTCCCCTTATCCTTGCCTGATCTGAGCTTTTTCATTGCATTTTTTTATAATGCAACCACCCCTGTAATCAGCGGACTTCTTGATCGTCGACTCCTGCCGAGGGTCCTATGTAAACGAATTCTGCATGCGATACATATTAGGCAACAAACATGCATATATAATATGTACAAAATATAAATTAAAATTAATTTATAACTTTAATTACAAAATCTAAAGTAAATTTAATTTACAATTTAATTTACTTGAGACTCTCGGTACCACAACTCTCTCACTTCGTCATCCACCAAACTCCATGTGGACCATGAATGGTCTAACTTCTCTCTGATGATTTTTTATATCACATCAATAGTTTCCTTTGGAGGAGTAAACCCAAGGGGAAAAAACATCATGCATATTCAAATAATGTTATAAAAATTTAACTATTAAAAAAAAAAAAAAAAACCTACTCAAGCTTGACGGTGCCTGTCCTAATCACGATTCTCCATTCAGCTAGATCTCGGGCCCCTGCCTACGATGATGACGGTGCAGCTGGCGTCCCAATATCAGTGACTAGGGTAGCGGTCACCGCTCCAACACCCGATGAAGCCTCTCCTGACCCAGCGGTGGAAATGACATGGTCGGCAGTAGGTGAGTCGGTCGTGGGAGAAGCTCTCCCATCACTCCCTCTGCCACATCCACCTCTACCCCTAGACGGATTTGCCATCTATATGAGTTGCGATAAAAACAGGTGATGTGTAAGTATACACAATCGTTTAACAAGTAATAAAGTGTAAGTGAGATCGTTCCCACGAGGATTATATGGTGAATCAAGTACCAAGTTTGAATTAATGGTTCTATTAATTAAGATTAACAAAAGGTGACAAATAGTTGGTGTGTGTGTGTCCAGAACAGTTTTGGGAAATAAATGCTAGAGCAATAAAAATGGATTTGTTAACAGAATGGGTAAAACAGCTATGAGGAAGTATCTTTTGCAACTTCAATCTAGTTTAATTATGCGTTCGTAGTTCTACGGCAATTGGCTCTAAGAAATGAAAGTTTATTTTCCAACAGTTCTGAGATGAACTTCACTAAATGTCTCTTATTCCTAGGTCCATATTAGTTACATTCATGCCTCACTTAAGCTCGTTCCAGCTAGCCTAAGAGTTAGAATGTTCATTCCTAAATCATTCTTCATCATAATTTTCCAATTAATGATTTTCTTCTTATATATAAAACAGTTCTGCTACACTTACCTTTTCCAAGCAACTGTGAGCTCAAGTTCTAACTAAGTTGATCAAGCTTAATTAAAACACAATCCAAATCAGATTTATAGAAAATGCAATAGCAAATCATAACATAACATTTACTAGAAATTCATCACAAGTTCAACATCCTATAGCTACAAGAGGTTTAGCTCATATTGAGCTTACAAAAACAAAGAGAAAAATAAGAGAGAGAAAGAAGCGCAGCTGCTGTCCTTGCTCGAATAGGGAAGATGATGTCTGATGATTGTTCCCTTGGTTGTCCACTATATAGGGTTTTCCAAAATATCTCAAGGCTCTTTCCTCTCTCATCCTTTTTGGGCAAAAAGTAGGTTAGTACAAGTGTCCTTTGCCCAATTCCCTAAGTTTAATGCACTAAACGCCAGACCCACGTGTAGGTTACTGTCCTTATCAGGGAAGGACAACTCATCATGTAAGAGAATGTTGTGAGCTTTTGTCATTTTTCCAAACCAACTTCAGCTACGATTGCTATAGCAAATCCCAGAGCAAGGTTTCCAGTTCAACGCCTGATTCTTCAAGAACTGTTCTGCACAAAAAAAACTCTCAATTAATCACCAAAACAGTTCTAAAAGACACCAAAACATGAAAACTCACAAAAGACTCTTATAAAGCACACTTTACGTAGAATCACACTAAAACACTAAAAACATAAACTCAAAATACTCAAAGACCACAAAAACACAAGTGAAAAAGGTACAAATAACTCTTCATAAAAAGAGTTATCCCACCCCCAAACTTGAATCATTGCTTGTCCTCAAGTAATGGAAACAAAAGAAACTAAAAAGAAAAGACACAAATTTTTCTAAACTTCCATACATGTGCTCGGATTAGCTCAAGCATAAAACTTTCTTCTTTGCAAACAAATTTCTTCCCAAGGCAGACTTGACAATGCATCAACAATCATGAAATTCAATCACGCGAGCATTCATGGATATCCTCATTTTCAACTCTCAGCAACATGCTACAACACTACACTCTCAGAACAGTGTGTTCTTCCTCTCTTCTCAAGCTAAGATAGGTACTCTAAATCATCATTCAAATGCACATTCAAACACGACCTTGACAAGCTTCTAAACACACCACTCACAATCAGTACTGCACACAGCTAGAGGACTTTATTTAGTTACAATGGGGCTTGGGTTCAGGTAGGAACAGTTCTAGGAAGGTGGCTACACTAGATGGAGCTTAGGTGTGCTTCCTCTTTTTGCTTCACAACTATTTCTTTCATGGCCCAACTCACACAAGTTAGGGAGGACTTTCTGATCTTTTTTCATTTTGTTTGATTCTTTTCCCTTTTTACACTTCTTTGAATCCTGTTTCCCCCTTTGTACCCTCAGAGTAGTTGTTGCAACATTTCAAAAATTTTCCTTGCAACTGCTCTTGCTTTTGTTTTTTAATAGCAAACCATTGCTTTTTTACCAGGAACAGTTCAATTTCTAATATTCTGCCACATAATAGCTGCATAGCACCCCTAAACTTAAAACTGTGCTAGCCCTCAAGCACCCCCAAACTTATTTTACAGCATGTAAACACAAGAAGCATATCAGCCACTCCAAGTAGTGAGGACATTGGTTTTTCAGGATATGACTTGTAATGTGGGTTCATTAGAAACAAAGGGCTTGCAGGCTCAAAAGGGTTCACACAAAGGTAATATCCAAGGGTAGGCTATTTAGGCAATACTAGGCTCAAGAAAACAAAATGTGGCTCTAGTAAAAGTGTGTGCAGCAGAGATGTGTGCAAGCATGAAAGCAGCAAGGCAAAATCAGTGAATTATGCATAAGAGTGATATTCACACAGAAAGAATGATAAAACTGTTTTGGCCCAAAAGCTCACAAGTAGATCAGAATTGCTGCAGCATGTGCCTCGAGCTTCAAACAATTAAATCCAATCACACAAGCCCAAAAGAAAACAATCAAGTCAAAGCTGACAAAAAGGTGTACTTGTGGAATTTCAAAACAGACAAGTTTCATTAAACAAAACACCATGATGGGGATGGTTGTGCACATGGTGGAGTCAAACATAAAGGATACTAAGTATACACAGAAAAATAGTTGGGCTCAAAGTCAGCTGACCCCCACTTTTCAATTATAGAAACTGAAACTACAAACCAAAAGAAAGAACTAAAGGAAAGCAAGGAAACTCCTGATAGGTTTGCTGCAACATGTTGTAGCAACCTGCTCGGATGGGCTCAGGTGCTCAAATTCTTGATGCAGATGCTCTTCCTGCTCCCTTTTGCAGTGGTGGTCTTCTTGTTTGCTGGGGTAAAGGACCCCACTTCTTTCACTAGGACCAAGTCTGCTTGTTGTTCTTCATCAGTTTTTTAGGTTGTTGTGCTCTCTTCACCCCCCTGCCCTCTCAGTTACTGCAGTAGCTGGATTTTTACCCTTGCCTTTGGAGGCACTTGGCTAAGGCAGCCTACTCTTTCTGGTTGCAAGAGGAACATTGTCCTCTTCATCCTCATCAGAGGAAAGGTAATCAGCAACTATTTTTGTGATCACATCCCTTAGAGGGGTTTTTGATGCCTTTTCTGGGGAGTTTGAGAGGGGGTAGGGGTTGCTGTTGTTGCTTCAAGGTCAGCGTCTTCATTTTCTTCTTCAGTTTCAGCCCCTAAATCCTGCAGCGGGCTTTCAGTTCTCTTTCACTTCTTATTGCTTAGGTCTTCAGTGGTTGCGGTGGGTTGTTGTTGTTGTGAAGGTGCTGGTGGCATCTAATCAGAGGAGTCTGATGCATCTGGGACTGCTTGGGAACCGAGACTGTTATGCTTCTCAGGGGTGGGTTGCTCTGAGGTGTGGTGCTGCTCAGGCAGAATCTGCATTGAAAACTGTAGTATTGAGTGCACCTTCTTCCACTGGTTAAGCTCTAGCACCTTCTGGTGCCATTTGAAATGTTCCAGGGAAAACTGCCAATACAGTTGTTGCTGCAGCATGTGTTGCTGCAGTACTTGAGTCAGAAACTCCACTTTTTGCTCTAGCCCTGCAGAGCGGTTCTGCTGCTTTGGGGGCTCTCCTGGTTGTATAACCTTTGCCTTATCTTTGGCCTGGGTTGCTTTAGCTGAGTTGGAGATAATCCTATTGATCAGCCCAATATCAATGCTCCCTGAGTTTCTCTCCTCTCCTTCCCTTTTGTGAAACTGTACGCCACATCGCATACATAGTTCAGTGATAAAGCAGGGGAAAACCAATTAACCTTTTGTTCTTGTGGCACAATTGGAAATCTCCTGCTGAATCAACTACCCTATATTGATCCTTTTTCCTTCTAAGATACAGTAGAGGAGCACCAGACGCTCCTTCTTAACAGTTTCAGTATGGGCACAGTGGGGGAGAGTTTGTGCCTCAGAAAGTGATACAAAACCTTGGCTAGGGGTTTCAGAGCAGACCTGGCAATTTTCATTTGATTTCCATAAGTTGATAACCATCGTGTCCCTGGGACAGTCACATCATCCTTCATAGCAGTCAGCTGCTTCACAGTAGCCTTTTTCAGCAGAGGCTGGTACTCATCTTTCTCTTCAGCCAGGTGCAACTTCAAATTGATAGTCTTTGAAGAGAAGCTGATATTGCACCCACGCACCATGGAATAGGTTTGCTCAGCCCCTCTAATGTTCGCATAGAACTCGTAGACAAGGGGAATGCAAAACCCAATTGGGTGACTTACGAACCGCTTCCACTTGTGCTTGTTAATCACTGCAGTAACTTAATCAGGGAGTCCATAAGGAGCTTTGCTTGAGATGGTGAACCCCTTTTCAGCATGGAGTTCCCTTAGAATAGTGACATTGTGGTACCTTGCTGCAGCTTCAGCATCCACGAACACCTCATATGCCTCAAATTCATCACTAGACGTGGGTTTGGCTTTATACAGAGAGGAGTGATGGGCGATTGACGGTGATTAATGGGGGTGGTTGAGAATGTGTGGTTGGGGAGAGGTGTGGTTATCAAGAGGGAATATGTGGTGTGAGAGGTGCTTAGGGAGTTGTGACTGCACGGGAAATCGCTCCACCTTTTCATCTTCCAAATTTTTAAGTTGTTTTATCCAAATTTCAAACTGATGTGACTCCCTCCCAAAAACCAACGCATGGCCTAAATCAGTTACTTTGGCCTCCAACCTGTTTCAACCCAATGAACAACTACACCTCCACCTGGGATAGTTATACCACTTGTATCCACAACTTCCATTCCTCTCTGTTGCTTTTTACTGAGTTAGTGCAAACAAAAATAAAAACAAAAGTAACAAAATAAAATAGGGGAATTTTTGCTGGGTTGCCTCCTAGTAGCGCTTGGTTTACAAGTCATCAGCCGGACTTAGAGCATGCAAGGATTAGTCATGACTGTGGTGGTTTGTGCCTTAACAAATGGCTCACACCAGTAATGCTTGACCATTTGCCCATTTACCTTAAAGATTCTACCAGAAACTGCATAAAGCAATTCAATGGCTCCATGAGAGTGGACATGAACAATGGTGAAAGGTCCAGGCCATCTAGATTTCAGCTTCCCTGGGTACAGCTTCAGCCTGGAATTGAAGAGCAAAACTTGCTCTCCTTTTGCAAAGTCTCTCTTCTAAATTTTTCTATCTTGTCAGGCCTTTGATTTGGCCTTGTAAACTTTTGCTCCCTCATATGAAAACAACCTATGTTCTTTAAGCTCATTGAGCTACAGCATGCGAGCTGCTCCAGCCTGTACTAGATCAAGATTGAGCTTTTAACTGCCCAAAAGGCTTTATGTTGTAGCTTAATAGGCAAATGGCATGCCTTTCCATAGACCAACCTATAGGGTGACATTCCTAAGGGGGTCTTGTAGCCAGTCCTATATGTCCAAAGAGCATCTTCCAAATGAAGGGACCAGTCTTTTCTACTTGGGTTCACCACTTTTTCCAAAATTCTTTTTATTTCCCTATTGGACAGTTCAGCCTGCCCATTGGTCTGTGGATGGTATGCTGTTGCAACTTTATTTCTCACCCCATATTTTGTTAGGACACCATCAAACAACTTATTACAAAAGTAAGTACCTTCATCACTGATGCATGCCCTAGGGGTGCCAAATCTTGTAAAAATCTGCTTCTGAACAAACTTTACAACAGCTATTGCATCATTGGTGGGAAGATCTACATCCTCTACCCATTTTGACACATAGTCTACAGCCACCAAAATGTACAGATTACCAAAAGAGGGGGAAAGGGACCCATGAAGTCTATGCCCCATACATCAAACAACTCAACTTCCAAGATGGAATTGAAGGGCATCTCATTTCTATCTAAAATATTGCCTACCCTTTGGCATCTGTTACAGCCCTTAGCAAAGCTGTAAGCATCTTTGAATAATGTAGGCCAAAAATATCTGGCCTGGAGGAGTTTAGCAGTCATTCTCATTCCTCCAAAATGTCCCCCACATAGGGATGAATAACAATGCAAGAGAATATCTGGGACTTCCTTTTCGGCCACGTACCTTCTAAGCAATTGGTCAGCACAATTCTTGTACAAGTATGGCTCATCCCAATAGAACAGCTTGGCCTGACGGAAAAACCTTTTTATTTGCTGTGAACTTAAATCTACAGGGACAATACCACTGGCTAGATAGTTTACTAGATCAACATACCATGGTGTTTCAGCATCTTCCAGAGAAAGCAACTGCTCATCAGGGAACAGTTCTTTGATCTCGTAATTCTTTGTGGTCTCATTCCCCTCAGACAGTCTTGACAAGTGGTCTGCCACTTGATTCTTAACTCCCTTCTTATCCCTGATTTCTAAGTCGAACTCTTGCAATAAAAGCACCCATCTAATCTGTCTTGGCTTTGTATCCTTCTTGGAAATCAAGTATTTGATGGCAACATGATCAGTATAGACAATAACCTTTGTGCCAACAATGTAGGGTTTGAACTTGTCAAATGCAAACACAACAGCCAACAAATATTTCTTTGTAGTGGTATAGTTCAATTGAGCTTCAACCAACGTTTTATTGGCATAATATATAGAGTGGAATACCTTATCTTTCCTCTAGCCCAGGACTGCTCCCACTGTGAAGTCACTAGCATCACACATCAACACAAATGGCCTAGACCAATCTGGGGCAATTATGACTGGTGCAGTGATTAGAGCCTTCTTCAGAATCTCAGAAGCTTCCAAACAGTCTGGTGTGAAATCAAAGATCATGTCATGCTCTAGTAACTAGCACAGAGGTTTGGAGATTTTAGAGAAGTCCTTGATAAATCTTCTATAGAACCCAGCATATCTTAAGAAACTTCTCACTCCTTTAACTGAGGTAGGTGGTGGCAGCTTTTCAATTACCTCTATCTTGGATTTGTCTACCTCCATACCCTTCTTAGAAACCTTGTGACCCAATACAATTCCTTCCTGAACCATAAAGTGACACTCTTCCCAGTTTAACGCCAAGTTTGTCTCCTCACAACGATCCAAGACCTGTTCCAGATTTCCAAGGCATCCTTGGAATGACTTTTTAAATACTGAGAATTCATCCATAAAAATTTCCATGGATTTCTCAATAATAACAGAGAATATGGCCATCATGCATCTTTGGAACGTTGCTGGAGCATTACAGAGGCGAAATGGCATCCTTCGAAAGGCAAAGGTGCCATAGGGACAATTAAAGATGGTCTTCTCTTAGTCTTCGGGTTCTACATCAATTTGATTGTAACCAGAGTATCCATCCAAAAAGCAATAGAACTCCTTCCCAGAAAGCCTATCCAACATCTGATCAATAAAAGGCAAGGGAAAGTGGTCTTTTGTGGTGGCTTTATTCATTTTCCTATAATCCATACAAATCCTCCACCCTATGACTTGTTCTGGTTGGCATTAGCTCATTTTTCTCATTAGCCACAACTGTAACTCCCCCTTTCTTTGGCACACACTGAATTGGGCTTACCCAAACACTGTCAGAAATAGGGTATATAATCCCAGCATCCAGCCACTTGATCACCTCTTTCTTCACTACTTCCTTCATGATAGGATTCAGTCTCCTCTGGTTCTCTGTACTATTCTTGGTTTCAGGCTCTAGCAATATTCAATGCATACACACAGTAGGACTGATGCCTTTAATGTTTTCCATTTGCCAACCAATTGCTTTCTTGTGCCTCTTCAAGGTTTCTACCAAACTGTTCTCTTGATCAGTTGTGAGGAAAGATGAAATAATCACAGGCAAGGTTTCCATGTCTCCCAAATAAACATATTTCAAATGCACTGGGAGTTGTTTTAGCTCTAGAACAGGTAGCTTCACAACTGAGGGTATATTGTCTTTCAAAGTCTCATCAGTGACTTCCAATGACTCAAATTTTCTAGCACACATAGGTTGCCTTGCAGAGCATTCCTTTATTTCAGTAAATTCTTCCAACAAAGGATTATCAGGACCCAATTCAAGCTCATCATTACTCAAATCTATTCTTCCTGTCAGGAACTGTCCTTGCAACAAATTATCAAATGACTACACAAATGAATATTCTTCCACTCCCTCATCAGGATACTTCAGGGCATTGAACACATTAAAAGTCACATGTTGCTCATTAACCCTGATGGTCAACTCTCCCTTCTATACATCTATGAGAGTTCTTCCTGTAGCAAGGAAAGGCCTACCCAGAATAATAGGAACTTCCCTATCTGCTTCACAGTCCAAAATAATAAAATCCACAAGAAATACGAACTTATCTACTTTTATCAACACATCATCAATCCTTCTTTCTGGATATGCAATAGACTTGTCTGCTAGTTGAAGTGACACAGTGGTAGGCCTAGCATCCCCAATGCCCAATTGTTTGAAAATGTATTTAGGCATTAAGTTGATGCTAACGCCTAGATCACAAAATGCTCTACCACAATAGGTATCTCCAATGGAATGAGGGATGGTGAAACTACCAGGGTCTTTCAACTTGGGAGGTACTTTGGCTTGGAGCATTAGGCTACATTCCTTTATCATGACAACTATTTCAAACTCCCCATGCCTTCTCCTCCTGGTTAGCACATCCTTCATGAATTTTGTATAATTAGGCATCTGTTACAAAGCTTCAACCAAAGGTCTATTGATGTGCAACTGCTTCAGAATTTTCATGAACTTGCTGAACTGCTTGTCTTGTTGGACCTTCCTCAACCTTTGAGGAAAAGGAGGAGGAGGCCTTTCAAGAACAAATCTGGCAAGGGCTCAGCTTCTGGAACAGTCTCAAGCTTCTTAGCAGTTTTCTCAGTTGTCTTCTAAACAATTTCATCAGTTGCTGGAATAGTCTCAGTCTCTTCAGTTCTCACCTTGCTCTTTTTCTCTACAACAGTTGGCAACTCAGTTCCACTTCTTAGGTGTATTGCCTTGCAGTGCTCCTTACCATGGGGGCTTGATGATGAAGGAATTTCTGTAGAGGAAGGCAGTGTGCCACTAGGTCTTCTATTCAGTGCATTGGCCAACTGGTCTACCTGATTTTCAAGGTTCCTCATAGACACTCCTTGACTCTAGAACTGTGCCTTAGTTTCTGACATGAATGCCTTTAGGACAGCTTCCAAGGACATTTCTTGATTTGCAGGTGGTGCTTGCTGTTGTTGCCTTGGTTGCTGATTTGTGAATCCAGGTGGAGCATTTATGGATCTGGCAGGAAAGTTTGAGTTCCCTGCTGGAGCATTATCATTGTTACTCCATGAAAAATGGGGGTGTTGCCTCCACCCTGGATTGTAGGTATTAGAATAGGGATTGTCTCCCCTATTGTTGTTGTAGTTCACATAGTTAACCGATGCGGGATTGCTGAAACAGTCCTCAAACAGATGTCCTTCTCCACAGCACACACAAGAAACAGCTTCAGCTTGGTGCACTTGTTCATTTACAACTGGTTCAGTCACAGTTGCTTGAGCTGCCTGGTTAATCTGATTTGTAGTAGCTAAGTTTTTCACCATGTTAGTCAAGGAAGCCAACTGAGCAGTAAATGTTGTAACTCCATTCACTTCATGAATTCCTACAGCAGTTGTGCTTTTTCGAGAGGTAAGCCTAACGATAGGCCACTGATAACTGTTAGAAGCAATGCTTTCAATCAGCTCATATGCTTCATCATAGGACTTGTTTAGAAGTGTCTCCTGCAGAGGCATCAAGCATCATTCTAGCAGTTGGTAGTACTCCATTGTAAAAGTGCTCCATCTGAATGCATATTGGAATGCTATGATGGGGGCATCTTTTCAAAAGTTCCTTAAATCTCTCCCAAGCCTCATACAAAGGCTCATCATCAAGTTGCTTAAAGGAGGTCATGTCATTTCAAAGCCTTGCATTCTTCATAGGAGGAAAGAACTTGGTCAAAAACTTCTCAGCCATCCTATTCTAAGTATCAACAGAATTGGGCTCCAAAGAATTGAGCCAGTTCTTAGCCTTGCCAGCCAAAGAAAACGGGATCAGCCTTAATCTTAAGGAATCCTTAGTGACTTTTGGGTTTCTGAAGTTATTAGCCACAGTAAGAAACTGCTTCAGATGCAAATGAGGGTCCTCGGTTGTAGCACCACTGAACTGCCCAATTGCTTGCAGCATCTGAAACATGATAGGCTTGAACTCAAAAAGCCTAGCTGTGATTTTGGGCACCACTATGCATGTGTTCATTGTTGCTGGATCAAACAGGGTATAAACTCTGATAGAACTAGTTCTATCATTGGCTAAAGCCATGCTGTTAGGTTCATCACCCATTTCAGAATTTGAAGAACTAGTAGCAGTGTTGGAACTGTCATGAAATTTAGAAATCAGTCTCCCCAACTCAACTAAACCTTGGTTCTGCCTGTTCAACCTTCTAAATGTTCTTTCAATCTCAGGGTGTATTTGGAACTCAGGAACGCTATGCCTGCGCATACAGGGTAAGAGTACCTGTTGCTATAGCAAAACACTCAATAGATCAGTTGTCTTAACTAATAGAACTATCAATCTAAAACTTGTTCATTAAACACCATTACAATCCCCGGCAATGGCGTCAAAAGCTTGTTGCAATAAAAACTAGTGTTGTGCAAGTATACACAATCGTTTAACAAGTAATAAAGTGTAAGTGAAATCGTTCCCACGAGGATTATATGGTAAATCAAGTACCAAGTTTGAATTAATGGTTCTATTAATTAAGATTAACAAAAGGTGACAAATAGTTGGTGTGTGTGTCCAGAACAGTTTTAGGAAATAAATGCTAGAGCAATAAAAATGGATTTGTTAACAGAATGGGTAAAACAGCTATGAGGAAGTATCCCTTGCAACTTCAATCTAGTTTAATTATGCATTTGTAGTGCTACGGCAATTGGCTCCAAGAAGTGCCCTTGCCTACGATGATGACGGTCCAGCTGACAATGGTGGTGACAATTGTGTAGATGATGACGGTGCAGCTGGCGTCCCAATATCAGTGACTGGGGTAGCGCTCACCGCTCCAACACCCGATGAAACCTTTCCCGACCCAGTGGTGGAAATGACATGGTCGGCAGTAGGTGAGTCGATCGTGGGAGAAGCTCTCCCATCACTCCCTCTGCCACATCCACCTCTACCCCTAGACGGATCTGCCGTCTGTATGTGTTGCGATAAAAACTGGTGATGTGCAAGTATACACAATCGTTTAACAAGTAATAAAGTGTAAGTGAGATCGTTCCCTCGAGGATTATATGGTGAATCAAGTACCAAGTTTGAATTAATGGTTCTATTAATTAAGATTAACAAAAGGTGACAAATAGTTGGTGTGTGTGTGTTCAGAACAGTTTTAGGAAATAAATGCTAGAGCAATTGTTAACAGAATGGGTAAAACAGCTATGAGGAAGTATACCTTGGAACTTCAATCAAGTTTAGTTATGCATTTGCAGTGCTACGGCAATTGGCTCTAGGAAATGAAAGTTTGTTTTCCAACAGTTCTGAGATGACCTTCACTAAACGTCTCTTATTCCTAGGTCCATATTAGTTACATTCAGTCCTAGAATGTTCATTCCTAAATCATTGTTCATCATAATTTTGCAATTAATAATTTTACTCTTATCTATAAAACAGTTCTTCTACACTTAGCTTTTCCAAGCAGCCATGAGCTCAAGTTCTAACTAAGGTGATCAAGCTTAATTAAAACACAATCCAAATCAAATTTATAGAAAATGCAATAGCAAAGCATAACATAACATTTACTAGAAATCCATCACAAGTTCAACATCCCATAGCTACAAGAGGTTTAACTCATATTGAGCTTACGAAAACAAATAGAAAAATTAGAAATGAAAGAAAAAGTTGTAACACCCCGATTTTCACTGTTTTTAAGATCGATAATTTATATAAATAAGTTTATATTTTATCCGAGATTTAGAAAATGATTTTGGATAAACCAAAATCATATTCATACTCTACATTATTGTTGAGAGTTACGGTTAAATTTTGGGTTGAAAATTCAGACGGAGCCTGATCTGCGTTTTCACTGACAGTATGATTATACTGATCAAAAAACCTAATTTGGACTCGTGAACGAAACGGTTAGGTTTTAAATCGAATTTCCAACAATATTGGTTATTTTGAAAATTTTCAAAAAATAAATTATTACACTTTATTCGGGTGTAAAAGCTAAATCGGGTGAACAACGAAGCTGAATACGGGATTTCTGGGACCCGCTAACGGATAAGCATGAAGTCGCTTCAATTACAACTCACCTTGGTGAGTACTCACCTAGGTGAGTCATGCAAGTGACTCACCAAGGTCATAAGTGATGAGAAGGTGAAAGGACCATTATGTCCTTAACCATTTGATGAAATTCCAATTTTGTCCTAGGAGAAATGGCTCTTTTGCCCTTGGGAATTTATGAAAATACATTTTTGGCCCTGTGACACACCACCCGTCATCATTACCTCTATAAAAATATCTAGATATTCATAGCGTTAGAGATGAAATGACGTTTATGTCCTTAGTCTTTTGTTTAAATGATAATTTTGTCCCTAAGTGAATTTACCCTTTTGTCCCTAAATGAACAAAGCTTGGACCTCTTTATCCCTTGTTTTCCCACGCCTAAAGCCCCTCACTAACCCTCCATTCCCTCATTTTGGCTACAAACACAAAATCTTACTTGTGTTATGATTTTTCAAGATCAAAGTTAGAATTTTAGTTTTCTCTCCCTTGTTCTTAAGAGTTCTTGAGTGTTCTTCACTTTCTCTCCATTTTCCCACCAATCAAGAGGTAAAATCTCTCAAATCAAGTTAGTAAACTTGTTCCTTGCTTCATTGTCTTGACATCTATGTATTTTATTTTCTCAAGTGATCCATGAGCAAATTTGGTGAAGCACAACTTGCTTGATCCTTGCAATTTTCCATCATTCAAGAGGTAATGTCTTCTCTCCATGATCAATCATATGCTCTTCTTCATTCATTTTGTAAGATTATGCAATGAATCATCATCATCCCCTTTCATGAAACTTTCTTCAAAAATTTCTAGAAAATCATAGAAAAATCCTATGATCATGAAACCAATTTCTATGAACTCATCAAGACCTCTATGTTCATCATTCAAGAGCATGAATCAAACTAAAATTTCTTTCCAATTTTTAAAAGAATGGCCGAAACCCTAACCTAGTTGTTTGAGTGAGTTTTGATTCAAATCTTTGACAAATGATAAGTGATTATGTCTTCATCATACTTAAGGATCATTAATCCAAGAGTTAGTAAAATTTCAACATCCTTAGCTTAATTAATTAATGAAGGCCGAACCTACTTCATAGAGGATTAAAAAGTCTTCTCAAAGATTAACTTGTGCTATGTTGTTTGGTGAATGATTTGTTGAGTAGTTGTAGTTTGGTGATTCATGGAATACGATGAGCTTCGGAGGATCGTTTCAGACCAAAGATTGTGAGCACCACTTGGTGGTTTATCTTGATTTGCTTGAGTTGGTGATTTGTGGTGTAGAGGGAAGTGTTGAAAGATCGAAGAGAAAGAACCTTACTTGACTTCAAGAGGTAAGGGGAGTTTGCTTGAGGGATTTTCTCGATAACTATATGTTATCTGTGATTGATTTGTGTAGTTTTGTTTGAGTTTCGTTGTAGTTGTAATAATGTCCTATGCTTAGTATATGTTATGATGATGTATGCTTGGATGGAAAAATGTTTTCATGTATGTTGAAAATCATACTTTGATCTCTAGATCAAGTAAGGATTTTTATGCTTGTTTATGGTTGAATGATGTATCATTATTGTCCATCATAATATTGTGATCATTTTGAGCTATTACTTGACAAGTTAGTGAAGCAAAATCTTCACATCCTTAAGGTATAGTATTCGGCCATGTATACTAGAAAAGGAAGAACACGAGTTTGTTCTTGAAGTTCAATGTTTTTGAAAGCTAATAAGTGTTTTAGTAATTTGTATTTCAAAAACAAACAAGAAGTGATTTTGATCCAAAGTTCAACTAAGGTTTCGACCCTTAAAGTGTTTTTAACTAAGGTGAAAATATGTTTTACTTTAGGCATAGTTAATCAATTAAACAAATGTTTTAAAATATGAAAATGAAATTCCATTTCTTTTATGCTAACTTAGATCACGGTTTTACACTAAGTTAGTAAGGAAAACCCTTTTCAAATTAGTTAAAGTACTTTACTTCAAGCAAGTAACAAAGTTATTTTAAATCAAATGAGTTTTCAATTAGAAAAGTTTTGGTTTGCAAAGTCTTAAAATGAGAGTTTTCAACTCAAATCGTAAAGTTTTACGCATGGAAACCTAAGTTAAGTAATTAACTTAGTGCAAAAGAAAAGAGATTATTAAGTATAGTATATGGTGGAACAAGACCATGCACTATACCATTGATGACTTAGTTCATCAATGACTTCATAAGCCTTAAGTGAATCAATACTCTTTTCATTATTTGAAACCCAAGGAATTAATATCTTAGAAAGGATCGAAGACTTATCTAAGAAGATTCTCAATCCTTCTTAAAAACACTTAGGACTTGAGATGAAATTCATAAGACACAAACACAAACTTGAAACATTTTGGGTTTTGGAAACAATAGTTTGATAACAGACCGGTGGTCTGGATCCAAGAAAAATATTTCATTTGTTTCAATTATGTGATGACTCGATCCCGAAGGGATCACGAGATTTATCTGGTGGATAAAAGTTTTATAATACAAAGAAGCGTATAGTTCCTAAGGAAGAGAACCTTAGTGAACCTTGAGGTTTATCCGGTGGATAGACATTGCTTTATCATATCTGTCTTGTGTAAGCATTGGTATTTCATTGCATGAGTTTGTAAGGCCTTGAGCCTAGGAGATTGAGCTTACGCCTAGATGCTGGTGCGAATCTTACAGTGACGATCTTAAATGCTCTTTGGAAGTATCAGGGTTGGAAAGGCTAACATGAAACCAGTTGATGGTTCTTCTATGTCGTGGCTAATCCGAGTAATACACTGATATCCTCTACTAGATGCCGTACTTTTCATATTTGGTGTAGGGTGTTTTCGTAAAGCAAGATACGTGCACATTACAAATGTTGTAACATCGTGCCCATGGCTGGCATACACGGAACATGTCCTCCCATTCACTCTCTACGACGTTTTGTTAGCTCCATGGAGTAGGGATCAGAGTTTTACCCTTGTGGCATATGGCATTGAGTAATGTATATTGCATTGCATTGCATTGCATGGCTTTTGATGATTACGTTCACTTATTGTACATCACTATTCTGCTTACAAAGATGTCTTATGCTGCTAATTGATTGACATGATATATTGCGATTTATGGTATGCATGTTGGGCATATTGTTACCTAGTGTGTCGTCCCGTGTTACTTCTGCTATTGTACTGTGTTGATACTACATATGTTCATATGCTGTTTTGTGTGTCGTGCATGTAGCTATCGCGTTTAAATCCATATATTGGTTACTTACCCTTGCCTGTACATGTTGGACACCCTATTGTGTTTTTGGATACGTGTACAGATTCTTCCCAACGGTCATCTGGGTTACTTTGGGACCTTATAGCTTGAGTTTCTTGATGTCAACGACAAAGATATGTGGACTGTTGATGACGAGGCCCAGTCTCATTGGTACGATGTATGCTAGGAAGTATGCTAAATTGTCCTTAGAGTTCTTTTATCAGACCAGTTCTAAGGATTTTTAATGTTTAAGTTGAGAAAGTCGGTATATGTGGTTTTGAAAATGTAACATCCCGATTTCTCTATGACTCTGATCGAGCTGGTTAATCTCGATTGGAGCTTTGGATGGTTGTGTGGTTTGTTGTGTTTTAGTTTTGGACCTAGTTTGAAACTTAGGAATAGGCTTGAACAAGATCGGAGGTGCCTAAGACGTTAAACGAGTAACTGTGGAAGCTAGAATCCTGCTGAGCTTGACGCTCAAGCGTGGGAGGACTCCACCCTCAAGCGTTGAGACGCTTAAGCGTGGGAGGAGTTGGACGCCTCAGCGCGCTGAGTGCACTGAGCAGCTGCTCTGAGTTTGGACGTGTGTGAGACACGTGTCAGGCCAGGGAGCAGGCGGAGTGGACGAGGTCCCACACTCAAGCGTGGAGAGAACCCAATGCTAGAGCGTGGCAACGCTATAGCGTGCATATTTTCCACGCTTAAGCGTGCACAGCAGATCAAGTTAGTGGAGTTTTCTCTTCTTCATCATTTTCACGAAAATCACTATGTGTTCTGCAAGCTAGAGAGAGGAGCTCTGAGATTTCTAGAGAGAGAAAGCTCAGTCTCGAGACGATCGAAGTACCGGTTCTGACAGCACCGTTGTGATCGCGACTGAGTTATCTACAACTCTGACGGATTGGTTTTTCGATTCGCCTCAGGTAAACTCGAATCCCTAACACGTGTTCTTCATGTTCTTCGTGTTCTTGGTGTTCTTCGAGTCTTTACCTTTCCTTTGATTTTTTGGGCTTGCCCTAAGGCTAGCACTGTTGTATATGTGTTATGCTCGTTATTAGGGCAAAGTGTGTGCTCATGATTTCCCGCAAATTGAGGACTAGGGCCACGGCTACCAAGAGGATTGGGGCTGTTCTTGGAGTTGCCATTGAAGGGGGCTGCAAGCTTGAGGAAGGAAGAGTGAGCCGGTGATCGCATGGATTTGCGTGCCGACAGTTCAAGTGGGGAGAAAGAGTACTGTTGCCGTCGGGAAGGCAAGAGTAATGTAGTTGTGATTTCTGCTGTGTGTAGGGAAGCCATAACCCTACTAGTGGTTGAGCCCTGATAAAGTATCTAGACCTTAGGTTCAACTTACTTTGGGCTATCGCCATTAAGTTTGAAAACCCTAAGTTAGAGAACTGTTAATTGAGGATTTTTGCTGATGTATGACTGTATGCTGTTGGCGGTTGTAGCTATCTGTCAGCTGATATGCTACTTGGTATATGTGATATGCTGCTAGCTGCTTATATGCTGTTGCCGATGTTACTGCTACTATGGTGATATTGTTGTTGTTACTATGCTGTATGCTGTCATATTAAGAGTTGTGGCGGAATGCCGTAGAATAAGTTTGGTTTTGTGCCGTGTTGTTAGCGGGTTGATACCGTGGATGGTGCCGGCTGTTGTACTGACTTCTTAAGGCTGTGGCCGTGTTTGTTTGAGCGGTGGCTCGTGGACGCGTGGCGTCGAGGCTGTGGCCGTGTGGATGCAGTGGCATCGTGTTTCTGATTGAGAGCTTAGGTGTGAGATTCGGTATCAAGCCCTTTGAGGATGTTTGATGCATATCATTTTCAGCTGCCAAGTGGCGAGGCCGTGTGACAGGTAGTATGGGCTGCCAGCGTCATACGAGGTTAGCGGTACCTGAGTGCGGGTACGGAAAGTAGATGGGGCTGTCAAGTGAGTGGCCTTGGGGATGTTGCCGGTCTCGAAAATAGTTTGCAGTGACGGATGAGGTAGCTCTTATCCTATCGTGATACCCAATCCAGTCCGGTTTGCCCGACTAATCTCAGAGCTTTCCAGTTGTTCCAGGCTAACGTTCCGAGGCGACTAAGATACCCCGGTTCCGGTATGGAAGGGGGATGCACTCTTATTGGTCACGGTGAGCGGTTAGGTTTTTTAGACAAGCTAACTCCGTTTCGACACAGACTTGTTCCTGTGTAAACTTGTTCGGGTGTGGAATCGTTCCAGTTGGGAACCTGCATAAGTGCGTTTTTTGACTGACATGCTACATGGGAATAGTATCCCGGTCTAGAGGATTGATCTGAGTGTGAGACTCATAGGATGGATGTCTGTTGCAATTGTTGTCTCGAGAGATGTGTGCTGGAATGCAGTAAGTGTTATAAATGTGATATCTGTTATATGCTACCCGTTGTGTGTTTATTGCATTACTACTGTTTTCCTACTTTATGACGCGCTGTATTTCTTATCTCCCTTCTGTTTTTCCTTGTTGTCTATTATGGGATCGCTTGCAGACGACGAGCCAGCGGAGATCCAGCATGGACCTAGACTTCACCCGTTCATCACGGGGGCACCGCGGATGCCGGTGCTAGGCGACATTGAGATTATCTACCATGATAAGAGGGGATGGCGGGTAGACCCCTCTACCTTTTTGATGGTCTACATAGGACCAGTCAGCCTGATGTTCCGGAGCGGCACACCTCCGTATGTGGATATCATCGGTCCCTATCGCATCTACTAGTTCCTTCCCTTTCCGAGGATCTGGCGACCTCCGAGGCAGAGGGAGCAGGACTACACGTGGGCGGCACCCCAATCATCGCTCGTGACCAGCAGGAGAGGTTACATTTACCGAGGACAGCGCAGGAGGACTGAGCAGTACTTGAGGACCTACCGCAGGCGTAGGATAATGGTGTCCAGTTCTTCGTCGGAGTATAAGCCTATTGTACGTTACAGGCGTACTCATGGCGAGGGTCAAGGTAGCTTAGGGCATCCTCACCACTGATGGTGAGAGCCTGCCAGTGCGTCCTAGGGAGTGAGCTGAGAGCTTTTGATGTATCTTTTAAGAGGGGACGGGGGTTGTTGGTGAGCTCCGAGTGTTTTCTCTTGCTCTTGATGTATTTTTGGTTTCTACTCGACATTATGTATATGTATGTACAGTGCCCTACTGATGGGACTAGCTTATGCATGTTATTATATGGTTATGCTTATTTTGTGCTTTATACTCTTATCATCGTTTGCTATGCTTGCTGTTCTTGTTTACGTTGTTTTGTTTCCGCAATGCTGCTTGTATACCACGCTATCGCTTTATATACGGCTAGACATAGTTAATAATAATAATAAGAGGTTGGGACTAATGGGATTATCCTTCTAAGAGAGGAGCGTCGTCTCATTTTGGTGGTATCAGAGCATCGAGGACGTTCTGTAGCCAATGGGATTATCCTCCTAAGAGAGGAGGCCCACTACAACATTTTATACTTTAGGCAACAACAAAAAACCGTGCCTAGAAGCATGAAAACCGTTATCTAAGGTTTAGGCAACGGTTTGGCAACGGTTATATAAGCGTTCTCTAGGTGGCCGTTGCCTATTCTCAAAGGCAACGGTTTCTCACTTTAGGCCACAATCTATCAATAACCGTTGGCTAAATTGGGGGAATAGGCCACGGTTTTTTAGACCGCCCATTGGCAACGGTTTTCATTGTTAGTGTTTAGGCAACGGTTTCTTAACTGTTGCAAGATGTTTCAGCCACGGTTATTTAAATGTTGGCAAATAGTATAGGGCACATTTATTTATCATTGCTAGATAGTGTAGACAATGATTCCTTAATTGTTGCAAGACGTTTTAGCCACGGTTATTTAAATGTTGGCAAATAGTATAGGACACATTTATTTATCATTGCTAGATAATATAGGCAACGATTCCTTAATTGTTGCGAGACGTTTCAGCCACCGTTATTTAACTGTTGACAAATAGCATAGGGAACATTTACTTATCGATCGATAGATAGTGTAGGCAACAATTTCATAACTATTGGGAGATGTTTCAGCCATGGTTACTTCATAGGCAACACTTATTCAACTGTGCGCAAATAATATAGAAAACGGTTAAAACATTTAAAACAGTTAAAATATTCAAAACACCTAGATTATATAAGTCTCAATATATATACTAACAAAAGTGAAACCACTATATATTGAAATGATACTATAGCACTAAAACATACGTACGCATAAAACTACTAGCATATATAATTGAGTCAATTTTTCACAAGTTTGACATATATAACTCCAAAATATATAAGACTAAATTAAATTCATCAAGTGGTAAAAGTTAACATAATGGTTTTCTTCTAAAATCCAAAAGAAAAAAATCCACGAAGATCATAGGAATCTATCCATGTTAATAACATCATTCCCCTTCAATGTCTTGAGGTTGATGTTCTTCCTCACCATGAAAATTTTCCTGCACATTTGACAGTATATGCAAGTTAGAAAAATGAAAAGCAAAATAACAATAACAATTAAAGGACTAATGATAGCTACTCAGTGACAATTTTGGCAATGGTCCAACCTTCTCTTGTAAATAAGAGAATATCATAATAGAAAAATTGTAGTAACAACACACACATGATAATCAAGTCAATATAATCCAAGCTTAAAATATAGTAACAGTGCATACATAATATACCGCCTTAAAACAATGCAATTCAAATACCAGTAGCAAATTGAAACTTGTTGGATAAATCGAAGTTCAGTTAAATGATGGAGGCTAAAGTGAACTAGAGTATCCCATAATAAAATAAACTACGCATAGTGTAAATTATAGTGGAAATAAAAGGGCATATGGCACCAGAGTATTCATAAACTTCTTGAATTTCAAGTTGTGAGAATTAAAATTTATCCTTTGACTCATCAACGTATACTATAAATCTGGTAGAATAAAGGCTAAAGGGCAGCCCGAACCATAGCAAAGAAATATCAGTAAACAAGGCTTAGTCTAGCAAGACCTTGCCATAACTTAAAGAAAATAAGAAAGTGAATCAGAGGATATCGAGGCAAACATCAGATTAATGCTTTAAGTTTTAAGTTACTAGTATTTGTTTTAGATTGCTCCAAAGTCTTCCTAAAATAACTCTCCCAATTTCTGACACCACTTGATGCAGAATATTTTGCAAAGAAAAGGCAAAGCCACATCACTTGGGAATATATTTGTAGTTAAGATTTATCCTCCAAAGTCTATTATTTATTTTCTTTAAAACTGTGACGAAAAAAATCAGCACTATCCATGCTTCATCAACAAAACTAACTACAAACTTAGCAGATTGACATGGCATGCTACAATTAAAAAAAAACCTATTGAAGGGTTAGATAGGTGCTAGGTAGATTACAAGCTATGATCTATGCATCTATTAAGAGATGCTTATTCCACTTAAGGTATATGAAGTTATGCCTTAGTATACAAATAAAACTTTGAATCAACTGGGAATAGAATAATATTAATAGCTAACCAATTAAATCACACAAACAAAGATTTGGTAAATATGGTTATATCCAAATAAACCCAAGCCACAAAATAGATGCTATCCAAATGCAAGACCAGTGCCTACATTGGACCAAGCAAATAATACCACAACCCTCATTTTTAAATTGGAAACCAGAATATACATAAGTGAAAACTAGGATGGGAACCACCACTCATCAACACAGCAGCGATTTGAAGGATAGTATGTAGTATCCGTGCATATTAAAGTAAACAAGTAGGATCAAACGTATAATCATTTTCATTATAAATAATTGTAACATTTCATATTCTATGTATCACTCAACCACATAAGATCATCAAGATTCTACTCATAAAGAAAATGCAGCTAAATAGCTAAATTATAAGTACTTGAGATGAGACATGATATAGATATAGCCAAATTGACAAGTGAGGGGAGTAATTTTGAGATGTACTTTTATAGGTACTTTCTTAAGGCAGTTTAGATGTCATAACAAAATATGGAAAGAAATGGAGGAGGGGGACACCAGAAAAACTTATTGTGGTAGGGTTGAAACTAGATCTTCTATGTTATAATATCATGACACAAAATGTTTTACTGTATTTATGTACTTGCTCTGCTTCTTTACTGTTTCACTGGATTTCAGTCTGTTTCTGATAATCCAGTATTATCACAAATAAACAAATAAAGCATATAGTTGATGGTTATAGATTGTCATGAATTCCTATTTATAGCATACTTTTATACTTGAAAACATGATAATAGACACTCCAGTGTTTTAAAAGACAAAATTATTTGCCAGAACCTTACTTATAAATTCCAATATCCAGATACATGAGCCATGGAAACACTAGCAGTAAAATAAATAAGGGCTGAAACTAAAATTAAAAGGAAAACAAATAAAATTCTGAGTTGTCCAGTAATATGCTTTATAAAGTAACTTAATAACTCAATGAAGATTTTCAAATTTAAATAGATATAATGTGTTTTGGCAAGGCAGGGTTGTCCATCAGCCAATCTGGTTAATAAGGTGCAACTGGATCATGGTAAAAAGAAATACAGAAAACTACAAATCATGAGGTCAAAAATTGAATTTATTATTGTTTCAATCTCTTTCTTGTTGAGATATGCTAAAAAGCATTTTGATGTCTTGGCCATGGTGTAAAAGTGTTTATCAGTGAATGCAGAAGCAGAAAATCTCATTAGAGAAGAAATTGGTGCTTCTGTCAAAAAGAGGGTATGAGGGTATGAGTGGCCTCCACATGGATTCCTCTGTCTCATGCTCACTGCCACAACCTGAGGCGTACTTATGAATCTTTAATCTACTTACTGAAATATACAGGTAAATGAAGCATACAGGCCTAAAGGAAAGTGCACTATCTCGTGTCTCTCTCTCTCTATTTGTTTTCTTTCATCAAAAACCAAACCAAGTTTACTCAATTCAAACAGAGTTATGTAATGACGGCATTTACCATACCTGAAGAGCTTTGCTACGAAATTGGCAATAGCCACAACAGCGGCTCAATTAGCAATAGCGGAACAGCCATGCTTCATGAAGAAATTCCATAGCTGTGAAGAAGGGAAAAGAGGAATTAAGGAGTTTTGTGGGAAAGGGGCTTGGGGGTTTGGGGTTTCGTGGGAAAGGGAGAAAGAAAGAAAGAGTACCTGAACAACCATGCTTCGGAATTGGCTTGATTGACTCTGTGGAAGAGAACAACGTGAAGAATTTGGCTCTGCTGTGAAGAAATTGGCTCTGCCCTGAACAGCGACGTGAAGAAATTGGCTCTGTGGTGAAAAAGAGAAAAGAGGGGACGACGTGATGAAGAAGAGCAAAGAGGCGACGACGAGAAAATGGGCGATGTTGTGTGAAGAAGAGAAAAGAGGCGCGGGAGTTGGGGGTTTTCGTGGGAGCTCTGGGTTTTCGTGGGAGCTGTGGGTTTGGCGGGAGTTGGGGGTATGCGGGAAAAAGTGAAATAATTTTGGGAGACTTCAAATCTTTAAAATGCAAATAATTTTTAAAATAACTGTTCAATAGGGTGTTAATCGTTGCCTAATATTGATTGACAATGGTTTTATATTCTACTTTTAAAAGAGATATAAAATATATATATATATATATATAATATGTCCACGGTCACAAAACTGTTGCCTATTTCATGTTTTAGGAACGGTTTTTCAACCATTGCCAAGATTAATGTTGCCTAAAGTTGAAAATGTTGTAGTGAGGGTCGTCTCAGAAAATCTTTGTATGGTTTGGGACTTTAGTATGAAAAAAAATTTCAGGAAAGCTTATATGTGATGGTGAAATGATTTATGAATAAACCCAGTTTATGTGTGTTGTCAAGTATAAGCTGATTTTACTATTGTGATGTATGTATCACTTTTACGAAGTATTATGCAGAAAGCTTTTACACTCGAGTTTTCTGACTTCAAGTAAATTATTATTTTCTGAAAGCCACCAGCAATTCCCTTTTAAAAATTAATTCCGCACGTGTTCAAGATGTAATGCCCAAGGGGGTGTTACAAAAGCCATTACAATAGAGGAGAGAGAGAAAGGGGCGCAGCTGCAGTCCTTGCTCCAATAGAGAAGATGATGTCTGATGATTGTTCCCTTGGTTGTCCCCTATTTAGGGTTTTCCAAAATATCTCAAGGCCCTTTCTATTGGGGGTAAGCCCTAGTGGCAATCTATTTTGAATGGATAATCATTTGTATCATGACTTTGATCATATATTTGATATATGTATAAGGAATTTATTTATTATGTTATATTTGATGATCATATTTATAGCATAATAAAGTTCTTAGAATAGGTAGTTCATTTAATGGAACGTCAAGTATGACTTTATCGTGACGTGCCATTAAATTATAGAACACTATTCTTGAATATTCATAGCCAAGTATTATTATTAATAAGGACAATAATAATACATTGAAACTATTATGTGAATGTACTGATACCCATATTTCATGGGTCATAGATATAAGATATCAAGTCTTCACATAGGTATAAATATTAGTGGAATATTTATACTGGAGTGACCCGTTATGAGAATGCTGCATAATAGTTATGTAAGTGTCATAAGCGATTCTCATGGTGACCATAATGAAGTAGTCCTTCGACTTGAAGTCACTACGATTCCTAACATATATAGTTGTAGGCTTTAATACTATCAAACGTTGTCTGTAACTAGACAGCTATAAAGATAGTTATTGGGCTTGTAATGAAACATGTTGAGGAATGTGAGTGATGTAGATAGGATTCGTTCCTCCTACATACCAGGGGTACTGTCTATAGGCCTCTTGATGGTATGCGACGTAGAAATGCATGTTCATGCTAAGGTGGGACAATATGAGATATTGGGCCCACATGATCGTACATCAATTATTAGATCAAGAAATAAATAATTAGATTTAACAAGGATGACACATTTATGCCTTGTGTTCAATTAAGACATTAAGACGAAAGAACGTTGACTTCACATTTTATATGGTTACAATAAGGTTTTAATTGTGTCACCAACATTCTAATTAATTGGGTAACAATGATATATTGTTAGATGCTGCTCATTATTTATAATATTAATTGATTATTAATATGATTAATTTGCTAATTAATTGAGAATCTATAAAGTCAAACACATAGAGCAAATGTTCAGGAAATTAATTTAATTAATAATTAAACATTGAGCCTGTAGCATATAGTAGCCCAACTGAGCTAGATTAAGTGAGTGACAACTATTAGTAAGCTGTGCACGTCACATAAGGTACACACAACACAGAACACTAATAACGGCCGCTGTACACCCTTGACAGGCGCGCCTTCTTTTCTCTCTCTGTGTGCCGTGTCTCTCCCAATCCTGATAGCTAGCACTACGCTATCTCTGACGTTGGTTTGCTCGCATGGACTAAGTAGAGGTATTGCTACCTTGCAATACTGGTGATAGAGAGGAATCTCTCCCTTTGTAGTGATAGCAACAGTATTCCTCGGATCTGCTGCTCTGTAGCTATGTAGATCAAGTTGCCATTCACATCGTAGCAGTGTTCGTGATTTACTAGTGCTACTGGCGTGCTCAAAATGTTCGTGGTAAAGCTACGCTTCAAAGGTAAACACAATATCCTTATGATTCATGTGCGATACGCGGTCCTTTAGTAAAGGGGTTTTTCCACTCAAGAGATTTTTATAAATTGTTTTGAAAAATTATCCCTCTTGCAATCCCAACAGTGGTATCAGAGCGTCTGGTTGTAGTTTGCTATGTATCCTAGGATTGTTTCCTATTGTATGATAACATGTTTATTGCTTTTAAATATGATTTGTATGTTTAAAAGCATGTTTGTATGATTTGTATGTGATATAAGTCTCTTTGAACATGTTTTGTGTGCTTGGTTGTGCTCCTGACATAAACAAGGATTCGCTTCCGGAATCTTGCTGCACCGTTTGGCACAGCCGTGCTCCCTGTAGCACGGCCATGCACGTTTGAGTTAGCGTTAGTGAACGCGTAGCATCGCCGTGCGCCGTTTGGCATGACCGTGCCACTTTTGAATAGCGTCAGCGAGTTTTCAGCGTGGTCGTGCGCCGTTTGGCACAGCCGTGCACATGTTGAATAGTGTCAGCGAGTTTTCAACACGACCACATGTTGAACAGCGTCAGCAAGTTTTCAGCACGGCCGTGTGCCGTTTGGCACGGCCATGCTGATGGACAGAATTTGATTTTGTCCCCTTTTGCATATTTATAAATTGTTTATTAAATGTGCGATATATGGTTATGGCCCTAGTTTTGATTTTTATTTTATTTGGTAAATACGTCTTGTGTGTCGTGACATTTACTTTATTTATTTTATCTTAAATTTTGTAAATTGTTCGGGTTGACATGAAGGCAACACCAGATCATGACGCCAGTGGGAGAAACTTTGGAAGTTTGCTTTAGGGTCAAAGATTGTACTAATTAGTTTTAATTATTGCACATTAGGAGGCCATAATCATAATACATTTTATATGTCTTATATGTTTATGTATGTGATGCATGAAATATATGAGATGTATGATTTAAATTTGGAATTTAAATTGTATGATAGTATGTATGTCATTGCATGCTTAATATGTTTTGAATGTATGTACTCTAGTATGCCATGTATACTATGAGAGACATTTATATGATAAACAAGCCGGTGAGATCACTTGATTATTAAATTCCCTCAATAAATTAAGTTATTAAATGCCTCCTGATGCGTGGCACTCATCAAGGCCAGAATCATTTAAGTGTGGGTCATGCTGCAGTTGAGCACCTTAATATATTCCAGTGAGACGCGAAAGGTGAAATAACATACTGCCAACCATTAGGTTGAACTTGATTAATTAAGTGTATTCAATATGATTGAAATGGCTTAGAGGCATGGGGTTGGGCATTAATCCATATGGTGGATTAGAATAAGGAGTTATTCACCCATTTGGTCCAAGAATTACATTGGATGTAATTGGAAAGGAGTTTCCTACCTAAATAGCTGAGTTCTGGGCGATCAGCCACAACTGACTCAGAATGAGGTGAAATATAGATTTTGGTCCCACTAGAAAATCTTTCAACGAGATTTTCCAAGTCAATGACGAGGGTCATTGATTTAAGTAAAATAGTGGGAGCATATTTAATAAAAGACCTATTAAATATGTTTTAATCATGATACTTATATTCTATATGTTTCTGTATTAAATAACCATGGCTACAAACACAATTATAATTTTATTGTTGCGATGCATCCTTGAGAAGGATGAGTTATCAAGAATTAATTTTCTGGATTTGTACATATTTTGAGGATTGTTCTCAGGTACGAGAAAAGAACTGTATGTTCTCAAACAATTAATTCTTAAGCAATTTGTTGCTACTATCATAAGGGTCGAATTAATAGAAGCATCAAGTCGATGCCATTGGTGTACGACATCTCATGCTTGCAATCATAGAGACGTGTGATATGATCGTGCACCTTATGATGCTCTAACAAGAGCTAGCAAGGCATAAAAGGTACTAGAAAAAGTTAAAGACAAGAAAGGAAGTATGACTTCCGGTTCTAGCATATTGTTATAAAAGTCAACATATCTACTCCAACATTATGGGTATTGGATACAACATATGGATCTCACATTACTGTGAAGGATAAAAGAGAGTAGGACATTGACTAAAAGGTAAAGGTCTACCCTAAGAGTGGAAATGAAGCAAAAGTTGCTACATTGACTATAGGAGTTTGAATTTACCATTAGGTAAACGTCTACCCTATGAGTAGAAATGAAGCAAAAGTTGCTACATTGACTATAGAAGTTTGAATTTACCATTAGGTAAAGGTCTACTCTATGAGTGGAAATGAAGCAAAAGTTGCTACATTTACTACAAGAGTTTGAATTTGCCTTATGGCCATTAATGGAAGTAAATAATTGTTATTTTATTTCAGCTGATAATAGAAACATCATTTTTATTACTTTTATGGACAAGAAAAGGTTTTGAGTTGCAATAAAAGGAAATTTTTTTGTTCCATTTATTCAACGGATGTCTTCTATGCTAGTATTCATATAAGATATGGACTTTGTGTCCTTGATCTCGATATGCCCATCTATAACATAAATGCGAATAGGGTCAAACCAAGTGATTTGGACCCTTTATGTCTTTAGCAATATCTTTAGACCATATAAGTAAGAAACACATTTCCAAGCTCCACTAATATGGACTTTTGGACTCATCCAATTATGAATTGTTTGAGGTCTGCGAATCTTACTTGTTTGGAAAGATGACTAAGCTCCACTCACGAGTAAGGTGGAAGGGCTGGTAATCTTTTGGCATGATATATTGTGATGTATAAGGGCCTCTAAACAAGTTTGCTAGAAGACAATTTTCCGTACTTTGTCTCATATACTGATGACTTCAGTAAAGATGGATTTGTGTATGACACAAGTCAAAAATCTTTGAAATGTTCAACGAATTCAAGATCGAAGTGGAGAATTAATTTTGGAAGAGTATTAAGATCATGCGATAAGATCGTGGTGGTAAGTACTTAAGCCAACTGTTTCATGACTAGAGTGTGAGATTATATCTCAACTCACTCCTCCAAGAACACCATAATGGAATGGTGTGTCTGAGAGGAGAAAATCGAACCTTGTTGGACATGGTACGATCTATGATGAGTAAATCAGACTTCTCTGACTCTTTCAGGGGATATGTTTTACATACAACAGCTTTCACAGCTAACCATGTTCCATCTAAAAATGCTGAAAGACACCATATGAGATATGAACTGGTATGCGACCAAGTATGTCTTTCATTAAGATTTAGGGTGTCAAGTTTATTGAAACGTTTGGTTTCAAATAAGCTTAGACCCAAGTGTGACATATGTATCTTTGTGGGGTGTCATAAAGAAACAAACGGACGTAATTTCTACAACACCTTTGAGGACAAAATGCTTGTCGCTAGGACTGGAGTGTTCCTTGAGAAGGAACACATCTCCAAGGGAGACAGTGGGAGGAATCTAGAACTTGGATAAATCCAAGTACCACAGAATACTGACCGCCTGCAATGGAACAAGAACCGATTCCACAAGATGTTGTGGTCCAACCACCAATTCAAGTAACACGAGACTCGGGTAAGTCAAAAAGGACACGTCATTAACCTGAGAGATATGGAATAGTCCTAACTCAAAAAGGTGATGAACCACTCATGGATCATGATGAGGCTGTGACTTACCAGGAGGCCGTCATTGGCCTAGATTTTGAGAAGTGGCTAGGAGCCATGGGATCCGAAGTAGAATCCATGTACATCAACCAGGTATGGACCTTAATTTGGTTAAGTCACCTGAAAAGGGTAAAACCCATAAAGTGCAAGTGGGTCTTCAACAAGAAGACTAACATGGATAAGAAGGTGAATACCTTTAAGGCGCGACTGATTGCAAAAGGTTTTAAGCAAATTCATAGTATGACTATGATGGGGCCTTTTGTCCAGTTGCATTGATTCACATCCCACTTGCTATTACTTCATAGTATGACTATTAGATCTGGAAAATGAATGTCAAAACAGAATTCCTTAACAGGAATCTTCTCGAGGATGTGTACATGACACAACCTGAGAGTTTGTTCTATTCAGAGAATGCTAGAAAGGTTTTGCAAGTTGTAAACATCCATTTATGGATTAAAGAAAACTTCTAGAAGTTAGAATCTTTGTTTTGATGTAAACTGTAAGGCAGTTTGGATCCATCAAAGAACGAGGATGGACCTTGTGTGTACAAGAAGGTTAGTGGGAGCATAATTATTTTTTCTCGTATTGTATGTGTCTGACATACTACTTATGGAAACAATATTCCTACACCACAAAATGTGAAAACATGGTTAAGGAATTATTTTTCAATGAAGGACTTAGGCGAAACGTCCTATGTATTAGGAATCAAGATCTATGGAGATAGATCGCTAAAATTGTTAGGCCTTAGTCAAAGGTACATAAATTGACAAAGTGCTTGGGTGCTTTAAATATGCATGATTCCGAAAGGGTATCTTGCCTATGTCACATGGCATATACCTATCCAAGGGACAATCCATATTACATCAGATGTAGAGGGAACGAATGAATAAGATTCTATATGCTTCGGCAATTAAATCTGTTATGCATGCCATGATATGTACCTAAACAGATATCTCGTATGCTTCGAGCATGATGAGAAGGTACAAATCCAATCCCAGTGAAGGTCACTGAACTGAAGTCAAGAATATCCTTAAGTACTTGAGAAGAACTAAGGATTCATTCTTGATCTGAAATGGTGAGGAAGAGCTCATTGTAATGGGTTACACGGATGCTAGCTTCCAAACCGATAAGGATAACTTTAGATCGCAGTCTGGTTTTGTGTTTTGCCTTAAGGGTGGCACTATGAGCTTGAAAAGGTTCCAAGCGTGAGACAGTTGCTGATTTTATAACAGAGGCCGAGTATATAGCTACCTTAAAAACAGATTTAGAGGCCGTTTGGATCAGAAAGTTCATTTATGAACTAATCGAAATTCCTAACTTTGCGAACTCCATTGATCTCGTTGCGATGATGATGGAGTAATCGCCTAAGCTAAGGAAACTTGATCTCACCAGTGATCCGAACATATACTTACGTGCTTCCATCTCATTCAATGGATGATTAATAGAGGATAAGATGTGAAGATGTGCACAAAGCTACAGATGTAGTTGCCTTAAATATAGATCTAAAGGTCGTTTGGATCAGGAAGTTCATTTATGAACTAATCGAAGTTCCTAACTTTGCGAACTCCATTGATCTCATTGCGATGATGATGGAGTAATCGCGTAAGCTAAGGAAACTTGATCTCACCAGTGATTCAAACATATACTTAAGTGCTTCCATATCATTCGATAGATGATCGATAGATGAGGTGTGAAGATGTACAGAATGACAATACTGAACAATCCACTATAGGAGTCTCTTGCTCAGTGATAGCATGACACTTACACTAGACCGATGGGTGTTATATTGATGCCCGATTGGCTCAAATGCTAGTGAGAGATTGTTGGGGTAAGCCCTAGTGGCCAATCTATTTTGAATAGATAATCATTTGTATCATGACTTTGATCATATATTTGATATATGTATAAGGCATTTATTTATTATGTTATATTTGATGATCATATTTATAGCATAATAAAATCTTTAGAACAGGTAGTTCATTTAAGGGAACGTCAAGTATGATTTGACCGTGAGATGCCATTAAATTATAGAACACTATTCTTAAATATCCATAGTCAAGTATATTATTAATAAGGACAATAATAATACATTGAGACTATTATGTGAGTGTACTGATGACCACATTTCACAAGTCATAGATATCAAATATCAAGTCATCACATAGGTATAAATATTAGTGGAATATTTATACTGGAGTGACCCACTATGAGAACGCTGTATAATAGTTATGTAAGTGTCAAAAGCGATTCTCATGGTGACCATAGTGAAATAGTTTTTCGACATGCAGTCATTACGATTCCTAACATATGTTGTTGTAGGCTTTAATACTATCAAACGTTGTCTGTAACAGGACAGCTATAAAGATAGTTATTGAGCCTGCAATGAAACATGTTGAGGAATGTGAGTGATGTAGATATAATATGTCCCTCCTACATAACAGGGGTAATGTCTATAGGCCTCTTGATGGTATGTGACGTAGAAATGCATGACCATGCTAAGGTGAGAAAATAAGATATATTGAGCCCACATGATCGTACGTCAATTACTAGATCAAGAAATAAATAATTGGACTTCACAAGGATGACACATTTATGCCTTGCATTCAATTAAGACATTGAGACGAAAGGACGTTGACTTCACATTATATATGGTTACAATATGGTTTTAATTGTATCACCAACATTCTAATTAATTGGGTAGCAATGATGTATTGCTAGATGCTGCTCATTATTTATAATATTAATTGATTATTAAAATGATTAATAATAATTAATATTATTGCCAATTAATTGAGTACCTATAGGTTACACGCATAGAGCAAATGTTCAGGGAATTAATTTAATTGATTAATTAAATATGATTTAATTAATAATTAAACATTAGGCCTGTAGCGTACAGTAGCCCAACTGGGTTAGGTTAAGTGAGTGACGGCTATTAGTAAGCTGTGCACGTCACATAAGATACACACAACACAAAGCACTAATAATGGCCATTGTACACCCTTGACAGGCGTGTCCTCTTTTCTCTCTCCGTGTGCCATGCCTCTCCCAATCCTGATAGCTAGCACTACGCTATCTCTGACGTTGGTTTGCTCGCGTGGACTGAGTAGAGGTATTGCTACTTTGCAATACTGATGATAGAGAAGAACCTCTCTCTTTGTGGTGATAGCAGTAGTGTTCCTCGGATCTGCTGCTTTGTAGCCATGTAGATCAAGTTGCCATTCACACTGTAGCAGTGTTCTTGATTTACCAATGCTGTTGACGTGCTCACAGTGTTCGTGGTAAAGCTACGCTTCAAAAGGCAAACATAATATTCTTGTGATTCATGTGCGATACGTGGCCCTTTAGTAAATGGGTTTTTTCGCTCAAGAGATTCTTAAAAATTGTTTTTAAAAATTATCCATCTTGAAATCTCAACACTTTCCTCTATCATCCTTTTTGGGCTAAAAGTAGGTTAGTACAAGTGTCCTTGGCCCAATTCCAAGTTTAATACACTAAATACCAGCCCCACGTGTAGGTCACTGTCCTTATCAGCGAAAGAGAACTCATCATGTAAGAGAATATTGTAAGCTTTTGTCCTTTTTCCAAACCAACTTCAGCTACAATTGCTATAGCAAATCCCAGAGCAATGTTTCCAGTTCAGTGTCTGATTCTTCAAGAACTGCTCTGCACAGAAAAACTCTCAATTAATCACCAAAACAGTTCTAAAAGACACCAAAACATGAAAACTCAAAAAAGGCTCTTATAAAACACACTTTACACAGAATCACACTAAAACACTAAAAACATAAACTCAAAATACTCAAAGACCACAAAAACACAAGTGAAAAAGGTACAAATAACTCTTCATAAAAAGAGTTATCAGTATGAAAAAAATTATTACATATATCACAATTAACTAACTTTTAAAAACGATCAAAATAATTTTTCAGTGGGTTTTTATACATAGGCTCAACTTGCATCATCCATTCCGAACCTAGACTCCTAAAGAGAAATTGAAAATCTCCACTACCTTGAATCTTTGATAAAACCGGCGATGTTCTTGGTTTGTAAAGCTTCAAGCTTGAACCTTTCGTCTCCAAGATGGTGCTCCAAGAATAGCTCTAGTTGAGATGAAGAAGATTTTAGAATGGAGTAGGAGAAAAAATCAAGAGAAAAGTGTCCTGCAAGGAGAACTTACTTTGTTTCTCCAAAGGTAGTTCTCGGCCAAAGAGAGCAAAATGAGAAAGGGAGGGTTTGTGATCTTTTTATAGATAAGGAAGAGAGTTTAGAGAGAGAGAGAGAGAGAGAGAGAGAGAGAGAGAGAGAGAGGAGAGAAATGAGAGAAATGTGAGGGGTGAAGTGAGGTGGTTTCTAATGTTTTGGCTTTTATAGTAGGGTAGGTCTTTTGCACTTAAATCCTCCAACTTCTCCTTTGTTTTGCAACTAATCCTTCCTCCCTTTCTTAACTCAACTTTTCTTGTACCTTATTGGGATTTAGTCTCTAACTTTAATATTTTCATGTGGAATTTAGGTATTTACTAGATAAATTATTTTTATTCACTTACATAGTCGATCTCAATGTTTCTTAATTATGTATTTCTGTAAATTTTATTAATTAGCTAAGTTGCTAAAAGGTTATGAATTTTGAGATGTTACACTTCCATCCCCTTAAAAAGAATTTCGCCCCTGAAATTCGTACGTTCATATTGTTCCGTATACCTACGTACTGCCTATAATCCTAGTTCAACTTGATCGTAAGAAGTCTCAAATATCTCCCCCAATCGGTTCAAATGGAATCATTAAATCACTTACCAATTATTGCTCTAAGGCTCTAACAATTAACAACTATAAACTAAGGATACCATCTTTTTACTGTCAAGTAAAGACAGCAAAAATAAATTTTAATCTCAAACATACCAGCTACATTTGTTATCATCACAAGTTCAAGGAAAATTTACATGTCCACCATTCTTCATTTATGTGCCATTCCACCATAATTACATAATAGTAATGTTATTTGCACGCAAAATTTTTACATTATTTTACACATGATTGATTAACTAACTAGTTTGTTAACCAATTTGTTCACATTTTTAATTAATAATAAGCGATTGTTAACGCGGGTGTAAAAATAAGGTGTTCTCTATGTTACACCCGCATTTTTGCTGGTGCAACTTGCACCTCTTTTTGTCAACCAATAACATGGTTGTATTTTGACACATGTGCCTTATGATTTTAAGGGTTGAATACTTGATTGGTTGGACTAAAATTTTGTATTCTTACTTCATAATACATGTATTTGCTATTTGGTCCCTTATTCTTATCTATTAATTTTTGTTTTCGTTCTTTGAGTTTTTTTTTTTTTTTTTTTTACCCTAATGCATTTGTATTGCATCTTATTTTTCCCATAAGAACATGAACAAAATGAGCATAAAATAGATCAAAGAGAACAAACCCAAATCACATCTTAAAGCATCCAAATCTACAGTAAAAATCCAACACCAACAAAACCCATAATCAAATCTGGATAGAAGATGAAAAAGCAACCTAAAAACAAAATGAAATAAACCCAGAAACAAGATGGATTGGAAATCCCCAAATTGAAGCACCACAGACTCGATTATTTTTGTTTCGATCCGACCTGTGCCTTTGTTAATCCCCAAATCGCGGCACATTTTGAGCTTATTATGTTCGTCGCTCGTCGGTTGTCCTGCTATGCGGAGGTAGGATCTTCGCGACGATGTGGTGGTGATGTGCTCGTACGGCGGTGGATGGTGGTTTGAGTTTTTGCAGAGCTTGTTTGGATGGCGGAAGGGCGGTGTACGGGATTGACATGGTTCTGTTGCAGAGTTGGGCAGTGGCCGCGCTACAAAAGTGGGCGGAGGAGATGGGCTATGTTTGGTAGTCGGACAACGGTTCCGTGCAAAGTGGTGGTTGGGTTCGCGGTCGCCACCGTTGAGGGCCACGCGGACGGACGGTTGAGCTCGAGGGAAGCTTCCTCTTGTATTGATTTGATGTTGTTGTTTGCCTTAGCTCCTGCACGTCCACCACCACTTCACTTCGACAGAGCTACGATGAGAGGGATGACCTTCAATCTTCGAAGGAGATGAGATCCGAGAAAGAAGAAGTTAGGAAATTTGTATTTGTGTGTAGTCACTTTTACGGAAATGAAAATATAAATAATGACATTGGAATGTAAAATTAATTTAATAAAATAAAATTATATTTTATTTAATTATAATATACTATAATTACAAATACAATATTTCCAACATCCTATCCTCAAATACACAAACTTTCTGACTTTGACTTCAAAAGAAAAAAACTAATGTCATGTGACAAATTGATTGGTGAGGCATGGTCTACAATAAGGAGTAAGTTACACTTCTTTTAGTGGTGATGCAAGATAGAAGCCACCTTAAAAATAATATAAGATTTTTGAGTGCCATCATCATTTTTCATTACATTTGCAGGCCAAGTTGCTAGCTAGCTACAGAGATCCCACCGATTAATTAATTGGTGCTATCTCTGTTAGAAGATGCTGGAAACAGCTCACCCCATTTCGTTTTCCGACTCGGATTTTCTCCACCAACCTGGTTTCCTTGTTGTGTGCTTCCAGTGCCAATGATTGAAGCAAGCGCTTCTGCCAAAGCTGACTGAAAAGTGGGGTCAGCTGTGATTACTTTAGTTGCTGCAGCTATGGTGTCTGGAAGAGAATGTTGAGAGCCTTGAGAAGGTATTGGATTGTGGTTCCTTTGCATGTAGTAGGAATGGTACATATTTTCCATTGGTTGTTGTCTTCCAAGGTTTATGGTGCTAAGGACGTTCATGTTATTATATGGTTGTGCACTGTAGCTGAGGAGGCCATTGCTCCAAGACATTGCATTAGATTCGGAGGAACTGAAGTTCAGACACGTGGAAGAAGGATATGACCTTGTGATGGGGTTGTTGCTTGAAGTAAATCTAGCACCAAAAAGAGCTGAGGAAGAGGAGGGTGGATTATTCGAAGTGAGGTCAAGAGTGATGGTTGGGTGTGATTGTGAAGGTGAAGATGATAGTGCAGGGTGAGACAGATAGAATTGCTTTGATTTGGAACCATCTGGCAGATAGAAGTTCAAGCCATGAAGATCAGCAGAAGTGGTGGTGTTGGCTGTTAAAGGCATTGAGCCAGAATGTGAGCTTGATGAGCCGGACAATAGCATGGAAGCAGCTGCAGAAGTGGTTGAAGCCATGGCGGTAGCTGAAAGAGGAAGAGGATGGTTGTGGGTCCCTTCGTAGGTGGTGATTAAAATGGACATGTCCTGAGAGCATCTCTGTACCTGAAATATTGCACAGCAAAATGTTTATTTCAATTTTTTTTATCATAACATATTTTACACTTAAGCTCTATAATTTTTACTACGGCCGGTTCATATTTGAAGAAATGTAGGACTAAATCAAACAAATCAATTAGAATGTTTTGGAATGATATAATTTCAATTAATAGTCATAAATATTTAACTTATTTTCAAGAATACCTCTTTCATAAATGATGGGTTATAATTAATGACACTAACACAAATTTCACTAATATGGAAAATAGATATACCTCGTAAATACGAATCATATTATAAAAAATGATATAATTGAAAATGTTTAATATATCTAAAAATTGATGGATGTTCCTTATACTTTGGACCAAAAAATTGGACCATTTTGTTTCTTATATAAGGGATTCTCTAACCTCATACACTCCATTATAAGGGATACTCTAACCTAATACACAAAGCTCTATAATTATCTATCATTTATCCATTATTGTTTCCAAAGGAAAAGTGTCTTGATTAATGATTATAAAGTAAGAAAAGTGTTTTCAGCACATATTTCCACCTGCAATATTGCATATCTCACCACTTTTTTTTTTTAATCATACATCCTTTTACACATAAATCTTAATTAGTTATCATCTAGCCAATGTTGTTTACGGATGAAGATCTTCTGTCTCAATTTTTTGTCACATTCTCTATCCCCCACCAATAACAATTTGACACTTAAAAAAACAAAATCACAACTCATTAATATTTATGCTCAATCCTAACATTTGATTGGTGAGAGACACCGAAACATTATTTTTTTAGAGAGCAGATTTCTATCCGTTGTTTCCAGAGTAAAAGTGTTTCGATCAATAGATATATAAAAGTGGAAAGAAAAGTAATGTAAAAATATTTGATTGCACATGCACACATAATGTATCTAAGGACTATTTATTTAATTTTTTTTAGTACATTGTAAACGCACGAAATTAATTGTTCTATAAATTCCCACATAAGGAAAGTTCAATATTGTGACAAATTGTGTTTTGTATATAGGTTTGAGTACCCTTAAAGTATTCATTTTAATATACTTTTGCTTATAAAAAAAACATGGTGAAAAATTGAAAGTCAATGAGAGTGCAATAGATACCTGTTTTCTTACTGGGCATGATGGTGCAACCGTACAACGATAATAAGCTCGAGGGCAAGGATTTCCCTTTGAAATCTTCTGTCCATATTTCCTCCATTGACATCCATCATTCAACTGTTTCAAGAAATCAAAGTGTGAACAAATAGCTTTTTTATGTTAAAACTATTCAGGTCAGGCAACCCACAATAGTCTACATATATAGATGTATACACACATGTTAATGACTTTAAATTATGTTATGAAACTATAATTATTTTTACAATATTACAATTTTGACCATTTCTATAGTTATATTGTAACGGTAATCAAGTAGTTGTTTCAATTGTTTTCCCAGTTCTGCTCTTTGGGGAAGGGGGTTGGTACGTGATAGTTTTTGAAAAATAGTTGAAATAGTAGAAAAAGGCTTTAGTTGGTAATGGATTGACGTGAGAACTTGGAAGTGGAACTATATGTATTAGATTTCAATTGTATAATTTCAAAGGGAAGGCCTGATGTCTATATATAGGCACTTCTTCACCGCCTTTTAATGGCGGTTCATTATTTTTATATTATTAGACTATTTTAGACCTATTCATTCTAGAGTTTTCAAGAGCTTTTAATAGAAACAAGTATATGTTCTAGCTGCAGTAACAATCAGATATTTCTAGAAATTTGAAGTATTTTTAACACTCCTCCTTGATGCAAATTTCGGTAACTCCGAGCATAGTCCTCAATTGATCGAACTTGATTCTTGATAGTGTCTTAGTGAATATATCTGCAATTTGATCTTCAGTCTTGCAATACTCGAATTGTATTTGCTTAGTTGCTTCTGCTTCTCGAATAAAGTGATATTTAATAGCTATGTGTTTTGTTCTGTTGTGATGAATTGGATTTTTCGCCATTACAATTGTCGATTTGTTGTTGCAGTAGATTGTAGTTGACTCTTTCTGTTGTTCTCCCATATCACTAAGTATTTTTCTTAGCCATATAGTTTGACTTGTAGCTTCAGCTGCTGCCACGTATTCTGCTTCTGCTGTTGATTGTGCAATAGTTGCTTGCTTTTTAGATGCCCAAGAAAATACTCCAGATCCAAGTGAAAAAGCGTACCCTGACGTGCTCTTCATATCATCGATAGATCCTGCCCAGTCACTGTCGGTGTAACCGAGCAACTTTGAGTTGGTTATAGGGGTATACCATATATATACCAAACTCCTTGGTGCCTTATAAATATCTCAAAATTCGTTTGCCTGCTCCAAAGTGAATTTGGCTTGGACTTTGCATAAACCTCGATATAAGACTTGTAGCAGTACATGATATTTGGTCGTGTGGCTGTGAGATATAGAAGGCTTCCGATCAAACTTCTATAAAGCATTGTATCCACCTTTGGTGATCCATCGTCCTTTAGCAACTTTTCATTAGTCACCAGTGGAGTAGCGACTGGCTTGCACTTGTACCTTGAATTTCTTTAGTAGTTCATTCGTGTATTTCTTCTGCGAGATAAATATCCCTTCTTTCCTTTGACTCACCTCAATGCCAAGGAAGTAGTGTATCAAACCCAGGTCTGTCATCTCAAATGTCTTCATCATGTCTTCTTTGAATTCAGCTATCATCTTTATATTGTTGCCTGTGTAGATAAGATCATCCACATACAAGGAGGCAATGAGAGTGTCATACTGACCTTGGGTCTTGATGTATAGTGTTGGCTCACTCTTGCTCCTCCTGAATCCTTTATCTATAAAGTATTGATCAATTCTGCTATACTAGGCTTGAGGAGCTTGCTTCAAGCCATATAAAGCTTTCCTTAGCCTTAGCACTTTGCTTTCGTTGCCTTTGCTCACGAACCCTTGTGGTTGCTCCACGTAAACTTCTTCATGAAGTACGCCATTGAGAAAGGCAGATTGAACATCTAGTTGATAAATCTTCCACCCCTTTTGCGCGGCAAGAGCTATTAGAGCTCTTATTGTATCTAGACGAGCAATAGGGACAAATGTTTCGTTGTAGTCAACTCCAGGCTGTTATGAGTAGCCCTTTGCTACTAGCCTAGCCTTGTGATTTTGTATTGAGCCATCGAGGTTAAGTTTTGTCTTATAAACCCATTTAACTCCAATGATGTCCTTGTCTTTAGGACAATCCACTAACTCCCATGTGTTATTCTTCTCGATCATTCTAATCTCTTCTTCCATTGCCTTGACCCATACTTCTTGCTTTGATGCTGCTTCAAAGCTTTCAGGCTCAAGTATGGCCAAGTTGCAAGTTTCATATATATCCATCAAAGATCTTACTATTCTCGGAGTAGATTCTGGTTAAGAACTTTGTTCTTGCGGAGGTGAAGGGAGCATACCTTGATCTTCTGCTATTTCTTCTTCAATTTCTTCAATTTCTTGGGATCGTTGCATTGGTATGGAGATGTTGCTTTTGACAACTTTTTCTTCATCCCAATTCCAAGTAGCATTTTCATCAACCTCAACATCTCGACTGATGGTAAGCTTCTTTGTTTGTAGGTTGTAAACTCGATAACCTTTTGATTGTGTACTATACCCCAAGAATATGCCTTGCATTGTCTTGTCTTCTAGCTTGTGTTTCTTTTCATTTGGAACATGGATGTAGCAAATTGATCCAAAGACTCTTAGATGTTTGGCCGATGGCTTTTTCCCACTGCAAGCTTCTATAGGAGTCTTATCTCGAACTGCCTTAGTTGGACATCTGTTTAGAATGTAGACAGCAGTGTAAACTGCTTTGGCCCAAAAGGTGTTTAAAAGACCCTTCTCCTTTAGCATTGATCTCGCCATCTCCATGATTGTGCAATTTTTCCTTTCAGATACTCCATTTTGTTGTGGAGTGTATGCAACTGTAAGTTGACGCTCGATGCCTTCGTCCTCACAGAATTTATCGAACTCGCGTGAGTTGTACTCTTTGCCTCGATCACTTCGGAGTACTTTTATATGTTTCCCACTTTTCTTCTCGACGAGGGCCTTAAACTTCTTGAATACTCCAAAAACTTCTGATTTTTCTCTAATAAAGTAGACCCATGTCATTCTAGAAAAATCATCAATGGAAAGGATGAAATACCTGTTGTTGGTAAGGGATGGCGTTCTCATCGATCCACATACATCTGTATGAGCAACCTCTAGCAAGTCCATTACTCTCCATGCTTGGTTAGTTGAGAAAGGTAGTCTGTGTTGTTTACCAAGTAGATATCCTTCACATGCTTCACTATTTTCTTTGAGGCATGGAAGATCTCTCATCATACCTTTCTTATATAGAAGCTTTAAGGCATAGGTGTTGAAGTGGCCAAATCTCCAATGCCATAGCCATGAATCATCAACTTGCACTTTCATGGCAATGTTAGTAGTGTATTTGAAGCTTATTGGAAAACTTCTATTTCTTTTCTCCATTTTTACTTTGGCTATCTCTTGCCTTTTGTTTTTGTTGTCATATATCGTGCATATGTCACCTTCAAAGTGAAGAACATAGCCTTTCTCCATCATCTGACCAATGCTCAAGAGGTTTTCTTTAAGATTGGGAACTAGTAAGACATCTTTGATGAATCTCGTACCTTTCTTCATTTCCACCATAACAGTACCTTTGCCTTTCGATTCGATAATAGCATCGTTCCCCAGTCGAACTTTCACTTTGACAGAGTCTAAAATATCCTAGAAGATGCTCCTATCTTTGGCCATGTGATTGCTGCATCCGCTATCTAAGCACCACTTTCCACCCATTTCATCACTAGAATCTTGGGTAGTATAGAAAAGATGTTGCTCATGGCCATGCTGATGCTGCTCATGGTCTTGATCTTCAACCAAATTAGCTTGATGCTTATTTTTGTTATAGAAATTCTTCTCCACGTGTCCAAATCTCTTGCAGTGTCGACATTGTGGCTTTCCACGACACCGACAATCTTTCTCGGCATGATTTTTTCTCTTGCAAATACCATATGGAGAATACTTATTGTTTCTAGAGAAACCTCTAGAATTTTCTTTGCTTCTAAAATTTCTCGCACTATTATTATTTTTTTCTTCACTTCCATCATTATGAGACCATAATTTTAGCTTTGATTGAAAGGCATTTTCAACTGAACGTTCATCATGCCTATTCAATCTTTGCTCATATACTTCAAGAGATCCCATTAGTTCTGTCACCGACAAGAAAGACAGATCTTTGGTTTGCTTAATTGTTGTCACAATTGCGTCATACCTTTGGGGAATAGAAATTAGAATTTTCTCGACAATTCTCTTGTCAAGAATATTTTCCCCATAGGCCTTCATTTGATTTACTATTTCTTTAATTTTGGAATAATAATCTTTTAATGGTCTCAGACTCTTTCATTTTAATTAATTCAAAATCTCGTCTTAGAGTTTGAAGTTTAATGGTGCGTACCTTGTCGCTGCCGTGAAACTCCTCCTTAAGAATATTCCACGCATCCTTAGCACTAGTAGCTCCCATAATTCTTGGAAAGATCGTGTCGGCTGCAGCTTGTTGTAGAATAAATAATCCCTTCGAGTCTTTTTGCTTATTCTCCTTCAACTCTTTCTTTTGAGCCGCAATAAGAGTTGAAATGTCTTGAGGAATCGTAAATCTTTCTTCTACAATGTCCCATAAATCTTGGAAGCAAAACTATGTCTTCATTTTTACGCTCCAAAAATCATAGTTTTCAACTAAGAAAATTGGGACAAGCATAGATGATAGTTGGGTTGTGTCTGCCAAGGCTCTAGAAAATTTTGCAACTAGTTTAGGATGATTAGGAGATTTTTGTGAAGTAGTTGGGTTGTATTACTACGCTCAGTATATGACTGAATGTAGCTCGGATACCACTGATAGTTTTTGAAAAATAGTTGAAATAGTAGAAAAAGGCTTTAGTTGGTAATGGATTGACGTGAAAACTTGGAAGTGGAACTATATGTATTAGATTTCAATTGTACAATTTCAAAGGGAAGGCCTGATGCCTATATATAGGCACTTCTTCACCGCCTCTTAATGGCGGTTCATTATTTTTATATTATTAGACTATTCTAGACCTATTCATTCTAGAGTTTTCAAGAGCTTTTAATAGAAACAAGTATATGTTCTAGCTGCAGTAACAACCAGATATTTCTAGAAATTTGCAGCATTTTTAACAGTAAGAAAAAGGTGTCGCCCTTGATTTGGTTTTTTTTCTTTCGATAATTAGTTGAGTTAGTTACAACTCAATTAGGAGTTAGTTACATTGTTAGTCTTATAAATAAGAAACTAATGTACATCATTTACCATCTTTTATCGATCAATCAATATGATTCCTTATGAGAAATATTTCTCTCTTTCAAGCTTCCAAGCATTACTTCTCCTATGAAGTTGATCTTCATCTCTATGATCCTGTGATTTGTAACATGGTATCAAAGCAATACCTTGCTTCCGCATATCACCAGGATGAAGATTCAGATTCAGAAGAAGAATATGCTTCTGATTCAGAGGAAGAAGTTCCAGATTCAAAGGAGGAAGAACAACTTGTTCTTGATTTTGGATTCATAGAGTTCGACAGTTTCCACTCCGAACTTGTTCCGATCAAGCCAATCCAACCAGAGATCAAAGGTTCCGCAATCAAGATTGGCGAAATCACATGCTTCCTCATCGGTGGAGGTTCTGTTAATGGAGGTACTTCTGTTGAGCAACAACAAGAATCACCGCCAGATTCTCCGCTGCAGCAACAATCACCCTTCTTGGATCCAGATCCGACAAATCAGATTCTTGCTCCTTCAGCCATCGAGAACGGCTTCAGGTTCTATGGATCGAGGTTCTACTCCGATTTCTTCTTCCTCTCATCAGATCCAATTCGTCTTCCATGGTTCGAGCACGAGAAACTTGTTTTGGAAACCACCACGTCGTCGCCGGAGAAGACGGTTGAGCGCACCGATCTGGTCTCCTCACCACTTCCACAATACTCTGATTTTGTGTTCGATCCCGTCAGAACTCTTAACGCCGTCACCAACTCCGCAATGCCTCCACAAAAAACAGTTCTGATCTTCAATTCTGGTGGAAACCACCGCCGTACGCCGTTATTTTCATCACCGCGCTCAGGGTTTGTCTTCGATCCCGGCGAGCATCTAACAGATTTCTGTGACTCCGTCGTGCGTCGCGGCACAATGGCGGAGGCCTTCCCCAGAATAGCAAGTTCCAGAAGTCTCCACTTCAATCTCGTTTCACTTCTCTCTTTCGATCCAGAGCCACCGTTGCTCGACGCTTGCGCCACCGCGTTGACTCGCACCAGCGACGACTCTGTCTCCGCCATAACCGTCTTTGACCCCGACGGAAACCGTCTTCGTTCCCTGTTAACTCCGTCGTGGCTTCCTCTGCCTTGTGTCAGTAGGGTTTCACTTGGGAGATGGAAAAATGAGTTTGCTAAGTTTGGAAGCTTCCTGAGATTTCCCAGCTTGGGTCCAGGCCCATTATGGTCAAAACTTGGGCCTTGTGTGTTTTCTTTTTAGATTTAGTTGTTTTACAAATTTTTTCTGTCTCTTTGTTGTTTTTGTTGGACATGTTGTAGTTCAAGCTGATAGTGGCACTACCATATATCAGCTTGAGGGGGGGGGGGTAACAGAGGTTATGAGTTAGTTGATAGGTTATGAGTTAGTTGAGTTAGTTACAACTCAATTAGGAGTTAGTTACATTGTTAGTGTTATAAATAAGAAACCAATGCACATCATTTACCATCTTTTATCAATATGATTCCTTATGAGAAATATTTCTCTCTCTCAAACTTCCAAGCTTCCAAGCATTACTTCTCCTATAAAGTTGATCTTCATCTCTATGATCCTGTGATTTGTAACAAAGCTTATGCATCATAGTGAAAAAACTTTCCCCACCTTCTTGGAAGGGTTGAAAAGCCTCCATCTTATCATGTGCATGGCCCTTGATTTGGTGTTCCATCATGTGGTCTATTTGGGAGATTCAAAATGGGATCATATTTTCAGGTAATAGTTGTGATTTTTTCTCCCTCGTAGGTAGGATTAAGGTGGCATCTTGGAAGTAGTTTTTGGTTAAAACAAAGAGTGGTTCGTGTTTGTGTTTTTTTTTTCTGATTGGTGTATTGACTCCAAAGTATGCATTGCTCGGTCTGCATAGCTTGTAACAGGTGTGTGTAAGTCTCTGCTAGTTGTGAAGGTTTGAGAGTGGAATTTCAGCAAAGGGGGTCCTGTCTTGTGTGTGGATTCTCTGTTGTTTATTTTTCTGGTTGCAGGTGATGGTGAATTCGTTGTTTGTGTCATGGTTTCAGTTGTTGCGTTGGGATGCAGGTGCATATGCTTTATTTTGGAGAAGGTGTTGGCAAGAGGGGCTGTTTTCTAGAGTTTTTTCGATGTAAGTTTGGTAACAGTAACGTGGAATTCTCTTGCAAAGGTTGAGATAGGCCTGGAATTAACGCATATTTCACTCCATAGTATTTTGACTTTAGAAGCAGATCCTATCCTATCAATTTTGCTTTCATCAGCCACATAGGTCTGGTGCAGGCTGCTCTGGTGCCCGAGAAGAGAATGATTGTTGTTTTATTCAGCAGGTGCTCAAGTGAAGTTAGATCGGTTATGATGCTGGATGGGTTCTGTAATTAGTTGTTTTGGGAAGCATTTGCATAAATAATTTAATTAAATGTTTATTTAATATATATATTTTTTAAATAAGTTAAAAACAGTTTATTTTCGTAAGTTTTTCTGACAAGTTAGCTTATTGAAATAAACTAAAAACAGTTTATAGGAAGAATATAAATTATTTTTATAAATTATTTATATAAGTTTATTTCCATAAACTATTTTCATACGCTTTTCTAGTTAGTTATGTGTTTTTGTTGTCTTGAGCGAAATTGTTGTTTTTCTTGTAATTTTTATGGATTGAGATATCCCTTGTATCCAATTAATAATATCTAATATTGTATCGGTAAAGTCGATAGTATCAAGCTTGTTTTCTTGCAATTAATACCCATACACTCTATTAACCACAATCCCAACTCCAACAGGTATGCATTTTAAAACCAATGTCAAACTTAAAATTAAGGTTCTCATTAAAAAAATAAAATAAAAAAAAAAACTTAAAAATAAAGACCGAGTGAAATGTATAGAGAGGGAGATATTTACCGTTGGGGTGTCACATCTTGCTCTCACACAAACTCTAGGTTTCTTTGCAGGATTTTCTTGGGAAACTTCATCCTCTCCAGTATCTCTAACTGTCTTGTGTACCTTACGAGGTAGGCAAGCCTCCCCAGCTTCTTCCTTTGGTACTTCAGAACTATTGGCGGGACTTGCCTTTGGCAAATGTTCAGTTGTGCTTCCTGATTTTGATGTTTCAAATTTGCAGTCAAGTCCAAGAGCTAAGTCTTTATATTCTTCCTCCTTCGCTTGTTTAGAGACTTTAGCTTTCTCATCGTTTCTTGGATTACTTGGAAGTCTTCCAAGACTGAGAGAAACTAACTCTGATTCCTTTATTATTTCTTGAAGGTTGTTATTTACTTCATTAGAAGAATTTTTAGTCTCTTGTTGAGCTATATTATGGAACTGCATTTGCAGTGTCCGATAATCATTCAGTACTCGGTTCAAGCACATCTTTAACCGTTGATTTTCTTCTATCACTTCAACCATTTCAGCTTTGGCATTTTCAAGTTCATCAACCTACAATCATGCATGCATAGATCAGACAATTAACGTTTTGTAATTATAATCAATCTTTAAATTATTTCTATATAGTTAAAAAGACAATATAATATTAAAATTAATATATTAATTGAAAAATCTAACCTCTTCCTTTTTGGTTGAGGATGCACTTGGCCCATCCTCCGGAATGGCTCTTTCGGTATTAGTCATGGGTGGCTCCTGTATTACATCCCCCAAAAGCATAAAAACTTAATATGCATATACAAATGCAATTTTCTCGTTATTGTTCATTTTTTCTTTTTCCGGGATGCAAGTATATATAAGTATATGGTTTTGCCAAAGGCATATAATTCCTTATTCCTTCTATTAGGGATGGCAACGGAGCGGGATGGGCACGGGTAGCACTCCCCCCGCCCCTGCATCCGCGGTGTGAAATCCGTGTCCGTCCCCGCTCGTTATCCGCGCGGGTATCTTGCAGGCGGGTATCCAGCGGGTTTTGCGAATATTCGTGGGTTTGCAGAAGAAAATGCTCTTTTTGCTTGAAATATGCGTAATTTCAATTAAAATAACTATGTTCATACAAATAGATGTTACGAAGCTACGAAAGCATTATCCAATTACAAAATTTACTAACAAAAGTAATCAAATACATTTGTTTTCTCCAAAAATAAAAGTTACAAAAGTTAGGATCCACTTAAAACACCCTTGGGTTATGTTTTCTCCTAATACCAAAGCTATAATAAAGGGTATTATAGTAATTTAAGTAACGAGTGCGGGTATCCGCAAGCACGGGTAGTGTGATACCCGGCCCCTCCCCGTTTATAAGCGAGTATTGAAATTACCCGTTTATTTTACCCGTGAGCACCCATTTAACTACCCGTCCTATGCCTGTTGCGGATTTTATCCGCGAATATCCGCTGGTACGGATAAAATTGTCATCCCTACCTTCTATATATAATGATAGAAATTTGAGAGCGGTGCTTGTTAATGCTGGCATAAAAATGAAAAATAATAATTCATATAACTAGCGGGATAAAATTACGAGCAACTGTATGCAATGAAGAGGAAGTATATGAGAAATTGAGCATCTTTTTCCTTCTTTTATGGTAGGAGAAAATCAGAATCTTCTGGTTTTGCATGTGCTATGTGAATTGTCATATTTTACATATCAATCGTATAATTGCTAGCTTCCGGGCACATGCATGATTCAACTCTTATCTATTATTAAACGCTTGTGTAACAATGAATAAATATGTTCGATATATGGATGGGAATCTTCTGTCCCATTTTGATGTACCACATCATGTCCTAACTAATAATATCTTGCTATGTATTTTATGTTTTCAATATTAAATAAAAATTTAACTTACATAACAATATATTATTGGTTGAGACATGGTGCGGTACACCAAAATAGGACATGAGATTTTCATCCTATATATATTGAGGATAAGGATCACTTGACCCATTTTTGTGTATTACACTATGTCCCAACCAATAATATCTTGCCATGTAAGTTAAAATTTTATTTAATATTGAAGAAGTGTAATACATGCTAAGATATTATTGGTTGGGACATGATGTGGCACACAAAAATGGGACAAGAGATCAAGAGATCCTTATATATATATATATATATATTGCAAATGATATGCATGTATACGGGACATGTGTATTACTTTTTAATGGACTTTTTGGTTTGCATTAAACCCGACAATTACTAAAATTTAATGTACGTTTTAATTGTTTTTGTGTCCCCAAAGTGAGGCCTATAAGAGGCCTTAAATGGGGAGAGGGGAGAGGATCGAGATCTCCTGTCCCATTTTGGTGTACCACATCATATCCCAACCAATAATATATTGTCATGTATTATTTTTTTCAATATTATACAAAATTTTAACTTACATGATAAAATATTATTGGTTGAGAGATGGTGTGGTACACCAAAATGGGACAGGAGATCCTCATCCGAGGGGAGAAGGGAAGGAAAAGAGGCGGAGCGGCGCGGACTAATTTGAACCCAGGTATTCACAATCAATGTATCGTAACTTAACCAAGTGAGTGACGTAAGGGGATATGTATGTTTTGATTTTAGGATAAACAAGCTGCTGATCAGCTGAGTAAGACAAGATTTATAGAGAAACACAATTAGTGATTATAAAAGAAAGACTACTATGTCTCTAATATTACTATAATTGTCCCCTAATTAATTGAATTTTTTGACAATCCAAACGGGTTTATTGCAACCTCAAATGGGTATATACTTTTTTTTTTACAAGTAACATTGCTTACATATATTGTTTAGAGCAGAAATTTGATGAAACCAACATCCAAGTTTTATTAAATATGTTTAGATTTTGGAAAACAAAATAGTCAATAAGAAAAGGATAAAAAAAAAAGAATTAGAGATACTATCCTCATCAAAATCATTGAATTATCTAACCATATTATAAAAGAATATGATGCAATCTTTATTTGTATTAAGACGTTATCACAACAGGAACTTATCATCTTTTGACTATTTGATGCAAATTATATTGAAATAAACAAGCTGCTGATAAGTTGAGTAAGACAAGATTTATAGAGAAACACAATCGGTGCTGATAAAAGAAAGACTATTATGTCTCTAATATTACTATAATTGTGCCCTAATTAATTGAATTTTTTGACAATCCAAACTGGTTTACTGCAACCTCAAATGGGTATATACCCTTTTTTTTAACAGGTATTATTGCTTACATATATAGTTTAGAGAAGAAATTTGATGAAACCAACATCCAAGTTTTATTAAATATGTTTAGATTTTGGAAAACAAAATACTGAATGAGAAAAGGATTAAAAAAAAGAATTAGAGATACTATCCTCATCAAAATCATTGAATTATCTAACCATATTATAAAGGAATATGATGCAATCTTTGTTTGTATTAAGACGTTATCACGTATATCTATCTCTAAAAACAAACACACATAATTATATATATGATTGAATTACTTTCAACTTTATCATAAAGAAATTAAATCTTCGCTATGTTTAAACAATATATATATATAGATATAGGTAATGCTTCTTGAAATTAATTAGAAATTGTTTATCCGAGTGCTAACAAAATGAATTGCTGATGTAAAATTACAAAAAGTTTCCAGATCACGACAATTTGATCAATTTTCTTTAGCTTGATTTTCACTACCAATCACAAAACACCATATATAAGGGGCTATGAATCAAAAAGAATTAAAATTCATGGCAATTTAGATATTAGCAAAAGAATTAATGTTCACCTCGATAACAGTTTCTTGTTTACGACAGGCTTCATCATCATCACCAACACCAGACTCACTTCTCTTCTCGTCCTTGCTTCCATCACCTCTAGATCTTTCCGAACCAAACTCCATATGCAGAGAGATAGTTTTACTTTCTATCTTCTTCTTTCTGCGATAACTTTTCTTATCGATATGCTTTCTGCGTTCTGGGTCAGCAAACAAAGGCCTCGTTCTATGTTAATATAGAGAGGAAGAACTGCATCAAGTATTTGACTCTTGAAAATAATTAACAAGTTGAAAGAAAAAAAAAAGCTATTAATTAGGGTCGAGGTATCCAACACGGATACACACGTACAAAATGTCAAACACAAGGCAATCCAATTGTACTCAAAGAAATAGTGAACGAAAGACATTGTAAGAGTAAACTATTGTTTCGGTCTAAAAACTTTATATAATATAAGTCGGAGAAGAATTCAACTTCAACGCTTGAGACAAGATGTCAGAGAGAACGAAAGAGAGGATGAAGCCGTAATAGTCGGACACCGCCTACTAACTACAAAATGGCATCGTTGAAGTTTCGAATATTACAAAAGTCACATGGAGCCAAAACAAGAGTTTAGTACGGTCAAACATTTTTGCTACCACCGGTGACGGGAGCCTTCCTTATCATGTATATATTAATTTCTACGTCTTCTCTTAGAGTCAAGCAATTTTAACCTAGTAGGACGTATCACCATTAAATATCTAATTTATTTTTAGGGTTAGCTTAATTGGTAAAAGAAATTCAAGTTGACACTTGTTATATGTTTTATTAATCGCATGAGTCCTTCCGAGGAAATTCAGCTATATATCTAGAGGACTGAGGTAGGGGATCCTCTTACCCTTTTTCCTTTTTTTGTTTTTTTTAAGTAGTGGTTGAAGGGTTGATTTTTTTTTTTTTTTTTTTTTGATATGCTAAAATTCATTGATAAAAGGCAAAATCTGAAGCATAAGTCATGCTAACAGACAGCCATTGAGTGCAAAAAACTGCACTATGTGCACCAGAACAAAATCAGTACCGTTGCCCCATTTGCACAGCAAATAAAACGAATTTACATAGCCCTCCTACACATAAAAGAAGGCATCGACCATACCCAGAATACATAGAGAATTAACCCAGGTCACACCCAAACCAGCACCCAGTAAAACAACACTAACAGGAGGGTGAACTGATTATCAACCATAGATACCTGGCGAACATTGTAACAACACCGACAAAATCCTAACAGCAACAGAGCCACCACAAAATCAAGAACAGAACATTTACAACTACATGAAGAAAATGATGATTTAGCGACCAAAATTTGTGATCAAAAGTCATTTGTCGGTACTAGTTATGGACCTAATGACCGTTATAGTAATTTTGATAGTTTGGTCGCTTTTATGTGTTTAGCAACCGCCTTAGCGACCGATGTATATGGTCGTCACAAAAACGATCACCAACAATGAAATCTAAAAGTCAACTATGTGGACCAATTAGCGATCGATTTTGTGACCGTGTAACAGCCACATTTAGCGATCGATATAAAGTTGATCGCTAAGTTAACTGTAGACTGATTTGGGTTGCCTTTTAGCGACGAATTTAACAACTATTACTCATTTGATATATTAGCAATCGTATTAATGACCGAACCAATTTGGTCGCTAAATTAAAATCACTAATTTGAGTCAGCGATCTTCTTCATCATTTCTGCAAACACCGAGTCCGTCTAGCTCACTCATTTCTCCTCTCTCAGCCTCCACTGCCTTTCTTCCCTCCATTGCAAATCCCTCCTTTCTGCGAAGGCCACCCTCTTTTTCGCGACCCAAATTGCGGCCACCGTGCAGAAGCTACCAGCACTACAAGAAAATAGTAATGTAGCGATCGAAATCAGCGACTGCAAAGAATCGACCATAATATTTTTAGGATTTTGGTCATTGGCTTCCATCAGCGACCGAATTAGCGATTTATGACTTCCGTCGCAAATATTCTCATCTCAAATTCGGTCGCTAAATTGGAAATTGTATAAAGGTCAAATTTGTTGACTCATTTGCGACAGCGTTAGCAACTCTTCAACGGTTATTTTTTAGCGACGACAAAAATGTGGTCGCTAACCCTAAATTAGTTATGTGCGACTAAGTTAGCAACCAATATATTCGGTCTCTAAATCTAAAAATCCCTAAATCGAGCCCGCGTCCCCTTCCCCCTTCATTTTACCATTTTCCCTCTTTCCCCTTCATTCTCACTCTCTGCGACTTTTGACGTCCATCGTCCTCCCACTCCCTCTCCCTCTCACTCTCAAGCTCTAGTGACCACCCTCTCTCTCAAGCTCTGGTGACCGCCCCATGTAAGCTCCCTCTGTCTCGCTCATCACTCTCAAGCTCCGGCAACCGCAACCACCATCGTCCTCTCTGATTCCTATCCTCATAGCACAGGTAAGCTCATCGCTCTCTCCTCACTCTCTACATTTGGGTTTAAAAAACCTCTCATAGGTATCTCAAACCCTCTCTTTGTTTAGGGTGAAGCAAGCCTCAATTAAGTTGTTCTCTTTCTCGTCTCCTTCTGCAATCGGTAAGCTCTCTTTGTTTTTTACTGTTAATTTTGACTTCTGCAATGTTGAAATGCTCCCTTGTTAATTTTGAATTATGCAATCACTACAAAAAAACATGTGTTTAGCTACCGAGCATTTCCGTAGCTAAATCCTAAAATTCGGTAGCTAACCGAATTAGCTACCGAATTAGCTACCGCTAGAAGTTGATAGCTAAAGTGCTGGTAGCTAACTGTTTAGCTACCGAATTTAACAACTGGTAGCTAATAGTGACCAAATTTTTTTGTAGCTAAATATTAAAAATGCGGTTGCTAAAGTGGTCTGAATTACATATTCTGGAAACCATATTAGAGACCGACTTAGTTACGGAAGCAATCGGTAGCTAATTGCGACCACCACAATTCGGTCGCTATAATACTTAGCAGTGACCAAGTTAGCAACCAAACAACACTTCGGTCGCTTACTACATTCTGACCAATTTAGTGACCAAACAATAATTCGGTAGCTAATTATATAATTTTTTAAAATAATTTTTATTTTACAGAATTACCATTTTTTTTTCCAAAATTACCAACCTGCTTAAAAACTGAGATAAATTGCATAAAAATTATGCTCAACTCAAATAAAACAACATAAATGATCAAATATATGTATAAACATCTAATACATTAATATCCAATCCAAAAAGAAATAACACAATCTAATACAATAGTCTTAGTAACAAAATGCAACAAAATGTAATATCAATGTGCTGAGGGGGTGGGGGTTCCAGCTATCCTCGGGCTCGTCATCGTCCTTAGGAACGGCACAGGAGGAGACCTAACAAATTAAATCAAACTAAGTAAATGATGAAAATGAAATAAAATCAAACTAATTATAAACATCCACCTACCTCTGTCCAAGCAAACTGTGAGTTGAGGACGACTTTAAAGAGAGAGAAACACACCTGTAATACCAAAATCCATTTTTGAAATACATCAATATGTAACAAAAGCAAACTTACTTTCCTATTTTTATCACCACTACCATTAGAAAATGACAATACAAGAGTTGAACTTAGAGTAGTAACAATTTACTGGATTTCAAAACAATTTACAAGTTAAGAAGGAAAAATTCCATTAAGCTATAGGATTGCATCAAGCGTGAGAAGTTTAAAATCATAGGAGCATCTCTAACAGCAACAACAGCAAACCAAGGCTTGCAGCAAGTCAGCGGAACAAGTTTTAATTGTGCAAACAACACAACTTATTAAAGATCAAGCCCATGTAATTAGTTGTATAAATAGTAGTATTAAAAAATTACATTCATTCATGATGGATAGAGAAAGAGCCCATCTTTTTTATTTCTCTTGTATGGCAACAAATTACATTCATTTTTGAGGCATCTGACGAGAATTCCCTGAATTCACATTTGCAGTTACAATTTGCCAAAACCAACATAAAAGATTAGATGCTTAGTGAAGGTCTCAATATCAATCAACATAGCACAAAAGTATTCACTAAGTTCATTCAACCTTTTGGGACATACTACACCTGCACAGGCTACAACACTACTGTTAATAGGCCCTTTCCTAGATTATTGGTTTACAAACAACAGAGTTAACAGATATGCCTATAACACAAGCTCTTTGGTAAGTGCTAAAGCATAGAAAGATATCAATGCTATAAAATTCAATGTGTAGATCCTAGATTATTTTTTTCTCTCTGAGAAAATGAGTGCATGCATTTGTAGATTTACATGGATGTGCATGTTATAGTGCATGGCTTGAAGTATTAAATTGATGTTGATTGGACTTCCACATGTATATATCCAGATAATTGTGTATATGATACATGCGGTCTTCTTTGTATGCCTGTGTGTTTATACATGACTTGTTATTTAGACATGCCTTATTGCTTTAGATACATAATCTGCTGATCTATGTGCTTAGCTTGTCTCAAATACTTTTTTACATTTATTTTACATTGCTAGTTGCTGCAAAGCTTTTTAGCTCCTTTTATTATTAATCTTTAATCTTTATTTATATAAGTGGAATGTTTTACTATTACCTGTGGCAATTCCTTAAATTTAGTCTATGAGGCCTCCTTAGTCAGTTTCTATGTTCAATAGCTATTGTCCTTTTAGTTGCACATGAAGATTTCCAACATTTGCTCTGCGCATGCTCCAGATATAATTAAATTAATTTCAATGGCATATATACAAGGAGTTGAAATTTGCCTTTGCGATCATAGTTCCTCGAATTCTATGAATTTTTTTAGAATACTCTTTTCTTGAAGGATATTCAAGAAATTTTCGGATTGCCTAGTATTCCACCAATTAGTAACCCAAGATTCCAGACTTTTATTAAATGTAAAAGAGATGCACCAGGGCAAAAAGACTATAGATGTAAGATATAGAAGGGGAATGAATGCTTTCTTTTTTGGCATTTAAAAGTCATCTTTGCTATCAAAAAGTCTCATTGCTCAAATTTGCCTCTGTAGATAGATCATTCATAATTCATAAGGATTCTTGTATGACCTTTTTGTTACTTTTGTTTTATGTTGATTGATATTAAGACCTTCACGATTGCATTATTCATCACATAGATCAAGACACATTCATCATTCAAAAAAAATAAACAAAGACAAAGTTACATAAAACTAAACATCAAGCAAACATATTACATGCAGGACACAATGCAATCTCTGCCACACTATGGTATAGTGTAATAATAATATAACTTACTTTGAAATCATTCTGCATAATGTCAGATATAATGAAAGCAACTATTATGAAATCGCAAAAATCACTCACTGAGGATATGAGTGAGTGCATAGCTCCCACCGAAGCCAAATTCACAGAGATACCCATATGAATGGGTTGTGAATTCATTTCTAATTTCATGAAGCAATGAGATCTTTTTAACCCAAATGGAATGGAGGCAGTGAGGGTTTTTAACCCAAATGGAAAAATGCAAATGGAGAGAGTGAGAGGAGCTTACCTGTGCTCGGTGTGAGGAAAGGAATCAGAGAGGGCGGTCTCCAGTGGTTGCCTCCCAATGGTCTCCGATGGATGTGTGCGGAGGAGAGTGCAAGAGGGGAGGGAGCTGACAGTTGCGGAGGAGAGTGCGAGAGAGAGAGGGGGAGACTAAGTGCAGAGTTAGGGAGAATTTTCCTGAGAATAGAGAGAGAGTGAAAAATGGGGGGAGGACACGATTTAGGGTATTAAATTAGTTACGGAAAGGAATCGGTCGCTAAATATGTCTTTGATCTCCTAAGTGATTAGCTACCGACAGGAAAGGGGTTGCTAATGTCAAAATAGTAACCAATCGGTCGCTGATTTGGTAGCTAAAATGTCAATAAGTTTGACTTCCAAAATTTTAGATTTGGTGACTGAAATAGCTACCGCATGTATTGCGACCCACTATTTCGGTAGCTAATTCGGTAGCTAAATGAAAATAGTAACCATTTTTTAAAAACCTCAAAATTGGTAGCTAATACGGTACCTAATTGTGACAGATGTTTTTCGGTAGCTAAATTCGGTCGCTAAACACACATTTTCTTGTAGTGAATGGTGATGCAATATGTTTAATGTTTGTTGTTCTTTAACTTGTTGTTTTGATGCTCTTTACCTTGTTTGCTTCATTGTGCTGGTCTATTCAGTGTTGTTATGTCTATGTAGTTGTTATTTAGGGTGATGATGTTATGTATATTGGTGTTTTGGCTTACTATGGCTGCTATCTTGATGTTATTGTATGATTACTGTGGCTGCTATGTCTGTTGCTTGTATATTGGTTTGAGCACCTCGTGTGCTGATATCTATATATTCTCTTTGTTTATAAGAAAATGAGTTGAATGTGCTGGATTATTAAGAGCTATTGGCATTAAGACTTGTTTGGAGGGTTTCTCAATCTTTAGGGACTAGTTATGTTGTTGATAATTATATGTTTGTTTTACAGTTTTATCAGTCCCAGTGCACTTTATGTAAAGTGACGGGACCATTGCAATTGTATTAAAGTTTTATTTTTGTATTAAAGTCTTAGTTTCCCTTTTGAGGTTCCATATTAATGAGCATGTGGACTTTAATAAGGTACCACTCATTGTATTGAATCTTGAATTGTCCAAGTTGGACAGTTTGGGAAGAACCTTTTTCTTCACTTAGTTAGTAGTTATTCATTAATACTCTTATCTTATACTTGATGTAATTTCAGTATATTACATTACCTATTGTTTTCTGGATGCATACTGGATCGCGGTGGATGTCACCGCGTTCAAGTCGTGCATGTACACTGGAGACTAATGGGAAATGCTGCCGAAATTTCGTCAAGTATAGGGAATGAGAATTAATGACGGACTATTAACGGAGTGTTGAAAATGAAGGCAAACAAAGTAAAGACTAGAATGAGGGTTGAATAGTGATTACCTAAAACCTTTTTCAAACTAGAAAATCATTTTATAAATAAGAGCAGAGTTATACTTAAAAAATGATCAGACGCATGAGACGTCTTAAACAGAAATAAGATACGAGATAAAAAGAGATGTAAAGATTGTTCCAGTTAATCAAACTCAATCCCTAGTTAGTATAACAGATATATAATCTTAAGCATAAGGAGATAAGGGAGTAGATAGAATTACACACTGATGTATCTTGGTTCACCAACACTAATTTGATGTGGTTACCTCCAGTCCTTGGCTTCACCAAAATTTCACTATAACTGATCTGATTTGCACACTTAGCCTCTTCAGGCTCAATCAATAAGTATTGTTCTTCACTGACCTCTCCAGGATGTTGAATATTCTTTGCACACATAGCCTCTCCAGGCTCAACGAGTATTATTCTTAACCGACCTCTCCAAGTCGTTGAGTATTCTTTGCACACATAGCCTCTCCAGGCTCAATGAGTATTATTCTTAACCGATCTCTCTATGTCGTTGAGTATTCTTTTTGAATAGCCTCTTTTGGCTCTCGTAAATTTTGCTTGAGGGTTACATTGAAAGTAATATCTCAATCACTCACAGAGTGTGTTTACAATTAGATACTGAGACAATTTTCTCTTATCATTTCATAGAATTGGATGTATAATGAGGTACATAAGAACTAATAAGGATCTTCCTCAAAAGCATTATCATGAATGTTTGTGTGCTAAATTCATTGAGTAGACGTCCTCCTTTGAGATGAGACGACTAATCCTCTTCAGCTATAATGAAGTGAGTTTGTCATGAGTGCTCATACTAAAGCTTTGGAGAATAAAAAGCACAAATTCCTCTTCATGTCACTCTTAGAGACGATACCAATCTTTTTCAAGAATATTTACTCTTAGCATTTTGCTCTTTTTTCTATTTTACTCTTGCTGTTGCTTTTTGCTTCATATTCTCATCATCTTTGTCTCTCATCTACAGTCATGCTTCTCAAGCATACTGTCTCATGGTGTAAATTTCTTGTTCTACAGAAGCATCAGAATATGCTCACACATTCTTGCACCATATGTTGCTACACCTCTCTATGTTATTCCTCTTTACAATCTACAATATATATTCTTCTCAAGAATTGAGACCGTTGAGTTGATGTGGCTTTTGTATTCTCGTACAGAATAGATCCGTTCTGATAACTTCTAATGAAGAGTTCTGTTGGTCTTTCTTTATCAGAAGGAAATAGATACTTTTACTGTGGCAGTGGACTCATTTTCTATTTTGATGTAAGCTGTAAATAGTACATAAAATTTTTTTTTTTTGCAATATCCAGAGAGAGATATTTCATTCTTCGAGGATGGCAGTTTGCTTTATCAAACTTTGACTTTCACTTAGCCTGTAACATCCTCATTTTCATCACCTTAATTAATGTATGGATGCATGCATGTTTGTTTGATAAATACCATCATGGCTTGAAAGTGTGCTTAAAGGACATGTTAAGAATATGGATGAATTGGATGAGAGAATAATGAGGAACAAGTGACCCAGAGCAGAATACTCAAGCGTGGAGTAGGAGAACGCTCAAGCGTGGAGAGTTTGGACGCTCAAGCGTGGTCCCTCTGACTAGTTGACTGGCTGTGATAGGACATAAAGTGACACGTGTCATTTACGCGTCGCAGCTGGAACGTGCGGGGCGGTGCCTTGGCGGTGAGGAAACTTCAGCGCTCAAGAGCTGCAACTCTAAAGCGTGGAGACCCTGAACGCTTAAGCGTTGTCAGCAGAGTTTTACCTCGATAAATACTCCTTCTTTTTCACCACGGGAGAGTTTTCCCATTTTATCTGGAATTGAGAGCACGAGACCGAGAGAGAGACCATAAGAGGTTAGAGCTTTGATCCAAGTTTGTGATCCGTTCTTTCGTCCTATTCCAGTTTCGATCGTGTTTTCATGATCAACGCGACTTCTACTACAATTCTACCAGTTTACTTCCGTGATTCGATGAGGGTAAGCCGAGGTTCCGGATCTACCTACATTGTAGCTATACAATGTTCTCTTATGGCTTAAGCTTCTATCCACGGTCCTGGCTTCGTATTAGGGCTAATGTTATAGTTTGCATGTTGTTTCCACTATTAGGGCAAGTTTGAAAGCTGCGTTCATGACCCCGTTGGTGAAGGGACCCACGGCTGTGAAGGCAAGGAGAGGAGCTAGAAGTGCTCGCTGTGTTCGTTATTATTGCTGCATAATTGCTATCAGGTTGGGAGTGTAACATCTTGATTTTCGCTGTTTCTAAGGTCGGAAATGAATATAAATAAACTTATATTTTATCTGACATTTAGAAAATGATTTTGACTAAACCAAAGTCATATTCATACTCTACGCTATCATAGGGGGCTACGGTTAAATTTTGGGTTGAAAACTCAGACGGAGCCCGGTCTACGTTTTCACTGACAGTAAGATTTTACTGATCAGAAGGCCTAATTTTGACTCGTGAACGAAACAGTTAGGTTATAGAATCGAATTTCCACAAATTTTGATAAAATTGATTTTTCGCATTAAAAAGTGAAATAATATAAGTTATTCGGACGAAACCTTAAATCGGGTGAAGAATGGAGTTAAATAAGGATTTACCGGGATCCGCTAACGGATAAACTTGAAGTCACGTCGGGTCAAATCACCCAGGAAAACATGCCAGTGTCATGATGACTATAGAAAATATCTGGATGCGAAAAGACCAAAATGCCCCTAACCTTTTTCATAATTACCATTTTCCCTAAGGTGAAAAGTCTTTTCTACCCTTAAGTGAAAATTTTTTGGACCTTCCTATCCTTGCCCCTAAGCCTCACGCCCCCCACCTTCATTAAGCACTCCACCATTTTCCTTCATAACTCCATTCTTTCTCTAACTTTCTCACTTTTTCTCTCATTTTTCTCAAGTGGAACTTAAGAAATTTTGTTAAGAAAAGTTGGTGATCTTACTCATTTTCATCAGTTAAGGAGGTAAGGTTACTTCCTTTGATCCTTTGAGTTCATATTCTTCCCCAAAATCTTGTTTTCCAATCCATGATCATGTATGTTCCATTTCTAGATTCAAACTTCATAAATCTCTAGAAAATTGTAGAAAAATCCTTTTAATGTGAAACCAATTTCTATGAGTTAGTTTCATAATCCTCTTTCATTATCCAAGAGTATGTGATCAAAAGACATTCATAGCTCATTTTTCCTAGAGGTGGCCGAAACCATGATCTTGAAGGATCATGAGTTTTTGATTCAAAGTTTTGTGTAAAGAGGCTTGTTTTAGTGTTAGGTATACCTAAGGATCATTCATCCAAGAGATAGGAAATTTTAGACATCTCTAGCTAATTTTAGAGCCCTATGGCCGAACCCTAAGTCTAAGGAAATAGGGAAATTTGTGTGGTTATATGTTGATGTTTGGATTGATTGTATGAAAGTAGTTGGTGTTGAGTGTTTGGGCTTGTAATCGGAAGATTCGCGGACCAGGCGGACGCGACTTTTCGTTTGGAGGATTACTTCAAGAGGTAAGGGGAGATAACCTGAGGAATTCAATTTTCGATGACTATGTACTGTCTGTATTGGGTGAAAGTATGTAGTTGTGATGTATTGTAATTATTTTGCAGAGTGTTTTATTTATTTCTTAATTATGCTTGCTTATGATTAATTGTGCTTAAGTATGTTTACTTGTGTTTAATTATGCTTAAGTATGCTTGATGATGTTTTTGTATGCTTAGCATGACATGTTGGCTGAAATGATGATTGGTATTGTGCTAAGGACCTAACATGGGTTAGAGTTCAAACTAAGTAAAGGTAAAAGTTTCAAAAAGCTTGAGACATAAAGTTTAGCGGAGGGAAAGTTAAGTTTTTGAAAAGATTCAAAGACAACGCGTTTTGATGTTTTGTTTTGAGAGAACGAGAAAGCGAAATAGATTTGATTAATAAAATTAAAAGACATAAGGAAAGAAAAGTGAAAACAAGTTTTAGTTCAAGAAAAGTAAGCTTTTAAGATAAAAAGTGCTTCTAGAAATCATCAGTCGTTTTTAAAGCGATAAAACGACTCTTCGAGCAAAAGTATTTTCAAGGACTTAGTTTTGGAATCAAGTTTGTTTTATCAAAGGAAAAGAGTTTTCACGAACTATATTTCAAGGTTTTGGTGATTTACCAAGGTATTTGAAAAATAGTAGTTTTGACCAAGAGTTTTCACGAGCTATGTTTCCAAAGTGTTGCTGTTTTATTAAAGTTTGTTTTCAAAAGAAAAGTGGTGTTGATAAGGAGTTATGTTTTATAGAAAACCAATCCCGATGACTTGTGTGTAAGCTTCGGTGATGCGGGTTTTGTTTTTGGTATTTCAAAAGGAAAAGATAATTTGAAAGCGAACCTAGAAACCGAGACGTCGGAGTTCTAGTGTTTTGCAGAACACGTGGATCAAGGATCCATGTTAGTGATATGGTCATGTAGGCTTGTGGACGTTTGGTGTTAGCATGATATGGTAATGAAATCCATATAATGTGAAGCACTGTGCCTATATTGGACAGCGTGATATGGTAAGAAAATCCATATAAAGTGAAGCATTGTGCCCTCTATTAGACGGTGTGATATGTTAAATACTGTGTGCCTTATTAGGCTATCGAGTTTGATCGGCTCATTTATAGGATGATGGGATTTCCGAAAATTAAGAATCAAATGTTAAAGGTTATATATATGGAAGTGTCATGCATATGTCTTTCAATACAATAACGACTGTTGGGTATGAGACCCTTGCTTTACTTCACTGTTATGATATTCTGTATTATGCTTATGATGCTTCTGAGCTATATCTGTCATATGGGTATATATGTGAACCTGCTGTGTATGTGGGTATGTAGTCATCGTACTTTGAGTTCATATATTGGTTTCTCACCCTTGCTGTATTTCTGGGCTCTGCTGCTTCCCTCTTGGCATATATTATTATCGGTATACAGATGGGACCGAAACAAGGAAGCTGAGCCCATTCGGGGGTTCGCTCCATAATATTTGAGCGACGTGAGGACCCTACTGCTTGGGCCATACATTCGAGGGACTTTCCAACGGGTTCTACTAGTTTTGTCGGACCAGCTTAGGGTTTCTTTTGAGGTAGTGATTTTTGGGTAGTCTGTTATCGACTACTGATGGCCATGATTTTAGAGGTAGGATTCTCAGACTATCGCTACCTAGTTTTTAGACTTATAGCGTTTTATTGGTGTGTCTTTTGGAAACGGACATGTTTTGTCCAAGGTTCTGCTATATATAAGGTTAACTGATGGTGCATATATATGTATATGAATAGTGTTGATGGTCATCTTGAGTAGATGTAGCTTAATGTTGTAAGAAGAAAAATTTTATCACGATTTTCGAAGTAAGTGAGATCTAAGTAAAGAAATTCTATTTTCCGAAAGTAACCAGCAAACTTGTATTTCGTATTTTTATGTTGTTTTTGGATCACCATGTGATGCCAGATTAGGGTGTCACAGGGAGAAAGAGTTATGTGACGCTCCCAAAACTTAACCTTCCTAGGTCTGATACCATAAGCACATAGATAAGGCTTAATGGAAACTTAAGCAGGTTAACAAATTATTACAGTCCAAGGTCACACATCAGAGTTCCGCATGGAAGCCATGGCGTAAAAACAACAACAACAGAAATAGACACCCCACTGGCCGTGGTACTAACTCACCAGAGACTCAATGATACCTTAGAGGTTTCTCTCTCTACTCAAGAAGCATTGATGTCAAACTTGTTTCTCTCGGTGGAGTCCACCTCGGCTCAGCTTCACTTGCTGCAACACTTCCAATAACCAACCAGCGCCTCCGCCTTCAGATCACGACCCAAAAAACGACAAACATGGAAAGATAAGGAAGCATGCACAGGAGGTAAAAAATGCTACAATATCACGAAAAGGGATATCACGTAGCATATAATACATCAACACACACAACAGTAAGCACAACCGGCAAACACATCCATCTCTCGAGTTCATCACAACATTCAACCTCCAGGTTATCACAACTAGGGATCACCGCTTACTCTACATGCACCACTGAGTCTATATGATTGGCTAATTCTACAACGCGCACTCTTACCATGGGAATACAATAGTCAACCTGCAACTGTGAGGAATGACAATCCAATCTCCAACTGTGAGGGTGGATGTTCACCAGGTAAGAATGGCTCCTCCAACTGTGGGGACATTGAGTCGGACGTTCAGGTAATCGACTCCTGAGTTTCCAAGACAGTGCAACTTGGTTCTTCCAACTGCGAGGAGCACTGCCTCCCCGAGCCCCTCCACTTATGAGAAGACCCGAGAAGTTCTCCAACTGTGAGAAAGCACCTGCATCCCTCCAACTATGAGTTTAGCCATCTTGGTTGCCCCAGAGTGTCTACCTCGAACACCGACCTCGTGTGACAACCACTCAAACTGCTATTGCAATTGTACACATGGCTTTTCACCACAACAATGCAAATGCTATGATTATGCAGCCATCATCTCGACAATGTCTTAGCAACAACTTAATTAACGTCTCAAGGTCCACATCCTCCAACTGCGAGGATGTCACTCTCCAACTATGCGAGCCACCTTCAACTTAGATCATCTGGCTTATAACATCAACTATGAATCCAATAACACCAACCACTCTATCCTTCTAACATCACACCAACCGTCTCCACAGTCAATCAAGATCATATCAATCACAATCACATGTTATAGTATAGCAGCATATCATCATTACAGGCATACCAAAATAGTAATTAAGCATATTATCATAAGCATCTCATCTAACATGTTATCATGTATGACATGATTTAATCATGTTATCAATTACCACAGATAAACACATATCCTCAATCAACATATGTCATAGATCGATCCTAACGACGATAAACCCGCAATGCCTAAAACTGCATTGGTATCACACACTAGTAGTCCCCAATGTGAGTTAGGTATTAGCCGTTACTCAACCACTGGTAGGGTTTGAGGAGCCCTACACATGTTAACAATTATAGACTACGCCTACGATTCCCAGATATTTGTGGTTTCTTCCTCCTCACCTGGTAATTAGTTTCGGTACACTCTCGTATCCACGGACAACCTTGACCCTTGATCCCATGAGTACCACGAACACACTGAGCTCTCCAAGCTCCCTTCACAGCTGCGGCCCAACTCCTCCAAAGGGTCCCGAATGCAATTCCGAAACTAGCCCTAATCACGGAAACAACACGTAAACTATAAAATTAACCCTAATACGAAGCTAGAACCATGAATAGAAGCTAAAACAATAGAAGACCATTGTATAACCATAATGTAGGTAGATACGGAACCTCGGCTTACCCTCGACAGTTCAAAAAAGTAAACCGGTAGAATTGGAGTAGATGAAGAGCTGATCACGAAAAGAACAACGGAATTGAAACTTGGATCAACAACCTTAACCCTACCTCTGTATCCTTCTAGCTCGAGCTCTCTGTTCTGGTGAAAGTGGGAAAACTCTCCCATGGTGAAAATGAAGGCTATTTATAGAGGTAACATTTAGTTGACAACGCTTTAGCATTCTAAATCTCCACACTTTAGCGTTACAACGCTTGAACGTTGGCACTCTCAACGCTTGAGCGTTGAACTTTCCTCACCGCTAAGGCACCACCCCTCACGTGCCAGCTGCGACGCGTAACTAACATATGTCCCATCGATGCCAATCAACTGGTCAGAGTAGCCATGCTTGAGCGTCCACCCTTTTCCACGTTTAAGCGTTAGCACGCTTGAGCGTTCCCTTGGTCCACGCTTGAGCGTTATGCTCTGGATCACTTATTCTTCATGCTTTTCTTATCCAATTCAGCCCTAATTCTTGGCGTACCGTCTAAGCATATTTTCCAACATAAAACACTCATCAAGCCTAAATGCACATACATCCATATATTAATTAAAATGATGAAATTGAGGATGTTACAAGTTAGACACGTAGGGGAGGAAAGAGTAGTCTATATAGCTTTGTTGTATATTTTGCGTGTGTAGGGGAACCCTAAACCCTATGTGAGGTTGAGCCCTGGCAAAGTACCTAAACCCTAAGTTTAGTCTACTTTGGGCTATCACTGCTATATTCGATACCTTAGGTTAGCAGATTTATGAGGCATGGTAATATGTGCTATATGCTATTTTGTGTGCACTCTCTAATTGTAATAATTGCAATATATGCCTCATAGGCTAATGATAATAGCATGTTGGTATGTTTTTATGTTTACTGCTTTATTGAGCATGTTGATCAATGATGAACTGTTATATTGTATCTGGGAATGCGTGTATACATGAGAATTGGAGGTTTAGTACAATTAAGGCTTTGATCTCGTTGTGGACGTTTGAGCTGATGATCGAGGTCTGAGGTTATAGTTGGAGCTTGGAGCTCATAAGGTTATGATGGGAGCTTGAAGCTCATATGGTTATAAGTGGAGCTTGGAGCTCATAACGGTTTCTTTTGGAGCTTGGAGCTCGTGTTGTTAAGAGCAAGTTTGCATGTGTTGCAATATCAGCTCAAGCGAGATGGATGACATGCATAGCATATGTATATGATGCCAAGTGGCGAGTCGTGTGCCGAGAGGCATATAAGGTTGGTGCATCGAGTGCAGGTGCGCAAAACGGAAGCGAAGGTCTGTGTGACCTCGGGAGTATGCTGGACGTAGGTGTCCCATAAGAGATCGGTATGGTAGCTCCTATCGTGTCGTGGCGATCCTGGGCACGTCCTACTATCCCGACTGGACCCTGAGTCTTTCCAATTGCCGGTGGATCTTTCGAGGAGTCCCAGATAACCCTCTCTATCTAGGATAGTTGAGCGTTGATGCACTCTTATGGGTCACGGGGAGAGGAACTGATTACCAGAACAAACCAACTTGCTGTCTGATGTGCGGACGTGATGTTGCCCTTAGGAGGGTGTTTAGTACTGACCGACATGCATAGAAAGAGTATGTGTACATCTAGCTATAGGGAACGACCGTGGGTTGAGGCATTAAGATATGGTTATGTTTGCTATATATTTTGCATTGCATCATCCCTGTAATAGATGTGTTGTATATCTTATCTCCCTGTTCTTCTTTGTATGTGTATGTTCGATTTGTAAATAGACGATGAGCTAGCGGAGGACCAGGATGGACCCAAGACTACACCCGTTTATCATGGGGACACCGCGGATGCTGGTGCTAGGGGACATTGAGATAGTTTACCATGATGAGAGGGGATGGGAGGTGGACCCCTCGACCTTTTTGGCTGTTTACACTGGACCTGTCAGCTTGATCTTCCGGAGCGGCACACCACTGTACGCGGACATCATAGGACCTTATTGCATGTACCAATTTCTTCCTTTTCCTCGGATGTGGCACCCACCGTGGCAGAGAGAGCGAGACTACCTATGGGTGGCACCCCAGTCCTTAGCAATGTCTAGTAGGAAAGGCTTCGTCTATCGAGGTCAACGTAGACGTATAGAGCAGTACCTGAGGACGGTTCGGAGACGTAAGATAGCCATGTCTAATTCCTCTTCTGAGTATGAGCCTATGCGAGTTTATAGGTGTACCCACGGAGAGGACAGGGTAATTCAGGGCACCCTCACCACTGATGGTGAGAGTCAGCCAGTGCTTCTCTAGGACGGTGTGGAGAGGTTTTGATGTTCTTTTGAGAGTGAGCTGGGAGAGTGTTGGTGAGTTTCTTTTGAGAGTTTCATTTTGGAGTTCCTTGGATGTATTTTGGCTATATTTACAGTATTTTATGTACTCATGTTGTATCTATATCTAGCCATACTGATGGGGCCACTGTGTATACTTTAGTATTGCTTATATATACATATGTTTCTGTTTATCTTGCTGTAACATCCTTTTCGGGGGCATCATATTTACGAACATTTTAAAATACTCTAAGGCCGAAAAACGTGTTAATTAAAACATTTAAGAAAGATGGGGGTGAGTTTTTTCCTTTTCACAAGACATAACTGTTAAAGCTCATAACCGTTTATGCGTGTAAGGTAAATAACAACACTTCATAATATAAGTTCATAAGTTCATTAAGGTTTATATAAGAACCCGACACGATAACAGAAAGAAAACAGAAAGATACAGACTCATCATAAAAGATTGGAGACACAGCTCCTAAACATAAGATACTTGGAGTCGCAGCTCCACAAAAGATAAAAGAAAGGTACAGCATCTCTGACACCCTACACTGGCCAACAACATACTACACAGGAAGACATCCCTCGGATCAACCGCTAAATACTTCCTTTGACTTCTCCTTTTCGGAGAGACAAGCGAAAGAAATAGGGTGGTGTGGATAAATACCTCGCTCCTAGTCTCTTCACTCATCGCCCTCCAACCAGGACCCATCAACGAGACCTAACAGGAATCCTAGCAGGGACTACTGCTAGTATTCCTATGGAAGGCATAGCAAGAGTTACCTTAGAGGCAACTTGGCTAACAAGCAGCCCATCCCTTACAGAGGGAGAAGGCACTGAATGCATCGGTGGAGTAGTCCATCTAGCATTCCACTTATAACTACAACACTGACAGCAGATGACACGAAGACAAGCGGTGAAGCAGTTGAGAACCCTTCTTCTGCGACCCATGCGGATAATGAGTGCAGCTCTTCACACGTACGTTACTAGAAGCTCGTCATGACTAGTTGTTCAAATGCCGAAACCACAGGGAGGCTCAACAAAAAGGTGCATCCAAAACGTCGAGTGAAGTCTCGGTAACATGACCTTCTCGGGAGACAACCAGAGAAGCACACAACGATGCAATACAAAGTAATGAGGTGAGATTCCCATTCATCATCACAACACATGGCAAAAGTAAAAATGGTACGACACACAAGACAATAAAATACTAGTCATGCATATCATACATCTCAATATCTCATATTATCCAATCGACAGCATAAGACATCATCAACATAGGATAATAATGTATAACATGTAAATGTATCCATCAACAATCATGCAATGCAATGCGATGTACATGACTCAATGCCATATGCCACAAGGGTAATACTTTGATCCCTACTCCATGGAGCTAAACAAAACAAGAGTGAGTGATTGGGAGAACATTCTCTGCGTTATCTTATGATACATTAGTTCATAACCTAGATGTATTATGGAGGATAGGGTTCACAAGCATCCCCTTCATCAATCTTCTCACTTGTCTATCAAAGGAATATTACTTATTTGCTATAAGTAACTCTTAGTGATTTAAATGTTATGGATTCCTTAGATGACCTAAATCATCAAGGGTGTGGAACATGATTTTGGCATGATCACTAGACGTTAGTGCATGTGTTTTACTAAATCTTTGTGATTATATTATGGAACTCATTGAATTTCCTTTTTGAAAATAATACATAATTACATTACCATAGTAAGATCTTCAAAATACTTTCCTTAGTGGTAAACTGGTTCATGAAATCCCCTTTTATAAAACATAGTTTTGAAACACTATACATATATTCGTAAGGTATTCAAAGCCCCAAGATACATAGTACCTTATCTTTTGCCAAACTAACGTAAAACTTCCTTTAGAATAATACTTATTTCCTTTACTCAAATTAAAAAGGGAAAAAATATTTTTCTTTAAATCAACTTTTCATTTTCAAATGAAAACTATAACTCTTTTATTTGGCAAGATTCCAAAATTAATCATAGTAGTGTAAGGACTTGTTGTTTTAAAGAAAATACTTACAAGGATCGCTCATTTCTCTTGAAAGCAGGTTTACTAACCAAAACCTTTGGAAACCACATGAATCATTTAGAAAATTCTTTACTCTTGAAAACATTTTCCTTGAAACAACATGATAAAATAAGTGGTTGATCAATATCAAACCCTCCTATCCTTAAAATACTTTTCACATGAGATCAAAATACTTAATTTACAACACTTGGTTCTTTGGAACCAAAACTTGAATTCTTTGGAAAACCTTTTTAATTTCTATTCCCATTATACTTTAGTATAAACACATTAAGCCTCTTAGCATTAACATTTTAGGTTCCTAGCCCTAATTACTATGGTATGGCCGAATGCCTCCATGTAAGTAAGATAGGTCTTTTTAATTTCTTTTGCCTTCTTGGAATCATTTAAGTCCATTACACCATTACTTGAATATAGAAGCTTTGGTTTCCCCTTTCTATCTTAACAAGGCCGAACCTCACATGGTGTTTTCCAACAAAATACAAGCCATCCAACAACATGCTAGCATAATGAAAAACATCCCAACATATAGTCATTCCATCAAGTAGTAAACGCATTAACAAGTTCATCATTCAAAAATCCTATCCTTAGGTCATGAACCTAAGAATAGTTTTTCACCATGCCCAATTGAGTTTCAACACTAACACTAAAACACAAATAGTCACACCAACATCATAACATACAATTCCAAATATCAACACCAAAACCCGTATACAGAAATTTCAGCATATCAAGTATCAACTTGTGACAAACATTTGATTGACCAAACGAACTTGGATTTGAGTAAATGAGGCCTCATATGAAAGCTTAGGATGTCTAGTTTTTGGATATAAAATTCTTTATCATAAACAGTAGCTGAGTTAGTACAGTTTCACGAAATGAGTCACAGTAGTCGGAATCCGAGACAAAATTTTATGCTTAGATAGAAACACGTTTTCAAGGGTCAAATCTTTATGAAATCACATGCAATTTGTGCTCCAAATGAAGCCCAAGATGTCTAGTTTTAGGATCAAAAACAAGTTTTGAAATTCAAGATCAAGGTTGAGAGAAAAAACGAAATTACTCACACTAAGTCAGATCCGAAAATCACATTTTCACAAACTATTTTCAACAAAAGATGAAGGAACTCTATGTTGTGGTTTTTCCTTCAAACACATCAATGAACACAAATCAAGCAACAAATAAATATTACAACATTGTTCTCATAGAGAACCAAATAAACAAAGTAGGAAACCCTTGGTTTAGGGATTTCCCAAACCAAACCCATAGACCATCTTCACCACCACCAATGTAGTGTGATGAGATTCACTCCCCCATTACCTCTTGTAGATCCCCTTAGTATGTGGTCTTGAAGGTAGTTTCATGAAGAAAGTGAAGAACTTGAAGAAACTTGAAAAAAAACCTAACATGAGCATAAATGTGCATTTTGACTAACCATGAACTAAAAGAGTTTTGTTCATTATTCTAATCATGAAAATGAAAGGTATGAGAGTATAAAAGCCTCACTTGCAAGAAAGGATATGATGATCAAGATGGAGTGTTCTTGAGCGTCCTTGAAGATGAAGAACAAAAGTCTTCCAAATGAAAAACTTTGTGACATAGAAAGTGTTTAGAAGATGATGGTGATCAAGGATATGTAATTATAAATGGAAGAACAAATCTTGGTTGAAATTCTTGGGCCAAAACAGTGGCCTTAAGAGAGGGGAGAGAGAAGAGATAAAAGTTTGAATGTTCTTGAGTGATTCATGAAGAACATAAAGAAAAAGGCCTTGAATGATTAAAGTTCCTTCATGAAATATGTTTGTATGATGGAAAAGAGTTGGAATCACTATTTATAATTTGAAAAACAATTTTGGTTGAATAATTTTCAAGCCAAAACCATGAAGAACAAGGAGGAGAGAGAAAAGAGAGTTTTGAGTGTTTTTGAAGAAGAAAGGCTTTGATTCATGAAACTATGATGGAATGAAGTGTTTTGGTGTTTTTAATACACCATATGCACGAAATTGCTAGCTAATTTAGCTAGGAAAACTAATTCAAAATGATATTATTTTGGTGTAAGAAATCCAAGGGCTTAGATTTAAAGAAATGCTACTTGTTGATCTCACATTAAAAGTAGACAGGATTAACCAAAAATGGTTAAGATGCTTTTCCATAAAAGGTAAGGATGATGGGTTATTAACCAAGAGTCATAGGAGTTTAATACATTGGTTAAAGGAATAAAAAGGTGAAGGATGGTTGACAATGTCTCGTGAAACGTGCAAAGTAGTCATGAACTACTCCCGACTCTGGGCCAGAATAACTTCTCCCGACTTCGGGCCAGATCAACTTCTTCCGACTCCGAGCCAGATCAACTTCTCCTGACTCCGAGCCAGATTAATTCCTTGGCCCTGACACACATCCCAAGGTAAAGCGGTCCCGATTAAAATAATAATATTTTCATCGGTCCCGACTCAAAACGGCATAACAGTCTCAAAACAACATTTTATGATTGTTAAACTCATAATTGAAATTCAAAATGAATTTCCAATTATCAACTATTATTAATGACTATAATTAGTTAGCTTGTGTTCTCAGTCAAGTTATTTACACAAACAGCTAAAAGACAGCTATAAGATTTTTGGGATGTTACAACACTACCCTCCAAAAAGAAATTTCATCCTCGAAATTTATCTTAGAAGAGATGCGGAAACCATTCCCTCATCCTATCCTCCCACTTCCAGGTGGGAACACCTGAAGTCTCGTTCCAAATAACATTGACAAAGGATATCTCTTTCTCTCGCCGCTACTTTACCCTTCTGTCTTCTATCTTGACACAGAGTTCCTCATAGGTTAAGTTCCGCTTTTAAATATATTGTATCAACTCGACAACATCGAAAAGATCGTCAAGGCAAAACCTTGTAAACATCAAAACTCGAAATCCATTACGAAGATTTGAAAGTGAAGGAGAATGCGGATTGTGTGTATTGGACAAATTCCGATACCGGATCAATAGAAAACTGTAACTCCCATCTCAATGGCGGTCCTAAAACACCTTTCGGAAAATAATTCGGGACAAGAAAACATTTTCAAGAGTGTAGAAATCAAATCAAATCCACTCCGGGTCATTTTAAAAGGTAGCAATAAAATTGTGAGCATCTTTACTCAAAGCATCTCTTATTTGACTGGCTAGGAAACAAGTAGTTATGAATTTTCAGTTCCAAGAAAGTTTGAAATTCTTGCCTGTGAAGGCCAAAAGGATATTATTAGAAGTAATCTATCCATTTTTCGAATTACCTTCAATTGCGGAAAAGAAAATGAATCGATTTACTGAAAGTCTCAGTTTTCAATGATATTTGAGAATCCAAATAATCTTGATCAAAATGATCATCAGTTCATCAAAAGGATGAAAATAGTCAAATCAGAAGAGAATGAAGAACTAGAAATTTTTAATTGGTTCACGCAAAAACATAGGCAATAGAAGTATAAATGATGAAATCAAATCAACTTAAATCATTTCAGATCAGTTCAAATCAATCCAAATCAAGAGGACAAAGAAGACATAAGCATTCCAACAATTTGTGCCTTGTCATACACAATAGAAATGAAATGTGTCTGAATTAAACAGCATAGTTAAAGGTTCATTTGCTATGGTACTATCTCCCTAGACAAGATCATCAGATCGTGAGGCTTCATTTTCACTCGTCGTTGTTGACTCTACTCCTTGTTGGTTGCATGGCAGTTTGCACCTTGTTGGCTACAGATTCCACCTTGTGTTGATCACAGGTTCTCGAAACATGCCCTGGTTTTCCACACTTGAAGCAGATAACGCCTTCAATGGTGCAGCACTTTGTTTCGTGGCCGTTTCCGCATTTCTTGCATCGCGATGTAGAAGTCACTGGTTGAGTAGACTTACTGCTCTTTCTGGATGGTTGTTGCTTGAAAACACATACGATGTGACCAAGTCTTCCACATCAGGAACAAACGACTTCCTTTGAGTTGCAGTCTCTGGTTGTATGGCCTCTACCACGCTTCTTGCACCATTGCGGAGGTACTACGATCTGGCGAGTTCCCTTGCTAATCCTTCCGTAAGACGGTTGTTGTTGCGGCTGGTCCTTTGGTAACTTTGCACACGGATCCTGCTGGGACCTGGTGTTGATGCCTCTTGTGAACCTAGATGGTCCAAAGTGACATTGCCTTTCTTCGCAAGCCTTCATCAGATCTTCGATTAGGAAGCATTCGTCCATCAAAACTGAGAACTCTTCGATCTTGAGAGGTAGCACCATTCCTCGAATCTCGTTCCATAAACCTTCTTTGAACTTTGTGCACTTCCACTCCTTATCGGGTTGAAGATGGAAATACCTTGAAGACTTCAACAGGGACTCAAAGCGATCAGCATATTCTTCGACAGACGTTCCTCTTTGAAGTAACTGTAGAAACCCCATTTCTTTCAACGTTCCTTGCACTCATCTGAAGGCACTTATTCAGAAACTCGTTCCGAAGGGCTCTTCAAGCGACAACTATGTCCTCAGCTTCCAGCAACTGGCAGTTACTCTCCACCAAACTCAGAATAGGTACACATAAAAGAAAGTAAAAGCACCACTATTCTATCCAATATCATTTCTCTTTGGAAATAATAATGTAGAGAATAACAAACAATTGTTGTCTTCCTTCCGGAAATGACGACACAGAGAACAAGCAACACTAAAGGATAGACCGAAGTCATCATCCTTTCCAACATTGTATCCTTTCGGAAAAAATAAGATAGAAACAAACAGAGAAAACACAACACAAATGGCGACAGACCAAACCCCAAGCCCAAAAAGACTCGGCCAGCTCTAATACCACTAATGTAACACCCTTTCCGAGGGCATCACATTTACGAACATTTTAAAATACTCTAAGGTCGAAAAACGTGTTAATTAAAACATTTAAGAAAGATGGGGGTGAATTTTTTCCTTTTCGCAAGACATAACTGTAAAAGCTCATAATCGTTTACGCGTGTAAGGTAAATAGCAACACTTCATAATATAAGTTCATAAGTTCATAAAGGTTTAAATAAGAACCCAACTCGACTAAAGAAAGATACAGACTCATCATAAAAGATTGGAGACGCAGCTCCTAAACATAAGATACTTGGAGTTGCAGCTCCACAAAAGATAAAAGAAAGGTACAGACTCTCTGACACCCTACACTGGCCAACAACATACTACACAGGAAGATATCCCTCAGATCAACCGCTAAATACTTCCTCTGACTTCTCCTTTTCGGAGAGACAAGCGAAAGAAATAGGGAAGTGTGGATAAATAACCTCACTCCTAGTCTCTTCACTCATTGCCCTCCAACCAGGACCCATCAACGAGACCTAACAGGAATCCTAGTAGGGATTACTGCTGGTATTCCTATGGAAGGCATAGCAAGAGTTGCCTTAGAGGCAACTTGGCTAACAAGCAGCCCATCCCTTACAGAGGGAGAAGGCACTGAACGCATCGGTGGAGTAGTCCATCTAGCATTCCACTTATAACTACAACACTGACAGTAGACGACACGAAGACAAGCGGTGAAGCAGTTGAGAACCCTTCTTCTGCGACCCATGCGGATGATGAGTGCAGCTCTTCACACATACATTACTAGAAGCTCGTCATGACTAGTTGTGCAAACGCCGAAACCACTGGGAGGCTTAACAGAGAGGTGCATCCAAAACGTCGAGTGAAGTCTCGATAACACGACCTTCTCGAGAGACAACCAGAGAAGCACACAATGATGCAATACAAAGTAATGAGATGAGATTCCCATTCATCAGCACAACACATGGCCGAAGTAAAAACGTACGACACACAAGACAATAAAATACTAGTCATGCATATCATACATCTCAATTTCTCATATTATCTAATCAACAACATAAGACATCATCAACATAGGATAATAATGTATAACATGTAAATGTATCCATCAACAGTCATGCAATGCAATGCGATGTACATGACTCAATGCCATATGCCACAAGGGTAAGACTCTGACCCCTACTCCATGGAGCTAAACAAAACAACAGTGAGTGATTGGGAGAACATTCTCTGCGTTATCTCAGCCCCATAGTGCCACATCAAGATCGTAATTGCTATAACGGCTCACAGCAGACGTTCTTTACCCAAATCATGATTTGCTCGGTGTTTCAGTCAAGACATCAGTGTTTTTCGATGGATATCCATGACACAGAGAAGCTACTCTGTGGCCACATGTGTCTTTCCCAACCCCCGACGTCTCCAAGATCCTCATGATCGACACCTCAGACAATCGCACCTGCACCAAGGTGTAATCTCAACTCCTAGGCATACCGCCCAACTCATGCACAGATGCACATGCATGTCAAGAAATGTCAGAAAGTGAAGATTGAACACCAGAAGCCAGCAGGGTTTTTGCAATCGTTGGACATCCCAGAATGGAAGTGGGATAGTATTGCCATGGACTTTGTTTTTTGGTTGCCGAGAACCCGGAAGAGGTGTGATGCAGTATGGGTGATCATTGACAGGTTGACGAAGTGTGCTCACTTCTTACTTATCAACCAGAGTTACTCTCTGGAGGGATTGACTTAGATCTACATCAAGGAGGTTGTGAGGCTGCATAGGGTACCTTCAAGCATCGTTTCGGATCGTGATCCGAGGTTTACCTCAAATTCTTGGAGAAGCTTACACAGTGCAATGGGAACTAAGCTAAGTATGAGTTCTGCTTATCATCCTCAAATGGATGGTCGATCTGAACGAACAATTCAATCATTGGAGGACCTCTTGAGAGCGTACGTGTTGGAGAACACGGGAAGTTGGGACGAGTTCCTTCCATTGATCGAGTTTACTTATAACAACAGTTTCCATTCAGGTATTAGCATGGTGCCGTACGAGGCACTGAATGGACGTAAGTGCAAAACTCCGTTGTGCTGGTTTGAGACTAGAGAAAGTCAGCTGTTAGGTTCGGAGCTGGTACAGCAAATGACGGAACAAGTCCGTAAGGTACGAGAACAGATGAAGATCGCAAGGGATAGGCAGAAGAGCTACGCTGACAAAAGGAGAAGACCTTTGGAATTCCAGGAGGGCAACCATGTCTTCATGAGAGTCACCCCAAGAACCGGAGTAGGCAGGGCAATAATATCCAGAATGCTAACACCTAGATTGATAGGATCGTTTCAGATTTTTCGACGAATCGGTCTTGTAGCCTATTGGATAGCTTTACCACCAAATCTGTCAAATCTTCACGACATCTTTCACGTCTCTCAAGTAAGAAAGTACCACCCTGATCCATGACACGTGCTAGAGCCCGAATCAATCCAACTGAAAGAGAACCTTGAGTACAAGGCATCACTTGTTCGGATCGTGGATAGAAGGATCAAGGAACTGCATGGAAAGCACATTCCGTTAGTTAGAGTGGAGTGGAACTCGGTAAATGGTGATTCAATGTGGGAGTGTGAAGCTGAGATGCGCCAAAGTCATCCTTATCTGTTTTCAGGTATGAGATGGAAATTTTGGGGACGAAATTTTCGGAAGTGAGGGTGGTAATGTAACATCCCGATTTTCTATAATTCTAATCGAGATGGTTAATCTCGATTAGGGCTTTGGATGCTTGTGTGAATTAATTTTTTTACTAGTTTAAGACCTAGTTGAAAGCTTAAGAATAGGCTTGAACAAGGTTGGAAGTGCCTAAGGTGTTAAACGAAAAACTGAGGGAGTCAGAAGTTTGGAAGGCACTTCCCAGCTGAACAACATGCTCAAGCGTGGGAAGGTAGCATGCCCTAGCATGCCAACGCTCAAGCATTGAGCGTTAGCATGTTGCACGCTCAAGCGTATTGAGTGCGTTTGTCAGCTGGTATGCTTTTTGATGCTTATGCTACATGTGTCAGACTAAGGAGAAGGCGGAGTGGACAAGGCTCCACGCTCAAGCATGCCAGATGTGCACGCCAAAGCATACTCAGCAGATCAAGATGTACAAGTTTCTTTCTCCTCCTCACTTTGCACGAAAACTCAAAGGGTTCCTACAACTAGTGAGAGAAGCTTTGAGTGTTTTAAGAGAGAAACTCAGTTTCGAGGCGATCGAGCTGCTGGAAAACGATTCTGACTGTACGGTTGTGATCGCGACAAAGTCATCTACAACTTTGACGGATTATTTTCTCGATTCGCCAAAGGTAAACCCGAATCCCTGCCACATGTTCTTCGTGGTTCTTCGAGTCTTTACATTTTCCTTTGAACATTGAGCTTGCCCTTGGGCTAGCACTGTTATCTATGTGTTGTGCTTATGATTAGGGCAAAGTTTGTGCTCGTGATTGCTCGTGTTGGGAGCTTGAGTCCGCGGCTATCAAGGAGATTTAGAGCTATGCGTGGCTGAGCTTGCAGCTGCGTGTGGAGGAGCTTGTCTTAGAGTTCGTGCTATAACTGTTCAGGTGGGGAGAAAGAGTACTACTGTCGTCAGGAAGGCAAGAGTAGTGTAGTTGTGTTTTCTGCTATGTGTAAAGAAGCCCTAACCCTGCTAGTGGTTGAGCCTCGATCAATTACCTAAACCCTAGGTTTAGCTTACTTTAGGTTATCACCGTTAAGTTTGGAAACCCTAGGTTAGTGAACTATTGATTGAGGATGATCTACTTCGTATGACAGTTGTGATGATTGGTTGTTATTGTTACTATCTGTCTAAGTACCTACATGCTACTTGGTATATGTGATACGCTGCTATGTGTTACTGTTGGTATTACTGCTGTTGTCATTATTACTGTTGCTGTTATGCTGTTTGTGGTAATTGTCGTGTGGTGGCGGAATGCCGTAGAGTTAAGTTTGGCTGTGTGCCGTGTTGTTATCGGGTTGATACCGTGGTTGGTGCCGTTGCTGTTATGCTGGTTTCTTGAGGCTGTGGCCATGATGTTTGAGCTATGGCTCGTGGACGCGTGGCGTTGAGGTTGTGGCCGTGTGGATGTGGTAGCATCGTGTTGATTTTGGTTGAGTGTTTAGGCGTGAGATCCAGTATCAAGCCTGTTGAGGATGTTCGTTGCATATCATCAGCTATCAAGTGGCGAGGCCGTATGACAGATAGTATGGGCTGCCAGCGTCATACGAGGTTAGTTGTACCTGAGTGCGGGTACGGAAAGTAGAAGGGGCGGTCAAGTGAGTGACCTTGGGGATGTTGCCGGTCTCGGGAATAGTTTACAGTGATGGATGAGGTAGCTCCTATCCTGTCGTGACGTCCGATCCTCTCCGGTTTGCCCGACTAATCCCTGAGCTTTCCACGTTCCATGTTAACGTTTTGAGGCGACCAAGACGTACACCTCGATCCCCATATGGAAAAGGGATGCACTCTTATTGGTCACGGCAAGCGGTTCGGTTTCTCAGACAAACTAACTCCGTTCCGACACAGAACCTATTCGGGTGTGGACTTGTTCGCGTGTGGAACCAGTTTCGTGAGCTTTCAGCCGACATGCTGCATGAGATTAGTATCCCGGTCTAGAGTATTGATCTGAGTGTGAGACTCGTGGAGATGGATGCTTGTTGCACGTGTTATCTCGAGAGACGTTTGTTGGAGTGTAGTAATTGCTATATCTTTAATATCTGCTACATGCTACATGTTGTTGTTTACTACATTACTGTTGCTTTTTTGACTTGCCATGCACTGTATTTCTTATCTCCCTACTGTTTCTTGCATACATGTCTATTTGGTTCTTGGTTCGCGTGAAGATGAGGAGCCAGCTGATGGACCCTAGAGTACACCTCTTTATCATGTCGGTACCAAGGATGTCGGTACTGGGGTTGATCGAGATCGTCTACCATGACGAGAGAGGGTGGCGCGTGGACCCCTTTACTTACTTGACGGTCTATACTAGACCAGTGAGCATTCCCTTCAGAGGAGGGGCGCCGCATGTGGAGGACATGATAGGACCGTTCAGATTTGTGTAGTTTCTTCCTTTTCCCAGGATCTAGCATCCACCGAGGCAGAGAGAACATGATTATCTCTGGGCAGCGCCACAGTCACCAGTGGTATCCAGTAGGCGAGGCTACGTCTACAGAGGTCAGAGGAGGCGTACCGACAGTACCTGAGGACCTACAGGAGGCGTCGTATCGTCGTTTCTGGTTCCTCGTCCGAGTATGAGCCTACGCGGGTTTATAGGTTTACTCACGGAGAGGGACAGGGTAGTTCAGGGCATCCTCATCACTGATGGTGAGGGCCTGCTAGTGTGTCTCTAGGGTTGTGTGGTGATGTTTTTGATGTACCTTTGAGTGTGGTTTTGGGGGAGTGTTGGCGAGTTCTGAGAGTCCTTTCTTCTTTTGGCTATGGATGTACTTTTCGCTTCTTTTGGTTTTGTTTTGTACAGTTTGTATATTTATGTACAGTGCCCTACTGATGGGGCTATGTTATGCATAGTATTTGTATATTTATTTTATCTGTGTTTACTCTGATGTGTTCTATGCTTTCCGTATGATTGTATGCTTTTTATGTGCTCATTTTCGCAACGTTGTTTGAATACCACGCTATCGCTATGATACCGTTAGACATATATAGTTAATACTATAAGTTTGAGACTAATGGGATTATCCTTATAAGAAAGGAGGGTCATCTCATTTTGGTGGTATAAGAGCGTTGAGAACGTTCTGCAGCCAATGGGATGATTTCATATATAAATATATGGGGTCATCTCACACATCGTGTGGATTGAAGATTATACGACAATGAAGGACACATTTCAAGCAATTGCTTCAAATATTATTTATATATAAGTCTTTCACAATTTAAGCTAGGAAGGTAACTCTTAAATTATTATATTCCTTGTTTATTTAGGTTTATATCTTGCTCTTATTAGTTTTCATTATCTTTTTCAGGAACTTCAACGTGATTTTACACATTTTTATTTATTAATATGATAATTCAACATCCTAGAGGGTATATAACATTTTAAAATGTTGCCCTTTTTAGCAAAAAAAAAACTGATTTAATAAAGTAACTCAAATTTTTTTTAAATTTTCTACATCAAATTAATAGAACCCTTACATAAAATCGTTACTCCATTTATTATGCATATATTTTGAATCTATAAATATAAATTATAAATCATATTATTCATAAACTCATAAATATCCCGTGCATCACACGGATACCGATACTAGTATTTTTAGAAAAGAATATAAATAAAAGATAAGAGAAAAGATAATGTACAAATTAAAGATATGATTATAAAAATATGGTGTTAGATATTAAGCTTTATTTTTATAAATAACGAAACTTCTGAAAAAATATCCATGTCATTGCCCTCTACTTTTTTTTGGGCTGTACGTATATCCCCTTTTACTTTGTCTCATCTTTCAAAGAAAATATATTTCCACATACAACTAGATATATAGAAGAGAAATAAGAAGAGGATTCAAAGTAGGGCTTGTGAGAATGGGCTTCCTGATTGGTTCATGCAATATCTCTTAAGAATATCGAGGGTTTTAAGTATTAACTACTTGTTTATACATTTGAAACCATATATTTTAAAATATTAGTCATTTCGTAGACGTCAGAAAGATGATATGAGAGGAGATATCAGAGTTTTGAAAATTTCAAAACTCCCTCTCTCTTTTGATTATTACTTGACTTATTAAGTATTATTATTTTAAAAGATTATAAAAATATTAAATTTTCAACAATATTTATATCATTATATGCATAAGCTAAAATATTTATGCAAATATAAATTATATTTAGAATTTACAAATGTAAATTATAAACAGTAATTATTGACAAACCATGTAATTCCCGTGTATCATATAGGTAACAGTACTAGTAATTAATAATAATTATAAAAGAATACAACCCTTTATAGAAGGTGAATAGAGTTTCTTCACTATGATACTAAAGTTAACCAACTTTGAATAAAAATTTTAATTATCGAAAAAAAAAAAGAGGTATGAAAAAAAATGTGTTGAAAATATTATTACTCTTATTATTTTATGAAGCAAATATATATGCAATAAAGTAAGCGATTAACTAGTAAAATGTGCATATATGGCCTTACCTTGTTAATTACAAGATTTATACTTAATTATATGACAGTCTAACACAACAACAAAGAAATTCATCAGATCAAACAAGAAAAGATTAACCAATCAATGGTTGGTCGAGTGATAAGCATCTTGATCTCATAAGTAGGAGAACGCAATTTCGAATCCTAGAAGCAAATACTCTAGTTGGGAGGTTGCGAAAAACAGGAGTTAATTCTCTACTCTAAGCAGCAGATCGAGGATTAGTCTCATAACTGATCCAAAGGACCGAAACTTGTAAAAGATACCTCGGGATGCCACTGAAAAAAAAATTAAATTAATTAGTTGTCAAGGAGAGAAAAAAAATTCATTAGTTTTCAACGGAATTGGTATAGTGTTCTATTCAAAGAACGGAGGACAAGCAAACTGACAAACTAATCAATTAACAAGCGGAGTTGATTAGGTAATAAGGATTAAGGATGCGTTTGGATGAGCTAATAAAGAATTTATGAGAATAGCTTATGAAGATAAACTTATACAAATAACTTATAAAGATATTTTATAATATATTAATAAGCTTTTTTCAGCTTATTTCAATAAGTTTGTCAGAAAAAACTAATAAAAATAAATTATTTTTAACTTATTTATAAAAAAACTTATTATATAAACTTAATTAAACTATTTATCCAAATACGTCCTAAATACTATTTATCTCGATCGTAATAAATCTATTGTTTTTATTGAAATGGAAATGGTAGGTGTTGTTAGACTTTTACATAAATTAAATTCTTTTTATGATAAATAATATTTTATTTGAATGGATTTGAATACATTTTTAATGTCAGTTCTCACTAAGATTTGGACATGTATTAATATAAGATAGCGATGGTATCCTCCTATCTCCTTAAATTTTAGATATCTTTTGTAAGAGTTTTGGCCTAGACTTTCTTTCCCACCAGTTACACAAGCTTCCTAAAAAATTGGTAATAAATAATTTGCACAACGACTAAATTAGTAAACTGAAACGGTACGGCATTAATGTGGGGGAGTCGAATATGAAGGACTTTGCAATAAGTTTCTACTTTCTATACGTTTTTTAATTATTATTTTGTTAGATTCGTTAGTTCACTTTTATATATATTGAACTATGTCAACTATCCTCATAAAAATATCTCCTCCCTCCCGTAGCCTATTCTGCATTCCAGTTATTATTATTTAGAGTTAAATATGTTTTTTTGTTATCATAAAATAAGCGAATTTTGTTTTTGATTTATGTATATTTTTTTTTGTTTTCGTCCCTCTAAAATCTTAAATCACAATTTTTGGTCCCTACTGTCATATGGCATCCATTAACTATTTATGTGCCTAACAGAAGGTCATATGGTCATCCCAAGTGACACTTAATAACCTCTGTGGTGTCATGTTAGTATATGATTCTCCTAAAATTTTCGAACCCTAAAATGAATTATATTTATCTACCCTAAAATGAATGTTAGGGACTAAAAAAGGTGATATTAAATTTTAGAGAAATGAAAACCAAAGAAAAACAATCTACAGGGATCAAAACCAAAATTTGCTCATTTTATAGGGACCAAAATTAATAATTTCTTATTTTAAAGGGATGAAAACCATAGAGATTTTTTTTACTGGTACCAAAACCAAAATTCACTCATTTTCTAGGGACTAAAAACATATTTAGACTTATTATTTATTTGTTTTTGGTTTTTTAGATATCCGTGTGTAACCACAGAGACTAATCACATGAGATACTGAACGACATTGAAAAGCTGACCTCTTCCGATCATATTTTTTCTATTCACAATAGTCAGAATTAAACCCCCAACCACTTGCTCAAAGAATCAAGTCGGTTACCATTCAGATCAACCACATATTGATTGCATTCTCGATTATTATAAGAGATACCCTTTTAATTATGGAGAATTCTTTTGTACCCTTGCCTAGGTAAAAAAAAAATGGCTCTAGATATAAATTATGCTAATACCATGGTCTAAAATACAGATAAGATGCCTACATAATAAGATAAATATGTGCTTGATTTTAGAGTTTTAGTCTCAGTTTGGTAAAAATAGCTGAAAAATTTGTTGAAAACTAAAAAGTTAGTTGATACCTAAAAAAGCTCATTTTTAGCTTAAAGCTTATAACTGAAAAAACTAGTGAATTGAATTTGAAATGTTTCGTAAAATTAGTTGTTAAACAAGTTTATAAATAAAAAATTACATAAAAGAACATATTTATATGATTTTTATATAAATTCTATTTGTATATTATTTATTTGAAAATAATTATTGCAAATAATATTTTAATTTATTTCAAATTATTTGTCATCTTAAAAATTAGAATATTAATTTTTTATTTTAAATATTTTTATTAAATGAAATGAAATAATATAAATGACGAAAGAGGTAGGAGTTCAGTAAATAATAAGCAAAAAAATGAAAGAAAAGTTAATAAGTTATAAGCTAAACGTTATTTAAAATAACTTCTAAAAATAAGTTATAAGTGAGATGTCTCCTTACCTTATTAAAGGAAACCTTTAACTAACCTTAATTACGTTATTAACCAATAGCGCGCTTATTAAAAAACATACGAATATATTTAAAACTTTTAGGAACACACACACACACACACACACACACACACACACACATATATATATATCACACACCAAACAATACAGTCCCATCAGTAGGACCTACATCATACATACTGCTAGGGGTGGACAAGTGTAACACCCCAATTTTCGAGTTTCCCTAATTATTCAGTAATTATGAACTTATATTTTATTCGAGGCCTTAAAAATGACAATTAAATATTCTAACCATATAGGAATGTCCTACACAACCATAGGAAGCCATGGTTAAGTTTCGGGCGAAAGCTCAAACGAAGCTCGGTCAGCGTTTTTCATTGATAGTCGTCTTTTTCTAATATCAAAACCTAATTTCGACTCGTGAACGAAACAGTTAGGTTTTATATTTTATTTCCAACAATATTGGTTATTTTGAAAATATTCAAAATAAATAAGTCGTCCTACGACTTTCTTGGGCGAAAACATAAATCGGGTGAAGAAGCTGAATACGAGATTTCAGTGAACCGCTACGGATAAGGTTGAAGTCACATGGTGTGCTATGACTCATCAGTGACTCATCAGTGTAATGATTACGTTTAGAAAATATCTGGTTGTGAAATGACTAAAATGACCTTGACCCTTTTCATAATTACCATTTGCCCTTGAATGAAAAGACCGTTTTGCCCCTGAGAATTTATGGAATAACCATTCTGACCCTGTGACTCACCATGTCATCATTACCTTTCTAGAAATATCTAGATATTTATAGGGGAAATGACATTTACGCCCCTAGTCTTTGAAGGAATTACCAAATTACCCTTTTGGTTATTTACAAGTTTGCCATGACATCAATATATATATTTCTCTCTTTCTCTCTCTTGGCCATTACGGCCATCACTCTTTCTCTCTCTTGTTCTTCATCTTCTCTCACTTGTTCTTCATGTTCTTCATGAGTTCTTGAGTGTTCATCAACAGTTCTTCACAAAAACCCTAGTTTGATCTTCAAAAGTTGAAGTTTTTGAGTGAAAACTTGCTTCTTCTTCACTAATCTTTGATCCTAGGAGGTATGATCCTCATCTTAACTCTCTCAATCTCTCTATTTCATCTCTTGAATCACTTGATTCATGAAGATCCATGTTTAGATCTAGCACTTTGAAAATCCATAGAAAATTGTAGAAAAATCCTATGATCATGAAACCAATTTCTATGAAACCATCATGATGTGTACTTTGAGTGTCTAGAAGCATGAACCCAAAAGAAAATTTCTCCCTATTCTTCCATGGGAGGGCCGAATCCTATTAATGGTGCAAGGATGGGTTTTGCTGCAATTTTTGGCTATATAACACTTGTTATAGCTTACTTGATGTCTTTGAACCCTAAAGCCAAGAGCAAAACATCAACCAAAGCTCCTAACCTACTTCTCCTCTTTATGGCCGAAACATATAGGGTGTAGAACCATGAGTTTTGTCTCAAATTTTTGGGTCATAGGACTTGATTTAGTGTTAATCATGCTTAAGGACCAACCATCCAAAAGTTTGGAACCAAATGAGATCCCTAGTCTTTTTATCCTTTCATGGCCGAACCCCATACCTTCTTGGGGAATAAAAATTATGTTTTGATGTTATAGATTGATGTTGCTTTGTTGTTTGAATTGAATTGTGTTTGATTGTTTTAGGCGACGCGAACGGAACCGGAGCCGGAGCCGAGAACCGATCGAGTTTGCATTGAACTTCCTTTGTGAGGTAAAGGGAGGTATTTCATTTTGATTTTGGTAGCCTCATGGCATAGGATTGATTGGTGTGTTATGATTGAATTAAGACTTGATGTATATGTATACTTATGTCCTGGATTGATTGGATGTTAAGTGTTGTGCTTAGTTAGTTATTTGATATAAATGTGGCATGGATGCCTTGGATGATATCTTATTGTGATATTGAACTGTTGATATATATATATATATATATATCTATACATATATTTATATCCTAGATGAGCATAGGACTGGCTATGTCTCGATAATTGTTAAAAGACTCGGAATTGAAATCAAAGTTTTGAAAACCGTGTTTTGGAAATCAAAAAGTGGTTTTTGGAAAACGTGTTGCTTTTCAAGAAAAGTTAAGTTCTCTTTTGAAAAGTATGTTCTTTTGAAAAGTAAAAAGTTGTTTTGTGAAAAGTCGCGCAAATGTGTTTTATTCTGTAAATTGTTTAAAAAAAAGGGCGTGAAATTTTAGAAAAACGGTTTTGTTTTCAAGAAAGATGTTTTTCCCGGAAAATGTTCTCTTTAATCAAGAAATGTTTTATTTCAAGAAAACAAGAGCGTATTTTGTGTTCCAAAGTTGTTTTGAGAAAGTTTGATCGAAAAGGAAATTGATGAACCTTTGTGATGAACCCAAACCTAGTGGCCGAGACGTCGGGGCTAGTGTTTTGTGGATTGAGCACTCAGACTTCGTGTCCTGTATTTTTGATTTGAGTGGGCTTAATGCCTTTTTGAAACGAGTCGTGGACTTTATGTCTCGACATTTGGAAGAATAAATGTGGATTGAGAACTCGGACTTAGTGTTCTGTGTTTTTGATTTGAGTGGGCTTAATGCCTTTTTGAAACGAGTCGTGGACTTTATGTCTCGACATTTGAAAGAATGAACGCAAAGAAAACAGAAAACTTTCTGTGTACATGTATGAACCGGCAGACGTGCCATTTGAAACCGAGCTACAACTCTAGTGGTTGAGAATGGAACCGGTTAAGACCACTAGGTCGTAGGGGCATTCTGTGTGTCGAGACTCCACAAGTGGCCGGTGGGCTCGCGACCCCGTGCCGTGGTGAGTCGACTACCCAGCACGAATGAACTCGATCGGGGACTGGACTATTCAGGATATGGTTATGACGTGGTACCCTAGAATAATTGGAGTTCAGACCTAAATAGGGAGGCCGGCTCTTGAGGACAATTGTGTTACGGGTGTTACTACGGCCTATCGCTCGATGTTGGGAAGTTAGAATCTTCGGAGTACATGAATTAGAAAGATGATATTAAAGTCTCATGCATTATGATAAATCATGATTATGTTTGAGATATTATATTGTGTTGTATAGATAACTGTTCATAGGACTGTATTTATGTTGTTTGTCGCCTGTGTGGCTATCGTGATAAACTTATTATATGAGTATCTCAACTTTGCCTGTACATGTTGGACACCTGGTTGTGTTTTTGGAACACATGTACAGATGTTGATCATAGGTCCCCGCGGAGACATGAGGACTCGGATGATGGAGCGTTCTGATGAAGTTGACGTTGGGTTGTATCTCAATGGCTACTTTCAGCCGACCAGCTTAGGAGTCTTTTATTTTGAGTAGTCTTATATTATATTACTGCAAGCTTTTGAACTTATGCTTTCAAGTTTGTAATGACTTATATATTAGACCAGGATTTATATTATGATTATGTTTTATGAACAATGAATACTGATGTGCTGTAGGGAGCTTATTCCTTCATCTTGAGTTTGTATTGCCTATGCATACAGAAGATTTTTAGAACCGCGTTTTCGAACGTAGGTACTTAATTAAAGTATTTTCCGAAAGCAACCAACTTTTTATTTTCTTGATTTATTTCGGCATTAGAGTCCGAGTATGTAGCACCCGCGAGGGGGGTGTTACATTAGTGGTATCAGAGCTGGTCGAGTCTTTCGGGAAGAAGTGAGTCTATTATGTTTGTATTGTGTGATCTCTGTGTGAACTTTGTTTGAATTGTTTCTATGTTGAGGCAATGTGTGTTGACACACTAGAGGTCTGCGCTACGAGATCAAGGAGTCAGTGTTACCACTGGAGATCCGTACCTTCGGACAAGGAAGGGAGAACAAGAGTACTGCAGGAGGGCCGTCTAGGTCCAGGAACCCAAACCAATACCAAAACCAGAAAGGGAAGCAGTCCCAGACGAAGCCATATTCCCGACCTCAAGGGAATGGTCAGAAACAGCAACCTTATCGTTCTGTCGCTTCTACTTACAGTGGAGGGGGTGGAAACGACCAGAACCAAGGCCAAATCCGGAGATGTTTCAAATGTGGTAAACATGGACATCAAGCTAACAACTGCGAGCTGGAAGGAGTTCTATGTTTCCGATGCGGGAAGATAGGACATTTCATGAGGGAGTGCCCTACACCAAAAACCAAGCCGACTGTCAACAATGTTCGAACTGCTAGACCCACAGCGAGGGGAAGGGTTTATACCATGACTGACGTTGATGCTTCCAAATCTGATGATCGCATACAAGGTAGTTGCATCATAGATGGTAATCTCCTAACGGTACTATTCGATTCGGGTGCGACACATTCATTTATCTCTTTGAATTGTGTGAGACATTTAGACTTGCCTGTTCTTCGCTGTCTTTTGATTTGATTGTCACAACTCCAACTGTTAAGCCTGTTACTATTAATATAGTATGTTTGAACTGTCCTATTACTGTTCATGATAGGAACTTCCTTGTTGACTTAATATGTTGCCTTTGACTCAATTGGATGTGATTCTAGGCATGGATTGGTTATCTTCCAACCATATCCTTTTAGATTGTGCACATAGAACCTTAGTCTTCCTGACCCTGAAATTTCTGGATTTATAACTGCTAACCAAGTAAGAGCTTCTTTGAAAGAAGGAGATCAGGGATACATGCTTCTATCCTGTTTAGAAATCGAGAGGGACGTTGTCTTGACGGATGTGCCGGTTGTGAAAGATTTTCCGGAAGTTTTTCCCGAGGAAGTTCCAGGTTTGCCACCTATGAGAGAGATCGAGTTTTCGATTGATCTAGTTCCAGGATCCGGTCCGATCTCTATAGCTCCTTATAGGATGTCGCCTACGGAGTTAGCCGAGCTGAAGACTCAACTAGAGGATCTGATGTTCAAGCGGTTTGTGAGACCAAGTGTGTCCCCGTGGGGAGCACCAGTGTTGTTGGTGAAGAAGAAGGACGGGAGTTCAAGACTCTGTGTGGATTACCGTCAACTGAACAAGATTACGATTAAGAACAAGTGTCCTCTACCCTGCATAGATGACTGGATAGATCAACTTCAGGGAGCCACTGTCTTTTCAAAGATTGATCTGAGATCCGGTTATCACCAGATCAGAGTAAAGAACGAGGACGTACCTAAGACTGCTTTCAGGACTCGTTATGGTCACTACGAGTACCTCGTGATGCCTTTCGGAGTGACGTACGTGCCTGCTATCTTCATGAAGGAACGTTTGACAACCTCACCAATGTTAGTACTATCTAAGCCAGACGAATCGTACGAAGTGTACTGTGATGCTTCGCATCAAGTATTAGGATGTGTACTTATGCAACATCGGAAGGTTATAGCGTATGCTTCATGCCAGTTGAAGACTCATGAGAGGAATTACCGGACGCACGATCTTGAGTTAGCTGCTGTGGTTTTTGCGCTGAAGATCTGGAGACATTACATGTATGGATCAAAGTTCGATGTCTTCAGTGACCACAAAATTTTGAAGTACTTGTTCGACCAGAAGGAACTTAACATGAGGCAGGGACGTTGGGTGGAGTTTCTTAAGCACTACGACTTCACTTTGATGTACCACCCTGGGAAAGCAAATGTCGTTGCAGACGCTCTGAGTCGGAAGACCCTGCACATCTCTGCAATGATGGTTAAAGAGCTAGAATTGATAGAATAGTTTCGTGATCTCAATCTAGCTGTGGACGTGAACCACGAGAGGATTAGCTTGGGAATGATCAAGGTATCTAGTGGACTGATGGAGACGATCCGTGAACAACAAACAACTGATGAGTACCTCCAAGAGAAAAAGGAGTTACTGGGACAAGAGAAAGCTGCAAAGTTCAGTTTGGGAACTGATGACATCTTGAGATATAATGGACGAGTTTGTGTACAGAGCAACCCGGAGATGAGGAAAATGATTCTGGATGAACCTTTGTACTCACACTCCTGCATAACCCTCAGTGTATTAGAAATTTGAGTGGATTGGTTTAAAAGTAACCTTTGGCCTAAACTTTTTCATGTCGTTCTATCGAAAGATTTGTTAGAACTATTCCTTGAGTTGTAACACAGACGAATTCCTGATATTGAAAGATGAAACTTAGTCGAATCACTTTTACTATTGGTAACTGTGATCCAGTCTGAAACTTTTGCCAGGTTGTTTACCTTTCGATTCCCTGATTTGTTGGAGAATTCTTATGAAAGAAGGGACTTTATTAGAGTCATGGTTGTAAACATGTATTAGCTATGCATTTTTACATTCACGAACCTACTGAAGAATCTTTTTGCATACTGGATATTCCTGTACTCGTTTCCGAGAGATAAAATCCTTCTATATACTTTCCTGTGAGGGTAAGACCAAGAAAATTTCTTCTGTCGGAAGATTTCTTCCTTAATCTTCGAGGGCCGAATAGCGACCAAATCCAACTGTTTGCCCTCAACTCGAGTGGACGAGCAAGAAGACGTTTCGATCTTTGAAGGACTGGGTGGGGGTAAGTGTATTACTCTAACGACGAACACACTGTCAGCAGGATAGATGAGAAGAGATAGGTGTTCTGTTAAAGTATGGTGTGGTGGATGAGTTGTGGAACCTGGGGATCAAGGGGACCCTGTCAAGTTTTGAGTCGCGAAATTTCGAGGATGGAATTTTTTTTTAGAGGGGGAGTAATGTAACACCCCGATTTTCGAGTTTTCTTAATTATTCAGTAATTATGAACTTATATTTTATTCGAGGCCTTAGAAATGGCAATAAAATATTCTGACCAGATAGAAATGTCCTACACAACCATAGGAAGCCATGGTTAAGTTTCGGGCGAAAGCTCAAACGGAGCCCGGTCTGCGTTTTTCACGGATAGTAGTCTTTTTCTACTATCAAAACCTAATTTCGACTCGTGAACAAAACAGTTAGGTTTTATATTTTATTTCCAAAAATATTGGTTATTTTGAAAATATTCAAAATAAATAAGTCGTCCTACGACTTTCTTGGGCGAAAACCTAAATCGGGTGAAGAAGCTGAATACGAGTTTCAGTGAACCGCTACAGATAAGGTTGAAGTCACATGGTGTGCTATGACTCATCAGTGACTCATCAATGTAATGATTACGTTTAGAAAATATCTGGACGTGAAATGACTAAAATGCCCTTGACCCTTTTCATAATTACCATTTGCCCTTGAATGAAAAGACCGTTTTATCCCTGAGAATTTATGGAATAACCATTCTGACCCTGTGACTCACCATGTCATCATTACCTTTCTAGAAATATCTAGATATTTATAGGGGAAATGACATTTGCGCCCCTAGTCTTTGAAGGAATTACCAAATTACCCTTTTGGTTATTTACAAGTTTGCCATGACATCAATATATATATTTCTCTCTTTCTCTCTCTTGGCCATTTCGGCCATCACTCTTTCTCTCTCTTCTCTCTCTTGTTCTTCATCTTCTCTCACTTGTTCTTCATGTTCTTCATGAGTTCTTGAGTGTTCATCAAAAGTTCTTCACAAAAACCCTAGTTTGATATTCAAAAGTTGAAGTTTTTGAGTGAAAACTTGTTTCTTCTTCACTAATCTTTGATCCTAGGAGGTATGATCCTCATCTTAACTCTCTCAATCTCTCTATTTCATCTCTTGAATCACTTGATTCATGAAGATCCAAGTTTATATCTAGAACTTTGAAAATCCATAGAAAATTGTAGAAAAATCCTACGATTATGAAACCAATTTCAATGAAACCATCATGATGTGTACTTTGAGTGTCTAGAAGCATGAACCCAAAAGAAATTTTCTCCCTATTCTTCCATGGGAGGGCCGAATCCTATTAATGGTGCAAGGATGGGTTTTGTTGCAATTTTTGGCTATATAACACTTGTTCTAGCTTACTTGATGTCTTTGAACCCTAAACCCAAGAGCAAAACATCAACCAAAGCTCCTAACCTATTTCTCCTCTTTATGGCCGAAACATATAGGGTGTAGAACCATGAGTTTTGTCTCAAATTTTTGGGTCATAGGACTTGATTTAGTGTTAATCATGCTTAAGGACCAACCATCCAAAAGTTTGGAACCAAATGAGATCCCTAGTCTTTTTATCCTTTCATGGCCGAACCCTATACCTTCTTGGGGAGTAAAACTTATGTTTTGATGTTATAGATTGATGTTGCTTTGTTGTTTGAATTGAATTGCGTTTGATTGTTTTAGGCGACGCGAATGGAACCGGAGCCGGAGCCGAGAACCGATTGAGTTTGCATTGAACTTCCTTTGTGAGGTAAAGGGAGGTATTTCATTTTGAGTTTGGTAGCCTCATGGAATAGGATTGATTGGTGCGTTATGATTGAATTAAGACTTGATGTATATGTATACTTATGTCCTGAATTGATTGGATGTTAAGTGTTGTGCATAGTTGGTTATTTGATATAACTGTGGCATGGATGCCTTGGATGATATCTTATTGTGATATTGAACTGTTGATATATATATCTATACATATATTTATATCCTGGATGAGCATAGGACTGGCTATGTCTCGATAATTGTTAAAAGACTCGGAATCGAAATCAAAGTTTTGAAAATCGTGTTTTGGAAATCAAAAAGTAGTTTTTGGAAAACTTGTTGCTTTTCAAGAAAAGTTAAGTTCTCTTTTGAAAAGTATGTTCTTTTGAAAAGTATGTCCTTTTGAAAAGTAAAAAGTTGTTTTGTGAAAAATCGCGCAAATGTGTTTTATTCTGTAAAGTGTTTAGAAAAAAAGGCGTGAAATTTTAGAAAAACGGTTTTGTTTTCAAGAAAGGTGCTTTTCTCGGAAAATGTTCTCTTTAATCAAGAAATGTTTTATTTCAAGAAAACAAGAGCGTATTTTGTGTTCCAAAGTTGTTTTGAGAAAGTTTGATCGAAAAGGAAAGGAAATTGATGAACCTTTGTGATGAACCCAAACCTAGGGGCCGAGACGTTGGGGCTAGTGTTTTGTGGATTGAGCACTCGGATTTCGTGTCCTGTGTTTTTGATTTGAGTGAGTTTAATGCCTTCTTGAAACGAGTCGTGGACTTTATGTCTCGACATTTGAAAGAATAAATGTGGATTGAGAACTCGGACTTAGTGTCCTGTGTTTTTGATTTGAGTAGGCTTAATGCCTTTTTGAAACGAGTCGTGGACTTTATGTCTCGACATTTGAAAGAATGAACGCAAAGAAAATAGAAAACTTTCTGTGTACATGCATGAACCGGCAGACGTGCCATTTGAAACCGAGCTACAACTCTAGTAGTTGAGAATGGAACCGGTTAAGACCGCTAGGTCTGTAGGGGCATTCTGTGTGCCGAGACTCCACAAGTGTCCGGTGGCCTCGCGACCCCGTGCCGTGGTGAGTTGACTACCCAGCACGAATGAACTCGATCAGGGACTGGACTATTCAAGATATGGTTATGAAGTGGTACCCTGGAACAATTGGAGTTCGGACCTAAATAGAGAGGCCGGCTCATGAGGACAATTAATTGTGTTACGGGTGTTGCTACGGCCTATCGCACGATGTTGGGAAATTAGAATCTCCGGAGTACATGAATTAGAAAGATGATATTGAAGTCTCATGCTTTTTTATAAATCATGATTATGTTTGAGATATTATATTGTGTTGTATAGATAGTTCATAGGACTGTATTTATGCTGTTTGTCGCCTGTGCGACTATCGTGATAAACTTATTATATGAGTATCTCACCTTTGCCTATACATGTTCGACACCTGGTTGTGTTTTTGGAACACATGTACAGATGTTGATCATAGGTCCCCGCGGAGACGTAAGGACTCGGATGATGGAGAGTTCTGATGAAGTTGACGTTGGGTTGTATCCCAATGGCTACTTTTAGCCGACCAGCTTAGGAGTATTTTATTTTGAGCAGTCTTATATTATATTATTGCAAGCTTTTGAACTTATGTTTTCAAGTTTGTAATGATTTATATATTAGACCAGGATTTATATTATGATTATGTTTTATGAACAGTGAATACTGATGTGCTGTAAGGAGCTAATTCCTTTATCTTGAGTTTGTATTGCCTATGCATGCAGAAGATTTTTAGAACCGCGTTTTCGAACGTAGCTACTTAATTAAAGTATTTTTCGAAAGCAACCAGCTTTTTATTTTCTTGATTTATTTCCGCATTAGAGTCCGAGTATGTAGCACCAGCGAGGGGGTGTTACAACAAGCTGCATTGGCCCGACCCGGACCCGAGCAACCCGGTGGAGGAAACATGCAGACGGACGGTTTTAATCGGGTTCACGAGTCGTCGGTTCTGAAATTCAGTTATAAACGGATGCATTCGGGCGGGTTCGGCTGGGGAGAAAAAATACCGACCCCGCCCGTACCCGACCGACTAGAATAAGAGAGAAAAAAATTGATGTTGATTTAATTGTTACCCGTCCCGTCGGTCTGTGTACTGCTCTCCCTTGGGAAGTTAAAAAGTGCATTGGGACTACAATTTATATTGTATGGAAACGTGAAGAGGAGGACTACCAACCAATTCCAATGTTTGCACTCGTGGGACCCTACGCTACACTACTACCATTTAATGGATTTGAATGTTATATTAATGGGATGCAATTTCCCATTCAATCCCATTTATTAAATTTATTAAATATTAAATTAAATTATTACTCTTGAAACATGAAAGAAATCGTTCGGACTATCATTTTTCTCATTTTCTTTCACTTTATTTATTTCTCTTCTTTCTCTTTCTTCATTTCTCTCTTTCTTTCTCTCTACAGACCCCTAAATCCTCAACCACCCATCTCAACACTTCTAAAAACTCGAGTTCAACTCTCTCTGTGGTGTGGCCTCGCGGTTCTGATGCAGCGGCCTCCACTCACCACCGCGAAGCTCATGGACCTGATGCAACAGTCTCCACCGCACCGCCATGCACGACACCTCATTACTGGTGGCCAAGATGCCACCCCTCTTCATCTCTCCCTCTTTCTTTTATTCTTTTATTCTTCATATTATTATTTATGTTTGCGTAAACCGCGTGAATCCGTCTGACTCGTCCGTCACCCGATCCACCCGATCAACCGACCAAACCGCACAAGAAACGAACGAAAATGGGTGACATTTTAGCTTCGTCGGTTTTCGTCGGTTTGGGTTTTTTCGGCCCGAAACCGACCATTGTCCACCCCTACATACTGCTCATAACAGATTACACAAAAGAAAAGAAAACGTGCTACACATCAATAGGTATAGTCATCTACTAGCCAACACTCTCGTCGACAAAATAATAAAACATAAAAAGAAAGGCTCAAGACTCACTGGCCATGAACAAAACACTCTAACCCCACTCAGATACTAGTATGGATATTGAGAGCTCTCCATCGACGCTATCGGATAAACCTGAAATGGCTCATAATTGAAATAGACAGATGCAAACACTAAAAGGGGGTTGAATGGTGTTTGACAAATTTAAGCGAAATTAAGAAACTTTTTCGCAAGCACAGAAGGTGTAAGGAATAGACGAGTAAACTAAGACAGGTCAATCAGACTAATAACTCGTCTGAAGGTTTTCACAGAGAACACACAACCATGCAAGATGAAAATAGTTGATAAACACAATTATAACCCCTTTAGTTAAATGATAGTTAAGACAAATAATCAAACTAAAGAGTTAAGGGAAAGAGAGAGATCACACAGCAGTTTTTATCCTGGTTCACCCCTTAACAAATGAGGCTATGTCCAGTCCTTGGTAGCACCAAGTTTTCACACTATAACTGAATCAGGTTACAAGACAGACAAGTATTATTTTCACACCTAGCCTCTTCAGGCTCCAGATAAGTATTGTTTGCACACCTAGCCTCTCCAGGCTCAGAGGGGTATTGTTTGAGAGAAGTTGTAAAGTAAATTACAAGTTGCAAGTTTTTCACAAGCACTCAGATGAGTGTATTAAATGTGAAGTTCTAAAAGACAGCGTAATAACTTCAAATGATTGAAGAATAAATAATGAAAGAATGAAGATATAAATGCGCAGAGTAATTGCTCTTTGAATGTTGTGTTCGTTCTCTTCTCTTGAATCTTCAAATTCTTCTTCATTAAATACGCTTCAAGGTTTTAAAGCCGTTAGACACATTATTTGAAAGCTTGGCCTTTTGCAGATCTTCATTAAATGCAAAAGAGTCGTTCTGGTTAGCCATTAAAGCTTTGAGAACTTCGCTTGTTCTCTATCATCAGAATGATAAAGACTTCTGATACACCTTTGGTCTTAGTAGGTCTTTTTACTTGCTTTTTGCCATCAGAGGGAAGACTTTCCCTTTTAGTGTAAGTTGCAGTTGTACTCAAATAAAACACTTTGTTGTGATTTCCTTTTCAGAGACGAGACAACTTTCATCCAATATATTCTCCAACTTTAGTCACCAGACGGGTGAGTAACTTCATTAGACGGGTTGAATCTTAATAAAGAGATGACGTCAGTTGCGTAGTCTTTCAGACAGGTGAGTCTTTCTTTGATCAGACGGTTGATTACTTCATTAGACAAGTTGAAGGGATTTCTTCAGCGTTGGTCAATAGATTGGTGAAGACTTCATTAGACGGGTGAACTTTTAATAGTTCAGACGAGTGAACTTTCCTTAGTTCCAGACGGGTGATAACACGCTAAAGCTCAGTTCATATAGACACTTAATGTTTTAATCTGCACACTGAGTAGACAAGTTAATCATCACAGACGGGTTCAATTAAATCATTGAATAACTGTTTTAATCTCATCAAAACTATGGTAAATGCACATCAGACATTTTGGAGACTCAAACATATTAAATGATTTAATGAACTTAAGAAAATTCACGTGAAGTAGACATGTATGTGTATCAGACAATTATAACATGATCAGATAGGTTAAACATTGTTCCATTATATAACATACTCAGATAGATAAGCATCAAACAGATAAGCATTGATCTTTTTATCTTAGTCTTATCTTAGTATTTTCTCCCCCTTTTGTCATTATGAAAAACAATAACAAGAGACAGAGAGAAAAGAAAAGATACTAATATTTTATCATATTTCCATATCAGACAAATAAACATTTGTTCATATCAGCTTATAACATTAAAACATTTTTCATTTAGCTTTCTCCCCCTTTTGACATCAGCAAAAAGATAAAAACAGAGAAACAGAGAAGATAAGTTTATTTAACCATCATTGGCTATGTACAAGATAATTTTTATTTAAAAAAGAGTACTAAAAAGAACAAAAAGAGAGCGTCTAGCCGCAGCTGTAACTGTTGTCCTTGGTTTTGCCTAAAGGCTTCTTCAACTGCTCCCCCTGAGCAGATGCATCCTCTTGACTAGAGACAGAGAGGAGGAGAGGAAGATGAAAGGAGAGTAAAAACAAAGAGAGTGATTTGAAAACTTAAAAGATGGAGGTCTTAAGAGAGACAGTTTAGATTTAAAATAAAACAAAACAGCCATGTACTCATTTTGCCTCAGATAACAAACCGGCATTAAAGGATAATAACCATTTAAAAATATTATTTCAAAAAAGAGGATGACTTATAGGGTTAGATGGTTAATCACAAACGGGTAACGCAAAACTCATTAGACAGGTTATTCTACAAAGCAGTGTATATTCAAGTTATCTCTTATATACTTAAACCTATCCTCAGCTAATGGTTTAGTAAAGATATCAGTCTATTGATTTCAGTTTTAACAAACTTAACATCAAATACACCTTTTTGAACATAATCTCTTATGAAGTGATGTTTGATTTCTATGTGCTTAGCCTTAGAATGTTGTATGGGATTTTTAGTTAAGCAAATAACACTTGAATTATCACACCAGATAGATATATTATGCTCAAATATAGAGTAATCTTCGAGTTGATGTTTTATCCATAAAAGCTGTGAGCAGCAACTTGCAGCAGAGACATATTCTGCTTCTGCAGTTGAGAGAACAATAGTCGTCTGTCTTTTGCTTGACCAAGAGACTAAGTTTGCTCCAATGAAGTGACATCCTCCACTGGTGCTTTTCCTTTCAATTCTATCTCCAGCAAAGTCAGCATCACAAAAACCAACTAATCTGTAATCTTGTGTTCTTAAGTACATTAAACCAAGATTAGTAGGTTCTAAGCAAATATCTAAATATTCTTTTAACAGCCTTAAGATGAGATTCTTTGGGATCAGATTGGAATCTAGCACACATACAGACACTAAACTGAATATCAGGTCTGCTAGATGTTAAGTAAAGAAGAGATCCAATTATACCTCTGTAGACAGTTGGGTCTACCTTTTTACCTTCCTCATCTTTGCTTAGATTAGCATTAGGTTGCATGGGAGTTTTCATGACCTTTGAGCTATCCATTTTGTACTTCTTTAGAATTTCCTTGATGTACTTTTGTTGATGGATGTAGATACCATCACTCGTCTGCTTGATTTGCAGGCCAAGGAAGAACTTCAATTCTCCCATCATGCTCATTTCAAATTCTGGTTGCATCAGCTAAGAGAATTCCTTGCACAATTTTTCATTAGTAGCTCCAAAAATAATATCATCAACATATATCTGAACTACTATGAAGTTATCTTTTAAGCATTTCTTAAATAAAGTGGTATCAACTTTTCCTCTTATAAAGCCATTATTCATAAGAAAAGAACTAAGTCTATCATACCATGCTCTAGGTGCTTGTTTTAAACCATATAAAGCTTTTTAAGTTTGAAAACATAATCTGTTTTTTCATTATCTTAAAAAACAGGAGGTTGTTTGACATAAACTTCTTCTTCAATTATTCCATTTAAAAAAGCACTTTTTACATCTATTTGAAATAAAGTGATTTGATGTTGTGCAACATATGACTTGAGTATACGAATAGCTTCTATTCTAGCTACATGTGCAAAAGTCTCAGTATAGTCAATACCTTCTTGTTGGTTGTAGCCCTGAGCTACTAACCTTGCTTTGTTTCTGACGACTTTGCCATCTTCATCTAGCTTGTTTCTGAAAACCCATCTTGTTCCTATAACAGACTTGTCTGTTGGTTTGGAGACAAGTTTCCAGACATCATTCCTTTTGAATTGATTAAGTTCCTCTTGCATAGCAAGAATCCAACTTTCATCTTCAAGAGCTTCCTCAATATGCTTTGGTTCAATTTCAGATAAAAAATCCATATTGCTTGACTCTCTTAAGACAAATCTGGTTCTAACACCTTCAGAGGGACTTCCAATGATAAGATCTTCAGGATGATGAACTTTGAATATCCAGTCTCTTTTAAGATCATCATGCTGATGTTGACTTGACTGATGACTCGTCTGCTCCACTTGTCTGACAGATTCCTCAGCAGACTCAATTTTAAATATGTCTGGCTGTTGATTCGTCTGCTGGGTAAGGTCGAGTCCTGCAAGATCATCTTCTAGATCTGATAGTTCCCTATCGGTCTTTAAATTATCATTGAATTTTACATGAATGGATTCCTCAACAACAGAGGTTCTAGAGTTAAAAACTCTATATGCCTTAGACATTTCAAAATATCCAATGAAGATACCTTGGTCTACCTTGGAATCAAACTTTCCAAGTTGATCCTTAGTATTTAAGATGAAGCATTCACATCCAAATGCATGGAAGTAAAATATGTTGGGTTTTCTACCTTTCCACAATTCATATGGAGTCTTCTTTAAGATAGACCTTATAAGTATTCTATTTTGCACATAACATGCAGTGTTTACTGCTTCAGCCCAGAAATACTAAGGGAGATTATTTTCATTGAGCATTGACCTAGCCATCTCTTGCAGAGATCTGTTCTTTCTCTCAACCACTCCATTTTGCTATGGAGTTCTTGGTGCAGGGAAGTTGTGAGAGATTCCGTTCTCTTCACAGAACAGTTTGAATTGCTCATTTTCAAATTCTCCCCCATGATCACTTCTAAGGGTAGAAATATAGAAACCTTACTTTCTTACAGAATACAGAGAAGGCCTTAAAAGACTCATCCTTGTGGGTTAAGAAAAGTACTCATGTAAATCTAGAATAGTCATCAACAATGACAAATCCATATTTCCTTCCAGCTAAACTGGCAACACTAACGGGTCCAAACAGATCCATGTGTAACAACTGAAGAGATCTAGAGGTTGATACAATATTTTTTGATTTGAAACTTGATTTTACTTGTTTACCTCTCTGACATGCATCACATAAAACATCTTTCTTAAAACTAATATCAGGCAATCCTCTCACAAGGTTATCCTTTTTCAAATTCGAAATAAGTTTCATACTAGCATGTCCTAGTTTCTTATGCCGTAACCATCTTTCATCCTTTTTAGACATCAGATAGGTTACACTTTGATCTGAAAGTTCAGTTAGCTTAATCTTATAAAGATTTTCCTGTCTATTAGCTGAAACGAGGGTCTTGCCACTCTTGTTTTTGATTATGCATTCATTTTTAGTGAAGGAGACATCAAATCCACTATCACATAATTGACTTATGCTAAGTAAATTGTGTCTTAGTCCTTCAAACATAAGCACATTAGAGATTGACGGAAGAGGAGGTTTACCACCAATTTTACCAACGCCAATTACTATTCCTTTTTGGTGGCCTCCAAAGGCAACATATCCACCATTTTTAGACTGGAGGTCTTGGAACATAGACCTTTCTCCCGTCATATGTCGCAAGCAGCCACTGTCCAGGTACTAGCAGAGGCGTCTGCTTTGTCCTATGAAGGATATCTGCAACAAAAATTATTTTATCTTTAGGTGCCCATATTTTCTGGGTCCTTTTCTGTTAGTTCTAGAAGTCTATGAAGACTTCCTCTTCTTCTTGTGAAGACACTTAGACATAACATGTCCAACTTTTCCACAGAAGTTACACACGGGTCTAATTCTAACTGGAGTGGGTTTAACATAGATAGTTGAGGTTTTTGTTGATACTTTATGATCAGCTTGATGATAATATCTAATGCCTTCTTTGTTAAGAGAGTGTCTCTGACATCCAAGCAGTTTTGTCAGATTATCTCTGCCATTAACAGATCTAGCAAGATTAGAAGTGAGCTCCTTCACTTTCTGTTGAAGTTCGACAAATTCTTCAGAATGTGATGTTTCACTTGAGATCGAAGCTTCATTAGACTTTTCAGTCCTCAGCTGGCTATTCTCTTTGGCTAGCATCTCACACTCTTGAGATTTTTGTTTATGCTCACTAAGGAGCTTAACATACTCTCTCTTGAGGGATTTGAAGGCCTTAGATAAGCCTTTGGATTCCTCTACCAGCTCTTCATAAGCATCATGCAACTCCTCAAGTTCAGAATGTACATCAGATTCAGGTTCTGAATTTGTGTTGGCCATCAGACAGAGATTGGCTTCCTCTTCTGTCTCTTCTCCTTCAGAAGATGAACATTCAAGATCTTCCCATGTGGCCATCATTCTTGTCTTCTTATTTTTGAAGAATTTTTTTTTGGAAGATTTCTTTAAAAGAGGACATTCAGGTTTGATGTGACCAGGCTTCTTGCACTCATAGCATACAACAGGACTCTTGTCTGTTAATGTGGATTCTTTGTGGAATTTTTTGAAAGGCTTCTCCTTTCTGAACTTCTTCTTTCTCCAGAGCTTTTTCATCTTTCTAGTCATGAGAGAAGTCTCATCATCACCATCAGAATCCTCATCATTAGACTCGTCTGTGTCACAGTCAGACTCGTTTGCCTTTGAAGCTTTTAAGGCTTTAGATGCCTTTAGATCAACCTTTAGAGCAATGGCTTTGCTCTTTTTGATTGACACATCTTCATTGAGCTCTTGCTCATGAACAGTGAGTGTGCCAAGAAGTTCATCCATAGTCAAGGAAGTGAGATCCTTGGCTTGAGATATAACAGTGACAAGAGGTCTCTACTGCCTTGGAAAAATTCTGAGAATCTTAGCAACTTTCTCAGCATTAGTATATATTTTACCAAGAGATTTCAAACCATTTGTAATAGTTTGGAATCTACCAATCATTTGAGCAACTGATTCACCTTCATCCATGGTGAATAATTCATATTTTCTAACAGGAATAGAAATTTTAGATTCCTTTACCTTAGCAGTTCCTTCATGTGTGACAGATAAGGAGTCCCACATTTCATTAGCAGAATCACAAACACATACCTTTTCAAATTCTTCTGGACTGAGAGCACATATTATAGCATATATGGCTTTATGGTTTAGATCCCATCTTGTCTTTTCTGCAGGTGTCCACTGAGCCATTGGCTTGTTTGAGCCATCATTATTTCGAGGAGTGTAAGGACCATCAGTGATGACATCCCATACATCAGAGTTTGTTTACAAAATGAATCAGTGAAATCTTTCTTTACAGTAGTTATAATTTACACCATTGAAGAAAAAAAGTCTGGTCATGGAGCCTCCTTCAGGTTAGGGGTTTCCTCTTGAGCTTGCTCCAGAAGTCATTGTCTATTCTTCAGGATCTTTTCTCTACACTGTTAGTGTAACACCCTAATTTTCGTTATACATGTGTTAATATATGTTTACATGTTGATTTATATTCTTAGTTTAATGTTGGATGTTTAAGCATTTGATTTGGGTGACTTAGCCTTGAAAAGGAGGCATATGCTGTCAAACCAGACCATAATCGATTTATATAATCGATTATGAGAAATAGTAAAAAGAAGTCAGAACACTCATAATCGATTATGGTAATCGATTATGAATAATAGCGAAATAAGCTAGAGCAGACGTAATCGATTATGATAATCGATTATGATTTTAGAAAAATAAGTCAGAGAAGCCATAATCGATTATGATATCTGAGAACGCTGATTATCAAGTCAGAACAGCCATAATTGATTACCATAATCGATTCTGACTGCGTTTTTCTGTTGAAACGGGTTTTAAATCCATATTTCGGCCTGTTTCATCTTATATCTTTTTATAATGCTTTAAGCACGAAATAAAACCTGGTTAGAAGCCTCTAAACCTCTGCAAACCTCCTTCCTTAATCTCTTAGGATTCCCTCTTAATCCTTTTGAGATTCGTCAAAAACGTAAACCATTTTACCCTTTTTCGTTGGAAAATCGCCGTCGCTGATACAAAACCTTTGTGCTGCCATTCTTCCCTATTCTTGTTAATCTTAATTGGTTAAGATTGAGGTAAATTCGTGTACCCTTGTCTCTTCTCCAATTCTCCTTGAGTTTTCTTGATTTGGGGACTGATTATGAATGTTTTTGGGTCCTATTTGGCACCCTCATACAGCAATTGTATTGAACCAAGGAAAGGCAACTATTCCTCTCCATCGTTCTAGTTTGAGTCTTCTAGTTGTGATCAAGGTAAGATAACCAACCCTAGAGTTCGTTCTTTTTCCTTTAATTTCTATTGGATTAGGAATTGAATATATTCCTTTTGTTATGTTATATTGTGATCAAGCGCTTGAGCCCTGAGACGGAGCCAAGAACGAATCTCACACTCTCTTCTTCCTCGGATTTCGTTTTGTCATACTAGGTATGGGGGGGGAGAAGGTCGATAGGAATATAGGTGTAGGGGTAGCGTAAGATGAAGGGTTCACCCATGACCTTAATAATATGTTGATGTATGATGTATGATTTTTGAGATATTATCTACATATTCATGTATGTTTAGGGATATTGTTAATTGACAAAATGTGATATTCTTGACTCCGATGATTATTGAATGTGATTTATCACTGTTATGGCATGATTATGTGTGTTGATTGCATGTTTCATGTTGATGATGATGAACTATGATGGATGGCTATGTTGTTTAAGCGTTGAAAGTAGATGTTAAATTAATCTTAAGTCATAGATCAAGTTATAGGTCCATGAGAATTCATAATAAACGGAGTTAGCATGAGAGGTGAGGATGATAGCCAAGGATTTTTAGTTCAAACATATAGGTGTTCATCTGTGAGTGTTAAAAACATTCAAGGTTAGAAATACACTTAAAACTAGGTATGACAGTTGCTGTAACATGGGTGATAATCGATCACTACGTAGTAATAATCGATTATCAGGTTAGCAATAATCGACTACCAGGTTGGTAGTATTGAACATGATGGGAAATAGTTGATTATTGGATATGAGTGAAACCACATGATCTTGCATATTTAAAAAATGGAAGTAAGTAAAGAACGTGATAATCTAAAGAATATGTTTAAGGATAGCAATGAAATTAAGATGAGAATATTAATGAGAATAATAGTAAGAAAATAGAGATAGAAGCTTAGATAACTCAGATAATACTTAATAAAGATAAAGATGCTAGTCGTAATGATGTGTTACTATTAGTGGTGTTGATAAAGACGGTAACGATGGCTTATCGCCAGATGTTGATTGTGATTATCGTTGATGGTCAAGGTTATTAATCATTGTGAATGATTACAATGAAGGATGGCTGGACATGTGATTGCATGTTTGTTCGACATTGCATGCATCATTGCATAGATGATGTTTGATGGGTGGAAAGCAAACGATGAATCGCAATGGTGGAGGCCACGATGGGTGTTATCCCGGCCTTGAGGGTAGAGTCGGGTAAGGAGGTTCCACATGGCATGGTCTTGCAACTCGTGGCCAGAGCGTCCTACTGACAACCTGACTACCCTGACGAGCCACTGTACGTTTTTAGGATTAGTGAGAGTATCTGTGGCGATCATCTGGTATGGTGATGCGTCCTTGTTGGTTTAATAGATATGTACTCCTAGTCGCCTTTCCAGAGTTAAAGTTAATGGATCCACATGTGCATGGAGTAGTGATGTTACATAGCATTGCACGCATTCGTTAACATGACATATTATGTTTATATGATTGTGTGTTGTATGCTTATCTTATTAACTACTCTGCTACCGTTATATTCATATATATATGACTTCTCACTCCCTACTTTTGTTGTTCTATCCATGTACCTTGTTTATGCAGAGGAGGGTGAGCCAGCTGCTGAGGAGTGATCCCGAGGAGATTGCTGCTCGTAGTTTGGTTGTTAGTTTGTTAGTTGGTTTTTAGTTTTTATCCGATGTATTATCGGTATCTTGTATACCAGCTCTGATATGTGACATCGGGTTTTGGGTTTCTTTATTTCCGCCGTTAATGTATTTTAAATGCTTTAAAACTTATTTGGTTTATACGGTTAGGTTTTTTGGATAATGTGATACTTGCTACTCTTTAAACAAGTTTTTATTTTAACATGTTTTTAATTAAAGACTTGTATGAGCTTTTGTATAAATTATCATGAACGGGGTAGCGGGTGTCACATTTAGTGGTGTCAGAACCGGTCTGTCCTACAGGCTGGGGTATGTGTCTTTTATGTTCTCTTCTGTGTACTCTTATATGATTATCTATACCTGGTATAGATGATGACATAGGATTATAGGACTTAGTCTTCACTTATTTTTGACTTCTTATATCAAGTGGTTCACGTTGGACGATGCCGGAAGCTATGGAAGGTAGTAATGAATGCTTGATTGGTGACGCTCTGGAGTTACTGGCTAATGTTATAGAGCTGAATTAGAGTTGCCATGAGGTAGCATTTGTTAATCCTAAGGATTCGAGATTTCTTTCTGCCAACCAAGTGAAGGCTTCTATGAGAGAAGAAGCCCAAGTATACATGACTCTAACTTCCCTGGAAGTAGAGAGCAAATCTAAGGTTGAAAATGTGCCAGTTGTGAGAGAGTTTTCTGAGGTTTTTCCTAAGGATATTTATAGTCTACCGCCTGAGAGGGATGTTGAGTTCACCATAGACTTAGTGCCAGGCACAGGGCCTATCTCTATAGCACCTTATAGGATGCCTCCTCTAGAGCTAGCAGAGTTAAAGAAACAGTTAGAGGAGTTGCTTCAGAAGCAGTTTGTTCGGTCTAGTGTGTCTCCGTGGGGAGCGTCGGTGTTGTTGGTGAAAAAAAAGGATGGTAGCATGAAGTTGTGTGTCGACTATCAGCAACTCAACAAGGTGACAGTTTAGAATAGGTACCCTCTTCCTAGGATAGATAACCTTATGGATCAGCTGATAGGAGCCTGCGTGTTTTCTAAGATGGATTTGAGATCAGGTTTCCATCAAATCCAGGTAAACTCTGAGGACATTCCAAAGACTGCGTTCAGGATGCGTTATTGCCACTACGAGTACCTAGTTATGCCTTTTGGTGTTACTAATGCCCTTGCTGTGTTCATGGACTGCATGAACAAGATCCTTCACCCGTACTTGGATAGGTTCATAGTTGTCTTCATAGATGATATCTTAGTATACTCTAAGACTAAGGAAGAGCATGAGGAGCACCTGAGGATCGTTTTACAGACCCTTAAGGAAAAACAGTTGTATGCTAAGTTGTCCAAGTGCGAGTTTTGGTTAGATGAGGTGAGTTTCTTAGGACACATCATCTCTAAATGAGGGATAGCCGTAGACCGAGCTAAAGTGGAAACTATGCTCCATTGGGAAGCACCTAAGTCAGTGACCAAGATTAGGAGTTTCTTGGGTTTAGCCGGGTACTATAGGAGGTTTACAGAAGGATTCTCTAAGATATCTTTACCTTTGACCCGCCTTACCAAGAAAGGACAAATCTTTGTTTGGGACTCCAAGTGCAAGACAAGCTTTCAAGAGTTAAAGGATAGGTTGACATCTGCACCAGTGTTAGTTTTACCCAACCCTAGTAAACCTTTTGTAGTATACTGTGATGCTTCAAAGCAAGGTTTAGGTGGTGTGTTGATGCAGGATGGTCAGGTAGTAGCTTATGCTTCTTGGCAGTTAAAGATCCATGAGAAGAACTACCCTACCCATCACTTGGAATTAGGAGCCGTTGTGTAAACGCCTTGAACATCTGGAGGCACTATTTTTATGGAGCTAGGTTTGAGGTTTTTAGTGATCATAAGAGTTTGAAATATCTGTTTGATCAGAAAGAGTTGAATATGAGGCAACGTAGGTGGATGGAGTTTCTCAAGGATTATGACTTTGAGCTGAGTTATCACCTAGGAAAAGCCAATGTGGTGCCTGATGCCTTGAGTAGGAAGACCTTGCATGTGTCAGCTTTGATGGTTAGAGAGATGGACTTGATCGAGGAGTTTAGAGACTACCTTTGCTTGGGAAGTTACCCCTAAGAGTATTAGGCTTGGGACGCTGAAGATCACTAGCAGTTTGATGGACCAGATTAGAGAAGGACAGAAAATAGATGTATACCTTTTAGATCAGAGAGAGTTGATTGCTTAGGGTAGAAACCTTAGTTTTAAGGAAGGAACTGATGGAATATTGAGGTTCCAAGATAGAGTTTGCGTACCTGATGTTCCGGAGCTTAGGAAGTTGATTCTTGAGGAAGGGCATAGAAGTGGTTTGAGTGTTCACCCGGGAGCCACAAAGATGTATCAAGATCTGAAACACATGTTTTGGTGGCCTAGGATGAAGAAGTATGTGGTTGAGTTCGTTTATGCTTGCCTAGTATGTCAGAAGGCTAAGATAAAACACTAGAAACCTTCGGGTAAGATGTAGCCTTTGAGTATCCTTGAGTGGAAGTGGGATAGTATCTCTATGGATTTTGTGTCTGGACTCTCTAGGACTTCAGCTGGTTGTGATGCCATATGGGTTGTTGTGGACAGGTTGACTAAATCTGCCCATTTCATTCCTATGAACATGGAATATCCATTAGAGAAGCTGACTAGTTTGTATATTAAGGAGATAGTTTGATTGCATGGTGTACCCTCTGGCATAGTATCAAATAGAGATCCTAGATTTACCTTTAGGTTTTGGAATAGTTTGCACGAGGCTTTAGGGACCAAGCTTAAACTGAATTCAGCTTACCACCCGCAAACCGACGGTCAATCTGAGAGAACCATCCAATCCTTAGAGGATTTTTTGAGAGCTTGTGTGTTAGAGCAGTCTGGTAGTTGGGATAAGTTCTTACCCCTTATAGAGTTCACCTACAACAATAGTTTCCATTCCAGTATTAGGATGGCACCTTATGAAGCTTTGTATGCGAGGAGATGCAGGACACCCTTATGTTGGAATGAGCCTGATGTGAATGTTGTGTTAGGACCTGAGGTAGTGCAGGGGACTATAGAAAAAGTGAGAATGATACAAGAAAAGATGAGAGTGGCACAGAGTAGGCAAAAGAGTTACCATGGTAAGAGAAGGAAAGCTCTCGAATTCCAGGAAGGGGACCATGTGTTCTTGCGAGTTACTCCAACAACTGGGGTTGGTAGAGTAATGAAAGCGAGGAAACTTACCCCAAGATTCATTGGTCCTTACCAAATTCTGAAAAGAGTCGGTGAAGTTGCCTACCAAATTGCTTACCCCCGTTTTTGTCTAATCTCCATAATGTGTTCTAGGTGTCTCAACTCAGAAAGTACATTCATGACCAGAGCCATGTGATAACACCCGATATGATTCCATTAAAGGAGAACTTGACTTTTGAGGCACTACCACTTCGGGTTGAGGATGGAAGGATTAAGCAGCTGAGAGGAAAGGAGATTTCATTGGTCAAGGTTGTTTGCGGTGGAGCTACAGAAGAAAGTGCTACTTGGGAGTTGGAAAGCAAGATGAAGGAGTCTGATCCACATCTGTTTAATCAAGGTTAGTAGAAATTTCGAGGACGAAATTTTTATAAGGGGGTGGAGTTGTAACACCACAATTTTCGTTATACTTGTGTTAATATATGTTTACATTTTGATTTATATTCTTAGTTTAATGTTGGATTTTTAAGCATTTGATTTGGGTGACTTAGCCTTGAAAAGGAGGCATACGCTGTCAAACCAGACCATAATGGATTATGAGAAATAGTAAAAAGAAGTCAGAACACTCATAATCGATTATAGCGAAATAAGCCAAAGCAGGCGTAATCGATTATGGTAATCGATTATGAATAACAACGAAATAAGCCAGAGCAGACGTAATCGATTATGATTTTAGAAAAACAAGTCAGAGAAGCCATAATTGATTATAATAATCGATTATGATAATCGATTATAGGTATCCGAGAATGATGATTGTCAAATCAAAACAACCATAATCGATTGACTGCGTTTTTCTACAGAAACGGATTTTAAATCCTTATTTCGGCTCGTTTAATCTTAAACCTTTTTATAACCCTTTAAGCATGAAATAAACCCTAGTTAGCAGCCTCTAAACCTTTGCAAACCTCATTCCTTAATCTCTTATAATTCCCTCTTAATCCTTTTGAGATTCGTCAAAAACGTAAACCGTTTTACCCTTTTTCGTTGGAAAATCGCCGTAGCTGATACAAAACCTTTGTGTAGCCGTTCTTCCCTGTTCTTGTTAACCTTAATGGGTTAATATTTTTTTAAATTCGTGTACCCTTGTCTCTTCTCCAATTCTCCTTGAGTTTTCTTGATTTGGGGATTGATTATGAACGTTTTTGGGTCCTATTTGGCACCCTCATACAACAATTATATTGAACCAAGGACAAGGCAACTATTCCTCTCCATCGTTCTAGTTTTAGTCTTCTAGTTGTGATCAAGGTAAGATAACCAACCCTAGAGTTCGTTCTTTTTCCTTTAATTTCTATTGGATTAGGAATTGAATATATTCCTTTTGTTATGTTATATTGTGATCAAGCGCTTGAGCCCTGAGACGGAGCCAAGAACGAATCTCACACTCTCTTCTTCCTCGGATTTCGTTTTGTCATACTAGGTATGGGGGGGGGGGGAGAAGGTCGATAGGAATATAGGTGTAGGGGTAGCGTAAGATGAAGGGTTAACCCATGACCTAATAATATGTTGATGTATGATGTATGATTTTTGAGATATTATCTATGTATTCATGTATGTTTAAGGATGTTGTTAATTGACTATATGTGATATTCTTGATTCAGATGATTATTGAATGTGATTTATCACTGTTATGGCATGATTATGTGTGCTGATTGCATGTTTCATGTTCATGATGATGAACTATGATGGATGGCTACGTTGTTTAAGCCTTGAAAGTAGATGTTAAATTAATCTTAAGTCATATATCAAGTTATAGGTCCATGAGAATTCATAATAAATGGAGTTAGCATGAGAGGTGAGGATGATAGCCAAGGATTTTTAGTTCAAACATATAGGTGTTTATCTGTGAGTGTTAAAAACATTCAAGGTTAGAAATACACTTAAAACTAGGTATGGCAGCTGTTGTAACAGGGGTGATAATCGATCACTACGTAGCGATAATCGATTATCAGGTTAGCAATAATCGACTACCAGGTTGGTAGTATTGAACATAATGGGAAATAGTTGATTATTGGATATGAGTGAAACCACATGATCTTGAATATTTAAATAAAGAAAGTAAGTAAAGAACGTGATAATCTAGAGAATATATTTGAGGATAGTAATGAAATTAAGATGAGAACATTAATGAGAATAATAGTAAGAAAATAGAGATAGAAGCTTAGTTAACTCAGATAATTACTTAATAAGATAAATATGCTTGTCGTAATGATGTGTTAGTATTAGTGGTGTTGATAAAGACGGTAACGATGGGTTATCGCCAGATGTTGATTGCGATCATCGTTGATGGTCAAGATTATTAATCATTGTGAATGATTACGATGAAGGATGGTTGGACATGTGATTGCATGTTTGTTCGACATTGCATGCATCATTGCATAGAAGATGTTTGATAGGTGGAAAGCAAACGATGAATCGCGATGGTGGAGGCCATGATGGATGGTATCCCAGCCTTGAGGGTAGATTAGGGTAAGGAGGTTCCACATGGCATGGTCTTGCAACCCGTGGCCGGAGCGTCCTACTGAAAACCTGACTACCCTGACGAGCCACTGTACATTTTCAGGATAAGTGAGAGTATCTGTGGCGATCATCTGGTATGGTGATGCTCCTTGTTGGTTTAACAGATATGTACTCCTAGTCCCCTTTCCAGAGTTAAAGTTAATGGATCCACATGTGCATGGAGTAGTGACGTTGCATAGCATTGCACTCATTCTTTAGCATGACATATTATGTTTATATGATTGTGTGTTGCATGCTCATCTTATTAACTACTCTGCTACCGTTTATATTCATATATATATATATATATATATATATGACTTCTCACTCCCTACTTTTGTTGTTCTATGCATGTACCTTGTTTATGCAGAGGAGGGTGAGCCAGCTGCTGAGGAGTGATCCCGAGGAAATCGCTGCTCATAGTTAGGTTGTTAGTTTGTTAGTTGGTTTTTAGTTTTTATCCGATGTATTATCGGTATCTTGTATACCAGCTCTGATATATGACATCGGGTTTCGGGTTTAGTTATTTCCGCAGTTAATGTATTTTAAATGCTTTAAAACTTATTTGGTTTATGCGGTTAATTGTTTTGGATAATGTGATACTTGCTACTCTTTAAACAAGTTTTTATTTTAACACATTTTTAATTTAAAGACTTGTATGATCTTTTGAATAAATTATCATGAACGGGGTAGTGGGTGTCACAGTTAGGTGCTCAACCTAGAGGCTGAGCTCTGATACCAACTGAAATAGACAGATGCAAACACTTGAAGGGGGGTTGAATGGTGTTTGATAAATTTAAGCGGAATTAAGAAACTTTTTCGCAAGCACAGACGGGTGTAAGGAATAGACGAGTAAACTAAGACAGGTCAATCAGACTAATAACTACTCTGAAGGTTTTCACAGATAACACACAATCATGCAAGATGAAAATAGTTTTATAAACACAATTATAACCCCTTTAGTTAAATGATAGTTAAGATAAATAATCAAACTAAAGAGTTAAGGGAAAGAAAGAGATCACACAGTAGGTTTTATCCTGGTTCACCCGTTAACAAATGAGGCTACGTCCAGTCCTTGGCAGCACCAAGTTTTCTCACTATAACTGAATCAGGTTACAGGACATACAAGTATTATTTTCACACCTAGCCTCTTCAGGCTCCAGACAAGTATTGTTTGCACACCTAGCCTCTTTAGGCTCAGACGAGTATTGTTTGCACACCTAGCCTCTCTAGGCTTAGATGGGTATTGTTTGCGAGGAGTTGTAAAGTAAATTACAAGTTGCAAGTCTTTCACAAGCACTCAGACGAGTGTATTAAATGTGAAGTTCTAAAAGACTGCGTAATAACTTCAAATGATTGAAGAATAAATAATGAAAGAATGAAGATATAAATGCGCAGAGTAATTGCTCTTTGAATGTTGTGTTCGTTCTCTTCTCTTGAATCTTCAAACTCTTCTTAATTAAATACGCTTCAAGGTTTTAAAGTCGTTAGACACATTATTTGAAAGCTTGACCTTTTGTAGATCTTCATTAAATGCAAAAGAGTCGTTCTGGTTAGCCATTAAAGCTTTGAGAACTTCGCTTGTTCTCTATCATCAGAATGATAAAGACTTCTGATACACCTTTGGTTTTAGCAGGTCTTTATACTTGCTTTTTGCCATCAGAGGGAAGACTTTCCCTTTTAGTGTAAGTTACAGTTGTACTCAGGTAAAGCACTTTGTTGTGATTTCCTTGTCAGAGACGAGACAACTTTCATCCAATATATTCTTCAACGTTAGTCACCAGACTGGTGAGTAACTTCATTAGACGGGTTGACTCTTAATAAAGAGATGACGTCAGTTGCGTAGTCTTTCAGACAGGTGAGTCTTTCTTTGATCAGACGGTTGATTACTTCATTAGACGAGTGAAGGGATTTCTTCAAAGTTGGTCAATACACCGGTGATGACTTCATTAGACGGGCGAACTTTCCTTAGTTTAGACGAGTGAACTTTCCTTAGTTCTAGATGGGTGAGAACACGCTAAAGCTCAGTTTATATAGACACTTAATGTTTTAATCTACACACTGAGTAGACGAGTTAACCACCACAGACGGGTTCACTTAAATAATTGAATAACTGTTTTAATCTCTTCAAAACTATGGTAAATGCACATCAGACATTTTGGAGACTCAACAATAATTAGTGGAACTGTCGGACATCACCATCCTCCAATGTCATGCCTCTCGCATCGTACTCTGATCCCAAGTGTGTCTTTCTATGGCCACAAAGCCTCTCAGTGAAGTGGCATGAGAACGCCAAGCAGAATATGACTCACGATGGTACTCCCAAGGTCTGCAACGTGAGACGACCCCACTTGCATGAGATAATCCCATTAGTCCCATACCTAGATTAATAACAATACCTTATAACTGCATTACAATGTTAACGCATTATTCAGGAAGCGGGTAAAATGAAAACAATAAACATACAAAGCATGCATAAAACGGTAAAAGCCAACAATTAGAGTAAAGCGCCGATAAGATAGATAACTATATACAATAACATACATAATCGGCCCCATCAGTAGGGCGATAGTACTATATATATACAAGCAACTGTAAAACAGAAACTGAAAATATAAACAGATACATCAAAGGACTCCAAAAACTCTCCAAAAAGCTTACCAGCTCTCCCCACCCACTCTCAAAGTACATCAAAATATCCTCACCTCATAAACCTAGAGTGGACGCATTGGCAGTACCACGACCTTAGCGGCATGGGTACCTGGAGCTACCCTATCTCTCGCCATACGTACGCCTAAAAACCCGTAAGGGTACATACTCATACGAAGAACTAGAAACGACGACTCTCTGTCGCCGATAGATCCTCAAATACTGCTCTGATCTCCTCCATTGTCCTCGTAGTACTACGTCTCTCCTGGCTGGGACGTGAGACAACTCTGACACATGCCTACATGAAGTCCTGCTCACGCTGCCTCGGTGGGTGCCACTTCTAAGTGAAGGGAAGAAACTGGGTCACTCTCTATGGTTCGACGATGTCCTCGAAAGGTGGTTCGCATCTTCTGAAGAGTAAGCTGACAGGTCCGGTCTATACTGCCAGGAACATAGAGGGGTCCACCTGCCATCCTTGATCATCGTGGTAGATGATCTCAAGATCGTCCAGCACCGGCATCCGTGGTGCCTCCCGGAGAAAAGGATGTGCTCTCGGGTCCATAAGTATCCTTCACTGGCTCGTCGTCTTCGTATGAACGGACAACGAAAATAAACATACACAGAAGAGTTAGGGAGATATTACTATTGTATCAAAATTGAGAGATAATAGCAATAATAGTATAACAACACATAACATGTGGCACATATATCGCAGATAACTCATACAGACAACCATCTCCCAAGTCAATATACACAGGCAACCATCTCCAATTGTTCTCACACTTAGATCAATCCTCTACTCGGGATACTAATCCTATATAGCATATCGACCGAATCTCTCAACACAAAGTTCCACACAGGAACATGAGTTATTTGTCCAGGAAACTTGAACCGCTCTCCGTGACCAATAAGAGTGCTCCCTCTTTCCACATAGGAACAAGGTCTCTTGGTCGCCTCAGAACGTTAGCCTGTAACTTGGAACAGCTCATGGATTAGTCAGGATAACCAGGCTTGATCAAACATCATGACATGATAGGAGCAACCCCATCTATCACTGTAGATCGGTCTCGAGTCTAGTTACATCCCCAAGACCACACAGACTTCCCCTTCCGCTTTTCGTACCCGCCACTTGGTAGCCCATACTACCGTCATACGCCGTCGCCACTTGGCCACTATGATATGCAACAACCATCCTCAACGAGCTGATACCAGATTTTGACACCTAACACTCAGAATCCAATCTAGATGGCTCGCATCAACACAGCCATCGCCAAGATGCCACGCGTCCACAAGCCACACCTCAAAATATCAAACCATCCACGGTATCAACCTGATTCGCTCAACAGCATCTCACAGCCACTTAGCCAAACAACAGGCATACAGCTATAACACAAATATATGTAGCACCATAATAATAGCCAACGCAACATATACAGCATACCAAGCATGCCAAATAAGCAGATAGGCACGTAGACAGGTAGTTCAGACAAACACATCAAACAACACAACAAAATACATCACCATTCAACCTCAAGCAACAAGCATCTAACCTAGGGTACGATCTTAGCGGTGATAGCCCAAAGTAAGCTAAATCTAGGGTTTAGGTACTTTGTCAGGGCTCAACCTCTAGTAGGGTTTAGGGTTTCTCTACACACATAGAGAAACGCTATACTACTCTTGCTTTCCTGATAACAGCAGTAATCTCTCTCCCCACATGAAACGATGATGCGAATGTAACCGTGATGCTCTCTACACCACCACCACGCCTCTAACAGCCACCAAGCATCCAACATAGCCACGACCTCGAGCTCACAACGCCACGGACACAGCCTCGAACGTTGCCCTAACCGCAGGAACAACACATGCAATAGTGTTGACCGTAGGTGATAAACCTCAATTCTGTGCATTTTATAGGAGATATATGGGTTGAATTTTGATGTATTTCATGATGATTATTGTTATATTTTACCCTTTTACTTAAGTTTTGATAGAATTGACGTTTAGAGGCAGTTTGATGAACTTTTAACAAAGATGAAGGTTTTTGAGCTAAAATGAAGAGAATACTGAAGTTCTGAGCTCGAGCACGGTCATGCTAGAAATGAGCATTGTAACACCCAGTCTTCTTGACTAAGGTGAGGGACATTAATTAAGCATGTTTAATGGCTTAATTATGTTCCTTAGGTGTTGAGAAAGCCATGGTTCAAATTTGGGATAATTTGGTCTTGGAACGAACTCAGTACGTGCAAAAACGTGTAAGAGCAGTTCTAATCAGCGTCCAACGCTTAGGCATGGAGAAATCCCAGGCTCAAACGTTGATCGTTGACGCTCGAGCGTGGGTAATTGTACGTCAAAACATGGAGAATGGATGCGTGGGGGTGCATGTGTCAACGCGCAGCGACACGTGGCAGAGACATGGCAATCAGCATTCCATGATCAAGCATGGAGTTTTCCCACGTCAAAGCGTGCCTACGCTAAAGCGTGAAGTGTTCCCACGCTCAAGCATGGACAGTCTAACAGCACCACTTACATTTCTTCTTTCTTTTTCATTTGGAAGAAAAACTTAGAATTTTCAGAAACTAGAGAACGTAGAGAGAGAGGGTTTGAGATTCTAGAGAGAGAAAGTGAGGTTTGAGATCGATTGAGGTATCGGATCGTGATTCCAACTACACCATTATGATCAAGGCTTCAAGTACTTTAATATTCACCGATTGATCTCTTGATTTCTCAAAGGTAAGCTCGAATCTCTAACACGTCGATTTTATGTTCGTCTTGTTCTTCGAGCTTTTCCCTTGAATCTCTTTGGTTTTGGTATTACCCTAGGGTTACTGATGATTGTTTACATGTTGTTCCCTTGATTAGGGCAAAGTTCGTGATCGTGGTCGTGTGAGCTCCTAAAGGAGGTTGCAGCCGCGACCATGGGCTGAGGAACCGCATAGTGGTGGCTGACTTGAGGCTGATTTCGTGGTGGCTGAGGTACCACGTGGTGGTGGTGGTGATTCGGAGACCGTGGTTTTGTTCATGGTCGAGGACACATAATCTTTCAGGTGGGGAGAAAGGAACTGTTATCGTCAGGAAGGTAAACGTAGTGTAGAATGTATGCATGTGTAGGGGAGCCTTAAACCTTACTAGAGGTTGAGCCAGTGGCAAAGTACCTAAACCCTAGGTGTAGGTATCTTTGAAGCTATCACCGCTAAGATAATAACCTAGGCTAGACGACGTTGTTGTTGAGGTTGATGTGATATGCATGCTACTTTGCCTATGTGATTATTTGTTTATCTGCCTACATGATGATATGTGTATTATCATGCTTATTGCTATGATGATGTTATTATTATTGGTTGGTTGACGATGATGTTGATGAGAGTATGGTGAGATTGTGATGTTGTACAGGTTAACACCGTCGTGGTTTTGATCGTGGAGCTGTGACTCGTGGACGCAAGGCGTCGTGATGTGATGTTGATGATGATGTGATGTGGATGCAATGCATCGTGGCTGTGGCCGAGTGCTTTAGCGTGAGGTTCCGGTATCAACCTGTGATGGATGTTTGCTGCATATCATAGCATATTTGATCCCAATGGGGACGAGATGTGTACCACCAATCTCGAGGCTGGATGTCCAATTAGGGACATTATTGATCCTTATGAAGATGTCTAAGTGGGGATGTGTTTTATTGATTCTTACGAAGATGTCCAAGTGGGGACGTGGTTTGTTGATCCTGATGGGGATGTCCAATTAGGGACATTATTGCTCCCGACGGGGATGTCCAACTGGGGACGTGATGAAATCAGCCGACATGCATACATGGATTAGTATCCCTCGTAGAGATTTGATCTGAGAGAGTAACTTTTGAGATGGATGTGACGTGTGACTCGAGAGACGGCTGTTGGAATGTTGCATGTTTTCTGTTGCTGTGTGCTACATGTTTATAGACTATATTGTTGCCCCTCTCCCCTGTTTGATGATACGTGTTTCTTTCTCCCTGTCTTTTCTCTGTGTGTTTTCTTTTACTTTATGGGAAGACCCTATGGAAGAACACGACGCCGAGGAGATGGATGGCACTCCTTACAAGCCTGATGCCGGTGGGCGAGCTACTGACCCCAACCCCGAGTGGTTTTAAGTTTCTGTACCAGAGTAAGATGAAGAACAAGGTATTTCAGAATATCGCTGTCGTCGGTGACGGGATTTCCGCCAGTGTGTCTGTACTAGGAGTGTGCTGTGAGGATTTTGATGTATTTTGAGTAGGGGTGGCGAGCGCTGTTAGTCTGTGAGTTTTCTCATTCTCTTTTGATGTATTTTGGTTATGGTCAGTTTTTGTTATACTCTCTGTGTATATAGTACTGAAACCTTCCTGATGGGGCAGTTGATGCATGCATATATATCTTCTACATTTTTAGCTGTGTACTCTGATGTAAGCATGCTTTTCTTTTGGTTTCGCCTTTACCTTTCCGCTTCGTTTCTTCTGCTGTATAAAGTGAGCTAACGTTTATATACGGTTAAGGTTAGTTAATATCTTAGGTTCTTCAATGGGATGACGAGTCGTCTCATTTAGTGGTATCAGAGCAGTTCGATTCTAATTGGACTGTGAGGTTGTGTTGTCTGAACAGTCGAGTCCAGTTAGGACCAAGGACTGCGTGGTCAAGTGTACTGGCTTTAACGGTTGATACCCACGTTGTATAAACTATGTCTGGCTTTGGGTAGAATGTCTGATGCGCTAGTAATCGAAATGTGATAACTGTTTTCATTCATATGGCATATGATATGTTTAATTGTCAAGTGCTATTATGTGTCTTATGAATTGGAACTGATAGCTCCTTTTATAGGAAGCTAGATGGCACGTGGTAAAGGAGGAGGAACACCAGCTAGAAACGGGGACTTCAACCATAATGGTGATACCTCAGGGACTGGAAGTGGCGGAGAACAGAATGAAGCGTTGAGGGCCATGAGGGATTTTTCTACTGCAATGCTGCAACAAACGTAGCAGAATGCTTAGTACATGCAACGACAAGAAGAAAGGGACGCTAGACAACAACTGCATCCGATCAGAGGAGACGAGATAGTGGATACTGGTCTGAACTCATTTATGAAGGGAAATCCTCCCCAATTCCATGGAGAATACAATCCAAAGGCTGCTGAACTTTGGTTATAAGAGATTGAGAAGGTCTTTGTCGCTGTCCACTGCAGAGAGGATAGGAAGGTCACATATGCTGCTTTCATGCTAGTCGGAGCAGTAGAAGCGTGATGGAGGAACAAGCAGAGACTCCTAGAGACTGAAGGGAGGATACTGACCTGGGAAGTGTTCTGTGGGAGCTTCTTGGAGAAATATTTTACAAGGAGTGTTCGTCAGGAGAAAGAGAAAGACTTCCTGAACCTGAAGCAGGAACAGATGTCAGTGGGGGAATATGCCATGAGGTTCGAGGCGCTGCTGAAATTCTTCCAATTCTATCAAGTGCACCCAGACGAGGATTGGGTGTGTAGAAGGTTTCAAGATGGGCTCAGGCTCGAGCTGAAGAGGGCTATGCTACCGTTAAGGATCCGATCATTCCCTGAATTGATTGAAAAGTGTACAATGCTGGAAGGGCACGATCAACAGGGAGTTGCACAAGCTCCAATGAGGAGTGGTGGACCGGTCAAAAGCTTTGGCTAGAGGGGTCATGGAGGAAGAGTTCAACAGAGCGAAGCCTTACAGTCGCCCGAATCAACAACCAAGGAGTTATGGAAGGGGGAATACCAGTCAAGGACAATCGGGATTTTCCACGTGTTTCCGATGTGGCGGACTGCATCTAGAGAGATATTGTCCTTGAGCACCTGATCTCAACTGTTTCTGTTGTGGCAAGTGGGGCCACTATGCCAACAAATGTCGACAAGGGGATACTAGTAGGGGTCAAGTTCAACAACAAGGGAGAAGAACTCAGGATGCGGGAACAAGATAACCCGTGGTGAGCCAACAGGGCAGGCCACAGACGACGGGAAGAGTGTTTCCTGTGAGAGGATCTGAAGCCTCTCAATGTCATAATCTAATACAAGGTAAGTGCCTAGTAGCTGGGAGACTCTTATCTGTTTTGTTTGATTCAGGGGCTACACATTCCTTTATTTCATTAACGAGTGTGGATCATTTAGGTTTGCCTGTTTCGTCCTTACCATATGATTTGACTATTTCTACACCTACGGGTGATTCCCTAACAACCCTATTGGTCTGTTTACAATGCCCGGTCGTTATAGAGAACCGATCTTTTCTTGTGGACCTAGTCTGTTTGCCTATGCAGCAGATTGATGTCATCCTACGCATGGACTGGCTTTCGGCCAACCATGTTGTACTATACTGCTCAAATAAAACCCTCCGTTTTTTTGAGCAACCTGGATCATTGCCTGCCAATGATGGTATTTTGGGAGGCGTACAATCAGGAGAGTGCATGGTGCTGTTTTCTTTGGAAGCCAAGGAGACTCCGAGTCTAAATGCTTTGCCGGTGGTGCGTGAGTTTCTAGATGTTTTCCCGGATGATGTGCCAGGATTACCACCGAAGAGGGAGATAGAGTTTGCCAATGATCTTGTGCCTGGAGTGGAACCAATTTTAATAGCACCCTATCGAATGTCCCTGACAGAGTTGGCAGAGCTAAAGAAGCAACTTGATGATATGCTAACGAAGCAGTTTATAAGGTTGAGCGTTTCACCGTGGGGAGCGCCAGTGTTATTTGTCAAGAAGAAGGACGGTAGTTCAAGGTTGTTTGTGGACTACCGACAGCTTAACAAGGTAACAATCAAGAATAAGTACTTGTTGCCAAGGATTGACGATCTTATGGACCAGCTGAGGGGAGCAACGATGTTCTCAAAGATTGATCTGAGATCCAGTTATCATCAGATAAGGGTGAAAGAAGATGATATACCGAAAACAGCTTTCGGGAGTCTGTACGGGCACTACGAGTATTTCATTATGCCTTTCTGTGTGACTAATGCTCCGGCAGTGTTTATGGATTATATGAACAGGATCTTCAGACCGTACCTTGATAAGTTTGCCGTTGTTTTCATCGATGACATCCTTATCTACTCCACAAGCAAGGAAGAACATCAAGAGCATCTGAGGGTTGTATTTCAAGTTCTTAAGGACAGACAACTCTATGTCAAGTTGTCTAAGTGTGAGTTCTGGCTGGAAGAGGTACAATTCCTTGGACATGTGATCAACAAGAACGACATAGCAGTAAATCCTGCGAAGGTAGAAGCTGTGGTTATGTGGGAAAGCCCTAAGACAGTAAGTGACATCCGAAGTTTTTTGGGGCTAGCAGGATACTACCGGAGGTTCATCGAGGGATTCTCGAAGATTGTGTTACCTCTGATGCAATTGACGAGAAAATAAAAAGCGTTCGAATGGACAGAAGAGTGTGAGGCTAGTATTCAAGAGATGAAAAGGAAGCTAAGAACATCTCCGGTACTAGTCTTACCAGATCTATCAACGTTGTTTGATGTGTACTATGATGCATCGTATCAAGGCCTGGGTTGCGTACTCATGCAAGAAAGGAAAGTTGTGGCATATGCTTCCAGACAGTTAAGAGTGCATGAACGAAATTACCCAACCCGTGACCTAGAGTTGGCAGCGATAGTGTTTGCATTGAAGATATGGAGACACTATCTCTATGGCGCTCAATTCAGTGTGTTTAGTGACCACAAAAGTTTCAGATATTTGTTCGACCAAAAGGAGTTGAACATGCGGCAGAGAAGATGGATAAAATTCATAAAGGATTATGAATTTGATCTACAGTACCATCTAGGGAAGGCCAATGTGGTAGCAGATGCATTGTGTCGGAAATCTTTGCATATGTCCGCTATGATGGTGAAGGAGCTGGAACTATTGGAACAGTTCAAAGATCTGAATATAGAGGTGGAGCTAGCCAAAGACAAGATGAGTTTAGGAATGGTCACTATTCCCAGTGATTTCCTAAACTTAATCTAGAAGAAGCAAGGAGAAGATCAGTACCTGTACGAGATGAACTAGATGGTGGAAGAAGGTAGAACTTCAGAGTTTAAGAAAGGTACTGATGGATCCTAAGGTTTGGAGAAAGGATCTGTGTGCCAAAAGATAACATAATCAATAAGATGATCTTGGAGGAGGCCCATAAGAGCAAGCTAAGCTTTCATCCAGGAGCTACGAAGATGTATTAAGACCTGAAGAGGACGTTCTGGTGGCTAGGGATGAAGAAAGAGGTAGCAGAGTATGTCCAATCCTGTTTGGTGTGTCAAAAGGCAAAGATTGAACACCAGAAACCAGTAGGGTTATTGCAATCATTGGATGTCCCAGAATGGAAATGGGATGGTATTGCAATGGACTTTGTTTCCGGATTACCAAGGTCTCAAAAGAGGTGGGATGCAATCTGGGTAGTTGTGGACATGCTTACGAAATATGCTCATTTCTTACCTATAAACCAGAAGTATTCCTTGGAAAAGTTGACCCAGATTTACATCAAGGAAGTGGTAAGGTTGCATAGAGTACCTTCAAGTATAATTTCGGACCGAGATCCGAGATTTACTTCCAGGTTTTGGCAAAGTCTGAACAATGCTTTGGGAACTAAATTAAGAATGAGTTCAGCATATCATCCATAGACGGATGGTCAGTCAGAAACAACGATTCAATCTTTGGAGGATCTGTTAAGAGCATGTATTTTGGAAAACACAGGAAGTTGGGGCGATTTCCTTCCACTGATAAAATTCACATATAACAATAGTTTCCACTCGAGTATCGGCATGGCGCCATACGAGGCATTGTATGGAAGAAAGTGCAGAACCCCACTCTATTGGTATGAAGCCGGGGAGAATCAGTTGATAGGCCCAGAGATGGTGCAGTGAACAACGGAGCAAGTACAGAAGATTCAGGAAAAGATGAAAGTTGCATGGGATCGGCAGAAGCGCTACAATGATAAGAGGAGGAGACCCTTGGAGTTCCATGAAGGCAACCATGTCTTTATGAGAGTCACTCCAAGAACTGGAATTGGCAGGGCAATCAAATCCAGAAAGCTTACCCCTAGATTCATCGGACCATTTCAAATCCTACATCGAATTGGTCCAGTTGCCTACCAAATTGCTTTACCTCCCAACCTATCTAATATCCATGATGTTTTCCATGTTTCCCAACTCAGAAAATGCCATCCCGATCCATCACACGTGATAGAGCTTAAATCAATACAGATAAGAGAGAACTTGGAATATGAGGCGCTACCTGTATAGATCGAAGACAAGAAGGTGAAAGGACTCCGCGGAAAGCAGATTCCCTTAGTCAAGGTCGTATGGGATGCAACAACAAGAGATGCTACATGGGAAAGAGAAGAAAACATGCGACAGCAGTACCCGAGCTTGTTTTAAAGGTAAGATGAATTTCAGGGACGAAATTCTTTTTAAGGTGGTAGTAATATAACACCCCGTTTTCTTGGTTAAGGAGTGGGACATTAATTAAGCATGTTTAATGGCTTAATTATGTTCCTTATGTGTTGAAAAATCCATGTATCAAATTTGGCACAATTTGGCCTTGGAACGAACTCAGAACGTGCAAAAATGTGTAAGAGCAAATCTGATCAGCGTCCAACGCTTAGGCATGGAGAAATCCCATGCGCAAATGCTGACTGCTGACGCTAGAGCGTGGGTAGTTGCACGTCAAAACGTGGAGAGTGGAAGCGTGAGGGTGCACGTGTCAGCGGGCACGCGAAGCATGGCAGAGACATGGCAATCAGCGTTCCACACTCAAGCGTGGAGTTTTCCCACGTCAGAGCATGCCCACGCTGAAGCGTGGAGTGTTCCCACGCTCAAGCGTGGACAGCCTGACAGCATCACTTAAGTTTCTTCTTTCTTTTTCATTTGGAAGAAAAACTTAGAATTTTCAGAAACCAGAGAATGTAGAAAGAGAGAGGGTCTAAGATTATAGAGAGAGAAAGTGCGGTCTGAGATCGATTGAGGTATTGGATCGTGATACCAACTACACCATTGCGATTAGGGCTTTGATTACTACAAGATTCATCGATTGATTTCTTGATTTATCAAAGGTAAGCTCGAATCTTTAACACGTCGACTTTATGTTCTTCATGTTCTTCGAGCTTTTCCCTTGAATCTCTTTGGTTTTGGTATTGCCCTAGGGTTAATGATGATTGTTTATGCGATGTTCTCGTGATTAAGGCAAAGTTCATGATCGTGGTCGTGCGAGCTCCCGGAGGAGGATGCAACCGCGAGCTTGGGCTAAGGAACTGCATAGTGGTGGCTGACTTGAGGCTGATTTCGTGGTGGCTGTGGTACCGCGAGGTGGTGGTGATTTGGAGACCGTGGTTGTGGTCGTGGTCGAGGACGCGTAATCTTTCAGGAGGGGAGAAAGGAACTGCTATCGTCGGGAATTCAAGCGTAGTGTAGAATGTATGCATGTGTAGGGGAGCCCTAAACCCTACTAGAGGTTGAGCCCGTGGCAAAGTACCTAAACCCTAAGTGTAGGTATCTTTGGGGCTATCACCGCTAAGATACCCTAGGCTAGACGACGTTATTGTTGAGGTTGATGTGATATGCATGCTACTTTGCCTATGTGATTATTTGTTTATCTGCCTACATGATGATATGTGTATTAGCATGCTTATTGCTATGATGATGTTATTATTGTTGGTTGGTTGACGATGATGCTGATGAGAGTATGGTGAGATTGTGATGTTGTGTGAGTTGATACCGTCGTGGTTCTGACCGTGGATCTGTGGCTCGTGGACGCAATGCGTCGTGATGCGATGTTGATGATGATGTGATGTGGATGCAATGCATCGTGGCTGTGGCCGAGTGCTTAGGCGTGAGGTTCTAGTATCAACCTGTGATGGATGATTGCTGTATATCATAGCATATTTGATCCCAATGGGGGATGCCCAAATGGGGGCGAGATGTGTACCACCGATCTCGAGGCGGGATGTCCAATTGGGGACGTTATTGATTCTTATGAGGATGTCCAAGTGGGGACATGTTTTATTGATTCTTACGAGGATGTCCAATTGAGGATGTGGTTTATTGATCCTGACGGGGATTTCCAATTGGGGACGTTATTGATCCCGACGGGGATGTCCTATTGGGGACGTGATAAAATCGGCCGACATGCATACAGGGATTAGTATCCCTCGTAGAGGTTTGATATGAGAGAATGACTTTTGAGATGGATGTGACGTGTGACTCGAGAGACGGCTGTTGGAATGTTGCATTCTGTTGCTGTGTGCTACATGTGTATAGACTATACTATTGCCCTTCTCCCCTATTTGATGATACATGTTTCTTATCTCCCTGTCTTTTCTCTATGTGTTTTCTTTTACTTTATGGGAAGACCCTGTTGAAGAACCAGACGCTGAGGAGATGGATGGAACTTATTATCAGCCTAATGCCGGTGGACGAGCTACTAACCATAACCCCGAGAGGTTTTGAGTTTCTGTACTAGAGTAGGATGAAGAACAGGGTAGTTCAGGATATCGCCGTCGTCGGTGACGGGATTTCTGCCAGTGCATCTATACTAGGAGTGTGTTGTGAGGATTTGATATATTTTGAGTAGGGGTGGTGAGCGCTGTCAGTCTGAGAGTTTTCTCCTTGTCTTTTGATGTATTTTGATTGTGGTCGGTTTTTGTTATACTCTGTGTATATATATTACTGTAGCCCTCCTGATAGGGCAGTTGATGCATATATGTATATATATATATATATATATATATATATATATATATATATGTATCTTCTACATTTTTAGCTGTGTACTCTGATGTAAGCGTGCTTTTCTTTTGGTTCTGCCTTTACTTTTCCGCTTCACTTCTTCTATTATATAAAGCGAGCTAACGTTTATATACGGTTAAGGTTAGTTAATATATTAGGTTCTTTAATGGGACGACGGATAGTCTCAAGCATGCCCGTGCAAGTCCTCCAGCTTAACCATCTAAACAAAGCCTTACAAGAATGACTTAAAGCTGACCTCTGAAGATTAAGCACGGCCGAGCCAAATAGCAGCAAGCCCGTGCCAAAGTGTAGCAAGGCCGGATTTAGAGAAGCAAGGCCTGATTGAAGCAAGCATGACCTTACAACTGAAGAGCACGACCGTGCAGGAGATTGAGCACGCCTGTGCTGCTGCCCGTGCACTAGAACGTTCTTTTACGAAGTTGGTATGCCTGTGCAGAATTGAGCATAGCCTGACATAATAAATAGCACGACCGTGCTGACTGAAGAGCACGCCGGTGCTGGCTGTGCAGAAGACCTAATTTTGGGCCTTGTTCTCATATTTTCCGACAAAAAGAGGCCCTCTGCACCACTGCGGAGACATCTATCATCTTTTAATCTTTCGAATACTCTTATCTTTTGTAATAGCTTTCTATGGTTTATAGCTTTTAGTAGTTTAGATTTCTAGGGTAGGAGTTGCACCTGGGGGTTAAGTTGGAGACACTTATTCTTCTAACTCTTCAGGATGTGTTTTCCTTGTTGATTTTGGTTTTATCTATTATTATGGGTAGCTAAATTCACCACTAGAGTTGTGGTGGATCCTGTATTAGTATAAACCCATTTTGCTATGTCATAGCTTTAATTCGAATTATATTTGGCTTCGAAGTTACGATTTGAACAGTGTTATTCTTCTGTTCTGCATCTCATACTAGGATTGCGCACCCTTTGTATACTCATTATCAATTGATTGATATTTTTGCCATCAAGCCTAATTAAATTGGTAGATCTATAGGATAATCGGGGTTTAATTTATAGCATGACCAAACATGATTTACTCCTTTCAATCATTCAACCTATTTTCTCTTTATGTTTTCTAATCATTTAAATTCTTTGCCTGGCAAATGGGTTCAGTTGGGGAAAAGATTATTGATTGACTGACAAACAATTAATAGTATTCATAGAGGGAAAAGCAACTGCGAAATTGAATAGAACTAGCATTTGGGGGTATCGAAAGTACAAGTGAAACCATGACTTTAGGCTCTTTTACTCTTGATTTCTCAACTCTTTTTATTTCTCTTTTGCTATATTTTACCGCTGCTACATCATTATCTTATTATTATTAGTATTACATTAGTCTAAATAGCATAAGGATTTCTCTATTCCAGTACTTACTTAATCACTTGCATATCACAATTAATCTGTTGGGTATGATATCTGGACTTCCGTCCTATATTACTTCCGCGACAGGTTACACTTGCCCTTAAGTGTGTTTTGGAAGCAACAAGTTTTTGGTATCGTTGCTGGGGATTAATTTGTGATATTTTGTGTTTTTTTTTTTTATATTGGAAGAAAGAAATTCTAGTTACTTTAGACATTTATTTTTATTATTATTTATCTCTCGCCTTGTATCCTAACGCGTTCTCAAGTGCCTGAACTATATTTTGATAGGGAAGTTGAAAGAACTTTTCATAGGTTACGGAGGCAAGCAAGAGAGGAGAACACCATGGGGGAAAGAATGACTTTACTAGATTACTTTACCCCCTCTGCTGGGGTGACAGACAACATCATCAATCCTATGGTAGATGCCATTAACTTTGAAATCCAGCCTACGATGGTATCCATGGTCCAAAGCTCTGGACAATTTACTGGACTACCCAATGAAGACCCTAACGCTCACTTTATGAAATTTTTTAAGGTCACAGACTTGATCAAGTACAGTGGAGTTTCCACATATGCTATCAGATTGACGCTATTTCCATTCTCTCTTCCAGACAAAGCTGACCAATGGCTATCATCTCTACTTGCTGGTTCCATCACTACTTGGAACCAACTGACTCGCCAATTCCTTCTAAAAATTCTAAATTTAGAGCTGACATCACTAATTTTGTGGAGTTTGAGAATGAATCTTTATTTGAAGCATGGGAGAGATACCAGGACTTGATTCGAAGATTCCCAGATCATGGATTTTCAGTTCCTATTCAGGTGTAGATTTTCTATAATGGGCTCTCTCAACATGATAGATCCAACTTGGATGCTACTAGTTGAGGCTCTATCTTGAAGAAAACACCTGAAGAAGCTCACGCCTTGATTGAAGAAATGTCAGCCAACCATTACCAGTGGCCTCGAGGAGATAGTCATGTTGTCAAGAAGCCAATTGGTGTTTATCAAGTTAATGCCAACATGGCACTGGAGTCCAAACCAGAAGCTCTTTCAAAACAAATGGAGATCTTAATGCAAGCTCAATTACAAGCCAAATCTAAAATTGAGCAAATTGAGGAGGTGAATTACATAGGGAGTAAAGGCAGAATGACCCATACAATTCAGGGTGGAAGGATTGTCTCGATTTCTCATGGGATGATCAGCAGAATAGCCAAGGTTCAAATTAGAATGCCTATAGGCCCCCTTACTTGCAAAACCAGGCTAGACAAGAGGAGAGGCAGCCAAATCCCGAGGATCCCTTGATGAAGTACATAGAGAAGATTGATAAGAGGGTAGATGTCACGGAAGCTCAGATGTCTAATATTGCTAAATTGTTAACTCAGACACTGCAGAGTGTATTGTAGAATCAAATTGAACCTAATTTAAGTGAACAGTTCGATGTCATTACTACTAGGAGTGGAAAGGAATTGAATCAAAATCATAAGAAGAAAGACTCTGCACCCATGAAAAAAGATGCTCCTGCTGGAGAAATCGATTCTGAAGACAAGCATGACTGTGCAACACCTCTAGCACGATCGTGCAACTTGCCCAGTGAGCAGAAACAAGTAACAGCCATTTGGGAGTCAGAAAAGGTAAAAATCCCTTACCCTCTAAGATTGAAAGATGGGGATAATGATAGGCACTTTAAAGTTTTTTTAGAAATATTCAAAACGTTGCATATCAATATTCCTTTTGCTGAAGTCATTGCTCAAATGCCTAAATTGCAAAATTTTTGAAAGAGATAATTTCTAATAAAAAGAAATTAGAGGGCTTTGAAATTGTGAAACTACATGAGGAATGCTCTTCCATTGTTCTTAAGAAACTGACACCGAAATTATAAGTTCCAGGGAGTTTTACAATTCCTTGCTCCATTGGTAATTCTTATTTTGAAAAAGCATTATGCGATTTAGGTGCCAGTATAGATTTAATGCCTCTATCTATTTTGAGAAAACTTGGCACGCAGGAACCTCAGCTGACTGACATATCCTTGCAGTTAGCAGAAAGAACAATTGCCCACCCACGTGGGATAGTGGAATATGTCTTAGTCAAAGTAGGAAACTTTATTTTCCCCGCATATTTTGTTATTTTGGACATGGAGAAAGATGAGAATGTCCTAATTATTTTAGGGTGACCTTTCTTAATGTAACACCCCGATTTTCACTGCCTTTATAAATCAGTAAGTTGTATAATTAAGTTTTATTTTATTCACAATTTTAGAAAATGAAATAAAATAAACCGAGACCATATTCATGCTCAACGCTATGGTAGGAAGCTATGATTAAATTTTGGGCTAAAAACTCAGATGCAGCCCGGTCTGCGTTTTTTCACTGTTAGTAGTATTTTATTATTCAAAAGACCTAATTTTGACTCGCAAACGAGGCAGTTAGACTTAGAATTAAATTCCCTACAATTTTACTAAAATTGGTTCTTGAGCTTAAAAAATGAAAATAATATAAACTATTCAGGCGAAAACTCGAAGCTAGAGACAAACGGAACTGTAGATGGATTTACCGGGACCCGCTAACGGATAAACTCAGTATCACATCAAGTCACATCACATGGAAAAGTATGCCAGCGTCATGATTGCGTTTAGAAAATATCTGGAAGCAAAATGACCGAAATACCCTTCACCACTTTGTTCTTCATTTTCTTCACTTTCTCCATCATTTCTCTCCATTTCCTTAAGCATTCTTCAAGAAATTTGTGAAAGGAAGTTGACAACCTTGATCATATTCATCATCTAGGAGGTACGAATTTCATCCTTGACCTATCAATCTTCATTTTCCTCCGGTGAATCTTGTAGTTCCTCCTTGATCAAGTTTATGATGCTTAAACTTCATAAATTCATAGGAAATTGTAGAAAAATCCTTTTAATGTCAAACCAATTTCTTTGAACTAGATTCATTGTCTTCTTTCATAATCCAAGAGCTTGTAACCAAAAGAGCTCTCTAGCTCAAATGGGTAAGAATGGCCGAACCTACCATTGTTGGGTGAGTAGAGTTTGGTTGAAGTTTTGGTGTAATAAGCTTTGGTTTAGTCTTATCACACTTAGTAAGTAATGAATCCAAGAGATAAGAATTTTTGGAGTTTCCTAGCTAATTTTCATAGCTTATGGCCAAACCAACCATTTGGGGGAAACATGAAATTTTGATTCAAGTTTCAAAATGGAGACTTGATTTGGTGTTAAGGTTACCTAGGGATCCTTCCTCCAAGAGATAGGAATTTTTAGACATCCCTAGCTATTTTTGGGACTCTATGGCCAAACCTAGCTTCTAAGGGATTAGGGGAAATTTTGTTGTTAAATGTTGATAATTGGATTAATTGTGTGTTTGTAGTTGTTGTCGGGTATTTGGACGAGAAATCAGGAGAATTCCCGGACCGATCGAATGACTTTTCCTTTGGAGGATAACTTCAAGAGGTAAGGGGAGATTAACTCCAATAAGTTTGATAGCCTCATGGGATTTTTTTTGGATGATTGTAACCATGATGTGAAGTTGATGATTTTCCTAGTTGATGCATTATGTGGCATATAGGCTTGATTGGTGCTTTGAAGATATACTATATGTTGTGTATGAACTTGATTTACTTGATGAAGTATATGCCTGGATGTTTGAAAATGAATTGCGGCATTGACATCTTGGATGAAATATACTTGTGATAGATTGGTTAAGAGCATAGCATTGGCTATAGCTCCATAATGAAGATTGAGCTACTTAAAAGTCTTAATCAATGATTTGGAAATGTTTTGGTTTGAGATATGAGAAGCTTTTAAGTTAAAATGACATAATGGTCAATTTTACTAAAAAGCCCCTAAGTTAATAACTCAAGAAGAATTTTGAATAATACTTGAGAAATTGAGAGTTATTGAGAAAAATCGTGAAAAGTTGTTTTATCTTTATTTTCTGAACATGTTATATAAAGAAAGAAAACCTTGAAAAGTATCTATTTTGTCAAAGAAAGAACCTTCTGAAAGTATTTGAATTTCCAAAATGAAAAAGTCTCTTCCTAAAACTTTGCTTCGATAACAATCTTCAGAAAAATGTTTAAAACGATGGAACCTTTAGAAAAGACATTTAAAGCCAAAATCCTTTGAAAATGAATCTTTAGGACTTCAGCCTTTGAGAATGGTTTTGTAAAGAGAAGATTTTGTGGAAAATAAGTTTTAGGGCGAAAATGAGTTTTGGTTTATACCAAAGAGATTCTGAGTTTTGTTTTTAAGATTTGAACTACGAAAATGAAATTTGATGAAACTGGTGATTACCCCTTCACGCATGTGAAGGACATGAACCTAGTGATCGAGACGTCAGGCTAGATTTCTGTGACATGAACGGACTTTGTGTCTTATATGCGAGTCTAGTGTCTGCGACATCGGCCTAGTACTTCGTGGATTGAGCACTCGGACTACGTGTCCTATGTTTTGAAAAGAACGGACTTAGTGTCCTATATGCGAGTCTAGTATCCGCGACGTTGGCCTAGTACTCCGTGAATTAAGAACTTGGAGTACATGTCCTGAATTTTGAACGAACGACCTATATGTCCTTTAAAACGAGTCATGAGTAGTGTGCCTAGTGAGACAATCCCTTCCTAGGAGGTCCCATTGGTGACCCCACTTATAATTATTAGCGTTATAGCGTAGCGTAGTAGTATAAAATTTGCGAAAATATTAAAACATACAATACATACTGATACCATAGTAATATATACAGACATAAAAGTATCGGCCCCATCAGTAGAGCCTACAACAACTGATGCCAAATATAAAAGAATTCAGAGTATACAGTAGATAAAACTAAAAACATAACAATAGAAATAAAGGCACGTCAGAGATCCTCTCCTAGCGCTCAAGGTCCCCCAGCATTGGGATTCGAGGCTCTCCCGCCGGAATCAAGTTCAACAGGTATACCGTCAATCCCCTCTGGAAACTCCTCATCAGGGTCTTCTTGTACAGTTGAGAATAAAGAAATACAACATAGAAAAGTACAGGGGATAAGATACAGTAATATGCCATACATGGGAAAAACAGCGATATAAATAATGTATATAGATAGCAACACACCAAATCACAACTGACAAACAGACAACTTCCGGATAATTTTTCCCTTAACTACTGTCTCTCACACTCATGCAACTAACGACTATATGGACGGGATCACGACGCGACATCCCCAACGGATCAAGGTGTCCCAATCATCACTATGCCACCCCCATAAAGTAGGGTTCGGTCTAAAGCCCGCAGGCCCAAATCGTCTCATGGATACGACATATTCCCCCGCCCGCAGGCCAGGTCCGAATATTCGCCGGCCAACAACGCAACTTACGGTAACGACATGTTCCCCCGCCCGCAGGCTAGGTCGAAACACTCGCCCGTCCGTTAACAACTCAACTTTCGGTAACGACATATCCCCCCGCCCACAGGCTAGGTCGAGATATTCGCCCGTCCGTCTACAATTCGACTAACGGGTACGACCACCTCCCCGTAGGTAAGATCGGAATCGCCCCTATGCCAAACTAATCGGTATGACCATCTCCCAGCAGGTAAGATCGAAACCGTCTGTATGCCAACACAGTGATGAATAACAACTATACAACATGAATATCACCAACTCATCTCAGGATCAACACTTAGTGCCTCAACCACGGCTTATATACAACCACGACCAACTTTCATCCGGCTTAACCGGGTATCAACTCACATCACAACAACAACAGATCAACTATATCACTAGGTTGAGCACTATGACATCTATATATATATATATATATATATATATATATATATATATATATATATATATATATATATATATATATATATATATATATATATATATATAACCTCGACTTTCTCACCACACATTCATCACCCGATTTATCAGAAATCACTGCCTAGTTCTACTCAGACATCAGCAGTCACAACAGACATCAACAACAGCCAGAATATATATATTCAACAGTAAAATCAACTTACAAATAAATAACATTTAATTAGTTATAGCATATAATAGACATCATACACATATCACATATAATATATCAAATATCCAATCACAGCACAGACAACCTCAATATGCAGTAAAATCAACCTAACGGTCAAATAACCTCTAGTAGGGTTTGGGTCGCCCTACGCATATCAATATATATTATTTAAAGCTTGCCTCCCTGACGATATTGTGGTTCATTCCCCCACCTTAGTGATTTTCCCGTGAGATTCCGAATGCGGCTCCGCAGCAGTCAATCGAGTGCGCGATCGAGCGTTCGAGTCCTGTCAGATTCTATACAGTAAAACACAACCAGAAATTAAAATAATGAAACCATAAACTGCCTAATATCTAGGATTAGCTACTGCCCTTAATTAATTAAATAGGCTAGGGATATTGAAATTCTACCGACTCTTGGATGAATGACCCTTAAGCATACCTAATGCATAATCAATGATCAATTATCAAAGATTTGAACCAAACCCCTTAAAACCACAAGGTAGGGTTTCGGCCATCACCATGAAATATAGGTGAGAGTTTGATTTGGCCTCCTAATCACTTGGATAACATGATTAAGGGATGAAATAGATGAAATCAAGAGCAATGAACAACAAAACCCATTTTCCCCTTTAAGCACCCATTCGGCCTTGCCTAGAAAAATAGGCTAGAGAGCTTATTTGATTTCAAGCTCTTGGATTATGATATTAGAGGATGATACTTGCTCATAGGAATTGGTTTGGTCGCAAAATGTTTTTTCTATAATTTTGTAGAGATTTTTGAAGTTTAAATCTAGAAATTGAAGCTCATAAAAATAAATGGAGAAAATAAAGATTGAGAGATCAAGGATGAAATCTATACCTTCTAGGTGATAGAGGAGGATGAGAGGAGCAACTTTGCTTCACAAACCTTCTTGAAAAAGCTTGAGGAAGCTTGAGAAAAATGAAGTTGAAAATGGAGGAAGAAGAAGGAAGGAGAAAGAAGGTGAAGGAAGAAGAAGAAAGAAGAAGAAGAAGATGAAAAAGAAGTAGCAGCTGAAGCTAGCGGGAATGAGGGGGGAGAAAAGGTGAAAATAGTGTATTAAATAGGTGACGTAAGGCTTAAGAAATAGGTAAAGGTAATAGTAGGTAATTAGTGAAAACTAACCAAGGTTAATTTGGTCAATTCACGTCCCGATAATTTGAAAATCTTCTCGACATTTGTAGTAGTCCCCAAATGATTTATCATAGCCCTGGTATGAAAATCATTGGCTCAAGGTTCTCGAAAAACCTTAAGGCAACTCGAATCATCTCCTAGAACGATTATCGGCCCGAATATAATATATTATTTTCATTTTCGAACGTCAGGATGAACTTTTTCGAAATTATAGGAAACGTGATTCTAAGACTAACTGTCTCGTTCACGGGTCCAAATTAGGTCTCGATAGTAGTAAAGCACTACTGCCAAGGAAAACCGCAGACCGGGCTCCGTCTGAGTTTTCAACCCAAAACGTAACCATAGCTTCCTACGATGGCGTAGAGTGTGACTATGGCCTCGGAATAATTTATTTAATTTTCTGGACCCTCTAATAAAATACGATAACTTAAACACTAGTTAAATAAAAGATTAGGAAAATCAGGGTGTTACACCTTGACAGGAAAAAAAAAGAATGAATGAAAACGAAAATAGAAAACAGAAAACCTTCTGCATACATACATGAGTTGGCCGACGTGCCATTTGAAACGAGCTACAACTCAGGTAGTTGAGAATATGAGCCAGTTAAGACCACTAGGTTTATAGGGGCATCCAGTGTTTGAGACTCCATAAGAGGCCGGAGGCATCGCGACCCCGTGCCGTGGTAATCGGCTGCCCAACACTGATGAACTCGATTAGAGACTAGACTATTCATGATATGGTTGTGACGTGATACACCTGAACAATTGGAGTTCAGACCTAAATTGAGAGGCCGACTCATGAGAACAATTGTGTTACGAGAGTATTTGCAACCTATCACTCGATGAAGGGAAGTTAGGAATCTCCGGAGAACATGAATTTGAAAGTTGAACTGAAGTCTCATGCATTCTTTTGACTTATCTTGATGAATGGGTGTGATCCCACAGATTGAGATTATCTTGTTATGATATGATGTTGAATATTGATATTCTATAGCATGGCTGTGTTGTATATCAATGCATTATTGTATGCTGCTTTACTTGTATGGCTATTACGATAAACTTGTGAACCAGTATCTCACTCTTGTCTATACATGTTAGACACCCTGTTGTGTTTTTGGATACGTGTACAGATACTTTCCAACCGACCTTTGGGTCACTTCGGGACCCTGTAGCTGAATTCCTTGATGTCTATGACGAAGATGAGTAGACTGTTGATGATGAGGCCCAGTCTCATTGGTACGATGCATGCTAGGTAGTATGCTTTATTGTTCTTAGAGTTTTATTAGAACAACTCTTAGGATTTTTGACGTTTAAGCCAGGTCTTTTGACCGTGACTCGGTATGATATGTATTAAGAGATTGAAGTGATGTACGCCTTATGGCGAAGTTCAATGAGTTTTATAGATGATGAGTTTGAAATTATTTTTTTTAGCTGTTATTAAAGTTTTCAATTTGCATCAGATTTCCACAACTAGTCTAATAAGTATTTTCGAAAAAGTTATAATTAACCGAAAAAGAAAATTTGGGATACAAACTGTGACACCGAGAGGGGGTGTTACATTACTACTAAGGATGCCAAAATTGAGGTCCGATCAAGGAAGTTGACTTTGCGGATGGGGAATGAAGTGGCTATTTTTAAAGTTTTTAACTCGATTAAAAATCCCTCTTCTTTTGCTCCCTGTCACGTTATTCAAGATATTACTCATGTGGTTATTTCTAACAAGTTTCATGATTTTAAAGCAAAAGATGACTTGAAGAAAATTCCTACGTTAGAGGACCATGATGCGTTACTTTATCAAGCTCATCAATCACAAGAAACTTGGAAAAAGAGCAAAGTTGGAAGGATGAATTGGGGCAAGGCATTAAAAGGAAAAGTTACACTTGGAGAGCCCCTTGATTGATTCTCCTAAAATAGGTCGTCAGGCTCGTGACGTTAAACAACCGCTGAACATGAGGAAACCTGTGTTTCTGTGTATTCTGGTAAATAGGCAAGCAAGGTCATACATAATATTTGGTTTCAAAAAAAAAAAAAAATTCTCTTCTTCTCTCTCCACTTATATTTCATGATTAAATGTGTTGTATTGAGGACACTGCATATGTAAAGTGTGGGAAGGAAAAATATAACATATTTTTATGATATTGCTACATCCAATTAGCTAGCTTGTCTCTCTTTTATGATAAAAATTAAGGAAACCCCTTACAATTTTTTTTTTGCTTTGATAGTCTCTTAAGTTTTTTTTGAAAAAGTTTGTCTTTTCAAAATTAAAATTAGCAGAAAATTTCTTGATTGAAAATTTTTCATTAGACTTAGCTTTTAAATGTGAGACTTGGGCTTTTATGGGGGTTAAACTGTAATGCCAAATTTACTTGATTTTAACCCCCTTTCTTTGATAAGTGTAATTTCTCAGGTGAATATGTTCTAGAACTTGTCCTGAGACCATCTTGAGGCGAATTTGACTTATAAGCATATGCAACTTTGGTTGGGGCATTCTTAGGCGTTTTTCTGGCCCGCATTATTTGATTAAACACTTCCTCTAGTTGTCTAATTTGAGCCTTATGAAAATATTTTCTTTGGTCCCTATTCTGAAAATTTGAAAATTGTTTTTGGTGACCACTTAGAAGTACATTGGAGCATTAATAGGAACGTGTTATTGTGAATCCCTTTCTAAAAATAAAAGTGTTAGAAACAAGCTAGCAGTAAAGAGAAAGTATTCTCTCTCTCTCTCTCTCTCTCTCTCTCTCTATATATATATATATATATATATATATTCAAAAAGAAAAAGAAAAAGAAAAGTATGGTTAGACAAGAAGCAAGAAAAAAAGAAAAAGAAAAAGAAAAAGCTTATGGCAAAGGAAAGAAAATAAAATAAATGGTGAAGAAAAAGTAGTAGATCCTTGAAAATTTTGTGAAAAAGTGCCAATGCACTTTATGCTTTTTTATGTTTCAAGAGGTTATTACTTTGTTTTATTGGTTTAGCCTTTCGAATATCCCTTTTCTTTCTCTATCATACCTGACATCAATGCCTTGGCCCCGTTACAACCAATGAAAGACCCCTTCCTTCTTCTATATGCATGTGGATCATATTGGGGAGATTTGGTCAATGGACAAGCCTATGGTAATGTATTTATTTGAGAATCTTGAGTGCTTTAATATTTTTGCCCAATACACTGAGAGATTGTGAGTGAAGCGACCTTTGGTCTTTTGGAAAGTTTGATTTCAAGAAATTTAAAGCCTAATTGGGTAATCTCCTGACTTTCTTTCGAAAATTTTAATTGTTTGACTATCCTCGCAATTTGAAAACTCCATTTGTTTTGGTTCCCCTGATTTGAGTCTGAAAACTCTTTTTAGAAAATTCTTCTAAGCCAGATAATTGCTTGAGAACAAGTAATATTCAAGTGTGGGAAGTTTGATAAACCTCAATTCTGTGCATTTTATAGGGGGTATTTGGGTTGAATTTTGATGCATTTCATCATGATTATTGTTATATTTCACCCTTTTAATTAAATTTTGACAGAATTGACATTTAGAGACAGTTTGATGAACTTATGACAAAAGATGAAGGTTTTTGAGCTAAAATGAAGAGAATACTAAAGTTCTGAGCTCGAGCACGGCCGTGCCATACATGAGCATGCCCGTGCAAGTCCTCCAGTTCAACCATCCTTACAAGAATGATTTAAAGCTGACCTCTGAAGATGAAGTACAACCGTGCCAAACACCAGCACGCTCGTGCCAAAGTGTAGCAAGGCCTGACTTAGAGAAGCAAGGCCTGATTGAAGCAAGCATGACCTTACAACTGAAGTGCACGGCCGTGCAGAAGATTGAGCACGCCTGTGTTGCTGCCAATGCACTAGAACGTTGTTTTACGAAGTTGCTACGTCCGTGCAGAATTGAGCACGGCTTGACATAATAAAGATCACAGTCATCTTGACTGAAGAGTACCCCCGTGCTGGTTGCGCAGAAGACCTAATTTTGGTCCTTGTTCTCATATTTTCCTATAAATAGAGGCCCTCTGCACCACTGCGGAGACATCTATCATCTATCATCTCTTATTCTTTAGAATACTCTTATCTTTTGTAATAGCTTTCTATAGTTTATAGCTTTTAATAGTTTAGATTTCTAGAGTAGGATTTGCACCTGGGGGTTAAGTTGGAGACACTTCTTCTTCTAACTCTTCAGGATGTGTTTTCCTTTGCTGATTTTAGTTTTATCTATTATTATGGGTAGCTAAATTCACCACTATAGTTGTGGTGGATCTTGTATTAGTACAAACCCTTTTTGCTATGTCTTAGCTTTAATTCGAATTCTATTTGGTTTCAAAGTTACAATTTGAATAGTATTTTTCTTTTGTTCTTCATCTCATACTAGGGTTGCGCACCCTTTGTATGCTCATAATCAATTGATTGATATTTTGGCTATCAAGCCCAATTAAATTGGTAGATCTATAGGATAACCGAGGTCTACATTATAGCATGACCAAACATAATTTACTCCTTTTAGTCAATCAACCTCTTTGCTCTTTATGTTTTCTAATCATTTAAACTCTTTGCCTGCCAAACATTAGCTTCATCTGGGGAAAAGATTATTGATTACTTGACAAACAATTAGTAGTATTCGTAGAGGGATTGATATTCGAAAATCAACTGAATAGAACTAGGATTTGGGAGGTATCGAAAGTACAATTGAAACCACGACTTTGGGCTCTTTTACGCTTGATTTCTCAACCCTTTTTATTTCTCTTTTGCTATATTTTAGTGCTGCTACATCATTATCTTATTATTAGTAGTATTCCATTACTTTAAATAGCATAAGGATTTCTCTATTCCAGTACTTAATCACTTGTATATCACGATTAATCTCTTGGGTACAATATCTAGACTTCCGTCCTATGTTATTTATGCGACAGGGTACACTTGCCCTTAAGTGTATTTTGGAAGCAACACTAGGGCAACTCCGAAACCAAATAAAAGAAGAAGGAAACTCAAAGAACATGAAGAACGTAAAGATCGACATGTTAGGGATTTGAGTTTACCTTTGACGAATCGAGAAATCGATTGGGTAAAAGTGAAGATTACTTCGTTATGATTGCTCCGGTGTAGTTAGAATCTCGATTCGATGCCTCGATCCTCCTCGGACTCAACTTTCTCGCTCTAAAAAGGTCTGCCCTCTCTCTAAACTGTAACAATGGTGAAGAGTAAAAGATTTTTCGTGCAAGTGTGAAAAGTGAGAAGAAAATTCACTTGAGTTGGTCCTGCACAACACGCTTTAGCGTGCCCACGCTTGAGCGTGGGGTTTCTCCATGCTTAAGCGTGGAGCCTTGTCCACTCCGCCTTCTCCAAGGCCTTACACATGTCCAACACGCATCAAAACTCACACCAGCTGGCAAGCGCACTCACCATGCTTGAGCGTGCACTCTTCCCACGCTTGAGCAAGCAACTCATCTGGGAAGACATCTCCAAACTTTTGACTTCCCCCGTTTCTCGTGTTATGCCTTAAGCACTTCCAATAGGATTCAAGCCTATTCCTAAGCTTCTAACTAGGCCTTAAATGAACACATAATTAACCACACAACAATCAAACCCCTAATCGTGATTATCCAACTCGATTAGAGTTACAGAAGCTAAGGATGTTACATTACCACCCCTTTAAAGAAAATTCTGTCCCTGAAATTTCCTTTGCATACTTGAAAACAGAAAATGGTATTTTTGACACATGTCGGCTTCCCGCTCCCATGTCGAGTCTCCTGTCACAAGGTCCCATTCCACTCTCACCAAGGGAATATGTTTGCTACATAGTTTCTTGATCCTTCTATCCACTATCTGTATAGGTGAAGCTTCGTACTCAAGGTTTTCTTCCAGTTGGATTGATTCGGGCTCTAACACATGTGATGGATAAGGGTAGTATTTTTTGAGTTGGGATACATGAAAAACATCATGGAAATTTGAAAGGTTAGGTGGCAAAGCTATTTGATAGGCTACAAGACCGATTAGGCTAAGAATTTGAAACGGTCCGATAAACTTAGGTGTAAGCTTTCTGGATTTGATTGCCCTGCCCACTCTAGTTCTTAGGGTAACTCTCATGAAGACATGGTCTCCCTCTTGGAATTCCAAAGATCTCCTCCTTTTGTCGGCATAACTCTTTTGCTTATCCCTTGCAGCCTTCATCTTTTCCCATATCTTGCGGACTTGTTTCGTTGTTTGCTATCTCAGATCTCGGTCAAAAATTATACTCGAAGTTACCCCATGCAACCTCACAACTTCTCTGATGTATATTTGGGTCAACCTTTCCTCAAAAAAACTCTGGTTGATAGGCAAGAAATGAGCACATTTCATTAACCTATCTATGATAACTTAAATTACAACACACCTTTTATGAGTTCTTTGCAACCCAGAAAAAAAGTTCATGGCAATGCTATCCCACTTCCACTCTGAGACATCTAGTGATTACAACACCCCTGCTAGCTTTTGGTGTTCAATCTTCGTTTTCTAACACACCAAGCAGGTTAAGGCATACTTCGCTACCTCTTTTTTCATCCCCGGTTACCAGAACACCTTCTTCAAGTCCTGGTACATCTTGGTAGCCCGCGGATGAAAACTCAGCTTGCTCTTGTGTGCTTCTTCTAAATTCATCTTCTTAACCTCGCTATCCGCTGGCACACATATCCTGTCGCAAAACCTAAGAAGACCGTCAGTACCTCTTTTGAATTCCGGAGTCTTACCTTCTTCTATTAACTGGTTAACCTTTCTGAGGTACTCATCCTCAGCTTGTTTCTTCCATAAAAGATTCAGGAAATCTCTAATCACTTTAATCATCCCAAGATTCATCCTATCCTCCACGATTTCCACACCAAGGTTCAGATCCCTGAACCGCTCTATCAACTCTAACTCCTTTACCATCATTGCAGATACGTGTAGAGATTTCCTACTGAGCGCATCCGCTACTACATTCGCCTTACGTGGATGGTATTGCAGGTCGAATTCAAAGTTCTTTATGAATTCCATTACGTTGCCTCATGTTCAACTCTTTCTGGTCGAACAGATAATTTAAACTCTTATGGTCGCTAAATATGCAAAATTTAGCACCATACAGATAGTGTCTCCATATCTTCAATGCAAACACTATCGCAGCCAACTCCAGATCGTGTGTTGGGTAGTTCTGCTCATGTGTTCTAGACTTCCTGGAGGCATACGTCACCACTTTTCTTGCTTGCATGAGCACACAACCCAAACCTTGATAAGACGCATCACAATACACGTCAAATCTGAAGGAACATGTTTGAAAAACAAGAAGGGGGTTGAATTGTGTTTCTTTCGTTTTTAAAACTTTTCGTAAGCAGATATATAAGTTTTTTCAAAGGTTGGATCTTAAAACGATAACGGACGCAAGAAGCGTTTCCAAACACCAGTTGGACTCTTACTTAGAAGGATTAAGATAAAAGAAACAAGCGTGATAAGAAATCAATTCAATCCCAAGGGGTTAGTTAGAAAATAAACTAAAGTGAAAGCAAGGGAAAGAAAAAGAACACAAAGATGTTATCCTGGTTCACTCTTCACCAAAGAGCTACGTCCAGTCCTCTCTACTTGAGAGCTTTCTCCTCTATAACAAAAACCCTTTGTTACAATTATTTAACACCTTTTCAAGCATGTATTCTACACCTCTTCAGGCACACTAAGTATTCTTTTTCAGGCAAGCCTCTTCAGGCTCAAGTATTATTTTAGAATAAGCCTCTACAGGCTCAACCAACTAAGGTTTTGAAAAAGAGTTGTTGTTCTACTAACTCATTAAGTGTGAGGGTTTGAAACTTAAGCTTAGAACTCTAAAGCAAAACTCTTCGCAGAGAGTGATATGAAAGTTTAAGAGCAGAGTAAGCTTATATGCTTTGAATTTTCTCTTGATAGCTTGTTTTCTTATATGCTTGTATTTTTCTCAAGTTCGGTAACTTTGCATCTTCAAAGGAGAAGGAATTTATAGCCTTCTGGCCTTGATCAATCTTCAGTCCTCAACGGTTGAAAAAGGATCCATTCTGATCATACATTAAATGCGTTGGACTGTTGAGTCTAATAACTTGTTGAGGCTTCTAATCAGCAAAGTAGACTATTAGACTTAATAGCTGAAAGTAGGGATGACACCTTTTCCTTGTACTCAAAAGTTGCCTTTTGTCTTTCCTTTTAGAGATAGTCAAATCCTTTTGTGTCAGGGATAGACTGGCCTCAGATTTCGATAGTACGAAGATTACAAAGAATATTTGTCCATAGGATATAAGCATTTACACATTGAATAATAAAATCAAAAGTTTTATAAGTGTGTTCGTGCTAAAACATCCAATGACTTCGGACTTAACAAAGAGAAAAGGTATATGAAAGAGACTTTGGACTCAGATACAACGTTCAACGATTATAGTCCATAAAGAGCGAGAACTATAGGTATTGGACGCGCTGTAAGTCTTTGGACTTATATAGTCTTTGGGCTTAGATTTTCCTGCACACTTAAGATAAAGCATTAGTCCACAACTAATCTTTGTTCTCTTAAATTAGTCTTTTGTTAACATCAAAACTCAAGGGATTAATGGACCATAACCACTTTGGTTCCAACAAAGTCGTCCCAAAGAATCTGGTAAAACCAACACTGGCGATGTGGTCAACCTTCTCTTCATCTCTTGAAAACTTTGCAAACAAGCTTCTGACCACTCGAACACCTTCCCTTTTCTCGTTAACTGCGACATGGGTAATGCAATCTTAGAGAATCCTTCTATAAACCTCCGATAGTAGCCCGCTAAATCAAGAAAGCTGCTCACCTCGCTTACAGACTTAGGGCTTTCCCAACTAACTACAGCCTCGACCTTTGTAGGATCCACTTTGATTCCACCCTTACTGATCACATGGCCTAAGAACTATACTTCCTCTCACCAAAACTCACACTTTGATAGTTTAGAATAAAGTTGTCTGTCCTTCAACACTTGCAGCACCACACAAAGATGCTCTTGGTGTTCCTCTTTACTCTAAGAGTAGAGCTGTCAAAATGAGTTCTGGCCCGTGAGCCAAACCAACCCGGCTCACCGGTGGGTTGGGTTGAGAAAATTTTGACGCACTTTTACCCCGGGTTGTTTTGACCCGGCTCACTTAACCCGCTGGTTAAACGGGTTTGAGTTGGGTTGGCTCGCGGGCTGTTTTTTTAAAATAAAAAGGTGTATCCTTGGTCCATCTCTTGCTGCGTCTCTGGTCTATCAGTCTGAAGGTTTTTCTTTTTTTCTATCTCAAATGTTTCTGTCATTGATAGAAGCAGTGTTAATTGTATTTGTAACAAGGTTTAGTGGGAAGTCCATCTGTTTCTTACTCCAACTGTACTCACAGGTCTCTGGCATAAGTTCATTTTATTAGCACTATTTTTTTTGTTTTCCTATAGGTTTTTCACTACTCTCCTTCAAACCACATATTTCCAATCCCTCTCTTCGCTATTGTACTCTCTTTGCACCTATTCTTTCAGTTTCTACTAATGCGTTAATTTCTTTTCTGAAACATGGCCATGGCAGCTTCTGCAACTGCTTTTGAAGCATTTAAAAAAGGTTGGAAATATCCTGTTTTCACCATGGACTCTTTTCTGACCTTGAAGTCTTATGACTTATGAGTAAATTTCGTTATTTTCTAAACATTTTTTTTTAATTTTTCAGTTTTTTTTTTACTTTTGTACAATTTTTAATTTTAATTTTTAAATTTAGGTGAGACAACCCGTTTAACCCACCAAACTGTGATGGGTCGAGCTGGGCTGGCTATTTCTTGGCTCACCAAAAAATGAGTCGGGTTGAGTTGGCTCACTTTTTGGCCAACACGTGGTGAGCCAACCTGGATGAGCCGAGTTGGCTCACTTTGACAGCTCTATCTAAGAGTAGATAAGAATGTCATCGAGAAACACGACAACAACCTTGTCTAGGAACGGTCGAAAGATCCTGTTCATATAGTCCATGAACACAGCCAGAGCATTAGTCACACCGAAAAGAATAACCAAGTATTCGTAGTGACCATACCGGCTTCGAAAAGCAGTCTTCGACACATCCTCCTTCTTCACCCGAATTTGATGGTAGCCAGATCGCAGATCATTCTTGGAAAACACAATTGCTCCTTTCAACTGGTCCATCAAATCGTCTATCCGTGGCAACAGGTACTTGTTCTTTATCATCATTTTGTTCAACCGACGATAATCCACACATAACCTTAAGCTCCCATCCTTCTTCTCCAAAAACAGTATCAGTGCTTCCCACGGAGATGCACTATGTCTTGTAAAATCTTTGCCTAGCATCCCGTCCAGCTGCTTCTTAAGCTCCGCCAACTAGACTAGAGACATTCGATATCGAAATAGGTCCCATCCCCGATATAAGGTCTATAGCAAACTCCACCTCTCTCTCCAGTGGCAGTTTGGGAACATCATCGAGAAACACTTCCGGGAATTCCTGCACAACAGGCAAAGCTTCCACACTAGGAGTTCCCCTTGCTTCGAAATAGAACAGTACCACCTACTCCTTCGATCGTCCACCTGTCAGAATACTCTCATCAGAAGGCATTAATCCAGATTGCTTCGAAAAACGAAGGTTTTATTTGAACAGTCCAACACTGCATGGTTGGTAGAAAGCCAATCCATGCCTTGGATAATACCTATCTGTTGCATAGGCAAACAAACAAGGTCTACAAGAAAATTATGGTTTTCTATTGTGATAAGACATTTCAAGCAGACAAATAAAGCAGTCAAAGATTCGACAGTAGGTGTAGAGAGGGTCAAATCGTATAGCAATGACGAAACAAGTAACCCTAAATGATCCATGCACTCTAGAGATATTAAAGAATGAGTAGTTCTCGAATCCAATAGAACAGACAAGAGTTTAATTGAGACTAGACATTTACCTTGTATCAGATCGGGGCTTCAAGAGGCTTCAGATCCCCTCACGATAAACATTCTTCCAGTGGTCTATGGTCTACTCTGTTGGCTTGCTCCTTGAATTCTCATGCCACTACTCTGAGCTCTTCCGCTCTGTTGTTGAAACTGGCTTTTGCTACTAACTCTTGGTTTGCATTCCGCCATATAGTGGCCAATTTGACCACAAATAAAGCATTTGATATGCTGTGTCCTTGGATTGCTCTTGATCAGATGTGGTCCACCGCACCAAAAACACATTTGGATCCCCTGCTGTGGCTGACTGGATCCACTTCCTCCATAACTGGTGGTTTGCTGAGTTGGGCGGTCATAAGGTCTGGAACCTTCCGCTTCTGCCTCTCTGGTTACTACGAACAGGTCCACCACTTCTAGCTTGAGATTGAAATATCTCCATCAAGTCATGTCCCTCCAGCACCGTGCATTTCTCAACCAGTTCTAGGAAGGACATGATGCTTAAAGGTAGCATCGCTCTCTTCAACTCGAGTCTTAGTCTGTCCTCGAACCTCCTGCACACCCACTCCTCATCAGGGTGCGCTTGATAAAAATAAGAAAACTTCAACAATGCCTCAAACCACATTGTGTATTCTCCAACCAATCTCTGCTCTTGTCTCAAACTCAAAATTTTTTTTCCTTCTCCTGCCTCATGCTCCTCGAAAAGTATTTACCAAGAAAACTTTCCTGAAACAGCTCCTAGGTGATCATTCTTCCTTCGGCCTCTAACTGTCTGGCCTTATTCTTCCACCAAGCTTCTGCTGCTTCTACCAGCATAAAGGATGCGTATGTAACTTTCCTATAGCCACGAAAATCTTCTCTATCTCTTATAACCACATCTTCGTAGCTTCAGGGTTGTACTCCCCATGAAACTTTGGGGGATTTCCTTTCAGGAACGTGTTCAACCCAGTGTCTACTGTCTCATCTACTCTCATTAGGTGCAACTGATTCTGTCTTGCTTTTCTCTCTTATTGTCACTGCATCAATTGAGTTGTTTGTTGCGTTTGTTGCAACATTCTCGTAACCAAGTCCCTCATGGCTCTCATAGCTTCAGACGTCTCTCCACCACTTCCTACTCCCGAGGTATCATCGTTAAGATTCAATTCTCCTGTTTTAGCAGGTCTACCTCCTCTTCTACTACGTCCACGAGCCATTTAATTTTCTGTAAAAAAGAATTATTAGCTTGCAACCATAAGACATACAATATATCTTAATAGGTAAACATATCATATGCCTTATGAATAAAATAGTTATCACACTCGCTAACTTGCGCATCAGATGTAACATCCCGATTTTCTATAACTCTAATCGAGTTGGTTAATCTCGATTAGGGATTTGGTTATGGTGTGAATTGTTATGTGCTAGTTTAAGGTCTAGTTGGAAGCTTAGGAATAGGCTTGAACAAGGTTGGAGGTGCCTAAGGCGTTAAACGATAAACTGTGGAACTTAGAAGTTTGGAAGGCTCTTCCTAGCTGAGAAGCACGCTCAAGGGAGGGAAGGGAGCACGCCTTAGCGTGCCAACGCTCAAGCGTTGGTATACTACACGCTCAAGCGTGCTGAGTGCGTTTGCCAACTGTTGTGCTTTTTGAAGCGTGTGCTACACGTGTCAGGCCAGGGCTAAGGCGGAGTGGACATGGTTCCACACTCAAGCGTGGAGGGAACCCCACGCTCAAGCGTGCTGAGAGTCCACGCTTTAGCGTTCTCAGCAAGATCACTTAAGTGAAGGTTTTTACTTTCTTCCATACTTGGTCATTTTCCCCATTTACAAACACGAAGTTGCAGAGCGTTTTAGAGAGAGGACAGAGCTCTTAGAGAGAGAAAGCTCAGTTTCGAGGGGATCGAAGTACCAGAACGTGATTCTAATCGTACGATTGTGATCGTGGGTAGGTTTTCTACAAATTTGACGGATTCGTTTCTCGATTCGCCTAAGGTAAACTCGAATCTCTAACACGTGTTCTTGGCATTCTTTGGGTCTTTACCACTTTCTTTGATCTTTGAGCTTTCCCAAGGGCTAACACTATTGCATATGTGTTGTTCTTGTGATTAGGGCAAAGTTATTGTTCGTGAGCGTGCGAGTTGGAGGCGGAACCACGGCTGTACCGGGGCTGTCCGTGGCTGTTAGAAACGCTGCAAGCTTGTTGGTGGAGCTCCGGTGATCGTTTCGAAGTTCATGCCAACTGTTCAGGTAGAGAGAAAGAGTACTGCTGCCGTCTGGAAGGCAAGAGTAGTGTAGTTGTGTTTATGTTGTGTATAGGGAAGCCCTAACCCTACTAGTGGTTGAGCCCCGATAAAGTACCTAAACCCTAGGTTTAGCATACTTTGGGATATCACCGTTAAGTTTGGAAACCCTAGCTTAGCAAGCTGTTGATTGAGGATGATCTGCTTCGTATGATTGCTGTGATATGGAATTCTGTTGTTTCTATCTGTCTAAGTACCTACATGCTACTTAGTATGTGATATACTGCTATGTGCAACTACTGATGTTATTACTGTTGCTGTTATGCTAACTGTTCGAGGCTGTGGCCGTGTTGTTTGAGCTATGGCTCATGGACACGTGGCGTCGAGGCTGTGACCGTGTGGATGCAGTGGCATCGTGTTGTCTATGATTGAGCGTTTAGGGGTGAGATCCGGTATCAAGCCCGTTGAGGATGTTTGTTGCATATCATCAGCTGCCAGATTACGAGGCCGTATGACAGGTAGTATGGGCTGCCAGCGTCATACGAGGTTAGTTGTACCTGAGTGCGGGTACGGAAAGTAGATGGGGCGATCATGTGAGTGGCCTTGGTAATGTTGCCAGTCTCGGGAATAGTTTATAGTGACGGTTGAGGTAGCTCCTATCCTATCGTGACGCCCGATCCAGCCCGGTTTGCCTGACTAAACCCAGAGCTTTCCATTGTTCCAGCCTAACGTTTTGAGGCGATCGACATACCACAGTTCCGGTGTGGAAGGGGGATGCACTCTTATTGGTCACGGCGAGCGTTTTGGTTTCTTGGACAAACTAACTCCGTTCCGACACAGAACTTGTTCCGGTGTGGACTTGTTCGGGTGTGGAATCGTTCCGGTGTGCAACCAGTTTTCGTGAGTTTTCGGCCGACATGCTGCATGGGATTAGTATCCCGATCTAAAGGATTGATCTAAGTGTGAGACTCATGGAGATGGATGCTTGTTGGGAGACATATGTTTGAGTGCAGTAACTGTCATACTTGTTGTATTTGCTACTTGCTATATGATACTTGTTTACTGCAGTGCTGTTGTTATTTCCGACTATGCGTTTGCTGTATTTCTTATCTCCCTATTGTTTTCCCTATTTGTTTGTTTCTAAGTTCGCTTGAAGATGACGAGCCAGCTGAGACACAAGATGGATCCGAGACTTCACCCGTTCATCATGAGGGCACCACGGATGTCGGTGCTAAGCGACATTGAGATTCTCTATCACAACGAGAGGGGATGGCGGGTGGACCCCTCGACCTTTGGTGATATATACAGGACCCGTTAGGTTAATCTTTCAGAGCGATACACCACCGTACGTGGACATCATCAGACCCTACCGCGTGTATCAGTTTCTTCCTTTCCCTAGGATGTGGCGTCCTCCGAGGCAGAGAGAGCGAGACTACTTATGGGTGGCATCCCGATCCTCGATCGTATCCAGCAGGAGAGGCTTCGTCTACAGAGGCCAGTATAGGCGTACCAATCGGTATCTAAGGCTAGCCTTGAGGCGTAGGATTGTCGTGTCGAGTTCCTCTTTCGAGTACGAGCCTTTGCGGGTTTATAGGCCTACCCACGGAGAGGGACAGGGTAGTTCTGGGCATCTTCATCGCTGATGGTGAGGGCCTGCTAGTGCATCCCTAGGGCTGAGTGATGAGGTTTTTGATGTACTTTTGAGCATGGGTTGGGGAGTGTTGGCGAGATCCAAGAGTCTTTTCTTTTGCTTTTGGTTGTTTTTTTTTTTTTGCTGTCTTTATGTTTATGCCCGTATAGTTGTATATGTATGTACAATGCCCTACTGATGGGGCTAAGTTATGCATGTTCAGTATCTATATATATTGTTATGCGTTTGCGCTTTACTCTGATGGTTTTCTATGCTTGCCATTATTGTTTATCTGTTTATCGTTTGTTTCCACAACGTTGTTTGAATACCATGCTATCGCTTTAATACGGCTAGGCATAGTTAATAATAGTAGGAGCTTGGGACTAATGGGATTATCCTACATAAGTGGAGTCGTCTCATTTTGGTGATATCAGAGCAATTTGGTTATACAATGGACTGTGGAAGTCTGGAACTATTACTGCAGGTCTACGAAGTGTACCGGCTTTAACGCTTGGGTAGAGTGTCCGATGTGATAGTTATCGAAATGTGATAACTGTTTTCATTCATAAGGCATATGATATGTTTAACTGTTAAGTGTTATTATATGTCTGATGAATTGGAACTGATAGTTCATTCTTATAGGAAGCTAGATGGCAGGTGGAAGAGGAAGAGGTGGAAGGCCGGCTGCTACCGGAGGCAATGATGACAAATACAATAAAAATGGTGACCACTCAAGGACAGTAAGTGGTGATGGCACCTCTGAAGCAATGCGGGCCATGCGGGATTTGGCTACCACAATGATGCAGCAAACCCAGCTGACTGCCCAGTATCTGCAAAGGCAGGAAGAAATGGAAGCAAGGCAGGATCTGCTACACGCAGTGAGAGGAAATGAGATGGTGGACACCGGTCTCAATGCTTTCATGAAAGGAAATCCTCCTCAATTCCACGGAGAATACAACCCTGAAGTGGCAGAGATGTGGTAGCAAGAGATCGAGAAGGTGTTCATGGCCACACATTGCAGAGAGGACAGGAAAGTTACGCACGTGCTTTCATGTTGGTTGGAGCAGTGGAAGCTTGGTGGAGGACCAAGGCCAGACTGTTAGAGGCTGGAGGAAGGATTTTGACATAGTAACTGTAACACCCCGTTTTTCTTAAAAAGCTTTAAAAGCTTTCTAAATTTAATTAATCAGTATTTTTGTGTTTGTATTTTATTGAAGGGTCTAGAGAGTGAAATAAATTAATCCGAGACCATAGTCACGCTCTACGCTATCGTAGGAAGCTATGGTTAAATTTTGGTCAAAAAACTCAGACGGAACCCGGTCTGCGTTTTACACTTACAATATTATTTTACTGCTCAGACGACCTAATTTTGACTAGTGAACGAAACCATTAGGTTTTAAACTAAATTGCAAACGTTATCGGCGATTTTGAAAATTTTCAAAATATATAAGTTCTCACGACTTTCTTGGGGCGAAATACTAAATCGTGAAAGTAACGGGGCTAAAAACGGATGAACATGAAGTCACATCGCCTAGGAAGGCTTGCCTGTGACTCATTACTGTCATCATTACTTTTCTGGAAAATATCTAGATATTTATGAAATCAGAAAATATCTGAACGCGAAAAGACCAAAATGTCCCTGGTCTTTTTCCTAAAGGACGTTTACATCCCTAAAATATCTAAGATTTTGATGACCTCACCCTCTCTCTCTCTTTCTCTTTTTTTCGTGCATCTCTCTCTCCTCTCTCCCTTCACTTTCTTCTTCTTCTTCCTTTCTTTCTTCTTCTCCATTTTTCTTCATTTTTCTTTCCTTCATTCACCTCCATTTTTCTCAAGCTTCCACTAGGATTTTCAAGCAAGTTTGTCAAGCAAAGTTGATCCTCTCATCCTCCTCTACCACCTAAGAGGTATAGATTTCACTCTTGAGCTCTCAATCTTTATTTTTCTCCATTGAAGTTCATATTTTCAAGTTTATGCTTCAAACTTCAAAAATCTCTAGAAAATTGTAGAAGTGATGCCAAAACAATTTCTATGAGCTAGTATTATCCCCTACTATCATAATACAAGAGCTTGAAATCAAATAAGCTCTCTAACCTATTTATCTTTTCAAGTCCGAATGGGTGGGTTTTTGGGGGGAAAATGGGTTTTTGTTCTTTGTTCTTGATTTCACCTATTTCATTCCTTAATCATGTAATCCAAGTGATTAGAAAGCTAAATCCATCTTCCACCTTTTTTTTTTTTTTTGGGTGGTGGCCAAAACCCCAAATTTTTGGTTTAAGGGGGTTTTGGTTCAAATCTTTGAAATTGATCATGGATTATGTGTTGTGTATACTTAAGGATCATTGATCCAAGAGTTAGGAATTTTTAGACATCTCTAGCCTATTTTTAAAATAGGGGCAGAAACCTAGTCCTAAGGTTAGGGGAGTTTTTAATTTAACTGTACTGATTTCTGTTAGTATTTTGTTGTATTGAATCGGACAGGACTCGAACGTTTGCCCGCGCACCCGACTAACCGTTGCAGAGTCGTAGCCGGAGCTGCACGTGAGCATTACTAAGGTGGGGAGAAAGAACTAATATCGTCTAGAAGGCAAGCTTAGTATAGAATATATATATCTGTATGGGATAACCCTTAAACCCTACTAGAGGTTGAGCCCTGGATAAAGTACCTAGACCCTTGGTGTAGGTACTTTTGGGCTATCACCACTAAGTTGGTATCATGGATGATAAGATTGATTGAGGTTGATATGTTGGTTTGTTTAATTGATTATCTGTTTACCTATTGTGTTAAACTGTTGGGGTGATTTACTATTGTCGCGACCAGAATCACGAAGGAAACGACGATAAAAATAGATTTTTAGAAAAAAGAGTAGAGCCGCCACCAATTTTATTTAATTTAGGAAAAATTGGAAAACCTTTAAAAAAAAAGTCTTTAGAACCAAAACTGAATTCGGGAGCCGATTGCGCATAGGGAAGGACGAGGACTTAACCTCATAGCACCCCTAGTACACCCGTAAGAAAACGGTTACCCAAATTAATTGTGCAAGTAGTTAATAAATCTTAACGTATTTATTTTACCACAAAAATTATTTACAAGAATGAAAAGATTAGGAACTAACATTTACACCAAAAGTACAAAATAAAAAAAAATAAAAAGATTTAAGAAAATTGTTGTATAATATTTTATAATTTTCAATTTTTATTTCTAATTTTAGACATGGATAAATCCGAAATGAGGTTGAACAAAAAACATAAGTCCTCAAAACAACCTCGAGGCTAAGGGATTGAACATGACACTCAGGTCCATAGAGCATTCCAAAATAAAAGAAAAAAAACAAGAAGTAAGAAGTAAGAAGACAAAGAAAATTACTTTGATTTTTTTATTAAGCAGCTTGTATGCAAAAATGGAACATGTTATAGACACCACCACAAGACCATCCGAAAATGATTTAAGCCATCAACATAGGATGTTGCATTCTCCAATAAAATCATTTTCATTACCTGAAAATTCCATATGCCTGCACAGATTCAAGATGCCAACCAAATCTATTCTATTGCATGGCAATGTCTTCCTTCTCTCAAACCAATCAGATATCTAATCAAAATAAGTAGATATTCATCAATGTGAGGCAGGCTCATTAACAGGCCTAAGATCTCAAGTATCCACATGCAAATGGTAGGCACACACACTGTTATCAAACATTTCAAGGTTCAACATCTTATTCCAAATTCAAGAGACATCTAATAGTAATAAACCAGAAGTCTTTCTAAGAAGTTCAAACCAAGCAGTCAAGAAACTAAGTCATCCAAGCATTAATATCTACTCACACACATAACTAAAACACAATACAGAAATCGATCGATATCAAAACATTTATATGTAATCACCTGTCATGAAATTTATGGAGTTTAACTCAAATGCCATGATCATGCAGAACATAAAGGTATAGCCTCTAATTCTAAACTAGAAATTTCTAGTTAAAGCACCAATATTAGCAGCTGCAGTGTTCATTTATGCAAAGGGACTTGTAATCCAATAAGCACTTGTAATCATGGACATCAACACACACAAAATTCACTCTACGTATTTCATCCAAATATATGGAAAGCATAACAGAGAATGCCATAACTCAAAAAACAATTTAAAACACCCTGGTTTCAGAACAACAAACACATCAATATCGAAGCAAATTGCAATTCAGATTTTTTCTCAAACACATGGTAGACGAGTCTATATTGGTGCCTTAAATCGCAGGATCCTAAATGTTCATAAACCAAATTCAAACTACTTACAATTCAGAATAAGAAAAATAGACTAAGAACAAAGGTTGGAGAGAGTCATCATATTGTTGAGGCATAAGGAAAGAAAAAAGAAAATAACCAAGAACAGGGGAAAAACTTATGAAACATCATATGGGAATCTCAAATAATTCATAATTTTGTTTAGTAGTTTCAATGCAGAAAATACAGATTGAAATTTAAGGAGAGATAATCTTTTCCAACACAGTTAAGGAACAAAAATGCTTTCACCTCTCTTGAACTCCCAAACCCTTAATATCTTCTCCTAATTCCCCAAAATATTACAACAAAAATCCTCCCCAAACTATCTCAAGTACGAAAACCCCTTATGTCTCTGTGTGTATGGGTGTTTTTCTTCTCTCACGTCCGCCCCTCTTTATTCGAATTCTTGTCAGTCTCCCCCCTATTGCTGCGTTCTTGAGGCTCTATAAAGACGAACATATGCCTATCTTCTGCATCAATCTTCGCTTACCTATGAATGAAATCAGATCTGATTAGTGCTTGATTTAAGGATGAAAAAAAGAAAGGAAAGATACATACCTCGCGCAACTCGCGGGATTGAGAATGAGAACGCGATTTGGAATAAGAAAGTAACGTTTGGGACCTTGATTTGGTCATGAAGATGATTGATGATGCGCGATTTCCCTCTTGGTAGAGAACTGAAGCCGCCGTGGCTAGGGTTCTAGGTGAAAGGGGAAGGAGAAATCGGGTTAGGGAAAAGATAAAACGGGTTTGGGTAGTGGGCCAACAGCTGGTCTTATTTGAGCCAAAATGACTTTAGATTTTCTTCTTCTTTTTGTTTTTTTTTCCTTTATTAATAGAACAAACAAGACTAAATGAATAAATAAAAAGTCTCTGCTTTACTTTTCTAAGACAAGTTGCAACAAAATATTTTGCGTTTTTTTTTCCTAAGACTAAGAAAACTCCACTCTTTTTTATTTTATTTTTTTTTAAAAAAAAAGACATTTTTATGATTTTGACTCTTTTCCTAAATTTAAGTGAAAAACAAAAGGGACTCGGTCAAAATGGGGTGTTCACAACTATTATCTGGCTTTATAATGATATCTGAACTGGATGAATTACTGTTGTAATGTTATTGTGATTTGACTGGTGGTTGAGTGTTGATGAGAGTATGGTGAGTGATGATGTTGTTCGGGTTGATATCGTTGTGGTCCCGACCATGGAGCTGTGGCTCATAGACGCAAGGCGTCGTGATGCTGATGCGATGTTGATGTTGATGTGATGCGATGTGTCATGGTCGTGAACGAGTGTTTAGGCGTGAGGTTCCGATATCAACCTGCGATGGATGTTTGTTGCATTTTCATATCATTTCATACCACAGCATTTGGTCCCAAAGGGGGATGTCCAATTGGGGACGTTACTTAAAATCCCGAGGCGGGATGTGATGTGATGTGATGTAATCCCGACGGGGATGTCCGATTGGGGACGTGATGTATCGGCCGACATGCATATAGGGAAGACAGCATATACATAGGGACTAGTATCCCTCCTATAGGCTTATTTGAGAGAATGGTGTTTGAGATGATTGTGATGGGTGACTTAAGAGATGGGTGATGTTGTGTTGTATATGTTATCTGTGTTATGTGATATATATATATATATGCTGTACTGATGCCCCTCTCCCATATTAATGATATATGTTTCTTATCTCCCGCTATTTTTCTGTATGTGTTGCTCTTATTTTATGGAAAGACCCCGAGGAGGAACCAGCTGCTGAAGAGCTAGACGACATTCCTTACGAGCCTGACGCTGGAGGACGTGCCACGGACCCTAGCCTCGAGAGGTTAGGCAATGATCGTGGCTAGCCGGAGAGCTGTCTCTTCGCTTAGTTATGTATTTTGATTTCAGTCTGTACTAATATACACTATGTAGTACTTTATTATTGTACCCCTACTGATGGGGCAATGCGGTATGTGATATATTTCTTTACATTTTAAGCTGTGTACTCTGAAGCGTTGCGTGCCGTGTATTTGATTGCTTCCGTGCTCAATTTTCCGCTTCGCTTCGTATTTATAAGGCGCATTAACGTTTATTATGCGATTAAGGTTAGTTAATCTTAGGTTCTATTGATGGGATGGTGGCTCGTCTTAGCAACTGTTCCGAGAGAGAGGTTCTTAGAGAAGTACTTTCCCAGAAGCATTCGGCAAGACAAGAAGAAAGAGTTCCTGAGTCTGAAACAGGAACAGATGTCGGTTGGTCAATATGCTATGAGGTTCGAAGCGTTACTCAAGTTCTCATAGTTCTATCAGATCCACCCAAACGAAGATTGGGTCTGCAGAAGGTTTGAAGATAGGTTGAGGCCTGAGTTGAAGTGAGTAATGTTACCTCTGAGTATCATCTCTTTCCCTGAGTTAGTAGAGAAATTCAAAGTGGTGGAAGGGCATGACCGAGCACGGACTGTCCCACAACAAGTGAGAAGTGTTGGACCTGTTCGGAGCAACCAAAGAGGCAGAGGTGGCAAGCTCCAGCAGAGGGCGAGACCGTATGATCGCCCGTCTCAGTTCAATATTAACCATGGAGGAAGCATCTCCAGTCAGGGACAACAGGAGATCAAGACTTGTTTTTGATGCGGTGAACCGCATCTAGTCAAGAGCTGCCCGAGGACCCAGCACATCATGTGCTTCAACTTCAACCAGATGGGTCACTATAAATCAGATTGCAAGCCTGGAGTTATCAGAATGGCTCAGTTTCAACAGCAGAGCGGGAGAGCTCAGAGTGGCGGAGCAAGATCATCAGTGGCAAGTCAACAGAGTAGGCCACAGATGACCGGAAGGGTGTTTGCCGTGAGGGGATCTGAAGCCTCTAGAAGCCCCGACCTGATGCAAAGTAAATGCTTAGTCTGTGGTAAACTTTTGTCAGTTTTATTTGATTCGGGGGCTACTTATTCTGTCATATCATTAGAGTGTATGGATCATTTAGGGTTGCCTATTTCTGTATTACCCTATGATTTGACTGTCTCAACGCCTACTGGTGATTCTTTGACTACTCTATTTGTATGCCCTAAGTGTCCTATCATGGTAGAGAACCGTAATTTTCTTGTTGACCTTATCTGTTTGCCTATGCAACAGATAGATGTAATCCTAGGCATGGAGTGGCTTTCGGCCAACCATGTACTTTTAGACTGTTAAAAAATGACCCTTCTTTTCTCAGAGCGATCTAGATTGATGCCTACTACCGAGGGTGTTCTGACGAGTGGACGATCAGACAGATGGGTGGTGTTGTTCTCTTTGGAAGCAAAGGAGACTCCTAGTGTCAAAGCTTTACCTATCGTGCGATATTTTCCCGAAGTTTTTCCCGATGATGTTCCCGGACTGCCACCGGAGAGAGAGGTGGAGTTTGCTATAGATCTTGTACCGGGGACTGGGCCTATATCGATAGCGCCATATCAGATGTCTCCAGTTGAGCTGTCGGATCTGAAGAAACAGTTGGACGAGATGGTAGGCACAGAGTTCATCAGACCTAGTGCATCTCCATGGGGAGCGATGATGTTGTTTGTGAAGAAGAAGGACGGAAGCTCGAGGCTGTGCGTAGACTATCGTCATCTGAACAAAGTGACGATAAAGAACAAGTATCCGTTACCACGAATAGATGATTTGATGGATCAGCTGAAGGGATCAGTTATGTTTTCTAAGAGCGATCTACGATCTGGATACCATTAGATCCGGGTTAAGAAGGAGGATGTGCCAAAGACTGCTTTTCGGAGTCGGTATGGTCACTATGAGTACTTAGTTATGCCTTTCGGTGTGATTAATGCTCCGGCTGTGTTCATGGACTATATGAACCGGATCTTCTGACCGTTCCTTGACAAGTTTTTTGTTGTTTTCATCGATGACATCCTTGTATACTCTTCGAGTAGAGAAGAACACCAAGAGCATCTAAGGGCAGTGTTGCAAGTGCTAAAGGACCGGCAGTTGTATGCTAAACTTTCGAAGTGCGAGTTTTGGTTAGAGGAAGTTCAATTTTTAGGCCAGGTGATCAGTAAAGATGCATGGAATCATAGTGGATCCTGCGATACTTGAGGCCGTAGTGAGTTGGGAAAGCCCTAAGTCTATAAGCTTTCTTGGTTTAGCGGGCTACTATCGTGGGTTCATCGAGGGATTCTCTAAAATAGCGTTACCTATGACGCAGTTGACGAGAAAAGGGAAGGCATTCGAGTGGTCAGAGGCTTCGAGCAAAGTTTTCAGGAGCTGAAGAGAAGACTGACCACGTCACCTGTGTTGGTGATGCCAGATCCTTTAGGACGATTTGATTTATACTGTGATGCATCTTATCAAGGCTTGGGATGTGTGCTCATGCAAGAAAGAAAAGTGGTGGCGTATGCCTCCAAGCAATTAAGAGTAAGTGAGTGAAACTACCCAACGCATAATCTAGAATTAGCTGCAATAATGTTTGCATTGAAGATATGGATAAACTATCTGTAGAGTGCTAAATTCAATGTATTTAGCGACCATAAGAGCTTGAAGTATCTGTTCAACCAGAGAGAGTTGAACATGAGGCAACAAAAGTGGATGGAATTCATAAAGGATTATGAATTCGACCTGCAATAACATCCCGGTAAGGCGAATGTAGTTGCGGATGCGCTTAGTAGGAAGTCCCTACATGTATCTGGGACGATGGTAAAGGAGCTAGAGCTGTTGGAGGCGTTTAGAGATCTGAATCTAGAAACGGAAATCGTCAAGGATAGGTTGAATCTTGGTATGGTTAGAGTAACTAGCGATTTCCTGAATTTGTTATGGAAGAAACAAGCTAAGGGTAAGTACTTCGAGAGTGTAAAACGGTTAATAGAAGAAGGTAAGACATCAAAATTCAGAAGAGGTACTGATAGTCTGCTTAGGTTCAGTAATCAGATTTGTGTGCTGGCAGATAGTGAAGTTAAGAATATGATCTTGGACGAAGCACACAAGAGCAAGCTGAGTTTTCATCCAGAGGCTAACAAGATGTATCAAGACCTGAAGAAGCTGTTAAGGTGGCCGGGGATGAAGAAAGATGTGGTGGCGTATGTCCTAACCTGCTTGGTGTTTCAGAAAGCGAAGATTGAACACCAGAAGCCACCAGGGTTGTTACAATCGCTGGATGTCCCAGAATGGAAGTGGGATAGCATTGCCATAGACTTTGTTTCTGGGGTGCCGAGAACTCAGAAAAGGTGCGATGCAGTCTGGATAAACATTGACAGGTTAACGTAATGTGTTCACTTTTTACCTATCAACCATAGTTACTCCCTGGAGCAATTGACTCAGAGCTACATCAAGGAGCTTGTGAGGCTGCATGGGGTACCTTCGAGTATTGTTTCGGATCGTGATCCAAGGTTTAATTCAAGGTTCTGGAGGAGCTTGCATAGTGCAATGGGAACTAGGTTAAGTATAAGTTCTACTTATCATCCTCAAACGCATGGTCAGTCTAAACGAACAATTCAGTCATTGGAGGATCTCTTAAGAGCGTACAAGTTGGAGAACATGGGAAGTTGGGATGAGTTCCTTCCATTGATCAAGTTTACTTACAACAACAGTTTCCATTCAAGTATTAGCATGGCGCCATACGAGGCACTGTATTGACGTAAGTGCAGGACTCCGTTATGCTGGTTTGAGACTGGAGAAAGTCAGCTTTTGGGTCCGAAGTTGGTACAGCAAACGATGGAACAAGTTCGTATGATCCAGGAAAAGATGAAGATCATAAGGGATAGGCAGAAAAGCTATGCCAATAAGAGGTGGAGACCCTTAGAATTTCAAGAGGGCGACCATGTCTTCATGAGAGTTACCCTGAGAGTTGGAGTGGGTAGGGCAATCAAATCTAGAAAACTAACACCCAAATTTATAGGACCGTTTCAGATTCTTCGATGAATCGGTCCTGTAGCTTATCAAATACCTTTACCACCAAATCTTTCAAATCTCCACGACATCTTTCACGTCTCTCAACTCAAAAAGTACCACCCTGATCCATCACACGTACTGGAGCCCGAATCAATCCAACTGAAAGAGAACCTTGAGTACGAGGCTTCACCTATTAGGATCGTGGATAGAAGGATTAAGAAACTATGTGGAAAGCATATTCCGTTAGTCAGAGTGGAATGGAAACCAGTGACTGGTGATTCAACATAGGAGCGTGAAGCTAAGATGCGCTAGAGTCATCCCTATCTGTTCACAGGTATGCGACGGAAATTTCGGGGACGAAATTTTTTGTCAGGGTGGTGGTAATGTAACATCTCGATTTTTTGTAACTCTGATCGAGTTGGTTAATCTCGATTAGGACTTTGGTGATGGTGTGAATTGTTATGTGCTAGTTTAAGGTCTAGTTGTACACTTAGGAATAGGCTTGAACAAGGTTGGAGGTGCCTAAGGCGTTAAACGAGAAACTGTGGAAGTCAAAAGTTTGAAAGGGTCTTCCCAGCTAAGAAGCACGCTCAAGCGTGGGAAGGGAGCACGCCCTAGTGTGCCAAAGCTCAAGCGTTGGTATGTTGCACGCTCAAGTGTGCCGAGTGCGTTTGCCAGCTGGTGTACTTTTTGACGTGTGTGCTACACGTGTCAGGCTATGGCTAAGGCGGAGTAGACGAGGTTCCACACTCAAACGTGCTGAGAGTCCACGCTTTAGCGTTCTCAGCAGGATCACTTAAGTGGAGGTTTTCACTTTCTTCCACACTTGGTCATTTTCCCCATTTGCAAACACGAAGTTTCAAAGCGTTTTAGAGAGAGGACATAGCTCTAAGAGAGAGAAAGCTCTGTTTCAAGGCGATCGAAGTACCATAACACAATTCTAACCGCACGATTGTGATCGCGGCTAGGTTTTCTACAACTTTGACGGATTCATTTCTCGATTCGCCTAAGGTAAACTCGAATCCCTAACATGCGTTCTTCGTATTCTTGGTGTTCTTTGAGTCTTTATCTCTTTCTTTAATCTTTGAGCTTGCCCTAGGGCTAACATTATTGCATATGTGTTGTGCTCATTATTAGGGCAAAGTTCGTGTTCGTGAGCGTGCGAGTTGGAGGTGGAACAGTGATTGTACCAGGGCTGTCCGTGGCTATTAGAGGCGCTGCAAGCTTGTTGGTGGAGCTCCGGTGATCGGTTGAAGTTCGCGCCAACTGTTCAGGTGGGAAGAAAGAGTACTGCTGCCGTCGGGAAGGTAAGAGTAGTGAGTTGTGTTTATGCTGTGTGTAGGGAAGCCCTAACCCTACTAGTGGTTGAGCCCCGATAAAGTACCTAAACCCTAGGTTTAGCATACTTTGGGCTATTATCGTTCAGTTTAGAAACCGTAGGTTAGCAAACTGTTGATTGAGGATGATCTGCTTCGTATGATTGTTATGATATGGAATTCTTTTGTTGCTATCTATCTAAGTGCCTACATGCTACTTGGTATGTGATATGCTGCTATGTGCTACTGTTGATGTTATTACTATGGTTGTAATGCTGTTTGTGGTAACTGTTGTATGGTAGCGGAATGCCGTAGAGTTAAGTTTGGTTGTGGGCCGTGTTGTTGTCGGGTTGATACCGTGGATGGTGCCGTTGCTGTTATGTTGACTGGTCGAGGCTGTGGCCATGTTGTTTGAGCTGTGACTCGTGGATGCGTGGCGTCGAGGCTGTGGCCGTGTGGATGTCGTGGCATTATGTTGTCTCTAATTGAGCGTTTATGCGTAAGATGGGACGAACCGCCGTCCCATTGAAGAACTTAAGATATTAACTATCCTTAATCGTATTATAAACGTTAATACGAAGCGAAGCGGAAGATTAAATGCGGAAACGAAAGTAAATTAAGGCACGCCGCATATCAGAGTACACAGTTATTATATATATATATATAGAGAGAGAGAGAGAGCATCGATTGCCCCGTCTGTAGAGCTACAGTAGTATTGTATACATATAGAGTACATCAGTACAGATTATAAGTAAAATACATCAAAAGATAGATAGAAACTCTCAGGCTAGCCACTCTTCTGGTCCAACACTCAAAACCCCTCGGGATTAGGGTTAGTGGCTCGTCCACCGGCATCGGGCTCATAAGTAGTGTCATCTAGCTCTTCAGCAATTGGTTCTTCCATGAGGTCTTCTATAAAATAAAAGAAACATATAGAGAAAAAGACAGGGAGATAAGAAACATGCATCATCAAATATGGGAGAGGAGCAATAGTACAACACATATATACATGCAGCACACAACACATAGAAAACATACAACACACCAACAACCATCTCTCTAGTCATACAGCACAACCATCTAAAAAGTCATTCCCTCAGATCAAACCTCTACGAAGGATACTAATCCCCATATGTATGTCATCATCCCTATATGCATGTCGACTGATATTATCACGTCCCCAGTTGGACATCCTCGTCGGGATTAATAACATCACGTCCCCAATTAGACATCCCACCTCGGGATTAAAAACATCACATCCCCAATTGGACATCCCCCTTTGGGACCAAATATGCTATGGTATGAAATGCTATGATATGCCACAAATATGCATCACAGATTGATACCTGAACCTCACACCTAAGCACTCGGCCACAGCCACGATTTATTGCATCCACATCAACATCAACATCACGATGCCTTGCGCCCACGAGTCAGCTCCATGGTCAGAAACACGACGGTATCAATCCGAACAACATCACAATCTCACTATACTCTCATTGACAATCATCCATCCAATCACAATAATAAAATATCACAACAACAAATATGCCATTACAAATATCATCACGTTGACAGATAAACAGCTAATCACACAGGCAATTCAACATAACAAATCAACAAATAAGCACATAAGCAGTTCAACATATCAACCTCAATCAATCACATCATCTAAAATATCATCTTAGTGATGATAGCCCAAAAGTACCTACAACTAGGGTCAGGGTACTTTGTCAAGGGCTCAACCTCTAGTAGGGTTTAAGGTTCCCCTACACATGTATACTGTCTATACTAAGCTTGCCTTCCCGACGATAACATTTCTTTCTCCCCACCTGAAACTACTACGCACACTCGCCTTCCCGTACAAGCTCCCGAACACAGCTCCGCAACCGGTACTTTATCACACATTAGGGTGATCGAACACAGTCCGATCCTTCACAACAAATCACAACTTTAACATTAACAAATATCATTCCTTGTCTCCTAGGTCCTAGATTTGTCCTTGGTGACTTAAATTAGCTAGAGGTGTCTAAAAATTCCTAACTCTTGGATGAATGATCCTTAGGCATACCTAACACTAAAACAAGCTTCATCATTCAAAAACTTGAAGCAAAACTCATGGTTTCTCAAGGTATAGGGTTCTGCCACTTCATGGCAAAATAGGCTAGACATGTTATTTGATTACATGCTCTTGGATAATGGTAGAGAAGGATGAAAATAGATCATAGAAATTGATTTCACATTAAAAGGATTGTTCTATGATTTTCTAGAGATTTTTGAAGATTGAAGTTAGAAGTTGAAACATAGAGATTCATAAGTTGAAGAACAAGAAATGAATGAAGAACATGAACTCCAAGGATCAAAGGAAGTATCCATACTTCTTGGATGATGAACAAGTGCAAGAATCCAACACTTTCTTCACAAAAATTTGCTAAGATCACTTTGAGAAATGAGAGAAAGTTGAGAGAAGTTGAAGTTGTGAAGAAAAGGTGAGGGATTGGCTTCATGAAGGGTGGAATAGGCGTGGGGTATAGAGGGGTAAGATGGTCCAAAGATTTTTCACTTAAGGGCAAAATGGACATTTCATCTTGGGACAAAAATGTCATTTTGTGAAAAGTTAAGGGTATTTTTGCCTTTTCACCTCCAAATTCACAAAATATGGGATGTCATGATGAAGGTGATGAGTCATTGAGGCAAAGCTGTAATTCCATCTGTTCCTAGGGGCAAAACGGTCTTTTCTCAGTGTGAACGCATTCAGATATTTTCTTTTTCATCATGATTGTGATGAGCCACCGGCACGCCTTCCTAGGTGATTTGGCCTGATGTGACTTCAATTTATCCGTTAGCGGGTCCCGGTAATCCCGTATTTAGCTTCTTTCTTCACCTGATTTAGGTCTTACGCCCGAATGAAGCGTAGGAACTTTTTTTTTTTTTTTTTTTTGAAAATTTTCAAAATTGACGACATTGTTGGAAACGAGATATAAAACCTAATTGTCTCATTCACGAGTCAAAATTAGGTCTTCTGATCAGTAAAATCTTATTGTCTGTGAAAACGCAGACCGAGCTCTGTCTGAATTTTTTCAACCCAAAATTTAATTGTAGCTCCCTATGATAGTGTAGAGTATGAATATGGTCTTAGTTTATTTAAATTCACTTTCTAGAACCTCCGATAAAATACAAACTTATTTACATAAATTACCGGTCTTAGAAAGCAGTGAAAATTGGGGTGTTACATGAGATCTAGTATCAAGTTCGTTGAGGATGTTTGTTGCATATCATCAGTTGCCAGGTGGCGAGGCCGTATGACAGGTAGTATGGGCTGCTAGCGTCTTAGTTGTACCTGAGTGCGGGAACGGAAAGTAGATGGGGTGGTCAAGTGAGTGGCCTTGGAGATGTTGCCGGTCTCAGGAATTTTTACAGTGACGGATGAGATAGCTCCTATCCTGTCATGACGCCCGATCCAGTCTGATTTGCCCGACTAATCCTAGAGCTTTCCATTGTTCCAGGCTAACGTTCCGAGGCAATCGAGATACCCCGGTTCCAGTATGGAAGGGGGATGCACTCTTATTGGCCACGGCGAGCATTTTGGTTTCTTGGACAAACTAACTCCGTTCCGACACAGAACCTGTTCCGATGTGGACTTGTTCGAGTGTGGAACCGTTCTGGTGTGGAACCAATTTTCGTGAGTTTTTGGCCGACATGCTGGATGGGAATAGTATCCCGGTCTAGGGGATTGATCTGAGTGTGAGACTTATGGAGATGGATGCTTATTGCATGTGTTGTCTTAGGAGACTTATGTTTGAGTGCAGTAACTGTCATACTTGTTGTATTTGCTACTTGTGATATGATGCTTGTTTACTGCACTGCTGCTGTTATTTTCGACTATGCGTATACTGTATTTCATATATCCCTACTGCTTTCCCTGTTTGTTTGTTTCTGGGTTCGCTTGAATACGACGAGCCAGCGGAGACACAGGATGGACCCGAGACTTCACTCGTTCATCACGGGGGCACCGCAGATGCCTGTGCTAGGCGACATTGAGATTGTCTATCACGACGAGAGGGGATGGCAGGTGGACCCCTCGACCTTTTTGGTGGTATATACAGGACCCGTCAGCTTGATCTTTCGAAGCGATACACCACCGTACGTGAACATCATCGAACCCTACCACGTGTATCATTTTCTTCCCTTCCCTAGGATGTGGCGTCCTCCGAGGCAAAGAGAGCGAGACTACTTGTGGGTGGCACCCCAGTCCTCGGCCGTATCCAGCAGGAGAGACTTCGTCTACAGAGGCTAGCGTAGGCATACCAATCGATATCTAAGGGCAGCCTTGAGGCGTAGGATTGTTGTGTCGAGTTCTTCTTCCGAGTACAAGCCTTTGCTGGTTTATAGGCATACCCACGGAGAGGGACATGATAGTTCAAGGCATCCTCATCGCTGATGGTGGGGGCCTGCCAGTGCGTCCCTAGGGCTGAGTGGTGAGGTTTTTGATGTACTTTTGAGCATGGGTTGGGGAGTGCTAGCGAGATCCGAGAGTCTTTTCTTTTGCTTTTGGTTGCTTTTTTCAATCTTTATGTTTATGCTCGTACAGTTGTATAAGTATGTGCAGTGCCCTACTGATAAGGCTAAGTTACACATGTTCGGTATCTATATATATTGTTATGCGTTTGCGCTTTACTCTGATGGTTTTCTATGCTCACCGTTATAATTTATCTATTTATCGTTTGTTTCCGCAATGCTATTTGAATACGATGCTATAGTTTTAATACGACTAGGTATAGTTAATAATAGTAGGAGCTTGCGACTAATGGGATTATCCTACGTAAGTGGGATCGTCTCATCAAACACTACCCATTTCTAAACATAGCTGATACACCTTTGATACCAGCTATCGAAGTCAGTACAATTCCTAGACCTCACAGTCTGCAGTCCTAATTGGACTAAACTGAGTCACCAGACTCATAATCCGTTTTAGAACCGAACTACTCTAATACTACCAAAATGAGACAGCCCCACTTGCTGTGAGATAATCCTGTTAGTCCCATACCTAGATTAATACCTATACCTTAACTGCATTACAACGTTAACACGTTATTCAGGAAGCGGGTAAAACGAAAACAATAAACATACAAAGCACGCGTAAAACGATAAAGGTAAGCATATAGGGTAAAGCGCATGTAAGATAAATAACTATATACAACAACATGCATAACCGACCCCATCAGTAAGGCAATAGTGTTATATATATACAAGCAACTGTACAACAGAAATTGAAAATATAAACAGATACATCGAAGGACTCCAAAAACTCTCCAAAATTTTCACCAGCTATCCCCACCCGCTCTCAAAATACATCAAAATATCCTCACCTCACAAACCTAGAGTGGACGCACTAGCAGTACCACAACCTCAACGACATGGATACCTAGAGCTACCCTGTCCCTGGCCATACGTAGGCCTATCCCGCACGGGTACATACTCATACGGAGAAAATGAAACGATGACTCTCTGTCGCCGATAGATCCTCAGATACTGCTCTGATCTCGTCCGTTGTCCTTGCAGTACAAAGCCTCTCCTGCTGGTGACATGAGACGACTCTGGCACCGCCCACATGAAGTCTTGCTCACGCTGCCTTGGTGGGTACCACATATGAGTGAAGGGAAGAAACTGGGTCACTCTGTATGGTCCGACGATGTCCACGAAAGGTGGTTCGCATCTCCTGAACAACAAGACTATAGGTCCGGTGTAGACTGTCAGGAACGTAGAGGGGTCCACCTGCCACCCTTGATCATTATGGTGGATGATCTCAAGATCGCCCAACACTGGCATCCGTGATGCCTCCCGGAGAAAGTGATGTGCTCTCAGGTCCATTAGTACCCTCCTCTGGCTCGTTGTCTTCGTACGAGAGAACAACGAAAACAAACATACATAGAAGAGATAGGGAGATAAGACTACTGTGTCAAAACAGAGGGATAATAGCAATAGCAGTATAACAGCACATAGATCAATCCTACAACATACACAGGAAACCATCTCCAATTGTTCTCACACTCAAATAATCCTCTACTTCGAATCCTAATCCCATGCAACATGTCAGCCAAATCTCTCAACACAAAGTTCCACACAGGAACAGGAGTTAGTTTCTCCAGGAAACCAAACTGCTCTCCGTGGCCAATAAGAGTGGTTCCCCTTTCCACACAGGAACAAGGTATCTTGGTCGTCTCCGAATGTTAGCCTGTTAATTGGAACAACTCAGGGATTAGTCGGGATAACCAGGCTTGATCGGGCATCACGACATGAAAGGAGCAACCCCATCTGTCACTGTAGATCGGTCCCGAGTCTGGTTACATCCCAAAGGTCACACAGACCACCCCTTCTGCTTTTCGTACCCATACTCAGGTACAACTAACCTCGCTTGAGATTGGCAGCCCATACTACCGTCATACGACCCCGCCACTTGGCCACTATGGTATGCAACAACCATCCTCATGGACTTGATACCGAATCCTCACGCTTAACACTCAGAATCCAATCCAAATGCTTCACATCAACACGGCCACCGCTAAGACGGCACGCGTCCACGAGCCACAGCTCAAAACATCAAACCATCCACGGTATGAACCTGATTCGCTCAACAGTATCTCACAGCCACTCAACCAAACAACAATCATACAACCATAATACAAATATATGGAACATCATACTAGTAGCCAACATAATATATATAACATACCAAGCAGACCAAATAAGCAGATAGGCACGTAGACAGGTATTTTAGACAAACATATCAAACAACACAACAACATACATCACCATTCAACCTCAAGCAAAATCGTCTAACCTAGGGTATGATCTTAGCGGTGATAGCCGAAAGTAAGATAAACCTAGGGTTTAGGTACTTTGTCAGGGCTCAAACTCTAGTTGAGGTTAGGGTTCCTCTAAACACACAGAGAAACGTTATACTACTCTTGCCTTCCCAACGACAGCAGTAATCTTTCTCCCCACCTGAACGATGATGCAAATGCAACCGCGATGCTCTCCACACCACCAACACCACCACTGCGCCTCTAATAGCTACCAAGCAGCCAGCACAGCCGCGGCCTTGAGCTCACAACGCCACGAACACAGCCTCGAGCTTTGCCCTAACCACGGAAACAACACACAGGAAATAGTGTTAACCCTAAGGCAACTCCAAAACTAAAGAAAAGAGGAAGGAAACTCAAAGAACATGAAGAATGTAAAGGTCGACATATTAGGGATTCAAGTTTACCTTTGGTGAATCGAGAAATCGATCGGGTGAGAGTGAATATTACTTTGTCACGATCGCCTCGGTGTAGTCAGAATCTTGATCCGATGCCTCGATCCTCCCCGGACTCAACTTTATCACTCTAAAAGATCTCCCCTAGCTCTCTCTAAACTGTAACAATGGTGAAGAGTAGAAGACTTTTCGTGCAAGTGTGAAAAGTGAGAAGAAAACTCACTTAAGTTGGTCCTGAACAGCACGCTTTAGCGTGCCAAAAGGCCACGCTTGAGCGTGGAGCCTTGTCCACTCTGCCTTCTCCAGGGTCTGACGCGTGTCCAACACGCATCAAAACTCACACCATCTAGCAAGCACACTCAGCACGCTTGAGCGTGCACGCTTCCCATGCTTGAGCATGCAGCTCAGCCAAGAAGACACCTCCAAACTTCTTACTTCCCCTATTTCTCGTGTTATGCCTTAAGCACTTCCAACAGGATTCAAGCCTATTCCTAAGCTTCTAGCTAGGCCTTAAACTAACACACAATTAACCACACAACAATCAAACCCCTATCGAGATTATCCAACTCGATTAGAGTTACAAAAACTAGGGATGTTACACAACATATCCTCTTAAAAGGCAACCTCTGAGTAATCTGGAAGTCTCAAATCAAATAAGCTTTGGGCAAGCTCCACAAACGAAAGTAAACGCTAACAGGTCTGGAATATGCAGTCATGTATCGGGAGTAGTCGATCTCCCAATACCTCTCATCCTCATCGTGGTAAAGCAACTCAAAATCTCCCAACACGGGGATCCTGAGTGCGCTCGTCAGCATCGGGTCTTTGAGATTTGCCATCCTCTCGATCCACAGTCTCCCCAACAGGTTCTTCTCATATAGTCATACCAACATAATACAAAAGCAACGAGAGATAATAATCTACAACACATTACATAGTGGGAAAGTACCAGTAAAGTAGGATACATAGATAACATGTGACACCCTTAACAACATACATTTATTATATAAATATTAATTTATGAAAAGATCTGTTATGAAATAAAGTTACGGGTTTTACAAAAAGACCATTTGGCAATAGTTAAGAGCATCACCATTCATAAACTCAAATCCTCAAATCAAATAAAGGTTAAACATAAGTATCGTAAAACGTTTACAAGTTTCTCATAAGGAATAAATAGTTAAACAAGATAATCCCCCTAGCCCGATGTCCCATGGATCGGAGCTAAACAAAACCCATAAAGAAATGAATAACATCAAAATAATTCAACAACTAATGCTCTTCTACAAAACAAAGTTCTTCCCTCTCAAACTCTAAAGCAGTCGATTACTTTACGGAAGTAGTCGATTACTTTACTTGAAAATATATTTTCCATTTATGAAAATTCCAGAACTTTGTCTTATCTTCTTAGAATCTTGTTGTAGAGATTCTAAACCTTTTTCACTTATTAAACAATCACATGTTAATCTTTAATTACATACTTAGTTACATTTACACATGACAAACCTCAATTCTGTGCATTTTATAGGGGGTAATTGGGTTGAATAATTATATATTTGATGATGATTATTATTGTATTTCACCCTTTTTCTTAAGTTTTTACAAAATTGATGTTTAGAGGCACATTGATGGAAAAATTGATAAAAGATGGAGGTTTTTGAGGTAAAAAGAAGAAAATAATGAAGTTTGAGCTCGAAGCACGGCCGTGCACAATGGAGCATGCCCGTGCAAGCCTTTTAGTTCAACCATCCAAACATGCCCTTACAAAAAGACTTAAAGTTGACCTCTGGAGATGAAGCACGCCTGTGCCAAGCGAAGCAAGGCCTAACTCAGTGAAGCAAGGCCTGACTTATTGATACACGCCCGTATATAAAGGAAGTACGATCGTGCAAAAGTAAAGCACGCCTGTGCTCAAGCCCATGCACTAATGATGCTAATTCTACGAAGTTGGTACGTCCGTGCAGAATTGAGCACGACCGCACATGAAGGAAACATGGTCGTGCTGAATAAGAGCACGCCCTTGCTAGCGGCGCTGACAGACCTAATTTTGGAGCTCTTTCTCCTATTTTCCTATATATTGAGGCCCTCTGTACCACTATGAAGACAACTATTTAAATACTTTCATCTCTTGTAATATCTTTCTATACTATTCATAGTTTATAGTTTAAAAGTGTATTTAGAATTCTAGAGTAGGATTTGCACTTGAAGGTTAAATTGGAGATATTTCTTCTTCTTCTTAATTCTTTAGAATGCGTTTCCCATTGTTGAACTTAGTTTTATCTATTATTATGGGTAGCTAATTTCACCACTAGAGTTGTGGTGGATCTTGTATTACTAGAAACCCTTTTTGCTATGTCTTAGCTTTAATTCGTATATTCGGTTTCAAGGTTGCGATTTGAATAGTGTTATTCTGTTGTTTTTCATCCCATTCTAGGATTGCGCACCCTTTGCATGCTCATAATCAATTGGTTGATTAGCGATCGTACTGCGATTAATTGGTAGATCTATAGGATAACCAGGTTTTAAATTATTGGATGATCAAACGTGATTTATTCCTTTCAGTCATTCAACCTCTTTGCTCTTTATGCTTTCTAATCATTTAAATTGTTTGCCTAACAAACATTGAGTTCATCTAGGGAAAAGAGTATTGATTGCCTGACAAACAATTAATAGTTTTAGTAGAGGGATTGATATTCAGAAAGCAACTGCGAAATTGAATAGAACTAGGATTTGAGGGTATTGAAAGTACATGTGAAATCACGACTCTAGGCTCTTTTACTCTTGATTTCACAAACCTTTATTTCTCTTTTGATATCTATTACTATTGCTCTTATCATACTTTTATTATTATTTTGGTTATTCTAAATAGCATAAGGATTTCTCTATTCCGGTACTCACAATAGTATTACTCATTAATCCCTTGGGTACAATATCTGAACTTCCGTCCTATATTACTTCTGTGACAAGGTGCACTTGCCCTTAAGTGTGTTCTGTAACACCCCGAAAATCCTGTATCTGTTAATAATTAATTTTGTGAATTGCTTGATAATGCAAGTAATCAATTATAAATAATGATAAATGTTTATAATTGAGAATTCATCTGAATTTGAGTTAAAAACTCAGATAGAAATCGGACTGCATTTTAGCAGACAGTAGGAATTCACACTGTGATCTGTGAACCCTAATGACTCAGAGAGAAGTCTGAGTCCAATAAAACATAATCTAATTGTTTGAAGTCTCTGTGATGTTTTGTGATGGAGCCGATAAAAATATTATTATTTTGATCGGGTCTGTCGAGTTTTGGTTTTGGGCCCGAGGTCGAGAAAATATTATGTCCCGGAGCCGAGAGCAGTCATGACCATCAATTACCTTAATCATCTTCTTAATCAAGATTAAGTCATTATCACCTTTACAGAAAAATATCTTCACCTTTTTCCTTATTTGGTGAGTAGACAACTTTACTTTATGAGGTTGCTTTACTGTTCCCTACCAAATGAAGCAAGATTTGTCCTATTGCATCACAACCCTTCATCTCATCACATCTTCAATTGCATGAAGCAAAATATCTCCGTCCCTCACCATGCCATGCGCCCAAATCCTCCCCATTAACACCAAAGATCAAACCTTTTTACCACACACAAGATCAAACTCATATTCTTCATGAAAACTCAAAGTTCTCTCTCTTCTTTCTCCTCCATAGCCAAATTCAACCATGACCTATACTCACCCACCAAATTGATTTTAAACATTCTAACACCATGGATCTCCTTACCTTCACACCCTCTACAACTTTCATGAAGGAAGTTTCTCTATTTGAGGAACTTTGTTCTTCATCATCCAAGAACACCAAGAATCTCTCTCTACACATCTTTTATCTTCTCCAAAAACTAACCACATATCTGTGATCACCTCCTCAAGACCTACAACTTTTATGTTGTAAGTTTTTCCATTTGAAGACTTTCATTTTTGGGTCTTCAAGCAAGACACCACCTTTTTCATCCTCAAGTTCAAGAGTAAGCATGTTACCTTCCATTTCCTTTCTTCTTTCTTCTTTGGAGCCACGAAATCACCTCATTGTTGGTGAGTGATTTGCGAAATATGCTTGCCTCTACATTTGAATCGCATAGAGTTGCTTCTCTTGACCTCCTTTCCATCTTTGGTGAAGGAAGCTTTTGATTTGGAGTAACCTTGTTCTTGAGCTTCAAGAACTTAAGAACATCAACTTTGTGTTCTTCAACAAAGTGAATTTCTAAAGCCTTTCCTCTTTAGTTTCATTTCATTAAACCATGAAGCAACACCTTCTTGCTCATGATTATTGTGAAACAAGTTTCAAAACCTTGAATCTTTGATCTATGAAGGTTAGTCCATCCCTTTCTTGGAGGACTACCCTTGCAATCTTCTTCTTGGAGGCTTCATTAAGGTAATGGGGAGTGAACCTTCATCTCACCTCATGGGTGGGTGAAAATGGTTTCTAGTTGGGTGAAAACCCTGTCTTTGTCTAGATAGGTTTTCCTATCTTGTTTGGTTGTGTATTTGGTTACTTGGTTTATAGTAATCTTAGCTATATGCTTTATATGTTTTTTGGTGTTTAACATGATGATATGCTTTTGAAAATGATGAAAACCCTAACCTTAACCTTGGTCAAGGTAGGAGATTTTGATAGTATGCTTAGATCTATGATGTTTATGAGTTATTCGTCATATTCATATGCTTATCATGCTTATTATGAAGATGTGTTGGTGAAGTGGAACTTCACTGTTATCCTTGTGATGACAAGATTTGTTTGAGTCTATGAAAGGGAGAAAACCACACCTTTAAACCTAATGAACTTGTGAATGATCCAAAGATCATGTCTTTGAACTTATAATGTTAATGGATAGTAAATTTTATGAGTTTTTAGAACTAAAAACATTTTTTGATCTTCATGATATGCTTTAGAAAGAACCAAGGATGCATTTGAAAACCAAAGAAATCATTTTGGGTGAAACAGAAGGGATCACAACCTAGCCCTGATGGGTGTCACGGTCATGATGCCCCATAAAATGAGGAATAAAAAGTATCACAGCCTAGCCCTGATGTGGCTCACGGTCATGATCTTCCTGGGAGCAAGGGGCAGAGGCTATCACGGCCTAACCCTGATGGAGCTCACGACCCTGACAGGCAATTAAGTGTTTATACACTCTTTCCCCTCTCTTCTTGTGTTGAACTTGTATCTTGAAAGGAAAATAGTTTTGAGCCTTAACTTAGTGACTTACAACTTCAAACCATTTTCAAACCAAAGTGAATTGAGATGTGCAAACATGGTTTAAGCTTGGATGGATCCTCTAGGAGTAAGCTTGTACTTGCTCCCCATATCCATTCATTGGTTGACTTGTGTTCACTATCACTCGATTACTTTGAGGTTTTGAGTTATGATAAAGGATCGTGTACCTTTAGAACTCTTCCATCATTTTGAATAAGTTATTAACTATTTTAATCAAAGGATTCGTGGAAAGGAACCTCATTTCAAAACTTAGAGGCTTTTGATCAAAGTTTGAGTTTCTGAGAAGTAATGAACATTGATCTTAACTTAGTATTTTACAAGCTTAAATGGGTTTTCGAAGCTTCGTAGAAGGTAGGTTTTGATCCAAGGGAATGATACTTTGAACTAATAGGGATTTCAAACCAAAGTTTTAAAAATAAAAAGAGAGTAAAGGAGTCATGCTGCAGAATGTTGTCTATGAGCTTCAAAGAACTTATTCATGGTTTTGGTATAAATGTACCTAAGTGATGGTATCCTTTTATTTAAGGGATGATTGTGAAAGAAAAACCCTTTTCAAACTATTCTAAGTGTTTTCAATGTTTGACCTTCAGTTAATTATAAACAATTTAAGTTAACAGTACTTCACTTGAGCAGACTTCAATTTCTAAAGTTAAGACGAAAGAGTTTTGAAAGTATCCAACTTATAGATGCATGTATAACTAAAGTATTTTGAAACTATGTTTCCAAAGTTTAATACCTTGGGTAAAAATACTAAGAAATGAGTTTACGCATTTATCTATCTTTCATCCAAAAGTTATACATTTAGAGTAACATTCAAATAAAATGAGTTTCGAAAGGAAAATCTCTTCCAATCATCATAAGTATTTTATGTACTCATGGTGAAGTTTTATAAAGTTAAAAGTGTCCCAAAAGGTATGAGATTCTAGAAAATACACAAAGGAGTTATCTACTCAAAACTAAAGGTTTTTCCTAAGTAATAACCCTAAGTCAAGTAATTGGCTTACAGTGAAATAAAGAGATAATAAAGTATAGATTATGGTAGAACATGACCATAAACTATATTATTGATGATTCACTCATCAATGGATTCGTAAGACTTAATGAATCAAGAATTGTTTAGTTACTTGAGAAACAAGTAACTTTGTGACTTAGAAAAGATCTAAGAAATTAACGATGGGATCTATCAATCCTACTTCATACATGAAACGTTTTGTTTTATGACAATAGTTCGATGATGGGCCGGAGGGTCGGACCCGAGAACATCGCCTATCTATGTTGGTCTTGTGATGAATCGATCCCGGAGGAATCACAAGATTTATATGATGGATAAAAGATAATTAATACACTTGAAATCTTGTAAGAAACTCTTAATGAGGAGATTCATATGGAATCACGAGGTTTATCCGGTGGATAAACATTTATCGCATCTGCTTTTATGTGTAAGCATTTAGCATCGTTTGCATAAGTCAGTTAAGGCCTTTGAGCCTAGGAATTGAGCTTACACCTAGTGCGGGTGCGAATATAGTGGTGCCGGTTGGTTTGGCCTACGGGAGGTTGGGCTGTGTCATTCCACATTTGACCAGTTGGTAGCTCTTCTGTGTCATGGTAAATCAAGATCCCACACCAACGCTCTCGACTAGCTACTGCCTTATTCAAGATTGGTGTAGAGTGTTTTTGCTTAAAGCCAATATTCATGTGTGGTTACAAATGTTTTAGCAATTATAGCCGTCTGGCTGGCGCAAGCAAAGCATGTACTCCTGATCACTCTCTCTGATGATTGTCTAGCTCCATGGAGTAGGGGTCTGAGTCATACCCATTTGCATAGTGAATGCATCATGAACATTGCATAGCACGACATGGATTTGATGATATTGTTAATTGGAATAATGTTATTGCTGCCTATTTGATGATTCATGATAACATGACTTAAAGTTGTGATACCTTGTGTGTTGTACTATCTTCATGTGCCATATGTTGTGTTGATGATCGGGGATCTCACCCATTACATATATTGCCTAGCTATGTATCCTCGCTATTTCTGAGAAGGTTGTTGTCGGGTCTTCATTCGACGCTTCGGGCATATATCCTCGCTACTCCGACTGATCACCCATAGGGATGAATGCTGAGACTCGAGGGCGGATCTGTAAAGCCTCTTGGAGATGTTGTTCTCACATTCTAGATAGCCTAAGGTCGTGGTGTGTATGCGCTTATGTTGTGTTTGTTTTTCCTTAAGTCATGAGTGTCGGTAGATGGTTCATAGGTTATTGGTTGGTCTGATACCCCAAACCATTCCACGCCTTTTCCTCATGGTGGATGGGAAGACGTAAAGGTAGAGTTGTCTATCAGGCTGCCCTATCCGTTTCACTCCACCCTCATTTGAGGAGGGATTGGAATGAGGACTTAGGGGTTGTGCTGGTAAGCGGCTTTTCCGTTTAGTGTCTTTTGGCCAGCTCATGACGTTTGTGTTTTATTTATCTTTTGCGGAGCTGCGTCTCCATGTAATTTTTGTTTAGGAGCTGCGTCTCTAGTTCTTTGTGTTGAGTCTGTACCTTGTGTTTTTCCTTGTAGTCAGGTTGGGCCTTATGTAAGTCTCTTTTGAACTTATGAACCCTACACTGTGAAATATTTATCATTTACCTTACATGAGTAATTAAATTATAAGTCTTTATATTTATGTCTTGCGAAAAATAAAAATTCATCCTATGTTTTAATAGGAAGTTTTAATTAACCCGTTTTCGGCCTTATAGTTACTTAAAAATGTCACTAAAAATGTAATTCTCGAGAAAGGTGTTACATGTTCATAACGCAACAAGTTTTCGGCACTGTTGCTGTGGATTAATTTGTGATATTTATGATATTCGAAGAAATAAATTCTATTTACTTTAGACATTTATTTTTCTTTTTGATTATTTCTCTCATATGCTAACGCGTTTCCAAGTGCCTGAATTACATTTTGACAGGGAAGTTGAAAGAACCTTTCACAGGTTGCGGAGGCAAGCAAGGGAGGAGACACCATGGGGGAAAGGATGACTATTGGATTACATTACCCCTTCTGCTGAGGTGACAGACAACATCACCAACCCTGCGGTAGATGCCAGCAACTTTGAGATCAAGCATGCTTTGGTCTTTATGGTCCAAAACTTTGGACCATTTGGGGGGTTACCTACTAAAGACCCCAACTGCCATCTGAAGAAGTTCTTAAGGATCACATATTTGATCAAGTACAACGGAGCTTCAACAGATGCGATAAGACTCAGACTTTTCCCATTCTCTTTGTCCGACAAGGAGAATCAGTGGTTTTCCTCTTTGCCATCTGGTTCTATCACTACCTGGGATCAGTTGACTAGACAATTTTTGGCTAGTTACTTTCCACCTTCTAAATATGCTAAATTTAGAGCTGATATTTCGAACTTTATGCAATATGACCAGGAATCTCTATATGAGGTGTGGAAGCGATATCAGGATTCAATCAGAAGGTGTCTGCATCATGGTTTTACAGTCCCTATCCTTGTGCAGATATTCTATAATGGACTTTCTCAGCAAAACAGGTCCAGTATAGACGCTGGTTGTGCGGGCTCAAATTTGAAAAAGACACCTGAGGAAGCACAAGCCTTAATCCAAAAGATGGAAGCCAATCACTACCAGTGGCCACTCAGAGACAGACAGGTCTTCAAGAAGCTAATTGGTGTATATGAAGTAGATGGCACTGTGACAATTGAAGCCAAGATGGATGCTCTTACAAAGCAATTAGAGACATTGATGCAAGCACAAGCACAGATCATGACTCAAGCTAGTGCACTGGTGTCTCCATTCCCTTGCAACCATTGCAGTCTAACAGGTCATGAAAGAAAGAATTTCCAGGTGGGTAATTATTTTGCTCAGCCAGTTGAAGAAGCCAAATATGTGGGCAACACCAACCGGAATCAGAATGACTCTTACAATCTTGGTTGGAGGGGCTATCGCAATTTCTCTTAGGGAGGTCAGCAGAATGGTCAACGTTCAAATCCAAATGTCATTAGACCACCTCACTTGCAGATACAAGGCACAAGACCAGAGAATAGAAGGCCCGATCCTCACAAACAATTGACAGAGTTCATGGAGAAGACTGACAGCAGATTCCAAGCTTTACAGATGCAGATATCTGCTATTGCTACATTACTAACTCAAAGGCCTCAAGGAACATTACCTACCTAGACTAAGCCTAATCCAAGGGAGCAAGTTAATGCAATCTCTATTCAGAATGATGAAAAAGAAGACCATGCACCCATGGAAGAAGATGCTCTGCTAAAGAAGACAATTCTGAAGACGAGCACGGCCGTGCAACACATCTAGCACGGTCGTGCACCATGCCCAGTGAGCAGAAACAGGTAACAGTCATCAGTGAACCAGAAAAGATATAAAATCCTCTACCACCACTTTTGGAATATGGGGATAAAAATAAGCAATTTGAAAATTTTTTAGAAATACACATGAGATTGCATGTTGATACCCCCATTGACAAAGTCATTGCCCAATTACCCAAGTATGCACATCTTTTAAAGAGGTATAGGGTGGTTCAAATTAATGAAGAATGGTCTGCGGTCATTTTAAATAAATTGCCACCTAAAATAAAAGATCCAGGGAGTTTTATTGTTCCCTGTTCAATTGGTAATTTTTTCTTTGAGAAAGTATTATGTGATTTGGGTGCTAGTATAACTTTAATGCCTTTTTCTATGTCAAGAAGGATTGGTTTGCAGGAACCTCAGAGCACCAACGTCTCATTGCAGTTAGCTGACAGATCCATCACCCACCCTCGTGGAATAATAGAAGATGTGCTAGTAAGGGTGGAGAAGTTCACATTCCCTGTGGACTTTGTAATTTTGGACATGAAGGAGGACGAGGAAGTTCCTATCATCTTGGGGCGACCCTTCCTAGCTACTAGCAATGCAAACATTGAACTCAAGCACGACACATTAACCTTGAGGCATGGGGATGAAGAAGCGGTTTTCAAAGTCTCCCCAAGGCCACCATGATCAGTACTCTAAAAGGTCGCCAGGCTCGTGACATAAAACAAGCGCTTCGCAGGAGGCAACCTATGTTTCTTTTTTTATTTTTTTGTTCTTTGTGTTTTGCGTAGTCGTTTTCCCTTTTCCTTTAAAATTAAAACCTAGAAATTGAAATAGGTGTGGGTAGGTTTGCATGAAAATAATACCTGTGTTCCTTATTTCAATCTGAAATTAAAAAATTGAAAATAAAAAAATAGGAGAGCACGACCGTATTGTAGCACGTCAGTTCAAAATAAAAAGAGGGGAGCAAAGCATGGGCTAACACTAGCCCTTGCTCACCCCTTGCGCCAAGCACAAATTTTTCAGCCCCTTCCCCTCCTAATTTCCCTCTTCTCATGTATGAATTCTCAACCCTTTTCTCTCTTTGTGTGGTTAGGTTTAGGATAGGTCCCTTTATCTCTTCTCCCTTTTCCTTTTGATTCTTTGCTGTGTTGCTAGTTTAGAGTGTTATTTTGTGTTAGGAATTGCTAGTTAGTGTTGATATTTGAGTCTCTACATGATTGGGATGCAAATTTTTGCGTTTTAATGGATTCTGCTTATGGCATGGGTTGAAGCACAACCGTGTTGTTCCAAGAACAGGTCGTGCTGCTCTCATTCTGAGTTTCTGATAGAGCACAAGCACAAGCACTACCGTGCTCCACATAGAACTGGTTGTGCTCTCTATTAGCAAGGTCATGCTCAACCCATAATTTGTAAATGCATAATTTTATATCTAAAAATTCAGTACCTCTGCCTTGTGACTATGTTAATTATGATCATTGCTTCTATTCTTCACATTATTATGATTATTTTTTACACTAGTTCTCGATTTTGGTAAATACAGGAATATGGCTCCTAAGCGTCCCACGTCATCTCGTGCCTCTTCCTCTGCCCCACCTGTTACTCTTGTTCCAGCACAGTATCGAGACAAATATCTGCAGCTGCAAACTTTTGACTGGCATCCGACTTGATTCTTGGTGCCAGTACATCTTATCGAGTTTGGGATACAGCAGGAGGTGGACTCTTATTTGCAGCGCATTGGGTGGGAGAAGGTTGCAGCGATCAGTTGTCCCATATTTAAAGAGCTGACCCTAGATTTTTTGGCCAGAATATCAGGGCCAATGCGGAGATCATTGTTCGCTTCCAACTGTTGGGGCAATGGCATGAGATATCCTTGACTGAGTTCAATGTAGCTTTAGGGTTTGAGACAGAGGAGCCAACATGTAACACCCCCTCGAGGTGTCACAGTTCGTAACCCAAATTCTCTTTTTCGGTTAATTAAAACCTATTCGAAAATATTCATTAAACTTGTTGCGGAAATTCTGATACCAATCCAATACTTTAACAATAAGAAAGGAATAAATTCAAACTCGTCATTTACCAGACTCATTCAACTTCGCCTTAAGGCATACATCATTTCCAATATCTTGTTACACATCATACCGAGTCACGATCAAAGGACCTGACTTTAAATCAAAATCCTAAGAGCTGGTCTAACAAAACTCTAAGAACAGTAAACATGGTACCTAGTATACATCGCCCAAATAATACTGGGCCTCGTCTTCGACAGTCCACTCGTCTTCGTCGTCAACACCAAGGAACTCAGCTACAGGGTCTCGTAGTGACCCAGAGGATAGCTGGAAAATATCTGTACATGTGTTCAAAAAACACAACAGGGTATCCAACATGTACGGGCAAGGGTGAGATACTCTTACACAAGTTTATCGTAATAGCCACACATGTAAAGCAGCAAACAAATAATGCATCAACGCAGTCATGCGATAAAATATCAGCATTAAATATAATATCATACTCAAAATATCGTACTCATTCATCAAGATAAGTCAAATGAATGCATGAGACTTCAATTCAACTCTCTAGCTCATGTTCTTCGGAGACTCTTACTTCCCTTCATCGAGCGATAGGCCGCAATAACACCCGTAACATAATTGTTCTCATGAGTCGGCCTCTCAATTTAGGTCTGATATCCAATTATTCCAGGCTATCACGTCATAACCATATCCTGAATAATCCAGCCTCTGATTGAGTTCATTCGTGTTTGGCAACCGATTTACCACGGCACGGGGTCGCGAGGCCTCCGGCCACTTGTGGAGTTTCGAACACATAATGCCCCTATAGACCTAGTGGTCTTAACTGGCTGAATTCTCAACTTCGTAAATTGTAGCTCGGTTCGTATGGCACGACGGCCGACTCATGCATGTATGCAGGAGGTTTAGCTGGTTCAATTCAAATTTTAGGACACAAGGTCCAAGTTCTTGATTTACGAAGTACTAGACCGACGTCGCGGACACTAGACTTGCATAGGAAACTAAGTCCGTTCTTTTTCTTTTTCAAAACACAGGACACGTAGTCCGAGTGCTCAATCCACGATGTACTAAGCCGACGTCGCGGACACTAGACTCGTATATAGGACACAAAATCCGTTCATGTCACAGAACTCTAGCCCGACGTCTCGGTCACTAGGTTCATGTGCTTCACATGCGTGAAGGGGTAATCACCAGTTTTATCAAATTCATTTTCGTAGTTCAAATCTCAAAAACAAAACTCAGGTTCTTCTCGGTATAAACCGAACTCTTTTTCGCTTTAAAATTTACTTTCCAAAAAACTTTTCTTTACAAAACCATTCTCAAATATTCAAGTTCTAAAGATACATTTTCAAAGGATTTTGGCTTAAAAAGCCTTTTCTAAAGGTTCCATCGTTTTAAAACATTTTTCTAAAGATCGTTATAGGAGCAACTTTCATGAAGAAACTTTTTCGTTTTTCGGAACATCAAATACTTTCATAAGATACTTTCTTTGACAAACTAACACTACAACAGAAAAGGCCTTTAATAGCGTTTATTTTTGGTATTTAATAGCGCTTTTAAACGCTATTAAATAGAGCGCTATTAAAGGTTGACACAAACAGTGACGTTTAAAAAAGCGCTATCTAAAGAAGAAAAGACAGCGCTTCCTCAAGGAAGCGCTATCTAAAACTCAGTATTAGATAGCTATTCTTGATTTTTAGATAGCGCTTACTCAAGAAAGCGCTATCTATGATGATTTAGATAGCGCTTTCTTGAGGAAGCGCTATCTTTTCCCATATTTTTTTTTTAATACTGTGCTCTATTTTGCTCCTACTCTTCCTTGCACTCAGGAAAACCCAGATAGCAGTACAGTATACAATATTGGCACAGTATAAATAAATTTATTTCATTCATTAAAAATGTTACAGTATACACAGTATACATAATTCAAACTATATAATTCAAACATGCATATTACAATATACAATCCCAGAATCCCAGACATTACAATATATACACTACACTAGCTAGCTATACTAATTCAAAATTTTTTCATCCTGCAAGCATCAACTTGCAAAATTGGAGACAAATCATCAAACTATTAAATGAACTCGAAGTATAATTCAATGTAATTAATCATCACAACACGCAACTTAAATATAACACTAAAAAGGACAAACTTAATTACCTTGATTCATAATAATATAGTTACATCACTCATCCAAAATTTCAAATACTTGATCATCGGTGTATGAGTTATATTTACTATCGGGAAAGTACTACATGCGATAGAAAAATTAAATTAAGTTAGAATAAAAGTATATTCAAATGGTTCAAATGTAAGTGTAATTAAACCGAAATTACTTATCAGCGATGAGATTTGAATTTGGTTATGAGCGATGATATCCTTAAGGAACCTTAGAACGTAGTATCCACAATCTATATTGTTGTATTGGCGGGCGGACTATAAAAAAAAATAATAAGCTAATTGGTTTTAAATTTAAATAATTGCATAATTACAATGTGAACAAATTAATACCTCTACAAAGATCCATTTAGTCTTTGATGATTTTGAAGATCGGGCCTTTTGCATCCACGATGAATTGTCAAAGCACTGAAATGCAGAAACAAACAAATTCGTTAAGGTACACGTACAATTTGAGTCACATATATGAGATAAATTTCAAATCATTTTTCTTACTCACTAAAGATAGTCATAAGTATTTTCCGTTGTGTAAAGGGTACGTGCAATGGATCCAGGTAATAGATTGTGTCTTCATTGGGATTGATCGCTAGCAATACCCAATGTCCCCTACAAAACAAGAAAATGAGTTAGCAAATCATAAACAGATTATTAATCACAATAAAATATAGTACCACGTCATTAATTATCTAAATGACTCACACTACGTTCACAAGTGCCAGAAACAGGGAATTGCCATCTGGACTTGCTAGCTCAAGGCTTTCAGCTATATACTATTTTTGCCCAGATATATATGGATGTAAAGCTGTTATATCTGGGCATAAGAATACAAACCTCCCGGTGTTATTCGCGGGGATCAACATCTCTCGGTATAATACCTTAAAACATGTATAATAAGCGTTAATATATATTTAAATTATGAAGAATAAAAGAAGTTATATACTTTAAAGTTTGATGTATTACCTGACATATACGCTAATACCAGTCTGACTAATTTCATCACGAGTGATAATCTCCTAGATTTCGTCTTTATCCACTAATAGCGTATGTTGAAAACCCAGAATTTCTTCATCCATCTCCAATTGTATTATGCGGCTCAAGCCTTTTTTCACGAGGATACTCATGTAGGATATACAATCATATGAGCTTGCTGTGATAGGAGGCCGGGAGGAGGACTGATGCTTCTTAGGGGATGTAATGGACCTCTTTGTATGCTCCTTGTTAATTATAGGAGGTCGGGACTCCACAATCTTCTTGCCCTTGTCCTTGTCCTTGTCCTTGGATTTGGATTTTTCGGAGATAACCTACATATTGCAATAAAGTAGTTAGTGACCACCCAGTTTAATAAATATATACAACATATCATAAGGTATAGTAATTATTAACATACTTGCACGAGGTTGATTGGCCAAGCGACAAAGGTACCTATTGCATGATCCAGTACCATGACATCAGCATGCTCAATTGGTACAGGCAATGGTGCATGCCCCTCCAGTGCAACTTCAAACTTCACTTTCACATGGCCAGGAGGTAATGGTAGGTTATGCAATGTGGCACCCTCCTCATTAAAGAACATCGCCTTAGCGACAATGCGATGAGTTGGGTGCCGTAGATACAAGTTGCACAGTTTTATGCCCTAAACAAATGATAAATGAAATATTAATTAATTAGTATGAATTAAACCTTCAATGCAATACATAAAATTAAAAAATTATCATTGATAAGTATTACCTCGGGAAGAGGTATATGCGGTTGCACAACGGTGCAACTATCTCTAACACTGTGTGGTATAGGGGTAGGAGGATCACCAGCTGGCTCAGAATCAGCCTACTTATCCTGCTTGCTAGCCTTTAACTCCTTTACTTCACGAGTTAGCTCAGCTAGCCTCTTTTGCGTCTCCAATTGAGTTAACATATCTTGATGTTTTGCGAGTTGTTGTGCACCAAAAACAATCCTCTGGGAGACGGCAAACCCCACACCCCTTAGGCGACCAGGGTATTCATCGATATTCAATGCTCATGCAAGAATATCTTGACGGCCAACACAGTCTGTTATCTCCCCTTATAATACAGACTCTGATAAGGACATCTGTGACACAAATATTAACAAACAAATTAATAAGATGTTAAACATAATTATAATAAGAAATGTACAAATGAACTAAGTTAATTAATGAGGGTTTATACTTACAATTCTGTCAGCCACTTCCTTAGTGGCGAGGTGCAAAATCTGGCAATCATGGCCCATGCGAGCTGTCATCCATAACATACCCCGCTCAACTGCCTCGGTGGTAGGATCCCCTCCTGCCCTATTCAGATGTACATTTCAACACACAAAATAAATAAAATTCATCAATGTTAAGGAAGAAATCACAAGTGCGTTACTCAACAAGTTATAAGGATATATTATACTTACAATTTGTTCCTCGAGGCCATCATAACCCGCTGTCCCTGCCAAGTAAGGGTACGGAGGGTTTGACGCTCTATTTCGATTTGCTTTACTTGTTTTCTACATATACACGGAAGTATATGTCAATGCATGATTTAATATATATAAATTAAGTTAACAAACAAAGTTAAATTGTACATACCTTAAATGTCTCGTTTTCTGTGCGTGTCGTTACAAAAGCTCTCCAGTCGTCCACCTTTATCATGTCTACGTACTTTGGTGGAGGCTCATGTCTGACATTCCCACCTTTATCTTTTAAATACTTGGTCGTCAACTTTGTTCGAAATGACCGATGACATTTTCCGACAATCTGGAGACATATTTTCCTCCGAGCCTCATCAATGTCAAAAATCGTCTGCAGAAATGAAAAAGGTGTAAGTTTAAAAATATATATGTTAATTAAGAAACTAATGTTAATTAAATATTACTTATTTACCTGTATATCGCGCCATATGTGTGATTTGGCCTCGTTCAATACTTTGTCCTTCCACATCTTGCATGTAATTGGGACCGCTTGCCAGACTACGGCACCAATATAACTCTTTAGCTCCTTCCAATTATCACCAATGGGTTTGCCTTTTGTATTCCAGGCAACCTGATAAAATGAAACACTTGATTAATAAAATAATGAAAAACTTGGTTAATAAAATGAAAAACTTAATTAATATTGATCTTATATACCTGTAATCTCACGCCTCTGCTCCTCTTTAGGATAAGATTCTTCTTGAACGTCGGTCCACGACGCCTCACTTGTGTTTCGGGCGCCTCTAGGCTAGAATTCGAACTATCATCATGATCATTAGATGAAGACATGATCTGCAACACAAGTAAAAACGTCAAATCACAATATAAATTAGAAAAACATGTTTAAGTAAATTTAATTGACGAAGAAATTAAAAAAACAAAATCACGATGCTACATTTTTAAGTAAAAATGATGAATATTTTTTTAATTGATGAAGAAATTAAAAAAGCAAAATCTTCTTACATGTTCAAGTAAATCTTTTCCTCTTCCTCATTGGATTTAGACTTGTGTGTCCCTTATTGGTATGAAACAATGGATTGATCCAAAGACCCTCGTCATGATCATTTCTAATGTACAAACCCTCATCTATAGTTGGATTGGGCTGAAGTGATTGTGATGTCCCGAAGAAAGGATCATCCTCAATATTAGCATCTTCATGTGCTTGATCATCAATCCCATTAACAATCATTTTGTTAGTCAATAGAGTGATGGACCACTTCGTATCAGCTGGATCGATGACATAGTACACTTGTTGAGCTTGCAATGCTAAAATAAAGGGCTCGTAATTATACCCCACCTTACTGTCCACACGCATGAACCCCAACTCATCCATCTGTACACCGTTATTATTGTCAACCCACTTACATTGGAACACAAGCACCCAAAACATCGTATAATCCAACTCCCATATACGTTCAATTACGCCAAAATATGACATATTCGCGTATATGGGGTTTCTGTCTTTGGCACTTAAGATATGCATGGCTTGAGCTACAAGAGTGACCCTGCTATTTTGCATTTTACTCTGATCATCTTGTTTTTATGTATAAAATGTGAACCCGTTCATTAGATAACCACTGTAAGAGAAGACATGTATTGTTGGACCTCTCGCTAACCATCTCAACCTTTCTGAAATTGATGTAGGATTTACAGCAAACTCTGCAGAAATGTGATCTTTTAGCCACAGTATGAAACACCAATTGTGTTCTCTTGTCAACCAATTCTGACTCTTATTGGGATACAAACCCTGAATTATGTGCTTGTGTTTTTCAACATATGACTCAACCTCCTCGGCATTGTGCAGAACATACAAGTGTGCTTGCTCCCATTCTGTCCGCTATATAGTGACTACTTCAGTTCCAGTGATACCTTGACCCATCGTTCTCCCTGTGTGATGACGAGACTTTGTCAACCCTATGGAATCAACAATAGTGAGGTACTCGGTACAAAACTCAACAGCTTCTTCGACTATGTAACATTCAACAATAAAACCGTCTGGTCGTGATCGATTTTTCACATACCCTTTCAATATCTTCATGTAATGCTCAAAAGGGTACATCCATCTCATATAAGTAGACCCACACAATTGTGTCTCTCTGACTAGGTGAACGGTTAAATGAACCATTATATCAAAGAATGAAGGCGGGAAATACATTCAAGTTCACACAAAGTCACAACAATCTCTTTCTGCAATGTCGGCAACTTCCCAGGGTCAATCACCTTACTGCAAATTGCCTTGAAGAAGAAACAGAGTTTAGTCTAGGTCTCCCGCACTTTGTTAGGCAAAATTGACCGTATACCGATAGGTAGCAAATTCTCCTTGAGGACATGGCAGTCATGGGACTTTAGTCCCTTTAACTTCAGATCTTTCATATCCACGAGGTTCCTAATGTTTGAAGAGTACCCCTCTGGAACCTTCACTCCATGAAGAAACTTACAAAGAGCAATTTTCTCTTTTCTAGCTAGAGTATGAGCAGCCGGAGGTAGATATGTACGTTTCCCCTTCTTTACTGGTCCCAACTCTTGTCTCAATCCCATACTAACCAAGTCAAGCCTTACATTGATGCCATCTTTAGTCTTGCCTGGCACATTAAGTAAGGTACCAATGACACTATCAAAGACATTTTTTTCAACATGCATAACATCAACGAAATGTCTTACGTATAAGGATTTCCAATATGGCAGCTCAAAGAAGATTGACCTTTTCTTCCACCCTCTTGTGGCAAGCTGTCGTGCAAAAGGTTTCCCGAATTCAATGTTCAAATCTTGTACCCTTTCAAACATTTGCGCACCCGTCAACGGAGAAGGACTTCTACGGTTTTCTGTATTCCCATTGAATGCCTTTTGCCAGAACCGTACTAATGATTTGATTGCAAAAATCTACGATGCCAAAGGAAGACATTCTTATTACCATGTTCCAATCGTATCCAATCTGTATCATCTTCACAAATAGGACAAGCACACTGACCTTTGGTACTGTATCCTGACAGATTACCGTATGCCAGAAAGTCATTAATTATGCCGAATATAATAGCTGTCAAGGTGAAACTTTCTTCTTTATACCCACCTCTACACCCCTATCCCACATTTGCTTCAAGTCTTCAATTAAAGGAACCAAGTATATGTCAATATCATTTCCTGGTTGTTTGGGCCCAGAAATTAACAAAGACAACATCATATATTTATGTTTCATGAATACCCATGGGGGTAGGTTGTAGATCACCATGATCACAGGCCATGAACTGTGAGAGCTACTCTGAATACCATGCGGGTTAAATCCGTCAGTGGACAATGCAAGCGTTAGGTTTCTTGGTTCTTGTCCGAAATGAAGATAATCATGATCAATTCTTTTCCATTGAGGAGAATCTGCCGGGTGCTGTAACTTGCCATCTTTAATCCTTTCATCCTCATGTCATATCAAGTGCTTTGCATCTTCCGAGCTACGATACATGCGCCTAAATCTGGGAATTATAGGAAAATACCACAGAACCTTCTCCGGAGCCAATTCTTTCTTCTTATACCGTGAGGCATTACACTTAGGACACATCTGTAAATTTGCATAATCCTTCCGAAATAAATGCAATCGTTAGGACAAGCGTGTATCCTCTCATAGCTCATGCCAATAAAGCGTAACATTTGTTTAGCCTTATATGTCCTACTAGGAAGCACATTATCCTCCGGCAACATTTCTTTCAATAATGCAAGTAATTCCGTAAAGCTCTTATTTGTCCATCCATTACCCGATTTCAAGTTATACAACCTTAACATCGTCGACAATCTTGTGAATTTAGTACAACCCTCATACAACGGTTTCTATGCATCACTTATCAACTTCTCAAACATTTTAGGACAATCATGAAGATCTTCTTCAACCGTGTATGTCATCTCTTCAAAACGGTCGCCCTCATACGTCTCTGTACCGGTATCATCCGCCGCATATCTTTCACTACTATTCCCCATATCACTAGATTCAACTCTTGTCTCACCATGCTTTGTCCAACAAGTATAACTTTGATCAATTCCATAGCACACTAAATGTCCTTCCAACTGAGCTACACTAATTCGTCTTGTACAACAACAACTTAAATAGGGACATATAATTCCACTAGAGTCTTCGGCATGCCGAACTGCAAATCTAATAAAATCTTGCACTCCATCTCTATATTCATTCGACAAATGATTGGCAGACATCCACTTCCGATCCATATTTTCTCGATCTACGGCAATTATTTTGAGCTTAGAGAGGTTGACGTCTACCTTTGATTAGAACTACAAGAATGAATGATGCACGCTTACTTCATACTACAGGGTGAGGGTCCTATCCTATCCAAGATTGTAAACTCCACATTATATTATTATAGTATGTCCTAATTACTTCTTGTTCTAAGAAAATTTCGGCAGCATTTCCCCTTAGTTCTCCAAGCACACAACTTGATTCAGGTGATATTATGACCCAAATTAAGTGTACGTGTACCCAAAGAACAATGAGAAAATACAAACCAATGAAATTTTCTTAGATCAGAAGTAATATTTAAGGCATACAATAATATGTATTAAATGCAAAGTTTACAATCTTAGACTGTCCACTTTGGAGAATTCAAGAACAAGTTGTATACTATGCCATGGCACAATATACAAATCATTCTTGAACAGGAAACTAAGATTAATGCATGTGCATACCAATAAAAAATAAACATGCCTACTGCTATAAAACACAGGGGAATAACATATATGTGTACCAGAGAGGTGATGGACAAAGAGGTGATAGACAGACGTGCCTAAGAGAATCCAAAATCCAAGTTTGACTCACAGGGTCAAGTACTTGATATCATTTCCTGAAATATTAAGGGACAACACGCATATGACATTGAACAAATAATCAATTCAAAAGTAAAAATAAGATAGGGTCATATATATCTGCATTTAAAACCTAGGTATCTAATCACACAAGGCACTACAAGCAGGCCATTAACCTTATGTGCAGTGAGAGTTTCAAGGGTCAGAGTTAAAAAGTGAAAACCCCATTGTATCCAAAAGGGTTAGTAGCCAGCAGTACTCCCACCCAGTTCACGTGGTTATGTAAGATAGTGATTTGGTAAATACAAAAATAGATAAGAATCTTACTTAATGTTAAGTCAGATGCAATTGATTGGAGGATCATTTTCCCTATTGACAACATTGTTAAAGAAGTGCCACATAACATAAAGCAAGAATTATGGCCATATCGTGTAAGCAAACTTTTACGCTTCAGCAAAGGTATCAAATGAATCAAATGAACTCCTCAATGTCCATAGCCAACATATCATGTCATAGGTAATATATATTTTGCTTGCAGTTTCATATAGTAAACTAGTTCATAGAATAATACAAGCAAGTTTCTAGAAAGGACAAGAACAGCCAAATTCATTAGTAGGTAAAAATTCTTAAGACAATTACATTTTGTGTCAGGGTATTATGGAAACTGAAATGGCTGAAAGCCACAAAGATATCTTTATAATATAAAGGACCAAGTAAGTATAATTCTAGTTGTTTCAATTAAACTCTTCTATTAATGAAGAATTAATTATTGCTACAATATTGGGCAAGAAAGCCAAATTTTTTGCAATGCTATTTTTAGAGGCAAAAAATGAGAAGAAATAAAAGGAACAAGAAAATCATCCCATTCTAGAAAATGTTCAATTCCTTTCTGGCTGTTTTGAAAAAGTTTGCGAAAATACAAAGAAAAAAATGATAAGTAGAGAAGCTATTGCAATGAAAAGGAGATCTTCCCAGAGACAATGTTGCATATAACAATAATGCTAAGAGCTCAACATGGGTCAGAGTAAAATTGCTCCACACTATTAGTCTATTACTATTATGAATTATGATTATTGGAGTGAGTCGAAATAATGTCAAAAGATAGTCCTCCATGTGATATAAAGAAACAAACTTGAAAACCTGAAGTTTGCAATTACAAAACCTGGGGTTATGTAAGGCACTCAAGTTTAGTCACAATACAAAAATAGAATTGCATTGATCAAAACTCCAATACAAAACAGTAACAGAGAAGAAAAAATACCAATGACTAGTGCAGTAATAGAACAGTAGCAAGTTGTAGCTCACACGCTCAACTTCACAAATGCATTTCGTCTTTGCCTATACACACCTTCACAAATGGAGTAATGGTGGAATGAGAGAAACCCTAACAACAGAGAGGGAAATGAGAGAGCTTACCTAAGAGATAAGCTGAATGAGAGAGCTTACCTGAAGAGAAGCTCGTGCGAGGGAGGGACGTGACCTGAGGCAGGGAGGGAGAGAAGCTCGGGCGAGGGAGGGAAGGAGAAAGATGGAGAAGCTCCTGCGATGGCGTTCACGTAGTGGTGGTGGCCAGAGAACCAAAATGGTGGTGGTGTTTGCGCATGGAGGAGGCAGGGAGGGGTTAGGGAAAGGTTCGAAAGAAAGACAGAGTGTGAGGAGGGGAAGTGTACGTTAATGAATTAGAACTGATGATAAATTAAAAAAAAATTGAAAATGGGAATAGATAGCGCTTCCTTGAGGAAGCGCTATCTAAAGTTTGAGTTTAGCTTCCTTGAGGAAGCGCTATCTAAACTCAAACTTTAAATAGCGCTTCCTTGAATTATACGTTCACCGCCTTTTTTTTAATAGCGTTTCATTTAAAAACGCTATTAAAGGTGCGATATTTAATCCATTTTTTGGCGTAGTGTAAATACTTTTCAAGTTTTCCTTTTTTTGTACAACATGTTTAGAAAATAATGATAAAGCAACTTTTCACTATTTTCCTCACCAACTCTCGACTTCCTAAGTCTTATTAAAAAACATCTTGGGTTCTTAACTTAGTGGCTTTTTATTAAAATTGGCCATTATAACCTTTAGCTTAGAAGCTTTTCATTCCTCAAATCAAAACATTTCAAAATTTGCCGATTAAGGATTTCAGTTAACTTAATCTTCATTATTGAGCTATAGCCAGTGCTATGCTCTTAACCAGTCCAAGATATATATATATATATATATATATATATATATATATACTCAATCAAGGCATCAATGCCGCAATTCATATTTCAATCATCCAGGCATATACTTCATCAAGTTCATACACAACATATATCTCCATATCAAATAATTCATTCAAGACAATAACACCACAAATCACACCTTAATATTCAATCACAAACATGCCACAACCAACCTCATGCGGCTATCAAACTCATTGGAGCTAATTTCCCCTTACCTCTTGAAGTCATCCTCCGAGGGTAAATTCGCCCGATCGGTCCACGAATTCTCCCGATTCCTCGTCCGAGTATCCAACAACAACTACAAACACACAACCACACCAATCATCAACAAATAACAACATAATTAACAACATCAAATCATAAGTTCTCCTTCCCCAAAAATGGTCTAAGGTTCAGCCAAAAATGGTGGAAAGGGCTAGGGATCTCATTTGGTTCCAATCTTTTGGAAGGTTGGTTCATAACCTTGATGAACATTAGTGTAAGTCCTAATATCCAAAAATATGAAACATGACTCATGGTTCTTCCCACCTATAGGTCTCGGCCAAGAAGATAGAAATGGGTTAGGAATTGATTTGGTTTTCCTTCACTTGGATTCAAAGACAATAGGAATGGTAAGGATGGAATCAAGAGTTACAAATCAAAAATTGAACAAAATCACTATTCATTATCTTCCCCTAGGGTTCGGCCACTTTTAGAAGAATAGGCTAGGATTAGAGTTGGATCATATGCTCTTGGGTTTAGGTAGAGGATGATGAAATGAGCTCAAAGAAATTCGTTTCCCATTAAAAGGATTTTTCTACAATTTCCTATGAATTTTTGAAGTTTTGGATCATAAACTTGAAAACTATGAAATCAAGATTTCAAACTTGAAATAGGAAGAGATTCATGAAGATTAAAGACCATAGAAGTGATCTTACTTAAGGAATGATGAAGATTGATCAAGTTGCAAGCTTTTCTTTCAAGGATTTCAAGCTTTTCTCTAAGGAAAATGGAGGTTTAGGTTCAAGGAAGAAGAAGAAGCCTTGGACCTCTCTTTGGGGCTGTTCTTGCATGAATGAGGGGGCTGAAATGTCCTTAAATGAATTCACTTAAAGGCATTTTGGTCTTTTCCTCCAAGGACAAAAATGTCATTAAAGAAAGGTTAGGGATATTTTGGTCATTTCGCGTCTAGATATTTCTGATCGTCGTGATGACTCCGGCATGCTTTCCGAAGTGATATAACATGAGTTGATATCAAGATTATCCGTTGGCAGGTCCCGGTAAGTCCGTATGCGGTTCTGTTCATCACTCAATTGAGGATTTCACTCGAAAAAAGGTCAGGAAGTGACTTTTTTTGAAATTTAACCAAAACGTAGAGAATTGAATTCTAAGAGTCACTGTCTCGTTCACGGGTCAATCTGAGGTCTCTGGAGTAGTAAAATCTTACTGACAGTGCAAAAACGCAGACCGGGCTCCGTCTGAGTTTTTGGCTCAAAATTTAATCGTAGCTTTGTACCATAACGTTGAGTATGAATATGGTCTCGGAATATTTTATTTCCCTCTCTAAACCCCTCAATAAAATACAAACATATAAATACTGATTAATTAGCTCTAGAGAGCTTTTAAAAATTGGGGTGTTACAGTACAGGCAGAGAATTATGACTAGGGCCTGATTGAGATACCTCCAGAGTTTGTAGAGGGGGCTTTCTGGCATTCGCTCACTGGTGAGCTGCACTATAACCACAGTCGATCCTGGGCTAGCAAGTTGCGTCGCCCAGCTATTAAGGCAGTGCACAGATGGTTATCCCAGTCAATAATTGGGCAAGTGAAGAGCGAAGGGACAATGTCCCAGAGTGAATTAAGGGGACCTGTTAGCAAATCGCCTGCCATTGAGTCAATAACTTGAGTAAGGAACGGAACTCTTTTCTCCGATCTCAAAACATAAACATAAAGAGTACTATTTGAATCTTGGTGTCAGGTTTTCAAGAATTGAATCATCAACTGTGCTTTTCATGTCCACATTTAGCTGTAATTTCTCCTCCGGTGAATGATGGATGGTGAGGGTCATTGGTGTAACGTCGGCATTATGCTCCTTCGTACCTTGTTAACTTAGGGAGGAGACTGCAGTCCGGGAATAAAAGTCATATCATCATTGGCTCATTTATCTCCAGATTAGCTCAGCACTATGGCTATGCCCCCGATCCGACCACCATTCAAATTACCATGGTTGGCCCAGGATTATAGACTTTGGCTTCCATTAGGGTGTCGCGTCGCGACACTTGCGGCAACTACATTTTAAATTTGGTGGGGCAGCTAGGCGATGAGGGAGCGACTATAACAGTGGATGATTAGATTCTTCCAGAGCAAGGGCGGTTTTCTGTGCCCCAAGACTCAGCATTTGATCAGCCTGCCGAGCAACCAGCTACACTTCAGACAGATTTTCTTGGGTTGGTTGCACAGATGGACCGCCTTGAGCTGCACATGACCCAGCGCTTTGACGCACAGCAGGCTAATATCTAGGCCCAATAGGAAAGCATTCAGAGCCTATATCAACGCATTGACTATCAGGCGGAGCAGCAGAATGCCTCACTAGCCACCATCTTACAACTACTTTAGGGTCATCCTCCTCTATAGTGATTACACCATCTTGGTCCTCAAACGTTTACACTATTGTATCAAGTGGTTATTTTGTAAATTTGTCTTCTCCTTCTCTACACCTGGATTTCATGTTAAATTTTTTGCATTAAGGACATTGCAAATTTTAAGTGTGGGAAGGAAAAATATACATTTTTCATGATATTGCTGCATACAATTAACTGGATTAATTCTTTTATGATAAAAATTAAAGAGACTCCTTACAAAAAAAAAAAATTTAATGAATGGCTTTGATAGTCTCATAAGTGAATTTGAAAAAGTTTGTCTTTTGAAAACTGATAATTAGCAGAAAATACCTTGTTTGATAATTTGTTATTAGACTTAACTTCTAAATGTGAGACTTAGGCTTTTATAGAGGTTAGGCTATAATGCTAAATTTATTTGATATTAACCCTTTTTTGTTTTATGAGTGTGATTTCTCAGGTGAATATGTTCTAGAACTTGTCCGGAGACCTTTTTAAAGCGAATTTGACTTATGTGCATATGGAAACATGGGGGGCACTCTTAAGTATTTTTATGGCCCGCATTACTTTGCTAAACACTTCCCCTAGTTTCTTAATTTGTGCCTATATGAAAAATATTTTCTTTCGTCCTATTCTAAAAATTGAAAATTGTTTTTGGCGACCTCTTAGAAGTATATTGGAGCAATAATAGGAGCGCGTTATTGTAAATTCATTTCCGAAAATAAAAGTATAAAAATAGGCTGGCAAAGAAAGAAAAAGGCTTCTCTCTCTATTCAAAAAGAAAACGAAAAGAAAAAGAAAAATAAACAGATGGTGAAAATAAAGTTAGAGAGGAATCCAGAAAAGAAAAAGAAAAGAAAGTCGGTAGTAATGGAAGGGAAGGGAAGGAAAGGTTGAAGAAAAGTAATAAGTTCTTGAAATTTTTGTGGAAAAAATATCAATTGCACTTTATGCTCTTTTATGCTTCAAGAGGTTATTGCTTTATTTTTGTGGTTTAGCCCTTTGAATATCCCTTTTCTTTCTCCATCACACATGACATCAATGTCTTGGCCCCGTTTCAACCCATTAAAACCCCTTCCTTCTTATGCATGCATGTTAATCATATTGTGGAGATTTGGTCAATGGACAAGCCTGTGGTAATATATTTGCTTTGAGAATCTTGAGTGCTTAATGTCTTTACCCAATACACTAAGAGATTGTGAGTGGAGTGACCTATGGTCCTTTGGAAAGTTTGATTTCAAGGAATTTAAAGTTTCTAATCGGGTAATCTCTTGACTTCTTTTGAAAAATATTCTTATTTGACTATCCTTACAATTTTGAAAATTCCGTTTGTTTGGGTACTCTTGATTTAAATCAGAAATTTTTTTTTAAAACTCTTTTAAGCCAAATAGTTGCTTGAAGGCAAGCAATACTCAAGTGTGAAAAGTTCGATAAACCTCAATTCAGTGCATTTTATAGGGCGTAATTGGGTTGAATTTTGATATATTTGACGGTGATTATTATGGTATTTCACAATTTTACTTAAGTTTTTATAGAATTGATGTTTAGAGGCAGCTTGATGAACAATTGATAAAAGATGGAGGTTTTTTAGCTAAAAAGAAGAAAATAATGAAGTCTGAGCTCGATGCACGGCTGTGCATAATGGAGCACGCTCGTGCAAGCCTTTCAGTTCAACCATCCAAACATGCCCTTACAAAAAAACTTAAAGTTGACCTCTGAAGATGAAGCATGCAACACCCCCCATGGGCATTACATAAAGAACACGTGCGGAATTTAAATTTAAAAGAGAATTGCTGGTTGCTTTCAGAAAAAGGATAATTTACTTTAAGTAGAAAAAATCGGATATAAAAATTTTCTGCATAAAACCTCAGAAACGTGATACACACATCACAATAAGAAAATCACATGATACTTGACAACATACATAAACTGGGTTTATTCATAAATCATAAACCATCACATATAAGTTTTCCTGAAATTGTATTTCACATAGAAGTTCCAACTATACAGAGGTTTTCAAAACCACATCTACTGACTTTCTCAATTTTATACATTAAAATCCTAAGAGCTGGTTTGATAAAAGAATTCTATGGACAATAGAGCCTACTACCTAGTATACATCATACCAATGAGAATGGGCCTCGTTGTCAACAGTCTACACATCTTCATCGTCAGCATCGAGGAGCGCAAGCCACAGGGTCCCGAAGTGACCCAAATAACCGTTGAAAAGTATCTGTACACGTATCCAAAAACACAACAGGGTGTCCAACATGTACAATCAAGGGTGAGTAACCAATATATGGATTTAAACATGATAACTACATGCACGACGCACAAAATAGCATATGAACATATGTAGTATCAACACAGCATAATAGCAGAAGTAACACAGGGCGATGTACCAAGTAATCACATGCTCAACATACATACCATAAATTGCATTATATCATATTAAATTGCAATATAATATATATCATATTAATCAATTAGCAGCATAAGACATCTTTAAAAGCAGAATAATGATGTACAATAGTAAATGTAATCATCAACAGCCATGCAATGCAGTGCGATGTACATGACTCATATGCCACAGGGTAACACTCTGACCCCTACTCCATGGAGCTAACAAATCGTCAGAGAGAGTGAATGGGAGGACATGTTCCATGTACGCCAGCCATGGGCAAGATGCTACAATAAATGTAACGTGCACATATCTGGCTTTACGGAAACACTCTCGACCAAACATGAAAAGTACGACATCTAGTCGATGATATCACTGTCTTGCTCGGAGTCGCCATGACACAGAAAAGCTACCAACTGGTCACATGTAAGCCTTTCCAACCCTGATACCTCCAAGATTATTCCAATTATCACCGTAAGATTCGCTCCCGTATCAAGGTGTAAGCTCACTCCTAGGCTCAAGACCTTACAACTATGCAAATGAAATGCCAGTGCTTACACAAAGCAGATGCGATAAAGCAATGTCTATCCACAGGATAAACCTCAAGGTTCACTAAGGTTCTCTTCCTTAGGAACTATATGTGTCGTTGTATTATAAAACATTTATCCATCGGATAAATCTCATCATTCCACAGGAATATTGCCGTTACAAGGCTTTCACAGATATCAAGTGTTTATACTTATTCACTGAATAGACCTTATGATTCCTTAGAAATCTTCTCATTAAGAGTTCTTACATGATTTTAAGTGTATTGACGCCTTTTATCCATCGGATAAATCTCGTGATTCCTTTGGAATGATTTGGAATGCTTTCAGAATTGCCGATTGTCCCCACAAACCAACACGGGTCTTTTCAGCGTGTTTTATCCTCACTCACACGCTTTCTAGGAAACTTCCCAGAAGGTCACCCATCCCACAATTCCTCCAAATGAAACACGCTTAACTATGGAGTTCTTACAATCTGGGCTTCCGAAAAGAAGATGAATCTTGTTGTATAGGTAGTACCAATCAATTCTCTTAAGCTTTCCTTCAACTATACAGTACCATACCTGCACAGCCTCAGGATACCTTTAACTGTACAGTCCCATACCTGCACAGCCTCAAGGTCCCTCTCGTCCCAATCATTACAAGACTGAAACAATCGAACGACTGACCTTGATCCAAATCACCGGTCCGTCATCGAACTATTGTTTCAAAACCCAAAACATTTCCTCTTTGTGTTTATGTCTTATGACTCACATCTCAAATCCTAAGTATAACGTCCCGATTTTCTATATTTTCTTAATTAATCAGTAATTGTGTGTTTGTATTTTACTGAAGGGTCTAGAGAGTGAAATAAATTATTCCGAGACCATAGTCACGCTCTACGCTATCGTAGGAAGATATGGTTAAATTTTGGTCGAAAACTCAGACGAAGCCCGGTCTGCGATTTTCACTGACAGTAGTGTTTTACTATTATCAAGACCTAATTTGGACTCGTGAAAGAGATAGTTAGTCTTAGAATCATGTTTCCTATATTTTCGAAAAAGTTTGTCCTGACGTTCGAAAATGAAAATAATATATTATATTCGGACCGATAATCGTTCTAAGAGACGATTCGAGCCGCGTAAGGGTTTTATGAAGCCCATGATCGAATAATTTTCATGTCAAGGCTGTATTAGGTCATCTAGAGACTCATACCAGTGTCGTGATAATTTCAAAATATCGGGACCCGAAATGGCCAAATTGCCCTTGGTCTTTTTACTAAATTACCTTTTTACCGTTTTTACCTTTCTTAACTCTTAAGAAAACCTAAGAAAATATCTCATCTCACTCTCACTCACTCTCTCTCTTCCTCGGCCCTCACTCTCTCTCTCCCCCCCATTCTCTTCTTCTTTTTCCTTCTTTCTTCTTCCTTTCCCTTCTTCCTCCACTTCACCTCCATTTTTCTTCAACTTCCTCAAGCTTTTTCAAGAAAGTTTGTGAAACAAAGTTGCTCCTTTCATCCTCCTCTATCACCAAGGAGGTATAGATTTCATCCTTGAGCTCTCAATCTTCATTTTCCTCCATTGATTTTCATAGTTTTAAGTTTTAAGTTTTAAGATCCAAACTTCAAAAATCTCTAGAAAATTATAGAAAAATCATTTTAACGCCAAACCAATTTCTATGAGCTAGTATCATCCCCTACTATCATAATACAAGAGATTGAAATCAAATAAGCTCTCTAGCCTATTTAACTATAAGAGGCTGAATGGGTGGGTTTTGGGGGGAAAATGGGTTTTTGTTCTTTGTTCTTGATTTCACCTATTTCATTCCTTAATCATGTAATCCAAGTGATTAGGAAGCTAAATCCATCTTCCACCTATTTTTCATGGTGATGGCCGAAACCCTAAGTTCTTGGTTTAAGGGGTTTTGGTTCAAATCTTTGATAATTGATCATGGATTATGTCTTAGGTATGCTTAAGGATCATTGATCCAAGAGTTGGCAGAATTTCTACATCCCTAGCCTATTTAATTAAATAGGGGCAGCAGCCTAGTCCTAAGGTTAGGGGATTTTTTGATTTAGCAATACTGATTTCTGTTTGTGTTTTGCCGTATAGAATCGGACGGAACTCGAACATCCGACAGCACACCCGACTGACTGTTGCGGGGTCGTAGTCGGAGCTGCACGTGAAATTTTCTAAGGTGGGGAGAAGGAACTAATATCTTCGGGAAGGCAAGCTTATATATATATATATACACACACACACTAGAGGTTGAGCCCTGGATAAAGTGCCTGGACCCTAGGTGTAGGTACTTTTGAGCTATCACCACTAAGTTGATATTATAAATGATGTAATCGATTGAGGTTGATGTGTTGATTTATTTATTTGATTATTGGTGGCTTTAATTTGTTGAACTGCCTGTATGATTTACTGCTATTCGATTTTATGATGATATCTGCACTGGAATGAATTAATGTTGTAATGTTATTGTGATTTGACTGGTGGTTGAGTGTTGATGAGAGTATGGTGAGTAATGATGTAGTTCGGGTTGACATCGTTGTGGTCCCGACCGTGGAGCTGTGGCTCGTAGAGGCAAGGTGTCGTGATGCTGATGCTGATGTGATGTTGATGATGATGTGATGTTGATGTTGATGTGACGCGATGTGTCGTGGTCGTGGACGAGTGTTTAGTCGTGAGATCCCGATATCAACCTGCGATGGATGTTTGTTACATTTTTATATCATTTCATACCACAGCATTTTGTCCCAAAGGGGATGTCCAATTGGGGACGTTAATTGAAATCCCGAGGCGGGATGTCCAATGGGGGACGTGATGTGATGTAATCCGGATGGGGATGTCCAACTGGGGATGTGATGTATCGGCCGACATGCATATAGGGAACTCAGCATATACATAGGGATTAGTATCCCTCTTATAGGCTTATTTGAGAGAATGATGTTTGAGACGATTGTGTGGGTGACTTGAGAGATGTGTGATGTTGTGTAGTATATGTTATCTGTGTTGTGTGATGTATATATATATATATATATATATATATATATATATGCTGTACTGATGCCCCTCTCCCATATTTGATGATATGTGTTTCTTATCTCCCGCATTATTTTTCTGTATGTGTTGCTCTTATTTTATGGGAAGACCCTGAGGAGGAACCAGTGGCTGAGGAGCTGGACGGCATTCCTTACGAGCCTGATGCCGGAGGATGTGCCACAGACCCTAGTCTTGAGAGGTCGGGCAATGATCGTGGTTAGCCGGAGGGTTGTCTCTCAGCCTACTTTTCATACTTTTATTTTGGTTTGTATTAAGATACTGTGTATGTATTACGTTAACACTGTAGCCCTACTGATGGGGCAATAATGTACGTGATATATTTATTTATATTTTAAAGCTGTGTACTCTGAAGCGTTGCGTGCTGTGTATTTGATTGCTTCCGCGCTCAATTTTCCGCCTCGCTTCATGTTAATCAGGCGTGCTAACGTTTATAATGCGATTAATGTTAGTTAATATCTTAGGTTCTACTGATGGGACGGCGGGTCGTCTCACTAAGTATTATGACGAAAGATTGAGAATCCTCTTAGATAAGTCTTTGAGCCTTTCTAAGATATTACTCCTTGGATTTCCAATAATGAAATAAGGATTGATTCACTTAAGTCTTATGGAGTCATTGATGTACTAAGTCATCAATGGTATAGTACATGGTCTTGTTCCACCACATACCATACTTAATTATCCCTTGTTTTCAACTCTAAGTTAATTACTTAACTTAGGTTTTTCACGCGTAAAACTTTACTATTTAGAGTTGAAACTCTCTTTGTAAACCAAAACGATTGTTTTCAATTGAAAACTTACTTGATTTGAAATACATTGCACTTGCTTAAAGAAAAGTACCTTGACTAATTTGAAAATGGTTTTTCCTTACTTAGTGTAAAATCATGTTCTAAGGTAATGGAAAGGAAATGTAATCTCATCTGACTTCTTTAAATATGATTCATTTTAATCAACTTAAGGATAAAAGGTCTCCATTATTTTTAAAAAGGAACATTGTCTTTGTTCTAAGATAAAGGAAATGTCTTATGAAACTATGTTTAACTTTTCATGAAAACACTTCTTTGTTTCACTTTTAAATCACTTGATTACTTAGATGAACTAAGGTTAAAGTAAAAGACATGTTTCACTTTGGTGAAAACACTTAAAGGTTGAAAATTTACTTGATCTTTGGATCAAAATCACTTATTGTTTTTCTTTGAAACATAAGTCTTTAAAACACTTTTCTTACTTCAAAACTTTGATTGTTCAAGAACAACACATGTTCTTCCATCTTTTAACTCACTAAGGCCGCAAGCCTCCTCAAGGTAAAAGTGAAGATTTTGCTACACCAAGTTGTCAAGTCATAGCTCAAAATGCTCACAAAATTATGACAAACAATAATCATGCATCATTGTATCATAATCAAGCATAAAAATCCTTACTTGATCTAAAGATCAAAGTATGGTTTTCAACATACATGAAAACATTTTCCATCTAAGCATAAATCATCATAACATATGCTAAAGCATACTAAAATATACTAAAGCATGGAACATTATTACAATCACAACGAAGCTTCAACAGAGCTACACAAATCAATCACGGATAACATATAGTTATCATGGAAAATCCCTCAGGTAAATTCCCCTTACCCGTTGTAGTTATCTTCCGAGCTATCCTCCGAGCAAAAGTCGTCCGATCGGCTCGCGAATCCTCCTGATTCCTCGTCCGATCAACCAATCACAACTACATACACATAATCAATCCAAACATCAATATTACACAACACAAATTCTTCTAATGCTACGTATATAGGATTCAGCCATGGAGCCATAAGAATAGCTAGGGATGTCCAAAAATTCCTAGCTCTTGGATTCCATCCTTACTAGGTGTACTAAGGCTAGATCAAAGCCTATTTCACCAAAACTTGAACCAAAATCCCATCCATCAACACATGGAGTTTTCGGCCAAGAAAACCCATATGAGCTAGTAAGCTCATTTGGTTTCCAACTCTTGGATCAATGATCCTCAAGTATACACAACACTAGATTAAGTCTTATTACTCAAAACTTGAATAAAAAACTCACCCTTTCTTAACATGAAGGTTTCGGCCACTTTAAGAAGATATGGCTAGAAAACTTATTTGATTTCATGCTCTTGGATAATGAAAGAGAATGATGAAACTAAATCATAGAAATTGATTTGGTATTAAAAGGATTTTTCTACACTTTTCGATGATTTTTCAAAGTTTTGAATCTAAACTTGGATCTTCATGAATCAAGAGATTCAAGAGATGAAATAGAGTGATTAAGAGAGTTAAGATGAGGATCATACCTCCTAGAATCAAAGATTAGTGAAAGAGAAACAAGTTTTCACTCAAAAACTTCAACTTTTGAAGATCAAAATGGGTTTTTTTGTGAAGAACTCTTTGAAGAACTTTGAAGAACTTCAAGAACATGAAGAACAAGTGAGAGAAGAGACGAGAGAGAGAGATGGCCGAATGGCCTAGTGAGAGAGTGAGTGAGATATTTATTTGATGTCATGGCAAACTTGTAAATAACCAAAAGGGTAATTTGGTAAATCCTTGAAAGGCTAGGGGCATAATGGTCATTTCCCCTATAAATATCTAGATATTTCTAGAATGCAATGACGACATTGGTGATTCACAGGGTCAAAAGGGTCATTTCACAAATTCTCAGGGGCAAAACAGTTTTTTCATTCTAGGGCAAATGGTAATTATGAAAAAGGTCAAAGGCATTTCGGTCATTTTACGTCCAGATATTTTCTAAATATAATCATTACACTGATGAGTCATAGCACGCTTTCTTAGGTGATGTGACATCAACCTTATCGATAGCGGGTCCCAAAAAATCCCGTATTCAGCTCCGTTGTTCACCTGATTTAGGTTTTCGCCCAAGAAAGTCGTGTGAACCTATTTATTTTGAATTTTTTTCAAAATCGCCGATATCGTTCACAATTTTATTTAAAACCTAACTGTTTCGTTCACAAGTCAAAATTAGGTCTTGATAGTAGTAAAATACTACGATCAATGAAAAATGCAGACCGGGCTCCGTTTAAGCTTTCACCCGAAACTTAACCATGGCTCCCTATGGTTGTGTAGAGTATGCCTATGTTCTCAGAATATTTTATTTAACTCTCTAAACCCTCTAATAAAATACAAACGCTTAAATACTGAATAATTATAAAACTTGAAAATCGGGGCCTTACAAAGCACGGTCGTGCCAGACAGCACATCCGTACATAAAGGAAGCATGGCCGTGCAGAAGTGAAGCACGCCTGTGCTCAAGCCCATGCACTAATGATGCTGATTCTACGAAGTTGGTACGTCCGTGTAGAATTGAGCACGGCCCCACATGAAGGAAGCATGGCCATGTTGAATATGAGCACGCCCGTGCTAGCAGTGCTGACAGACCTAATTTTTGGGCTCTTTCTCCTATTTTCCTACATATAGAGGCCCTCTGTACCACTATGAAGACATCTCTTGAAATACTTTCACCTCTTGTAATATCTTTCTATACCATTCATAGTTTATAGCTTAATAGTGTGTTTAAAATTCTAGAGTAAGATTTGAGCTTGAAGGTTAAGTTGGAGATATTTCTTCTTCTTTTTAATTCTTCAGGATGTGTTTCCCATTGTTGAACTTGGTTTTATCTATTATTATATGTAGCTAATTTCACTACTAGAGTTGTGGTGGATCTTGTATTAGTAGAAACCTTTTTGCCATGTCTTAGCTTTAATTCGAATTATATTTGATTTCAATGTTACGATTTGAATAGTGTTATTCTGTTGTTCTTCATCCCATGCTAGGATTGTGCACCCTTTACATGTTCATAATCAATTGATTGATCAGTGGCCGTACTGCAATTAATTGGTAGTTCTATAGGATAACCGAGGTTTTAATTATTGCATGATCAAAAGTGATTTATTCATTTCAGTCATTCAACCTATTTGCTATTTATGCTTTTTAATCATTTAAACTCTTTGCTTGATAAACATTTGGTTCATCTGTGGAAAAGAATATTGATTGCCTCACAAACAATTAATAGTTTTAGTAGAGGGATTGATATTCAGAAAGCAACTGCGATATTGAATAGAACTAGGATTTGGGGGGTATCGAAAGTACAAGGGAAACCACGACTCTAGACTCTTTTACTCTTGATTTCACAAACCTTTATTTTTCTTTTGTTATCTATTACTATTGCTTACATCATACTTTTATTATTATTTCGGTTAGTCTAAATAGCATAAGAATTTCTCTATTCTGGTACTGATGTTATTATTACTCATTAATCCCTTAGGTACGATATGTGATGCTTGAGGCTGACGAGGGCGGGGAGTGATCGTCGGTGCATGAGGCACGGATAAGGAGCTGTTTCTAGCAGGCTTCTAGGCAAAGGGACACATGAATGAACCAAATTCACATCGGAATGAGAAGGATCCTGAGGCTATGCAGGTATGAGACTGTATAGTTAAGGAAGACCTGAATGAATTGATTGGTACTACCTATACCAACAAGATGCATCTTCTTTTTGGAGCCCAAAGCATAAGAACTCCATAGTTAAGCGTGCTTGACTTGGAGCACTTGTGTGATGGGTGACCTTTTGGGAAGTTTTCCAGAAAGCGTGTGACTGAGGACAAAGCACACTGAAAAGACCCATGTTGGTTTGTGGGGACAATCGGCAATCCTGAAAGTAGTCCGGCACACTACACGATATCTGGACTTCCGTCCTATATTACTTATGCGACAGGGTGCACTTGCCCTTAAGTGTGTTCATAACGCAACAACACAATTAACCATCTATCAACTACAATTTGTGTCTTCAAGTTCCTTCATTTGCTTTTGGTAGATCTTCATTAAATCCACAGAGAGTTGTATGAGCAACTTCAAAGTATACTCAAATCTCATACATAAACTAATTCCTTTAAACACATGTGTCGTATGACTATCAAACTTCACACAACAATGGTTCTCATTGCCTACCTCTACTCAAGAGAGGTATTTCGATGTCACCTTCTCATCACTAACGTTACTCATAATTTCGATTCCAACCATATGCACTAGCGGTATTGCTCATTTTTCGACATCCCCATGTATGACGATGTTCCTTTCGATATCCCATCAACTGCGGTATTACATAATTTCGATATCCCAATTCAATGGCGATGTTACTTTCGATGCCCCTATCATAAGCGGTATTTCTCAAACGCCATACCTCATGCAAATAGCGAATTACACATACCAAATCAACATATATCATCATATCTCAAGTAAAGCATGTCAATCAACCAATACACATACCAATCATTCAACTCATGTCATCAATCAAAAGAATAAACACTCAATTTAATCAATTTTGTTTTAATAGAAAACCCCCAATTTTTGAAAGTAATTTCTTTCCAAACATGCATCATTATCTCATGAAAACTCCAAAAACTATATTTGAAATTGTACCCCCAAACCCAAATCGTTTGTACCATGAAGAGAGTGAGAAAAGGCATTTTTACTCATTTCTTGAAGATCTCCAAGAAGTTCCAAGCATATTCCTCGAATACGCCAAGAAAACTCCTAAGAAATCTTCCCCTTCTTTTCTCCCTATGCTTCTTCTTTTCCAAGATCTCCTCTTCAAAGTCCTTGAATCCTCAAAGGCAAGCAAGAGAGCATTTTAGGGTGCTAATAGGGTTTCTAGTCGCACTAATTTGTTATTAGGATTGTAATAATGAGTTATTACGTTTCACTCTTTTAAACCTCACGTATTCCACTGTCAATCGTCGAGCACGGGCATGCTCTTGACCATCACGACCATACTCTTTGCTGAGAGTAAAAGAGTGCTGCAGCTGAGCGAGGGCATGCTATCACAGAAAAAAAAATTCACGTTTTCCGACATGGTCGTGCTCATCAGCGTCACTTTTGGGCGTTTTTCGACACAGGTGTGCTCCCTTGAGCAATGTGCTATTCAAGACATGCTCCTTCCAGCACGAACCAGTGCTTGTTGACGAGGACGTGCTACACATGAGCATGAGCGTGCTCATGTGTCAGGAAGAGATTTTTACTCAAAAAACATACTTAGCCATTTTTAATTAGCTTAAACCATTCTATTTGTTTCAAAGGCCTAAAACATGAATTTTAAGCCTCCCAAAAACTCTTTAATTTTCTAAACATTATTATCTCTTTTATTTTTAATTTTTAGGATGTTACATTTTCTCCTCTCCTTTAAAAATTTCATCCCCAAAATTAACTCTTTACTGAGTACTCCCAAAAACTTTGTATATTAAACAAAGTGAACATTAATGTACCTCGATTGATAAGTTCTGGATAACGGTGCACAATATCCTCCTCTAATTATCAAGTAGCCTCCTTAGGAGTCATTCCTTCCCAAATCACCTTCACCAATGGAATCAACTTGTTCCGTAGAGTTTTAGTACTCTTGTCAATAATTTGACTAGGCTCGGGATTAAAGATCAAGTTATCTTTTAATTGTACTGACTAAGGATCTATCACATGAGACAAATCAGGTACATATTTTCTGAGTTGAGAAACATGGAAGACATTATGAAGATTCGACAACTGTGGGGGAAGAGTCAATTGGTAAGCAACAGACTTGACTCTCTTTAGGATTCGAAAAGGGCCAATAAATTGAGGATTGACTTTTCTGACTTTCATTGGCCACCCCACCCCAGTCTTAGGAATGGCTTTCAATAATACGTGCTCACTTTCCTGGAATTCTAGAGAATTTCTCCTTTTGTCGACATTACTCTTTTGCCTACTATGCGCCGTGCGCATTCTCTCCCTAATTATTTTGATCCTATTTGTGGTCTCTTGAACCAATTCAGGTCCTATCAAGGCTTTCTCACCTACTCTGCACCAGCACAAAGGGAAACTACATTTTCTTCCATAAAGGGTTGTTGGTGTAAGCCCTAGTGGCCAATCTATTTATTAGATTTACATTTGTATCATGACTATGATTTATATTATTTATAATATGAGGCATTTCAATTTATTATGTTATCTCTTTTGTACATAATAAAGTCCTTGTTGGAACCAAAGTGGTATCGTTCATGGCTTCTAAAATTTTGATGTTAACAAAAGGATTAAATTATATGAACAAAGATTCCTTGTGGACTAATGGTTTTGTTTTAAGTCCAAAGTCTTAAGATCAAAAGTCTATTGTTATGTTAAATATAAGATTAATGGACTCAGTCTACGGACTGTGATCTTACTTTAAAAGAAGCAAGCGTGAGTCCAATGACTCAGACCATATTTCTTAAAGCTTTTTGTTTAAACGTCCAATGATATAATTGTTTATTCTTTTATTGGACTAACGAATGTAAAGCACGAAAATGTTTAAATGCAATATTCAAATATTGTTGTACAAAGTCTCTGAACATAGTACCATCAAAAGCATAAGCGCCTATCTGTTTCTAGCACAAGTTTGAATCAACGTAGTTGACTCTACTCAAGAAGGAAAGACAAAAAGCAACTTTCGGGTATAAGGAAAAGTTGTCAGTTCAACTTTCAGCTCTCTGATAACCTACTCTACTTTTCAAAAGTCTTAATACAAGTTACCAGACCAAAATGTCTCAATGGGATTATGCATTTAATGCTCATTCAGAGAGGCTCTTTTGCGACCGTTGAAGAAGAAGATCTCTCAAGACTTGAAGCCCATAAATAATGAAGACTTTGAAGAAACAACGTTACCGAATCTCACAAGCTTTCAAGTAAATCAAATCAATCAAAACTTTCAAAAGCTCAAAAACTTTCTCTGAACTTATTAGATTTCATATCAACTCTTTGCGTAGAGTTTGTACTTAAACTTTCAATCCTCACACATAGTGAGTTAGAATTTGTTTTAAGACTCTTTTCAAACACTTAGTTTGAGCCTAGACAGGTTTGTTTGAAAAAGAATACTTGTGATTACCTGAAGAGGTTGTAGAATACTTGTACCTAGAAAGGTGGTAGAATACTTGTAATTGCTAAATAGTGTTTTATTGGAAAAAGCCTTTAAGTAGAAACGAACTGGCAGTAGCTCTTGGGTTAAGAGTGAATCAGGATAACATCCTTATATTATCTTCTATCTCTTATCTCTGTGTTTTATCTTGTTTATCACTAATATGTGGGATTGAAATTGTTTGCTTAACAAGTGTTTTAAAGAAATCGTTTTAGCGTGTGTCCATCATTTTCTTGCTTGCGTGTTTTGCGCCCATAGCTTTGTTTTTTGCATCTAAGCTTTGCTAAAAGGATATCTGTTTTGCGAAAAATTAAGAAACACAATTCAACCCCCTTCTTATATTTCAAACAGGTTCCTTCAATTATGATATGATCCAAGTTTGAATCACCGAAATTGAGGATCTATCCAAGAGCTTGTTCTTAGTTCTTATGTAAAAATGATGAGAAGAATTGGGGAAGAAGAAGATGTTCTTGGACACCCGAATGCATATGAAGGATATAGACTAGGAATTGAAAATAAACAACTAAAAGATGAACAAAATAAGTAAAGAAAACTAATTAAATAAAGGAGGGCAAAACTAAAATGAAAGGTGCAGAAATTATATGACATAAATATAAATTAAAAAGAACATAAGCAAAATAGAAAATGGAAGAGGAAGAAGATGAAAGGAAAGGCCACAAAGCTTCTATGGAAATGGAAGATTGATAAGCCAAGAAGGATTCACCACAAAGAGATGGAACTCTTTGATAAGAATCAAACAAGTTCTAATCCAAGAACTTGAAGAGGAGCATAGCTCACTCACACTCAAAGATGAACAAAATCCAATTTCATTCAAAAATATGAAATGAAGTAATACAAGTCATATTTGTAGAAGCTAAGGAATATTATAGGTTAAGGAGGTGAGTATTTTCATGGACCATGAAGCTCATTATACAATTAAAGCTAAAAACAATTACAAGCCCAATTAATGTCTAATTAAAACAAATCCGTCCAAAACAGTGCTCTCAACTTCAAGCCCAGTTTTCGTCATAATAGAGTCTGAATCAGGTCTTGAGTTTCAAATAAAACTTGTAGATAATTCTCTTATATTTCCAATGCATCAAGAATCACTTCAATCGGACATCTATAACTCAAGTATAGCCAAAATAAGAACACAGATCACTTGGACTTGAATGGTTTTTCTTGGACTTGAATGGATTGATCTTCTTTTGTTGCAAAATGGACTTGTCCCTCCTTTGCCTCCATCAATTGGTATCAGAGCTCAACCTCTAGGTTGAGCATTTAGACGTGCTAGAAGACAGATCCTTTCAAAGCACTGATGATAGGACAAGGCATGCCGGGTGGGAATCTACATGTTCTGGAAGGTACATCAACGACGAGACCCACCATTCTTCAATGGATCTCATTATTTGTACCGGAGGGAAAGGTTCAAGGGATTCATTTTGAGCACTAACTCTACTCTTTGGTCATTGATCGTAAATCGTCCCTATGTGGTGCACAATGCTGATGGCACTGAGAAAAATAAGAATGAATGGACGGACGCTGAGAGGACTAAGGTGGAACAAAACCATAAAGCAAGATATGCTTTGATATGTGCTTTCGGTCCAGACAAGTTTCAAAAGATTCATACATGTGACCCTGTGAAGCATATTTGGGATACCTTATCCAACCTTCATGAAGGAATAACATAAGTCAAAGACGCAAAGATCATCATACTGGTTGGTCAGTATGAAATGTTCACCAAGTCCATTCTTGATATGATGGGTCACTTCCAGACTATCATAAACAACCTGAAGTCCCTTGGCAAAGTATATACAATGAAGGATAATGTTACTAAGATTCTTAGGAGCTTGCCTAAGGAGTGGAGACCACTAGTTACAGTGATCACCCAAGCCAAGGATCTGTCAACCTTGACTTTGGATGATTTCCTTGGGAAAGTCTATACAACGAAGGATAATGTTACTAAGATTCTTAGGAGCTTGCCTAAGGAGTGGAGACCACTTGTTACAGTGATCACCCAAGCCAAGGATCTATCAACCTTGACTTTGGATGATTTGGTTGGTACTCTACAAGTCCACGTGCAGGAGCTCAACCCCGACAATCCTACAAAGGAAAGCAAAAACATTGTCTTAAAAGCTCAAAAAGCCAACAGCTGAAAAGCCTTAAAACCTTATGAGTCCAGTGATGATGTTGATCAGATGGAGGGTGAATCACTAGACGATGATGAGCTGTCCTTTATCTCCCGCGATATACAAAATATGTGGAGAAATAAAAATGGAATGAAAAGAAGTCCTTTTCAAAAGAAAATTTTTAAAGACCATGGTGAGTCTAGGGACAAAAGTCCAATGGTATGTTTCGAGTGCAAAAGCCTGGCCATTTTAAATTAGAATGTCCTTTACGAAAGGATATTAAAAAGTTCTTCAAAAAGAATATGAAAAGTTTCATGGCTACATGGAAAGACCTTGATTCTTCTGAGGAAGATGAGGAGGTCAATGAGGAAGCAAACCTTTGTCTCTAGTCCACAAAGCAACAAGAAGGCTCTTCAGATGATGAACAACTCGTTGTTCCTGAAGAAAGAACTCAAAAAGTCATTCCTGAAAGAAGAACTAATTTGGGTGCTTCAACAAGTGTCCAACCTGTTTTCAATGGAGATGACTTTTCTTATTGGAGACATTTGTTCTAAACGTTCATCGGAGCTCAAGAAGATCTTGATCTCTGAAGCGTTTCACTGATGGAGACTATCGTCTAACCTTAATCTTTGGAGATGGTACAGCCGTGCCAAAGCCTGAAGATGACTGGAAGGATGACGATAAAAGGACAGTTTCCTTAAATGCTAGAACTCAACGGTGTCTTACATGTGCTATGGATAGACCCAAAGTTGAGATTGTAATGCACCTCCAAACTATAAAAGAGTAGTTGGGGGCCCCGAACTCTGTCAATAGAGAGAAATCTAACCACATCCAACCTCTATCTCATGGCCAATACTTCATCGAATAATAAGTCGAACGAAGATGAGGTATCAGTCTCTAACTCTTTACAAAAAGCTTTTGATAAACTGCTTAATAATTCTTCTGTATTGCATCATGAGTATAAGCTTTAAAAGAAATTTTCTAGAATAAACAAAGAATTTGAGTCTATATGCACTGAAAACAAAAAGCTTATTGATGAAAATAATAAGCTAAAAGCTAAGAATGTCAGTCTAACTGACAAACTCGCTTCTGAATCCAACACACCATGTGAATTCGTAGACTCAAACAAGAGGTGTCTAATCTAACTAAGAGCATTTCGAAGTTAGTAGGAGGATCAGAGAAGCAAAGTCTAATATTGAGGTACTCTAGATCACCTCATGACAAGTCAAGTCTAGGCTGTGATAAAGAGAAACAAGAAGTTTCTCACAAGGTATCAAGACCCCACACAACTCATAAGGTTTCAAAATTAAATAAATATCATAAAGAAACCAAACCACATGCAACTCATACATACTATAGCATATGTGGTAAGAATAGTCACATTGCATCCAAATGCATACATAAAAAGAAAAATGTGAAGCATGGACGATCACCTCGAACTAACAAGAAAGGACCCAAGTCTACCTAGATACCTAAAAATATGATAATCCCTGTTGCAACACAAAGGAGACCCCGGTCCTAGTACTTGGACAGTGGCTGCTCACATCACATGACGGGAGAAAGGTCTATGTTCCAAGACCTGCGTAGCAAAGCGGGTGGATGGGTTACCTTTGGACGTAATCAGAAAGGTAAGATGGTTAGGATTGGTAAGATTGGTAAGCATCATTTTCCCTCTATTGATAATGTCTTGTTAGTTGAAGGACTAAAACACAACTTACTAAGCATAAGTCAATTATGTGATAGTGGGTCTGATGTTTCCTTCAATAAAAGTGAATGTATGGTCAAGAACCCTGATGGGTCCATCTTATTCACTACCAAATGGCAAAACAATCTTTATAAGATTGACTTGGGGAGCTCTCAAATCAGAGTGTAGCTTGTCTAGTGTTTGTTGAGGATGAGCGATGGATCTGGCACAAAAGACTTGGTCATGCAAGCTTGAGATTAATCTCAAAGATAAAAAGTATAACCTCGTAAGAAGATTGCCAAAGATTGTGTATATATCGAACGCTCTTTCTGTCGCTTATCAAAAGGGAAAACAAGTTAAGAATTCATTTGATTCTAAGAACATTGTTAGTACCTCAAGACCCCTAGAGTTGCTACACCTTGATTTGTTTAGTTCAATAAGGACTGTGTCTGTCAGTGGTAAGAAGTATGAGCTTGTCATTGTAGATGACTATACTACATGGACATGAGTTATGTTCCTTGCCCACAAGGATGAGTCTTTCAAGGTCTTTGTTGTATTCTGCAAACGTATACAAAATGAAAAAGGCAAATGTATAAGCTCAATCCGAAATGATCATGGAGGCGAATTTGAAATTGAGCAGTTCCAAAGGTTTGGTGAAGGAGGTATTCTTCATAATTTCTCTACTCCTAGAACACCACAGCAAAATGGTGTGGTTGAGAGAAAGAACCGATCTCTTGAAGAGATGGCTAGGGCAATGCTCAATGCCAATTATATCTCTAAATAATTCTGGGTTGAAGCTGTAAATATTGCCTGCTACATTCAAAACAGAATATACATAAGACCAATCTTGAATAAGACTCCTTATGAATTGTAGAAAGGACGTGAACCCAACATATCATATTTCCATCCTTTTGGATGTCAGTGTTTCATTCTTAATACCAAAGATCAACTTGGTAAGTTTGATGCTCAGGTAGATGATGGAATATTGTTAGAATATTCTGAAACGTCTAAAGCTTTTAGAGTTTATAACTCCAAGACTTTAGTTGTGGAAGAGTCCATCTATGCCAAGTTTGATGACAAGAAGACTAATAAGAAATTATGAGAGCTGGACGAATATTTTGCAGATATGAGTCTGAAAGACTAGGAGAACGGTCCAATGATCGAAGATGATGGACCATCAGATGCACAACAAAATTCAACAGACGCATCTACGTCTCAGTAAAATGTCAACAATCAACGTACCTGGCAGTTCAGAACGTATCATCCTGAGGAGTAAACCATTGATAATCCTAACAATAGAGTGTGGACAAGGTCAACCTTCAAAGAGGAAGCTGATTCAGCACTCATCTCTGAGTTGGGACTTGGGACCAAAGTCTATAGGCGAAGCCTTGATGGACGAAGGTTGGATCCTTATCATCCAAAAGGAGCTTAATCAGTTTGAACGTAGTGATGTTTGGATGCTGGTACCTTTGCCAAAAGACAAGTCAGTCATAGGAACTAAATGGGTCTACAGAAACAAGTTGGACGAAGATTGAAAGGTTGTAAGAAATAAAGCAAGGTTAGTTTCTCAAGGCTACTCGCAAGAATAAGGTATTGATTATGCTGAAACTTTTGCTCCAGTAGCTAGACTTTGTTGGCTGTGGCAGCCAATACCCAAGAGGGGGTGAATTGGGTTTTGAAATAAAAACGAAAACTTTTTACGCAATAAAAAACCCTTTTATAAATTTAAACAGAATTTGAAGAGGAAAACAATTTGATAAACAAATATAAAGAGATAAGGTAAGAATAGCAGGACATAAGTATTTTATCCTGGTTCAGTCAAACACTACCAGTGGCCTAGTCTAGTCCCCACTACACCTGTGGGATTTTGTTCCCCTATAAAGACAAGCTTAACTGGTGTTTGCAACCGTTTTACAAAACCAAGCTTAACAGGTGCTTGTAACCTTCACAATAACAGAGCACTCCTCACAGACCAGGGATATCACTTCCCCCAGTGAAATAGTCTCAAATAACCACAAGCTTAACAGGTGCTTGTAACCTTCTTAGCACTCCTCACAGACCAGGGATATAACTTCCCCCAGTGACAGAGCCTCAACCAAGCTTAACAGGTGCTGACAACCTTAGAGCACGATGATACTCAAAGAATGGTTTGAGTCGTTTGACTCTTACCGATATAATGTACTCACAATATTGCGGATAAACAACTTGAAGAACAAAGCACAACTATGTGCAACACATACACTCAAGAACTTATGATAATCAAAGTGTAACAATGGCTCGAGTGTTTTTCAAAAAATGAAGAGAAAAGAGTAGAAAAAGATTTTAATCAAAATAAAAGTGTGTTCTCTCTTAACCTCTCTCTTTTCATCTTCTTTCAAAGGCTCTCAAAGGTATTTATAAACTTTTGAAATATAGCCGTTAGGAATTTTAAAAGGAAGTTTTATTAATAAAACAAATTCCTTTTATGATAAAACGATTTGAAAAACTAGCCGTTTGAGCCATAAATGTAGCAAATAAAGAAATGAAATTTTCTCATTTAAAAGCGTCATAATCGATTACTATATTTCCATAATCGATTATGGCTATTCTGCCATAACTGGGATTTTCAATAAAACTTACATAATCGATTATCCTAATCGATTAAGGCTACTCTGTAAAACCACCTAGTTTCGTAACTGTTCACAATCGATTATCCTAATCGATTATACCTTTGTTGTCAGTAAAAAACATTTTTCACGTTGAAACACAGATTGACCATAATCGATTATCTTAATCCATTATTGTTTCCCAAAAATATTTTTCAAAGATAAAACCTTTTTCAACCAAAAGGGAAACCAAAAAATCATTTTTGATAAAACAATTTTTTAAAAAAAATTTGAAAAAGATCTTTTAGAAAAATTTGAGCCATTATCACCTTCTCATACCTTATATTAATTCTAAGATCTTTCTATGACTATCTTTGAAGCCCATAACTTTTGGTCTTGAATTCTTGATCTTCTTGATATTCTTCAAAGAAATGTCTTTAACAAATTTGCTCTTCAAGCTCTTTGACATTTCTTCTATCAATCTTGGTGAACCTGATTGATTTTGAATCTTGACTCTTCATTTGGCTTTATAGCTTTCACCTGAACTTTTCTAAAAATATTTCTCATGGAATATATTAGTTCAAGATATAGTATATTTCACATTTAATTCCATGCATAAAGTCATTATCATATAAAGACATATTTTTAAGATGATATTCCAATTAATATTTCTCATGTCTTTATTGAAATGCGATCAAATAATATCAATAATATATTTCTCAATTGATCATCACATTTTTGCATAATTAATTTTCGTAGGCATATATGATAATATCAAATTTAATTTCAATTCGATTAATTTCAATCATAAAAATAGTTTATGTGAATAACTTGACTGAGAATACAATTCGATTAATTTTAATCATTAAAATAGTTAATAATTTGAAATTCATATTTGAATTTCAATTATGAGCTTAATAATCATAAAATATTGTTTTGAGCCCGATATGTTGTTTTGGGTCGGAACCAGTAAAAATATTATTTTAATCGGGACCTATTTACTTTGGGATGAGTGCCAAGACCGGGGAAGTAATGTGGCATGGGACCGAGAAGTTACTCTGGCCCGGAGTCGAGAAAAGTTCATGACTGCTTTTCACGCTTCCCTATACCTTGTCACCTTTTTATCAAATCATGTCAAATTCCCTATAAATGGAAAAAGTGAATTAACCTAATTTTGGTTAATCTAATCAACTTTTAACATGGTAAAAACACATATGTACTTGGTTTAATCCTAACCATCTAAATTCTTACACCAATTTCCATCACACTTTAACCAAAAATTTGGTCCTAATCTTCTAAAGGCCACACAACCATAAGCTAGCAAAAACACTCCACTATTTTGCATTTTACTCTTCCAAAGATCAAGCACACATTTTCTCTCAAAATTTCAAATTCTCCCACTTCTCTCTAACCTCTCTCTATTCGGCCTTCATCATAAAATCACCAACCAAAATTCCTTTTTGATTTCTAAGACCATACTTCATCGAGTCTTGGTCTAAGAAACATCTTTGATGAACAAAGTTTCTTCATTTGGTGAAGTTGGTTCTTGAACATCAAGAACACCATACCAACCTTCCAACTGTTCTTGCTTTGGTGAGCTTCTAATTCCACTTTCTTTTTATTTCCTTACTTTATACCTTGAGTAATCATATTCTCATTCATCATTTTCATGAAACAAATTTCAAAATCTTATCCATTCTCTCCTTTAGGGTTCAACCATTGAGACAGGCCTTCCTCAGAGGTCCCATTTAGTAACCCGAACTCATATTCTTAACGTTACAGCGTAGCGTGATTATATAGAAATGCGGAATAATTAAAACAATCAACAACGCTGATACCACAACCATACATACGTATATATATACATGAAAGTATTGGCTCCATCAGTAGAGCCTACAACCATATCAACTATCTCAGAATACGCAACTAGTAACATATATAACTGAAAGCATGGTAACAGAATAAAATACATAAGACTTCATCTCCTGGCCCTAAAATACATTTCGCTCAAACACATACTAGCCATAACAAACTAAGACTATCTGCCCGACCACGACTCTAACGAGGGTAACGAGAACCCCCAAGCTCTAAAGTATACAATAGTCGGGGCCGTATACACCACTCGTCGCTGAGAGTAGTCAATCTCCCAGAAACGATCATCCTCTGCATAGAGCAGCTCAAAGTCTCCCAACACTTGGATTCGAGGCTCTCCCTCCAGCATCAGGTTCAACAGGTGTGCCATCAATCTCCTCTGGCAACTCCTCAACAGGATCTTCTCGTGCGATCGAGAATAAACAAAAACCGACATAGAGAAATACGGGAGATAAGAAACAGCAATACATCATAAATAGGGAAATAGCTATAAAATAAGCTATACTGATAGCAACACATAACAGCACCACAGTGTCAAGCAATCAACTCCCAAGTCATTCTCTCTTAGTTACTGTCCCTCACACTCATGCAGCTAACAACTATATGGACGCGATCACGACGCGACATCCCTAACAGATCAAGATGTCATATTCATCACTATGCCACCCCCGTAATGCAGGGTTCCACCAACAGCCCTCGAGCTCAACTCATGGGTACGACATATTCCCCCGCTCGCAGGCTAGGTCAGAATACTCGTCCATCAACAACTCAACTTACGGCAACAACATATCCCCCTGCCCGCAGGCCAGGTCGGGACATTCGTCCTTTCACAACTAATGGGTACGATCATTGTAACGCCCCTCGTTACATTAGTAACCCAAGATAATAATTTAAATAAAATAAGGTAATTAAAAAAATTCCTTAATAAATACTTAATAAGTTCATAATATAATATTACTCCAAAATAATTGTTTATACAAATCCAACAAACAAAATACATAATAAGTTTTAAACCAAATAGCTGGGCGTCTATTACAACTCGCATAAATAAATAAATAAACGATATTAATAGTCCTCCTGGCATATGCCATGTTACACTAACCCAAGCTACTACTAGAACAAAATCCTCAATCGTCTGGCTGCTCAACAAGATCGTCCTCAGTCACTGAAAACAACACCACTAATGAGATTGATAATCCTAATGAATAGAAATACATTTATAAAAGGTTTTCACAGAAGCGTTGTTCTCAGCTGGCACGGTAACCGGAAAAACAAACCATGATACCCACTATTTTCAAAATAATTAAATAAGTATTATATACTCAAATAATGATCACAAACATTCGGCAGCACATCATAAACAAATACATCATAATTTAATATACATATCAAATATTCTCAACATCATCATATGTCATATGATCATCAATCGGCACATAACAATGGCGTCCCATTGCCTACCTTACTCATGAAGGTATTTCGATGTCACCTTCTCTTGAGTGACATTACTCATTTCGATACCAACCATTGTACACTGATGGTATTACTCATTTCGACATCCCAAAGTGTGGCGATGTTCCTTTCGATACCCCATCATGACGGTATTTCATATTTCGACACCCCAATTCATTGGCAGTGTTACTTTCGATACCCCTATCATAGGCGGTATTGCAGCAGACAGCATTCAACATATTAACAGTTATTGAATCATGTCAATATCACAATTATCATCAAATAGTGCATATATAGCATGTCAATTCAACCAGATCACGTATGTATCATATATATCATGTCACCAATCTCAATAATAAATATTTAATTGACAGCAGAAACACCTTAAAGGAAAACCCTAAAATTTATAAAATCAGGATTTGACCAAATCAGAATTATTTTCCAAAAAACGTGTTTTTAAAAGCATAACCAAAACCCCAAGACAATTTGCACCATGAAAAGGGTGAGAAAGAGTATTTTTACTCACCTCTCATAAATCTCTAAAAGCTCCAAAAATTTCCTATGAGGGTATCCTATTTATTGAGGAGTAAACACCCAATTTGGTCCCTGAAATTGTAGGGTCGTATCAACTTAGTCCCCCACATTATCAATATTCCAAAATGATCCCTGAAATTGTAGAAAGTTAATCAGATTCGTCCTTTCGTTGATATTTGCATGGACTAAAATGACATTAAGTTGGTAATGTCAGGGATGCATTTGAAACTAAGTGAATAATATCAGGGATGCATTTGCTACATTTTGGAATTCTAAGGATCATTTTGGAATATTGATAATGTGGGGGACTAAGTTGATACGACCCTACAATTTCAGGGACCAAATTGAGTGTTTACTCATTTATTGAGCTTCTCCTACAATCACGTAGAGCACCAAAGTCACGTTTCTCTTCTTGCGACAGTGTGCAATGCCCTTTCTTTGTATTTTTTATTCGTTGCTCCGAAGTTTTCACAACAATCGGCACAGCTATGTATTCTTTAAACAAAACAAGGTTTGTTGTTTTTTTTTTGTTTTGTTTTAACTTCCAACTAAAAGAGCCATCATATTTTTTTAAAAAATTGTTAGTGTGGGACCTTTTTATTTATAACAAAACATTAGCAATCTACCTCTGCACATGAAGCCACTTTCACGTTACAATTTTTTTTTATATTTTTCTTTTCTTTTCTTTTTTATTTCTAATTCTGTAAAATCAATTAACATTTTAGTGGGACCACTTGACTTTTATTATAAGGAAAATAAGGGTAATAAATTCTTATAGTAATAATTTTCTATATTAAACCTCATAATAGCCTAACCTTTTTAGTAAAATAATTATATTGAAATTTTCGGATGTTACAATCATCTCCCCGCAGGCAAGATCGATCGCCCGTACGCCAACACAGTGATGAACAACGACGATGCAACATGAACCTCACCGACTCATCTCGGGATCAACAACTTAGTATCTCAACCACAACTTGTACCCAACTACGACCAACTTTCTCCGGTATAACCGGTTGTTAACTTTATATCTCAACATAAATATATTAACAGGATATTTAGATTGAGCACTACAACATATATATATATATATATATATATATATATATATATATATATATATATATCCTCGAAATCCTCACCACATATTCATCTCCCAATTTATCAGGAATTACTGCCTATCTCTACTCATACAACAATGATCACAGGTATCACATCATAAGCAACTATAATCATATTCAATAATCATGTTCATCATATCTACTCTTAGGCATATACTCAAGTAATCCTAAGCACGTTACTAGGCACACATACATATCAACGTGTATCATATTAAGCGTATCGACACACAAGCATACAACCTCGACATATCATAAAATCAACCTATCGGCGATAAATCTACAATGCCTAAAACTACATCGGTACCACCAACTAATAGTTGCTAATGTGAGTAAGGTGTTGTCGGTTACTCAACCACTAGTAGGGTTTAGGTCGCCCTACGCATATCAATATATATTATTTTATTCTTGCCTCCCCGACGATATTGTGGTTCTTTCCCCCACCTGAATAGTTTCCTGCGTGCTTTCCCGTGCAACACTGACTGCAGCTCCGCAACCGGCAACCATACACACTTTAGAACAATCAAACATAGTCTGATCCTTCACAACAAATCACAACCAAAAATTAATAAAATCCAACAAAACTCATCTAGTTCATGTGGACTATGGTTCGGCCTTCACTAATTAAGTAGGCTAAGGATGTTAAAATTTTACTAACTCTTGGATTAATGATCCTTAAGTATGATGAAGACATAATCAATAATCATTTGTCAAAGATTTGAATCAAAACTCACCCAACCAACAAGGTTAGGGTTTCAGCCATCAATGGAGAAATAAGGAGGAAATTTCTTTTGGGTTCATGCTTCTAGATGATCAATATATGCATCATGATGAGTTCATAGAAATTGGTTTCATGTCAAATGGATTTTTCTATAATTTTCTGGAGATTTTTGAAGAAAGTTTAATGAAAATGGATGGTGATAATTCATGGCTTAATCTTACAAAATGAATGAAGAAGAGTTCATGATTGATGTTGGAGAGAAGAGATTACCTCTTGAATGATGGAAAATTGCAAGAAATCAAGTAGGTTCTTCACAAATTTTGCTTATGGATCACTCGAGAAAATGAGAGGAAATGAAGAAGGTGAGGTAAGAAGAAAAATGAGTGAATAACCTTGATGGGAGGAGGTTTAGGCGTGAGAAAAATAAGGGACAAGGAGGTCCAAGCTTTGTTCATTTAAGGACAAAAGAGTAAATTCACTTAGGGACAAAATTGGAATTTAAACAAAATACTAAGGACATAATTATCCCACCACCCCTAAAGTCACAAAATATCTTAGACATTTTGTTAAAAAGCAATGATGGTGGCTGATGAGTCATGCGGCACAAACGTAATTCCATCAATTCCTACGGGCAAAACGGTCTTTTCTCGCCCTACATATCTTAGATTTTTTTGAAAATCATGATGACTTGTGGTGAGTCACGGTGGTGACTCACTGCACTCAGGTGACATGTGTCCCTCGTTCGATGTCCGGTTTTGTCTCTGCATGTCCGTTCTCGACTCCGTCGATCTCCCGATTTCGGTTTTACGCCCGAATAAAGTATAATAACTTATTTATTTTGAAAAATTTCAAAATGACCAATATTGTCGGAAACAAGATATAAAATCTAACCGTTTCGTTCTCGAGTCAAAATTAGATTTTCTGATCAGTAAAATCTTATTATCAGTGAAAACGCAGATTGGGTTCCGTCTAAATTTTCAACCCAAAATTTAACCGTAACTCGCTATGATAATGTAGAGTATGAATATGATCTTGGTTTATTCAAAATCATTTTCTAAATCTCGGATAAAATATAAACTAATTTATATTAATTACCGATCTTAGAAAGCAGTGAAAAATCGGGCTATTATAGCCATCCTTCCATTTTAAGGGCTTGGAGCTTTCCTTCATAAAAACATCATCACCTAAGGTATGAGGGAGTAAACCACATCACAACAAAATTAGTGGAATGTGAAAATGGTTGTTTGTTGGTTTTGTGGGTGAAACCCTCGCTTGGGTTCATCATTTTGTTGGTGAAGTTCTCTATGAGAACATGTTTGTAATAATGTTTCTATGCTTAATATGTGTTTATATGGTGGTATATTCTTGGTTGGAAAAATGGTTTCATACTTGTTGAAAATCATACTTTGATCTCTAGATCAAAGTAAGGATTTTTATGTTTGTTTATGGTTAAATGGTTTATGATTGTTGTTCATCATAATATTGTGATTATTTTGATCTATTACATGACATGTTGTGTAGCAAATTCTTCACATCATCCTTAGTGTAGGATGCGGCCTTGAAGAGAAGAAAATGATGAACATGAACTTGTTCTTGAAACTTAGATGTTTTTGGAAACTAATAAGTGTTTTAATGGATTATAATTAAAAACCAATAAGAAGTAGTTTTGATCCAAAGATCATGTAGGTATTTCGGCCCAGGTGTTTGTAATTAGGGTAAAAATATGTTTTTAATTTAGTCATAGTTTAATCAATTAAGTAAATGATTTAAAAAAAATGATAAAATAATTTTCATGAAGGTGAAATTATTTTAATGTTACCTTAGGGATAATTTAATGTCATGTTTCAAAACTAAGGTAAAATAATATTTGATTTTCAAAAATTACACTTGGAACTTTATAATAAAGTTTTGATTTATTAGAATCATAGTTTAAAAATTAAATGAAATACTATTCCTTTTTACACTAACTTAGGTCACGATTTTACACTAAGTTAGGAAGGAAAACCTTTTCAAATTAGTTGAAACATTTTACTTCAACTAAGGAACCAAGTTATTATAAATCAAATGAGTTTCCAATTAGAAAGGTTTTGATTTACAAAGTCTTAAATCAAGAGTTTCAACTCAAACTATAAAACTTTCTATGTCAAAAACCTAAGTTAAATTATTAACTTAGAGAAAAAGGAAAGAGATAATAAAGTATAGGATATGGTGGAACTAGACCATACGCTATGCCATTGATGATTTAATTAATCAATTACTTCATAAGACTTAAGTGAATCAATACTTGTTTCATTACTTGAAACTCAAGGAACCTCTAACTTATAAAAGATCTAATTCTCAATCCTTCTTCATTAAACACTTAGGACTTGAGAAATAATTCATAAGACACAAATGCAAACAGTAGTTCGATGACAGATCGATAATTCGGATCCAAGAAAGTCGTTCAATTGTTTTAGTCATGTGATGATTCGATCCTGGAGGGATCATGAGATTTATCTGGTGTGTAAAAGTTTTAAAACACTAAAAATGTGTATAGTTTCTAAGGAAGAGAACCTTAGTAAAACTTGAGGTTTATCCGGTGGATAGACATTGTTTTACCACATCTGCTTTGTGTAAGCATTGGCATTGTGTTGCATAAGTCTGTAAGGCTTTGAGCCTAGGAGTTGAACTCACACCTTGATGCGGGTGCGAATCTTACGGTTACATTTTAAATAATCTTGGAGGTACCGAGGTTGGAAAGACTTACATGTGACCAGTTGGTAGCTCTTCTATGTTGTGGCGACTCCGAGCAATACACCGATATCCTTGACTAGATGTCGTACTTTTCATGCTTGGTGTAGAGTGTTTCGGTAAAAACCAGATACGCGCACTTTACGAATGTTGTAGCATTAGCCCTTGGCTGGCATACACCTAACATGTACTTCCATTCACTCTCTCCAACGTTTGTTAGCTCCATGGAGTAGGAGTCTGAGTTTTACCCTTGTGGCATATGGCATGAGTTGTGTACATTGTATTGCATTACATGACTATTGGTGGACATATATATATATATGTGTGTGTGTGTTATATTGTTATTCTGTAATTGATGATGGCCCTACATTATTGATTGAATAACATGAAATTATGAGATGTACGGTATACATGACATATATATATATATATATATATATATATATATATATATATTTCCTGTCGTATCGGTTTTACTTTTGTTGTTTTGTTGTGTTTTTGCCTCATTTTTGTATTCTTCTTCTACTTGTGCGATGTTCTCTGCTTGAGAAGGCGAGGATGACGTCGACCCCTCTTTACGTCTACGTTGAGCTGGGCCGAGGACTCGAGGCCTAGACACATCATCCGGATGGCTAGCATAAGGAGTATGTTGGGGACGTCATCTTGACAGTTCATGAGGGTCGTCCGAGGAGGATTTTCTATAAAAAAATCCGCGTACGTGCATGTAGAGTGGAACCAGGAAGGTGACAAGGGAGCTTATCGATGAGTTGGAGTCTTCTGGAGGAGAGCATGACTTCATCACCTTTTTATGCTTTTAGTTCTGGTGGCAGGGGAGCTACTTCTATAGAGAGCACACCCTCTTCGAGTCGTTGCTCCTATTTCCATCTCATCTATGGAAAAGGACCCTCTATGTAGTCTTTGTTTGGGCCAGTGCTGTGTCTAGTTCTCAGTCTATATCTTTTGAGGAGTTGCGTCTCCTGTTATCTTATGTTTGTATGATGTACCTTTTACAGTTTCCGCATTTATCTTATGTTTATAAACCTCGAAATGCATGGTGAACCTAATTTTATTTATTATTAATTATTTTCCAAGTTTTCTTTCATAGTTGCGAAAAGAAAAAAAAAACTCGAATTTATCGCATTAATATAATTTTCAGCCTTATAATTGTTCGGGAATGTGACACTCAGGAAAAGGTGTTACACATTGCATCTGCTACTGCATTCGCCTTTCCTGGATGGTAATGCAGATCGAATTCATAATCCTTTATGAATTCAATCCATCTCTTTTGTCTCATATTTAACTCTTTCTAATCAAACAGATACTTTATACTTTTATGGTGACTATAAACACTGAACTCAGCTCCATAACGATAGTGTCGCCATATCTTCAAAGCAAATACTATGGATGATAACTCCAGATTATGCATTGGGTAATTCCTTTCATGAATCATTAACTTCTGCGAAGCATAAGCTACCACTCTTCCTTCTTGCATAAGGACATAACCCAAGCCATGGTATAACGCATCACAAAATACATCGAACTGTCCTAAAGAATCTGGTAACGTCAATACTGGAGATGTTGTTAACCTTTTCTTCAGCTTCTCAAAACTCTTTTCACATTTTTCTGCCCATACAAAAGATGTTCCCTTTCTCGTCAATTGTGTCATCGGCAACGCAATTTTCGAAAAACCTTCGATGAACCTTTGGTAGTATCTTGCTAACCCTAGAAAACTCCATACTTCACTTACTGACTTGGGACTTTCCCATTGAACTACCGCTTCCACTTTCGCTGGATCTACCGCTATTCCGTCTTTATTGATTACATGACCTAAGAACTGTACTTTCTTCAACCAAAACTCGCACTTGGATAACTTTGCGTAAAGTTGTCGGTCCTTCAACACTTGGAGTGCAATTACGTCAATATAACAATGTTTGGATTCCAATCAAGATCGGCTTGATAGCCTATCAAGAATGAAGGCATGATTATAGGTTTCTGAGCAATGAGCTTGCCTTCTTAGCAAGAAACATATTTTAGTAAAAAGTTAATGTCTGCTACAAGCCTTATTCTGAGATATTTAAAACTCAGAAGCTTGTTCTGGTGCTTAGAAGATATTCAGAAACCTGAATCCAGAAACATGCCATGAGTTGACGATATTTGAAAAGTGCAGATATAAAAAGTGTAAAGGGTAGAGATACTGCACAACGAGTTCTATCCTGGTTCACCCAACAACCTCTGGGCTACAGCCAGTCCCAATCTCTAGTTGGTTTTTTCCCACTATTTTCTCGAAGTTACAAGTATTATTCGCAGCCTCTTTGGGCCTCACAAGTATTCTTCAATCTGCAACTTCAGGCTTGTCTTCAAGTATTTTTCAATCTGCCTCTGCAAGCTTGTAAGTATTCTTCAATCCGCCTCTTTATGCTTGTCTTCAAGTATTCTTTAGAGCCTCTTTAGGCCTTACAAAAATATTATTTTCCAAGCCTCTATAGGCTTATGAACACTCTCAAAGCAACACTAGTTCTCAACTAATTAGCTTGGGAGAAAACAGAGTTTACGCTTTTGAGTTGGTAAAACTCTATATCTCTTTCAACACCGAACGACTGGATGACTTTTCGAAACAATACTTAATCTCACTCCTAATAGATCTTTACGATGTATATCAGTATTTAGGAGTGGTTCTATGGAGAAAGGATTTCTCGCAAATCGAGAGAAGATTTGTTGTCTCACAACATCTTGATCTTTGTGCACGGCTTCTCCTCCTTTGTTGTTCTATAGATTTTCTCCTTAAGTAGAGGTCCTTCTCTTTATCTGGTCGTTTATGACCATTGGGAAAGGTTCAAAAACGTTCTGTAGCTTTATCTTCAATCTATCAGTCTGTTTTGTCCTTTTCTCCTTATTTACGGTTTTTGCCTTTTTGAGCTTTCCGATGAGGCTTCTGGTGAGCCTTTCAGAGTTCCTTTCTGATGGTCTAAAAGTAGCTTGTAGAATTAGTTCTTTAGCTTTAGAGAGTGTAAGCATGTAATAAAACTGTTGAGAACTATGTTTGAAAGCTTGGATGCTCAGAAGCTTTGACTATGAAATGATTTATGTAAAAATTAAAGAGGGTCAGTGAGTTATAAGTTTTAGGCCATCAGTTTAACCACGAATAGCATGTGCAACGATTTCATACCCACGCCAGAGGCTCAGATGATGGAAAAATTATTGAGATGCGCTGGCAACTATGACAACATTTAGTTGATTTCATATGTAGGTATTTTACCTATTTTTCTTCGAGCTTCAACAATGCCTATGCATAATGCACTTTTGAAAGTATCTCTTCGCTTTCCGCACCAGTATATAGGTCACTTTGATGCAATTGCTTGATTCCTTCCACATTTCTCCTGATTCAGTAGGAATATGTCTGCTAGTTGTGTTTTCAATCATGTTATTTCTAGATAGGAATGGAACTCTTTCGAACATCTTCTGTGTTTATAAGAATATAATATAATCCCTTTATTTCTCATTTAGTTAAAGATGGCCTTGAATTTTCACTGCCTATGAGATTGTCCGGATCCATATGGTACATTACATTCAGTTTATTTTGTGGGTGGATTGTGCTTTATTGCTTTTATGTTTTGCTTTTCAAGAATATTATGATATTCCTAGAGGGGTCTCAAATTGAATGCAAGTTCCTTGTTTCTTTTTTGTTCAACAAGTTGGAGGGGACATTTAATTTCCTTATAATTTCCAATTGTAGCAAAGTGAACATTTTATTATATCTCGTCCACTTTGCTTTTGGAGACAAACTGCAAAAATGAATCCTTGCCAAATGTTTTAAAGTTAACAAATTTGCATATCAAATTATACTACACCGATGCAACAAAAGTGAACCTTCTTCTCTTGCCACCATATCTGTGACTTTGAATGCGGCTTCGACTTTGTGACATATAGGGAGTGTGGCCGAGGCTTATAGAATATCTTTTCCTTGAATCACAACTAGGGCTCCTAGAATTGATTGATCTATCATATTCCCTCACCCAGACCAACGAGACTGAGATATTAAGGTAAACATGTACATAAGTTGAAAGTAGAATGCAGCCAAAGATAATCTCGACTCACCCGTATATATGCCTGAGAAAAGGTATTTCGGAATTCTGTCAAGCTTTCTGTTATGTAAAAGTAAGATAATAAAAAGTTATTGAAGCAAAAAAATATGACATTCATAAAAAAATCCAGCTCAAGCGGGTAGAAACTAAAATACTAAACATGATAACTATTAGATGGCACGGGTTTAGAACACTTACAGCATATTTCATATCATCATAATTGGTATAATCCACTATCCCAGTCATGCCTACATATACATAATATTAAAGTTTACCATTATGTTGTGAAAATTTTAACATAAAAATTAGCTGAAAAAGCTCATGAAGAATATATTAAATAACAACAATTTGAAATTAAAAGACAGCAATTTGAAATTAAAAGACAGTTGGCATTGTTTCCTATATTTATTATCCCCTAAACCTATATCAATTTTCCCAAAAAAAAAAATATAACTATCAAAATAGTAACTTTTAGATGAAAAGCTGCTTTCGTGTGAATATCAATGTAAACTAAATATGTCCTTAACCTAAATTAATTGATTTTTGGCAAAACTAATTTATTGGTCCCTTAAATGTATTTCTTTTTTCGATTTGGTTCCCTAAGTTTATTTTGTGTCAACTAGGTCCCATAAGTTAGGTTTGGTTAACAACGTTTGCCTTTCCGTCACAACCCATCCAAATCCGTTGGTGCCTATCCTATATGGCGTTCCGAAACCTAACTAGCTTGCTGACGTATCAATTAAAATAGTAAATTAATAATTTGAAAAAATAAACTAATATAAAACTATTTCCTTTCTCTCTCCATCTTCTTCAACCTTTTTCCTTCCCCCTGTACTAAATCCAAATTATTCCATCACCTCACTCACTTGTGTAACTTCTTCAATCCCTTTTGATCAACCCCTGTTACAACATCACTAGGATCGTTAGAAGCAGACGTCATGTCACAATTAGATTGAACATCAATTGAAAATTTTAATTTCAAATTTCTATCTCCCAAATCTTTCTCAGTGATCAACACCTTTGCCCTATAGAACAACTCAATGGTGGCAAAAGAGACATTGGCATTAGAGTAGAAGGAAATGCACGACGGAACAACGATAGATTGCGGTGGTCAGATAGAAGTCGTGTCTGGGACCTTCTTGTCCGTTGTGGCTGGATTGACGTACAACGGTGTTACGCGCGCTAGCTGTATTGAAGGCTGGGCGCAACTCTGCTTCTGACGGTGACGGGCGGCACTCCGACGTCGAGTACGAATTGGTGGTGCAGATTTGAGCGGCGACCAACACGATGCTAGCTATGCAGGGCAGTGTGGTGTATTCTGGTTCAAAGTAGTGTTCTTATTTCAATTGGTTCTGTTAGATAACAGAAAGAAAAGATTGAAACTGATGAAGAGAAATGGAGAAGATATTGACGTCAGAAAATAAAAATAAAAAATGAAGGTGGTCAAGAGAAACGTTGGGTGAAGGGATTTTAACTTTCCTTTTGTGCTGGAGGCTGATGAAAGAATGAAGTGAAGAGCATGGTTGCACAAGTGGGGGAGGTGGTGGAATAGATTGGGTTTAGTACAAAGGAGAAGGAAAGAGGGGTTGAAGAAGATGGACAAGAGGTTGAAGAAGATGAAAAGAGAAAGGAAATACTATTTATTTATTTATTAGTTTATTTTTTTCTAAATTATTAATGTATAATTTTAATTGACACGTCAGCAAGCCAACTAGGTTCGGGAATCCCTTGTGGGATATGCACTAACGAACTTGGATGGAATGTGACGGAAAGACAAACGTTGTTAATCGAACCTAATTTATGGGATCTAGTTGACACAAAATAAACTTAAGGGACCAAATCAAAAAAAGAAATAAACTTAAGGGACCAATCAACTAGTTTTGCCTTAGTTTTTTTAATATTTAGTCCATAGTAAAGCCCATCCACACATCAATCTCAATAACTTCTTGACAAACCTAATATATTAAAACTTTCTTAAATATATCTGCCAATGACCCAGGATCTTATTATTCTTGCCCAAATTGTCCCTGTATTTTCGAAAGGCAAATATAACTTTTACTTATCAATTCAGCAAGGACAACACTGAGGAGCACAAAGGAAGAAAAATTCACCTCATTCTCCATGCAATAATATTTTTTTTTTTCATTTGCCTTGAATCTACGGACTGAGGGGTACTCGATCACCACTCAGAATTAATCATTTTGCAATCAAATAAAATTTAAGCCAAATTATATCTTACTCCACTTACCACCATGTCCACTTACCACCACTCCCATGGAAGACATCAGAAAAACACACATCACCAGCTATTAAACGAATAATTTACTCATCACTAACGATTAAATATCTAATTTGGTCCCTGAAATTGTAGGGTCGTATTAACTTAGTCCTTTATATTATCAATATTCCAAAATGATCCTTGGAATTACAAAATATAGCAAATGCATCCTGACATTATTTACTAAGTTTTAAATGCATCCCTGACATTACCAACTTAATGTCATTATAGTACATGCAAATACCAACGAATGGATGAATCTGATTAACTTTCTGCAATTCCAATGATTATTTTGAAATATTAATAATATGGAGGACTAAGTTGATACGACCCTACAATTTCAAGGATCAAGTATTTACTCCATCACTAAATGGATACAAGATTTCAACTGTAGGAAAAAAAATGTTTTTGTTAAAAATAAGCCTCACCAATTGAAGCACATCCGGACTTAGCAATGATTAAAAGCTTTTAAAAAATGAAAGAAATTGGAAGACGAAAGGTTACCCAGTTTGGTTAATTAGAAAAAGGAGAATGAATGAAACCGAGTGATTATGTGGGTGGGATTGAGCGGTTGGTGGAGAGGTGGGTGGAGCATAAAACATGAAATTCTTTAAACATGATGTTTGAAGCGGTTACCTATGACTCAGATGTGGGAGAGGGTTGGAATTCTTTCTCGGATGCGATAGAGCACTTTCGTTTCTGCCTTTGTGGATGCTGATGACCCTACCGGAGACCTCATGCTGGCCATTGTCGTAGTCCATGAAGCACTGCTGAGTCTCCACAAAGGAGTATTATAATTTAGAAGAAAGTACTAACCAAAGATAATAGTAAATTTTACAGAGAGATAAAGAGGATATTTGTGAATTTTTAAAGAGCAGGCAAGGCAAAGCAAAAAATTTTCTTCCCAAAACTAGGAAGCCATTAAGGCCTTAACATGAACTTGACTCTTTCTAGGATACCCACATGTTTAAACGAACTAGAACTTTTTTCGAATGTGTGTGCTCTGTTTTTTTTTCTATTTCTTAGATAAGTTGAAATTAATTTTTTGTAGGTTTCACAATAAAAAAAATAAAATATGACCATGGAAAAAGACTGACGGAGACAGAAGTTGGGGGGTTTTCACACTAACATCATGTTGCTAGTTTCTCAACCTCATCTCCAGATTTTGTGCTTGACAACCATATGTTCTCACTTGAATGGTGATCATAAACGGTGCCACCGTCTTTTATGAAAAATAGAAGACTTACCGCGCCACACTAACCTTGCAAACGTCATTGCTCCTTATGTATTTTTGGTTATGAGTGGTCTACCAATTCATCCAACTTCTTTGTAGAACCGCAATAGTGGGTTATGTATCACCCGGACTTTTATTGCTTTCTAAGATCGATAAGTTATATAAATGAGTTTATGTTTTATTCGAGATTTAGAAAATGAATTTGAATAAATCAATATCATATTTATACTCTACATTATCGTAGAGAGTTAGAGTTAAATTTTGGATTGAAAATTCAGACCGAACCCGATCTGTATTTTCACTGACTGTAAAATTTTACAGATCAGAAAACCTAATTTGGACTCGTGAACAAAACAGTTAGGTTATAAATCGAATTTCCAACGACTTTGGTTATTTTAAAATTTTTCACTAAAAAGTGAAATAATATAAGTTTTTCGGGCGAAAGATTGAATCGGGTAAACAACGGAGCTGAATACGGGATTATCGGGACCTGCTAACAGATGAAAATCAAGTCACTTCAAGGACAACTCACCTAGGTGAGTCATGCAAGTGACTCCCCAAGGTAATGACGGTTAAGAAGTGGTGGGACAATTATGTCCTTAGCCATTTATTTAAATTCCATTTTTGTCCCTAAGTGAAATGACTTTTTTGTCCCTAAAATTAACAATTTTGGACCTCCTTGTCCTTCATGCCCCACACCTAAAACACCCCCCACAAGGCCATTCACCCAAATTTTTCACATCTTCATAAACTTCTCAAAATTCCTCACTTTTCTCAAGTGAATCTTAGGCAAAAATTGTGAACGAAGTGCTTGATTTCTTGCAAATTTTCATCATCCAAGAGGTATACCTTACTCTCCTTGATCCATAAACTCTATGTTCTTCATTCATTTTCTTGATTCAAGGCCATTATCAACATGTTTCAATTCTAGATTTTTATGTTCAAAAATATCTAAAAAATCATAAAAAAAATCCTTTTAATGTGAAACCAATTTCTATGATCTAATTTTAACTTTCACTATCACTATCTAAGAGCATGCAATCAAATAACATGTCTAGCTAAATTTTCTAGGAGATGGCCGAATTCTAGGAATGGAGTATGGATGAACTTTTACTTCATTTTTGCTATATGGCAATCGTTCTAGCCTATTTGATATCTATTAAAATTGAATCCAAGAGTTAAACATCCACAAAAAAAAATTCATAGCCTCTTTTTTTATAGTGGCTGAAAACCCTAACTTTGGAAGCTAAGGGTTCTGCTTTAAATTTTTGGATAATGTAACTTGATCTAGTGTTGTTTATACTTGAGGATCATTCATCCAAGAGTTGAAAATTTTTAGACATCTCTAGCCTTTTTAAGCTCACTTGGCCGAACCTATGCCTTGTGATGCAAGGAAGTGTAGTTTGTTAATGTTAAACTTTGAATTGGTTGTGTGAAGGTAGTTGTGGTTGAGTAGTTTGGGTGATTAATCAGAGGACTTGAGATATCAAATTGAACAACGTTCATTCAGAGGTTAATCTTCGAGAGGTAAGAGGAGATGACCTGAGGAGCTTAATTTTCGATGGCTATGTACTATCCTTGTGTGTAAACTGTAAATTACAATGTAATGTCTTGAATTGTGGAGTGATTTATTTTATGCTTTAGTTATTTGGCTTGGTTATACTTGATATGATGTTTTGGTTGAATTGGTGATTGATGTTGTGTTGAGGAACCTAACATTGGTTAGTGTTCAAAATCAAGTAAAGGTTAAAGCTTCAAAAAGCTAAAGTCATAATAATAAGGGGATAAAAGGTTAAAAGATTTTAAGAAAGGATTGAAGACAAAGTGTCTTGACCTTCTATTTTGGAAAAAAATAATAATAAAGTGAAGTATATTTTACTAATGAGATGAAAAGATATAAGGAAAAGAAGTAGGTAAAACAATTTTAGTTGAAGAGAAACTAGTTTTAAAAAGAAAATTTCTTTTAGAAGTTGTTGTAGGATGGATTGGTGCTAGCCATTTATTCGGCTAATCCTTCAATAGTGATTCCCCTTTTTGATCTTTGAACGTTAGGAAATGGATTCTGTTTCCTAACTTAGTGGGTTCCTAAACTACTCCAAAGAGTGTTTAGTGTGAAAGTAAAAGTGAGAAAGAGCTAAGTACAAAAACTGAGAACTCGAAATGAATAATGTAAAATTTGCAAGTTGTATTTGATTGATTGTGCCTCTATTCGAAATGTACAACTCATATTTATACTCAAAATTGTAACTCTATGCTAAAGCCTCTTCTACTGGCCACTAACCCCTATTTTTCAGCAACTAGGATACATCGTGGCTGACAAAAGACACTTTAGTACATAGATAGGTACAAAACCAGCGGCTAATCATGACTAACAAAGTTTCCTATATTTTAGGCACATCTTCACGATCATCCTAGTTGGTCAATCTCCTCAGCATAACATCAATCTTCAAAATGACAGACCCTCTAGTGTTTAGCCTTCAAACGGTCTTTTTTATCCAAATCCCACTTTTGTTAGCCTAAGCGGTTAGCACTCCTAAATACATGGGCTTTACTTTATCTTTAACTAATCAACTTAGTTCAAATATTACTCATGTAAATTTATTCACATAATCCAATCAGAGTATTTGAACCAACTAAGCAACTAACCAGCTATTATTGTAACTCAGTATCAAAACGGCTACCAATTTTTACCATTAATTCGGCTGCCATTAATAATACTACTTTGGCTGCCTAGTGTAACACCCCGTTTTTCTTAAAAAGCTTTAAAAGCTTTCTAAATTTAATTAATCAGTATTCTTGTGTTTGTATTTTATTGAAGGGTCTAGAGAGTGAAATAAATTAATCCGAGACCATAGTCACGCTCTACGCTATCGCAGGAAGTTATGGTTAAATTTTGGTCAAAAAACTCAGACGGAACCCGGTCTGCGTTTTACACTGATAGTATTATTTTACTGCTCAGAAGACCTAATTTTGACTTGTGAACGAAACCATTAGGTTTTAAACTAAATTGCGAACGTTATCGGCGATTTTGAAAATTTTCAAAATATATAAGTTTTCACGACTTTCTTGGGGCGAAATACTAAATCGTGAAAGTAACGGGGTTAAAAACGGATGAACATGAAGTCACATCGCCTAGGAAGGCGTGCCTGTGACTCATTACTGTCATCATTACTTTTCTGAAAAATATCTAGATATTTATAAAATTAGAAAATATCTGAACGCGAAAAGACCAAAATGTCCCTTGTCTTTTTCCTAAAGGACGTTTATGTCCCTAAAATATCTAAGATTTTGATGACCTCACCCTCCCTCTCTCTCTTATTTTCGTGCCTCTCTCTCTCCTCTCTCCCTTCACTTTCTTCTTCTTCTTCCTTTCTTTCTTCTTCTTCATTTTTGTTCGTTTTTCTTTCCTTCGTTCACCTCCATTTTTCTCAAGCTTCCACAAGGATTTTCAAGCAAGTTTGTGAAGCAAAGTTGATCCTCTCATCCTCTTCTATCACCTAGGAGGTATAGATTTCACTCCTAAGCTCTCAATCTTCATTTTTCTCTATTGAAATTCATAGTTTCAAGTTAATGCTTCAAACTTCAAAAATCTCTAGAAAATTGTAGAAAAATCATTTTGAGGCCAAACCAATTTTTATGAGCCAGAATCATCCCCTAATATCATAATCCAAGAGAATAAAATCAAATAAGCTCTCCAACCTATTTATCTTTTCAAGTCCAAATGGGTGAGTTTTTAAGGGAAAAATGGGTTTTTGTTTTTTGTTCTTGATTTCACCTATTTCATTCCTTAATCATGTAATCTAAGTGATTAGGAAGCTAAATCCATCTTCCACCTATTTTTTTGGGTGGTGGCCGAAACCCCAAATTTTTTGTTTAAGGGGTTTTGGTTCAAATCTTTGATAATTGATCACGGATTATGTCTTAGGTATGCTTAAGGATCATTGATCCAAGAGTTGGTAGAATTTCAACATCCCTAGCCTATTTTAAAAATAGGGGCAGCAGCCTAGTCCTAAGGTTAGGGGAGTTTTTGATTTAACCGTACTGATTTCTGAATAGAATCGGACAGGACTCGAACATCCGATAGCGCACCCGACTGACAGCTGTGGAGTCGTAGTCGGACTTGCACGAGGAAATCACTAAGGTGGGGAGAAAGAACTAATATCGTCGGGAAGGCAAGCTTAGTATAGAATATATATATATATATATATATATATATATATATATATATATATATATATATATATATATATATATATATATATATCTGTGTAGGGGAACCCTAAAACCCTACTAGAGCTTAAGCCCCGGATAAAAGTGCTTAGACCCTAGGTGTAGGTACCTTTGGGCTATCACCGCTAAGCTGATATTATGAATTATGAGACTGATTGAGGTTGATTGTGTTAAATTATTTAATTGATTACCTATTGATTTTATTTTGGTGAACTGTCTGTTTGATGAATTATTGCCTGAATTTATGATAACTGTACTGGAAAGATCTTCTGTTGTGATGTTTATTGTGATTGGTTGGTTGAGTATTGATGAGAGTATGGTGAGCGTTGATGTTGTTCGAATTGATATCGTTGTGGTCCCGACCATGGAGCTGTGGCTCGTAGACGCAAGGCGTCGTGATGCTGATGTTGATGCTGATGTGATGTTGATGATGATGTGATGATTGATGTTGACGTTGATGTGATGCGATGTGTCGTGGTCGTGGACGAGTGTTTAGGCGTGAGTTTCCGATATCAACCTGAGATGGATGTTTGTTGCATTTTCATAACATTTCATACCACAGCATTTGGTCCCAAAGGGGGATGTCCAATTAGGGACGTTATGTAAAATCCCGAGGCGGGATATGATGTGATGTGATGTGATGTAATCCCGACGGAGATGTCCAATTGGGGACGTGATGTATCGGCCGACATGCATATAGGGAACACAGCATATACATAGGGACTAGTATCGCTCCTATAGGCTTATTTGAGATAATGATGTTTGAGATGATTGTGATAGGTGACTTAAGAGATGGGTGATGTTGTGTTGTGTATGTTATCTGTGTTGTGTGATGTATATGTATATATATATATATATATATATATATATATATATGCTGTACTGATGCCCCTCTCCCATATTGATGGTATATGTTTCTTATCTCCCGCTATTTTTCTGTATGTGTTGCTCTTATTTTATGGGAAGACCCCGAGGAGGAACCAGTTGCTGAAGAGCTGGACGGCATTCCTTACGAGCCTGTCGCTGGAGGACGTGCCACGGACCCTAGCCTCGAGAGGTTGGGCAATGATCGGGGCTAGCCGGAGAGCTGTCTCTTGGCTTAGTTATGTATTTTGATTTCAGTCTATACTAATATACACTACGTAGTACTTTATTACCATAGCCCTACCGATGGGGCAATGCTGTATGTAACATATTTCTTTATATTTAAAGCTGTGTACTCTGAAGCGTAGTGTGCCATTTATTGTTTTGCTTCCGCGCTAAATTTTTCGCTTCGCTTCGTTTTAATAAGGCACGCTGACGTTTATTATGCGATTAAGATTAGTTAATATCTTAGGTTTTATTGATGGGACGGCAGGTCGTCTCATTTATTGGTATCAGAGCAGTTTGATTCTAATATCGGACTGTGAGGTTTAGGAAGTATACTAGCATTGACAGTTGTATCCACATTGGGTACTAACTGTGTTAGAAGAAGGGTAGTGTGTCCGATACGCAAGTTATCGAGTGTGATAACTGTTTTATTCGTAAGGCATATGATATGTATATCTGTTGAGTGGTATTGTATGTCTTATGGATTGAAACTAACGCTTCCTTTACCAGGAAAGAATGGCCAGAGGACGTGGTAGAGGAAGGGGAGCACTAGTTGGAACCGGGAGCCCCGACAGTAGTGGGGATACCTCGGGAAGTGGGAATAACGGAGATCAGAACGAAGCAATGAGGGCCATGAGGGATTTGGCCGCTGCAATGCTGCAACAAACACAACAGAATGCTCAGTTTATGCAGCGACAGGAAGAAAGGGATGCTAGACAACAACAGCAACCGGCAGGAGGAGGTGAAGTGGTAAATACTGGACTGAATGCTTTCATGAAGGGGAATCCTCCCCAATTCCATGGGGAGTACAATCCGGAGGCTGCTGAATTATGGCTGCAAGAGATCGAGAAAGTCTTCGTTGCTATCCAATGTAGAGAGGGTAGGAAAGTTATTTATGTTGCCTTCATGCTAGTCGGGGCAGCTGAAGCATGGTGGAGGAACAAGCAGAGACTGCTAGAGACTGAAGGAAGATTGCTGACTTGGGAAGTATTCTGTGAGAGCTTCTTGGAAAAATATTTCCCAAGGAGTGTCCACCAAGAAAAAGAGAAAAAGTTCCTGAACCTGAAGCAGGACCAAAGGTCGGTGGGAGAATACACCATGAGGTTCGAGGCTCTGCTGAAATTCTCCCAGTTTTATCAAGTACAGCCGGATGAAGACTGAGTGTGCAGAAGGATCGAAGACGGACTGAGGCTCGAGCTGAAGAGGGCTATGCTGCCATTGAGCATTCGATCATTCCCCGAACTAGTAGAGAAATGTACCGTACTGAAAGGACACGATCAAGAGAAAGTTACACAAACTCCAGCAACAAGCGGTGGACCAGCCAGGAACTTTGGTCAGAAAGGTCGAGGAGGAAAGTTCCAACCAAGGGCGAAGCCTTACAGTCGCCGGAATCAGCAACCAGCAAGCTATGGAAAAGGAAATGCCAGTCAAGGGCAACCAGGATTCTCCAAGTGCTTTCGATGTGGTGGGCCGCATCAGGTGAAAGATTGTACCCAGGCACCAAACGTCAATTGTTTCCGTTGTGGCACGTGGGGCCACTATGCCAACGAGTGTCGAACGGGGGATGCTGGTAAGAGTCAAATTCAACAACAAGCCGGAAGGATTCAGAATGCTGGGATTGGACAGCAAGTGGTGGGTCAGCAGAACAGGCCACAGAGGACGGGAAGAGTGTTCGCCGTGAGAGGTTCTGAAGCCTCTCAATGTCCCGATCTGATACAAGGTAAGTGCATAGTTGAGGGGGGACTCTTATCTGTTTTATTTGATTCGGGGGCTACACATTCCTTTATTTCTTTGGCGTGTATGGATCATTTGAAATTACATGTTTCAGCCTTACCATATGATTTGACTATTTCTACACCTACTGGTGATTCCCTGACAACTCTATTTGTCTGCTTAAAATGCCCGGTTATGTTAGAAAACCAGACTTTTCTTGTGGACCTAGTCTGTCTTGAAATAGACAGATGCAAACACTAGAAGGGGGTTGAATGGTGTTTGACAAATTTATGCGGAATTTAGAAACTTTTTCGCAAGCACAGACGGGTTGTAATAGACGAGTAAACACAGACAGGTCAATCAGACTGATAACTCGTCTGAAGATTTTCACACAAAACACACAATCATGCAAGATAAGAAAATTTTTGATAAACACAATTATAAACCCCTTTAGTGAGATGATAGTTAAGACAAATAATCAAACTAACGAGTTAAGGGAAAGAGAGATCACTCAGCAGGTTTTATCCTGGTTCACCCCTTAACAATGAGGCTACGTCCAGTCCTTGGCAGCACCAAGTTTTCTCACTATAACTGATTTAGGTTACAGGACAGACAAGTATTATTTTCACACCTAGCCTCTTCAGGCTTCAAACGAGTATTGTTTTCACACCTATCCTCTCCAGGCTCCAGACAAGTATTATTTACACACTTAGCCTCTTCAGGCTCAGACGGGTTTGTTTGAGAGAAGTTGTAAAAAGATTACACTTTGCAAGTCTTTCACAAGCACTCAGACGAGTGTATTAAATGTGAAGTTCTAAAAGACTGCGTAATAACTTCAAAATAATTGAAGAATAAATGATGAAAGAATGAAGATATAAATACACAGAGTAATTGCTCTTGATTGCTTTGATCGTTCTCTTGTCTACTGGAATCTTCAAAGTCTTCTTCATTAAATAGGCTTCAAAATTTTAAAGCCGTTAGACACAAGGTCTAAAGTCTTGGCTTCTTGCAGATCTTCAATAAATGCAATAGAGTCGTTCTGATCAACCATTAAAGCATAGGCAACTTCGCTTGTTCTCCCTCATCAGAGTGATACAGACTTCTGATATACCTTTGGTCTCAGCAGGTCTGTATACGTGCTTTTTGTTTGCAGAGGGAAGACTTTCCCTTTTGGTGTAAGATGCAGTTGTGTTCAGGCAAAGCACTTTGTTGAAGTTCCTTATCAGAGTCGAGACAGCTTTCATCCAATGTATTCTTTAACGTTAGTCTTTGGACGGATGAGTAGCTTCATTAGATGGGTTGACTCTTTAACAAAGAGATGACGTCAGTTGCAAAGTCTTTTAGACGGGTGAGTCTTCCTTTGATCATACGATTGAAGACTTCATTAGACGAGTGAACTTCTCTTAGTTCAGACGAGTGAACCTCTCTTAGTTCAGACGAGTGAACCTTAGCTAGTTCAGACGAGTGAACTTATCTCAGTTCACGAGTGAACTTTAGTTAGTTCAGACGTGTGAACTTAAGCTAGTTCAGACGTGTGAACAGTTCATATAAACGCTTAATGTTATAATCTGCACACTAAGTAGACGAGTTAAATACCACAGACGGGTTTAATTAAATCATTGAATAACTGTTTTAATCTCATCAAAACTAAGGTAAATGCACATCAGACATTTGGAGACTCAACAATCTCCCTCTTTTTGATGATGACAAAACATGTTAAATGATTTAATGAACTTAAGAAAATTCACATAAACCAGTCATGTATATGATTAGTCAGATTAAAACATTGTTCCATAATTATAACATACTCAGACAGATAAGCATTTAACTTTTTATCTTAGTCTTATCTTAGTATTTTCTCCCCCTTTTGACATTATCAAAAGCAATAGAATATAGACAGAGAGAAAAGAAAAGATACATCATATTTAGATAAACATTTGTTCATATCAGACAGTTGTAACATAAACATTTTTCATTTAACTTTCTCCCCCTTTTGTCATAATCAAAAAAGAGAAACAGAGGAGGTAATTACATTTAAACCATCATTGGCTGTGTACAAGGAAAAAAAAAATTACACATAAGTGTTAAAAAGATCAAAAAGAGCTTCTACTCTAGCTTCTAAAACAGTTCTAGCTCTTCTTTCTGAAGCAAGATCTTGGTGAGCAGCTTTTACCAAGGTCCTGAGAGATGCTACTTCAAAAAGCAAAGCTTGAAGATCTCGTCTGGGCACAGGAATGTGATCAGCAGAGTCATCAGAATGCCAGGGAAGAACATAGACAGATGGTGCAGAAGGGATAGATAAGGCTTTCGAAATCCGGGGAAAGAAGCATAAGTGAAGATTGCGATAGAAGATAAAGGGTAGAAAGGTGATCTTATGGAAGGAATCATCAGAGGAGTTAGAGAATGAGTGAAGAGGGAAGAAGACGAAACGAGAGAGAAATAAAGAGAGTGATTTAGAAAAACGTACGGATGGAGATTTTAAAAAGGAAAAAGAACGGTTTAGATTTAAAATAAGACAAAAACATCCACGTACACATTTTGCCTCAGATAATGAAACGACACTTAAAAGAAAATGAAATAGCCATTTAAAAAGAATTTTTTAAAAGAAGAGCGAATAACTCATAAGGTCAGACGATTAAACATAGACGGGTATCATAAACACTCATCAGACAGGTTATTCAGCAAGGCAATGCATATTCAAGTTGTCTCTTATACACTTAAACCTATCCTCAGCTAATGGTTTTATAAAGATATCAGCCCATTTATTTTTAGTTTTAACAAACTTAACATCAAATATACCATTTTGAACATAATCTCTTATGAAGTGATGTTTGATTTCTATGTGCTTAGCCTTAGAATGTTGTATGGGATTCTTAGTTAATCAAATAGCATTAGAATTATCACACCAGATAGGTATATTATGCTCAAATATAGAGTAATCTTCTAGTTGATGTTTTACCCATAATAGTTGTGAGCAGCAACTTGCAGCAGAGACATATTCTGCTTCTGCAGTTGAGAGGGCGATAGTCGTCTGTCTTTTGCTTGACTAGGAGACTAAGTTTGCTCCAATGAAGTGACATCCTCCACTGGTGCTTTTCCTTTCAAGTGTATCTCCAGCAAAGTCAGCATCACAAAAGCTAACTAATCTGTAATCTTGTGTTCTCAAATACATTAAACCAAGATTAGTGGTTCCAAGCAAATATCTAAAGATTCTTTTAACAGCCTTAAGATGAGATTCTTTGGGATCAGATTGGAATCTAGCACACATACAGACACTAAATTGAATATCAGGTCTGCTAGATGTTAAATAAAGAAGAGATCCAATCATACTTCTGTAGACAGTTTGGTCTACCTTTTTACCTTCATCATCTTTGCTTAGATTAGCATTAGTTTGCATTGGAGTTTTCATGATCTTTGAGCTATCCATTTTGTACTTCTTTAGAATCTCCTTGATGTACTTTTGTTGATGGATGTAGATTCCATCATACGTCTGCTTGATTTGCAGTCCAAGGAAGAACTTCAATTCTCCCATCATGCTCATTTCAAATTCTGCTTGCATCAACTTAGAGAATTCTTTGCACAATTTTTCATTAGTAGCTCCAAAAATAATATCATCAACATATATTTGAACTACTATGAAGTTATCTTTTGAGCGTTTCTTAAACAAAGTTGTATAAACTTTTCCTCTTATAAAACCATTATTCATAAGAAAAGAACTAAATCTGTCAGACCATGCTCCAGGCGCTTGTTTAAACCATATAAAGCCTTTTTAAGTTTGAAAACATAATCTGGTTTTTCATTATCTTCAAAACCAGGAGGTTGTTTAACATAAACTTCTTCTTCAATTATTCCATTTAAAAAAGCACTTTTTACTTCCATTTGAAATAGAGTAATTTGATGTTGTGCAGCATATGACATGAGTATGCGAATAGCTTCTATTCTAGCTACAGGTGCAAAAGTCTTAGTATAGTCAATACCTTCTTGTTGGTTGTAGCCTTGAGCTACTAACCTTGCTTTGTTTCTGACAACTTTGCCATCTTCATCTAGCTAGTTTCTGAAAACCCATCTTGTTCCAATAACAGACTTATCTGTTGGTTTGGAGACAAGTTTCCAGACCTCATTCCTTTTGAACTGATTAAGTTCCTCTTGCCACACTTTCATCTTCAAGAGCTTCCTCAATATGCCTTGGTTCAATTTCAGATAAAAAGGCCATATTACTTGACTCTCTTAAGACAGATCCGGTTCTAACACCTTCAGAGGGACTTCCAATGATAAGATCTTCAGGATGATGAGCTTTGAACTTCCAGTCTCTTCTGAGATCATCATTTTGATGTTGATCTGACTGATGACTCGTCTGCTCCACTTGTCTGATAGATTCCTCAGCAGACTCAGTTTTTGATACGTCTGGCTGTTGACTCGTCTGCTGGGTAAGATCAAGTCCTGCAAGATCATCTCCTAGATCTGATAGTTCCCTATCAGTCTTTAGATTATCATTGAATTTTACATGAATAGATTCCTCAACAACATAGGTCCTAGAGTTAAAACTCTATATGCTTTAGACACTTCAGAATATCCAATGAAGATACCTTTGTCTACCTTGGAATCAAACTTTCCAAGTTGATCCTTGGTATTTAAGATGAAGCATTCACATCCAAATGCATGGAAATAAGATATGTTGGGTTTTCTACCTTTTCACAATTCATAAGGAGTCTTCTTTAGGATAGACCTTATAAGTATTCTATTTTGCACATAACATGCAATGTTTACTGCTTCAGCCCAGAAGTACTTTGGGAGATTATTTTCATTGAGCATTGATCTAGCCTTCTTTTGCAGAGATCTGTTCTTTCTTTCAACCACTCCATTTTGTTGTGGAGTTCTTGGTGCAAAGAAGTTGTGAGAGATTCCATTCTCTTCACAGAACAGTTTGAATTGCTCATTTTCAAATTCTCCCCCATGATCACTTCTAAGGGTAGAAATACAGAAACCTTGCTCATTTTGTACTTTCTTACAGAATACAAAGAAGGCCTTAAAAGACTCATCCTTGTGGGTTAAGAAAAGTACCCAAGTAAATCTAGAATAGTCATCAACAATGACAAATCCATATTTCCTTCCAGCTAAACTGGCAACACTAACTGGTCCAAACAGATCCATGTGTAACAACTGAAGAGGTCTAGTGGTTGATACAATGTTTTGTGATTTGAAACTTGATTTTACTTGTTTACCTCTCTGACATGCATCACATAAAACATCTTTCTTGAAACTAATATCAGGCAATCTTCTCACAAGGTTATCCTTTTTCAATTTCGAAATAAGTTTCATACTAGCATGTCCTAGTTTCTTATGCCATAACCATTTTTCATTCTCTTTAGACATCAGACAGGTTACACTTTGATCTGAGAGTTCAGTTAGCTCAATCTTATAAAGATTTTGCTGTCTATTAGCTGAAAAGAGGGTCTTGCCACTCCAGTCTTTGACTATGCATTCATTCTTAGTGAAGGAGACATCAAATCCACTATCACATAATTGACTTATGCTAAGTAAATTGTGTCTTAGTCCTTCAACCATAAGCACATTTGAGATAGAGGGAAGAGGGGGTTTACCACCAATTGTACCAACACCAATTACTCTTCCTTTTTGATTGCCTCCAAAGGCAACAAATCCACCATTCTTAGACTGGAGGTCTTGGAACATAGACCTTTCTCCTGTCATATGTCGCGAGCAGCCACTGTCCAGGTACCAGTAGAGGCGTCTGCTTTGTCCTATTAAGGATGTCTGCAACAGAAATTATTTTATCTTTAGGTACCCATATTTTTCTGGGTCCTTTTCTGTTAGTTCTAGGAGTCTGTGAAGACTTCCTCTTCTTCATGTGAAAACACTTAGACATAACATGTCCAGCTTTTCCACAGAAGTTACAGGCGGGTCTAAGTCTAACTGGAATGGGTTTAACATAGACAGTTGAAGATTTTGTTGATACTTTATGATCAGCTTGATGATCATATCCAATGCCTTCTTTGTTAAGAGAGTGTCTCTGACATCCTAGCAGTTTTGTCAGACTATCTCTGCCATTAACAAATCTAGCAAGATCAGAAGTGAGCTCCTTCACTTTCTGTTGAAGTGTGACCACTTCTTCAGAATGTGATGTTTCACTTGAGATCGAAGCTTCATCAGACTTTTCAGTCCTCAGCTGGCTATTCTCTTTGGCCAGCATTTCACACTCTTGAGATTTTTGTTTATGCTCACTAAGGAGTTTAACATAATCTCTCTTGAGGGATTTGAAGGCCTTAGATAAGCCTTTGGATTCCTCTACCAGCTCATCATAAGCATCATGCAATTCCTCAAGTTCAAAATGTACCTCAGTTTCAGGTTCTGAATCTGTATTGGCCATCAGAAAGAGATTGGCTTCCTCTTCTGTCTCTTCTCCTTCATGTGTGACAGATAAGGAGTCCCACATTTCTTTAGCAGAATCACAAGCACATACCTTTTCAAACTCTTCTGGACTGAGAGCACAGATTATAGCATATCTGGCTTTATGGTTTAGATCCCATCTTGTCTTTTCTGCAGGTGTCCACTAAGCCTTAGGCTTGTCTGAGCCATCATTACCCATACATCAGAATTTGTTGCCAAGATGAACCAGTGAAACATTTCTTTCCAGTAGTTGTAGTTTACACCATCGAAGAAAGGGGGTCTGGTTATAGAGCCTCCTTTAGGTTGGGGGTTCCCACTTGAGCTTGCTCTAGAATACATTGTCTATTCTTCAGGATCTTTTCTCTACACTGTTAGGTGCTCAACCCAGAGGCTGAGCTTTGATACCAACTGAAATAGACAGATGCAAACACTAGAAGGGGGTTGAATAGTGTTTGAAAAATTTATGCGGAATTTAGAAACTTTTTCGCAAGCACAAACGGGTTGTAATAGACGAGTAAACACAGACAGGTCAATCAGACTGATAACTCATCTGAAGGTTTTCACAGAAAACACACAATCATGCAAGATAAGAAAATTTTTTATAAACACAATTATAAACCCCTTTAGTGAGATGATAGTTAAGACAAATAATCAAACTACAGAGTTAAGGGAAAGAGAGATCACTCAGCAGGTTTTATCCTGGTTCACCCCTTAACAATGAGGCTACGTCCAGTCCTTGGCAGCACCAAGTTTTCTCACTATAACTGATTTAGGTTACAGGACAGACAAGTATTATTTTCACACCTAGCCTCTTCAGGCTCTAGACGAGTATTGTTTTCACACCTAGCCTCTCCAGGCTCCAAACAAGTATTATTTGCACACTTAGCCTCTTCAGGCTCAAACGGGTTTGTTTGAGAGAAGTTGTAAAAAGATTACACTTTACAAGTCTTTCACAAGCACTCAGACGAGTGTATTAAATGTGAAGTTCTAAAAGACTGCGTAATAACTTCAAAATGATTGAAGAATAAATAATGAAAGAATGAAGATATAAATGCACAGAGTAATTGCTCTTGATTGCTTTGATCGTTCTCTTGTCTACTGGAATCTTCAAAGTCTTCTTCATTAAATAGGCTTCAAAATTTTAAAGCCGTTAGACACAAGGTCTAAAGTCTTGGCTTCTTGCAGATCTTCAATAAATGCAATAGAGTCGTTCTGATCAGCCATTAAAGCATAGTCAACTTCGCTTGTTCTCTCTCATCAGAGTGATACAGACTTCTGATATACCTTTGGTCTCAGCAGGTCTGTATACGTGCTTTTTGTTTGCAGAGGGAAGACTTTCCCTTTTGGTGTAAGATGCAGTTGTGTTCAGGCAAAGCACTTTGTTGAAGTTCCTTATCAGAGTCGAGACAGCTTTCATCTAATGTATTCTTTAACGTTAGTCTTTGGACGGATGAGTAGCTTCATTAGACGGGTTGACTCTTTAACAAAGAGATGATGTCAGTTGCAAAGTCTTTTAGACGGGTGAGTCTTCCTTTGATCAGATAGTTGAAGACTTCATTAGACAAGTGAACTTCTCTTAGTTCAGACGAGTGAACCTCTCTTAGTTCAGACGAGTGAACCTTAGCTAGTTCAAACGAGCGAACTTATCTGAGTTCAGACGAGTGAACTTTAGTTAGTTCAGATGTGTGAACTTAAGCTAATTCAGACATGTGAACAGTTCATATAGACGCTTAATGTTATAATCTGCACACTAAGTAGACGAGTTAAATACCACAGACGGGTTCAATTAAATCATTGAATAACTGTTTTAATCTCATCAAAACTAAGGTAAATACACATCAGACATTTGGAGACTCAACATGTCTACCTATGCAGCAAATTGATATTATCTTAGGCATGGATTGGCTTTCGGCCAACCATGTAGTACTAGACTGTTCAAATAAAACCCTTTGTTTTTCCAAGCAATCTGGATCATTGCCTGCCAGTGATAGTGTATCGGGAGGAGTACAATCAGGAGAGTGCATGGTGCTGTTTTCTTTGGAAGCCGAAGAGACTCCAAGTCTTGATGCTTTGCCGGTGGTGCGTGAGTTTCCAGATATTTTCCTGGATGATGTGCCAGGATTACCACCCAAGAGGGAGGTAGAGTTCGCAATCGATCTTACACCCGGAGCCGGACCGATTTCGATAGCACCCTATCAAATGTCCCTAACAGAGAAGCAACTGGACGACATGCTGCAAAAGGAGTTTGTAAGACCGAGTGTTTCTCCATGGGGAGCACCTGTACTGTTCGTCAAGAAGAAGGACGGCAGTTCAAGGTTGTGTGTGGACTACAGACAACTCAACAAGGTGACGATCAGGAATAAATACCCGTTACCAAGGATTGACGATCTTATGGACCAATTAAGGGGAGCAATGGTATTTTCTAAGATTGATCTGAGATCCGGTTATCATCAGATAAGGGTGAAGGAAGATGATATACCGAAGACGACTTTCAAGAGTCGGTACTGGTACTACGAGTATCTAGTTATGCCTTTTGGTGTGACTAATGCTCCTGCGGTGTTCATGGATTATGTGAATAGAATCTTCAGACCGTACCTTGATAATTTTGTCGTTGTTTTTATCGATGACATCCTTATCAACTCCTTAGACAAGGAAGAGCATCAACAGCATTTGAGGGTTGTACTTCAAGTTCTTAAGGATAGACAACTATATGCCAAGTTTTCGAAGTGCGATTTCTGGTTGGAGGAGGTACAATTCCTTGGACATGTGATAAACAAGGATGGTATAGCAGTAGATCCTGCAAAGGTAAAAGCTGTGGTTAAATGGGAAAGCCCGAAGACGGTAACCGAGATAAGAAGCTTTCTCTGGTTAACAGGATACTACAGAAGGTTTATCGAGGGATTCTCGAAGATTGTGTTACCTCTGACGCAATTAACGATGAAAGGAAAAGCGTATGAATGGACAAAAGAGTGTGAGGCTAGTTTGCAAGAGCTAAAAGGGAGGCTAACTACATCTCCGGTACAAGTCTTGCCAAATCCATCAACGTCGTTCGATGTGTACTGTGACGCATCGTATCAAGGTTTGGGTTGCATGCTCATGCAAGAAAGGAAAGTGGTAGCCTATGCTTCCAGACAACTAAAAGTGCACGAACGGAATTACCCAACCCATGACCTAGAGTTGGCTGCAATAGTGTTTTCATTGAAGATATGGAGACACTATCTCTATGGCGCTAAATTCAGTGTGTTTAGCGACCATAAAAGTTTAAAGTATTTGTTCGACCAAAAGGAGTTGAACATGCGGCAGAGGAGATGAATGGAATTCATAAAGGATTATGAATTTGATCTACAGTACCACCCAGGAAAGGCCAACGTGGTGGGAGATGCATTAAGTCGGAAATCTTTGCATATGTCCGCTATGATGATGAAAGAACTAGATCTGCTGGAACAGTTCAGGAATCTGAACCTGGACGTAGAGTTATCCAGAGATAAGATAAGTTTAGGAATGGTCACTATCACTAGCGACTTTCTGAACTTGATCTGGAAAAAGCAAGGAGAAGATCAGTACCTACAGGAAAAGAATCAGATGGTAGAAGAAGGAAAGACTTCAGATTTCAAGAAGGGTACTGATGGAATCCTGAAGTTTGGAGATAGGATATGTGTGCCTAAGGATAGCGAAGTTAGGAACATGATCTTGGAAGAGACGCATAAGAGTAAGCTAAGTTTTCATCCCGGATTTACCAAGATGTACCAGGACCTAAAGGGAATGTTTTGGTGGCCTGGGATGAAGAAGGAAATAGCAGAATATGTCCAATCCTGTCTGGTGTGTCAAAAGGCAAAGATTGAACACCAGAAACCAGCAGGGTTATTGTAACACCCCGATTTTATTAATCTTTTTATTTAACTAGTATTTTAAGTAATTGTATTTTATTAGAGGGTCTAGAAAATTAAATAAATTATTCTGAGGCCATAGTCACGCTCTACACTATCGTAGGAAGCTATGGTTAAGTTTTGGGTCGAAAACTCAGACGGAGCCCGGTCTGCGTTTTTCCTTGACAGTAGTGCTTTACTACTATCGAGACCTAATTTGGACCCGCGAACGAGACAGTTAGTCTTAGAATCACGTTTCCTACATTTTCGAAAAAGTTCGTCCTGACGTCCGAAAATAAAAATAATATTTTTATAGTAGGGAAGAAAATCGATCGGGTAGACGATTCGAGTTGTCTTAGGGTTTTTCAAGAACCTTAAGCCAATGATTTTCATAGCAGGGCTATGTTAAATAATTTGGGGACTCCTACAAATGTCGTGAGGATTATCAAATTATCGGTACGTGAATTGACCAAATTACCCTTGGTTAGCTTTTACTAATTACCTACTATTACTTTTACCTTTCTTAAACCTTAAGTCACCTAATACAACACTATTCTTCACTCACTTTTCTCTCATTCTCGCTGGACCTCTCTCTCCCCCTGACTTCTCCCTTCTTCTTTCTTCTTCTTCTTCCTTCTTCTTCTTTCTTCTTCCTTCTTCCTTCTTCTTCCTCCATTTTCAACTTCAATTTTCTCAAGCTTCCTCAAGCTTTTTCAAGAACGTTTGTGAAGCAAAGTTGCTCCTATTATCCTCCTCTATCACCTAAAAGGTATAGATTTCATCCTTGAGCTCTCAATCTTTATTTTCTCCATTTATTTTCATGAATTTCAATTTCTAGATCTAAAATTCAAAAATCTCTAGAAAATTGTAGAAAAATCATTTTGAGACCAAACCAATTCCTATGAGCTAGTATCATCCCCTACTATCATAATCCAAGAGCTTGTGATGAAATAAAATATCTAGCCTATTTATCTTTTAAGGGCCGAATGTATGGGATTTTGGGGGAAAATGGGTTTTTGTTCTTTGTTCTTGATTCCACATGTTGCATCCCTTAAACATGTAATCCAAGTGATTAGGAGGCCAAATCAAACTCTCAGCTATTTTTTATGGTGATGGCCGAAACCCTACCTTGTGAGTTTAAGGGGTTTTGGTTCAAATCTTTGATAATTGATCATTGATTATGCATTAGGTATGCTTAAGGGTCATTGATCCAAGAGTTGGTAGAATTTCAATATCCCTAGCCTATGTAATTAATTAAGGGCAGTAGCTAATCCTAGAGATTAGGTAGTTTATGGTTTCATTATTTTAATTTCTGGTTGTGTTTTACTGTATAGAATCCGACAGGACACGAAAGCTCGATCGCGCACTCGATTGACTGCTGCGGAGTCGCATTCGGAATCTCTCGGGAAAATCACAAAGGTGGGGGAAAGAACCACAATATCGTCGGGGAGGCAAGCTTTAAATAATATATATTGATATGCTTAGGGCGACCCAAACCCTACTAGAGGTCGTTTGACCGTTAGGTTGATTTTACCGTATATCAAGGATGTATGTTCTGTGATTGGTATTCAATGTGATATATGTGATATATGTTATGCTTTCTATATGCTTATGATTGATTAAACATGATTTATCTGTAAGTTGATTTTGATGTTGTGTATATGCTGTTGTGACTGTTGATGTCTGAGTAGAACTAGACAGTGATTTATGAGAAATCGGGTGATGAATGTGTGGTGAGAAAGTCGAGGTTATATGTATATATATATATATATATATATATATATATATATATATATATATATATATATATATATATATATATATATATATATCGTAGTGCTCAACCTAGTGATATAGTTGATCTGATGTTGTTGTGATGTGAGTTGATGCCCGGTTGAACCGGATGAAAGTTGGTCGTGGTTGTATATAAGTCGTGGTTGAGACACCAAGTGTTATTCCTGATATGAGTCGGTGAAATTCATGTTGCATAGTTGTTCTTCATCACTGTGTTGGCATACGGGCGATTTCGATCTTGCCTGCGGGGAGATGGTCGTACCGATTAGTTTGGCGTAGGGGCGATTTCGATCTTACCTACGGGGAGGTGGTCGTACCCGTTAGAAGAATTGTAAACGGAAGGGCGCATATCTCGACCTAGCCTGCGGGCGGGGGGATATGTCGTTACCGAAAGTTGAGTTGTTAACGAACGGACGAATGCTCCGACCTAGCCTGCGGGCGGGGGAACATGTCGTTACTGTAAGTTGCGTTGTTGACGGGCGAATATTCCGACATGGCCTATAGGCGGGGGAATATGTCGTATCCATGAGACGATTTGGGCCTGCGGGCTTTAGACCGAACCCTACTTTATGGGGGTGGCATAGTGATGATTGGGACACCTTGATCCGTTAGGGATGTCGCGTCGTGATCGCGTCCATATAGTCATTAGTTGCATGAGTGTGAGGGACAGTAGTTAAGGGAAAAATTATTCGGAAGTCGTTTGGTTGTAACTGTCGTGTTTGTGAGTGTGCTATCCATATACGTTATTTATATCGCTGTTTTTCCCATGTATGGCATATTACTGTTTCTTATCCCCTATACTTTTCTATGTTGTATTTTTTTTGTTCTCGACAGTACGAGAAGACCCTGATGAGGAGTTTCAAGAGGAGATTGACGGAATACCTGTTGAGCCTGATGCCGGCGGGAGAGCCTCGGATCCCAATGCTGGGGGACCTTGAACGCCAAGAGATTAAGTCGAAGTGCATTTTTGTTCTGATGCTATGTTTTTAGTTTTTATTTATTTCGTACTCTAAAGTATTTTTATATTTGGTATCAGTGTTGTAGGCTCTACTGATGGAGCCAATACTATTATGTATATATACTTTTATTATGGTATCAGTATGTATTGTATATTTTAATATTTCCGCAAATTTTATATTACTGCGCTACGCTATAATACTAATAATTATAAGTGGGGTCACCAATGGGACCTCCTAGGAAGGGGTTGTCTCAGTTATTGCAATCACTGGACGCCCCAGAATGGAAATGGGATAGCGTTGCAATGGATTTTGTTTCCGGACTACCAAGGACGCAAAAGAGGTGCGATGCAATTTGGGCAATCGTTGACAGGCTTACAAAATGTGCTCATTTCTTGCCGATCAACCAAAGATATTCTTTGGAAAGATTAACCCACATATACATCAAGGAAGTGGTAAGATTGCATGGAGTACCTTCGAGTATAATTTCAGACAGGGATCCGAGATTTACTTCTAGGTTTTGGCAGAGTTTAAATGGTGCTTTCGGAACTAAACTCAGAATGAGTTTAGCTTACCATCCACAAACGGATGGTCAGTCTGAAAGAACGATTCAATCGTTGGAGGATCTTTTAAGAGCATGTGTTTCGGAAAACACAGGAAGTTAGGACGAATTCCTTCCATTGATTGAATTCACATACAACAATAATTTCCACTCGAGTATTAGCATGGCGCCATACGAGGCACTGTATGGACGAAAGTGCAGAACACCGCTCTGTTGGTATGAAACCGGGGAGAATTAGTCGATAGGACCAGAGATGGTGCAGCGAACGACGGAGCAAGTTAAGAAAATTCGGGAAAAGATGAAAGTCTCACGGGATCGACAAAAGAGCTACAGTGACAAGAGGAGGAGACCTTTGGAGTTCCAGGAAGGCGATCATGTCTTTATGAGAGTCACTCCAAGGACTGGAATCGGCAGAGCAATCAAATCCAGAAAGCTTACACCTAGATTCATTGGACCATTTCAAATTCTTCGCCGAATTGGTCCAGTTGCCTACCAAATTGCCTTACCTCCCAACTTATCCAATATTCACAATGTATTCCATGTATCCCAACTCAGAAAATACCATCCTGATCCATCACACGTGATAGAGCCCGAATCAATCCAGGTAAGGGAGAACTTAGAATACGAAGCATTGCCTGTACGGATTGAAGATACGAGGATGAAAGAACTCCGCGAGAAGCAGATTCCCTTAGTCAAGGTCATATGGGATGCTACAACAGGAGATGCCACCTGAGAACGTGAAGAGGATATGCAACAGCAATATCCACATCTATTCTAAGGTACGACGACGAATTTCGAGGACGAAATTCTTTTTAAGGGAGTAGTAATGTAACACCCCGTTTTTCTTAAAAAGCTTTAAAAGCTTTCTAAATTTAATTAATCAGTATTCTTGTGTTTGTATTTTATTAAAGCGTCTAGAGAGTGAAATAAATTAATCCGAGACCATAGTCACGCTCTATGTTATCGTAGGAAGCTATGGTTAAATTTTGGTCAAAAAACTCAGACGGAACCAGGTCTGCATTTTACACTGACAGTATTATTTTACTGCTCAGAAGACCTAATTTTGACTCGTGAATGAAACCATTAGGTTTTAAACTAAATTGCGAACGTTACTGGCGATTTTGAAAACTTTCAAAATATATAAGTTTTCACGACTTTCTTGGGGCGAAATACTAAATCGTGAAAGTAACGTGGCTAAAAACGGATGAACATGAAGTCACAACGCCTAGGAAGGCGTGCCTGTGACTCATTACTGTCATCATTACTTTTCTAGAAAATATCTAGATATTTATAAAATTAGAAAATATCTGAACGCGAAAAGACCAAAATGCCCCTGGTCTTTTTCCTAAAGGACGTTTACGTCCCTAAAATATATAAGATTTTGATGACCTCACCCTCCCTCTCTCTCTTATTTTCGTGCCTATCTCTCTCCTCTCTCCATTCACTTTCTTCTTCTTCTTCCTTTTTCTTCATTTTTCTTTCCTTCCTTCACCTCCATTTTTCTCAAGCTTCCACAAGGATTTTCAATCAAGTTTGTGAAGCAAAGTTGATCCTCTCATCCTCCTCTATCACCTAGGAGGTATAGACTTCACTTTTGAGCTCTCAATCTTCATTTTTCTCCATTGAAGTTCATAGTTTCAAGTTTATGCTTCAAACTTCAAAAATCTCTAGAAAATTGTAGGAAAATCATTTTGAGGCCAAACCACTTTCTATGAGCCAGTACCATCCCCTAATATCATAATCCAAGAGAATGAAATCAAATAAGCTCTCTAACCTATTTATCTTTTCAAGTCCGAATGGGTGAGTTTTTGGGGGGAAAATGGGTTTTTGTTCTTTGTTCTTGATTTCACCTATTTCATTCCTTAATCATGTAATCCAAGTGATTAGGAAGCTAAATCCATCTTCCACCTATTTTTTTGGGTGGTGGCCGAAACTCCAAATTTTTGGTTTAAGGGGTTTTGGTTCAAATCTTTGATAATTGATCACGGGTTATGTCTTAGGTATGCTTAAGGATCATTAATCCAAGAGTTGGTAGAATTTCAACATCTCTAGCCTATTTTAAAAATAGGGGCAGCAGCCTAGTCCTAAGGTTAGGGGAGTTTTTGATTTAACGGTACTGCTTTCTGACTTTATTCTGTTATATAGAATCGGACAGGACTCGAACATCCGACAGCGCACCTGACTGACAGCTGCGGAGTCGTAGCCGGAGTTGCACGAGGAAATCACTAAGGTGGGAAGAAAGAACTAATATCATCGGGAAGGCAAGCATAGTATAGAATATATATATATATATATATATATATATATATATATATATATATATATATTGTGTAGGGGAACCCTAAAACCCTACTAGAGGTTGAGCCCGGATAAAGTGCCTAGACCCTAGGTTTAGGTACCTTTGGGCTATCACCGCTAAGTTGATATTATGAATGATGAGACTGATCGAGGTTGATTGTGTTGAATTATTTAATTGATTACCTGTTGATTTTATTTTGGTGAACTGTCTGTTTGATGAATTATTACTTGAATTTATGATAACTATACTGGAAAGATCTTCTGTTGCGATATATATTGTGATTGGTTGGTTGAGTGTTGATGAGAGTATGGTGAGCGTTGATGTTGTTCGGATTGATATCGTTGTGGTCCCGACCATGAAGCTGTGGCTCATAGACGCAAGGCGTCATGATGCTGATGTTGATGCTGATGTGATGTTGATGATGATGTGATGATTGATGTTGACGTTGATGTGATGCGATGTGTCGTGATCGTGGATGAGTGTTTCGGCGTGAGGTTCCGATATCAACCTGCGATGGATGTTTGTTGCATTTTCATAACATTTTATACCACAGCATTTGGTCCCAAAGGGGGATGCCCAATTGGAGACGTTACGTAAAATCCCGAGGCGGGATATGATGTGATGTGATGTGATGTAATCCCGACGGAGATGTCCAATTGGGGACGTGATGCATCGGCCGACATGCATATAGGGAAGACAGCATATACATAGGGACTAGTATCCCTCCTATAGGCTTATTTGAGAGAATGATGTTTGAGATGATTGTGATGGATGACTTAAGAGATGGGTGATGTTGTGTTGTATATGTTATCTGTGTTGTGTGAAGTATATATATATATATATATATATATATATGCTGTACTGATGCCCCTCTCCCATATTGATGGGATATGTTTCTTATCTCCCGCTATTTTTCTATATGTGTTGCTCTTATTTTATGGGAAGACCCCGAGGAGGAACGAGTTGCTGAAGAGCTGGACGGCATTCCTTACGAGCCTGATGCTGGAGGACGTGCCACGGACCCTAGCCTCGAGAGGTTGGACAATGATCGAGGCTAGCCGGAGAGCTGTCTCTTGGCTTAGTTATGTATTTTGATTTCAGTCTGTACTAATATACACTACGTATTACTTTATTACTATAGCCCTACCGATGGGGCAATGCTGTATGTGACATATTTCTTTATATTTAAAGCTGTGTACTCTGAAGCGTAGTGTGCCGTTTATTGTTTTGCTTCCAAGCTAAATTTTCCGCTTTGCTTCGTTTTAATAAGGCATGCTAACGTTTATTATGCGATTAAGATTAGTTAATATCTTAGGTTTTACTGATGGGACGGCGGGTCGTCTCACCTAGAATAATATATACTCGGCTGCCCTTATTCTTACTCATTCTGCTCTTCTTATTCGACTATCGCCTAACCATGCTTACTCGGTTGACCATTAATCAACATCTACCGAGTGGACATTTTTCTGGAGATAACACTTGCCCCCTTGCATCCTTTATTCTAGCTGTTAGACAGAATGAAGGATGTAACCATTTTCTCGAGCTCCACAAAATACTCCTTGCCCTTACAACTTCGCAACAGTCATATCACTAGGTAACGGCTCTTTTCCTACGTAACTACTCCCGCTATAAAATCAACCGTATGCCCACTTCAACCGATTACTGTTACTTTTGCAATCATTCCTCTCTCTTCCTAAAATCTTCTTTCTTTCGTCAACCAAGAAAATCACCATGTTTGATTCCAACTGCAACCGTAGCCATTACTCTTATGGCGGTGATGAGAAAATTCAAGAATCTTCATTCGAAATCCCTTCACTCCAAGAATCGCCTCAAGAGTCTGAAAGCCCACAAATTGAAAACACCACCACTTTCCTTCGTGTTCGCCAGAATTCGTATACCATAAAACCTTGTACCTTTGATATTAATGAGGGAAAACTCTTTCTGGAAGACGTTCTCGCTCCCAGTACTTTTTCTCTCCCTATAGCATGCGACTGGTTCACCATTCGCAGATGCCCTTCGGATTTTCGTATATGGCCCCGTCTGACCCAATCTTACTCCAATTGGCTTAGAAGGGTATCGAACAACAGCGAAAAAGAGTGGAAATCTTGGGGAATTTACAACATCATAATGCTCTCTCAGTACGATGTCCCCTTCAATGTTGAGCTGATCTTTGGCTTTATGGGTTTCTAGGCAACATCGATCAATGGATTTATATTCCCTTTTGGCATGGCTGGCCTAACCTTGCTAGATGTAGCTTCCATCACCGGCCTACCAATGCAAGGGGACGAACTTCCCTCTCTTCATCTTTCAACTGTTCTCGATTTGGGAATCAAATTTTCTCATAGGGAAGCCACCTACTCCACTTTCCTATCGGCTAACGTCCAATCGACTGGAGCAGTCTCGGATGAAGAGCATAATGCTTTTCTACTCTATTGGCTGTGTAAGTACTTCATATGTACTAACTCCTGCCAAATAGTACAAGAATATTCTGCTTTCGTATCTTATATCATTTCAAGGAATCGGCTAGCCTTGGGCCCTTTATTCCTTTCTTTGTTGTACCGAGGATTATTTGTTTTTCGTGAGTGGCTAATGAAGAAAGGCAATCCAGATAAAAATCCTGGCCCGCTATGGTTCCTTCAACGGTGGATTCTTCATTATATCCCCGAATTTATTGATCCCACTTTTAATCCAGCAACTCTTCCTGCTCGTCCTGCCATCCTAGGTCAACATTTACAACTAATACCTCCTGCCCCCAAATCAGCTTTTGACATAGTCAATATACTTCTCACTACAACCAGGTCCTCATCAGAACTCAATAAAGTCTTCCCAACAAAGATTGGCCCTAAATGGATATTCACAATCCCAGACAAAATCTTTAATGATTCTTTAAGGCAAGAAGTTGTGTCAGAATGGAGCAACATTATAACGGCAAGAGACCTTCTTTGTGTGGTAAAGCCAACTTCTAGGAACAACAAATCTTCTGTTGAACCCTACAACCCTTAATGTTTTGCCCGACAATTTGGTCTTCTTCAAAGTATTCCTGGCACCTATGAATCAAAAGCCTCTCCTTACAGCAAGCCAACTCTATCAACCAAACAAGTAGCCGATATTACCTCGGATAACATAATGCTCTAGTTGGCATTCACATATATCTCCTTTGATCGGCAACGAGGAGAAACGTCATCATATATCAACTGGTGGCCATCCGTTCCTCAAAAACTCTTCTCTGAAGAATTATCCAAATATATGGCCAGACTGATAGACGATGGGCAACCAGAACCACCTTCTCCACCAATTCCAGAGGCAACACCTTCCTCAAGCAAGAAAATCCCAACTACCAAACCTCCTCCCAAATCCAGAGGTAAGCCAAATATTTGCATGTATTCATTCTTTTCTACTTATTTCTAAGAATCTCCCGATTGATTCGGCTCTCCTCTTCTTTTAGGGAAACAAGTTATTGATGTGGATGAAATGCCAGACTCCACTCCTCTTACAACTGCTAGGAAGAGAACTAGACAAACAAGGCTAGTGATTCAGCCTCAAGAAATTTCTAGGACATCAACCAAGCCTTCCTCGGCTGAGAAATCGGCTAAGGTAAAGAAACTTCCTCTCTCCTCAATACCTTTGCCGAATCATTCTTTTGTTCCTCTCAAAACCTTTTTCTTGTCTTTTGTTCTCAGAAAGCAAAAACAACAAGAACTGTTCAAACTAGATCCTTACAAGAAACTCATACTGAGGCTTCCCCAACTGAAGTCATAGGTAATGTTATTCAGGATCTCCAAGCAACCGAAACTCCTCCCTCACTTGTCAGAAAGATGAAATTGCACCTTTCAAGTTCAGCCGTCCAGGTATACTCATTTCACCTACCATACTTCCATTTCTTATTTTGTACTAGCTTAAAGGGCTAATCTCGCTCCTCTAACTTTCTTTCCATTAGTCAGCTATACTTCCTGAGGCTCAGCCAAGTGCCCCTGCAACAACTAGCACTTCAGAAACGGCTGGCGTTCCTCAATCAACCAATGCCCTTGAAACGGCTGCCATTCCTGAATCGGCTAGCATTCCAACCCATCAGGTACTATCGACAAAGCAGCCGATTAGAGAAGCAGAAGTTCAAACCATGCCAACTTCACCAACTGAAACAATTGAAGACTCCATTCCCGAAGAAGAACTCTCTGGCTATTTCCAAATGGCCATCCCTCTGGGTCCACTTTTGATTCCCAGCTCTCCCATAGAAGAACGCATCTCCCGTAATGAAGAACAACTTCACAAAGATATCCCTGTGGATGAAGCAGCAGTTACAGAGCTAAGAGTGGCTCTTTCATTGGCTATCTATACCAGAGGCAATTCTGGTCCACAAAAGGAAGCTCTCAATTGCATAGCCGCAAAGGTAGGTGACATCTCCTTCAACTATGTGGCCTACAGAAGTCGTCATGAGAAGAGTCTGAACAACCTCAACCGGCTAGCCCAACTTGAGGAGCAGAAGATCAACTTCCAAACCTCCTTCCAATCAATCGAGGCAGAAAGGTAAGTGGACTTAGCTGAAAATCAACAGCTTTTTGCTCGGCTGAAGCACTTGATAGCCGAAAGGGAGAAAATAGACAAGGAGGTAGATGTGACTAAGCCCAAGCTAGAGCAAATAGATAAGAAGCTCGCAGCCAGTGCGAAGACCAGAATCCAAATCTATCATCAATCCAAGTCTCTGGATACTAAGATTGTCCCTTTGGCTCAGCAAAAGGAAGCTTTGAAAGAAGACGTGGCCACAGCTGAGCGTGGCATGGCTACGGCTCAAGAGGACTGGGAGAACCTGAAAATTCTCATAGCTAAAGCCAAATCACCCATGGCTGCCCCCAAACTTGCTGAAAGACCTATTTCGGCTGACATTGTTGAAAAAGAGGCAGTGCTTAACCCAACCGAAACAACTGTGACTGAGGTTGTTGTGATCAACCCTACTATGCCTTCTGAGGAAGCACTTCCGTTATCTGACCCTGCTTCTCCTCCAACCCAAACCGAGGAAAAAATAGAAGAAGCCCCTGCCCCCGAGCATACACCTCCTTTGCCTTCGGCTGACACAACAACCAAGTCATCTACCGAAGATGATAAAGGTGACCAGGCTCAACCAACTACGGAACTTCCTTCAGTTGAAACACAGATGGTTGGACCAACCTCAGCCGAAGCAATTAAATTCAAACCCAAGCTCTCAAGCTCAACAGCAAGGCCTTCACGTAGCTATTAGGATTTGAATATTGTATTTTTCTTCTATTTTTCTTTCGCAGAAAAATTTGTATGGAAGGCCTTAATCTTTCTTATTTTTAATCCCTTGTTTCCCAAACAGAAGGATAATATGACTTCAAGTATTTCCCGTTTATACTTCGATTAAACTCTTCTCCTTGCATATTGACTAGCCGGTAAGCACCCCCAGGAATAACTTGACTAATAATAAACGGACCTTCCTAATTTGGTGACCATATCCCGTATTTAGGATCCTAAATCCCAATTGGCAAAACAGTTTTCCAAATTAAGTCTCCCTCGACAAAACGCTTACTTTTTACTTTCTTATTGTAAGCCTTAGCAACCTTTTGCTTGTTCAGCTGAATATTCTCTAAGGCCATTAATCTATCCTCATCAGCCGATTCCAATGCCATCATCATTGCCTGATGATAATCATAAAAAATCAGCCCATGTTTTTTAGCCACTCTAAAGGATTTGACCTTTAATTCCAATGGCAAAACAGCATCATGACCAAAGGTCAGCCGATAAGGTGTGAAACCAATTGCGATGGACTTTGAGTTCCTATATGCCCACAAAACTTCAGACAAAGCTTCATGCCACCTTCTGGACTTGTCCTCAAGAGTCTTCTTAATCATGGTAATCAATATCTTATTAGTAGCCTCAGCCTACCCATTCGCCTGAGCATAGTAAGGAGAAGGGTGGATTAATTTAATTCCATACTCTTGAGCAAAGGCCACCATTTTATCCCTTGTAAACATGGTACCCTGGTCTGTTGTGATCGATTCAGGAATACCATATTTGTGGATGATATGTTGCTTGATGAAGTTAATCACATCTTGTTGTGTAACATTCATCATCGGCTGTGCCTCCACCCATTTGGTGAAATAATCAATGGCTACAATGATAAAGGCATGCAGTTTAGAAGATGAAGGGTATATTTTCCCAATTAGATCCATTGCCCATCCCCTGAAAGGCCAAGGTTTGACAATGGCATGGATCTCCTCTGCTGGGACTCTTTGAACAGGACCATGCTTCTAACAGGCTTCACAACCTTTAGCATAGGCATGACAATCCGTCATAATAATAGGCCAATAATATCCCATTCGATGCAAAGTCCACCTCATAACTGCTCCAGCTTTATGAGCCCCACAAATCCCTTCATGGACTTCCTCCATCACTTTCAATGACTCATTCTGATCTACACATTTGAGAAGAACACTTTCTATTCCTCTCTTATACAAGTCATTATCCATCATAGCATACTTCAAGGCCCTTTGTTTAACCTTAGAATCAACTTTAGCCGATGGATCCTTCAAATATTCTAACAATTCATACCTCCAATCATCGGCTGACTGATTCTCAACATTCATGACTTCTGGAAAACAATCATTAAATTGGCCTTCTCCCCATTTTAATTCCCTATATCAGGAAGCATGTTGGGCCAAATCATTAACTTCATCATTTTCCCCTCGTGGGATGTGCATGATTGTGACATCAGCAAACTCTTTTAACAAAGAGCTAGCCGTTTCACAACATCCTAAGAGTGTAGGGTTGTTATACTCCCCCGTTAGTTGTTTCACAACAAGTTGCGAATCACCCATAATACAGACATAGTGAGCCTTCATAGAGATCAGGATTCTTAATCCCATTATCAATGCCTCATACTCGGCTTGATTATTGGAATATTTTGATTGCAGCTGACACATAAATCTCCAATCCTGCCCTGCCAGGCTAGTTATAGCAACTCCAGCCCCTACTCTCTTCGGAGTTTTGGATCTATCAAACCTCAGGATCCATGGTTGCAAATTAATGCGACTATTAACTTCTGAAAAGGGATCCTTCACCTCGACTGAAGGATGCTAAGCCACGAAATCAGCTACAGCCTGAGCCTTAACTGCCCTTAAGGGTACATACACTAGTGCAAATGCACTCAACTTAATGGCCCACTTCATTAATCTCCCTTGTAAGACAGGCCTATTAAGCAAATATTTAACAATGTCAATCTTGCATAAAACCAAAACTTCTCGTGGCATTAAATAATATTCAAGTTTGGTACAAGCATAAAATAAAAGACAAACATAGTTTTTCTATAGGAGAATATCTAGATTCAGCATCGTTTAATAAACGACTAAGATAGTAGACTGCTCTCTCTGTACCATCCTCGACTTCCTGCGCAAGCAAGCAGCCGATTGACTCCATAGCCGCAAAGATGTATAATCTCAACGGCTTCCCAGCAATTGGATATACCAACTCCGGAGGACTGGCTAAAGCTTGTTTGATCTGCTCAAAAGCTTGCTGTTGCTCTTCTCTCCATGTGAATTCTTCTGCCTCTTTAAGTTTGAGCAAAGGAGAGAAAAACTTCATCTTGCCAGCCGAATTTGCAAAGAATCTTCTCAAAAAGTTGATCTTCCTTGTCAAACTTTGCAATTCCTTTTTGTTTCTTGGAGGCCTGGCTTCCAACACTGCTTTGGCTGTATTTCTGTCTATTTCAATGCCATGCTGATGTACAAGAAAACCTGAGAAATTCCCAACCGAGACCCCAAAGGAACATTTCTCTGGATTCATCTTCAAGTTATGAAACCTCATCCTCTGCAAAGCCATTTCCAAGTCAATCAAATGCTGATCAAAATCCTTAGATTTGACCACCACATCATCAATATACACTTCCATCCTTTTCCCAATCAACTCATGGAAAATAGCATTCATTGCTCTTTGATATGTGGCCCCTGCATTCTTCAACCCAAACGGCATCACCACCCATTCAAAAATCCCAATAGCTCCTGGACATCTAAAAGCAGTCTTATGAACATCCTCCTCGGCTATATATATCTAATTATACCCCGAATTTTCATCCATGACAGTTAAGATACCATTGCTAGCCACAACATCGACTAACATGTCGGCTATAGGCATAACATATTCATCCTTGGGTGTTGCCAAGTTTAAATTTCTGTAATCAGTGCAAATTCTTAACTTTCCATTCTTCTTAAACACAAGCACAATATTGGAAAGCCATTCCACATACCTCACAGTGCGAATAAAATCAGCTTTTAACAACCTTTCCATTTCTGCCTTAATCTTTGGTAGCAACTCAGGATTAAACCTTCTGCGAGGCTGCTTATATGGCTTAAACCCTTCCTTAATAGGCAATCGATGTTCCGCCAGACTCCTAGATAAACAAGGCATCTCGTGGTAATCCCAGGCAGAATAGTCTTTATATTGCTTGATGAGCTTGATCAATTTGATCTTGTCTGGCTCGGCTGACAACCCACTAACCTTAATTAATTCTGGCCTGTCAGCCGAACCCAGATTCATATCCACCAAGGGGTCTTGAGCCTCGAAAATAGACACCTTTTTGTCAACAGGCCCTTGCAATTCTTCCTTCTCTGGGCCCTGCCTCCTGGTTTGACCATCTCCTTCCTCTGAGATTTCCTCCTCGACTGACCCTATCTCAATAACTTTGTTTTCCGTTATAAACGAGGCCAGCCGTTGAACCAAATCCCTTATAACGTGGGCTTTATCAATCATCAAAAACATTTTCAAAAGGCCGTGATTCGGCCTGCAATGTGATGGTAAACTCCTGTGAAGTCAAATTGCACGATTCCCAAGCACCTTCTTCATAATCTTCAGCCACTTGGATGGGGAGAATAATACATGGCCTCAGCCATTCGCACGTCAGCCGTAAAAGGATTCTTATCGGCTAACACTGTCTGCATCTTATCTCTATTCCACATGATAAGCATCTGATGTAAGGTGGAAGACACACATTGGCTAAAGTGTATCTAATCTCTACCCAGGAGAATAGCATAGGTAGTTTTGGCATCAACTACAAAGAAAGTAGAAGTGGTGGTCTTAGAGCCTACTGTAACATCGGCAACCAACACACCCAACGCAGCCGTAGCTTCCCCAGTGAAATTGGTCATCTTCATGTTGGTAGGACATAAGTCTTCTTTCGTCTTGCCCAGTTTTTTCATAGTGCTAACTGGCATAACGTTCAAGACTGCCACTCCATCCACACACACACGGCTAACTGCCTTGCCGTTCAATTGAGCCTTAATATACAAAGGCTTTAAATGCTTAGCCATCTCTTCAGTGGGCTTTTCAAACAATACTCCCTGGGGTTTTAAAGCAGTTTCATCAACTAGGATTGCCCACTCTACCTCTTCAGTACATACATCTCCTTCTAGTGCACTCGGCTGGCCATCATCTGCTCATAATTCACCAGGAAGGATTCTCACTACGTCAATCTTAGCCGAGTCAAACTCTTCTTCCCCCATGAGGGTTTGAAACATAGATTCCTCCAGAAATGACAACATATTAGTTTCTGCCCCATCTAATACATCTCTAGCCTTGCCATTTTCCTCAAGGAATTGATCATCTAACTCAATGATAGGATCTAAATCTTCCCCCACAAAAGTATCAAATTCTTCATTCATCAAACTATCTTCTTTTTTCTCCTCTGGTTGGGTGTTTGATCCATTCTGCTGAAGATCTTTTCTGTCCCCCTTTTCCTCCTGCCTTAGGGGAACCGAATGCAGCATCTAATGCCTCGGCTACTTTTAGGAGAAGAAATATCATCCCTTGTCACCTTCTTGGCCTCAGCTAACATCTGTAGCGTTTGCTTCATTTTCTGCACCTGGGCCATTCTTTGTTTTCTCCTTTTTCTGGTTTCGTGTTAATTGAACCCCTACAGGATCAGTTGGCTTCAAATTCTTCGCATATTTATTCAGGAACCAGTGTCCTTCCTGAACATTAGTCGCAGGCTTGACCATTCTCTGAGGCTTCATTTCTTCATCGTTGCGCACAATGATCCTTAAAGAAGTTATACCTCCCTTTTCATTGAACTCTGCAGCACGCCTTTTTCCTTCTGGGATAGAGCTTTCATCCATCATTGGCATCCGCCCTTTTTCCTCTCTAGTTGGCCTTTGAATAGGATTGTTTTGAACAACCTTACCATTGCCTTGGTGAAAATCAGATCTGCCCCTTGCCCAATAGTTAGGCCTCCTCGACTGAAGAGCTTGTCGTTCAAACTGTCTCCTCAAAGCTTCAACTTTTTCCTGGTCAGGTTCCAGTAATTCGGCTACCAACCCATTCAAGTGGCTGAATGTTTCAGGTCTGGAGAACCCCGGGGGACCATGCCTTCTCGGCTGTTGCTCTAGCCTGTCGAAGACACTAGGTCTTGGATTAACATGACTCGATTGGGATGCCTCCAGCCTCTGCACAGCCATAACCCTAGGAGTTCCCTGTCTTGCAAAGACATCCGATTTCTTCTCTATCTAGCTTTGTTTCTTAGTCGTGGCAACTTCATCCCTTTTCTGTCCTTCCGAAACTTCTCCTTTCCTTCTCCATTGCTGCTGGATCGGCTGTTTCCACTTTTTGTGTGGAGAACCAGATTGTCCAGAAAAGGAGACCATACCAATGGTAATGGCTGGGAATGGGTCAATATCAACTTCCATTTCAGCCACTGCCTTGTCAGCCAATTTGAATCTGCCATCCTTAACAGCTTTTTGGATGGCCTTTCTGAACACCACACGGTTCACAGTAGCATGACTATAGGAATTATGCCACTTACAGTATTTCTTATTTTTCAGTTCCTCGGCAGAGGGAATCTTGTGTCCTTCGGCCAGCCGAATCTGTTGAGCTTTCAGCAGATAGTCAAATATCTGGTCTGCCTTGGAAATGTCAAAGGCATACTCCACCTTGTTCTCTGAAACAGCTGCCTCATTTCCCTTAGGAGCTCTCAACGCAGGGTATGAGTATGGTTTACCCCTCAGGATTTCAGCTGCCATAATGTCAGCCATAGGATCGGCTGGCATTCGGCTGCCTCATCTGAGTCTTCAGTTTCAATGATAGAAACCATATGTGGACCCCTTCCTCGGCTAGCCTGCTTTTGTTCCCTCTCGATGATGTACTGCTCAATTCTTGTGGCCTTGGAAGCCAACTGGCTCAAATCACCGCAATCTTGGGCCACCGACTTCTCTCGCAATTGGGGATGCATGTTCCCAATCGCCATACTTGAAAACTCTGCCTCGGGGAATTGCACACTACAGCTACTTCCCAATTTCCTGAATTTCTCAATGAAATCTGCAACAGGTTCATCCACTTGCTGTTTGAGATTCATAACATCAGCCACTGTTACCTCAGGTTGTGGCCTATAGAAGAAGCACCTTTCCATATCTGTCCAATTCTGAACAGAATTAGGAGGCAACGCTGAATACCATGTAAATGTTGTTCCTGTCAGGGACAATGGGAACAATTGCAATTTGTAGAATTCATTTTGGTTAGCCTCCCCACACTGAGCCGTGAATCTACCAATGTGCTCCATGGTCGACTTGCCATCATCCCCAGAAAAAGTAGCAAAGTCAGGAGTCTTGAAACCCCTAGGCAAGGGCATCATCTTATCAACCCGTTTTGGATATGGCTTCCTGTAGACTGGCCTGTCCAACGGCTTCAGCTGCACACCAAAATACCTCCTGATAGTCTCAGCGATCATGTTGGGATTAATCAGATGATGTCTAAAAGGCCTGCCATCGGCTGCCAACCCCTGAGGATAGGTCACCCAGGTGCAATAGCTAGCTGCCTGATAGGCATAGGTGCCCCTAGTATTGATTCTGATACCCAATATCAAGTGTGTAGAAGTTCCCAGTCTGGCCACTCGGCTGAGGTGAGTGCATAACCCACTGATGCTCCGTCATATAACCACCAGGAACCCTGTGTTGATATCCCTGAACGGCTGTGTAATTACCCGAGAGAGGTGGGCACATGCCCCATGGCTGCTTTCCTGACTATTCCTCAGTCATTCTGCACAAAACTCCTCTTGGAGGAGCCGAACCCGTTTGACCAAAAGGTGGCTCTTCTGGTACAGACAGAAGGAATAACATGTTATTTGAGGCAGGTGGACACACATTCCATGGCTGCTGCCCCGTATAATTACTAGATTGCCGTGTCTGCATAACTCTATAACCCGTGGATGATCCTGTTCCTTGGGTTTGATGGCTGACCTGCACGTTGGCACCATGAGCCAAAGCACTTGGTTCCAATTGCGGCATGCTTATATGTCCCATTGTTCCTGCTAGCGTTCTAGCCATAGAAACTTGTCCAAACTCTAGGTTATACTGAGATTCATCATATATTCCAGGAAAACTTAAAGGATATTGGTTAGAAACGACAACATTAGAATAAATAGGTGTAGGCAATGGTACCTACTGCACGTTGTTCGGTTGGACCACGGACCACGGGTAGGGGCCCTGCCTGAACTGGTGGCATACCAAAGCCAGATTGATTTCCTCCTGGGAAAGTCGTATATTACTGACTCGACTGTCCTGATTGCCCCAGCTTAGCCGAAAGCTGCAGAATTTTCAACAGAACCTTGTCTAGGTTCTGCTTTTTGGGCCTGCTGTACCTCATTATGTACCATTGGCTTCACTATATCAGCCATTTGCCTGGACATCTGATACATCAGCTCGTTCAATCCCGTATCTATCTGCTATTTTATAAAGGAAGTTGTCAGCACAATAGGTTGTGGTGACCCTTCTTCTCTAGACGAATTTCCAACCCCACTAGTGCTTGGCGTAGTAGTATTGGAAACAGGGGTAGTTGGGGATACCTGTGGAGAAGATGGCATTCCCAAAGATACAGAATCATCCCCTGTCTTCTTTGATGTATTTTTCTTAGGTGGTTGTGACTCCATGTTTCCCAGATATCTTCCTGAGCGCAAGTGCATATGCCAAAAATAATCGTGACAAGGAGAAATGAACCTCCCAAATTGTTCACCTTCGCTGGTCCCACAGGACATGCCAATTTTGTTGTAGGATGGATTGGTGCTAGCCGTTTCTTCGGCTAATCCTTCAACAATGATTCCCCTTTTTGATCTTTGAACGTTAGGAAAGGGATTATGTTTCCTAAGTTAGTGGGTTCCTAAACTACTCCAAAGAGCGTTTAGTGTGAAAGTAAAAGTGAGAAAGAGCTAAGTACAAAAACTAAGAACTCAAAATGAATAATGTAAAATTTGCAAGTTTTATTTGATTGATTGTGTGTTCTATTCTAAATGTACGCTAAAGCCTCTTCTACTGGCCACTAACCCCTATTTTTCAGCAACTAAGTTACATCATGACTGACAAAAGACACTTTAGTACATAGATAGGTGCAAAACCAACGGCTAACCATGACTAATAAAGTTTCCTATATTTTAAGCACATCTTCACGATCATCCTAGTTGGTCAATCTCCTCAGCATAACATTAATCTTCAAAATGACAGACCCTCTAGTGTTTAGCCTTCAAACTGTCTTTTTTACCCAAATCCCACTTTTGTTGGTCTAAGCGGTTAGCACTCTTAAATACACGAGCTTTACTTGATCTTCGACTAATCAACTTAGTTCAAATATTACTCATGTAAATGTAAATTTCTACACATAATCCAATCAGAGTACTTGAACCAACTAAGCAACTAACCAGCTATTATTGTAACTCAGTATTAAAACAGCTATCAATTGTTACCATTAATTCGGATGCCATTAATAATACTACTTCGGCTGCCTAGAATAATATATACTCGGGTGCCCTTATTCTTACTCATTCGGCTCTTCTTATTCGACTGTCGCCTAACCATGCTTACTCGGTTGACCATTAATCAACATCTACCGAGTGAACATTTTTGTGGAGATAACAGAAGTCATAAGTGAAGTCAAAATGATAAAATGAGTTATTTCAAGAAAAATGATTTTCAAGGATCGAGTTTTAGAACCAAGTTAATTTTAAATGAAGAAAAAGAGTTTTCATGGACTGTATTTCAAAAGTTGTATTTTAGAGAGAGATTTAGAAAATTCAAAGGGGGTAGAATTTTAAAATTTTGATGGTTTACTAAAGTATTTCAAATGAAAAGTGGTTATGGATGAAAGATTTCTACTCTATGGAAAACCAATCCCGATGACTTTGTTTGTAAGCTTCGGAGATGTGGGTTTTGTTTTTGTATTTCACAAAGAATGGTTAGTTTGAAAGTGAACCTAGAAACCGAGACGTCGGGATTCTAGTGTTCTGCAGAACACGTGGATCGAGGATCCGTGTTATTTATAGTGGTCTTGTAAACTTGTGGACAATTTGTATGCTCTAGAATCCAAAACCCGAGATTGGTGCATCAGTCTATGATTTTGTGTTTGAGCTGTTGGACTGTGTGTCCTTTTTAGTTAAATGTTGAAAAAACCTAAGTGTCTAAAAGTTGTGGTGGTTGATAGCCTTGAGCTTCAATAAGGAAATAATTATACAAAGCAGAAAAACTTACGAACAAAATGGTTTTCTCCTGCATTTTTTTGGCAGACGTGCCAGCAGATGGGGGAACTTGATGGCAAGGAACCCTGCGATGTTAAGTCATTGTGTAACATTGTGCCTTAATGGACAATGGTGTTATATGTATATATGAAGCATATTATGTCTTGAGTTGGCCAATATAGTATGATCATTTACAATTTGTCAAGTACCACTGAATGTAATTCCATGTAACGCATAATGACATGGTGTTCATGTACCTCTGAATAGCATGAAGGTGCTGGTCATTGTTGCCTGGTGGCCAATGCACCTTGAGCTTGATTCGCTCTTTTGAAAGAAGTTGAGATTTTTGAAAATTAAGTATTGAGTACTAGATGATATATATATATATATATATTAAAAATGACGATGACTGTTGGGCATGAGACCCTTGCTTTGCCTTTATTTGTATAATATCCTGTTTTATGCTTATGATGCTTATAAGTTGTATCAGATATACATATGAATCTGCTGTTTTGTGTGTCACATACATGGTTGTCGCGTCTTAAGTTCATATATTGGTTTCTCACCCTTGCTTTGTTTCTTGGCTATGTTGTTTCCTTTTGGTATATATTATTATATGTGTATAGATGGGGCCAGAAGAGGAGAATCTTGCCCACTCAGGGATTCGATCCCTGATTTTTGAGCATCGTGAAGACCCCACTACTTGGGTTATCAACCTGGGTGCAAGTAGCGCGTCATATACCGGGCCCATTCATACCCTTCACGGTAATGCAAAGATGGGACTGCAGGAGCGGATCCATACTATGGAGACCATACAAATTTCACTGCCACCGGTTTGGAAGATGCTTCAGCACCTTGTGGACTAGGGTGCCTTGCAGCACGAGATCCTCGCCGTATAGCCCTTACAGCAGTAGCCACCCTTGACTCCTCCCACTCCGTTTGGTTTGGTTGAGGAGGATCTTGAGGAGGATACCGAGGAGGATCCTCAGGAGGCACTCGAGTACCATCCTCAGGAGGATGATGGTGTTTCAACTGCAGGAGCCAGGGTAGCTGGGGATGCTAATGGGAATGCACCCTCCCCTGACACTTCTTCTGATGACGATGCTGTAGACTTCTTTGGGGGACTCCCCAATGGTTTTCACTAGTTAGACCAGCTTATGATCTTTCTTTTGAGGTAGCGATTTTGATAGTCTGCTATTGGCTACTGATAGCCATGGTTTTTGGATGTGTGGTTTTCAGATTGTCGCTACCTAGTGATTAGGACATAATATTTTATTCTCAGCTAGTTTTTTTTTTTTTTGAAATGGGCAAGTCTGTCAAAGGTCTGGTTATATACATAATTAATTGATGTGTATATTAGTCTAACTGATGTAATGGGTGGTGATGTATATAAATGAGTAGTGTTGATGAGTATCTTGAGTATATGTAGTCGAGTGTTGGAAGAAGAAAAAATTTTATCACGATTTTCAAAATAAGAAGGAGCTAAGTAAAGAAAATCCGTTTTCCAAAAGTAACCAGCAAACATTTTAAATTATGTTTTGTGCGTTTTTGGGGCACCATGTGATGCCAGATCAGGGTGTCACAAGTTACAAACTACATAAATAAATGTTCTTTAAAAAAAACTATGTAAGATGTTTCGGAAGATAGAAACGTTTATTAGGGGTGTGGTGGTTACAGTAGATAGCATTCAAAACTTCCGCTAGATAGATCTAAATCACTTTCTGGCATGTCTTTTGGAATATATTAGGGTTAAATTAGTAATATAAAAAATAGTACACCAAAAATTTAATCTTTCTCTTTCTTTATTAGTATAGATGTTGGACATAAGGGTGTTCATTGATTCAGATTGACCCGATGAATCTGAAGATCCGAACCGAACCAATTTAATTGGTTCGGATTTGAACCAATTTGAACCAAACAAAACCCGATGGTAATTGGTTCGGTTCTCGAGTCCAGAGATTATGTAATCAAACCGATACGAACCAAACCAATTATTATATTTTAATATTTTTTATATATTTATATTTTAATATTTTAATATTTACTATATTTTAATATTTATACATATTTCAATACTTAAATTTTTTTTATATTTACTATATTTTTATATTTATATATATTGTTTAATTTTAAATTTTGTAATATATTTGAATAGTTTTATATATATTTAGTATTTTTATATTTTTCGGGTTCGATTCGATACGAATCGCACAAACCCGTTTTTGAACGGATTGGTTTAATTCAGATTTCCTGGAAAAAATATGAAAATCCAAACCGAATCAATTAATTTTGATTTGTTCAAGTTTTTTTCCCAATACAAATCCGAACTAAACCGACCCATAAACACCCTCAGATAGACACATTTATTTATAATACTTAAATTTATTTATATATAAAAATATTTTATTTACCAATTATAATCATACTTAACTTAAATTTAATCTCTTACTAAAAATAAAAATGCAGCGTACCCATGAATAATCCCTGGTTTATAAAAGAATATAATATTTTTAAGATTTAATTAATAGGGTTTAATTGATATGCACCATCAGTGTAAAGTTTTTTACATTGTCAATCAATCAGAAATTATGGTATGAATGACTTTTAAGGTACTTAAGATAAAGATCTGTTTGGTGGTCATGATAGACGAGGTAGGATAGGATAAATTATCATATCCTATTTTATTCTATAGTTTGGTGAACCAACATGACAGGATAAACTTATTCTGTTAGCTTATCACATCCTGCTACTTAGTTATATTATAATTCTATCCTGAGGGAGAGACTAAGTTAGAACCAATATGTTAGAATAAGAAAATGTTTTCTCTTTTATCTTTTATCGTTAATATTTTTATTATTTAATTATGGTTTCAAACCTAATTAGTCAACTTTATTACTAATTAAATATGTGGTTTAATTAACAATTTTTAAAAAAGTGAAAAAAGATCACAAGTTAATTTTTTATAATTTAAAAAATAGACTGATCTATAATTAAAAAGAAAAAAATATAGTATCAAATATTTTTTATATAAAAAACCAAATAATATTAAAATTTCTTTTTGAAAAAAAAATTTAATTTTGATATAAGGATAATTTTATCATTTGTGGATATTTTATATCATATCTTATTATTATCTTATGCGCATCAAATATCAGATAGGATAAGAGTTTTTCATGCTCATATCTTATCCTATACTTATCGAGCTCTCATATCCTATCCGTCCTTATCCTATCCTGACTAGCAAACGGAACCTAAGAGTCAATCATTTTTTATTGATTTATCAATTGATTAACAGTGTAAAAAAAACTTTATACTGTAAATGCATTTTAATTAAATACTAATTAATATATCCTCTCAGCAATTAATTATTAATTAATAATATACAAAATTAAACTCAAATTTTTTTTAGTGTAAAAAAAACTCTATTTTTTGGGTTAAATTATACTTTTGGTCCCTTATCTTTATTTTAGGTTTCATTTTGGTCCTTTTTTTATTTTTTGTTACGAATTGGTCCTTTATCTTTATTTAGGTTTCAATATAGTCTTTTCTGTTTAAATTGTGTTACAGACAGGACCACATTGATATAAATTTTGTAAAATAAGGGATCATTTTGGAACAAAAAAATAAAAGAGGAACAATATCGGAATAAAAAAGTGACCACATTGATATAACTTTGCAAAATAAGGGACCATTTCGAAACAAAAAATAAAAAAAGGATCTCATTGATATAAATTTATAAAATAAGGGACCATTATAAAATAAAAAATATAAAAGGGACCAGAATAAAATGTAAAATAAAGATAAGGACCAAATGTATATTTTAACTAATTTTTTTTTTTTTAAATGATAAAGCGTATATATATATATATATATATATATATATATATATATATATATATATATAGGGTTTATACGTCATTTTTTGGGATGCAATTTGGTTCCCCACCGTCACAAGTCCTACTCACCCTCACACCAACCACCGCCTGCCACCTCCTTCCTGGCGTCGGCAAAGAAATCACAAGACCTTCTGGCGGTGGGCCCATTCCTCGCAGCGGCAAAGAAGACACAATAGCATTTTGTCAGGTCATCCTGGTTGCACATTCATCTTTCCTAGCACACGCACTTCGCTGATTCACAGCCCTTATAGTCCTTGCCATCCCTGTGCTTCAAACCCTATCTTCCCTGCCGCCATTGCTGCTACGAACCTTATCGTACCTGCCGCCACTGTGCCAACATCGTCCCCATCTTTCAAATCAGATTTTGGGTAAGTGAACTCCCACTCCCTATGTCGTTTTTATACTCTTTTACTCCGTTACTATTTTTGGATGAAAAACTGGAGAGAGTGAGGATTAGAGTTTGATGAGGATGATGGTTAATAGGTTCCTTCATTAACCTTGGGTATCGGGAACCAAATTTTCTGTTCTACGGGTTCACCTTAACATAGTGTTTGGTTTGGGGAATTGGAGGGGAGGGGAGAAATTTGTTTTTTAGAGGGGAAGGGAGGGGAGGAAAATTCCTCCTAACCGGCCAACCCAGTTTTGGCTCCCCTCCAAATATTGGAGGGTTTTGGAGGGGAGTGATGTTAAAACATTTGTAATATATTAACTAAAATATCCTTATTTATATTTTTGAAATATAAAATAATAAGGATTAGATTTAAAATCCCTTCCCTTGTAAAGCAAACCCCTAAACTATGACCTTTTTGCAAATAGGTATCCTCAATTACGGATTCTTCCTGATTAGTCCTCAAACTCAAACAATTAGAGTGAAATTGATCCTTTTGTTAACCCAAGATTAAGTGGCTAATAGTGATAGAATCTAACCATCCATTTTTAATAAATTTCAATCGTTGATTATTTTCTTTTATTTTTTTTAATTCTTAATCTTTTGAATTTGTTTTTCTTTAAAAAAGGAAAAAATTAGAGAAAGAGAGGAGCTTTCTGGTGCGTATTCTTTTTCTAGGTTGGTTTTCTATGTTCTTTTCTTCTTCCTCCCCTAGCTACGATCTTCCCATCGTCGTGCGGGGTCACCGCACGGAGCGCGCCGCTGCCTGAGAAGGAGAATTCACACGACCACATCTTTGCACTCATTTGGGGAGTTCGGAATTCCCTTCTAATGGACCAAGGCGAGCTTGATTTCTCCAAGGGGGTAGAAGCACCCAACAATAGGCATTGGGAAAACAATTAGCTCATCTCCATTTCTCTGCTTATTTGATGAAAAAGTAGCAATTGATAAAGGTATCAATCAATAAGGGCATTATAGGTAACTGTGTTGGGTTTGATTCCATGAAGATTTAGCAAGTCTGGACATCTAGCTGACAATCATGTGTACGCTTCATTTCCTCAAGAATAAAGAAAGCTTTGTCCAGTGGTTGTGGTGCAGATTGGAAGGATTTTTATGAGAGACGTACATAGAAGAAATGAACATAGAGAAAACTAGTGTAAGAAGAAGAAAGGAACATATAGAAAACCAACCTAAAAGACGCACCAGAGAAAGCTTGTCTCTTTCTCTAATTTTTTTTCCCTTTTTTTAAAATATCAAAAGATTAAGAATTAAAAATTAAAAAATAAAATAAAAAACAAAAAATAAAAATAATTAACGGTTGAGATTTAATAAAAATGGATGGTTAGATTCTATCACCGTTAGCCACTTAAACATATAGAAAACCAACCTAAAAGGCGCACTAGAGAAAGCTTGTCTCTTTTTCTAATTTTTTCCCCTTCTTTTAAAATATCAAAAGATTAAGAATTAAAAAATAAAAATAAAAAACAAAAAATAAAAAATAAAAAAAATTTACGGTTGAGATTTAATAAAAATGGATGGTTAGATTCTATAACCGTTAGCCACTTAACCTTGGGTTAACAAAAGGATCAATTTCATCAATTGTTTGAGTTTGAGGATTAATTAGGAAGAATCAGTAGTTGAGGAAGCCTATTTGCAAAAGGGTCAATTTAGGGGGCAGTATGCTCTTTCCCCTAATGTAAAAAGTATGGAATGTTTATCATTTATTCAATTTATCATCCCATTGTCATATTCTTATTAGAGGAGCGAGGGTGATAGAACTCCTAATTCTAGTGCTAAGGTAATGGACCAGGCAAGGGGTCATGATAGGATGCCCAATATGTCAAATGCGATCCATATGGTTGCGGGGACAAATGGGGATGTGCTAGTGGGCTGTAAGCAAAACAAGCCCATGACTTGGAGGGTGTATGAGAGAAAGAGAAAGAAAGAGAAAAAGGTAGAGAATGGGTGAGTTGCCTAGCTGGCAGTTAGTTAGAATACTCCCAATATAGGGAGTGTGGGAAGGGGTAATTCATCATGTCATCAGAAATTGGTTAGTACCTTAATTGGTTAGGCAGAGAGAGAAACTTTCTCACCTCTGAGGAGCATTGCTCTGGGTATCCATTGTAGGGAGCTTAGTATCTTGATTCTCAATACACTTCTGCATTTTTCTTCTTCTTATTTCTCTGCTCTATCAATTGGTCCGACTTGTCGCTGTTCATGCCGCCAAAGATGACCGACCGCGTGGAAGCTTTGGAGGTTTGTTTGGAACGTGTGGAATCGGGTATGGTGGATCTCAAGGCGGTGTTGCCGGCGGAGATGAACCGCCTTTGGGGAAGTCAGTCTCATTCTAGTGGGCGTCCCGCGGGGAGTGAGGAAGAGAGTTCTCCCACCATGGATGAGTTCCGTTTGTCAGCAAAGAAGGTGGAGTTACCTTCTTTTGTGGGTGAGGATCCTTTCGCTTGGATTACTCGTGCCGAGACTTACTTCGAGGTCCAACGCATCTCTAAGGAGGTTCGACTTCAACTTTCCAAGCTGAGTATGGAGGATCAAACAATTCATTGGTTCAATCTTTGGAAAGACTTCATCGATTCGTTAACATTGGACAATTTTAAGGAGGCACTGGTGGCCAAGTTTGGGGGTGGTCGTTTGGACAACCCATTCGAAGAACTCAAAGACTTGAAGCAGACTGGTTCCGTTGACGAGTATATCGAGGATTTTGAGCTCTTCTCTTCACAGTGTGGCCGCTTACCATAACTCCAATTTCTGGGTTATTTCGTTGGAGGGTTGCGTCAGGACATTTGTAGACGGGTGAGGACCTTTAAGCCGAAATCTCGTTATCAGGCGATGCAACTTGCGCGCGATGTTGAAGCTGAACTCGCGGTGCTCTCCCAACCGGGCCATCTATTCGGGTTGCGTTCACGCCCGGGTCAGCACCCTAATTGGGCTCGTACATCCAAATTGAGTTGTACCCAACGTGATGGGGAATCGTTTGGGTTAGTGGGTCAAGCCCAATCGATGTCTAATTGGAATACGGGTAAACCGAGGCCTCAACCCGGATCCACTTTCCCACCCGATTCTGGAGGCAAGAGTGCCCTCTCTTCCACGGGTTCGACTGGTTCAAAAGGGGGTCACGTAGAGGACCATCACCGTTACTCCGGTGACCGGAGCCGTGGTGTTAAGCACTTGCCCTATTCAGAAGTGTTGGAGAAGAGGGCCAAGGGCTTGTGTTTTCGCTGTAATGAAAGATGGAATCCTCTTCACCAATGTGTTGGCAAACAACTCAGGTTGATTATTCTGGGAGATGATGAAACTCTTAATGACGAGGGCGAGATTATCGCTATTGAAGTTGAGGAGGATGAGGAGGAAGAACTGCTGGATTGTAAGGTGTTGGGGGTTTTTGGCATCGCAAATTCTGTTTGGTCTGCTGCAAAAACTATGAGGTTGGAAGGTTTGATCGATGGGGTCTCTTTGATGGTGTTAATTAACAGTGGGGCAACTCACAATTTCATTACCCCAGCTATAGATGCGGCACTTGGGTTGGCAATGGATTCCACCAAAACAGCGGGTGAGGTTGGGTGATGGTCATAGGGTGAGAACTATGGGCAAGCGTGAAGGAGTGATTCGAAACATGGGTGAGATAGAGGTGACAGTGGATGCTTATGTTTTGGAGTTAGGAGGGGTGGATATGATTTTGGGGGTTGTTTGGTTAGAAACATTGGGGAAGGTGACTATGGATTGGAAGGAAATGTCTATGATGTTCAATCATAATGGGAAAATCACCAAACTGAGAGGACAACATCAGGCAACACTGAAACAAGGTAATCTCCGAACTCCAGCTACTCTCCAAAGTATTGTGGAAGATGATTTTAAGGAGCTTGAGGGGTGGTTCTGGTCTACAACAATGGAGGAAGATGGGGCTATAACTCTTCCTAAGTCCAACCAGAGAGAGCGCTAGCCAATTTTGCACAGATATGATGTTGTTTTTCAGGAAGTTAATGGCTTATCTCCTGTGTGAAACACTTCACATTCAATAGTGTTACAATCAGGAGCAGGGCCAGTGAGTGTAAGGCCTTACAGATACCCACACTATCAAAAGGATGAGATAGAGAAGCAAATTAAATCCCTTCTCCTACAAGGGGTAATTCGTACAAGCTCTAGCTCTTTTTCGAGTCTAGTAATTTTGGTCAAGAAGAAGGATAGTTCATGGTCCTGTGTACAGATTATAGGGCTCTCAATCGGGTTACAGTGCAAGATAAGTACTCGATCCCAGTGGTAGATGAATTGTTGGATGAGCTTTATGGTGCTGGTTATTTCTCTAAATTGGACCTTAAATCTGGCTATCACCAGATCAGAATGAAGGAGGAAGATGTGCATAAGTCTGCTTTTCGAACTCATGAGGGTCACTATGAGTATTTGGTCATGTCCTTTGGGTTAACCAACGCACCTGCCACTTTTCAGTCAGTCATGAATGAGATTTTCAAGCCTTTTTTGCGCAGATTTGTGTTGGTATTTTTTGATGATATTTTAGTACAGTGCTGATTGGAACACACATTTACAACATCTAAATTCAGTTCTACAAGTGTTGCAGTTGCATCAATTTGTTGCTAACCGGAAGAAGTGTGCATTTGGGCAAAGGCAAATTGAATACCCTGGCCATGTGATCTCTCATCAAGGGGTAGCAGTGGATCCTAACAAAGTGAGTAGTATGGTTAATTGGCCTACTCCTAAGAATGTCAAAGGAGTGCGGGGATTCCTTGGCCTAACTGGTTACTATAGGAAATTTATTGCAAACTATGGTAAAATAGCTAGGCCACTGATGGAATGGACTAAGAAGGATGGATTTATGTGGAATGCAGCAGCTGCTGTAGCATTTGAACAATTGAAGAGGGCAGTCACTTCTGCACCAGTGTTGGCTCTTCCAAATTTCTCATTACCCTTTGAGATTGAATGTGATGCTTCTGGTAGAGGAGTTGGAGCAGTCCTGATGCAGTTGAAGCACCCAATTGCCTATTTTAGTAAGGCTTTTTCCGGGTCAAAACTGTCCAAGTCAGCTTATGAAAAGGAGCTGATGGCCTTGGTGTTAGCAATTCAACATTGGAAGCTCTATTTACTTGGTAGAAAGTTTATTGTGTATTCGGATCAGAAGAGTTTGAGACATTTGATTCAACAACGGAGTACTACAGCAAACCAACAGGAGTGGATTGCCAAATTATTGGGGTTTGAATTTTAGGTAGTTTATAAGGTGGGATTGGAAAACAAGGTAGCTGATGCCTTATCTAGGCAACATGAAGAACCAGAATTGAGAACTTTAGTGTCCTATCCTATTTGGCAGCAAGGGGAGGACTTAAAAAAGGAGCTGTTGCTGGACCCGGCCTTGAAAGCAATCATTGATGCCTTGCATATTGATCCCGCAGCCAAACCAGGGTATGTTTTTAAAGGGGGCTGTTGTTTTATAAAAACAGGTTGGTGTTCCCCTGCAAAGTCTCCTATGATCCCAATGATATTGAATGATTTTCATTCATCGCCTAGTGGAGGGCATTCTGGTTTTTTGCGCACCTATAAGAGGATTGCAGGTAATTTGTTTTGGCGTGGAATGAAAGGGATGATACAGGAGTTTGTGAGAGCTTGTGATACTTGCCAAAGACAAAAATATGCAGCTACGACTCCTAGTGGATTGTTGCCGCCCCTGCCAATTCCACTTCTGATTTGGAGTGAGATTTCTGTGGATTTTATAACCGATTTACCCAAGAGTATGGGCTATGAGGCAGTGATGGTTGTGGTGGATAGGCTCTCTAAATATAGCCATTTTATCCCTCTTAAGCATCCTTTCACAGCCCGTAGTATTGCTTTGATTTTTGCTAAGGAGGTGGTGCGCTTACATGGCATTCCGGAGTCAATCTTGAGTGATCGTGACCCTTTGTTTGTTAGCATATTTTGGAAGGAACTGTTTAAGCTCCAGGGGACTGTTTTGAAAATGTCATCTTCTTATTATCCTCAACTAGATGGCCAAACGGAAGTGGTAAATAGTTGTTTGGAGGCTTACTTAAGGTGCTTTGTGTCAGAACAACCTAAGTCTTGGTCTCATTGGCTACCTTGGGCTGAATTGTGGTATAATACTACTTTCCATGTGTCTACTGGTTTCACTCCCTTCCAGCTTGTTTATGGGAGGCCACCTCCAGTCTTGGTTCACTTTTTAGAAGGTGAAACTAGAGTAGAGGCGGTAGCTCAGGAGCTGCGAGACAGGGATGAAGCTTTAAGGCAATTGAAGTATAACTTGCAACAGGCTCAGGAATTAATGAAACACTATGCTGATAAAAAGAGAAAAGATGTGCAGTTTACAGTGAGTGACTGGGTTTTTCTCAAGTTAAGGCCTCATAGGCAGCAATCGGTTGTGCAAAGGATCCATCAAAAACTAGCTCCTCGGTTCTTTGGTCCTTATAAGGTCATTCAGAAAGTGGGAGAAGTGGCCTATAAGTTGCAGCTGCCAGAAACTTCTAGAGTGCATCCCGTGTTCCATGTTTCACAGCTTAAAAAAGCCATTGGTGATTATCAAGTTTCAGCGGAGCTGCCTGTGGAGTTGGGGACAGATATGGAAGCAAGTATTGAGCCAGATAAGGTGCTGTCATGGAGGGACATTTTTGAAGAAGGCCAACATACGAGGGAATGGCTGATTCAATGGAAAGGCATGTCTGTTGAGGATGCAACATGGGAAAAAGAATTACTGCTGCAAAGTCAGTTTCCAGACTTTAGCCTTGAGGACAGGGCTGCGATTCAAGGAGGGGGCAGTGATAGGATGCCCAATATGTCAAATGCGATCCATACGGCTGCGGGGACAAATGGGGATGTGCTAGTGGGCTGTAAGCAAAACAAGCCCATGACTTGGAGGGTGTATGAGAGAAAGAGAAAGAAAGAGAAAAGGGTAGAGAATGGGTGAGCTGCCTAGCTGACAGTTAGTAAGAAATCAGAATACTCCCACTATAGGGAGTGTGGGAAGGGGTAATTCATCATGTCATTAGAAATTGGTTAGTACCTTAATTGGTTAGGCAGAGAGAGAAACTTTCTCACCTCTGAGGAGCATTGCTCTGGGTATCCATTGTAGGGAGCTTAGTCTCTTGATTGATTCTCAATACACTTCTGCATTTTTCTTCTTCTTATTTCTCTGCTCTATCAGGTCAGGTGCTGGACCTTACGCCCACACAGCCCAAGGAATGGCTAGTTTACACGAGGAGGAATAGAAGAGAGGTGGCCAGTAACTAACCTCTAGCTGGCAGGGTTGGTTGGTTATGCGTTGCTGCCCTTCCCCTGCTCATCCACCACAATCCACCCAAGTCTTCCTCCTTAAGAGTGAGACTGATAGATTCTGATATTATTGCTAGTATTTACATTTTTCTTCTCTACCCACCCATCACAGTCAGTTTATAATATATCACTTATAGGTTTAAAAGTTCCATTCCAAAATATTTCATGGCAATTTACACTTAGGAACCCTTACACCTTATGCTTGTGGGTTGATTTTTAAATTTTGTATAGTTGGTGTGATTCTTACAGTATAATTTTTATTTGGTTTTCCAGATTTAGGTTTGTACCCAACCTAATTACTTGCCCCATGGATCCTTTTGATGATATTCTACCTGTAGCTCCTGCTGCACGTGGTAAGTGCCCCACTCAAGGATACTAGGAAGGGTTTCTTTTTATAATCATGTTTATGTTAGGTGGTTTTATTATATAATTGTTTTTTAGCTCGACCAGGTGGCAAGTTTATGCCAAAGGCCAAATCGAAACAGCTGCCTCGGAAGGAAATATCTGCATCAGAATATGCAACCCCATCTAAAGATGGAAAGATCGAGCAAGTTGATTTACCATCTGCCAGCATGGACGCAGAAGGAACTTCTCGGAATGAATGTCATAATGCAGTTGCTTCAACTTTAAGTACTTCAGCTGAAGAATCTATGGAGGATGGCACAAATTCTGAAATGGGAAATCCTCAACAAGTTAGTGTGAAAAGAGATACCGCAGCCTTAGTGGATGATCCGCCTTTCATGATCGCAGCATCTGAAGTTGATGCTGATTGGGATTTTGCAAATCTTGCAAAATCGGCATGTGAGGTATATGTCATTTTTTATTGGTTGTTATTTTGATTCATAGTTATGGAGTATCTTTAACCTGTTTTTCTTCAAATGTTTTATCAACTTTAGGCAGATTCTGTAGGTTTTGAGGTTGCCCCAGTCACAAACGCCATCCCTAAGACTAACCTAAATAATGGTAAGTTATGTTTTCACATAACCAGTCATTAGAGTGCGTGTGAAACCTCTTTTCTGCAGTTTGAACTCGTGCAAGTGTGCCACATGGTGTAAAGCATCAAATGAATTAAATTTGGTCTGATTCATTTCATATCTGTCCTTGTGGTTCAGGTGCAATACCACCTGCTATTGCTGTAGAAAATGTGTTGAGTAATGTTGCTGCTCCTTCTACAACTTGCTCAACCATAGGTAGGATGGAAGAATCACCTAAAAATGGGGAAGGTTCATTTCTTGATTGCAACAAACATTTCGAACTTATTAATAATTCCTTGGAAGTTGGTCCAGATCTGGTGTTCAAAAGTACTTCAGATAATAAAGTTGCAATATTTGAGAGCAACATTCATTCAAATTTTAACTTTGAAAGAGAACGAGAGGTAGAACTTTGATGTCTTTTGCTGTGTAGTTCTACTGCTTCACAATGGTGTAATCAACTTATGGAGGGAATTCTTTTCAGGTAGAGTCTGTGGAATTTGAATTGAATCCTTTCAGCAACGACCTCCTTGACCCTGGTGCTAGAAATGGTTAGTAATATTGATGCTATTCTGAATATGCTTCATATTGCTGAAAGGATAAATTATTTGTACTTGTTTTTATATTGTAGCTCATAAGTTTCTACCCAAGATTAAGCCACGACCTAGAGTAGGCACTACGCCGGCTATTGCTTCTGTTTCATCTAATGTTATGGTTGAAAAGTTTGCTGAGTTGCCTCCTTGTACAAATGAAGTTCAATCTTTTAAGCCTGGTGGTGATGGAAGTAGCGGACTAAACCAATCAACCGATTTGCCTTTACCCACATCAGAGATCATGAGGACCACAGATCTACCCCATAAGTTTGATCATATGAGCTCAAGTATTCCATTCTCTGAAGGCAATAGTAGATTGGAAGCAGTAATTCCATCTCAACTGGATTCCCCAAATCCTATGCTTTCAGAGGTTGCAGATCATAATGGAACTAGAGATTGGCCTTCTAGCTTTGGTAAACCAGCTGGAGAGGTAAAGGAAAAATTAATTTCCTTGCTTGAATTCCATTTGTTTTGAAAATGTTAATAAATTTTGTACCTCCAGACTGCAGACATTTTTTCTGGGCTGGAATCCCTTGATGACTTTCTCACCCAAGCTGCCACTGATACAGGTGAGATATCAAATGCCTTTTGGTCTATTAAATTATTTCAAACTCTCCCCAGAGTCCTTTTCTGCTTTTCTGAGCATCACTTGTATTGTGCTGCCATTAAATCTCACTATTATGGTTAACTGGTTCCCTGCCTAATCATAAGTACCTGACCCTGGGTTTCTTAGTGGTAATTGGAAAAATTATCTTGTGTGTAGGAAAACCTGCTCTTCATACTTCGGAGGAAAATTTTGCCATTCCAGCATGTGATCCTGTTAACTCTTTTGGAATATGTGATACCACCCAAGTTCAAAAGTGTCCCCAGCATCGTACCACCCAAGATTCTTTAACCTTCAATGAAACTGCAGTCCTCAATGAGGGTGATGCTCGCCCTAACAATAGAAGGTCGGAAGCAGAGGTGAGGATTATGTGATTACAAGGATATGATAATTTCCTGTCAAATATGCTGAAAAATTAATTGATCTTTTCTTTTTGGTTTGTGTGCGTGTCTGCATAAAACTGGTCATGGTTATTATTGGATTCAGGAAGTTGTGGACTTGAATCCTACCTGTCCAGTTGATGTTGGCTTCGATTATCAATCCATGAAATCTGGCGGAGATCCAACTTCCGAAATTCCAGTGCATGAAGAACTGACAAATGCTGCTGATAGCCCCACATTAGCTGGTTTTTTGCATGCTGATGTTGCTGGAGAAAAAGAAGTAAAATATCAGTTATTATGATTTGTCATGCACATTTGTGTGTGTTGTGTTCGGCTGTTTTCATTTTCTTTTTTCTTATTTGTTAATCTGATTTTAGACAAACTTTCATTTCATTTACCATGTTTCTCAGGATGCTAATGAGAGAAAAGAGGATAGATATTCTATTGCTGGCAAGGAGGATAAGGATGGTAAACCCTCAAGGCAGCTGAGAAAACAAGCAGCTCGTAAACCTGCTAACAACTCAGTAAATGAGGATGTTCAGGATGGTGATGACCTTGACCCTTCTTATAATCCTAATAGAGATGAACTTGAAGAAAATGATGATGAATTTGAAGTGAACAATTCAACCAAGAAGCAGAGAGCATCAACTCTTTCAAAGAAGAAATTTGTGGCTAAAAGTGGAAAAACATCTCAAAAGCGTAAGAAGGCTAATGAGGATTTAGAAAAAACTACTAAACAACCTCCTAAAAAGTTCTCTCATTCAACCCGACGAAAAAAAAGATGCGGTAAACTTACTAGACTATATGTGTGTAATTTTTGTAGTTGGTAATTATATCTTAGATGCTTATTGTGGAAGCTTTTTTTTTTTCCATAGTGGACAAGGCTCTGCTGGAAATTCCTGAGGATGAACTTGATCCTCTAACATTGCCTATTAAGGATATTATTTTACTTGCAGAACATAGGGAGCAGCTGGCGGTGTGTACTTCAATTCTAATCCTTGTGTTACAATGCTTATCAGTTTGTTAGTAGCTTAAATTTTCACCAACTGTTCCATTTTTTTCCGTGTAGAAAAAGGAGGCATCTACTTCAAAAACATCTTCCACGAGTAAAAGGTACTTAGTAGAGTATACATTTAGATTTTATTTAATTTTCTGGTGAGTGCTTATCTTTTTATAATATAAATTATTATAATTATAATTATATTGTCATTTCGCTTGATTTTGAAAAATATAATGCTGTAAGCATCTTATTTACTACAATGTTCTCTGTAATTTTTACAGTCTTATACTATTGAATGAAGGAATATTTGAAGATGTGAAGAAACTTATTCAATAAAGCAAATTCCATTTATTCCTTCTTTCTTTCGTTTTTTGGAAACATGTGAATGCCCTGCTCAAAAGCAACCAGGTGGCTTAAACTACATCTCTCTTTTTATGTTTCTATGAAGTCCTTCAGCAATTTGTCAAAATGGTTTTTGACTGAATTGATCACCATGCTGTCAATAAACTGCATTATTTCTATTTCTACAGTTGGGTTCAGGGCTTGACCATGGTAGATGTGATAGTGGTCCTTTCCCAAATGTCCATGATGGGCGGTAGGGAGTAGAATGTGGGAAATAAATGGAAGGTCTTTATATTTTTGGTATTCATCGAGGCACTTCATGCTTTTGGCTCACAACTCCTCAGTATTTGAGAACAAAAAGGAAAAGGGAAATATTATATAGAACATGTGCTGCATATTATCCACTAGCTATTGTTGCCACTTTTGAGTTACATGCAGGGAAGTAAATAGATTTCACGTTGCAAATTATTTCTCTGCAGTGGTGGAGATTTTCGTCATGAGGCTGATGCTAATAATGAAGAGGAGATGTTAGGTTCGGACCCAAATGACGATGAAGCCGGTGAAAAGATTACTTCAACTGCCTCTTTATACAATTACCAGTCTTTCATGGACAAGGCACCGAGGGGGAAATGGTCAAAACAAGATACTGACCTATTTTATAAGGTATTTGTAGGATTCTCAGAAGATGTCTGACTCTATTGTTATGGTATTTTTTTTTTCCTTTTTTTTTTTGGATTGGGGGGAGGGGAACAGGGGAAGAGCTTTCCTTGACAGTAAATTAACTCATAATGTTTTGTAATATAGGCTATTAGGCAGTTTGGCACAGATTTTTCTATGGTACAACAACTTTTTCCTGGTCGAACACGTCATCAAATTAAGTTGAAGTACAAGAAGGAAGAGCGGCAACATCCTTTACTGTTATCTGATGCTCTAAATAATCGTGCACAAGGTTAGATTCTTTATTTCTGCTTTGTGTTTTTCTCTGTCATATTAACATATTTGCTCTTTAAGCTGTCCAAAAATGTTCCTCAAGATGCCTTTATGACATCTTCTGTACTTTATCATAGCAAAATTAAGTTGAGAATGGTTGGTTGCTCTTCATATACTCCTTGATGAGGGAATACAATCCCACCGAATCATGTCTGTACTCTTTTCTTGTAGATGATTCTCATTTTAAATTGGTTATTGAGCGACTGCAACAAGCTTCCACCAAGGTAGAACAAGACCCTAATAGAGATGCCTCAGATTTCATCATAGGGGAGGAGGTTGAGGATTTAACACCTGTAACTAATGTATGTACTTCTGGCCCATTTAGTTTTATCTTTATATGTCTCCCTTCTTTTGGTGCAATTAGTTTATGCTCTTTTTTTAGTGCCATTTTTTATGTTTGTGGATGGGGTGTGGGACATAGCAGGGCCTTCTCTAAGAAAATAAACATTTTTACTTGGTTTTGGCCCATAGAAACCAAATTCGCTCATCTCCCCTGAGAACCAGGAATTTGTTCGTGTACTGATTCATGCTACTTTTGTGAACTGGGACCTAGGTAGTCAATCGTGTAGCTATCGCGCGTGATCGCGGAGTCGCGGAGCGGATTGGAGCTTTGCCGCTACGCTTACCTCAGGTGCGTTGCATTTTTCAGGGACAGTTGTTGCAGCCGCTAATCGCGTCGATTGCGGCCTGTAGCGCCCGCTACAGGGACGCTGACGTGAAAGGGTGCCTTAGCAGCTTCTCCAACGAAGAACCGTTAGATGCACGAACCATTTCGTGGTCCTCAGGGAAGATGAGCGAATTTGGTTTCTACGTTCTGGCCCTCGTTTCCTGAATACCTTAACTTTCTGGAAGGTTTAAGAGCTTTTATCCCATGTCATTATATCAGTGCTGATTTCTTCATCTTTAATTAGTTAATATGGCCAAGTCACTTCTAGTATGTAGTTTTCAGAAATCCTCTAAGGGAGCAAAAGAAATGCAAAAAAAGAAGACATAGAAACGGGAAAAACTGGAGCTCAGACAACAATCACAATTCAGCAAGCAGGGGAACTCCCTGGACCAATTGTGGGCTGTGGGCATAGATGTAGAAATGATAGCCAGTTATCCCATTTCGTGCTTGCTATGATATTCCCCTCTACTCCCTTGAGAACCTTCACTGTCCTGTCCGTATGATATTATAATCTAAAACCTTTGCTGACTTAGCCTAGTAAATGGTAAAGGCAATTATAATTGCAACAGCTTGTACTCCTTAATTATTAATTGAGAATATTCTTAATTAAATGCACACATTGGTAGTTTTCTGAAGTCCAATACTTTAATCCCGTAATTGGCCATGCAAATTATCAAAACTTATTTTATCTGAATGTAGGATGAGGTTGCCACAACGGAGCAGGACGCCAATGTTAAAGATCAGGTAGATCAGGACGCCAATGTTAAAGACCAGGTAGATTCTGTGGCATTTCGTAGTCTAGAGCAATCTGATGATAGTGATGATGACTTTCAAAGATGGTCTCAGTATAAAAGTAATTATTAGTGATAAAGAAGGAATATGAACTGTTCTGTTCTCATTTCATTTATGATAGTTAATGTGATATTCTTTTTTGGCTGAGTTGTTTGCAATATCACTTAGCTAAGTTTTGATTTCATAGTACAGGTCATTTATTTTCCCTCACTATTTTATTCATTTAATCTTGCCTGCAGTGTACTGTATTTTCCTCGAGTATTGTAAACAACATTCTGTTTCAAAAAGTTTACTTCATAATATTACTTACTAAACAGTACATATTAACTTTGTTATGCAGTGAATATTCACGATTAGTTTCTGTAACACAACTAACCACCAACCAAGTAATCAATTGATTTATTATTTCCCATAGCAATTGTTTCTCTCGGTTAAGAATAAATAATGGTGGAAATTTGTGTAATCAAAAGGTTGTCAGAATTTGAAAGAAGCTAAGTGGGTCCAAGGATGTTTGGAAGAGTTTATGTGAATGAAAATAACGTACAAAAATAATTTATAACCTTCTTGAAGCCTTTTTTTAGTTTATTAAATAAACATTTAATCAAATTGTATATCTAAACGTGTCCATAATCTGTTAAAAGGGACCGTATTAGCCAGTAGTCGTAACATGTTATAATCACTTTCTCCTTGTAGAAGTCCAGCGTGTTACTACTACTAGTATTTTGTGCAATTATTTCATACAAAGCAGTTTCTTCAATAAAGTGCTTCAGTGCAACCTTCACTGCAGAGTATGTATATTAGAAAATAAATCACCAACAAGAAAGTAAATGAATATTTAAAATGCAAGTCTTCGTAGCCATCATTTACTAAGGTTGAGTACATTATTTTATATTAATAATTGTAATATAATATTCTAGATTGTTCCTATTTTATCAGCTTGTTTAATATAAGCATGTGTTTTCCCTTTTAGGATGCTATAGATCAAGAAAATTTATTGCGAACTGCGCCTACACACAATTGACAATACCAATTGCTTATATGTACAATTACGACCACACGAATTTTTAAAAGTTAAATATTGTCAAATACTTGCGTTAAATAGTTGGATGGGAATGAATTTTTGTAAATATGGATCCTACAAAAACATTTTTCATGACTTTAAATATAAAAATTGAACAGCTAAGAAGTGTAGTTTAATTGACAACTTAAAAACTCCATGTAAAAGTAAACTTTACTTGCAACGGAAGAATTCGAATTTCACTGACAATACTTTACGGTAAAATCATATTATGAAATGTACTCTAAACCGAGAGTGGTATATTAAGCCATTGCAATGCCATATTTTTGGGAGGACTCTTACCAATTTGGCTGTGTTTTCTGCAGTTTGGTCATAGTTTCATGTAGGGATGGCAAAGTGGGTCAACCCATTTCGTCCCGTCATTTTAGTAGTATGAGTTGAACCTCCCAACCTACCCCGCTTAATGGTGGGTTGGCCGGCTGGCGGGTTGGCCTGCCAAACACATAAAAACATAAATTGGGTTGGTGGGTTGACCCGTTATAAAAATTAAAAATAAAAAAATCATATAACATTTTTTTTTTCGAGTAATCTTCATAGCCTTTCTTATATTATAGTTAAAAAATTGGAATAATCTTATCTTATAGCATACAATTTGTGTGACAAAAGTAAAGACATTATTTTTGTAGTATGAAATAATTCCAAGTAACAATTAAATTAAATTAAATAATATTAAATAATTAATAAATTAATAAAAAAATTATTTTTTAATCTGGCGGGTTGGCGGGGCCAACCTGCCACCATCCCATTTTCGGATAGGTTAAGCAGGACGGGTCAAAGTGAGTTAGTGGGTTGAGGATCCCAACCCACCCCGCCAAATTTTGACTGGTTGACGGGTTGATCCGCGGGTCACAACCCACTTTATCACCCCTACTTTCACTTTCACGCGTCTCCTTTTTTTTCCATTGGGTTTTTTGGGTAGTATTTTGCTGTGGTAGTATTGTTCTGTTCAACTTGAAAACTTACCAAGCAAGAACACTTCAAAATAGTTGCCCTGTTGGATAAATCCGTACGTATAAGATACTTCACGAACATTTTCAGACTCTTCTAACTATATTTTACATTTACTTTTTGAGTTTTTATACTGTTATAAATGGAAATGTGACAACTATTAGATCAGCATTAGCATTTTATTATTTTTACAATTATTTGTGCTAACTGTTAAAATACTATTCCTTTTTTGTAGTTTAAGTTATGCACTTTTATATTAACCGTATGTTAATTTTATATCTTGTATCATAGTGTGCCATGTCCTATAATTTTTAAAATTTGCCATATCTTTGTACCTGTGTCGTATCATATCGTCTCCCATGTCATATCTGTACTTCCTAGTTGAAGACTTGATCCGACAAAAAAATTTAACTAGGGAACAAAAATTGAAGAAATGGCAAGAAAAAAGTTTTATTTCCCATTGTGTTGTCTTTTAAATTTGGTTTTCTTGCAATTTAAATTCGCCTGAATATCGTGGTTGTCAAAACCGGACCGAATCGATTGGTTCAACTGGTGACTGGTCCTACAACTGGTCTGGAAACCCTAAGAACCGTTTGTGTTGAAAACTGATGGAGAACTGGTCAAATCGAGGAAAAACCTACCAAACCGGTGAAAACCGGCGGCCCAACGGGTTGCCCAAAAATTTATTTTTTTTTTTTTAAAAAAGTGAAGTGACGAGGTTCACTTGAACTCTTTAGGGCTGAGTCCCTTTCCTACTCTTCGTTTCTCGTTCCCAGCCGACTAAGGAAGCAGACTTTATCTTCCTCGTTTCAATGCCATCTCAGTCGCACGGTCGTTCCTCGTTCCTCTTCCGCAAAACAAGGTTTGTTCTCTTCCTTCTCTGCAAAACAAGGTTCGCTATCTTCACTATGCAAACTTGCACAACCACCACGCTGTCTAAGTGACTATGACTATTAGCATTGTGATTCTTTCTATTAACATTGTTTTGGAGATATTGGCATGTTTAATTAGTAATTACACATATTATTACATGTTCTTGTTTTGGAGATTTCATTAAACATTACACAGTGACCTGAATGTTCTTGAAGAAGTATTGATTAATTGGTATAAACATTATGTAAAATATTTTGTTGCTATGTTAGTCTATTGTTTTATTATTGAGTATATTATATAAAAATAAAAACATATGTTTAATTAAAACCGGTTCGGCCACGGTTGAACCAGTGAACCGTGAACCAGTACCTTCACTGGTTCAATGACCGATCCGATTTTTAAAACATTGTTGAAAATCGAAGGTACTATACTCACACAAGAGTTATAACTTTTATCAGTTTCTGTGAGTTATAAATATGCACCCTTGGTTATTTCTCTTGACTCTACCAAGTGTAACACCCTCTCATGGCGTCACATTTCCCGCAAGATTATAAGGCCGAAAATATGTGGATAATATAAATACTTAGAAATACGGATTTACTCTTTCTGTTTCACAAGACATAAGGTAAATGCTTATAAATAGTAACACGCGAAAGATAACTGAAAAAGCTTCATCATATAAAGTGAAGTTCAATCCTACTTACAATGACTTGCAATGATTATAAACAAAGTTGATACAACAACAGAATGAAAAAAATAAAGGTAAATGACATGGAGACACATCTCAAAAAAAAAAAAAAAAAAAAAAAGAAGATAGAGACACATACGCAAGATACCCTACTAAGAGGTCGACAAAGACTAGTCGGATAAATCCTTCTTAAGGCCCTCCTCAACGGACGATGGCACAAACCGAATAGGAGCAGTGATCATACTCTTCCTAGAAGTATACCGCATGCCGCTAGGTCGGCAACCCATTATAGGAGCTCTAGTGGGAACCCTCACAGGAGCTACTGCTGGCGCTACTACAGGAGCCACTGTCAGAGCCGCCTTAAATACATCTTCCCTGACGTGTGGCCATTCCCCCCAAGAGAAAGCCACAAAATGTTCCTAAGGGAAAGACCATCTGGCCTCCCACATACTGCCATAGCTCTGACGCCACTCGATATGCATATAGACAGAAAAGACGAAGTGAATCCTCTTGTCTCATCCTTCGCGGATGGAGAAAGTGACGTCACCCAGGTACTGTACAAGTCGGCTGCCATAGTCGAACGTCCATGCGTTTGGCCCGTCGTACATCTCAACAAAAACATACGCTAGGAGCCGTAGATGTACGTTCTGTATTACGGTCTTCTCATAAGATAAGAAGCATACAGAAGCAGAAGTAGAATCCAATAATTGAGATTCACAACATCAACATGACATATAGCAGATGAAAAATAGTGCAACACACATATACATCGTTGTAATAGTCATGCTATCAGAATTCACCAGATAACCAGTAAACAGTAATACAATTAAACAATACAGCAATTCTAAAGTCATACGGTATAATAAACATGATATGCATTGTTGAATATCGAAGGTATTCACTACAAGAATTCTCACTGTTTCCCAGGGCCAAAGCCAAAAATCCGTAGGAAAATGCACATTTCCCACGGATCACCCACGGCTTCACATCCCTCGGAATAAACAGCATCGAAAATGATTTCCCATGGCCAAAATGAAAAAGCCGTGGGAAATTACCCGCGGTCACTCCCTTGGGAAAGTTCCCACGGCCTAGGCCCTAGGAAACATTTCCCAAAGCATAAGCCTTGGGAAAGCCTAGTAAACTTAACGGGACATTTCCCACGGCTTTGGCCCTAGGAAACCTAATTTTTTAAAAAATTTGTTTATAGTATAATAATTAAAATCATATAATTAAATTAATTATAATTATATTAATCAAATAATTAATTTTTTTCTATTGATGCATCAATAATGAAATTAAATCCATTGATTCTGAAGAACAATGGAAAAGAGATCAAACACTAATATTTAATATTGAAAAAAAAAAAAAAAAAAGAGAAAAAGAGGAAGAGGGAAGCTGGCCGAACCCTCCTCAGCTCTCCAATTCTAGTTTTTCATCTATCTCAATCCTATATGCTTAGTGATGATATGGTTAATTTCATCGAGGGATGAGACAGAGTGATGGTACGGTTAATATCATGCAAGTCCAACCATATATCTGACTCTCATGACCTGTTCATTATTTTAGAAAAAAGAAAAAGATTATCCTTATTGCAGTATTGAAGTTACAATACAGATCAAGTAGCTGAAAGATTAGTCAGAAATCTGAATGCAGAAGCAAAATTCTATCCAGCCAGTCATATTATGTTTTCACATGTAAGAATACAAGAAAGATCAGACGCCTCATCCACATCATATATTTCAAGACTGCTTATACAATTATTGAGTCTATGAGACCAAGAAATGGTTAAAATAAGAAATAAGATCTCATTCTACATGATCCGTGCAACTCAAATGTTTGACCTCAAATGTTCATAGCTAAAAGGCATGCAGGGAAAAGCGAGAGGTTTCTTTTTAAGAAACAGTCCAGTAATGTTTTGAGTTAAACATTAGATTGCTTTGAGTTTCCATTCCAATAACAGAAGCACCAAAAATGTTCAATTCTATTCAAAACACAACAATAGCATCTTATTCACTACTCATAACCCAGCTTTAAAAATATGCATTTCATAAAACTAATCATAACCGGTTACTCTTTTTTCTTCTAAGTACAAATTAAACAAAAAAAATTATAGTATTCCCACCAAATAAAAACAACAATAAAAGAGAATAATCAAACAAAAAAGAGTTAGTTCCAAAAGAAAATACTAGATATTGGGTAACTCAAAGAAGGGCTTTCTTTTGGAACCCCAAAAAATGTCAGTAGCAGTGGAACCCCCAAACATGGTAACTCAGCGAAGGGCGCTGCTGGATGAATGAGTCTCAAATAACAAGCAAGCAGGTCACTTGGTTTTGACCCAAAGCACAAAAACCCAGGTTGTGTTGTTCATGTCTGGGAGCTCCTGGACTCGTGCATCTCCCATGAATTTCTTTCTCGCATCTCTATCTCAAATGGGTTTCGACTGGGATATGGTTTTGTTGTGGCGAAGGAGATGGTTATGAGAGGGAAGGAAAGAGGGAAAAAAGGAAAGAGGAAAAGAGAGCTTACCGGGCGAAGGAGGGAGGCACCGCCGGGTGTCTGTGGCGGAGTAGGGAGGCGCCGCTGGAATCGCTTGGCCGGATTAGCGTGAGGAAGGAGGGAGACAACGGTGGAATGTCAAAGAGAGAAGAGGAAAGGATAATGTTAAACACTTTCCCACGGTCTGCACCGCGGGAAACTTAGCGAGATGATAACGATGGCTCCAGGCAGTAGGAAACTCACCGAAGTGCTAGACACGACTTTTGGCAGTGGGAAATGCCGCATGGTTATAGCGGAGGCCCAAGACCGTGGGAAACTTAATGAAGTGATACACACGGCAATGACTGTGGGAACACTCACGGCAATGTTTGGCGCCAACCTTTCCCACGGCCCTACCCGTGGGAAACCTAGCGAGAGTGTTCTGGGGGTTTAGACCGAGGGAAATGACAAAATTTCCTAGGGTGTGTGTAGCCCTAGGTAAAAAGCCTTGGGAAATAGATAAAATTATTGTAGTGATTCTACTCACACAAGAGTTGTAACTTTTATCAGTTTCTGTGAGTTACAAATATGAACTCTTAGTTATTTATCTTTACCTTGCTAAGAGTTACACGCGAAAGATAACTAAAAAATCTTCATTCATATAAAGTCAAGTTCAATCCTACTTACTCGTACTTACAATAATTAAAAACAAAGTTGATACAACAACAAAATGAAAAACATAAAGGTAAATACATAACCAAAAGACATGGAGATATGGCTAAAAAAACATATACATATGCAAGACACCCTACTAACTGGCCGACACAGACTACTCGGATGACTCCTCTTCCGGATCCTCCTTAACGGACGGCGGAGCAAACCGAATATGAGCAGCACGTGGATCGTACTCTTCCTAGAGGTATACCGCACATCGCGAGGTCGACGACCTACTATAAGAGCTCTAGCAGGAACCCTCATAGGAGCTACTGCTGGCTCTACTACGGGAGCCACTTTCGGAGCCGCCTTAGACGCAACTCCATCAACGTGTGACCTTTCTCTCTAAGAGGAAGCCACAAAATGCTCCTACGGGAAAGGCCATCGAGCCTCCCACATAATGTCATAGCTCTGACGCCACTTGATATGCATATAGAAAGAAAAGATGAAGCGAATCCTCCCATCTCGTCCCTCGCGGATGGTAAAAGTGACGTCACCCAGTACTGTACAAGTAAGCTATCATAGTCGAATGTCCAGGCGTCTGGCCCGTCATGCATCTCAACAAAAACGTACGCTAGGAGTGTCAGACGTACGTTCGGCATCGCGGTCTTTTTAGAAGATAAGCAGAAAACGGAAACAAAAGTAAAATACAATACAATAATGAGGTGAAATTCCCAACATTAACCCAACAGATAGCAGATGAAAAATAGTACAACACACATATACATCATTGTAATAGTCATGCTACCAAAATTCACCAGATAACAAGTAAATAGTAATACAATTAAACAATACATTAGGCCTGAAGTCAAACGGTATAATAAACATGATTCATTCATTATGCAAATGGGTGCAACTTAGACCCCTACTCCATGGAGCTAATACAACGTGAGAGAGAGTGAGAAAGAGAACATGTTTGGTATATCATCATCCTTGGATAAAGTGCTACAACATTTGTAATGCGCGCAAATTGCTGTTATAATAAAAGTATGTACTTTAGTACAAGAATAACCTCAACGTTCTTCAAACTATTTATTGTTTCATCGGAACGACTCTATTGCATTAATGATTTCTCTAAAAAATTGAAGTAAAGCAAGTGTTGAAGAAAGATTGTTTCACAACGGATTTATTGCTGTGAAGACTATAAATAGAAGAGCCTGAAAATTTGAAGACATCTCTAACGACCTGAACAACTCTCATTTATTGTTGAAGCCTTACTGAGTTCATAAACCTTCATTCTTTCATTCTTTCATTTACTTCTTAATCATTTGTAATCTTTAATAGAAGTTATTGCACAGCCAGCCATATCCTCTTGATATTATATGCACTCTTTGAGTGTAATGTATTGGTTTGTCCTCTTGGTCCGTCCACAAGGATCCTCTCTTTCTGATGCTCCGATTTCTCGTTTCTCCTTGCGTCTTGATTGGAGGGGATGGCCTTTTCAAATTCTTCCAGGTTTATGAATTTATGAGCTCTGGCCCTCAATTCGTGCATACTTTCAGCCTCCCTTTTAGCTAGTGAGGTGGTGAATGGTCCATGCCTGAGTCTAGCTACAAGTAGGTGCAAGGCAACTTTAGGGCTTAGGTGCACTTGCAAGGTCTCCTAGCTGAAATGGTGGAGGTAGTCTTTGAGAATTTCCTCCTTCATCTGCTTGATCCTGCCAAGACTGTGGGACGAGCAAGGTTGCTGCATACTCGTGGTGAAGTATACTAAGAATTTGTTTTTTAGTGTCGCCCATCCGTCAATTGCTTTCGGGGGAGGGAAGTGAACCATCGTAATGCTGCTCTTTTGAGGGTAAAGGGAAACGCTCGACACATTAGATGTTTTGCACTCCGTGGAATACCATTCCTGTCGTGAAAGTATCAATATGGTCTTGCGGGTCGGTTGCTCCATTATACATCTCCGTGTCATTTGGCTATTTGAGATCAGCGGGGACCCGAGTGCTCATGACCTCCTCGGTGAAAGGGTGTTGCACCGTAGTTGGGAGGTTTCTCGACGTTGGGGTCGCGTCTTTCTAGAAGGATGAGCGGCTTCGGGCCTTACTTACTAACTGCTTAGTTTGGGTCCTTTCGCTAAGGCCTTCCCCATAGTTGGTTCAAGAGAACAAGCGAGTAGTGGAGCGAGTTGGTCAGTAAGTGGGGTCGTTTTCGGCTGAGGAACCCATTCCTAGAATCTCGACTTGTCGAACCTGCTCCGCAATGGTTCTTTCTTGCCGGCGAATCTTATTGAGCAGCTCGTGCTGCATCTCTGGGAAGGGAGGGAGATCCCTTCTTTGTAGTGGAATTGAGGAGTGTGTTCTGCTCATTGAGCTTTTTGTCCGAGCCATATTTTCTTGCTCTGCTACTTTTTGTGGCTCTGACGGGATGAGAGTGGTTTCAACCCTATCTACTTTGTGAATCCCCGAAGCGATGTGTCTTCTCGTGGTTACCATGTTGGATGGGAGTAGGAATTTACAGTTCCCATAGACGGCGCCATTGTTTTGGTGTGACCCAAAAAAATATCTTCAAGGTCCCTCTGGAAATGGGTCTGGGTAGTTTTTCAAGCTTGGTGATGGTGCTTTGCTTTGTCTCCTGGGCTGCTCCTCTGGTTGGACCAAATAGGAGGGTATTTGCGAACACACTCCGATGTCTAAGTCAGCAAAGGGGATTGCAAGGAGTATATTAGGATGACAATGGAAACTTACTTGGCCTCATGGGTAAGTAGCTTTTATAGTGATGCCTTGATATGGAGGTATGGGCGACTGCTATCGCCGGTATGGTGTCCCTTGCTGTGTGGCGTGTGGGACGCAGGGGTTAGCAAGGATTTGGAGGTGATAGTGATTTGAGATTACTAGCGCCACTATTTGAGTAGTGGAGCCCATCTCCTATGAGGTGTAGACCTTTCCTACCCCTATATACCTTTTGCTTTGACTCTGACTCTCAGCCGGTTGATACGCTCGGCCAGAGATTAGTTGCCCGACTGTGGATCTACTTTGGGCCTTATTGGGATTGATTCCCGGAAGTGGGCCAGAACAAATATGTTAAAAGATACAAAAGTAGAGATCTTGTTTTGGTGAATGTGAGAGCAAAGGAGCTTCTGTGTACGTGTATATTTATAAAGGTTTGATATGAGTCACATAAGAGTTGATAAAATGGATTTAGTGATATTAAAATTTTGTTACTAGTTTTTCTGGGTAATTAGAACTCTTAGCTTTAACCACTAAGTGTTTGAACTGAAGTGGATGAAAAAGGAATAGTGTGCGTGTGAGAGATGTTTAGGTCAGTTGAGATATTTGACTCAGAATTAGACTATCATGTTTTATAGAACCCGCTTGCTTTCTTTTTCTTGCCTAGTTGCAAAATTGAAGGCACTTGATTCTTAAGTCTTGATCGATAGGAACAATGGCAATGGATAAGATGGATAAGAGTATGTTACAACAAATCTAGCAGCAATAGCATGCTATGTTATTTTTCCTTGTAGCCACCAATTTATGAATGAATTGAAATACATATATATATATGAGAAGGGATCTGCTTACACCCAAAACATTTACAACTCTTACACTCCATCTCAACCATTAAAATAATAAAAATTGGATGGCTCTAATTTGTTCACTTTAGTAACTCATGTGACTACCTTTCTCCTTTCTTTTCTCCACTTTCTTTATCTCATTCTTTAATATTCTCTCACTGCAAATGATGATCACCGCCACACAGCCAATCAGATGCTGTCTCGTAGTCGCACCAGCCCAGATTCGACCCACCACCGTGCGCGACCTCCAATTCACCGTCCACTACACCACCCTGCCATCGCAGAAGCCGTGCGCCTCCACTACTGCTAGGACTAGCATCATGCCACAAAAGGACAAGAGGCATTGAAGTTAGTAAACCTGTGCAGCATTTACCTGCTTGCTCCCACTGTTGTTTGTCTCTCGTTATAACCCGTGAAGGTTCCAATATTTGTGACATTAGTTTCCAATATTGGCGTAGGGAACCTATGAAGGTGAAGTTTTTAATATTAAACGTATGCATTATATTAACTAACTATTTATGACTATGTTACAGGTCAAGCTTGTTTGGTCACTGTGTTTTAGGAGTAACAAGAAGACTTATGAACCATTTGTGTTTTAAGAGTACCAAGACTTATGGACCATTTGGTATTGAACAAGAGACATACTTTTCAATAGAAAATTTGGAGTGCAGGGTATTTGAAAATAAGGGGTTCTTCTTTTTACACTAATTTTTCATTTATATAATTTAAAAGCATAGGACTATATGTCACATTCAAGAGCTTATGGTTGATTTAGTGTGGCCAGCATCCAAAGGCCAGCAATAACAATGATTAAAGTGATGCTAAAAGGCCTAAGAAGCCTGGAGTCCAGTAGCATAATATAACAAAAGTACCAAGAGTAGATAGTTTACATACTGGCTAGTCACTACCATAGCAAGAGAAACATGGAAAATCAAATTAAGAGCAAGCAACCAATGCATCGTGTTTCCAATGTACTGATGGGTTCACATCCTACTTGGCCTGAAACATGGGTTGGCTAGATTACTGCAAAGTGGTGCCTCATTCATAAGTTTCATCAAATTAATCTCTATTACTGCAAAGTGATTGCTTCTTCAAATTAAGCTCTATTATTGCTGCGTTCTGTGATGGAAGCTTTTTCTTATTTCTGATAGAAGCAAAAGGAGAAGAACAAGAATTGACTTTGCCTCTGCAAGGATAACGTCATGGGTGGGAAAGAGACGACAAAGCAAGAGAAAATAATTTTCCTCTAAAAGAGAAATGAGGCGGGCTGATGCGGCTAGGTATGTTCTAGTTGAGCGGCAGTGCAGGTAGGGCGCAATTGGATGAGGCGGCGGCGCTGGCGGAGGGATTCGCGAGGTCTGGTTTGCAGAGCTTGGCCACGACGCGAGGCTGAGGCGTACAGTAGCTAGTCTGTGGTGCTTGGCGTGAGGAGGCGAAACTCCGATGACGGTTTGGATGCGATGGCGGTGAGCAAAGGCATGGTGGATAGGCAACATGCGGTGGTGATTGCTGTTTGGTTTGGGACGAAAGTGATTGGCAAAGGTGAGAATTGAGGAATAGGCAAGCTCTGGTGAGATTGAGAATGATGTTTTGTTTATAAAAAGTGTAGGAGGCTCTCACGTGATTTACTAATTAGAATAAATTAGACCCATGTGTCAAACTTTACTTTTACACCAAATTATAATCGTTGATTTTAGTTTGATCCAAAGACTAAGCTTATCATTTTTATTTAAGATAGAATAATTAAGACTAAATTTAATAAGAAGATAAAAAATAGAATATATTTAATGAAAAAAATATATTTAATATTTTCACTTTTCATTAAAATTATAACATTCATTTATTAAATATTTTTTATTTTTCAATTTTAGATATTTATTGTCTATTAAATACTTTAAATTTAAAATTTGCTAATGTGTATTAGTCAATTTTTAAAGTTTTATTATTTTGTCCTGAATTTAATATATTAAAAATATCTATGTATTAATATTTAAAAATTAAAAATTCATAATATTTTTTGAATTTGAATTTTATAATTTTTTATATTTTTAAATCTTACAATTTATTGAAAAATTTAACAAATAATAAAATTAACTATAATTTTATTTGTAAATATAATACAAATAAAATTAGCTAAAATGTTTTACTAATAATATAATAATGTCTAGGAGTGGAATTCTTATCTTTATAATTACAATTTTCTAATGTGTATGGTGTTTTTTTTATTACATTTAATATATTAAAGATATCTATTTATTAATATCTTCAAATTTAAAATTTTAAGCTTTTTATGAATTTAGCTTCATATAATTGAACGTCTTATAATTTTTTAATCGTTTTTATGAATTTAACGTAGTATAACAATAACGTCTTATAAATCTGCCTATTTGTTTAAATTAATTTTGCTAAAAATTAAATTTACTAGGGAAACAATGTTGGAAATTAGTGATGTTAGGAAACAAGGTTGGAGATTACGTACCAACCCATATGCTATGGATTCTAGAATCCTCAAAGCTAAATACAAGGGGGTTGCTTTTTACACCCATAATTTATCTAATACACCCATTTTTTATTTTTTTCAAACATTTTTTCCCCAAAATACCCTGTAACTTCCTTCCCACTATTTCCCTTTCCCTTTCCCATTCCATACACCATACACCTTCATCTTCCATCTTCCTGATTTTTCTTTCCGGAACAACTTCTCACTCCATCGTCATCTTCTTTCTTCTTTCTTCTTTTCATTTTCTTTCTTGTTTCCAGGAGAGAAACCAACACCCATCCACGTTTCTCGGTTCGTCTGCATCTTCGGTTTCTTCAGATTTCTTCTCCATTTGCTGCCGTTGTCGTATCAGGTATGAATCATTTTTTCTACCTTCCGGAAACATAAATCCGAAATTGATTTTTTGGCACATTCCGGAAACGTAATTCTGGAATGTTTTTGTGTATTTATACTTCCGGAAACTTAATTCCGGAATGTGTTCGGGTATTTATACTTTCGGAAACTTAAGTCCGAAATGTTTTCATGTACTTATACTTCCGGAAACATAATTCCGGAACTTTCCTTGATGATTTTCTGGCGCATTCTGGAAACATATTTCCGGTTTATAACTTGGCTATTCTGGAAACATAATTCCGGAACATACTTTTTTTGGCACAAGTATATATATGACAGTTTCTTCTCTTATAAATCACAATTCCAAATTATGCATATGACATGATAGACCCTAAGCACACCTCTCAGTTGCCAAGTCCACATAACCAGTGTCTCATCTCTCCTTTATATTCACTTGTTTTAACTTTTGGCTTTTATTTTACTAAATATGTAGGTATGGCATGTACTAGAGGGGGACGCTAAGGACCGACAACTTCTGTATATAGCGAACATGCTGCAAACGTTGCAGCCGCGGTTGAGGAACCTCATGAGCAGCAGGAGGTCCCTATACATCATGTTGAGTCATTTTCGGAAGGACCCATGGATCTGTCCATGTTGAGGTCGTATCCGGACCACGTTGCTGCCCACCAATGGAGTGGAGAGGTAATAAAGCTTACAAAAATTTTGTGTGTTGGTTTTGGTTTTTTGTTACAAAAGTTCATATAATTAACATAGTGTTTGCTTATACGATTGCAGGACCGTGGTGAGTTGAAGGTGGTTGATAACGGTCAAAAATCAGGGAGTTGGTTATACGTCACGAGTATATACGTGACTTGGTGGATAACTCTGGGTTGGCTCCCTTGTTGACATGCAGTTATGGCATGGTAGACAAGGGTCTGTTGTCCGCTTTTGTTGAGCGATGGCACAGAGAGACTAGTACCTTCCACCTACCATTCGGAGAGATGATGATCACTTTGGATGACGTGTCATGCTTACTGCATGTACCGGTCACTGGCACCTTCCTCTCCTTTCCCGAGATATCTAGAGAACTTGCATGTGATTTTTTGCCCGATCTCCTAGGCGTGACGCGTGCAGAGGCATTTATGAAGATGAACCAAAACAGATGTTTACACATCCGTTTCAGTTGGTTGCTGGTTGTGTACAATGATCGGTCGCACGAGGAGCTCCTAGACTGTGCAGCGAGAGCTTTATTGTTGCATTTGATTGGTTGTACGTTATTTCCTTCCAAGAGTACGACATATGTCGACATTGTCTATTTGGAGTTCTTCCGTGACCTGACTCAGTGCAGTACATATGCATGGGGTGTAGCTGCGCTTACATTCCTATACGAGCATCTTGGTGATGCCAGCATTCATAGTTGCAGACAGTTAGGGGGTTACTTGACCTTTTTACAGGTAAAAACGTTCCTATTCCGACTCTTTGTTATTGTTATCATATTTGTTATTGTACGTATTAAAAACTAAGTGTGTAATTAATGTTGTTGCAGGCTTGGATATTTGAGCATTTTCTGACTCTTGGCTCCCGTCGACTAAACTCGGGATACACTGAAGATCAACCACGGGCCAGACGCTGGATACCTGTGAAGGGTGCAGGTGCCGTGATACCATGTTGGGCTTCTTTAGATCGGCTTACGATAGACGATGTCCGTTGGATGCCTTATGCGGATCGTAGAGAGCATCGCCCATTTCAGGATATCCCTATATATTCGGGATATATCAGATGCGGTGGACTAATGCAAGCACACTTACCGGAGAGGGTCTTGTGTCAGTATGGCCACGTGCAGGGCATTCCTAGGTCACCTCGCATAGTTACCGATGTGCCGATGTCTAGTCTTGAGATCGATGACTGGTGGCTACATTATGGAGATCATCTTGTTGATGACGCCACCAGGGGTCCTCGTGCAACACATCCAGGACAGTGTGTTAATGCCTATATGCATTGGTTCCATAAAATTTCTCACCCTTACGTTGTACCACCTGCAGAGGGAGACCCTCCTAGGGTGCCAGTTATACAGCCTGTTAGGATGCCAGAGTCCGGCTCTAGTGCTCCTGTTTCTGCTACGATTAGCTTATATACATTCATATGATATCATGAATTATATACTGCACACTGTACTGTTTTGCCTAATATGTTATATTGTTATTTGTAGGCGAGGTTGGAGAGAGTTTTCGAGCTATTGCAGTCAATGATTGATAGGGGGATGGTAACGGAAGGCACTGAGGCCTGAGACGTCACACGTCAAGCATTAAACATTTCACTTGGTGGCATCTCGAGGACAGGCATTTCATATCAGAGGAGAAGGAAGACTAAATCTGCGACTTGATTAGATTAGTGTGTAAACAAATATAGGTTAATAGATGAATGGAATGAAAAGTACAACTCTCTTACAACAATACAAATATATTTATCCATGACTTGATTGGATTCATTCAATGTCTTTTGTACTTTGTCTTTTAAGTATAGCTGTCGTATTTTATTTTAAGTGTTAATCATATAGCACAAGTATTCCAATAGATTAACGGATGAATGGAATGAAAAAGTACCAATATTATTTATATTTTTTTTAATCAAAATTGGCATGCAAAAGCATTACTGCAAAGCCTAACATGCCAACTAGGTTGGCACCTTAGCCCTCACCAATCATCTGCAGCACACCAAAATTCTTATTAATAGAATAAAAAAGAAATCAAAAAGAATAACGTGGGGGGACATAAACCAAAACTCATGAGGTTATTTAAATCTAAAGACTAGGAAGAACTTCACTAATAAATCTAGGTAAAGAATAAAACCAAACAAATATTCTAGTTTTTTTTTTGTAAAAGAGCAATTAGTCCAATGTAATATCTATGTATTCTGGTTGTTTTTTTGTACAGAAAATGAACTGAAATGTTGCATGCGACTAAGGTATGGAAATTCCCATGAGCGAGCATCTTCATGACAATATCTTTGCCAACCGAAAGCAGTGGGAGGTATCGGAGATCCATCCTTCAGAAAGACCTATAAATGAGCCAATATTAAACAACATCAATTAACCACTTTAATATAAAGAATGCATTGACAAGCACTTTAAAAATATTATGCACAAATTTACCTGTACGAAGTGACAATTATGCACAAATCCAATGGAAATAATATGATGACTTGACTGAGTCGCCGGTGGAGAACCTCTAAGAGGGAAAAATGTCATGCTTCCGTGTATGGATAATGAGACCAAGACCACGTTATACCTTGAAGCAATTACATAGCCCATGTCCGGTATGGTCATCCACTTCTTTGTAGGTACCACTTCTGGCTTGTCAACATATAGAGAATTTGTCAGTTTACTCACTCGCTCCTCTGTCCCAAAGAGTTTGACATAGTCAACATGCCATTGTTGAAGCTCCCTGATCAAATCAACACGGACCTGAGCCCAGGATTCCTCACCCTTACCAAGTAATGCCGATAGTGCACGATAACAACAATTCCCATCTGCTTATACATCAACAATGCGTTCAATACAGTGACGAATCTCAATAGGAAAAGCTACTAACAATGGGTCAACTCTTCTGTGTTTAGTCTTATGGCATGATGGTTGAGACGACGGTCTGGAAGACGTGCTATCATGGAATGAGTGCATCGCATCAACATGCTCAAAATATGAGGGATCACGCTTGGTTGATCTTTCCAACTTCAATGCACCCCGTTTTTTTGGTGCTCCCTTTGTTTTGACCTTTTCTTGTGGTGGACACATTGAAGTTGTATCGGGAAATGCTAGTTCACGCACTTTAGTCTTCAGAGTAATCTTGTCTGCTACATCAAGATCCTGAAATCGGTTCAGCAATGCATTTACTTCATGTTGCAGAGATAAATCCGAGCACGGGTCTTTCATGCCTTGGTCAGCAAAGCTTAACTTCTTCCAATGAGCATGGACTGACTGCAACGGAACAAAGTTACCCATCATACTGTACCTAGCAAGTTCGCATGCACAAGGTAGTGCATGTGTAGTTCTAAGTGTGCAACCACAAATAGAACTGTCAAAACCAATAATCTTAACTCTTTCATATTCGTTAGCAATGTGACACAGTGCAGTCCTTGATACAAATCCCCGCAATATGAGGTAGAAATGATTATTGAGCCTGTGTTCCACTACGATTATGCTTTTCTGGAATGACGCCTTTATTTGAGTGTGTTGCAATGTGATCAAGTTGGTCATGGCATCCCAACAACTACAAGTCCCCCATGCTATCTTGAAGCAACTTCTTCAACCTTCCATGTGCAGACTCAACCCTATTAACAAACACAAAAGAGGCACATTAATATGTAATAATGGATAACATATTCATAAATATAAATATTGATTAACGATGAGCATACCTATTAGTTGTCGCATTCCCAAGGTGCATCACTCGATCTGTCCATGCGGTGATAAATTTCTCCTTGCATGGAAGCAACACTTTATTTTTCACATATTCATCGAAAATAGGAAAACGTGAACATACCTCTTCTAATTTTCTCAAACGTTCCCCATAGTCACCCTCATTATGAGAATCCATAGTGAGACTCCATGCATCCATCACTGTGTCCCATTCCTCTTTCGGATGCACTATCAACTTGCATTTAGCTTTCATGTTCATAGTGATATGAAATCGACCTAATAAATGAGATGAACTCGGAAAAACAGTTTCAACCGCATTCATCAATGCAATGTCTCTGTCAGTCACAATGACTTGAGGTATTACATCATCCTTTAGAACCAATCCTCTTAACTTCTGTAATGCCCAGTTGAAGTTATCTGCTTGCTCAGACTCCAAATAAGCAAATGCCATGGAGAATGTCAAGTTTGTTGAAGTTACACCAACAATCTCCAGTAATGGCAATCGATATTTGTTAATTGGTTTTATATGTACTATCAATGAGCAACACAATAGAGAATGCATTCAAAAGTTTAATGGAATCTGGATGTGTCCAAAATATATCTCTTACTATATCAGAGCTGTCGACCCTTCTGTGCCAATAGATATAGTGATCTCGTTCCATTAGTTTCATTAGATGTTGCATTTCTGTTGTGGGACCTCTTAGAGATTTCCGAAACGCATGGCGTGCATTATATATTTGCTTAATAGTAGTGATGTTATCCTCATCACGATCTTTCAATGTCAGTAATATGCTTCTGGGCTTTACCATGTTCTTTGTCATATCACAAACAAAAGACTTCTCTTCGCCACTTAACCGACCAGCATATGGATGACCCACCAATGTTTCTGCTACCTCATGATTGTGAAATCCACACACAACATTGACCTTCCATCCATCACCATATTTCGAAGGCCTTCCTCTTAGCTTGAAGGGACACTCGCATTTTTTGGTTCCAGTCACCTTGTGAGTTAACGCTTGCTTGTATTGTCTATACTTTCCACTTCTTTCACAACCCAAGATTAAAACTGCCTTCTTTCCTATATCACCTGTCTCTGACCTCACAATGACAATAACAAATCCATTCTCTATCCCAATGGCTCGTGCCCAATTCAAAAGATCATCTCGAGTAGGAAAGACCTGCAAATAAAAAAACAAAATCAGATTATAATGTTCAAATTGCAATGACTTATCAAGAACATTTTTCCATTCACCAACCTCTTCAGTGGTAAATGTATCACTATAATCCACAATCTTAGTTGGCATGTCAACTTCTTCGGATACCTTGGATACATACTCTTCCATGTCAATTTCTACACCTGATAAACACAAGCACACAAAATAAGTTCCATGCATACATGGTTTTATAAACTGATTATGTATTTTTTTATAAGTTTCCGGATTGTGTTCTGGAAACTTATTTCCAGAAGCCATTCTTAGTATTTACCGGAATCTTATTTCCGGAACCTATTTTAATTTAAGTTCTGGATTGCTATTTTTGGAAGCTAAAATAGCAATTTTCCGGAGTTTTATATCCGGAAGCCAAGTAAAAAACATTCCGGAGGTATATTTCCGGTAGTCATGTAAACAAATTTTGGAGTTTTATTTCCGGAACCTATTCAAATTTTGTATTCCAGAATTTAGTTTCCGGGCGAAATCAAAACTTGCGTAAAAGAATAATGTACGAACCTTATCAGCGACAACTTCAATGGAGCGATCAATGAATTGAATGAATGACCGATGAACGAATAGAATGAATGTAATTTAATTGAATTGAATAAAGAGAGAAGGGGAAATAATAACATGGAGGGAGAGAAGACAAAGGAGGTTTTAGGCATGGGGTGGGTGGTGTGAAATTGAGAAGAAGGTTTAGGAAAAATATTTAAAAAAGGGGAGGGCATTTTGGGGAAAAGAGTTTTAAAAAAATAAAATAAAGAGTGGGTATATTAGATAAATTATGGGTGTAAAAAGCAACCCCCAAATACAATCCAAGAGGGAGGTTTCTGGAATCATCTTTGGGCCATAACCCAAGCTTCTAGTGGCGCGCAGCATTTGAAGTTCCAGGGTTTTGTTGAAGAATGGTATTTGTTGGCGCTTAGGTTCTGGTTCCAATGTGAACATATGGTTTGACCCATGGCTTAGAGAGAAATCCTTACACGCAAACTGTTCCAGGTACAAATGTTAATATTTTGCATATTAGTGACCTCTTTTGACCTATATTGTGTTGCTGGAGGGAGGAGCTTATCCGCGGTCTTTTTAACCAAAGGAGGAATCATTTGGAGTGCGTCTCGCGATTGGTCTTACACTGTAAGGACTGCATATCACCTCTGCATGGACTCAATGCTGGAAAGAAGAAGTCTGGTGGTTCAAGGTAACTGGAAAAAGTTGTGGTCCCTTAAATTGCCTGCAAAAGTGTGTAACTTTGCATGAAGGCTGTGTAGGGATACGTTGCCTACCCGTATGAAACTGAGATCACGAGGAGTGGATGCTCCTGGACCGTGTCTTCAGTGTGAAACGCATCTTGAGAATAATTGGCATATTTTACTGGATTGCAACCTTAGTACGACGTGCTGGTGTGAGCTCCATTTTTGGCCGCATGTTGAACATGTTCTTACACAAGTTGAGACGTTTTCTGAAGCTTTCTTCATGATTCTGGACTTACTGCGGGACCAAGATAGAAGCCTGTTTGTGATGGTTTTGTGGAGCATTTGGAGGAGATGAAATGACAAGATTTGGAACAACGTTGATGCTCGCCCATCACAGGTGGTGCAAAGGAAATGCTTTATGACTGGATCCAAGCGAGAAACCTTACCACTCACCCTCATTCTCAGCATCGCGAGGAAGAAGTTCCAAGATGGACAAAGCCTCCTTTGGGAACGTTGAAGTGCAACATAGATGCACCTTTCTTTGAGGACATGGGTTGTTTTGGCTTTGGTTTATGTTTAAGGAATCATAGTGGTGGTTTTGTTGAAGCTTATAGGCACTGCTTTCCACGTATTCATGAAGGGGAAGCTTGGGCACTCCTTCCTACCCTTCATTGGCTGGTGAACAACGGTTATGTTAACGTTTGCATGGAGTCAGACTGCAAAATGGTTTTGGATGCTCTACACAGTACCAGGAAAGATTATTCAGCATTTGGGCTTATCATTGAACAATGCAAAAATATTTTGGGTATTGCTCTAGTGCCAAGGAAAATGGGATGGCACCAGTGCAGTTATTACGTGATCCAATAATGTCATGACAACTGTGTTCACTTAACATTTACTGATTTAATTTGGTAGAATTGCAATACAGTCTTGAAAGTTTTATACAATTTCTCCCAGGTCCTTCTTATGTCTCACCTATCCTTCGACCCTTTCAACCTCGGCACCCTTAGCCCCCTTTGCATGATCTGAGTTATCTCTCACAAATCTTGGACCGTAGCCCCCTATCCCGCTGCGAATGCCCACGAAGCTCTGCTTTTGCCGTCGAACCCCTAAGCCCCTTTTCTCCTACTTGCTTTTGTCGTCCAGCCAGCCAAGGTCGTTGCGACGTCGTCAAAACTCTGTTTGAACCCTTAGCCCCTTTATTTTTTCCTAGGTGCTTTTCTCCTAGATGGTTGTTGTTTCAACAATATGTAGTAACCGGGTAGATAGGGCCTGGCCTTCGATGTGCCTCACATGCTATGTTGAACGAAGTGGCAAATGATGCTAAGAAAGAAAAGGAGTCTTTGTATGTTAAGATGTTGACACCTATACTTATTTCATTGAAAGGATGAGAAAATAAGAGATTGCTTAACTACCATGATTATTTCCAGGGAGATACTGTTGGACAAATTGAAAACCTTCTTTCTTTGGCATTGGCAACATCCAAGATTTTAGGATATGTTACAAACTCTGATGGAGGAGGGTTGATGATTATATTCGACCTTCCATGAAAAATGCATAGATAATGGAAGCATCGAATGCTAAATATGTTGAATTTGAAACTAAGATAAGTGAGGTTATGCTTCAATTAGCTCAGGAGACTAAAGATTTGGCAATGAAGGAGAGAGAAAATTATAGTCCAATGTTAAAGAAATGGCACACAACAACAGCTGCAGTTGCAGCATTGACTCTGAATAATTGCTATGGAGATGTGCTAAATAAGTATTTAAGTGAAATAACCTCACTGAGAGTTGAGGTAATGCAAGTATTGCAGAGGGCTAAAAAGCTAGAAGATATTTTGGTCCAAATGGTAGTTGAAGACTCTGCTGATTGTGAAGATGGTGGCAAAATAGTAGTGAGAGAGATGGTTCCTTATGAAGTTGATTCAACCATAATGAACCTTATGAGAAAATGCATAGATGAATCACTACACAAAGGCAAAGATTGTTTGCAGAGAGCAAAAGAAACTGAAGTAGGTTTTTATGATCTTTCCACCAAAGATATATAAATGGAAGGAAAATATGCATTTAAGAAGTTCACTATCTCTTCTTGTACTTGAACATAGTTTGTGATTTTCCCCCCTTCTATGATCGCCTCTATGTTGGTGATGTAGCCAATGCTCGTATCAATCATGCATTCACAATCCTCAAGCATAATATCAAACTAATGACTGTAATTCTGACAGAAAGAGCTCATGCATTGGCAGTGAAGGAAGTCATGAAGGCTTCTTTTGATGCATTCCTCATGGTTTTGCTTGCTAGTGGAACCTCCTGGGCGTTTAATCAGTCTGATCATCAAAGTATTCAAGAGGACTTTGACAGCTTGAAGCAGATATTCAACATTTATGGAGATGGATTGCTAGCAGAAAATGTGGTGGAGAAAAAGGGTGAGGTAGTTGAAGGAGTCATAGGATTGATGGGAATGAGTACAGAGTATTCTAGGCATGTTCAACATTCAAGAAACTACTAGAGGCTTCAGGATATTAGCTGAATTGTGTTTCTATTGGAAGTTCTTTTAGTTGTTTAAAAGATAAGCACAACTTTGTCATGTAATTTGGTAATGATGTATTTAGTCTTGGAGTAGCTTGTAGCTAGGATATTACCGCCAGATGCTAGTCTACAGGGTGCAGAAAAATTTCTAAGCCCATACAGACAGACAAGATTAGAAGTTTGTAACTAAAAAGCAAAATGAATTATCTTTAGTGATTTTAGTGTGAACAAAAAGAGTTTAATAGGAGAAGACTTTTGAAAAAGTCAGTCTAGCAATAAGTAATGAACTTAAGGGTGCATTTGATTTGCATTGAGGGACAGGATAAGGAGAACAGCACAGGACAAATGCTTGAGTCACATTACAACTCTTTGTCTTGTATATTGTTCGGTGAACAATGAACAACATAAGTAAAATCATATAAAATTTACTTAAATACCCATTATAATATATAATATTATGTTCTTTTGACAAAATATAATATTATGTTATATATATATATATATATATATATATATATATATATATATTAATATATGTACGTTATTTAATATAAGACAGAGAGTATGTAATAAATAAGTATAGATAATTTTGTCTTTTTGAGTAATATGTCCACGGGACACAAAATTGTCCCATGGTTTGATAAGGGACAAAATTTTGGGTTTTTGTCCAGTCTCTTGACCACTTTACAAATCAAACATGGAACAATTATTTTTGTGTTGTTCAATCGTTTACTTTTTTGCAAATCAAATGCACCCTATATATATATATATGCTTTTTTCTTCTCAAATGCATTTCATTTGGATCAAAAGAGTTTGACTATGCCCATGAGCTCATAGCTCATTCTGTTGGACTTTTTGTATGATAATAACTGAAGCACACTTTATTAATTCATCACTTGACTATTTATAACAATGGAAATAACAGAAAATACAAACAATAGCACTCAAAAATTAAAGTACCAACAACTAGACGAGATAATTATCAGTATCTCAACTAAATAATAGAAACAAACTTAATAAACAGAAATAAACTTATTTTAAAAATTCAATATAGATCTTAGAAGATTAAACATAGTTCAACACTTCTCCTTGTTTGGTTTGCTGCCAAGTGAAATGGGATGGCACCAATGCAGTTATTACGTGGCCCAATAATGTCATGATAGCTGTGTTCACTTGACATTTACTGATTTAATTTTGCAGAATTGCAATACAGCCTTGTAAGTTTTATACAATTTCTATGTCTCACCTATCCTTCAACCCTTTCAACCTCGGCACCCTTAGCCCCTTTTGCATGATCTGCGTTATCTTTCACAAATCTTGGATCGTAGCCCCCTTTCCCGCTGCGAATGCCCACGAAGCTTTGTTCTCCTAGGTGCTTTTGCCGTCGAAAACCTAAGCCCCTTTTCTCCTATGTGCTTTTCCCGTCCAGCCAGCCAAGGCCGCAGCGATGCCATCGAAGCTCTATTCGAACCCTTAGCCCCTTTATTTTCTCCTAGGTGCTTTTCTCCTAGATGGTTGCTGTTTCAACAATATGTAGTAACCGGGCAGATAGAGCCTGATATTGAATTGAGTTCCCTGTTCTTCAATTGAGTGCCTTGTTCTTCAATTTATGTAGTATTTGCGGGTTACATGTGTATATCATCAATGTTTATCCCTGTCTCAGAATTTAAACTGGTTGAGCCAGATGGTCTTGGTCAACAAATCAATGGGTATATCCACATAACTCATTCATTTCTAGTCAACTACTCCTTCAGGCTCATATTGAGAGAAAAGAAAGAGAAGCTACGATGGTTGCCTTTTCATGGCCCAAGTCTTCTTAGACCTTCCTCTGTTAGAGACTGCACTGTTATGTACTTCATGAAAGAGTCCAATGACACACCACTATACATCCTTGCATATCCATAAGTAGGAAGGACATGGTTTGTCCCACTTCCATAATCACCAACACTCTGAAGTGTCCATGGCCCTAAAAACACAACCTGCACAGGACATGGTTAAGTCTATTGGTGGAGATAGAGAAGCGGAAGCAAGCTGAAGAAGCCCTTAACAACTTGGAAAGCCACGGAGAGAATTAGACAAGGGTTATCTCGTGTGATAATTATTTTGCCTTCAGATCTTACCGCTATTTCTGAGGGTGAGTGGCTATGTTCTAATCATGTGGAAGATCTTGTTGGCAAGTTCACATTGCTAGATTCAAAAGGATGATGAAGTTTAGCTCGGGTTTAAAAAAATATAAGGAGTTTCTTCGGTACCCCCACGGCACCATACCTTCATAATATAATAATAATAAAACAATAATATAATAACTATAAATAAACTAATGGGATTAACAGAAAAATTGATATGAAATATAAAAATTAGGAAGCCTATTAGAAGAAATTAATAGAAATATAATTCTATTAATAGAAAATACCAATAAAATTGCAAATTATACTTACAACATAATACAAAAAGGCCAAAGTGAAATTACTAATATAAAAGAAACATTAAATAATATAAGTAAGGGAAAAGAAATAAATGATGAAAATGAAAATATTAGAAAGATTAAAGAAATTCTTCAACAATTAGAGAAACTTTTAGAAGATGAAGAAAATAATAAATGTATAACGAAAAGGGAATAAGAAGAATTATTAGCAAAGCCAAGAGAATTGGGAAAGGTAGTAATAAAACATGAATATAATCTTGAACCTTCAAAACTATTAGCACCAGTAACCACATGAAAAAGATAAAAGATGAATATATGGAAACAATAAAGAAATCAAATGATATAGAAGAAAACCAATAATTGTTAGAACAATTGAAAATAGTTGAAGAAGAAAATAATCAAATACAAAAGATAGAACAAATTGAAACAACAAGGAAAATAAAGAAAATGAAGAAGTAGTACTCTAAACTATAGTTCTTCTTCGGAATCCGAATTAAATTATGATGAGATTCGTATGGAAAAAGGAGAAACAAACAATACAAAACCTAAAAGAAAATGGGAAGAATATTGGAACCCTCATGGAGAATCTTAGGATAAATATGAACAAGAAACAATGTATAACAAGAGATGCAAGAAAAAATAATAGATGGACAAAAATCCAAAAAGAATTTAAACCTCACTAAGAATAAAAAAGAACGGGGAATATACTAAATATTGATTGTACAAGAAATAAAGAGGAAGTACTTATGCAATGGACTAACGAAATAACATTATTAATTGCAACAGATGAAAAATTTAATGGGTTAAACTTAATGGATGTAAAAAAATTTCTAATTTATAAAACAGCAGGAAATGTACAATTTTTTTAATGGTAATAAAAGATGAAAATTGGCAACAATATATAAAATCTGAAAAAAAATAATAATCAAGAATTTGCTAGATTAATTATGAATTTAATTTATCAAGAATTTATAGGATATAATATTCTACGACATAGTGCAGAGACAAATAGGTTTTTACATGAAAAAACCAAAGCACACCTAAATCGACTTCAGATATGTAATATGTGTGAAGTAGAAAGCTTTATTTGTGAATACCAAAAATATTACTATCAACTAAATATGGAAACAAAAGAGACATATAAAGAGATTTTTATAGATAAACTACCATATCCACTTAATACCAAAATAAAAACTATTGGTAGTTGAATCAAATGAAACTGCTACCAGAGGAATTATTCAAATTTTACACCAAGAACTAAGAGATCAATGTTTAAATAGAGAAATAGAGAAACGATGAGACAACTAAATAGAGGAAGAAACACAATTTGTTGTGATATACCAGAACTTGAGCAACCAGGAAATTACGGATGTAATAAGCCAACAAAAATTAGAAGATATTATAGGAAAAAACCTAGACTAAGAAAAACCTATCCAAAGAAAACAAACATATAAAAATACTAAGAAAAAATACTTTAGAAGAAAACAAACATCTAGGAAATATTGTCCGAAAGGAAAAAAGAAATGTGTATGTTGGATATGCAATATAGAAGGATACTATGCAAATGAATGCCTTCAAAGGAAAGATAAAGATTTCAAGGAAATATCAAAAATAATAAAAAAGGTATATAAGATATATAAATTAGAACCACTAGAGGAAGAAATAAGTGATACTGAAGAAAGCATATATGAATATTCAGAAAATGAATTATCTTCAGAATAAACAGAATTTGAATAGTACTTATATTAAAATTATAATAGAAAAAACTAATAAAGAAACTGAAGCTTATATAGATAAATGAGCAAGTATCTGTCTTGCAACAAAAGCATTATTTGACAAATGGGAAAAATTAGAAAAACCATTAAAAATACAAATAGCGGATGGATCTATGCATCCTCTATATTGGGTAGCAAAAAGAATAACCTTAGAAATACAAAATAAATTATTTATAGTACCTACACTATATCACAAGAAACTGGTTTAGATATGATAATAGGAAATAATTTTCTACGTTTATATTCTCCCTTTCGCCAATACTTAGAATATATCTCCCTTAAAACACCTTATATTCGAGGCAAACAATTAAGAGAAATACTTAAAATTCCTATTATCCATTATTCTTGTTACAGAATTCAGAGTAAAATAGCAAAGCCACAATAGCGGAAGCACCAAAGAAACCAGACTTGAGAAAAGAATGAAAACAGAATCTACAAGTAATGAAAGAACACACAAACTTTAACGTGGTTCACCCAATGAGGGCTACATCCACAAATCCAGTGAGACAACCCCTTCCTAGGAGGTCCCATTTGGTGACCCCACTTGTAATTATTAGAGTTATAGCGTAGCGTAGTAGTACAAAATTTGCGAAAATATTAAAATATACAATACATACTGATACCATAATAAAAGTATATATACATAATAGTATTGACTCCATCAGTAGATTTTACAACACTGATACCAAATATAAAATACTTCAGAGTATGAAATAAATAAAAACTAAAAACATAACATCCGAACAAAATGCCCTCCAACTTCATCTGTCGGCGTTCAAGGTCCCCCGGCATTGGGGTCCGAGGCTCTCCCGCCGGCATCAGGCTCGACAGGTATGCCGTCAATCTCTTCTGAAAACTCCTCGTCAGGGTCTTCTCGTACCGTCGAGAACAAAGAAATACAACATAGAAAAGTATAGGGGATAAGAAACAGTAATATGTCATACATGGGATAAAACAGCTATATAAATAATGTATATAGATAGCAACACACCAAATCACAACAGTTATAACCAAACGACTTCCGAATAATTTTTCCCTTAACTACTGTCCCTCACACTCATGTAACTAACGACTATATGGACGCGATCACGACACGACATCCCCAACGGATCAAGGTGTCCCAATCATCACTATGCCACCCCCATAAAGGTAGGGTTCGGTCTAAAGCCCGCAGGTCCAAATCGTCTCATGGATACGACATATTCCCCCGCCCGCAGGCTAGGTCAGAATATTCGCCCGTCAACAACGCAACTAACGGTAACGACATGTTCCCCCGCCCGTAGGCTAGGTCGGAGCATTCTCTCGTTCGTTAACAAATCAACTTCCGGTAACGACATAGCCCCCTGCCCGCAGGCTAGGTCGAGATACGCGCCCGTCCGTCTACAATTCGACTAACGGGTACGACCACCTCCCCGCAGGTAAGATCGAAATCGCTCCTACGCCAAACTAATTGGTACGACCATCTCCCCCGCAGGTAAGATCGAAATCGCCCGTATGCCAACACAGTGATGAATAACAACTATGCAACATGAATCTCACTGACTCATCTCAGGATTAACACTTAGTGCCTCAACCACGACTTATATACAACCACGACCAACTTTTATCCGGCTTTACCGGGTATCAACTCACATCACAACAACAAACTGATCAACTATATCACTAGGTTGAGCACTACGACATATATATATAACCTCAACTTTCTCACCACACATTCATTACCCGATTTCTCATAAATCACTGCCTAGTTCTACTCAGACATCAACAGTCACAACAACATATACACAACATCAAAATGAACTTACAGATAAATCATGTTTAATTAATCATAAGCATATACTAAGCATAACATATATCACATATATCACATTAAATACCAATCACAGAGCATAGACCCTTGATATACGGTAAAATCAACCTAACGGTCAAATGACCTCTAGTAGGGTTTGGGTCGCCCTACGCATATCAATATATATTATTTAAAGCTTGCCTCCCCGACGATATTGTGGTTCTTTCCCCCCACCTGGATGATTTTCCCGAGAGATTCCGAATGCGGCTCCGCAGCAGTCAATCGCGTACGCGATCGAGCGTTCGAGTCCTTTCGGATTCTATACAGTAAAACACAACCAGAAATTAAAGTAATGAAACCATAACATACCTAATCTCTAGGATTAGCTGCTACCCTCAATTAATTAAATAGGCTAGGGATATTGAAATTCTACCAACTGTTGGATCAATGACCCTTAAGCATACCTAATGCATAATCAATGATCAATTATCAAAGATAATCACTTGGATTACATGATTAAGGGATGAAACATGTGGAATCAAGAACAAAGAACAAAAACCCATTTTCCCCCAAAAACCCATACATTCGGCCCTTAAAAGATAAATAGGCTAGAGGTTTTATTTCATCACAAGCTCTTGGATTATGATAGTAGGGGATGATACTAGCTCATAGGAATTGGTTTGGTATCAAAATGATTTTCTTACAATTTTCTAGAGATTTTTGAAGTTTAGATCTAGAAATTGCAATTCATGAAAATAAATGGAGAAAATAGAGATTGAGAGCTCAAGGATGAAATCTATACCTTCTAGGTGGTATAGGAGGATGAGAGGAGCAACTTTGCTTCACAAACTTTCTTGAAAAAGCTTGAGGAAGCTTGAGAAAAAATGAATTTGAAAATGGAGGAAGAAAAGAGAAATGGAGGAGAAGAAGAAGGGAGAAAGAAGAAGAAGAAGATGAAGGTGAGAGAGGAGAGAGGGAGCTCGAAATTATGGAGAGAGAGTGAGGTGAGTCAAGCAAATTTGGATATTTTCATTTGAGGTAACTTAAGAGTTAAGAAAAGGGTAAAAAGGTAATTTAGTAAAAAGACCAAGGGCAATTTGGTCATTTCGCGTCCCGATATTTTGAAAATCCTCACGACACTTGTAGGAGTCCCCAAATGATTTATCATAGCTCTGGTATGAAAATCATTGGCTCAAGGTTCTCGAAAAACCCTAAGATAGCTCGAATCGTCTCCTAGAATGATTATCGGCCTGAATATAATAATATTATTTTTATTTTCGAACGTCAGGACGAACTTTTTAGAAAATATAGGAAACGTGATTCTAAGACTAACTTATTCGTTCACGGGTCCAAATTAGGTCTCTATAGTAGTAAAACACTACTGTCAAGAGAAAACGCAGATCGGGCTCCGTCTAAGTTTTCGACCCAAAACTTAACCATAGCTTCCTACATTAGTGTAGAGCGTGACTATGGTCTCGGAATAATTTATTTAATTTTCTAGACCCTCTAATAAAATAAAATTACTTAAATACTAGTTAAATAAAAAGATTAAGAAAATCGGGGTGTTACATTACTACCCCCCTTAAAAAGAATTTCGACGTACCTTTTTAAAATAGACTTGGATATTGCCGTTGCATGTCCTCTTCGCGTTCCCAGGTAGCATCTCCGGTAGCTTCATCCCATATGATCTTGACCAACGGAATATGTTTACCTCGAAGTTCCTTAATCCTTCTATCCGCGATCCTTACAGGTAGAACTTCATACTCAAGGTTATCTCTTAATTGTATTGACTCTGGTTCTAAGATGTGTGATGGATCGGGGTAGTACTTTCTCAACTGAGAGACATGAAAGACGTCATGAAGGTTGGATAAGTTTGGGGGTAAAGCGATGTGATAGGCCACAGGACCAATTCAGCGAAGAATTTGAAAAGGTCCAATGAACCTAGGAGTAAGCTTTCTAGATTTTATTGCCCTGCCGATTCCAGTTCTCGGAGTCACTCTCAGAAAAACATGGTCTCCTTCCTGGAATTCTAAAGGTCTTCTTCTCTTATTGCTGTAGCTCTTCTGCCTGTCCTGTGCGATTTTCATCTTTTCCCGTATCCTCTTGATTTGTTCCGTCATCTGTTGCACTACCTCCGGTCCTAGTACTTGGCTTTCTCCATTCTCATACCAACACAAAGGTGTTCTACACTTCTTACCGTACAGCGCTTCGTAAGGTGCCATACCTATACTTGAATGAAAACTATTGTTATAGGTGAACTCAATCAATGGTAAGAACTCCTCCCAACTTCCCGTGTGTTCCAAAACACACGCTCTTAAGAGGTCTTCCAACGATTGAATCGTTCGCTCCGACTGACCATCCGTCTGAGGATGATAAGCAGAACTCAACCTTAACTTAGTTCCCAAAGCCTCATGTAATTTCTTCCAGAATCTAGATGTAAATCTAGGGTCCCTGTCGGAAACAATGCTAGAAGGCACTCCGTGCAACCTTACTACTTCCTTGATGTAGATTTGGGTTAACCTCTCCAACGTATAACTTTCGCCAATAGGTAGGAAGCGAGCACACTTTGTTAACCTATCAGCGATTACCCAAATGGCATCATGCCTCTTGTTAGTCCTCGGCAAACCAACCACGAAATCCATAGATATTCCATCCCATTTCCATTCTGGGATATCTAAAGATTGTAGTAGTCCTGCTGGCTTTTGGTGTTCTATCTTCGCCTTCTGACACACCAAGCAAGCCAACACATACTCGGCTATCTCCTTCTTCATTCCGAGCCACCAAAACATTTTCTTTAAGTCTTGGTACATCTTGGTAGCTCCTGGATGAAAACTTAACCTACTCTTGTGCCCTTCCTCTAAGATCATTCTTCTTAGGTCTATATCCATTGGCACACAAATCCTATCACCATATCTCAAGACTCCATCTTGATTCATCCTAAACTCAGAAGTTCTGCCTTCCGTCACTTGTTCCTTTACTTTCTGAAGGTATTGATCAACCTCCTGCTTCTCCTTGATTGTCTTCAAAAAGTCGCTCGTTACTGTGACCATTCCTAGGTGTATCTTATCTTTAGATAATTCCATGCCTAGATTCAAATCTCTAAACTGTTCAACTAGTTCCAGTTCTTTCACCATCATGGCAGATACGTGCAAGGATTTCCTACTTAACGCATCCGCTACTACATTCGCTTTTCCTGGATGGTATTGGAGATCGAATTCATAATCCTTTATGAATTCCATCCATCTCCTTTGCCGCATGTTTAACTCTTTCTGATCAAATAGATACCTTAAACTCTTATGGTCACTGTACACTATAAACTTAGCTCCATATAAATAGTGTCGCCATATCTTTAGAGCAAACACTATGGCCGCTAGCTCCAAATCATGAGTCGGATAATTTCTCTCATGAGTTCTTAGCTGCCGTGAAGCATATGCTACCACTCTCCGGTCTTGCATTAAAACACAACCCAATCCTTGGTATGACGCATCACAGTACACGTCAAACTGTCCTGAAGAATCCGGTAACGTCAATACTGGTGACGTAGTCAGCCTCCTTTTCAGATCCTGAAAACTCTTCTCACATTCATCCGTCCAATCAAAGGATATTCCCTTCCTTGTCAACTGCGTCATTGGCAACGTGATTTTCGAGAATCCTTCGATGAACCTTCGGTAATAGCCGGCTAAGCCCAGAAAACTCCGTATTTCACTCACCGACTTAGGGCTTTCCCACTGCACTACGGCTCCGACCTTTGCTGGGTCTACAGCTATCCCATCACGATTAATCACATGACCTAAGAATTGTACTTCTTCTAACCAGAATTCACATTTGGACAACTTTGCATAAAGTTGTCGGTCCTTTAACACTTGAAGCACAATCCTAAGATGTTCCTGATGTTCTTCCCGATCAAAGGAATAAATAAGAATGTCGTCGATAAACACAACAACAAACTTATCTAAGAACGGTCGGAAAATCCGGTTCATGTAATCCATGAATACTGCTGGAGCATTAGTTACACCAAAAGGCATAACCAGCTACTCGTAATGTCCATACCGGCTCCTAAACGCCGTCTTCGGTATATCCTCCCTCTTGACTCGAATCTGGTGATAACCAGATCTTAAGTCGATATTCGAAAATATTACAGCTCCTTTCAACTGGTCCATCAAATCGTCAATCCTAGGCAACGAATACTTATTATTAACTGTCGCCTTGTTGAGTTGTCGATAATCCACGTATAGCCTCGAACTTCCATCCTTCTTTTTGATGAACAGCACCGGCGCTCCCCATGGTGAAGCACTCGGTCTTATAAACTCCTTATCTAACATGTCATCCAATTGCTTTTTCAGCTCCACTAACTCCGCTGGAGCCATTCGATAAGGTGCTATAGAAATCGGTCCAGTTCCCGGTACCAGATCTATAGCGAACTCTATTTCTCTCTCCGGTGGTAAACCCGGAATGTCATCAGGGAAAATTTCCGGAAACTCCCGCACTACAGGCAACGACTCCAACATAGGAGATTCCTTAGCTTCCACGGCGAGTAGCAACACGTGTTTCTGAGATTTACTACCTAGCTTACTATCCTTGGCAGGCATTAATCTAGATTGCTCAGGAAAAGATAAGGTCTTTTGAGAACAGTCTAACACTACATGGTTAGCCGAAAGCCAATCCATGCCTAAAATTATATCGAGTTGATGCATAGGTAAGCAAATGAGATTAATAGAAAAAGTTCGATTTTCAATGACAATCAGGCAATTTAAAGAGACAGTTATGGTTGTCAAGGAATTACTGGTAGGGGTAGAAACAGTTAAGTCATGGGGAAGTAAAGAGACAGGCAACTTCAAATGATCCACACACTCTTGGGATATGAAAGAATGAGTAGCTCCCGAGTCAAACAATACAGATAAGAGTTTACCTGACACTAGGCACATACCTTGTATCAGATCAGGGGATTGAGAGGATTCAACTCCTCGTATGGTAAACACCCTTCCGGTGGCTTGTGGTCTCGTTGCTTGCTGTCCGGTTCCTTGGGTTCTGGTCACTGGGCCTTGCCCGCCCGTGTTGTATCTTGCTCCTTGTGTACATTCTGGCGCTATGTGACCCACTTGGCCACATCGGAAACACTGGCGAGTCTCCTTTATCGGACAGTCCCGAATTGTATGTGTTCCTCCACACCTGAAGCAGCCACTTGGTTGGAGTTGTCCTTCAGTCTGTCTTGCGGCCTGACGGTCATAAGGCCTCCGTCCCGTCTGGAATCTTCCCTTTCCGCCTCGACCTCTCTGGTCAAACCTCCGAGTAGGTCCTCCAGTTCTGCCTTGCTGCAGCTCTCGCTTTTTGTCTATGTTCTCAATGACAGAACATCTCTCCAGCATCTCAGCCAGTCGGGTGATGTTCAGTGGTGCAATCCCCCTTTGCAGTTCATATTTCAGGCCGTCCTCAAAGCGCCTGCAAACCCATTCTTCATCAGGGAACCTCTGATAAAATTCAGAAAATTTGAGCAGCGCCTCAAATCTTGCAGAGTACTCCCCAACAGACATGGTCCCTTGCTTCAGACCCATAAACTCTTTCTCTTTTTCTCTTCTCATCATCCTGGGAAAATACTTCTCCAGGAAGCATTCCCGAAACAGTTCCCAATTAATAAGTCTGTCTTCAGCTTCAAGCATCCTCTGCTTGCCTTTCCACCACAGTTCTGCACCTCCCATCAGCATGAAGGATGCATATGTTACCTTTCTGTCCTCACGGCAGTGAATCGCCGCAAAGATTTTCTCCAGCTCTTGTACCCAGAGTTCAGCTCCCTGTGGGTTGAAGTCGCCATTAAACTGCGGCGGCTTCCCCTTCAGAAAACTATTCAGCCCGGTGTCTTCCCTCACAACTTCACCTTGCTGATTTTGTCTCTGCTGTTGTTGCATAGTCAACTGTAGCAGTTGAGCGTTCTGCTGCGTTTGGTGCAGCATTGCCTTTGCCAGTTCCCTAACTGTCCTCAGGGTTTCAGTTGATTCTATCCCATCGACAGCATGGGAACTTGCTTCGTAACCAATTCCGAGTTCAGCGGCACTCGCTGTGGCCCTTCCACCACGCCCTCTAGGTCGTCCGCGAACCATTTTTCTTCTTGGTGAAGATAAATATTAGCTTTGGTACATAAGAGAAGGCTAGAAAAGGAGAAAACAAGGGAAAAGACACTCGCCCCGCGACACAATGATCACCTCGCGAGCCACAGGATCAGTCCCAATAGCAAAATATAATCCCTCGGCCTCGCGACGCGAAACAATTCTCGCCTCGCGATCCAGAGGATCAGTCCAAGCAGAAAAATATAATCCCTCGGCCTCGCGACGCGAAACAATTCTCGCCTCGCGATCCAGAGGATCAGTCCCAGCAGAAAAATATATTCCCTCGGCCTCGCAAAGCGAAACAATGCTCGCCTCGTGAGACAGAAGGCTAGACTAATCAATAAGGTACAGCCTCTTGAACTTGCCACGCGAACAAACTCTTGCCTCGCAAGCCAGAAAGTCTGTCCGAGGAATAAAATGCAGCATTTCTGCCTCGCCTCGTGAAACCAAATCTCGCCTTGCGAGACAGAAAGTCTTAATACATCATATGTCTTAGAGCAGTTATCACACTCGATAACCTGCACATCGGACGCTCTACCCACTTCTAAGTATAGTCAATACCCAATGCGGGTTCAACTAGACGCGGCCAGAAATCACAACCTAACCTAAGCAGTCCTTGATTAAGAATCAAACTGCTCTGATACCACAAAATGAGACAACCCCTTCCTAGGAGGTCCCATTAGTGACCCACTTATAATTATTAGAGTTATAGCGTAGCGTAGTAGTATAAAATTTGCGGAAATATTAAAATATACAATACATACTGATGCCATAATAAAAGTATATATACATAATAGTATTGGCACCATCAGTAGATTTTACAACACTGATACCAAATATAAAATACTTCAGAGTACGAAATAAATAAAAACTAAAAACATAACATCCGAACGAAATGCACTCCAACTTCATCTGTCGGCGTTCAAGGTCCCCCGGCATTGGGATCCGAGGCTCTCCCGCCAGCATCAGGCTCGACAGGTATGCCGTCAATCTCCTCTGGAAACTCCTCGTCAGGGTCTTCTCGTACCGTCGAGAACAAAGAAATACAACATAGAAAAGTATAGGGGATAAGAAACAGTAATATGTCATACATGGGAAAAACAACTATATAAATAATGTATATAGATAGCAACACACCAAATCACAACAGTTACAACCAAACGACTTCCGAATAATTTTTCCCTTAACTACTGTCCCTCACACTCATGCAACTAACGACTATATGGACGCGATCACGACGCGACATCCCCAACGGATCAAGGTGTCCCAATCATCACTATGCCACCCCCATAAAGGTAGGGTTCGGTCTAAAGCCCGCAGGCCCAAAACGTCTCATGGATACGACATACTCCCCCGCCCGCAGGCCAGTTCGGAATATTCGCCCGTCAACAACGCAACTTACGGTAACGACATGTTCCCCCGCCCGCAGGCTAGGTCGGAGCATTCGCCCGTTCGTTAACAACTTAACTTCCGGTAACGACATATCCCATCGCCCGCAGGCTAGGTCGAGATATGCGCTCGTCCGTCTACAATTCGACTAACGGGTACGGCCACCTCCCCGCAGGTAAGATCGAAATTGCCCCTACGCCAAACTAATCGGTACGACCATCTCCCCGTAGGTAAGATCGAGATCGCCCGTATGCCAACACAGTGATGAATAACAACTATGCAACATGAATCTCACTGACTCATCTCAGGATTAACACTTAGTGGCTCAACCACGACTTATATACAACCACGACCAACTTTCATCCGGCTTAACCGGGTATCAACTCACATCACAACAACAAACTGATCAACTATATCACTAGGTTGAGCACTACGATATATATATATAACCTCGACTTTCTCACCACACATTCATCACCCGATTTCTCATAAATTACTGCCTAGTTCTACTCAGACATCAACAGTCACAACAGCATATACACAACATCAAAATGAACTTACAGATAAATCATGTTTAATCAATCATAAGCATATAGTAAGCATAACATATATCACATATATCACATTAAATACCAATCACAGAGCATACTTCCTTGATATACGGTAAAATCAACCTAACGATCAAACGACCTCTAGTAGGGTTTGGGTCGCCCTACGCATATCAATATATATTATTTAAAGCTTGTCTCCCCGACGATATTGTAGTTCTTTCCCCCACCTTGATGATTTTCCCGAGAGATTCCGAATGCGGCTCCGCAGCAGTCAATCGAGTGCGCGATCGAGCGTTCGAGTCCTGTCGGATTCTATACAGTAAAACACAACCAGAAATTAAAATAATGAAACCATAATATACCTAATCTCTAGGATTAGCTACTGCCCGTAATTAATTAAATAGGCTAGGGATATTGAAATTCTACCAACTCTTGGATCAATGACCCTTAAGCATACCTAATGCATAATCAATGATCAATTATCAAAGATTTGAACCAAAACCCCTTAAACCAACAAAGTAGGGTTTCGGCCATCACCATGAAAAACAGGTGAGAGTTTGATTTGGCCTCCTAATCACTTGGATTACATGATTAAGGGATGAAACGTGTGGAATCAAGAACAAAGAACAAAAACCCATTTTCCCCCAAAAACCCATACATTCGGCCCTCAAAAGATAAATAGGCTAGAGATTTTATTTCATCACAAGCTCTTGGATTATGATAGTAGGGGATGATACTAGCTCATAGGAATTGGTTTGGTCTCAAAATGATTTTTCTACAATTTTCTAGAGATTTTTGAAGTTTAGATCTAGAAATTGCAATTCATGAAAATAAATGGAGAAAATAGAGATTGAGAGCTCAAGGATGAAATCTATACCTTCTAGGTGGTAGAGGAGGATGAGAGGAGCAACTTTGCTTCACAAACTTTCTTGAAAAAGCTTGAGGAAGCTTGAGAAAAAATGAAGTTGAAAATGGAGGAAGAAAAGAGAAATGGAGGAGAAGAAGAAGGAAGAAAGAAGAAGAAGAAGAAGATGAAGGTGAGAGAGGAGAGAGGGAGCTCGAAATTATGGAGAGAGAGTGAGATGAGTCATGCAAATTTAGATATTTTCATTTGAGGTAACTTAAGAGTTAAGAAAAGGGTAAAAAGGTAATTTAGTAAAAAGACCAAGGGCAATTTGGTCATTTCGCATCCCGATATTTTGAAAATCCTCACGACACTTGTAGGAGTCCCCAAATGATTTATCACAGCTCTGGTATGAAAATCATTGGCTCAAGGTTCTAGAAAAACCCTAAGATAGCTCGAATCGTAACAATTATTGGCCTGAATATAATAATATTATTTTCATTTTCGAACGTCAGGACGAACTTTTTTGAAAATATAGGAAACGTGATTCTAAGACTAACTGTCTCGTTCACGGGTCCAAATTAGGTCTCGATAGTAGTAAAGCACTACTGTCAAGGAAAAACGTAGACCAGGCTCCGTCTGAGTTTTCGACCCAAAACTTAACCATAGCTTCCTACGATAGTGTAGAGCGTGACTATGAGCTCGGAATAATTTATTTAATTTTCTAGACCCTCTAATAAAATAAAATTACTTAAATACTAGTTAAATAAAAAGATTAAGAAAATCGGGGTGTTACATCAGCAGCAAGATTTCACTATGAACTGATTTCAAAATGTTACAGTAGAGGCTCACAGACTTAGAGCATTACAAAGTTATACTTCTCTCTCACTCTTTGGTTACAGAAAAATTGCCTCACATAAAACTGATTTTTCACTCTACCTCTAGCTGACTTGACTCCACCTTATATATATGTTTCTTAGCCACTAGAAGATATAACTGAAAAATAACTGTTATAATAGAATAGTCAAAACCAACTATCTGTTATATCATAATGACCGGAACAACCCAAGTTGAGAATTCAATCCATTCTTCACAAATCTCCACCTTGGACTGAATTCTCCATTCATCATTAGATGTGCTTGAGTACAAATTATCTTGCTACTGCTTACCACAAAGGACTACTTCCAACAATCAACATTGAGCAACTCCAAACAGTGTATGAACTTGCTCTTAGGAACAAATTTTGTAAACATGTCAGCAGGGTTGTCTTTAGTGTCTATTTTCTGAACTTTGATTCTATTTTCTGTACGAATGAAATGATACCTCACATCTATATGTTTGGTTCTTTTATGATGTACCTGATCTTTGGCCAAACATATGGCACTCAAACTGTCACAGACAATAATAGCATGCTCTTGTGAGAAGCCTAAATCACTGATCAGACTTTTCAGCTATATACCCTCTTTTGCTGCTTCTGTTAAAGCCATATATTCAGATTCGATTGTAGACAAAGCTATTGTAGGCTGAAGTGTAGCTTTCCAGCTTACCAGAGAATTACCAACTGTAAAAGCATACCCTATTACAAACCTTCTAGCATCCAAATCTGCAGCACAATCTGCATCTGAATAACCAGCTAAAACACAATTTGTGTCTCTGCCATATATCAGCCCAACATCAGCTGTTCCTCTCAAATACCATAAAATTCTTTTCACTGCCTGCCAATGATCCTTTCCTGGTTGACATGGGAATCGGCTCACTACACTGACAACATGTGCAAGATCAGGCCTGGTACACACCATGGCATACATCAAACTGACAACAGCACTTGCATAAGGAACTCTAGACATATACTCCAATTCTTCCTGATTCTGAGGTGCAAGAGTTGAAGAAAGATGAGCATTTACAGGTAATTGAGTACTAAGAGACTTTGCACTAGACATGCCAAATTTGGACAGTATTTTCTGGATGTATTCCTTCTAAGAAAGAAATAACTTCTTGTGTGCTCGATCTCTATAGATTTCCATACCCAAAATCTTTTCAGCTGCTCCCAAATCCTTCATATCAAACATTACAAGAAAACAGTTGATTACTGACGGCCAAAAACTGTCGGTAATCAACAAAAACCGTTGGTAACTACACATTTTCGACGGATTTCCGACGGTCCATTATCCTTCGGAATTAGGCTAGTCGGTAATAGTTACCGATGGCCGTCGGTAAATATTACCGACATCTAGGCCCGTCGTTAGTTTATCGATGGCTAGGCCTGTCGGTAATGTCCTTGAGTACTTTACCGACGGCTTGGGCCGTCGGTATATATAATTTTTTTTAATTAGATTTTAATTGATTATTTAATTATTAATAAATTATATTTTATATTTATTAATTATTTTTCTTTGTTATTAATTATTTATAAATATTAAATAAATAAATAATGCAAAATAACATTAAAACATTTAAAATTATATCCAAATAATAAATAAAATATGTTCTTACAATACATAAAAATATAAATAAAAAACTAAGAAGAACATCTAATAATCTCTATCATAATGATGAGGAGATTGGATAAGATCATCGAAAGAGTCTTCCTCATCATCATCGGCACTGGTGCGACCGGCTGGCTAATCTGGATAGGGGGCTGCTGTTGAGGAGGCTGTTGGTGCATTTGTTGTATGCTCCGTAGCATCTGCTCCATCCGCTGCTCACGCTCCTTGGAAAGCTGCTCACGCTCCTAGGCACGCCGATCACGCTCCTCGGCACATCGCTCAGACTCGGCCAGTCTCCGCCTCAGCTCAGCAATCTCCTGATCAGCATGGCGACTGGCTCCGGTGGATGCTGCGGCGCTGATATCCAAGCTCGAAGATCCTTTCCGATAGTTACCGGAAAGGTCTCCTGCATTGTAAAGACAACCTTTCTTCTTGCCGCCAACAACCTTAGCCCAAACACGCAGTGCAAGCCGCTGCTGCTCCTCGGGCTCAAGTGGGGTGGAGGAAGATGCTGTTGCCTGAGACATCCTCTCCTCGAACTCCTCCTGTTATGCATAATCAAATAAATTAATGAAGACTATATATAATAAAACCATACATTTCAAAACTATTAATAAATGAGGTATTACCTGTGTGCGCCTAGACGCTCATCTACATACTTGCCAGTACCCTTCCTAGTATGGGTGTGGCGGTGGAGCTCGTTAATCGGCACTGGTCCCTTTCTGTCCCTAGCCTGTACGTACACAAACATAAATTATAAGTAAATAATAATTAAAAAACAATACGAATAACATATGTATTAAAATATAAATAAATGTACCAGACGCTCAAAGTACTCCGCCTGGCTAACGGAACCTCCTGTGTGCAGGCTCCCACCCTCCTCTGATGCCCTATTTTTCTTTGCTTGGGCTGATTTTTTCTAGAAATTAGCAGTAACCCAGTGGCGGCATAGGGCATCCCAGACTGCATCTCCCATCCATGAGAGTCGCTCGCCCCTCAAGCGAGCTGCCCTGAGCATATCGGATAGGTGATAGGAGGCCTTCATATGAAAGTTCCTCTCGACCAATGCTTCATGCTCGGCTCTCCAAGCAACTTTTGTCTGCATTAGAAATACATAAATAGTAATTTATTATATTAATAACTTATGTGAAATAATAAGCCAAAAATATTAAGTAAACTGAAAATTTCAACTTACTCTATAAGCGTTAAAGAAACTCAGCTTCTCATTGTCCTTGAGCTGTCCCCAGGTGAACCAAGGATAATGGAACATCGACTCAATAACAGCAGTAATGTTCTTCTAAGCTACCTTCGAAGAAAGTAACCTTAACAATAAAAGCATGTGAATCAATATCAAGTAAAAACATATAATTAAAATTGAATAAATTTATTTTATTAATTCTTACTCTTTACCAGATGGCCTGATGATAGGTCGACCATCGGCCATGACCTCAACCTCCTCCTCCTCCTCCTCCACATCCGCCTATGAAGGTGAGGGTGTCTACCCTGGACTATACTCTTGCTCCTACTCTGTAGCCTGATAACCAGGTGACGATGCACCCACACCAGCTGAACTAGAAGCGCCCCGATGTGTGTGTGTCACAAACCCCCTGGTGGGAATCAAATCAATCCCGGATGCTGTGAATGGCATAGGTAAAACCGATGGAGTAGGTACAGCCGATGGAGGCGGTGCTGCCCGCGATGTATGTGGTCGCTGTGTACGTGCAGGCGGGCGTGATGGGAGTGCAGACACAGTAGGGACAGATGTCGAACGGATAGACACGAAACCGTCTGCAACGTCACGAGTAAAAATGCGAGGTGCCCTAGTCCGACGACGAGTCGAACCAGAAGCAGTGTCGACACCCTTACCCTTACCACCTGTGGGTGGTATGGGTGACGGTAGATCACGTCCTCCAGATGTCATGTGTCTATAAAGCAATTTAATGTAAAGATGAAATAATAAAATAATAACATAATAAAATAATTACGAATAATCATCTAAGATAGAACAATAATTATCTAAGTTCCATTCATAGTTTTGACAAGTTACATGATCTAATTAAAAAGGTTACATGTTTTTAAGTTTTATTCAGAATTTGACAAAAAGTCTCCATCATCTTCAGATCTAATTTCAATATTTTCTTCTCCTGAATCAATGACTTCGTCTTCTTCATCCAAATGCTCCTGAACGGATGACAAGTTTTCAGTATCCACTTCTTCACCAGCAGCTTCCAAGTCCCGTAAACCAACAATACGCTCAACTTCAATGCCTTCATTTACACGAGACATTTCATCCACTTGACAAGGCACATCTTCCTGTTGATCATCAGCTTCAATGCGACCCTTTGGTTTCGTCTTGATGACTACACACCAACCTCGTTTGTCCTTTCGGGTTGCTAGGTACGGGACATAATACACTTGTCTCACATTCTGTGCTAGGATAAACGGATCAAAGTTCTGATATCTGCTACCCATGCGAATGTCCACCGTATTATATTTGGGATTTAATTTTGTGCGTCTGATGGATGGATCAAACCAATTACAATAAAATAGAACTATTCTTTTAGTATAGTCTAAAGTAGTATACGCCAATTCATATATATGTTGGATTACTCCGTAGAAGTCATCTTCACCCCCTTCTGTGATGCCCTTCACGTAAACCCCGTTGTTAATTGTTTTTTTACCCTCCATCCATGAATGGGTATGAAATTTGTACCCGTTCACGAAGAATGTGTGCCATTCTTTGACACATGAATATGGACCGTTGGATAAGTTCCTTAAGTGTCTGTTGAGAGGAGTTGGTGCCTCACGGGAAACCTACGTATGGATAAATTCCTTATGTTAGATGCGAAAAAATTATGTAATCCTACGTACAGAATTTGAATATACTTACTTGTTTCCTAAATCACATTGGAAAATCTGCATGTATACGTGCAGACTGTTCTTGCTCACTTTCGTTTTCAGATAACAAGAATGCTCTGTACAAATTGGACAATTCATATTTTTAGCATAGTAATATTTATTATTTTATGTAATTGAAAGAAAAAGATATGCAATACATACTCAAGGTATGGCTTAACTTCGGTGCAATTAATCAACACATGGACATGAGCTGACTTCCTCTCTGCATCTTTTAACCAATAGGTCAACTCCATCCCGGAATGACGACCCGGCTGACAAAAGGCTGACAAGGCTAACAGATGTCTTTCACTTTCATTTTCCATTTCATTCCTACTATTTCTCGGTGACAACATGAAGTTGCTGAAATAACGAGAACAAAAAAGAGTTGTCTCACGATGTAAGTAAGACGCACAAATTGATCCTTCAACCCTAGCCTTATTTTTCACCATTCGTTTTGAATCACCCATGAATCTATAAAATAACACATTGATAGTTATATATATTACATTTAATTTCAAATGGAAACAAATCTATTTAAAATTGTATGATAGTTATATATACCTTTCAAATGGATACATCCACCTATATTGAATAGGTCCACCAAGCCTTGCTTCATATGCGAGATGAACTGGGAGATATTCCATGGAATAAAAGAAGCCGGGGGGGGGGGGGGGAATATTTTCTCTAACTTGCATAGAATGATTGGAATGTTCTGCTCCATGCTTATCAATTCATCTTCCCTTAACGTTGCAGAACACAAATCCTTAAAGAATTGACTCAATTCAGTAAGGGGATCCAAGACATGGACTGGCAACGAATTAAAAGCAATAGGAAGTAAAGTTTCCATGAATACATGACAATCACGGCTTTTCATCCCATGCATCTTTCCCTTGCTGACATCGGCACATCTTGCCAAATTCGAAGAATAACCATCTGGCATCCTTAGTTCTATTATCCACTCACAAACTAACTTTGCTTCCTCAGCAGATAAACTATAATTGGCTTTGGGCTTTAATAGTTTCCCCTTAGCATGCTGCTTCAGCTCCAAGTCTGGTCGCCTACAGTACAAAGCTAAGTCCATTCTTGCCTTCTCGTTATCTTTGGTCTTGCCACTCACATTCATGACTGTGTTGAATATGTTGTCAAAAAAATTCTTCTCTATGTGCATGACATTGAGATTGTGTCTCAACAAATTATCTTTCCAGTACGGGAGATCGCAAAAAATACTTCTTTTTGTCCAATTATGCACCTCCCCATATCATGGTAATCTAAACACACGACCATTGTCATTGACTTTGGGAAGCTCCATGACTCTCGTCCAAATCTGTTTTGGTGTAAACCTAGGCGAAGGCTCGTCTCTTTCAACTTCTCCCTTTTTGAAGGCGTTCTTCTTTCGCTAAATGGATGATCTCTTGGTAAGAACCTACGATGCGAATCAAACCAGGAACTTTTCCCTCGGTGTTTTAAAGTAAAAGCCTTTGTATACTCCATGCAATGCGGACATGCAAATTTGCCATGAGTACCCCAACCAGACAACATACTATAAGCAGGGAAGTCATTAATGGTCCACATCAAAGCTGCATTCATTGTAAAATTTCGCTTCCTTGCAATATCACACGTTTCCACGCCGGTCCACAACTTCTTCAGATCATCGATCAATGGCTGTAAATAAACATCAATACCACCTTTCGGATTCGATGGACCCAATATGAAACAAGTCAAAAACATATAAGGTTTCGACATGCACATTTCAGGAGGAAGATTATATGAGGTAACAATTACTGGCCAACAAGAATACGGCATAGCCGATGCTTGAATATAAGGGGTAAAACCATCAGAGCATAAACCAAGTCTTATATTACGAGGATCCGCAGCAAAATTTGGATGTACCCGATCAAAGTGTTTCCATGCTTCGCCATCAGAAGGATGGCGTAACACGTCTGAGCTTGTTCTGTTCTCATAGTACCACGTCACTTTTCCTGCAGTTTGCATTGATGCAAACATTTTCTGTAGCTTTGGAATTATCGGAAGATAGAACATTGCCTTAACAGGAACTGGTTTGTTCTTACTTTCCCGGTCTTGCGCGGACAATACCTCAACGCTTGACAAAGTTTGTATTCAAGCAGCGCATCGTCATTTTTGCCGAATTCATTATCGTAAAAAAGCATGTACCCATTCACACAACAGTCAATCCTCTTAGCATTTAGTCCCAACTTGGATACTAACCTCTTCGCTTCATAATAATTTTTGGGTAAACCGTCTTTACAGGTGTCACGTCCAAAAGCATTTGGGAAAAATAATCCAAACACTCGTCGGCAACATTCCAATTGGACTTACAAGCTAACAGTCTAACGCATATCGATAATTTAGAATCTGAGGCGCCTTGATACAACCGTTTATTTGTCTCAATCAAAAGATTAAAAAATCTTTGTGCTTCCTCATTCGGTAGTTCTTCGGTGTTATCGTAATCATGCGCCTTATTCACTCCGAGAGCATCACCCACCATGTCCTGCATTGACGCAAATTGTTCCCCATATCCCATATCTGCGCAACTGCTTGAGCCACCCGTGCAATTCTCATCAACCCCTAAATCAACATTTGGCACTTCTTCATCATGATCAGTCCAAATTTAGTAATTTTCCTTAAACCCAACTTTATACAAGTCTGTTTTCACCTCATCGTCGCTCTTAATCCGTCGACATTGACATTTAAGGCACGGACATCTAATTCCCCCATCATCGATGAAACGTTTTTGTCGCTTCGCTTAAGCAACAAATTCTTCAACCCCATCTACAAAGGATTGTTTCAGACCCTTTCTTCCCGGATATACCCTATCATACATCCAACTACGATTCGAAGGATAAAAATCCATCTTCTGCATGTTAAAAGAATGCAAAACCATTAAATTTGGACAACACGCCAACTTAGATATATCCACATTCACTTTCTTTATTTGGTATGGCCCTATCTCATTCGAGAAGAAACTTATTTGGCGAAATTTCGGCAGCATTTCTCATTGGTCTCTAAGTACAATAGTTGACCGTAATACAGCGGTCAAGTTTGCACCCAGAGAACAAAAGAAAATGTATTGGACCGATATTTCGTCAAATATAAAACATTAGAAATAAGCAACATTATTATTACACAAGTGAAGAAATTTTTTTTTCCCAAACTGTCCTCCTTGGACAATTCAAGGTTCAATATAATGAGCGGCACCTCTATGTGATTACACGCCTGCTCAATAATATTGAACCTCAAATGGGAAGCTAAGGTTTTGCTTTAGTATTAATAATTCGTCTAGAAAATAAAACTTTAACCTCTATGAGATAATTTTACTTGAAAGTCAAGTTCATAGGGTAAAGTGCATAGGGACGGATCAAAGTTGCAAACAAACTAACAAGTAACTATTCTAAGTCTTATGAGCCTTAACATCTATTTTAAGTGATAAGGAAAATTGGTACTGTATTCCTTATTGCGGACTTATTTATTTTATTAACCTATTTTGTTATTTAATCATTGTTGTACTTTAATTTTAATTTCAAATATTTAACCTCTTTACTCAATTAATCAAATATTATTTATTATTTCTACCTTATTTAAATTTTTAATCGATTAAATTTTATTCACTAATTAGTTTCGCCACATCGCACTATCCGCTACCGAACCATCTGCAATTTGCCATGACTCCACCATCACCGTCCCGACATTTTTTTCATGTCCAGGTTTCTAACTTAAGCTAATTATTTTTATAATTTATTATTTAATTATAACTCTTATGATGCTTCACACAAATACAATTGGTAAAAGATTTTGATATTCTATGCATTAGTATTTAATTTTACTATTTATGGATTAGTTTTATGTGGCTTAACACTTGCTATAAGTGTTAAGAACAATCAATTTATCTTAATTAATTTTATGTATATTATTGTATTATTTATTTTATTTATTTATTTATTTTACTTTATTTATTTATTTGATTTTACTTGGCTAGGTCCTTGGGTCGATGTTTCGAACTTAAACTAAAGAAAGTATTATATGGTGACATCTTTTATTTTTTAAATCTTATGTAATTAAACATGTAATTTACCCTAAAAAATTCACGAGTGAAATTAAGCCCTACACTATCACTACAAATATGCAAATTAAAACATCATGAATATAATTTAAAGTAAAATTAGGGAATTAGAACAAATAAAAAAAAAACCTAAACCTCAATTCAACCTAAGTCCTACACAACAGAACATATAATTTCACCAGCAATACATAGTTTGACACTACAATTTCAACAACATAATACATGTTCAGCAACTACAATTTTAGCAACATAATACATGTTCAGCAACTACAATTTCAACAACATAATACATGTTCAACAACAATACAGTAATGCAAAGAAAAACAATACAATCCAATGGGGGATTTTGAAATGACTGAACAGACGTGGAGATAGGAAACAGTGGCGAGGTGGTGCTGGCAAGGGGTGGTCTGGCGAGCTGGTGCTGGTGGGGTGGTACTGGCAGTTGGTGGTGGTGGCCCGCGGAATGGTGGTGCGACGAGGTGGTGGTGGTCCGGGAAGAGGTGGTGGTGCGGCGAGGAGAGAAGATACAGAGGAGATGGTGGCGGTGGCTGGTGGCTGTAATGGCGGAGGAGAGAACATAGAATGGGAAGGGAGGGGGAGGGGGTCGCGGGATGGGGAGAGAAATGAGAGGGAAAAGGCGCGGGCCTGGTGTAAGTGGACGTTTACCGACGGCTTAGGCCGCTAGTACGGTGAAAATGCCCTTACCGACGGCTTAGGCCGCTGGTAAAGTGAAAATACACTAACGGTCACATTTCAATTTACCGATGGATTACACCGTCGGTAATGTTACTGACGGCTTAGACTGTTGGTAAGGTAAAAAAAAAAAAAAAAACCCTTACCGAGGGCCTAAGCCATCGGTAAACTAACGGTCACATTTCAACTTATCGTCGGTAAGGTTACCGACGGCCTAGGCCGTCAGTAATTGAGCGGGAATATTTGCGCCAAAAACTACCAACGGATTTACCGACGGCCTGGTCCTCGATAAATTTACCAACGGCTATAGCTGTCGGTAAACAAATTTAACTTTTTTCGACGGTCAAAACCGTCGGAAATTCATGAATTACCGACGTCGTTACGGTCGTCGGTAACAAGCCGTCAGTATTACTGGGTTTTCTTGTAGTGAAATTCTGCACTTAAGAGTGATTTTAATTCTTGAATTGTCTCTTTATGACTTGCTGCTATTAGCATATCATCTACATACAACAGTAGATATATGTAAGAGCCAACCTCAAGATGTTTGTGATACATGAATCATATGGACTTCTAGTGTATCCATGAGTTACCATAAACTTGTCAAACCTCTTGTACCATTGCCTAGGTGACTGCTTCAAACTATACAAAGACCTTTGAAGTTGACATACCTGTTTTTCCTTTCCCTGAACAGTGAATCCTTCTGATTGTGCCATTAAAATATCTTCATCAAGCTCACCATGTAGAAATGCAGTTTTCACATCTAGTTGCTCAAGTTCCAAGTCCAGATGAGCCACTAATGCTAGCAGCACCCAAATGGATGTATGTCTCAAACCTGGTGAGAAAATCTCATTGTAATCAACATCCTACCTTTGACTATACCCTTTTGCAACTAGTCTAGCTTTATATCTTATGGCTTCAGCACCTGGAATCCCTGTCTTTCTTTTGAAAATCCATTTGCAGCCAACTACTCTTCTGCCTTCTGGTAATTCAACAAGTCTCCATGTGTGATTTTTCTTCAAATATTCCATCTCCTCACTCATGGCTGCAATCCATTGATCAGCTTCTTTGATGGTGATGGCTTCATGGTAACTTGTTGGATCCTGAGTTTCAACCTCTTCTGATACCTGCAGAGCATATGCAACTATGTCTGCATAGCCATACCTTTGAGGAGGTCTAATTTGCCTTTGCGACTTTTTGACTGATGCGTTTTCTGGTTGAGATTTATCCTGCTGATCTATTTCTGTGATCTCCAATTCCCTTTTCAGATTTGTTTGAGATGAGTCATCATCATTATTTCCTGAAAACGTGTCTGACTCCACCTGGTTGGTAGCATCATTTTCTTTTGTTTCTGAAACTTCATATTTTGGCCTAAGATGTAACATAGAGTTTTCATCAAAGGTTACATCCCTGCTGATGATAATCTTTCTTTCTGAAGGAGATCATATCCTATAGCCTTTCACTCCATCTCCATAACCCATAAACACTCCTTTCTTGGCCCTGGGTTCTAGCTTTCCCTCATTCACATGATAGTAAGCTGGACACCCAAAAATTCAAAGGATAGTGTAGTCTACATGTTTTCCTGACCAAATTTTGAAATAGACAGATGCAAACACTAGAAGGGGGTTGAATGGTGTTTGACAAATATATGCGGAATTTAGAAACTTTTTCGCAAGCACAAACGGGTTGTAATAGACGAGTAAACACCGACAGGTCAATCAGACTGATAACTCGTCTGAAGGTTTTCACAGAAAACACACAATCATGCGAGATAAGAAAGTTTTTGATAAACACAATTATAAACCCCTTTAGTTAGATGATAGTTAAGACAAATAATCAAACTAAAGAGTTAAGGGAAAGAGAGATCACTCAGTAGGTTTTATCCTGGTTCACCCCTTAACAATGAGGCTACGTCCAGTCCTTGGCAGCACCGAGTTTTCTCACTATAACTGATTTAGGTTACAGGACAGACAAGTATTATTTTCACACCTAGCCTCTTCAGGCTCCAGACGAGTATTGTTTTCACACCTAGCCTCTCCAGGCTCTAGACAAGTATTGTTTGCACACTTAGCCTCTTCAGGCTCAGACGGGTTTGTTTGAGAGAAGTTATAAAAAGATTACAATTTGCAAGTCATTCACAAGCACTCAGACGAGTGTATTAAATGTGAAGTTCTAAAAGACTGCGTATTAACTTCAAATGATTGAAGAAGAAATAATGAAAGAATGAATATATAAATGCACAGAGTAATTGCTCTTTGATTGCTTTGATCGTTCTCTTGTGTCTCTGGAATCTTCAAAGTCTTCTTCATTAAATAGGCTTCAAAATTTTAAAGCCGTTGGACACAAAGTCTGAAGTCTTTGGCTTCTTGCAGATCTTCAATAAATGCAATAGAGTCATTCTGATTAGCCATTAAAGCATAGGGAACTTCGCTTGTTCTCTTTCATCAGAGTGATGCAGACTTCTGATATACCTTTGGTTTCAGCAAGTCTGTATTCGTGCTTTTTGTTTGCAGAGGGAAGACTTTCCCTTTTGGTGTAAGATGCAGTTGTGTTTAGGCAAAGCACTTTGTTGAAGTTCTTTATCAGGGTCGAGACAGCTTTCATCCAATGTATTTTTTAACGTTAGTCTTTAGACGGATGAGTAGCTTCATTAGACGGGTTGACTCTTTAACAGAGAGATGATGTTAGTTGCAAAGTCTTTTAGACGGGTGAGTCTTCCTTTGATCAGACGGATGAGGACTTCATTAGACGAGTGAACTTCTCTTAGTTCAGACGAGTGAACCTTAGCTAGTTCAGACGAGTGAACTTATCTTAGTTCAGACGAGTGAACTTTAGTTAGTTCAGACGTGTGAACTTAAGTTAGTTCAGACGGGTGAACTTATCTAAGTTCAGACGAGTGAACAGTTCATATAGACGCTTAATGTTTTAATCTGCACACTAAGTAGACGAGTTAAATACCACAGACGGGTTCAATTAAATCATTGAATAACTGTTTTAATCTCATCAAAACCAAGGTAAATGCACATCAGACATTTGGAGACTCAACAATCTCCCCCTTTTTCATGATGACAAAACATGTTAAATGATTTAATGAACTTAAGAAAATTCACATAAATCAGTCATGTATATGATTAGTCAGATTAAAAACATTGTTCCATGATTATAATATACTCAGACAGATAAGAATTTAACTTTTTATCTTAGCCTTATCTTAGTATTTTCTCCCCCTTTTTGACATTATCAAAAGCAATAGAATATAGAGAGAAAAGAAAAGATACATCATATTAAAAGTAAACATTTGTTCATATCAGACAGTTGTAATATAAAGACATGTTTCATTTAACTTTCTCCCCCTTTTGTCATAATCAAAAAAGAGAAAAGGAGGTATATGACCATCATTGGCTGTGTACAAGGGTCTTTAAAAAAAGAAAATTACACATAAGTGTTAAAAAGATCAAAAAGAGTTAAAAGCAAGTTTGTCCTTTGGTTTTGTCTAAAGGCTTCTTCAACTGCTCCCCCTGAGCAGATGCATCCTCTTTGGTGGTTTTAAAAACAAAGAGAAAGAGATTTGAAAACTTAAGAACGAAATACCTTTTAAAATAACAGAATGTTTTCCCTTTTAAAGACCAAGGACAGTTGTAATTTTAAATGAAAACACAATAAAGAGAGTTTTAAACAGAATTGATTTAAAATAAAAACAGCCATGTACACATATTGCCACGGATAAAGAAATGGCATTAAAGATAATAACCATTTAAAAGAAAATATTTCAAATAAAGAGTATGATTCAAAAAGTCAGATGGGTAAACATAGACGGGTATCATAAACACTCATCAGACAGGTTATTCTGCAAGGCAATGCATATTCAAGTTGTCTCTTATAAACTTAAACCTATCCTCAGCTAATGGTTTTGTAAAGATATCAGCCCATTGATTTTCAGTTTTAACAAACTTAACATCAAATACACCTTTTTGAACATAATCTCTTATGAAGTGATGTTTGATTTCTATGTGCTTAGCCTTAGAATGTTGTATGGGATTCTTGGTTAAGCAAATAGCACTAGAATTATCACACCAGACAGGTATATTATGCTCAAATATAGAGTAATCTTCTAGTTGATGTTTTACCCATAGTAGCTGTGAGCAGCAACTTGCAGCAGAGACATATTCTGCTTCTGCAGTTGAGAGGGCGATAGTCGTCTGTCTTTTGCTTGACCAGGAGACTAAGTTTGCTCCAATGAAGTGACATCCTCCACTGGTGCTTTTCCTTTCAAGTCTATCTCCAGCAAAGTCAGCATCACAAAAACCAACTAATCTGTAATCTTGTGTTCTCAAATACATTTAACTAAGATTAGTGGTTCCAAGCAAATATCTAAATATTCTTTTAACAGCTTTAAGATGAGATTCTTTGGGATCAGATTGGAATCTAGCACACATACATACACTAAATTGAATATCAGGTCTGCTAGATGTTAAGTAAAGGAGAGATCCAATCATACCTCTGTAGACAGTTTGGTCTACCTTTTTACCTTCATCATCTTTGCTTAGATTAGCATTAGTTTGCATTGGAGTTTTCATGATCTTTGAGCTATCCATTTTGTATTTCTGTAGAATCTCCTTGATTTACTTTTGTTGATGGATGTAGATTCCATCACACGTCTGCTTGATTTGCAGTCCAAGGAAGAACTTCAATTCTCCCATCATGCTCATTTCAAATTCTGCTTGCATCAACTTAGAGAATTCTTTGCACAATTTTTTATTAGTAGCTCCAAAAATAATATCATCAACATATATTTGAACTACTATGAAGTTATCTTTTGAGCATTTCTTAAACAAAGTTGTATCAATTTTTCTTCTTATAAAGCCATTATTCATAAGAAAAGAACTAAGTCTATCATACCATGCTCCAGGCGCTTGTTTAAACCATATAAAGCCTTTTTAAGTTTGAAAACATAATCTGGTTTTTCATTATCTTCAAAACCAGGAGGTTGTTTAACATAAACTTCTTCTTCAATTATTCCATTTAAAAAAGCACTTTTTACTTCCATTTGAAATAGAGTAATTTGATGTTGTGCAGCATATGACATGAGTATGCGAATAGCTTCTATTCTAGCTACAGGTGTAAAAGTCCATATTGCTTGACTCTCTTAAGACAGATCTGGTTCTAACACCTTCAGAGGGACTTCCAATGATAAGATCTTCAGGGTGATGAGCTTTGAACTTCCAGTCTCTTCTGAGATCATCATTTTGATGTTGATCTGACTGATGACTCGTCTGCTCCACTTGTCTGAGAGATTCCTCAGCAGACTCAGTTTTTGATACGTCTGGCTGTTGACTCGTCTGCTGGGTAAGATCAAGTCTTGCAAGATCATCTCCTAGATCTGATAGTTCCCTATCAGTCTTTAGATTATCATTGAATTTTACATGAATAGATTCCTCAACAATAGAGGTCCTAGAGTTAAAAACTCTATATGCTTTAGACACTTCAGAATATCCAATGAAGATGCCTTTGTCTACCTTGGAATCCAACTTTCCAAGTTGATCCTTGGTATTTAAGATGAAGCATTCACATCCAAATGCATGGAAATAAGATATGTTGGGTTTTCTACCTTTCCACAATTCATAAGGAGTCTTCTTTAGGATAGACCTTATAAGTATTCTATTTTGCACATAACATGTAGTGTTTACTGCTTCAGCCCAGAAGTACTTAGGGAGATTATTTTCATTGAGCATTGATCTAGCCATCTCTTGCAGAGATCTGTTCTTTCTCTCAACCACTCCATTTTGCTGTGGAGTTCTTGGTGCAGAGAAATTGTGAGAGATTCCATTCTCTTCACAGAACAGTTTGAATTGCTCATTTTCAAATTCTCCCCCATGATCACTTCTAAGGGTAGAAATACAGAAACCTTGCTCATTTTGTACTTTCTTACAGAATACAGAGAAGGCCTTAAAAGACTCATCCTTGTGGGTTAAGAAAAGTACCTAAGTAAATCTAGAATAATCATCAACAATGACAAATCCATATTTCCTTCCAGCTAGACTGGCAACACTAACTGGTCCAAACAGATCCATGTGTAACAACTGAAGAGGTCTAGAGGTTGATACAATGTTTTTTGATTTGAAACTTGATTTTACTTGTTTACCTCTCTGACATGCATCACATAAAACATCTTTCTTGAAACTGATATCAGGCAATCCTCTCACAAGGTTATCCTTTTTCAATTTTGAAATAAGTTTCATACTAGCATGTCCTAGTTTCTTATGCCATAACCATCTTTCATCCTCTTTAGATATCAGACAGGTTACACTTTGATCTGAGAGTTCAGTTAGCTCAATCTTATAAAGATTTTGCTGTCTGTTAGCTGAAAAGAGGGTCTTGCCACTCTTGTCTTTGACTATGCATTCATTCTTAGTGAAGGAGACATCAAATCCACTATCACATAATTGACTTATGCTAAGTAAATTGTGTCTTAGTCCTTCAACCATAAGTACATTTGAGATAGAGGGAAGAGGGGGTTTACCACCAATTGTACCAACACCAATTACTCTTCCTTTTTGATTGCCTCCAAAGGCAACAAATCCACCATTCTTAGACTGGAGGTCTTGGAACATAGACCTTTCTCCTGTCATATGTCGCGAGCAGCCACTATCCAGGTACTAGCAGAGGCGTCTGCTTTGTCCTATTAAGGATGTTTGCAACAGAAATTATTTTATCTTTAGGTACCCATATTTTTCTGGGTCCTTTTCTGTTAGTTCTAGGAGTCTGTGAAGACTTCCTCTTTTTCTTGTGAAAACACTTAGACATAACATGTCCAGCTTTTCCACAGAAGTTACAGACGGGTCTATGTCTAACTGGAATGGGTTTAACATAGACAGTTGAAGATTTTGTTGATACTTTATGATCAGCTTGATGATCATATCCAATGCCTTCTTTGTTAAGAGAGTGTCTCTGACATCCTAGCAGTTTTGTCAGATTATCTCTGCCATTAACAAATCTAGCAAGATCAGAAGTGAGCTCCTTCACTTTCTGTTGAAGTGTGAACACTTCTTCAGAATGTGATGTTTCACTTGAGATCGAAGCTTCATCAGACTTTTCAGTCCTCAGCTGGCTATTCTCTTTGGCCAGCATCTCACACTCTTGAGATTTTTGTTTATGCTCACTGAGGAGTTTAACATACTCTCTCTTGAGGGATTTGAAGGCCTTAGATAATCCTTTGGATTTCTCTACCAGCTCATCATAAGCATCATGCAATTCCTCAAGTTCAGAATGTACCTCAGTTTCAGGTTCTGAATCTGTATTGGCCATCAGACAGAGATTGGCTTCCTCTTCTGTCTCTTCTCCTTCAGAAGATGAGCATTCAAGATCTTCCCATGTGGCCATCATTCATTTCTTCTTCTTTCTGAAGAACTTCTTTTTGGAAGCTTTCTTCAAAAGAGGGCATTCAGGTTTGATGTGACCAAGCTTCTTGCACTCATAGCAGACAACTGGACTCTTGTCTGTTGATGTGGATTCTTTGTGAGATTTTCTGAAGGTGTTCTCCTTTCTGAACTTCTTCTTTCTCCAGAGCTTTTTCATCTTTCTGGTCATGAGAGAAGTCTCTTCATCATCATCAGAATCCTCATCATTAGACTCGTCTATGTCACAGTCAGACTCGTCTGTCTTTGAAGCTTTTAAGGCGTTAGCTGCCTTTAGATCACCTTTAAGAGCAATGGCTTTGCTCTTTTTGATTGACACATCTTCATTGAGCTCTTGCTCATGAACAGTGAGTGTGCCAAGAAGTTCATCCATAGTAAAGGAGGTGAGATCCTTAGCTTGAGAAATAGCAGTGACAAGAGGTCTCCACTGCCTTGGAAGACTTCTGAGAATCTTAGCAAATTTCTCAGCATTTGTATATGTTTTACCAAGAGATTTCAAACCATTAGTAATAGTTTGGAATCTACCAATCATTTGAGCAACAGATTCACCTTCATCCATGGTGAACAGTTCATATTTTCTAACAAGAATAGAAATTTTAGATTCTTTTACCTTTGCAGTACCTTCATGTGTGACAGATAAGGAGTCCCACATTTCTTTAGCAGAATCACAAGCACATACCTTTTCAAACTCTTCTGGACTGAGAGCACAGATTATAAAATATCTGGCTTTATGGTTTAGATCCCATCTTGTCTTTTCTGCAGGTGTCCACTGAGCCTTAGGCTTGTCTGAGCCATCACTATTTTGAGGAGTGTAAGGTCCATCAGTAATGACATCCCATACATCAGAATTTGTTGACAAGATGAACCAGTGAAACCTTTCTTTCCAGTAGTTATAATTTGAACCATTGAAAAAGGGAGGTCTAGTCTTGGAGCCTCCTTCAGGTTGGGGGTTCCCACTTGAGCTTGCTCCAGAATACATTGTCTATTATTCAGGATCTTTTCTCTACACTGTTAGGTGCTCAACCCAGAGGCTGAGCTTTGATACCAACTGAAATAGACAGATGCAAACACTAGAAGGGGGGTTGAATGGTATTTGACAAATATATGCGGAATTTAGAAACTTTTTCGCAAGCACAGACGGGTTGTAATAGACGAGTAAACACAGACAGGTCAATCAGACTGATAACTCGTCTGAAGGTTTTCACAGAAAACACACAATCATGCGAGATAAGAAAGTTTTTGATAAACACAATTATAAACCCTTTTAGTTAGATGATAGTTAAGACAAATAATCAAACTAAAGAGTTAAGGGAAAGAGAGATCACTCAGCAGGTTTTATCCTGGTTCACCCCTTAACAATGAGGCTACGTCCAGTCCTTGGCAGCACCAAGTTTTCTCACTATAACTGATTTAGGTTACAGGACAGACAAGTATTATTTTCACACCTAGCCTCTTCAGGCTCCAAACGAGTATTGTTTTCACACCTAGCCTCTCCAGGCTCCAGACGAGTATTGTTTTCACACCTAGCCTCTCCAGGCTCCAGACAAGTATTGTTTGCACACTTAGCCTCTTCAGGCTCAGACGGGTTTGTTTGAGAGAAGTTGTAAAAAGATTACAATTTGCAAGTCTTTCACAAGCACTCAGACGAGCGTATTAAATGTGAAGTTCTAAAAGACTGCGTATTAACTTCAAATGATTGAAGAAGAAATAATGAAAGAATGAAGATATAAATGCACATAGTAATTGCTCTTTGATTGCTTTGATCGTTCTCTTCTGTCTCTGGAATCTTCAAAGTCTTCTTCATTAAATAGGCTTCAAAATTTTAATGCCGTTGGACACAAAGTCTGAAGTCTTTGGCTTCTTGCAGATCTTCAATAAATGCAATCGTTCTGATTAGCCATTAAAGCATAGGGAACTTCGCTTGTTCTCTTTCATCAGAGTGATGCAGACTTCTGATATACCTTTGGTCTCAGCAGGTCTGTATTCGTGCTTTTTGTTTGCAGAGGGAAGACTTTCCCTTTTGGTGTAAGATGCAGTTGTGTTCAGGCAAAGCACTTTGTTGAAGTTCTTTATCAGGGTCGAGACAGCTTTCATCCAATGTATTTTTTAACGTTAGTCTTTAGACGGATGAGTAGCTTCATTAGACGGGTTGACTCTTTAACAGAGAGATGACGTTAGTTGCAAAGTCTTTTAGACGGGTGAGTCTTCCTTTGATCAGACGGATGAAGACTTCATTAGACAAGTGAACTTCTCTTAGTTCAGACGAGTGAACCTTAGCTAGTTCATACGAGTGAACTTATCTTAGTTCAGACGAGTGAACTTTAGTTAGTTCAGACGTGTGAACTTAAGTTAGTTCAGACGGGTGAACTTATCTAAGTTCAGACGAGTGAACAGTTTATATAGACGCTTAATGTTTTAATCTGCACACTAAGTAGACGAGTTAAATACCACAGACGGGTTCAATTAAATCATTGAATAACTGTTTTAATCTCATCAAAACTAAGGTAAATGCACATCAGACATTTGGAGACTCAACAAATTTCAGTAGGAGTTTTACAGTTAATAGCAGTAGCTGGAGAACGGTTTATGAGGAAACATGCAGTATTGATAGCCTCAGCCCAGAACATTCTAGCCCTCTCCAAAAGTGTTCTATTCATGCGTTCGGCTACACCATTGTGTTGTGGTGTATTTCTAATAGTATTCTGTTTGAGAATCCCTTCCTTGCTGCAGAAATCATTGAACTCCTTGGAGCAGAATTCCAAGCCATTATCAGTCCGGAATCTCTTAATCTTCTTTCCAGTTTGATTCTCATTTAGGATCTTCCATTGCTTGAATGACTTGAAAGCTTCACTTTTGTTTTTCATCATGAAAATCCAACTCATCCTTGAGTAATCATCTATAATGGAGAGAAAATATCTAGCTCCACCTATAGATGAGACACGGGAAGGACCCCAACAATCAGCATGAATATAATCCAAAGTACCTTTTGTGTTGTGAACTGCCTTTGAGAACTTGTGTCTATGCTTCTTTCCATATACACAATGCTCACAAAATTCCAAATGTACAGACTGATGTCTTCCTAGAAGACTTTGTTTGCTGAGTATTATCATGCCTTGCTCACTCATATGTCCCAGTCTCATGTGCCAAAGAATGCTTTCTTTTAGCTCATGAGCTGTTGATTGTGAGGCCACTAATACAGACCCAACAGCTGTAGAACCTTGCAGGAAGTACAAATTCCCACCTTGGTTCCTTTCATGACTACAGATGACCCTCTTCTGATTTGCATCTCTCCACCTTTAACACTGCAGGTGAAGCCCTTTGAATCTAAAGCTCCAACTGATATCAGATTCCTTTTCAGGTCTGGAATGTGACAGACATCAGTAAGAGTTTTGATAGTTCCATCAACCAATTTCAATTGAATGGAACCTGTACCAATTGTCTTGCATGAAGAGTTGTTTCCCATCAACACATTGCTCCCTGATTTCTTTTCATATGTCAAGAACCAGTTTCTGTGAGGACACATATGAAAGGAACAACCAGTGTCAAGATCCCATTTATCAGTTGATTGTTGATCAGTAGCAGTCAGAACCAAATCAGTATCAGATGAATAACTTTCTTGAACATTTGATGCAACTGACACTTTCTTCTTTTTCTTGGGACAGTCCTTCTTCCAATGTCCTGGTTCTTTACGGTAGTTACAAATGTCCCTTGGATTTGTTTTGTCCTTCTGCTTTGAACTTCCTTTGCCTTTCTTCTTCTGGAATTTACCAGATTTTGTAGCCACCAATCCAGAGGCTGAGACATCATCCACAATTCCAGATGCCAAGTGCCGAAGTTCTCTAGAATGAAGACTCGATTTCACTTCTTCCAAAGTGATACAGTCTTTTCCAGCACTTAGAGAACTCACAAAGTTTTCAAATGAAGAAGGTAAAGAAGCTAATAAAATCATAGCAGCATCCTCATCATCTATTTTAACATCAATATCACGAAGTTCCATTAAAATAGAATTTAGCTCATCTAGATGATCTTTTAGAGATGCACCTTCCTTCATTTGAAGTCCAAATAGGCGACTTTTCAGCAACAATTTGTTGCATATAGACTTTGTCATATAGAGCTTCTCCAATTTCAACCAAAGGCCAGCTGCAGTTAGTTCTTCAGCAATTTCATACAGAACTTCAACAGCAAAAGACAACAAGATCAGGGAATGAGCCTTTTGTTCTTGCTGCGCAAGATCATCCTTACTTATCTTTCCAACTTGACCAGATAGGGGTGCCCAGACTCCTTGTTGTTTTAGCAATGCCTGCATTTTTATGCGCCAAAGACTGCCACTATGTTTTCCACTGAATTTCTCAATCTTGATGGAATTTGACATCTTCTTGATTGTATCTTTATGAACCAAGAACCTTTCGCTTTACGTATTAGTAACTCCCAGGGTCTTTAAGGAGCTCTAATACCAGTTTGTTACAGAATTCAGAGTAAAATAGTAAAGCCACAATAGCGGAAGCACCAAAGAAACCAGACTTGAGAAAGAATGAAAACAGAATCTACAAGTAATGAAAGAACACACAAACTTTAACGTGGTTCACCCAATGAGGGCTACATCCACAAATCCAGCAGCAAGATTTCACTATGAATTGATTTCAGAATGTTACAATAGAGGCTCACAGACTTAGAGCATTACAAAGTTATACTTCTCTCTCACTCTTTGGTTACAGAAAAATTGCCTCACATAAGACTGATTTTTCACTCTACCTCTAGATGACTTGACTCCACCTTATATATATATGTTTCTTAGCCACTAGAAGATATAACTGAAAAATAACTGTCATAACAGAATAATCAAAACCAATTATCTGTTATATCATAATGACCGGAACAACCCAAGTTGAGAATTCAATCCATTCTTCACAATTCTGAATGTATTTATTCTAAGAAATAATCAGAGTTTCGCAAGCTGAACCGTGGTGAATGATAAGTTAGAATTTATTTAGTTTTTTACTGATTTCAAATAGGTTTTATTAGTGGTTTATTTTTATTTATGATTGGTTTTTATTACCCTTTTGTTTATATTTTGATTTGTAGGAAAAGGAGTTTATGAGTTGATGAATTTGATGCAAAAAGAAGGAATTACGGCCCCCCAGTGTTTACCATTACGGCCGAAATTCATGGGCAGCTGTTGGAAGGACATGTGAAGAAACAGAACGAATTACGGCCCCCCAGTGTTTCCCATTATGGCCGTAATTCGTGGCGATAGAGCTGAAAAGTCACAGATTGGGGATTATGGCCCCCCAGTGTTGCGCGTTATGGCCATATTTCTGGCAGCATTTTGTAACAGTTTGTAATAATGGCTGAATCTGTTACTCTTTCTTAATGGGTCTTAAAGGGGTTGTAATGGCACTTGAATGGGGTAGAATTAGGCTATAAATGGTGGCTTTCAGACCACGAAATTCACCTCCTTCTTCTCCATTTTTCTTGAGCAAAACTTATGTTCTTTTGTAGTTTTTTTTCTTCATGTATGTTCAACAACTTTTCTATGGCTCTAAGTTTTGAATGAATTTCAGTTTCTATTGCTTTCTAATCTTCATCTTTTACATCTTTATGTTCTTATTGTTTAATTTATGTTTTGTTTACATTCCAACCATGTGTGAGTAGCTCTTTCATCTTGGGATTGTTGATATCCCAATGATGGATTATTGTTAAGATCAATTTCCTTTCCAAATTATCATGAGTATTGTTTATCTTAATTCAATCTTGCTTTTCATCTTGTCTGCAATCATAAGTAATATGGTTGTAAGAATCTTTTATATCAAATCATGTACTGAAAAGTGAAATTTGATATTAGAACCACAAGATTGGACAAAGGAAACAAATCATGAAAATAGATTTGGATTCTTTGAGGCCTTGATTAATATTTGTTCTAAATGAGTTTTGCTATTCTTTTTACCATGAAAATAGGTTGATTTTATGGCTTAAAACATATTATTGTACTTTGAAAGGAGACAATATTTACATTAGATTATTTGGCCTTTAAGAAATTCAATGCTCATAAATTAAGGAAAGTGTAAAGAAATTGTCTTAGTGATAATTTTCATTGGGAAGGATAACAATCCCAAGAGACTTCTTTTTCTGCTTTAAAACTATTTTATAATTTCCAGCAACAAACAATATCTTTCTAAATTCCTTTAGCTAATCATCTTATTGAGAGAAATTGGTACTCAATTCTAAGTCCTTGTGGGAACGATATTTTACTACGCAATAAAACCGTGCACTTGCGGGCCTATCAAGTTTTTGGCGCCGTTGCCGGGGACTTAAGTCATTGATATTGATTTTTCTCTCTATATCGGTTAGACTAAATTTTATTTTTTTTCCTGTATTTTGTTTCTGTTATCATCTTCTTTGTTTTCTGCTGATTTTTCAGTGAATGCGAAGAGTCCGAAGTGTTGGTGATCTTGTTGAACCAGTGCCTGAGATAGAAAGGTTCTTCCATAGGAGAAGAAGAGAACAACGCAAGGCGAGGACTGAAACAGGAGAGTCCAGCATGGCTGAAGATACAAGGTCTTTGAAGGAGTTTGCTTCCCCTAATACCACGGGGTTGCAATCTAGCATCACTCGCCCGACAGTGGAGGCAAACAACTTCGAGTTGAAGCCTTCTTTACTATCCATGGTGCAACAAAACCAGTTTGGAGGTGCTCCAACAGATGATCCAAATCTCCATTTGTCTATGTTCTTGGAGTTTTGTGACACTCTAAAGATGAATGGCGTCACTGCGGATGCCATAAGACTGAGGCTTTTCCCTTTTTCCTTGAGGGATAGAGCAAGAGCTTGGCTACACTCACTTCCCAACGGTTCCATAACTACATGGGATCAATTGTCTCAAGTGTTCCTTTCCAAGTACTTTCCTCCGAGCAAAACTGCACAACTCAGAAATCAAATAACAACTTTTGCTCAAAAGGATGGAGAGTCTCTCTATGAGGCATGGGAACGATTCAAGGAATTGTTGAGGCTTTGTCCTCATCATGGGCTGGAAAAATGGTTAATAGTGCATACCTTCTACAATGGGCTCAACTACAACACCAGGATGACAGTGGATGCAGCAGCAGGAGGTGGTTTGATGAATAAAAACACCACAGAAGCTTATGCTCTCATTGAGGATATGGCACAAAATCACTACCAATGGTCAAGTGATCGTGCTCCTCAAAAGAAAGGCGGCAGGTATGATGTTGATGCTATAGACCATTTAGCTGCTAAAGTTGATGCTTTGTTTCAAAAATTTAATAAAATGAGTGTGAATGCTGTTACTCCTAATGTTGCAACTTGTGAAATTTGTGGTGTTGTTGGTCATACTGTTGTTGAATGTCAATTTGGGAATTCATCTAGTGGGGGGTCTAATAATGAGCAAGCTAACTTTGTTAACAATTTTAATCAAAAAGGGGATCCATTTTCTAATACTTACAATCAAGGGTGGAGGAATCATCCCAATTTTTCCTATAAAAATCCTCCACTAAATCCCGTTCCCCAAGCTACTTCTAAGCCCCCTGGTTTTCAAGGACAAAGAGGTTTTAATCCTCCTCAAAAATCCAATTTGGAAAATTTGCTGGAAAATTTTGTTTTGACTCAAAGCAAGCAAAATGAGGAGTTTAAAACTCAAAACCAAGTGATGGGTGAGGCTATTAAGCAGTTAGCATCTAAGGTAGACTCTTTGACCACCCATAATAAGATGCTAGAGACCCAAATCACCCAAATAGCCCAACATGTTGGTTCTTCCTCTAGGCCACCCGGTATATTTCCAGGACAACCAGAACCTAATCCTAAGGCAAATGTGAGTGCTGTCATTTTGAGAAGTGGGAAACAACTAGAGGAACCTAAGGGTAGGGAAAAGAAAGAAGATGGGAGAGAAAGGAAAGCAGAGGACCAACCATTACCCGAGGGTGATGAAAGGAAAGGGGATGATGAAAAAGAAACACCCTATGCTGCTCCAGCACCATATAAGCCACCTGTACCCTTTCCTCAAAGATTGGTTAAGGCTAAAAATGAGAAGCAATTTAGGAAGTTTCTGGATGTTTTGAATAAGTTGTATATAAATATTCCCTTCACTGAAGCTTTGTCTCAAATGCCATCATATGCTAAGTTTTTGAAAGAAATCTTGTCTAATAAAAGAAAGTTTGATGACAATGAGACAGTAGCTTTGACTGAAGAATGTAGTGCTATAATTCAAAACAAATTGCCTCAAAAGCTCAAGGATCCAGGTAGTTTTACTATTCCATGTGTTATTGGTAATATGAGTTTTGACCATGCTTTATGTGATCTTGGGGCTAGTGTTAGCCTCATGCCTTTGTCAATTTGCAAAAGGCTTGAGATGGGTGACTTGAAACCCACAAAATTGTCATTACAATTAGCTGACCGCTCGGTCAAATACCCAATTGGAATATTGGAGGATGTGCCTATCAAGGTAGGTGAGTTTTTCATTCCAGCTGATTTTGTTATTTTGGAAATGGAAGAGGATGCAAAAATCCCCCTCATTCTTGGGAGACCTTTCCTTGCTACAGCAGGAGCTGTCATTGATGTTAAAAATGGAAAACTCTCTTTGAATGTGGGGGATGAAAAGTTAGAATTCAATTTACCCAATGCAATGAAATGTCCTTCTCTTGAGAATTCTTGTTACAGGCTAGATTTGATTGACCATTGTGTTGAGGAAAGTCCTCCTGGAAATTTTTCCAATGATGCATTGGAGGACTGTTTAGTAGGGAGTAATGGTAAAGGGGATGAAAATCAAGAGGCTGTTGAATATGCAAATTTTCTGGATGCCAACCCTTTTTCTTCAAAATTCAAGGTTGAAGAACTCAAGGCTGAGCCCAAAGGTGCTCAGTTAAAAGAAGCTCCACAGGTAGAACTCAAGCCCCTTCCTTCAAATCTCAGAAAATATCAAAAAGCAATTGGGTACACGTGACCTCTAGATAGGGGAGTATTGCTTTTCTCTCCCTTTTGTTTTATTTTGTTTCTTTCTTCTTGCATATGTCTGTGTCAGTCTTCTAGCTTTTATCTTTCTCCCCATGTGCAGTCTTTGTTGTGAAAATTTTCTTGAATTGGTCTCCTTGGAAATCTTTGTTTTCTGGCACTACTTGGTTAATTGATTGGTATCCAATGAGCACAATTGTGAATGTTGAAAGCTTTACTACTTGTTGGGGCCATACATACACAACCTAGATGGGTTTTGGCATTAGGATACTTGGGAAGAACCTTGACAATATCTAACTAACTTTAATTTTTGGTTCCCTTGGTGACACTCACTGCATTTTGGTTACTGGAGAAATGTCTGTGTTGAGCTAAAAGAAAAAGAAAAAAAAAAAAAACAATGCTAAAAAGATATAGCTCAACACCCCTTTGAGGTCATAGGTTACTAGGGAAATACTCTTTGTACCCTTTTGAGACTGATTGGCTACTGGGAAACAAAGGCACTCCTTTGAGACCAAGTGTGGCAATTGCTTCGTTTGCATATGAGTGGAGGACCCAAGCAAAAGTGCTGGGAATCTACGCCTAAAACTGATAGGACAAAGAGTAATAATTTAGGTCTCGCTCAATGTTCTGATGCCTTGAACCATCTGATATTGCTATGCACTAGGTTTCAATGAGTAGTACGTTGAAATTGTGAAAATTGTGTCATTGGATATCCTCAAAGAACTTTGCATTAGTGTGGTTGAAACAACGAATTTCCAAGTCTGGCCTTTTGTTGTGATTTGCTTGAGGACAAGCAAAGATCTAAGCATGGGGGAGTTTGATAAGTTAGAATTTATTTAGTTTTTTACTGATTTCAAATAGGTTTTATTAGTGGTTTATTTTTATTTATGATTGGTTTTTATTACCCTTTTGTTTATATTTTGATTTGTAGGAAAAGGAGTTTATGAGTTGATGAATTTGATGCAAAAAGAAGGAATTACGGCCCCCCCAGTGTTTACCATTACGGCCGAAATTCATGGGCAGCTGTTGGAAGGACATGTGAAGAAACAGAACGAATTACGGCCCCCCAGTGTTTCCCATTATGGCCGTAATTCGTGGCGATAGAGCTGAAAAGTCACAGATTGGGGATTATGGCCCCCCAGTGTTGCGCGTTATGGCCATATTTCTGGCAGCATTTTGTAACAGTTTGTAATAATGGCTGAATCTGTTACTCTTTCTTAATGGGTCTTAAAGGGGTTGTAATGGCACTTGAATGGGGTAGAACTAGGCTATAAATGGTGGCTTTCAGACCACGAAATTCACCTCCTTCTTCTCCATTTTTCTTGAGCAAAACTTATGTTCTTTTGTAGTTTTTTTTCTTCATGTATGTTCAACAACTTTTCTATGGCTCTAAGTTTTGAATGAATTTCAGTTTCTATTGCTTTCTAATCTTCATCTTTTACATCTTTATGTTCTTATTGTTTAATTTATGTTTTGTTTACATTCCAACCATGTGTGAGTAGCTCTTTCATCTTGGGATTGTTGATATCCCAATGATGGATTATTGTTAAGATCAATTTCCTTTCCAAATTATCATGAGTATTGTTTATCTTAATTCAATCTTGCTTTTCATCTTGTCTGCAATCATAAGTAATATGGTTGTAAGAATCTTTTATATCAAATCATGTACTGAAAAGTGAAATTTGATATTAGAACCACAAGATTGGACAAAGGAAACAAATCATGAAAATAGATTTGGATTCTTTGAGGCCTTGATTAATATTTGTTCTAAATGAGTTTTGCTATTCTTTTTACCATGAAAATAGGTTGATTTTATGGCTTAAAACATATTATTGTACTTTGAAAGGAGACAATATTTACATTAGATTATTTGGCCTTTAAGAAATTCAATGCTCATAAATTAAGGAAAGTGTAAAGAAATTGTCTTAGTGATAATTTTCATTGGGAAGGATAACAATCCCAAGAGACTTCTTTTTCTGCTTTAAAACTATTTTATAATTTCCAGCAACAAACAATATCTTTCTAAATTCCTTTAGCTAATCATCTTATTGAGAGAAATTGGTACTCAATTCTAAGTCCTTGTGGGAACGATATTTTACTACGCGATAAAACCGTGCACTTGCGGGCCTATCAAGTTTTAGCTAATCATCTTATTGAGAGAAATTGGTACTCAATTCTAAGTCCTTGTGGGAACGATATTTTACTACGCGATAAAACCGTGCACTTGCGGGCCTATCAAGTTTTAAACTTGATAGGCCCGCAAGTGCACGGTTTTATCGCGTAGTAAAATATCGTTCCCACAAGGACTTAGAATTGAGTACCAATTTCTCTCAATAAGATGATTAGCTAAAGGAATTTAGAAAGATATTGTTTGTTGCTGGAAATTATAAAATAGTTTTAAAGCAGAAAAAGAAGTCTCTTGGGATTGTTATCCTTCCCAATGAAAATTATCACTAAGACAATTTCTTTACACTTTCCTTAATTTATGAGCATTGAATTTCTTAAAGGCCAAATAATCTAATGTTAATATTGTCTCCTTTCAAAGTACAATAATATGTTTTAAGCCATAAAATCAACCTATTTTCATGGTAAAAAGAATAGCAAAACTCATTTAGAACAAATATTAATCAAGGCCTCAAAGAATCCAAATCTATTTTCATGATTTGTTTCCTTTGTCCAATCTTGTGGTTCTAATATCAAATTTCACTTTTCAGTACATGATTTGATATAAAAGATTCTTACAACCATATTACTTATGATTGCAGACAAGATGAAAAGCAAGATTGAATTAAGATAAACAACACTCATGATAATTGATCTTAACAATAATCCATCATTGGGATATCAACAATCCCAAGATGAAAGAGCTACTCACACATGGTTGGAATGTAAACAAAACATAAATTAAACAATAAGAACATAAAGATGTAAAAGATGAAGATTAGAAAGCAATAGAAACTGAAATTCATTCAAAACTTAGAGCCATAGAAAAGTTGTTGAACATACATGAAGAAAAAAAACTACAAAAGAACATAAGTTTTGCTCAAGAAAAATGGAGAAGAAGGAGGTGAATTTCGTGGTCTGAAAGCCACCATTTATAGCCTAGTTCTACCCCATTCAAGTGCCATTACAACCCCTTTAAGACCCATTAAGAAAGAGTAACAGATTCAGCCATTATTACAAACTGTTACAAAATGCTGCCAGAAATATGGCCATAACGCGCAACACTGGGGGGCCATAATCCCCAATCTGTGACTTTTCAGCTCTATCGCCACGAATTACGGCCATAATGGGAAACACTGGGGGGCCGTAATTCGTTCTGTTTCTTCACATGTCCTTCCAACAGCTGCCCATGAATTTCGGCTGTAATGGTAAACACTAGGGGGCCGTAATTCCTTCTTTTTGCATCAAATTCATCAACTCATAAACTCCTTTTCCTACAAATCAAAATATAAACAAAAGGGTAATAAAAACCAATCATAAATAAAAATAAACCACTAATAAAACCTATTTGAAATCAGTAAAAAACTAAATAAATTCTAACTTATCAGTGAATTAGTGGCAATTATTTGTCAAAAAATTCGCTATGCGTTGTTTAATTTAGAACCAGGGAGAAGAATCCCAGCCTATATAAAAAAGAACTTCTAGACAAAGTATACAGTGAAAATCCTTTAGACCCAAAAATTTTTAATAAAAATATTGAACTTGCAACACCCTTTCCAGGGGCATCACATAACGGACATTTAATAAAGCTATAAGGCCGAAAAACTGGTTAATTAAAATCATTTAAGAAAGATGGGGTAAATGTTTCCTTTTCACAAGACATAACTGTAAAACTTGTCACTGTTCATGCGTGTAAGGTAAATAGAAACATTTCATAATATAAATTCGTAAAGGCTTACATAAAAACCAGACCCGACTGAAGAAAGAAAACAGAAAGATACAACTCATCATAAAAGATTGGAGACGCAGCTCCTAAACATAAGATACTTGGACACGCAGCTCCACAAAAGATAAAAGAAAGGTACAGACTCTTTGACACCTTACACTGGCCAACAACATACTACACAGAAAGACGTCCCTCGAATCAACCGCTAAATACTTCCTCTGACTTCTCCTTTTCGGAGAGACAAGTGAAAGAAATAGGAAGGTGTGGATAAATCACCTCACTCCTAGTCTCTTCACTCATCGCCTTCCAACCAGGACCCATCAAACGAGACCTAACAGGAACCCTAGCAAGGACTACTGCTAGCATTCCTATGGAAGACATAACAGAAGTTGACTTAGAAGTAACTCTGTTAACAAGTGGCCTATCCCTAACAAAGGGAGAAGGCAGTGAACGCATCGGTGGAAAAGTCCATCTAGCATTCCACTTACGAGTACAACCTTGACAGCAGACGATATGAAGACAAGCGGTGAAGCGGTCAAGAACTCTTCCTCTGCGACCCTTGCGGATGGTGAATGCGGCTCTCCACATGTACGTCGCTAGAAACCCATCATAACTAGGTGTTCAAACACTATAAACATTGGGAGGTTCAACAGAGAGGTGCATCCAAAACGTTGGATGAAGTTTCAATAACACGACCTTCTCGGGAGACAACAAGAGAAGTACACAACGATGCAATACAAAGTAATGAGGTGAGATTCCTATTCATCAGCACAACACATGGCAGAAGTAAAACCGGTATGACACACAAGACAATAAAATACTAGTCATGCATATCATACATCTCAATATCTCAAAATATCCAATCAACAACATAAGACATCATCAACACAAGATAATAATGTATAACTTGTAAATCTATCCATCAATAGTCATGCAATGCAATGCGATGAACATGACTCAATGCCGTATGCCACAAGGATAAAACTCTGACCCCTACTCCATGGAGCTAACAAAACGTCGGAGAGAGTGAATGGGAGGACATGTTCCGTCTACGTCAGCCTTGGGCAAGATGCTACAACATTCGTAACGTGCACGTATCTGGCTTTTAGGGAAACACTCTACACCAAACATGAAAAGTACGACATCTAGTCGAGGATATCAGTGTATTGCTCGGATTCGCCACAACACAGAAGAGCTACCAACTGGTCACATGTCAGCCTTTCCAACCCTGATACTTCCAAGACTATTTAAGATCGTCACCGTAAGATTCACACCCGCATCAAGGTGTAAGCTCAACTCCTAGGCTCAAGGCCTTACAAACTCGTGCAATGAAATGCCAATGCTTACACAAAGCAGATGCGACAAAGCAATGTCTATCCACTGGATAAACCTCAAGGCTCACTAAGGTCCTCTACCTTAGGAACTATATATGTGTCTTTGTATTATAAAACTTTTATCCACTGGATAAATCTCATGATTCCTCCGGAATCGAGTCATCACAAGACTATACAGTTAGACGATGTCCTTGGGTCCGACTCACCGGCCTGTCATCGAACTACTGTTCCAAACCAAAACGTTTCATGTTTGTGTTCGTGTCTTATGATATATTTCTCAAGTCCTAAATGTCTTATGAAGAAGGATTGAAAATCCTCTAGTTAAGTCTTAGATCCTTTCTAAGTTAAAGGGTATTTATCTTTCAAGTCATGAAATACATCTTAATTCATTAAGTCTTATAAGTCGATTGATGAATGAATCGTCAATGGTACAACATATGGTCTTGTTCCTCCACACATTAAAATTTCTTATCTCTTTCTTTCACTCTAAGTCAATTATTGGACTTAGGGTTTTAACTTAGGAAAATCCTTAGTTTTGAGTTCAAGACACTTTTGTAAAAAGGTGAGTACAAAACACTTATTTGCTTTATACCTTGGCAAAGTGCCTTGGTACCTTTGATTCAAAAGCTTGTACTTTGAAAACATTATTTCAAAAAGCTTGTAGTTTCAATTAAACTTAAAGTCGGAAGTTGGAGTTTAAAACTCTTTTGTATAAACTAAGAAGAGAAATCTTCTTAAGTCCAAATTCCTTTTAACTTGAAATCATTTATACTTAAACTTGGAACAAAACATTTTATTGAAATCAAAGATTGGTTTTACGTTCAAAACCTACTTAGTAACCGAATGTTACATAAGATTTTCTCAAAGTCGTTTGTTATTGAGAACATTTGATTTATTAATTTTCCAAAACATCATGTGATTTTCTTAAGCCACTACTTAAGATTAAAATACTTTTTCCCTTGTTCTAAGAATCTCTTGAATGAATGTTATATTTCATTCAAATAAGGTTTCTTTGTTTTGCTTTGGTTCATCGTTCATCGATTCCATTTTAGAGTTGTAAAATCATTCGAGTTTCAAAGATTGAAGTTAAAAAATCATTTTTTTTTGTTTATGCTTTGGCCGAATCCTATACTAGGTTTAATGTGAAGATTTTGATTCACCAATATCCATCATGAACAAGAGTAATCATCAATGCATCAACATGGATAATAATATAACAACCAATTCCCAAAAAGTCAACATCAAACCCGTATGCAGAATTTTCAGCATGTCAAGCATCAACTTGTGAAAAACATTTGATTGACCAAACAAACTCGGATTTTAGTAAATGAAGACTCATATGAAAGATTAGGATGTCTAGTATTTGGATATAAAATTCATTTTTACAAACAGTAACCGAGTTAGTACAGTTTCACAAAATAAGTTACTGTAGTCAGAATCCGAGACAAAATTTTATGCTTAGATTGAAACAAGTTTTAAAGGGCCAAATATTTATGATATCACGCGAAATTTGTGCTCAAACTGAAGCCCAAGATGTCTAGTTTTAAGATCAAAAACAATTTTTGGAATCCAACGTGTAGGTTGAGAGAAAAACAGAAATGACTCACACAAGGTCAGATCCGAAAATCATATTTTCTTAAACTCTTTTCAACAAAAAGATGGAGAAAACCTAGATTAGGATTTTCTCACACATAAAATTTATTTTCAACCATTCAAACACATCAATGAACACAAATCAAGCAATAAATAATTATTACACCATTGTTCTCATAGAGAACCAAATAGACAAAATGGTAAAACCCTTGGTTTAGGGTTTTCCCCAAACCAAACCCATAAACCATTTTCCCCACCACCAATGTGGTGTGATGAGGTTCACTCCCCCATTACCTTAATGAAGATCTTTATGATGAGAAAAACTCCAAGCTCCAAGAACACAAGGTAGCCGAACCATAGATAGAAGAAAAGGTAAGATCTTGAACTTGTTTCACAAAAATCATGAACTAGAAGAAGTTCACTCATGATTTAAAGTAAGGAAATGAAGAGGAAATGAGGATCAAAGCTTACCCAAGGAAGAATACTTTGAAGATCAAGATCGTGCTCATGAAGGTCAAGAACAAACTTCCTCCAATCAAGAAACATACTTCACCAAAGTTGTTCTAGAGATCAAGACTAGAAGAACTATGGTCTTAGAAATTAAAAATGAAGTTTGGTTGATGGTGTTTAAGATGATAACCGAATGGAGAGAGTAAGAGAGAGAAGAGAGAAAACTCAAGTGTTCATGAAATGAAGTTGTTTGATCTTTGAAGAATGAAAAATGAATGTGTTTAAATATTATGGAAGGTGAATGGCCGAATGGCCTTATGTACATGATCACCAAGTTTTGTTGATGTGTTATGACCAATGACTTGATTGTGTAAGAAAAAGGATGGCTAGGATTTAAAGAGTAAGATGTGTTGTTGATAACCCGCTGGTTTATCTAGTTTTTACTATGATTAACTAGTGGAATTAATTTGATTTGTTGAGTTTATTCTCAATTTTATCCGTATTTGTCTTTGTTTAGTCTTAAGTTGTGTTTTGAGTCCCTTTATTATTTTTTAGTAATTTTTGGATGTTTTTGAGTCAGGTATGTACAATTGGGTGCTCGTGCTTTCAGGTACTTAATTAGGGTCAAAAGTGAAGCTTTGGAAGTGATGGTGTTGAGCACAGCACAGAGCTGAAGCATACTAGATTAAGCTTCTCGCCTCGCAACAGGCCTTTCGCCTCGCGAGACCGCGCTGATAGATTAGGATTTCAGTTATTAAATTTCGCCTCGCGAGAAGCTTCTCGCCTCGCGAATGTGCGTATTCAGGATGTATAAATTCGATTTTTAAACATAATTAGGTTATCTTCTTTTACACCATAGGCTGCGATTAGTTGAGAAAATTAGGATTTTGAGAGATTATTCAACTTCTGTTATGGATTTTGGATTTTATTCAATGAATTTGATATTTGTTTCAATTACGAGGAGCTAAATTACCTTTTCTAGGGTGATGATGTAGCCACTTATGAAGGTTTTGTAATGTTATGGCTAAATCCTAGTTTATTATCATTGCTTTTATGTTTTTCTCATGATCTTAATGCTTTCAATTGTTAGCTCGAGAAATAATTGAATGATAGGCTAATCATAATGAGACCGAAGGGAGATTTATGTGTCTAGAGCATTTGTGAAAAACCATAGGGTAATTTGAGACCGAGAGGAGATAAAAATCATGTGTAACTTCTATAGAGAGTCATAGAACTTAATAAACTATTTGGTTAATAATCATCATAGAAATATAGTTGGTTAAGAAGCAAGAGGTAAATTTTAATGTGCTCTAACCCATGCATTAAAATAAATTAGGAATCTCGGTTGATATCAGTTAATATTAGAAATTAGGATGGATTGCCATAACTGCACCAAACTGGAGTTCGTATATGGAATTAGGATTTTGTCTATGAAATTCTAGCTCCATAGATTGGTGAAATCAGAGCCCTAGAGCTTTTCAGACTTGAAGTACACTCTCAACTTATTCTTGCACTTTCCAATTTGTGTCTTAAATTGATTCTTTAATATTTCCTTTTTTTAAAATTCATTCTCTTATTTCAATTTAATTTGTGCACTCATTTGACGTTTGAATAGTTATCAAAATTAAGAAGTGGTACTTGGTCAAATCAATTCTTGTGTTCGATTTCGAAACTTCCAAGTTCTATACTACTTGATCGATTTAGTGCATTTGCTAAATATACATCAAGTTTTTGGCGTCGTTGCCGGGGATTGGCACTGACCAATATCATAAGTAGTGGTGGCGATAACTACTTTGAACAATTGTTTTCCTTTTATTTTGATTTAGTTGAACTTCTAATCTTGTGTGGAGTTCTTTGTGTTGGTGGTTCGTTTTGTGCATGCGAGGTACAGTAGATCCTAAGGACTTGCTATTTATTCCTGAAGTAGAGAGAACATGTCGAGCTTTAAGGAAACAAACAAAAGCAAGAAGAAGGGGTTTACTTGCGGAGATGGCAGATCCACCACCATACCGACCTTTGGGAGATTATTCTCTTCCACGTGTGGACGACTGCAGTTTCACAATTGTGAGACCGCCTATCGAAGCTAATAATTTTGAAATCAAGCCCGCCGTTATCAACTTGATTCTACAAAATCAGTTTGAGGGGCGTGATAATGAAGATCCTCATAGGCACATCACAAGATTTTTGGAGATTCTGGATATCTCCAAGCAACAAGGTGTATCTAATGATGCATACCGGTTGCGAGTCTTTCCTTTATCTTTACGGGATAGAGCTCGTGACCGGTACGATTATATGAACCTAGGAAGCATCACCACATGGGATGATATGGCTCAAAAATTTCTGATGAGATTCTTTTCTCCTCAGAAGGCGGCATCTTTACAAAATGCCATTCAGTCCTTCAGGCAGCAAGAAGGGGAATCTTTAAATGAAGCCTGGGAACGCTATCATATTCTGTTGAGACGGTGCCCTAGCTCATTCTTTGACATGTGGACGAAAGTGAACTATTTTTATACTGGCCTTTTACCAGAGATCAAGAAACATTGTGATGCTGCAGCTGGTGGTTCTGTGAATGCAAAGTTAGAGAAGATGCTTGGGTTAATGGCTCACAATGATTATCAGAGCAGAGGTGGTGAAAGGAACGTGTAACCACAGAGAGGGAGTGGCAATGAAGTCGATACAAAGACTTATGAAGCAATCTTAGCTCAGAATAAACTTCTCCAGCAAAATCTTGCTATTTCTAAGCGTTCAGTCAATGCTGCCAATGAATGTCAAGTAACTTGTGCTTTCTGTAATGGAAATCATGACAGTGCATTGTGTTTAGGGGATCAATTCTCTTGTGAGCAAGTCGATTCGTGTCATAATTTCTATGATGCAAACCAAAAAGGGAGGAATGACTATCCGAGGCAGCAGAATAACTCTTATTCCAACAATTATAATTCTGGTATAAGGAATCAACCAAATTTCACTTGGAGTAATTATGAGAATCAGGGACAGCAGAAACAACCTTATGGTATTCAAGCTCTGCCAAGATTCACGCCACAAGGACAAGAAAGGAAGCCTGATTGGGAAATTGCATTAGAAAAGACAAATGTTTTCATTGCTGCACTTAATGCTTCAACAAATGCATCCGTTGATAAGTTGGCAACTCACACTCAGGCATCAATTCAGGGTCTGCAGGTACAAATTTCTCAGCTTTCTAAACAATTTGAAGAAAGATTTCCAGGTACTTTTCCGGGAAACACGGAGAATAATCCTAAGGGACAATGCAATGCCATTACAACTCGAAGTGGCAAAGTATTGGAACCTAAGGAAAATCCTCCAACAAAGGAAGCAGATACTATTGTTCAGAATGGTGATGAAATGCCTCAGAAAAACATCAGAGTTGCTTATGAGAAGTTTGAGGGAGGCATAAAGGTTTATGTGGATACATCATATGCTAATAAGAGATATGTGGAAGCAAGTGACATTCCTGCTTATGTTAATGTTCCTTATCCTAATAAATTGAAGAAGCCGATGCAAGATAAACAGTTCTCAAAGTTCTTAGATGTTTTTCTCAAACTTCAAATCAATATTCCTTTTGCGGAAGCTCTGGAACAAATGCCATCTTATGCAAAGTTTATGAAGGAGTTTCTCTGGAACAAACGGTTGCTCTGACTGAGGAGTGTAGTACTATTTTGCAAAGGAAACTACCTCCAAAGTTAAAGGATCCGGGGTCTTTCAGTATACCATGCTCTATTGGAGAATTGACTTTTGGCAAAGCTTTATGTGACTTGGGAGCCAGCATCAATTTGATGCCACTTGCTATGTTGAGAAGACTTGGCATTAAAGAAGTGAAAAATACAATGATGTCACTACAACTTGCAGATCAATCTATCAAGCATCCTTATGGGGTAGTTGAAGATCTACTAGTGAAAGTGGACAAATTTATCTTCCCAGCCGATTTTGTTGTTCTAGATATGGATGAAGATGCTCAAATTCCACTCATTCTAGGAAGACCATTCTTAGCAACAGGAAGAACATTGATTGATGTTCAACAAGGTGAATTGACTTTGAGGGTGCAAGATGAGAATGTGGTTTTTAATGTCTCTGAAGCCATAAAGCACCCAGTTGAGAAAGAAAGTTATTTTAGTGTGGATGTGATTGACCCTCTTGTTCAGTCAGTTGCTACTCACGGATACTATGGTTCACCACTTGAAAAAGTGTTGGTAAAATCCCATGATCTTGCAGAGTGGGTGGAGATGGATAATGATATTATTAAAGAATGCGAAGAACAAATGGAAGCATTACTATCTCTAATCAAACCAGAGTCACAAGTTGAAGAGCTTCCAACTAAAGCCAAGGAGGAAGAATACACAAACCGGAACTTAAACAACTCCCTACTCACTTAAGGTATGCCTTTTTGGGTGAGGAGGGACACTATCTGGTCATCATCAATAACTCCTTGAAGCAGTCTGAAGAAGAGAAACTTTTGAGGGTGCTCAGAGATCATTGCACTGCTATTGGTTGGAATATTTCCGATTTGAAGGGAATTAGTCCCTCCTTTTGCACACACAAAATTCTCATGGAAGAAAACTATAAACCGGTTGTGTAACTACAACGAAGATTGAATCCAGTTATGAAAGATGTTGTGCGGAAGGAAGTGATGAAGCTATTAGATGCAGGGATTATCTATCCAATCTCAGATAGCACATGGATGAGCCCAGTTCATGTTGTTCCTAAAAAGGGGGGCACTACTGTGGTGGTCAATGAAAAAAATGAAATGATACCAACAAGGACCATCACAGGGTGGCAAGTATGTATTGATTATAGGAAGCTGAATGATGCAACTCGAAAGGATCACTTTCCTCTTCCTTTCATTGATCAGATGCTGGAAAGATTAGCCGGTCGTGCTTATTATCGTTTCCTTGATGGGTATTCCGGATACAATCAAATTTTGGTGGATCCGAAAGACCAAGAGAAGACTGCTTTTACATGACCCTTTGGAGTGTTTGCTTATAAAAGAATGCCTTTTGGACTGTGTAATGCTCCAGCAATATTTCAAAGATGCATGCTTGCTATTTTCTCTGACATGTTTGAGAAGTTCATTGAAATTTTCATGGATGGCTTCTCTGTGTTTGGGTTTTCCTATGATAATTGTTTGGAGAATTTGGCATGTGTTCTTCAACGATGTCAACACCAACCTTGTTCTTAATTGAGAGAAATGCCAGTTCATGGTGAAGGAAGGTGTGGTGCTAGGACATAAAATCTCTTCCATAGGGATTGAAGTTGACAAGGCCAAAGTGGAGGTGATTGAGAAATTGCCACCTCCAAAGGATGTGAAAGGAATCCGGAGTTTCCTTGGTCATGCCGGGTTTTATAGGAGATTCATTTGTGATTTCTCCAAGATTGCAAAACCAATGTGTGACCTCTTGGTGAAGGATGTATCCTTTGAGTTTATTGCTTCTTGTTTGCATGCATTTAATACCCTTAAGAATAAACTTGTTACAGCTCCTATAATCTCTGCTCCAAATTGGGAATATCCCTTTGAAATTATGTGTGATGCTAGTGACTATGCAATCGGAGCTGTGTTAGGTCAAAGAATTAATAAACTAGTTCATGTGATATATTATGCTAGCAAAGTTCTTAATGATGCACAACTTAATTATTCTACCACTGAAAAGAAATGTTAGCAGTTGTGTGTGCTTTGGATAAGTTTAGACAATATATTATAGGTTCTAGTGTCATTATTTTCACTGATCATGCTGCAATAAGGCACCTGATGGCCAAATAGGATGCTAAGCCTAGACTAATCCATTGGGTTTTGTTGCTTCAGGAATTTGATTTAGAAATAAAAGACAAGAAGGGCACAAAAAACAGGGTTGCGGATCATCTATCCCGGTTAATGAACTTGAATGAAGATGAGCAACAGATGCTCATTCGGGAGGAATTCCCGGATGAAAGATTGTATGCTATTGCAGTAGTGACGCTCCCTTGGTTTGCCGACATAGCCAATTTCAAGGCAAGCAAGCTCTTACCTGAAGGCCTTACCTGGTAGCAATGGAAGAAGTTTTTTAATGACGCCAAATATCATGTTTGGGAGGATCCGCATTTATTCAAGATATGTGCGGATGGGCTCCTAAGAAGATGTGTTCCACAATCTCAAGTGGAGGACATTTTATGGCATTGTCATGGATCTGATTATGGGGGCCACTTTGGAGGGGAAAGAACAGCTCAAAAGGTCCTCTGGAGTGGATTCTACTGGCCCACCATCTTCAAGGATGCCCAGAATTACATTGAAAGGTGTGACTGTCGTCAAATAATTGGAAACATCTGCAAAAGAAACAAGTTGCCCTTAACTGGCATCATGGTGGTAGACATCTTCGATGTATGGGGAATTGATAGCATGGGACCATTCCCACCATCCTTCTCCTTCAAGTACATTTTAGTGGGAGTGGACTATGTGTCCAAATGGGTAGAAGCAATTGCCACTTCAACTGATGATTCCAAGGTTGTCACTGATTTTGTGCGAAAGAACATTTTTGCATAATTCGGCGTACTAAGAGTTATAATCAGCGATGGAGGATCGCATTTCTGTAACAAGAAACTGGATTCCGTACTTGCAAAGTATGGGGTCAATCACCGAGTTGCTACACCCTATCACCCACAAACAAGTGGCCAAGTAGAAGTATCTAACCGTGAGTTGAAGAGGATTCTCGAGAAAACTGTCAATTCCTCATGGAAGGATTGGTCCAAGAGGTTGGAAGATGCGATTTGGGCATATAGGACGGCTTTCAAGACTCCGATTGGTTGTTCACCATACCAATTGGCTTATGGGAAGGCTTGTCATCGACCAGTTGAGTTGGAACACCGGTCACAGTGGGCTATTAAAGCCTTGAATTTTGACTATAAGGAAACCGGTGAGAAAAGATTGCTAAAGGTTAATGAATTGGATGAGTTCAGACTTCACGCATTTGAGAATGCGCTAATTTACAAGCAAAGGACGAAAGCATTGCATGATAAGCACATTGTGCCAAGAAACTTTGAACCAGGCCAGAGTGTACTTCTTTACAACTCTAGGATTAGGTTATTTCCGGGTAAGTTAAAATCCCGATGGTCTGGACCTTTTACTATCAAATCTGTGTTTCCACATGGAGTAATGGAATTGGAAGGTAAAGGCTCTGAAAGCAGTCTTAAGGTCAATGGCCAAAGCCTTAAGCACTACTTGGGAGGATAGCCTGATGATAGAAAAACAGCACTGAAGCTGTTTTAGCCCTTCTAGGGGCGTGTGCGTCAGGCTCGCGACGTTAAACAAGCGCTTATTGGGAGGCAACCCAAATGGTATCCTTTTAATGCATTTCAGTAGGATAGTTGCATTTAGGAAGCATAAGCTAAGTGAAATTGCATGCATAAGCATTTAGAAGTAGATGCAGATAGTTAAGCATTTTCTTTTGCTTAAAAATTGGCTACTATCTTATCTTCGCCAGGCGAGACAACTCTCGCCACGCGATGCTAAGACTTTCGAGAATTTTGCGTTTTTAATTTCGCCTGGCGCGCTGATCCTCGCCTAGCGCATAAGAATCTGCAAATCACATGGCTCTGTGTAGCCTTGCGAACATAGATTCGCCAGGCGAGACAGAAAGCGAAATGTATTGGTCTCTGTATCACCAAGCGAGGGCACCCTGACGGGGCGAAGCAGAGAGCTTATATATTAAGGTGAGATATTCGCCTCGCGGAGAGTTAATCGCCTCCCGAAGTCAAATTCAGTAAAATGCAGGTCTCCGTATCGCGTCGCGAGATCATTATCGCCTCGCAATTCTGGGAAATTCAAGATTTCTGGTTTTCCAGATTCGCCTGGCGAGAGTCTTATCGCCTCGTGATAGTGTAATTAGGGTTCTGAAATTGGGGCTGAATTTAAGTCTCGTCTCGCGAGGGACATATTGCCTCGCGATAGATTGCGAGTATATAGTGATTCTTCGCGAGAGAACGCTCATTCGTTCCAAATTTTCAAACTCTCTCGCACAGGATCTCTATTTAGGGGCATCTACTGAGCATTACACTTATCTACTCCATCTTCTCTACTCGTTTCTTCCATTCCTAACCATCAAAGGTCAGTCCTAAGCATTTTTAACCATTTGAAATTCTGAATTTGGTTAAAGATTCTTTAAAATGAGTTTCTTGCATGAGTTTCATCCTTGACTTCAATTCCTCTGTGTTTGTGGAGTGTTGCAATGTTAAGCTTACCTTTCTATGGATAATGTGCATCTGCAACCGACATTTGTTTTGCGGTTTGGTGGTGGTTTTTGGATGAACTTGGGGACTAGGTACTATGCATATTGATTTGTTTTTTGCTGATATTATATACCCTTGCACTGGAATTTTTGCTGATTTTCACATATAGCTCCTCCAAAAGTACCGAGAGAAAAATTGGGTGCTAAGCACAGCAAACATACTGCAGAGCCCGTAGGCACATCTTCTAGCCAAGGTCATGGGGTAGTTGTGGACAACATCTGGTATCGTACTGCTGACCGAGTTGAACGGTATAGGAATGTGCAGGGGCGACCAGTTGTTGCTGAGCGGAAATTGGTCTTGCAGAGGACTCAATTTCCTGAGATCCAACAGGTGTTGAATGATAGAGGATGGCTGACATTGGCCACTTTCCCTAAGCGGGCTGATATGCTAATGCATGGAACCCGAACCCAAAAGATCAAAAGTTTTATGCTGAGGTACGAGGGAGAAGCATTGTTTTTGATGCGGAAACTATTAATGCTTTCCTTCGGATCCATAACACTTGGGGGGATCGCTGTAAATACTCAGCTCTCCAGAATGTGCAGGACATTGCTGACTCCGTTTTGACTACTTGCTGTAAACCTGGGAGTGATTGGGACAGAGGAATGTCCGGTAATATTCTGAGGTTGTCCAGGAAGAACTTGACTCCCAGGGCTCGAGTTTGGTCCGCGTTCATGCACGCCAACTTGACTGCTTGTTCCTATGAGTCCACCTTGCTTATTGTTCTGGCAAAACTGTAGTATGCCATCATGAGTGGAACGAGCATAGATGTCGGGGCTATAATCGCCCTAGATATTCATTCAACTGTGAACTCCAGATTTGGGGGAGCATTGGGACATCCTTACCTTATCACTGAGCTTTGTGCTCAAGCTCGCTTAGAGGTAAAGGATGAAATTGATGTCAAGCAAAAAAACTCGATTGACTGAGCCTATATCGAGAGCCATTGCTTAACCAAGGAGGCAATGGAACCCAGGGCAGTAGATCAGACTCAGCGGCAGCAACGGACTCGACCCCATCATCAGATGACATTGGAGGAGCATGCAAACATGATGACTCTCCAGCATCAAGAGACCATGAGTTCATTGGCTACATCTCGCGAGTTAACTCGTGAGCAACATCTTGCTCAGCTGGAGCAGAGAGCCTTAATCTACCCTTTTGAGGATGAGCTATAGTCTATACATGGCTGGCGTGACTGGTCTCGAGACGAGACACACGGCACAGCAGGGGGTGGGTCGTCTAGCCAGGCAGCTCAACGGGCAGCTCTCTATGCAAAGTTAGAGAGAGAGTTTGATGGAGATGGCCCATATGATGTTGACTTAGCTCATGAGGAGAGACTTGCTGACAAGCAGTCTCTTCGTTATTACGTTATGTCTGTAATATTTAATGAGTTTGTGATCATTTTGTGACATTGAATCAATTGATTTAGTTTATCGATTGATATATTTGAAACTCATTGTGTATTGCTGATAACATAATATGTGGTGTTTTGTTGGGTGATTCATTGTATTGCTGTTGCCTTTGTTAACTTGCTGAATTATTATGATTGTATTGATGCTATTGCAAGATTTAACAAGCTTTTGGTGACATAGATGCCTCCAAGGCGTGTTCCTCGCAGGGGTCATCCTCACAGGCAAGGTGAAGCAGTGCCTATCATCCGAATCCAGAGAGATCCGGAATCAGATCTTCAGAATGAAATCATGGAGATAGCTAGGAGAGGACGTGTTCCTTTTCCTAATCTGGAGCAGAGGATAGAGGAGGATGAGGGGACGGATATTGAGTATTTAGCATTCCTCCGTGGGCTGAACAACCTAACCCGCGAGGAAATTGAAGAACAGTTTGGAGCGGTTGAAGATCCAGATACTCCTCCACCTCGAACAGAGGAGGTCATTCTGGATGAGACCGAGCCACTGAGAAGGAGAGTAATGCCCTTGCAAGAGGCACCTCATAGGGAAGATGTGATGATGAGGGAGAGTGAAAGGATGCAGGGGGCTGAGGAGAGAAGACCAGGAGAGGGTTCTTCACGGAACCCTTGAGCGTAAAATTCTTGAACCTTATCTTAGTAGTCTCTTTTGTTTTGTTTGTTGTTTGTTGTTTAACGATTGAGTTATTGAGTTGTTTAATTTGGGTCATAGCAAGTTTTCATGGTTATCTAAATTTGTAAACTCAATGCATGTCGTAAAAGAGAGTAATTTTACATATTCCCTTCAGTTTGTTGTTATGACATGTGAAACACTTTTGAGATATATGGCATGTTTCAAAAAAAAAAAAATTAACACTTGATTCTTGATAAGTTTGGGGTTGGGGTGCTTACATAATTATCCTAGAGAAGGGTCTCTAGTGTGTCTGGGTGAGGAAACATTTGAGCCTAAAAGCATAATTTGTTGCTGAGTGAGTAGCTCTTAAGTAATATAATCTTAGGTTTGCTTGATTATTTGCCTGATTGCATGAATATATGGTGCATGACATGACAGAGGCATTTTGTTTTGACAAGCTAGTGGCCAGAAAGCCTGCTAGATTTATATGATTTATCCATTGCTAGCCGTGATTGAGCCTTAGCTTGTTTTTTATAACCTTATCATTGAGCTAACTTCTGAAAAACCATGTTACCCAACCTTCCAGATGAGGGGAGCATTGGTAGATGTCAATAGGTATCAAGTACTAAGTCTGGGGTGGCAAGGAAGACTTCAAATTTTGTATCATTCAAGCAATAAAATAAAAAAAAAAATGCCTAGGGGATGATCAAAATAAAACAACAACATAGTTGTTCAAAAAAAAAAAAAAAAAGAAGAAAAAAATTTCAATTAGGAAGAAAAAAAAATATACTTGAATGATTCAATAATAAGGAAAGTGAAGAAAAGAATAAGCAAAGGGTTGAGCTTAGTACTTAAAAAGAAGATTGTGCACTGTACCTTTGCTCCTCTAATTCTAAGGTTATAGCACATACATTTCCTTTTCTTATCCTACCTTTTTGACCTTGACCACGTTACAACCTTGAAAAGACTTCTTGATTGTACATTCATGTATTTGATGGCATCTCTGTGGAGATGATAAGCAAACCGATGGATAATGTTCTTAAGTTGTGAAAATTAACTGCAAACACAAGCCTAAACACTTGAGAGTTAGAAAGAGAAATAAATTACCTTTGTGAGGAAGATGCCTAATTTATTCTTTGATTTTTGTGTTGAGTGCACTCAAACTCTTACGTGATGGATGATAGTGTTGTGGAAGTCAGAAATTGGTTTGGTGTTATCTCTTGAATGTTTCAACTTGTCATAACTTTTATCTTAAGGGAATTTGTTTAAACTTGTCATAAAATTGATCATTGTGTGGGTTTGCATAAAGAGGGGATCCATGGGAACTTGCTAAGTTGAGTCTTTTGAATTTAGTTTGCTTAAGGACAAGCAAAGTTAAAGTTTGGGGTATTTTGATAACCCGCTGGTTTATCTAGTTTTTACTACGATTAACTAGTGGATTTAATTTGATTTGCTGAGCTTATTCTCAATTTTACCCGTCTTTGTCTTTGTTTAGTCTGAAGTTGTGTTTTGAGTCCCTTTACTATTTTTTAGTAATTTTTTTTATGTTTTTGAGTCAGGTATGTGTAATTGGGTGCTCGTGCTTTTAGGTACTTAATTAGGGTCAAAAGTAAAGCTTTGGAAGATATGGTGTTGAGCAGCACAAAGTTGAAGCATAATGGATTAAGCTTCTAGCCTCGCGACAGGCCTTTCGCCTCGCGAGACCGCGCTGATAGATTAGGATTTCAGTCATTAAATTTCGTCTCGCGAGAAGCTTCTCGTCTCGTGAATGTGCGTATTCAGGATGTATAAATTCAGTTTTTAAACATAATTAGGTTATCTTCTTTTACACCATAGGCTGCGATTAGTTGAGAAAATTAGGATTTTGATAGATTATTCAACTTCTGTTATGGATTTTGAATTTTATTCAATGAATTTGATATTTGTTTCAATTATGACTAGCTAAATTACCTTTTCTAGGGCGATAATGTAGCCACTTATGAAGGTTTGGTAATGTTATGGCTAAATCCTAGTTTATTATCATTGCTTTTATGTTTTTCTCATGATCTTAATGCTTTCAATTGTTAGCTTGAGAAATAATTGAATGATAGGCCAATCATAATGAGACCGAAGGGAGATTTATGTGTCTAGAGCATTTGTGAAAAACCATAGGATAATTTGAGACCGAGAGGAGATAAGAATCCTGTGCAACTTCTATAGAGAATCATAGAACTTAATAAACTGCTTGGTTAATAACCATCATAGAAATATAGTTGGTTAGGAATCAAGAGGTAAATTTTAATGTGCTCTAACCCAGACATTAAAATAAATTAGGACTCTCGGTTGATATTAGTTAATGTTAGAAATTAGGATGGATTGCCATAACTGCACCAAACTGGAGTTCGTATATGGAATTAGAATTTTGTCTATGAAATTCTAGCTCCATAGATTGGTGAAATCAGAGTCTTAGAGCTTTTCAGACTTAAAGTACACTCTCAACTTATTCTTGCACTTTCCAATTTGTGTCGTAAATTGATTCTTTAATATTTCCTTTTTTTAAAATTCATTCTCTTATTTTAATTTAATTTGTGCACTCATTTGACGTTTGAATAGTTATCAAAATTAAGAAGTGGTACTTGGTCAAATCAATCCTTGTGTTCGATTTCGAAACTTCCAAGTTCGATACTACTTGATCGATTTAGTGCACTTGCTAAATATACATCAGTTGTTGAGCTCTTATTCAAAGTGTAAAGATTAACCATAAATAGGTTAATTAGCTTTCTGCATAAAAGGAAAAGATGTTAGGTTATTAACCAAGAGTCATAAGAATTTAATCCATTGGTTAAAGGAATGAAAAGGTGATGGATGGTTGATAACGTCTCGTGAAGCGTGAGAGGCGGTCATGAACTACTCCCGGCTCTGGGCTAGAACAACTTCCCCGGCTTGGCATGCATCCCAAGGTAAAGCGGTCCGGATTAAAATAATAATATTTTTATCGGTTCTGACTCAAAACAACACAATAGGCTCAAAACAATATTTTAAGATTATTAAGCTCATAATTGAAATCCAGATATGAATTTCCAATCATTAACTATTCTTATGATTAAAATTACTCGAATTGTATTCTCAGTCAAGTTATTCACACAAACAATTAAGAGGAACAAATATAGGATTTTTGGGATGTTACAGAATTAATAGTACTAAAATTAAAAGATCCAACTAAGGAAGTAAAATGTAAACCTATGATTTATACCAAACAAGATAGAGATGAATTTGCAGAAGATATTAAGCAAATGTGCGAAAAAGGATTAATAAGACCATAAAAAGTAAGCATTCTGCTCCAGCATTTTATGTAGAAAATCATAACGAAATAAACAAAGGAAAAAGAAGAATGGTAATTAATTATAAGCAAATGAATGATGCAATGGAAGGAGATGCATATTTTCTTCCAAAAAAGGATTTAATTATTGAAAGGGTAAGAAATATGAACTAGTTTAGTACATTTGATTGCAAATCAGGATTTTATCAGATAAGATTATCTGAAAAATCTGAGGCATTAATAGCATTTAGTTGTCCACAAGGACAATATGAATGGAATGTACTCCCAATGGGAATGAAACAATCACCAGGAATCTTTCAACGAAGAATGGATTCCATACTCAAAGAATATAAAGATTTTTGTCTTATTTACATTGATGATATATTAGTTTTTACTAATAAAGATCTAGAAGATCATTTCAATAAGATTGCACTAGTTCTTAACAAATGTTTAGAACATGGAGTAATCTTAAGTAAGAAAAAAGTTGTTTTGGCTCAAAATAAAATCAATTATTTAGGACTAGAAATTTAAAAAGGGAAAATAATAATGCAAAAACATGTATTGGAAAAACTTCAAAATTTTCCAACCAAATTGAAGGATAAAAAAGAATTACAAAGATTTCTTGGTCTACTAACATATATTTCCAATGAAGGTTTTATAAAGAATCTTGCAGCAAAAAGAAAAATACTTCAACAAAAATTAAAAAAGGATGCTCTCTGGTCTTGGACAGAGGAAGACGAAGCAATTATTTATAAACTAAAATACTTATGTCAGAATCCAGAATTATATCATCCATCTTATGACGATTTAATTATTATCAAGACTGATGATGAATGATGGGGAGGAGTTATGAAGGCCAAATCCCCTGGACAAAAGAAAGAGTTACTGTGCTGATACATGTCTGAAACATTTTCAAACAATGAAATTAATTATCCGACTCATGAAAAAGAAACATTGGCACTAATTCGAATGTTAGAAAAACATCGAATTTATGTACTTGATAAAGAATTTATTGTTAGAACAGATTCTACTTATGTTGCAGGATTCAAAAATATCAACCATAAAGGAACTTATAAGCAAGGAAGATTAATTAGATGGCAGATGAAATTAGCGTAATATAATTATTCAATATCACATATTAAGGATTAAAAGAATGTTTTTGCAGATATTTTATCCAGAGAATGCAGTGAGGCACAATAGAAATGCTAAGAAAGCAACTTAAACTTAAGCAAGCATTGAGAGCCCAGAAACTATAGGAATTGAAATTGATTGAGGCAAACCTTAAAGTACTAAAGTTACAACTTGATACAGAAGATTTCCTTGAAAAAGCAATCCCCAAAGAAGTCAAGCAACAAGCCCAAGAAGAAAATCAGAAATGGTACACAATTTTCAATGGACCATTAACAGGAATCTATGACGATTGGTTCAAAGCAACACACATTGTCAAAAGATTTCAGGCATTATCCATAAATCCTACTCATCCAAAAAAGAAGCAAAAAATGCACTAAAAGACTATCAAGAAAAGGAAAGAACAAAAAAGGAAAAAGAGATTTATCTTGGTCCAAGAACTTTCTCTGAAACAACAAGACTTAAACCTAAAGCAGAAACATCGATGAAGATCTTAGGGAAGATTCCTTCCTCTCTGGATAACTACCAAATCATCACTAGAAAAGAACACGAACTTCATGTCCAATTTTCAAAAGAAAAATTTGATGAAAACCTTAAAAGACTTACTCATTGGAGTGATAAGGAAAAACTCAACAGTTTTTACATTGTTAACAGAAAATTATTTGGAACAAAGACAGTAATTACTCCAGGAGCTCCACAAATAATAGCATTTAATATGTTTCAGTTTAGACTTATTGAATGTCTTTATTTAAGTGGAAATCTTGAAGAAATTAGTCTGTTTCCCTATTATTTCAGAGAAGCAGTTCAGATGTTCAAAAGAAATGTGGCAGGGAAAAGGTTGATTTTCCTAAAATTTTATTCCGCTTATCCAGAATTTATCACTAATCAACCAGCAAAGCACTTAGTCTTTATTGGAGTAAGCAATAATAATTTCCCTTTAATGGATGAACCAACAGGAGATGACTACGAAGAATATCAATTTCCTGTGTTTTTCTCAAAACAATTAGCAAGTATTTTCTCCCAATGTCAATCTATTGGAAAGAATTCTTGCATCAAGACATTATACAAAAGTCCAAATACTTTGCTGTTTAGCAAAACCAGTGGAAAAATAATAAGAGAAAAGGATTTATCTCTCCTGACAAGCTTTGAGATGCCCTTCTATGCACTTGAGGGACCGGCGATGAATTACCAAGAAGATATCCTCAACAAAGTATGCGCAATGATAAAGCAAAATGGAAATCATGCATGTGACAGATGCACAAAGCATGCCCAACAGGAAAGCAATAATGACTGTCGGCAAGGAGATAAGGACTCTGACGAGGCAATAATTGAAGAGTGATGTAAGCTCTTACGTCACCATGTAAATTATTGAAAAATGATGTAAGCACTTATGTAGCCTAGGGCTAGTATTGTAAATGAATCTAGCTTCTCTAAGTGTATAAATAAGTCCTCTTATGCTGAGGCAAGGCAGAGTTTTCAATCGGAAAAATTCTCAGTTGAGAGTTTTCTCTATAGAGAGAAAATCTGCTAGTCTCCTCATAGAAAACTAGTTAGGCACCTGCGAGTGTCTACCTCCCTTTTTAATAATTTTCCTCATCAATAAAATTACTTTAACTTACCAAATCTCTACTTACAAGATCTCTTGATATACTTACCAATTCTAGCTCATCTTAATTATTTTGCGGAAGCAGCAATGGGCAAAGGAAGGACTGATTTTTAAGAACTTCAATCAGGTATGTTTACTCATCCATTTTACATCGCCATTACCAGCTTTATGATCTAAAATTTGTTAGAATGTTTGGAATAACAATGAATAGAGAAAAGATAGATAATAATGATATAGAACGTCTTCAAATTATTGAGGAAGATGGAAACTATGATGGAAGTATTTTAATAAATCAAAGATTATTCCAAAAAATATAAAAAGAAGACTTAGATCTATCAAAAAATGCAAATATGAAAGGAAAAGAAAGATGTGGAGGGATAATGAAGAGATTTACTCAGAAAGAAAATATTATATACTATGGGAAAATAATTAATGAAACACCAATAGATATAATGGAAGCCCAAGGAAATACTTGTATACAATTGTTAAATAAGAAAAGACTTGCAGAACTAAAACAGAGTCTAAAGAAAGAAGAACATAGAAGGAAAATAAAATATATTCATATTGGAGCTATACAAATATTGATTAAAGAAACTTTTTAGGAAGGAATAGATTCGCTTATAGAATTAATTAAAGGATGAAAGAATAATTGATCCAAGAGATAAGATATTGGGAGTAATAGAAGGAAATTTAGCTTATATAAAATTAAAATTTGAAATTCATCCAAATATTGGAATATCTCTAACTATTCAAAGACTAGACCAATCATTAATTCTAGAATATAAATTTCTAAGAGGAAATCTAATGAGACCAGGAGATAAAATATTCTCCGTAACATACTGTGTTAATTACGCATTAAGCAATTCACATCATAGTATTACCTTTAGAAATAATGATAGAATAGATGACCCAAGTTTATTTGAAAAAATAGGAAAAATTTATTATCCAAAAAGAAATGAAATAACAGAATTAGAAACTTTTATAAAATGATCAGGATCATTAAGAATGAATCAAATATCAAAACCAATTAATTTTTCGGAACGAGAAAGAGCTAAGGATGACAATGACATTAACAAATTAGTAAATCAAGGTAATGATTTAACCTTATATTTAAAAAATAGAATATGAATTATCTGAATCATTCATGTGAGTATAGGTCATATTAATTTGGTATCAGAGCTACCAGGGAAAATCCTAGGTAGTAAAATAAAAATGAGTGAAGATTTAAAAGAATTTTTAAAAGAAAAAATTAGAATCCTTAAACAAGCAATTAAAAATGATTATGAATACTTAGAAAATCTTATTAAAAATAAAGAGGAACATGATATCGAAAGACTAGTCAAAAATTGGTAGAAGAAAGTCTGATTCGAAGAGAAAATAGACTTATTCAAATAGAAAATCGATTAAGAAATATAGAAAGTTCCGAATTGAAGTATATCTAGAAGATATAGGATTACATATGAAAGAAGATAATTACTTTAATAGAAGGATTTGGTACTATACAGGCAGTGGATATAAAAGAAGCTATGAATTATCTTAGGAGAAAAGTAAAACATCTAGAAGGAATTATACTTCAAGAACAAAACCCTGAACATAGAGAAATATAGCAGAATATTTTAAATAAAGCCAAACAAAGATTAGTCCAAGTTTCTAGGTATAAAAGGAGAAATAACAAAAATTTTGGATGGAAAAATAAATCAAATTAAAAAAAAAGCAATAAAATATAATATAACTGCATCATGCCCTCTAAAGATAGAAGGCACGGGAGCAACTCCCAATATTTTATCTACCCAAGCAAATTTCAATTGCTTATTTGTAAGGAAACAAGCCAACTCAGTCGCTCATGCTTTAGCCAGAGCATCTAAGTTTCATGTTAGCTCCGAGTCTTTTAATTCATGAATGTATTTCTTTGTTGATTATTGGTTAAATGATGAGTTGGTTTTTGTCCGGAAAAAAATACATAAATATTTTTAATATATTAAATTTAACAAAAAATATTAAAACTTTAAATTGACTAATAGTCTAATACACATTAATGAGTTTTAAATATAAAGTATTTAATAAATAATAAATATCTAGAAACAAAAAATATAAAATATTTAATAAAAGAATGTTATAATTTTTAATAAAATATACTCAATATCCTTCTTTAACATATTCTATTTTTTCTCTCCATATTAAAGTTAGTCTTAATTATTTTTCCTTTTAAATAAAAACGATAACATTAGCTGTTGAATCAAACCCAAATCAACGATTACAATTTGATGTAAAAGTAAAGTTTGATACCTAGTGTCAACGGATCCTATCTCATATATATATATATATATTTCAATTCATTCATAAATTGGTGGCTACAAGTAAAAATAACATAACATAGGTTAATTTAGTTTTTTTGAGAGAGATACCCATTAGTGCTGGAACACTGGCGCATAAGGTGTTTGGGAAAATGGCTCAAAGGGACTTCGTGTTTGTGTTCAAATGGAAATATAAGTTTTTAAGCTGTTCTAGTCTTTAAAAGATAGTGTTCAATATGCCATGTCCCTACAGTCCACATAACTATTAGAGGACTGTAAGATTGTAGGTTTATGACATTTGGTATCATATTATAATTTGTTTTCATAAGATTTTAGTTTCAGTTTCAACTTTTATACACTCCCACTTTGGTTATTTTAAAATCAGATTTGGAATGAGAGATTAATTAAAGAGAACGAGAGATTGTTTTAAGTACTGTTTTAAGTACTTTTTTAGCATTATGTAAAGATTGTGTTGAGCATAGAAGATTAGAAAAAAAAGATTATAACACATCGTGCATAGATTGGAGTTTTCAATTATCTAGTGAATTCTGATATCTAGAAGTCAGCAAGAATTATTTATTCATAAAATAATCTTACATTGAGTGTAATTTATAATATACAAAAGAACATTTTTCTATCCTTTAATTACACTTTTAGTATAATATCAGCGAACTAATTATAAGCTGTGTCATAAGTGAAGGAATATGTAGATTCATTAAGGCTTCTATTATAACAGAATCAGTTATGGTGGTTATATTCTGTTATAACAGAATCAGTTATGTATAGCTTAGGAATCAAGCTATTGTGATGCTATAAATAGCATAGCCTTGTAATCAGTATTCAATAGTATGATATATGCAATTTAGTAAAATACACAAGTATTATTTTACATGGTATCAGCAGCTAAAATCCTGGCAACGTGATACTGTTCTTCGTTACAATTCACCATGGTTTCTGAGAATGAGAATGATCCACCATCATCAACAGGTGACAAAGCAACCAAAATCACAGGCGACAAAGCAACAGGTAATGAAAATCACATTGATATTATGTCTCCCTTCTTTCTCCATGCTTCGGATCTCCCCGGACAAGTCTTTGTCAGCGAACCTCTCCATGATGGCAACTATGGTGAATGGGTTCTTGACATGAACAACGCTCTATATGCCAAGAACAAGATCAGGTTCGTTGATGGGACAATTCCTATGTCAGCGGTTGATTCCCCAAACCTGGCTCATTGGATGCGATGCAATGCCATGGTCAAAGGATGGCTCAAGAGTGGCATGGATAGAGAGGTGAGAAACATTGTTCGATATGCCAACACAGCTAGAGAAATCTGGACAAAACTTGAAGAATGATTTGCTAAAGAAAGTGCTCCAAGAACCTATGAACTTAGACGTTCCATAACCCTTCTCAGGCAAGAAAATTTGTCGGTGCCATCTTACTATACAAAACTTAAGGGATTATGGGATGAGGTTCAATCACTTGCACCATGGCCCAAATGCACCTGTGGAGGCTGCACATGTGATATTCAGAAGCGGCTTGCACAGATGATAGAAAGGGAGCAACTATATGATTTCCTTATGGGATTGGATGATGTCTTCGCCACTGTCAAAACTCATTCTCAGTATGGCACCCACCTTCACTCTTGGACATGCATACCATTTAGTTGCGGAAGATGAGCAGCAGAGACTTATTTCTACAATGCATAAGCCAATGATCGAGACAGCTGCATTTCAAACTCAAAATGCTCGTTATAAAGAGGGGGAAGATCGCAAAGGCACCAAGAAAGAGAGGCCTAAGTGTGACCACTGTTAGAAGATAGGACATACTCAAGAAGAGTGCTGGGAAATTATTGGTTATCCTCAAGATTGGAGGAAGCCAAATCGTGACAAGAAAGATTGGAAAACAAGCTCTTGGAGCAGTAGAAAATTCGGATCCAAAGCAGCTCAAGTAGTTTCAGAAGGCAGTCCAATTCCAGGGCTAACAATGCAACAGTATGAAAGACTGATGCAGCAACTAAAAGATCAAGAAGCTGTGCCAATTCCTCCACCAAAATCAAGTGTTAACATGGCAGGTAACCTTAATCTTGATAGACCCTGGGTTATTGACTCAGGGTCAACCGAACACATCACTTGTGATGAAGGATTGCTGACAGAAAAATCCATTTCTCATCAGCAACCCGTACACATTCCAAATGGTACTAGTGTACCAGTAAAAGGATGGGGAAATTTGAAACTTCCCAATGGAATGAAGGTGGAAAATGTCTTACACATCCCTGATTTTGAATGTAACTTGATTTCAGTAAGTAAATTAACTAAAGAATATAAATGTGCTGTAACTTTTGTTCCTGACTTGTGTATCATACAGGACTTAAGTTCCAGGAACCTGATTGGGATGGGTCAACACAGAGATGGTCTATACCTTCTTGAACCTATGCAAGATGCAAGAAAGGTCATGAAGGTTGACAAATCAAATAATAGTCAGCTATGGCATCTAAGACTTGGCCATGCTTCAGAGGCTAAAATAATACATATTGGTTTTGATGTAGTTAGAGATCCTAATCAGCAGCCACATTGTGATTCATGTATAAGAGCAAAACAAACAAGATTATCTTTTCCTACAAGTTCAATAAAATCTAATTCATGTTTTGATCTTATTCATTTTGATATTTGGGGCCACTATAACATTGCATCAAATACTGGTGCTCATTATTTTCTTTCCATTGTTGATGATTTTAGTAGAGGTGTGTGGATTTACCTTATGAACCATAAATCAGAGGTTGAACATTATTTGCCTATGTTCATAAATATGATAGAAACTCAATTTGGTAAAAGAGTGAGACGCGTTAGATCCGATAATGGGTTAGAATTTTTATCTACACATATGCAGAAATATTATGCTGAGAGAGGGATCATGATGGAAACCAGTTGCATCTACACACCCCAACAAAATGGGGTGGTAGAAAGGAAGCATAGGCATATATTAGAGGTTGCTCGTGCTTTAAGATTTCATTTGGGTCTTCCTATACAATTTTGGGGAGAGTGTATGCTCACAGCTGCACATATTATAAATAGATTACCTTCCAAATAACAAAAATCCATATGAAATTATGTATGGCAACAGACCAAATTATGAACATCTGAAAGTCTTTGGATGTTTAGTTTATGCCTTAAAGCATAAAAGAGAAGGAAAATTCGATGAGAGGGGGAGAGCTTGTGTGTTCATAGGATATCCTTTAGGACAAAAGGGGTATAAAGTCTATGACACAAATAGCAGAAATATATATGTAACCAGAGATGTAGTTTTTGTTGAAAATGAATTTCCTTTTAAAAGAAATGAGTCTGTAAAGGATAATGCTCAACAGCATCAGCTCACTTCTTGGGATGTTTCATCTGACATACTGCAACCTGTTACTTTTGCTGAAACTGAAACTGAGAACATAATTGAGCCTCAAAGAGAAGAGCATCAGGAAATACAACATAACTTAGACAGCTTAGAAGACAGGGAACCCGATAGAGAACGAGCAACTGGAAGACTAAGGCAACTTCCAACTCATTTACAAGATTATGAAGTTACTCTACCACCTTCTATTACTCATCCTATATATAAATCCTCTACTGTTACATATCCTTTATCCAATTATGTTTCTTATAATAAATTTTCCAATACACATGCTGCTTACTTAGCGGCCATCTCCTCCCAAGATGAGCCAAGGACCTTCTTGCAGGCAATCAGATATAGGCATTGGCAGGAGGCAATGCAAAAGGAGATTGATGCTCTCAACAACAATGACAAATGGATCCTGACAGATTTGCCTCAAGGCAAGCATGTTGTAGATTCAAAATGGATCTATAAAATCAAGTACAAGCCAAATGGAGAAGTGGAAAGATACAAAGCTTGTTTGGTGGCTCGTGGCTTTACACAAATTGAGGGAGAAGACTTCCATGACACTTTTGCACCAGTTGCCAAACTAGTTACTATCAGAAGTTTGTTAACTATTGTATCTGCAAAAGGGTGGATTGTTCATCAACTTGATGTGAACAATGCATTTCTTCATGGAGACTTGACTGAAGAGATATAAATGAAAACTCCACAGGGCTTTGCCAAGAAAGGAGACACGAGTTTGTAAGCTTAAAAAGTCTCTCTATGGGTTGAAGCAAGCATCCAGAAATTGGTATAAAAAATTCACTCATGCTCTTGAAAGGATCAGCTTTAAACAATCCAGAGCAGCCCATTCACTCTTTATTTACAACAAGGATGATGTGTTTCTTGCTGCACTCATCTATGTAGATGATGTTATATTAGCTGGAAATGATTTAGACCTCATTGAGAATGTAAAAGGCTATCTTAACAAGGAATTTAGCATTAAAGACTTGGGATCATTAAAGTATTTTCTGGGAATAGAAGTGGCTCGATCACCACAAGGGATAGTCCTTAGCCAAAGAAAATACACCATAGACATCCTTAAAGAAACTCGCATGGAAAACTGCAGACCAAGTGGTTTCCCAATGGAACAAAATTGCAACTTAAGACCAGACAGCAATGCTCCAAATACAGATACTACAAGGTACAAAAGACTGTTAGGGCGCTTGCTATATCTCACAGTGACCAGACCTGACATCACTTATGCGGTCAATACTCTTTGTCAATATATGGCAGCACCTAAACAAATTCACATAGATGCTATTGATAGAATTCTTAGATATCTGAAGACAACACCAGGTCAAGGAATTCTGCTTCCAAGTCAGCCCGATCTTCAACTTGTAGCTTGTTGTGATGCAGATTGGGGTGGTTGTCGCCTTACTAGAAGATCGAGCACTAGTTACTTGAACACTCTTGGAGGAGCTCCCATTTCTTGGAGGACAAAGCGCCAAACAGTTGTGGCCAAATCTTCAGCAGAGGCTGAATATGGGCCATGGCAGCAACTGTAAATTATATGGCTAAGATGGTTGCTTGAAGAACTAACAGTGTCACAACAAGTAGCAACCCCCTTGTTTTGTGATAACCAGGCTGCTTTACACATTGCAGCAAACCTGGTTTTTCATGAAAGGACAAAATATGTGGAAATGGATTGTTACTTCGTTCGTGAAAGAGTCCAATCCGATGAAATTGAGCCTAAGAAGATTGGCACAAAAGATCAAGTTGCGGACATATTCACCAAACCTCTTGGCAAGGACCGTTTTCAGTACTTACTTGACAAGTTAGCTGTTACGAACCTCCACAAGCCAACTTGAGGGCGAGTGAAGGAATATGTAGATTCATTAAGGCTTCTAAGGCTGCTATTATAACAGAATCAGTTATGGTGGTTATATTCTGTTATAACAAAATCAGTTATGTATAGCTTAGGAATCAAGCTATTGTGATGCTATAAATAGCATAGCCTTGTAATCAGTATTCAATAGTATGATATATGCAATTCAGTAAAATACACAAGTATTATTTTACAATAAGCTTGTCTGCATCTTGTACAGCTGGTTCTTCGGTCTTCTTGTGCAAAAAGCAAAATATACATGGTTTAGATCTTTGATTCCTTGTGGCATATCAGTTTCAACATTCAGGTCATCAACTCCAAATTAAACTTCATGTTGGCTAAAAGACTTGAAGGCCATATGGAGCACCTGCAAACCAACTATAAGAAGTTACTATCCATACATATGGCATAGACAAACAGATCCCACAACATAGGAAAAGAATACTCTGCAAGAAAGAAATAAAAAATAAAAAATTGTTGCAACCTTGTAATTTCATCTATCAAAGCATTTGTCTGAGCTGCTGGTTTTCCATACAAAGAGGCTTCACTTCATTTATCAACTCAGCTTGGTTTTCCAGAATGGATCTCATCACAGTTGGCATTTCCATGTGTTCAATGTGACAATTAATAAGAGAGAAATTAAAAAAAAAATGGAGATCACCACTAATTCCAGATGCACACCACTAATTTCAATTAGCCTGTATATATTTAGCATTGAAAATCAGCCTGTATGTCCCAGATGAAGTTTTGATGCTGTTCTTTATCTTGGTTAGAACGGGCTAGCGATGCATTCTAGCCACCAAGCCACTTATGTCATTGAAGCATAAACAACAGTGGTGACAATGAATAAACAATGAATAATAATACAACAATATCACCACACTTTGACCACTGTAAGCACCATTATATTGAAGAAACTCACTTATTTGAAGTAACTCAACAATATTGAAGAAACTTACTTATTTGAAGTAACTCAAGAATATTGAAGTAACTCACTCATTTGAAGTAACTCAACAATATTGAAGTAACTCACTTATTTGAAGTACCTGTAGAATAAAATATACCCAAGTTCCATTATACCACCAGAGTATCAAGTAAGATACTTATATACGCACAGAAATACTTTTTTATTTGGGTTACTACAACCATAATAATTGTCTAGCTCTCATGAATATGTGTAGCTCTCATTCAAGTATTAATGCAATGCACTCATAAACGTAGCATATTTCATATGCATGCACATCTAAGAAAATGACCATTCTTTTCCATAATCAGGCCAAAGTTAGATATTTTCCACTCCAATACTTACAATCAAAATTTAGCACTAATTTTGGCAAGGCTTGCGCTTTGCCCAGGTTCAATCCCAGTAGGCTTTCACATGAGAGTGTCAAGTATACAAAATTCAATCTTTTCCCCTCATGAAACGAAGTCCCATATAAAACTTTAATTAGTTTGAATCAGTAACAAATATTAGAGTACATCAGTAAGGCAATAATAAATTGAAAAGAGCGTATTGTTATGATTCTAGCAGACTCTTCCCAAGTAAATCATAGAGCTGTAGAATCAACCACAAAATTTAATGTGTTTCTCTCAATGTATCAGATATATACGATCTGACTGTGTCGAGTCTTGACATAATGAAAAGTACTTCACTAAATCTGTGAGTCAGAGCATTCATCAAAGGTTTGGTGTGCAGAAAGATGACTAAATAAAAAAAAGTAAGGGGTATAGTACAGTATATGAGGAACCCAGAAATTGTACAGCAAGATGAGGTTGGTTGGAGCTGATAAATGTGATTTCAGAATGAAATGAAATATATGCAGACCTGAGATTTGGGGGAACTCTCTGCATCCTTAAGCTTACTCTGGTGTAAGCTGATCCTCCCTCATATATGATTTCTCAAGAAGCAGAAGATTTATTTCCCTGATGCCCATCCTATTTCAATTTTTTAAGAGTAATGCTATTTATAACAGATATTAAAACTACCATTTTAGAATATTTGATAATCCAAATTATCATTACTAAAACACCAATGAAAAAGGCAATATAATTATAAAAATCTAATTTCTTATAAACAGAAAGTAGAGTCCAGAAAAAGAATAACTTTTCTTTTGCTGATTGCTATAAATGTAGATACAGAAAATATACCAGAGTACCGGTAATAGTAAGTTTAGTTATTTTATTAATGTTTGCCATAGTTTTATGAATGAATTGAAAATTGTATGTATGGTAAATGATTTCTCAAGAAGAAGAATATTTCAGCCACTGAGATTTTTAGTCACGCAAATTTAAGGAACATGAAATTTCCAACAGACATGGGAAAGTGTTATATGAATGACATAAATGTGAAAACTTCAGATTAGTAAATATGCATGATGCCATTTAGGGGAGAAAAGGAGAAGGAATAACAAACCAGGTTGATGCAAATTAGTACAAATGCATCATCTCAACGCATGGACATCAAAGTGCGAACTTTCTTTATCCTCAGAGCCTCAATGGCTTCCTCGCTGCTCTGCCTCTTCCTCTGCTCTTCTAGAAATATCGGTAGAAGCTCATCAACCGAATCCAAAACCAGTTTAGTCATATACTTATATTTCTTGTTTCCTCCCTTCGACGCCGCCATCCTCGGCGGAGCCGTACAGCAGCAACGGGTCGGTGACGGCGGACCCTCCTGCAACGCAGCCATCTTTAATCACAGAAAAGAAATTCTAAAATGAAAAAAAACAAGAAAGAAAAATCCGAAAGGAAAATATTGAAGACTGTGAGAACTGCGACAATTCTAGATCGATTAACGCAGAGAGAACTGCGACAATTCTAGATCGATTAACGCAGAGAGAACTGCGTGAGAAGATGAGCCATGGATTGATGCAGAGAGAGAGAGAGAGAAGTGCTTAGGTTTCAAGCAAGAGAGAGAGATGGAAGCGCAGAAAGCAATCGTCAACGGTAATGTATACTATCAGACTGAGTGAGAGAGGAAGCGCGGGAACCACGTTGCTTATAACTGCTTTCGCGGATTAAAGCGGTTTCAATTTTTATTTTCTTTATTATCGGTTTTCTTTTCGCTGTTATTTATTTACTTTTTTTTTAATTTGTTTTTCGCTTTTATATTTATGAATCGTGGATTCCACTTTTTCAGGGATACTTGCGTAAATATAAAGCAATCCATCCGAGTGTATTAATTCAACATAGTATTAATTAATAAATAATTATTATAATTAATTAATAAATAAATAATAAAAAATAACTCTATTAATCAATATTGTGATTTAGTTGTTTTCTCTCTTACCAAAAAAAAAAAAAATATTGTGATTTAGTGCGCTAAAATTAAATGAAAATTTCTCCCATTTTTATTGATAACAACTTTGCTAAATCATAATTATAATTCATCACATATATCTTCCTTTCTTCACTAAGTCTTGCACATCTATTGTAACAAAAAAACCATAAATAATAATAAACAAAATATTATTTCAAGTCAATTGGAAGCTACACATTTTATAGTTCCAAACAGTGTTCTCCTAAAATAAAAAATTTTAATTTTAATCTAGTATTAATCCTAATAAGGTAGATATAAAATTATTATAAATAAAATAATTTTTATTTTAAAAAATTTCTAAACATTACATTATTGTTAACATAGAATTTGGTAGCACAATTCAATGCGGCAAAGGATACATAAAAAAGAATTTGGCTCCTTTAAAATGAATGAAGCCTTAAAGTGAGAAAGTAAGGGATTATCTACCCTTAGATCATTTAGTGGGTTGAGATCTCTATGTAGTTAATCAAATCAATGATGGATAGCCCCTTTAATTTCTCATTTTAGAGTTTCACTCACGTTAGAGAAATCAAATCCCATAAAAAAGGATGCACTTTAAAATTTCTTATGCTAAAAATTAGTGGAGATACAATCAACATGTGAATTAAATGTAAGATGAGAAGTCCCCACAAGCAATGACATCCTTCAAAACATGACCAAGTTTAAACTCCTACAAACAATAAATCAGACAATTGATCTTATGAATCATCATTCTGTATACATAAAAGATACTCCATCCGTAACAAAATATAAGTAAATTCAACCATCTTCATACTTATTAAGATAATTAGTTATTCACATTTAATGTTGTTGATCTTATTTAAAAGTTCAACTTCGTTGCCTAAATTACCCCTCTTTGTTGATTTACATTAGTTGTATTTTTTTTTCGAGGACAACAAAAAGCTATGATATATGAACTTAACTCACATTAATTGTATTGTATGAAAACTTGTTTCAATTAAATGCAATAAAATGAAGGATATTTTTGGTATACTATCCTTAAATAGAATGCAAAAAGTCAATTTTAGCTTATATTTTGTTACAACTTAGATGAGCCAATTTTTGTTTATATTTTATTACGGAGGGAGTATATAATTGTGCAAGGCTAGATAAATAACATTCATAGCATCATATTGTGAGATTTGCATACTGCTAACCGTGCTACAATACACTTTCTGAGATTTGCATAGTGATAACCTCACGTTTGTGTCACAGTAGTGATGATTGGGTCTTGCATCATGGATGATTTGTTTACAGAGTGATAAGAGCATGCATGCATTTGACTAAGAAAAATATGTGGGGAAAGTTATAAATGTAGATCTAGCCTATAGAAGTATTTATCAGAGCATGTTTGTATCATCTGATGATGTTTTTTGCTGCAAATCCTTTGTCATGTGCACTGGTTATTGATTTGTTTTGGGTATTAGTTCAATGTGTCATGTGCACTGACTATTTATCATGCTATTATTTTATTACCACAAGCTGTGCACGTTTCTTAATAACATAAAACTTTAACTGCTAAGTGAAAGAGGAAGGATCAATATAGGGGAAGAAAGTACATTTGAAAATTCATCTTTTATTGATATTCTTGGTTTATGTACAAGTTATATTGAAACAAATAATTAGAAACATCAAAAGTTACTCTTTAACCTCCAATAAGCTTTTGCTAACCTAGGTGGAATCTTCCCAGTAATAAAAATTAGCAAAAATTACAATTTAAAACAAAAGCTAGCATCTAAACTCTTAGACATCAGTTCACAAAATTTTCCACCAAGAGCTTTCACAGCAGCAGTGGCAGAACTGTTTGCAGTTGTTACTGATCATCCTTCTGATGGAGGTTTAATAGCAGTCGTACTTGATCATGTGTCAATCCTAAACTCTTGTCAATCCTATTCTAGCTTTCACGCATTTTAATGCTATTGCATTTAGTAGAAGAGCTTGTGACCCTGTGTCAATCCTATACTCTCGTTTGGAGTAGCCAGGTGCCTGAAAGTGGAAACACACCATGTATCATATAAGTAAAAGTATACAGTAAGCATGGCATCATTATAATAAACATAGAAGTGCATTGTACAAGCCGGTAAAATAGCTAAGGTGCAACTTATATTTAGTGTGTGTCACTCTATGATGACCTATTGACCTTCCTCCACAATCATATAGAACATGTATGTAGAATAAGTCCAAAAATTCACATGCACCATACTACGGGCATTGGTGCAGCAGGAATTATTTTAATTAGTTTTGATACCAAAAAAGAGATGTTTGCAGACCATGGAAAAACAATGAGTAAAATGAAGTAAAAAAGTAATCTCCTATTTTAGTGTGTATGCAAGAATGCCCACATGTACTATCCGAGCAACAAACAAAACAATTAAGTCAAGTGGTAAAAAAACTACTTAAAACTATCAGAGGATCAAACAGCCAAAAAATTCCTTGATCAAATTACTCTTCTCCAATCATTTTCCAATGGTAGAATTCGCATAGCAGACAATCATTACATGAATTTGACATTTCATTAGGGTGTGTTTGAGTCATATCTCAATATGCACTTAACCCATTTCCAGTGTTCTTTCAGAAGTTGCTTCATAAACCAACAAACCTTAAATATATGGGTGGTGTGCAGTTTCTGGATCATTCAACATACCAAATTAAAATTAAAAAAAGGAAAAGGAAAAACCAAATTAATCAGAGAGAAGAAGTAGGCAAGCATATGGGTTTATGCTTTGTTGTTGTGTTGCGTTTAAAGGCTTTTAGATGAAGTATTTTCAATTTTCTTTTTTCATTTGGCGTTGGTTGAACGTGAACTCTGGAAGAAGAAGGAGAGAGGAACGATTGCTGAAGGTGAGGTTAATGAAAAATATGAGCATGTGAAAAATAGAACATGCTTGGTGGCAGTGATGGTGGTTGAACGCGAAAAAGAAGACTCTCGAAGTAGGGACATGAAAATTTGGTAGAGAAGGCAGATGCGAATGTAAGTTGAAAGAGGAATGAAATCACGTGACCTTTTTAATTTCATCTTTTAATCTCAGCCATTAAATTTGATCCCAGGGTTATTATATGATGCTCTCACCTCTCACATAAAAATGGCACTCCGACTAGAGTTTGGCAATGGCGTTTTTGGTGGAGGATAGAGTTGGCCCATCACAGTTAGTAATGCCTCCACCGACAGATCTACCCCCATGTTTTTTTTTTTGGGGTACATAAGATAAGAAAACAAAACAAACAAAAAGGAGCACTAAAACATTGATTCTTAGACATTAGATATAAATCTTATGCCCTGATTTATGATTTCTTCAAAGTTTGCCAAATGGACAATATGGAATATTTAGTGATTAGACATTGATTCCCATTTAGTCCTTCAGTGGAAGAACAGCCAACATTGCAATTATGCTGGCAGATAATTCTGTACAAAGCACCCTAAGCAACTTATTCAAAGTATTTTAGTTTTTCGCAGCCCACTATGAAGAAGCATGTGAAGTTGATCCTGATTGGCCATGGAAACAACCAAAGGAATCATAAGACCTTTTTAACAGGATTTCTAAATCAACAGTATGCATCAACTGTCATTTCATATGGTTTGTATGTATATAATAATACGTAACTGAGACAATTATCCAGCAAGCACTAGGAAGTTTCCATCAACGAAATGCATACAAGCACATAAAGGAAGGCTCTAGACGCAAAGTGAAAATAGAACAATTCTTGTAGTATAATAATGGCAATATTCTAAACAATAGCTTTAACATATTTCAGCTCAGGATATCTTCTTTAACAAGGTTGCCTAAATCAGCAAGATACAACAGGGGTCAGAATATATGGTTTACAGTTAGTAACAAGTGATGGCCAGAAATTTCTTGATTTTCCAGAGAGCTACTTCCTAGGGAATGGCTAACTGAGAACCCAAAAATCAGCTCAGTTTTCCAGTTAAAGAAACCAGAGGAAGCAAGGTTCATGTAATTAAATATGTTATGTGTTTGGATTTACGTCCAATTGCCTCAGAATTGCATTTGTAACGCAAAAGCTACAAATTGTAGCTTCTCTCCACCGCGGTCAGAGTGATTTGGAGGCGCAACCAAACATACTAATGAAAGTGAAAAAACAAGACAAAAAGTCAATGAAAATAGGTAACAATAAGGAAACAGATATGCACCTGAACTTTTTGTGAGCACCAATTATGATAATTTCAATGTTTTATCTTGAGATGTATCCCTCAAAACCTGGAAAATGCACACATAAGAAAAACAGAAGAGAATTCCAACAAAAGTACTCCAACATCTAGCAGAAGAGAATCATATACTAAACTTGTAGAAGGGCTAAGAAAACAACTGAACCTTAACACAACACAAAATACTATCCCTATAAGTGAAGGGGACATATGACAAACATTTATAAGCTAACAATATACCTTTTTAGCAACAGTATCATTGCCTACAAAATGTCCAAAGGGTCCTGACTCCTGTGTAGGCGAAACCATAGAGCTGCAAAATAATTTAATTTTAAATTTGCAGTCCTTAAAAATTCCACTACAAACTTTAATTTCTACTAAGGAAGCACATTAAGCAGATATGTTGATTTATTTGTAGAGATCATCAGTTGAGACTCATGAAATCGTAAAAACTCTAATTTTGCTTGGCTTCAAGCAAAGTTTTCTTATTATTTTTCAATTTTCAGCTTGATCCAGACATGGATCACAATCCAGATTGTAAATGGAATAGAAATCGTGGTTGATCACATTGAATGATTTATTAGAACAATCATAGTCAAATAGGCATACCATGAAAAGAAGCTATCTTCTCAACGGAAGCATCTTGGCCCAAGCAATCTTCTGTGCCACAGCATCACTAAAACCGGCTAGAACTGCTGCAGTAATTACCTAACAACCACGAGTGTATTTCGTTTTCCAATATACTTCCAACCAGCTTTTGACCGAAACAAAAATATGGTTGCTTTGATAAAAAGTGCATTGGAAAAAGATTTTTTCCTCATTTGCTTCCACTAGAATCTAAAACAAATAGAGTTTTAGTTTCCTCGTTACTTAAGGATCATGCCTAGCCACGGCTCCTAGAACATTCTACTCCTTACCACCCTAAGAAATAGTAACAACAACTGAAGGTCCTGCAGGTTCCAAGTCTCCTACCATTTTAACCTCAGATTCACTGAGTGGCGGCTTCTGGTCATTATGGCATCCACGTCTCCTGCTTTTACCATGTGTGGACAAGTGAACCCACGTGAGCCAATGACCTTTAGGACCTCTATACGCATGACGTGGAACCAAAATATCCACCACAATGCTTACCCATTATTTCCATACAAACAACCTTCTTCAATGATTCACTTACCATTAAAGGTATAGTGATAGCAGTACACTGATATTTTCATAGTTATCCAGAGAAGTGAGAAGGACATTGTGCTCCGGTACCAATAGAAGCGCCCTTCTAGCTACTTCTTGCGTTTGGCTTTGTAACATAGAGTGTGTTTTTCGTAATTGTGCTTCTAATATCAATTTTTCTATGGCTGCCTCATCTTATGCTATGCAATGTATGCTGGCAAGCCCTATGACCAGCATTTCCATCAGGTCAAGGGTGAACCACTTTGGCATTCATGCTATGTACATGCCAAGCCTGAGAAGGCATGCTAGCCTGAGAGTTTGGTCCATGGCCCAGGTAATTTATGGTTAACGAAACAATTTTCTGATCATATATATATATATATATATATATATATATATATACGGTGGTTGTTTCATGATGGAATATCATTTGGTCCGTTTCTTCGGGTGTTTAGTTTAACCATATATAACCATATGAATCATTTGGTTTATACTTGCAGGAAGAGCAGAAGAGCCATTTAGGGTATGCTAAAATGAGCCTTGTGTTAATTATAGGATACCATAATAGTAAGTACCACAACGAAATTTCCAACAGACATGGTAAAGTGTTGTATGAATGACATAAATGTGAAAACTTCAGATTAGTAAAGATGCATGATGCCATTTAGGGGAGAAAAGGAGAAGGAATAACAAACCAGGTTGATGCAAATTAGTAAAAAATGCATCATCTCAACGCATGGACATCAAAGTGCGAACTTTCTTTATCCTCAGAGCCTCAATGGCTTCCTCGCTGCTCTGCCTCTTCCTCTGCTCTTCTAGAAATATCGGTAGAAGCTCATCAACAGAATCCAAAACCAGTTTAGTCATATACTTATATTTCTTGCTTCCTCCCTTCGACGCCGCCATCCTCGGCGGAGCCGTACAGCAGCAACGGGTCGGTGACGGCGAACCCTCCTGCAACGCAGCCATCTTTAATCACAAAAAAGAAATTCTAAGATGAAAAAAAAAAAAACAAGAAAGAAAAATCCGAAAGGAAAATATTGAAAACTGTGAGAACTGCGACAATTCTAAATCGATTAACGCTGAGAGTACTGCGTGAGAAGATGAGCAATGGATTGATGCAGAGAGAGAGAGAGAGAGGTGCGTAGGTTTCAAGCAAAAGAGAGAGATGGAAGCGCAGAAAACAATCGTCAACGGTAATGTACACTATCAGACCGAGTGAGAGAGAAAGCGTGGGAACCACGCTGCTTATAACTGCGTTCGCGGATTAACGCGGTTTCAAATTTTTTTTTTTTTCTTTATCGGTTTTCTTTTCGCTGTTATTTATTTACTTTTTTTAATATGTTTTTCGCTTTTATATTTATGAATTGTGCATTCCACTTCTTTAGGGATACTTGCGTAAATATAAAGCAATCCATGTTAAGGGAACACTGTATTAATTAATAAATAATTATTATAATTAATTAATAAATAATAAAAAATAACTCTATTAATCAATATTGGGATTTAGTGCGCTAAAATTAAATGAAAATTTCTTCCAGTTTTATTGATAACATCTTTGCTAAATCATAATTATAATTCATCACATATATCTCCCTTTTTTCACTAAATCTTGCAAATCTATTGTAACAAAAAAAAAAAATCATAAATAATAATAATAAAAATATTATTTCAAGTCAATTGGAAGCTACACATTTTATAGTTCCAAACAGTGTTTTCCTAAAATAAAATTTTTTTATTTTAATCTAGTATTCATCCTAATAAGGTAGATATAAAATTATTATAAATAAAATAATTTTTATTTAAAAAAATTTCTAAACATTACATTATTGTTAACATAGAATTTCGTAGCACATTTCAATGCCGCAAAGGATACGCAAAAAGAATTTGACTCCTCTAAAATGAATGAAGCTCTAAATTGAGAAAGTAAGAGGTTATCTGAGACAGCCCCTCCTTAGTGGTCCCAAATAATCCGAACTCATATTCTTAACGTTACAGCATAGCGTGATTAAATAAAAATACGGAATATTAAAATAACCAACATTGATACCACGGCTCTATATATAACACACATATAAAAGTACTGGCTCCATCAGTAGGGCCTACAATAACTGATATCAACTACAACCCTCAAAGTACGCAACACACATAAACTTGAAGGTATGACAACAAAATAAAATACATACGACTTCCTCTCCTGACCTCAAAAATACATTTCGCTCAAACCCATGTATTGGCCATAACAACAGTAAGATTGTCTACCCAACCACGACTCTAACGAGGGTAGCGAGAGCTCCCAACCGAAGCTCTAACGTATACGGTGGGTCTAAAGTGCCTCGTACAGCAACTCAAAATCTCCCATCATTGGGATCCAGGGCTCTCCCGCCAGTATCGGGCTCAACAGATGTGCCATCAATCTCCTCGGGCAACTCCTCAACAGGATCTTCTCGTACGATCGAGAATAGATAAAATACAACATAGAATAATATGGAAGATAAGAAACAACAATACATCATAAATAAGGAAACAACTATAAAATAAGATATATAGATAGCAACGCACAACAGTACAATAGTGTCAAACAACCATCTCCCAAGTCTCTTAGCTACTGTCCCTCACACTCATGCAGCTAACGACTATATGGACGCGATCACGACGCGACATCCCCAACAGATTAAGATGTCCTGTTCATCACTATGCCACCCCTTGTAACGCAGGGTTCGGCCAACAGTCCTCAAACTCAACTCAACTCATGGGTACGACATATTCCGCCGCCCGTAGGCCAGGTCAGAATATTCGCTCGTCAACAACTCAACTTACAACAACGATACATCCCCCCGCCCACAGGTCAGGTCGGGACATTCGCTCGTTCACAACTAATGGGTACGATCATCTCCCCGCAAGCAAGATCGATCGCCCGAACGCCAACACAGTGATGAACAACAACGATGTAACATGAACCTAACCGACTCATGTCGGGATCAACAACTTAGTGTCTCAACCACAACTTGTCACAACTACGACCTACTTTCTCCGGTATAACCGAGTGTCAACTTTATATCTCAACATAAATATACCAACAGGGTCTCTAGGTTGAGCACTACAACATATATATATATCCTCAAAATCCTCACCACATATTCAACTCTCAATTTATCAGAAATTACTACTTTACTCATATAACAGTAATCACAAAATCATATCATAAGCAACCATAATCATGTTCATCATACTAAATACTCATGTAAGCATATCAACTCATCAACTCATACGTAAGTATTCAAGTAACCCTGCGCATGTTACTAGGAACAACATACATATCAACATCTATCATGTTAAGCATACTGACACACAAGCATACAACCTCGACATGTCATAAAAATCAACCTATCGGTCACTCGACCACTAGTAGGTTTTAGGTCGCCCTACGCATATTAATGAAAATTATTTTATTCTTGCCTCCCCGTCAATATTGTTGTTCTTTCTGTTGGTGTAAGCCCTAGAGGCCATTAGTCTTGTTTGAGATTTACATTTGTATCATGACTTTGATTTACATATATTTATATATGAGGCATTTCATTTTATACTATTAATTGTTTAAACGAAGTAAAGTCCTTAGAATAGTTATTTCAGTTCAATAGAACATCAAGTGCATGACTTGATCGTGAGACCCTATTGAACAATTTAAATACTATTCTTGAAACATCCGTAGTCAAGTATTATTGTTAATTAGGACGACAATAATACATCAAGACTATTACGTGGGTAGACTGATGACCACGTCTCACGGGTCATGGATATGAGATATCAAGTCTTCACATAGGTATAAATATTAGAGTAATATTTATACTGGATTGACCCACTATAAGAACGCTGCATAATAGTTATGTAAGTGTCATGAGCGCTTCTCATGCTAACCAAAGTGAAGTTGTCCTTCGACTTGAAGTCACTATGATTCCTACATGAGGAGTTGTAGGCTTTAATGTTACCAAATGTTATCCGTAACAGGATGATCATAAAGATAGTTATTGGGCCTACAACGAATCATGTTGAGGGATGTGAGTGATGTAGATAAGATTCGTCCCTCCTGCATAACAGGAGCAATGTCATGGGCCTCTCAATAAAGTGAGACGTGAAAGTGCATGGCCATGCTGTAATGGGCCAATATGAGATATTGGGCCCATTTGTGATTACACGTCTACTCGGGAATTGAGAAACAAATAATTGAACTTAACAAGGATGACACACTTATGCCTTGTGTTCAATTAAGACATATGGACGAAGGGACATTTACCACACGGTTATTTTGGTTACCGTAAGGTATATATATCGTATCACCAATATTCTCACTAATTGGGTAACAATGATGTATTGCTAGATGCCGCTCATTGTATATAATATTAAATGTGATTTAATATTATTGCCAATTTATTGGAAACCTATAGGGTCACACACATAAAGCAAATAGTCGGAGAATGAATTAATTTATTAAATATGATTTAATAATATTAATTATAGATTGGGCCTGTAGCGTACAAACTCAATGAGGTTAGGTTAAGTAAGTCACAGCTTATAATGTTGTGCACGTCACTTAAGCGCTAGAGAGTCCGCTGCGCATAACCTAGTGGAAGTCACACCTCCTTGGTAGGCGCGCCCCCTCACCCCTGCTGTCAGCTAGCACGACGTTTTCTCCGGTGGTGATTTGTTCGCGTGGACTACGTAGAGGTGCTGCTCCATTGCGGTACTGGTGATAGCGTTGTTCGTAGTGCTCGTGATCAATAGAGAAGGACTGTTCTTCCCTTGCAGTGATCGCGGTAAAGCTACGCTACAAGAGTTAAACACTACATCATGAGTCATGACCATTCGCATGGATCTTTTGGCGGGAATTTTTTCCCTTGCGTTATCGTTTTTAAATACGCAAATTCCCAACAGTGGTATCAGAGAGTGGTTGCGAAACCATGATTCTCTTATGTGTTTATTTATTATAACATGTTTTGTTTTTTAAAGATATGATCTTTAACATGTTATGTTTGAAAATCGTAAAAGTGTTTTGCGAAAAACGTTTTTCTGAAATCCTTGTTTTGAAATGTTACGACAGCAAGTGTTGCTATCATGCGCACCTTACATCCAGATGCATCATAATCGATTATATAATCGATTATGAGGGCTCAAGTGTTGATGCCTAATCTTCGTGGAAGCAACGCAATTCTGGTTAGAACCACAATGATCGATTATGTAATAGATCAGGTAATCGATTATATAATCGATTATGCAAAGAGTTTGCATAAATGTTCGTATAACAGATTACATAATGGATTATGTAATCGATTAAGTAATCGATTACGCTACGGATTATGGTAGTACAACAATCGATTATGGTGGTACAGTAATCGATTATGATAGTATAGTAATCTTTTTCTGAGAAGTCAGAATAGCAGTAATCGATTATGAGGATATCAGAAGCGTTGTTTTGAGTGGTTTTTGAAATCACTTAAAAATAATAATAAATAATAATAAATATTTTATTATTATTTTTATTATGTATTTGGTTGTGCATGGTGAATGGTTATGGCCTTAGTCCTTTTCTTCTTTCTTTGGTTATTTTGAAATACGGCCTGCGTGTCGTGTCTTTCTCTTAAATTCCGTATGTATATTCTTTTCTTACCTTATTCTCCTCGAATGTAAAAGAGATTTCTTTCAATTGTAATGTTATGGTGGATACAAGAAGACGACTTCAGAAGAGGACAACTCGATAGGTGATCATGCTTGGTGAAGCTTGTACGCTACTAGGGTTTTAGATTAGATTCTCTCATTGGCTTGGGAGAATCAATGCGTTAAGGGCCACAACCATGTCACATTTGTTATATGCTATATATGTATGAGATGCATGTTAGTATATAGTAGGTTAAACAATCTAACTTATGGTGAGATCATATTTATAAATAAATCCCTCAAAAGGAAATATTAAGTCGCATTTAAATGTGCCTTCCAATGCATGACACTCGTCAAGACTAATATCGATTGAGCGTAGGTCTGCCAAAGCAGAGTACCTTTGTCTATACTAGTAAGACGCGATGGGATAAATGTAATATCCAATTGTCAACTATTGGGTCTGACTTAACTAAGCTAACTTCAATAGGATTGAAAAACGCTTAGAGGCATAGAGTTGGGAATTAATCCATAAGATGGATTAGAATAAGCGTTATTCACCCAACTGATCCAAGAATTACATGAGATGTAATTGGAAAGAGTTTCCTACCTAAATAGCCTAGTTCTGGGCGATTAGCCAAAGCTGACCTAGAATGAAGTGAAATATGGATCTTGGTCCCACTAGAAAATCTTTCAACGGGATTTTCCGAGTCAATGGTGAGGGTCATTGATTTGAGTAAAATAGTGGAAGGCATATTTAATAAAAGACCTTATTAAATATGTTTATGCATGATACTTATATTCTGTAAATTTCTATTGTAGATAACCATGTCTGCAAACCACACATCAAATAACCTATCACTGCGATCTGTCCTTGAGAAGGACAAATTGTCCAGAACGAATTTCCTGGACTGGTACAGAAACCTGAGGATTGTCCTCAGGCATGAAAAGAAGTTGTATGTTCTTGAAGAACAAATCCCTGAGGAGCCACCGGCTGCTAATGCTTCTAAGGCTGATAAAGATGCTTATAAGAAGCATCAAGATGATGCCTTAGACGTCGGCTACCTCATGCTTGCTACCATGACCTCTGAGCTTCAGAAGCAACATGAGACCATGGAGGCGTACGATATGATCGTGCACCTCAAAATGCATTATCAAGGGTAGGCAAGGAATGAGCGGTTCGAGGTTTCCAGAACTCTTTTCAATTCTAAACTGGCAGAGGGAAGCCCTGTGAGTCCTCATGTACTTCAATTAATTGAGTACATTGAGAATCTTGAAAGGTTGGGTTTTCCTTTGGGCCAAGAGTTGGCCACTAACGTAGTTCTGCAATCGTTGCCTGAGAGCTATAGTCAGTTTGTCATGAACTACAATATGCATGATCTTGACAAACCATTGCCAGAATTGTTGAGCATGTTGAGAACTACTGAACAAAATATTAATAAAGGAAAGGGGAAGGCCATCGTGATGGTCCAAGCTGGAAAAGGCAAGAAGCAGCATAAGAAACCCATGGATAAGCATAAGGGCAAAGGCAAGGGCTTCCATAAGTCCAAACTTAGCACTTCTGGCTTAAAGCCTACGGGTGGAGTTGCTAAAGAAGGCACTTGCTTCCACTGCGGTCAGACCAGACATTGGAAGAGGAACTGCCCCAAATACTTGGAAGAGAGCAAGAAAAAAGGAAGTGAGACTTCCACCTCAGGTATATATGTTATAGAAGTCAATTTATCTACTTCTACATCATGGGTATTAGATACTGGATGTGGATCTCATATTTGTACAAATATGCAGGATCTAAAAGGGAGTAGACCATTGGCAAAAGGCGAAGTTGACCTACGAGTTGGCAATGAAGCAAAAGTTGCTGCCATAGCCATAGGAACCTATGTATTGACTTTCCCTACTGGGCTTATTATTCAGTTGGAGAACTGTTATTTTGTGCCTGCTATTAGGAGGAATATTATTTCTGTTTCTTGTTTGGATAAGAATGGTTTTCATTTTATAATAAAGGACAAATGTTGTTCTATTTATTTAAATGAAATTTTTTATGCTAGTGCACAAATGTATAATGGACTCTATGTCCTTGATCTTGATATGTCTATCTATAACATTAATACCAAAAGGGTCAAACCGAATGAGTTGAACCCGACTTACCTTTGGCATTGTCGCTTGGGCCACATAAATGAGAAGCGCATTTCCAAACTCCATAGAGATGGATTATTGGACTCTTTTGATTATGAATCATATGAGATATGCTAGTCTTGTTTATTGGGAAAGATGACTAAAACCCTATTCACCGGTAATAGTGAAAGGGCAAGTGATCTTTTGGGCCTTATACATAGTGATGTATGTGGACCCCTAAACACATCGGCTAGAGGTGGTTTTCAATACTTCATCACTTTTACTGATGACTTCAGTAGATATGGATTTGTGTATCTAATGAAACATAAATCTGAATACTTTGAAAAAGTTCAAGGAATTCAAGAATGAAGTTCAAAACCAACTGGGCAAGAATATTAAAGCACTTCGATCAGATCGAGGTGGTGAATATTTAAGCCTGGAGTTTGATGATCATCTGAAAGAGTGTGGGATATTATCTCAACTCACTCGTCCTGGAACACCACAATGGAATGGTGTATCTGAAAGGAGAAATCGAACCTTATTAGATATGGTTCGATCCAAGATGAGTCTTGTAGACCTTCCAAACTCCTTTTGGGGACATGTTTTATTAACAACAGCTTTTACACTTAACCGTGTTCCATCTAAGACGGTTGAAAAGACACCACATGAGATATGGACTGGCAAACGACCCAGTATGTCTTTTATGAAGATTTGGGGTTGTGAGGTTTATGTGAAACGTCAAATTTCTAATAAACTTGAACCCAAATCTGATAAGTGCTTATTTGTGGGGTATCCCAAGGAAACCAAGGGATATTATTTCTACAATCCTTCTGAAGGCAAAGTGTTTGTCGCTAGGACTGGTGTATTCCTAGAAAAGGAGTTTATCTCCAAAGGAACCAGTGAGAGGAAAATACAACTTGAAAAAGTTCAAGAATCACAAAATAGCAATGAACCTATGATGGAACAGGAGCAACCTCCGCAAGATGTTGTGGAACAACAATCTGCTCCAGTAGCACAAGACTCACGTAAGTCTAACAGGATACGTCACCAACCTGAGAGATATGGATTTCTCATGACTCAATAAGGTGATGTTTTACTCATGGATCAAGATCAGCCTGTGACTTACCAGGAAGCTATTACTGGCTTAGAATCTGAAAAATGGCTAGGGCCATGAGATCTAAAATGGATTCCATATACACTAATCAAGTTTGGAACTTGGTTGAACCACCAGAAGGGGTTAAACCCATAGGGTGCAAGTGGGTTTTCAAAAAGAAAACTGACATGGATGGTAATGTACATACCTACAAAGCACGATTGGTTGCTAAGGGTTTCAAACAAATTCATGGCATAGACTATGATGAAACCTTTTCATCAGTTGCAATGCTTAAATCCGTTCGGATCTTGCTTGTTATTGCAGCACACCAGGATTATGAAATCTGGCAAATGGATGTCAAGACTGCTCTCCTTAATGGAAATCTACTCGAGGATGCGTACATGACACAACCTGAGGGTTTTGACACTCTACAGAATGCAGGAAAGGTGTGCAAATTACAACGATCCATTTATGGATTGAAGCAAGCTTCCAGAAGCTGGAATCTTTGTTTTGATGATGCTGTAAGCCAGTTTGGATTCATAAAAAATGAAGATGAACCTTGTGTCTACAAGAAGGTTAGTGGGAGCATTGTTGTCTTTCTAGTATATGCCTTTCAAAGGCTCAATCCCCTTCCAATCATGAAGAGAGGGATTGCATGAGTAAGATTCCGTATGCATCTGCAATCGGATCTATCATGTATGCCATGTTATGTACTCGACCAGACGTCTCGTATGCTTTAAGCATAACGAGCAGGTACCAGTCTGATCCCGGTGAGAGTCACTGGACTATTGTCAAGAACATCCTCAAGTACTTGAAAAGAACTAAGGATACATTCTTGATTTATGAAGGTGAGGAAGATCTCGTTGTAAAGGGTTACACCGATGCTAGCTTCCAAACCGATAAGGATGATTCGAGATCGCAGTCTGGTTTTGTGTTTTGCCTGAATGGTGGCACTGTGAGCTAGAAGAGTTCAAAGCATGAGACAGTTTCTGATTCTACCACAGAGGCAGAGTATATTGCTGCCTCCAATGCAGCAAAGGAGGCCGTTTGGATCAAGAAGTTCATTGCTGAACTTGGTATTGTTCCTAGCATTGTGGATCTCATTGATCTCCATTGTGATAATAATGGAGCCATTGCACAAGCCAAGGAACCTAGATCTCACCAGTGATCCAAACATATACTTAGGCGCTTCCATCTCATTCGAGAGATTATCGATAGAGGAGATGTGAAGATATGCAAAGTACCAACACTTGACAATGTTGCTGACCCGCTTACGAAACCTCTTGCTCAGCAGAAGCATGATGTAAGCCTGATTAGATTTATGCCTGATTGGCTCTAGTGCTAGTGGTAGATTGTTGGTGTAAGCCCTAGAGGCCATTAGTCTTCTTTGAGATTTAAATTTGTATCATGACTTTGATTTACATATATTTATATATGAGGCATTTTAGTTTATACTATTAATTGTTTAAACGAAGTAAAGTCCTTAGAATAGTTATTTCAGTTCAATAGAACATCAAGTGCCTGACTTGATTGTGAGACCCTATTGAACAATTTAAATACTATTCTTGAAACATCCGTAGTCAAGTATTATTGTTAATTAGGACGACAATAATACATCGAGACTATTATGTGGGTAGACTGATGACCACATCTCACGGGTCATGGATATGAGATATCAAGTATTCACATAGGTATAAACATTAGAGTAATATTTATACAGGATTGACCTACTATGAAAACGTTGCATAGTAGTTATGTAAGTGTCATGAGCGCTTCTCATGGTAACCAAAGTGAAGTAGTACTTCGACTTGAAGTCACTACGATTCCTACATGAGGAGTTGTAGGCTTTAATGCTACCAAACGTTATCCGTAACAGAATGATCATAAAGATAGGTATTGGGCCTACAATGAATCATGTTGAGGGATGTGAGTGATGCAGATAGGATTCGTCCCTCCTACATAACAGGAGAAATGTCATGGGCCTCTCAATAGAGTGAGACGTGAAAGTGCATGGCCATGCTGTAATGGGCCAATATGAGATATTGGACCCATTTGTGATTACACGTCTACTTGGGAATTGAGAAACAAATAATTGAACTTAACAAGGATGACACACTTATGCCTTGTGTTCAATTAAGACATATGGACGAAGGGACATTTACTACACGGTTATTTTGGTTACCGTAAGGTATATATATATCGTATCACCAATATTCTCACTAATTGGGTAACAATGATGTATTGCTAGATGCCGCTCATTGTTTATAATATTACATGTGACTTAATATTATTGCCAATTTATTGAGAACCTATAGGGTCACACGCATAGAGCAAATAGTCGGAGAATGGATTAGTTTATTAAATATGACTTAATAATATTAATTATAGATTGGGCCTGTAGCGTACAAGCCCAATGAGGTTAGGTTAAGTGGGTGACAACTTATAATGCTGTGCACGTCACTTAAGCGCTAGAGAGTCCCCTGCGCTAATCTAGTGGCCGTCACACCTCCTTGGTAGGCGTGCCCCCTCACCCCTGCCATCAGCTAGCACGACGTTTTCTCCGACGGTGATTTGTTCGCATGGACTACGTAGAGATGCTGCTCCATTGCGGTACTGGTGATAGCATTGTTCGTAGTGCTCGTGATCAATAGAGAAGGACTGCTCTTCCCTTGCAGTGATCGCGGTAAAGCTATGCTACAAGAGGTAAACACTACATCATCAGTTATGACCATTCGCATGGATCTTTTGGTGGGAATTTTTTTTGCTGCATTATCGTTTTTAAATACGCAAATTCCGAACACTTTCCCCCACCTGAACAGTTTTCTCGCGTGCTTCCCCGTGCAGCTCCGACTGCGGCTCCACAATTGGCAACCATACACGCTTTAAAATAATCAAACACCATCTGATCCTTCACAACAAATCACAACCAGAAATTAATACAATCCAACAAAACCCATCTAGTTCATATGAACTATGGTTCGGCCTTCACTAGCTAATTAGGCTAAGGATGTTATAATTTTACTAACTCTTGGATCAATGATCCTTAAGCATGATAAAGACATAATACCTAACTATTTACCAAAGATTTGAACCAAAACCCATCCAACCAATCAAGGTTAGGGTTCGGCCTTTTTTAGAAAAATAGGCTAGAGATGTCTAAAAATTTATAACTCTCGGATGAATGATCCTTAAGCATACATTACACAAAAGCAAGTTTCATTATACAAAAACTTGAATCAAAACTCATGGTTTCCCACAAGCTAGGGTTCGGCCACCTACTTGAAAATATAGCTAGACATGTTATTTGGTTACATGCTTTTGGATAGTGATAGAGGAAGTTAAAACTAGATCATAGAAATTAGTTTCACATTAAAAGGATTTTTCTATGATTTTCTAGAGTTTTTCAAGTGAAAATCCTAATGTATGTCAAGTTAAGATTAGGGCTCAATTAAGATGAAGAAGATGAAAGGAAAGCTTGACTATAATTAAGAGAGTAAGTATAAGAGATTTTACCTCCTGAAGCTTCAAGAAAAGTGAAGAAGGAAGCTTGCACTTGAAGACAACAATGGAGGTTTTCTTGAGTTGAAGAAGATGATCAACCTTTTGTGAAGACAAATGTGAAGGAAATCAAGGGAGAGTGAGGGATATTTATAGGCCAAAATGGCCGCCCCTTTGGTGGGCCTTTGGCCCACAAAATCCAACTTTTTGGATATATTAGTCATTTAGGAAAAAGATCAAGGGTATTTTGGTCTTTTCCTAGTGTGAACGCGTTTCAGATATTTTCGTTTTCATCATGACTTTGGCTGAGTCACTGGCACACCTTCTTAGGTGAGTTGACCTGATGTGACTTCAAGTTTATCCGTTAGCGAGTCCCGATAAATCCGTATTCAGCTTTGTTGTTTACCCGAATTAAGATCTCGCCCGAATAATTTATATTATTTCACTTTTTAGTGAAAAATATCAAAATTTCTAAAGTTGTTGGAAATTCGATTTAAAACCTAACTGTTTTATTCATGTGAACACCCAACTTTGTCCGGGTCAATTTTCTTTTTAAAATAAATACTAAAAATAATAATAATAAATCCAATTTGATTTTAAGCCCAATTAGGCCCGTCGCTTTCTCTAAAAAAAGTAATATAAAATAAAATAAACGAAAATATAGATATAAAAATTAAAAAACAAAAATGGAGTTTAAGATAGAAACAGTAAACAGTTGGGTGTTGAATATAATAAAAAGAGATCAAGGGTGATCAAGTTTCAGTTATGCTTTACATAGTTATCATAATCTTAATGGGATAAGGATCTTTTTTTGAATAGCACTTCGGATGATGAAAATTTGGAAAATCTGTTACTTTTTACTTCTATAAATTTGGAACACTTTTACTGATGAAGGGACCGAAAAAAATTGTCCATCATCACTCTCCTTCTTTCTTCACGTTGCTAGTTCAGGGGAAAAAAAAATCTTATATCTTCTTCCACTGTTGTCTTCACTCACATGCCATCTTTCCCATTTTCTTCCAAATCACCATCCATCTTCCTCTTCCATAACGCCATCTCCATTCACCATTAAGCTCACCAACCATTTTCTTCTAATCTACTCTGACCATCTCCACCACTGCTTAGCCGCCTATCACTGCATCATCACCACCCTTCTGCCACTACCAGCCGTGCAAGTTCCCTACCGAGTCTTCTCTGCTGTACACACAAGGCCGCCGCCGTGAACTGTGCAGAGCCTTGTTTCTTTCCATTAGTGGTCTTCAGGCTTAAAGAAGGGTTTCTTTTTTTGTTTTTATTATTATTTTATTGTTTTGTTTATTTACTCTTTTTTGTTTTAGTCTATTATAGTGTGGGTTTGGGCATAGTTCACTGAAAACTGAATAAAATAATAATAACAATAATAAAATAAGATCTTTGAAAAAGAAAAAAAATCTTTTCATAAAAAAGATTAAAAAATATCTTTTTCATAAGAAATTAAAAATCTAACCAACAAAACATTTTTCTATAAAAACTACGTGGCTTTGAGTTTTCCATCGCACCAGGGAATACGTAGGAGCGAAATTAGTTATTTCGTCAAGCCAAAATTAATTTTTCTTATTTTTTGTATATTCTTATTTTTTTGGGTAAAATAAATATTTTCAAAGTTATTAAAATTTGCACAATTAACTTCAGGTACCGTTCTTAGAATGGGCGAGGTAGGGTGCTAAAACCTTCCCTACTCGTAACCGACTCCCGAGCTCGATCTCAATTTTTTCCAGTAGAAATTAGTGGTGACTCCCCTCTTGCTTTTTTATTCGCGGTGCCCAGACGGGACGGTCGCGATAGCTGACGACTCCACTGGGGAAACTTTAGAGAGTCAGGCCTATTATGGTTGTTGTGCAAAATTTAATAACTTTTATTTATTTGTTTTACCCTCTTTTTTTTTTTTTTTTAAATAGTTTCTAAATATTTTGTATATATTCTTGCAATTCTAAGGTAGATGACATTTTCCATGTTAACCCTAGGATAGATGACATATATTTTGTACGACTCTATTTTGCAGGGTAGTCATAGCTTTTACGTTTGTACAAGTTTGTATGCTCCCAGCACACACTGCACTATCACTATCTTCACACACACTATTGGGCTTTATACTTGAGCCTTGGAACGCTATAGGATTAGAAGGGGCTTCAGTGTTGTTATTGTGACGCTTTTGCGTCCCTGACAGTCACTAATTCTCCCGCTCAGATTGCTACTGGTGACATGGACTGCCATATTGTGACATATTTGTCCCTATGGTGAGGTTCATGGATCCGGGTCCTTATCTTTTAGATAAAGGTAATTTGGGGACCATATTATTAGGGGTCTAGACCTACCGCGAGAGTTATATACATAAATGCCAATAGTGACCACCAGATTAGGGTTTTGACCTTAGATATCCCAACCTTAGATTATAATCTGGATAGGACAAAAGGGAGCATACTTCGCCCTTCCTTTTACTCTTATGTCATCATTTGTCATTACTCACATGCTCATGCATCCTCATATGCTCATGCATCCTCACATGCTCATGAATCCTCATATGATATTGCATCCTTACATGCACATGCATTTTCAAATGCACATGCATCTTCGAATGCTCATGCATATTTGCACAGCATTCCAGATCATGTATCCAAGAATTTTTTTTAATAAGGTGATAATAAAGATTTTCTGTACAGAAAAGACAAGGAAAGTTAACACCCTTAATAGCGAGAGATGGAAAAGACAAGACACACTAGCAATGCTTCCAATGCCAAGAATTCCAAAGTGATAGTGAATCCACTAGATAATTTGAAGGAATTGAGCCGGTCATTACCTCAAGAACGGCGAAGAAACTTTGTCAAGAAATATGGGCGAATCCTGGACCTTATCTTCATACCAATCGAGGCAGTTGCCTTGAATGCTCTGGTTCGGTACTGGAACTCATCTCTAAGATGCTTCGAGTTACCTAACCTGGATATCACACCTACCATTGAAGAATATGCTTGTTTGCTAGGGTTGCCAATGCAGAAGAATCCAGTCGTCTACTTTCACAGGGAACAATACTTGACCACTGCAAATATGGCCGAATTATTGGGGAAATCTGAAAAGGATATTAATTTGACAGGACACTCAAGCTCACGCAGACTAACGAGGACATTCCTGGAAGCCCATTTGAGAAAATTGAAGGATTGTCTAGACTGGGAAACCTTTGGAAAGATGTTAGCACTCACCATCTATGGTTTAGTGCTGTTTCATCTGCATTAGGCATTGTGGATCAAGCTTTGATGGATGTTTTCTTCACAGTAGAAAAGAGGAGGAATCTTGTACCTGCAGTGTTAGATGAAACATTCTTGACTTTAGACTTCTGCCGACAAGGTCAAAAGGGGAAACTCCGACATTGTGCACACTTATTATATGTATGGATTGTCACTCATATGTATACCTGAAGAAACATCAGCTGACATTCTAACCCACTAAGAAGCTTCCACAATATTCCAATAAGCAACGAAATGAACAAGATTGGAAAGAGGAGTTTGATAAAGTAGGCAGAAGCTCTTTTAGATGAGTATGTTCGTGGTACGAAAGTCAGCAAGGACAAGATATCATTTATAGTTATGGCAACTTCCCTAATGTGCCATTGATGGGCCCAAGGGGATGCATTTCATACACACCAGCCATAGCACTTCAACAACTCTGTTGGACATAAAATGTGCCACGAGAGGAGCAACTTGGCGGATGCCATTTTCGATATGAAGATGGCAAGAATATTGAGTCCTTGTCAAAAGAAATCAGAGATGCATGGAAAGATGTTCATATGGCAGGAAGAGCAAAATTAGGCAAGCTAATCTTACTCATTATCCTTGAGTATGATGCATGGAAGTACCTGCCAACATTCCTAATGAAAATCCGAAGAATGAAGATCATCCTCTTGTAACTCAGATGGCAGAACAAATAAAGGTCATGGAAGCACAACTGGAGTTCTTGGACCAATAAAAGCAAGATGTTGAATTAAAAGTTGTCATCACCAAGAAGCAGTACGAGAAGCTGGAAAGAGAAAATGAACATTTAAAAGACCTATGTGTTGATATCACCACAAAGAAAGGTATGGATAGAGTTTCAGCCAATCTCTTGACCAAAGTTCAGAAGCTTGAGAGGAAAGTGCTAGTCTTAACAAAGGAGAAGTATCAAATTAAAGAGGAAGTTAACCGTCGAGATGAGATGAGAAAGGCAGTCAAGACAGAGATCAACAAGCAAAAGGAAGCCAATAATGAGTTGGCAGAGAGGATCTACGCACAGAACCAGGCAAGGAATGAATTAATACAAAAGATTGAAGAGCTTAATACTGTGCTAGCCCAGATTGAAAGGGAGTCTGATTTGGGGTGGAGGTCAGCTAATCATTATCAAAACCAAGTAGTGCACGCAATGAATGCTATGCAGTGGTGGAGAGAAGAGGCCAAAGAAAGAGGGGTGGATGTTGACATTTGGAAAAAAAAGGTATGCAAGTATGACAGACGAGTTGAGTCATTACATCCCGAATTTTGTTCGATGCTTTGAAAAGGCAGCTGAATAGATCCATGCGAATCCCATGATGCATCTCCCACCTGAGTTAGAGGATTTCATGAAAATGTGCGAGGGGTTTGCCAGAAGTCTAAAGAGGAAGAGATCAAAATTGTTTGACTTTAGGATAAGCTTCATAATGATGTTATGAGAACTTTTTGATTATGTTAGCTCAATTGATGTATCAGTTTTTTGAGAAGTTTAATGAAATATGATACGTTTTCTTGCGTTTATGATTTCTGGCACTTCACTTCTTCTATTGGACTTGTGATAATGCCTATCGTGGAGCATAGTCTTCCTTTAGCACGTTGTCAACTACACCTTTGCCTTATAGGAATTTGCCTTTTGTGCAAAGTGTAGGTTATACTATCCCAACTCAAGATCAACAATGCTAGTGTGTCTAAGACAATACCTATTGTGGGAAAAACTTCTCCCCTAGGTTTATTGTCAACTCTGCCTCGTCTTATGGGCAAAGTTCCTTCTGAAAGGGGCAAAGGAATCATCTCATCAATCGCATGTGGGTTTTAACTCTAAAAATTTAAAAAAGAAACGAAAAAAAAAAGGAAAAAGAAGAAGAAAATAATAAACGATAATGAGTTTTTACCTTTTATTCATTTTCTTCTTCTATAAAAAAAAACTTTTGCAGAGACCCCCTGAACCATTGCTCCGCAAGCCAGAGTCATGGCGGACCTAGAAACAAGTCAAGAGATTAAGGATGAAGTGAGTCAACTGATTCGTTCATTATGGCATATAGTTTGTTGTTAGTTTTGCATTGCATGGTAGTCATTTTAGTGGTTTTTACCCATAGTTCTCATGCATTTTTTTTATTAGTATAGATAATGCACTTGATTTGAGTCGATTGTGTAGAAAGGAAGGTTTTTGGCCTAGGAAAGCAGAGCTAATACACGTAGACGGACGTTACAACCAATTCGGTGGCCAAAGCACTAAAAGATGGCAAGTTTTAGGAGCAACACGGCCTGACCGTGCCCTAGGCCACGGCCGTGCCTTGGTGGACATGAAGGAATTTAAATTGCACAAACAGTGAATTCCACGGCCAGGCCGTGTTAAAAGCCATGCCCGTGTCGGGCTGCGTTGATTTTTATCTTTGTACTTTAAGAGCAGCACGGCCAGGCCGTGCCTGGATCCACGGCCGTGCTGCGGTTCGCTTCTGACTTGAAATTTTGCGTTTTTGACTTAATTTGGGGAGTTTGTCAACCCTATTTGGTCTAAAAACTATAAATAGGCTTAGAAAACATTGGCCTAGGGTTGGATTTTTGGGAATGGAATGAAGAACAAGTGATCAAAGTCTATTTTGAGGAATCAATGGAGGCTTTAGCGATTTTTTCATCTCAATTGCTTGGTTCCATCTCTTCCATGAGGAACTAATTCCTTTGTACTAGGGTAAGATGAACTTTGTGGATCCTTTTATGTAATTGAATTCAGAACTTTCAATGCAAGTTTGATGTATGTCATTTGATCAATTATCTCTTTCCTCAATGCAATTCTATGCTTGATCACCATGGGGTTGAACTAGGAATTCAGCATCAATTGGGAAGTTGAGGTTGAAACGTGCTTTGGGATAATTTGACATATCTATAGGGTTATAGGAATATAATTCTAGTTGGTATGAGTTTGTATGAATCCATATCCTTTATGCTTGATTTGATTAATAGGAACCTAAGGGATTAGGGCTCATTGGTTGAATTAAAGGGATTAAGAGGAAAGGAATTTTCGTTAACCTAATTTAGAGGATTTAAACTTCAGATACGTTATCATTGCTTGCATTGGAATAGAATTCAAGAGCGTAAAGGGTGAGACAAAGGGATTCGAGCCCTAGTCACCTTATTCTCCTTAATATCCAAATTACATATTTTGTTAGTCATTTTCTTATTGCTGAACACGAGTTTCACACTTCAAACACCAATAGTCTTCGTCAATAGTTCAATTAGTACATCGTTGGTATAGTTACGAATTGGTCACAATCCCTGTGGATACGAACTTTTATTACTTAACGACGAAATCGTGCACTTGCGATTTTGTCCAACAAGTTTTTGGCGCCGTTGCCGGGGATTGTTGAATTAATTTTTAACAAGGCAAACGATTACCTTTTTGAACTATAAATTTTATTTATTTTGTTTTGTAAAAAAAAAAATTTTTTTTATTATATATATTAACTGTTGCTTTGCTACTGATCTTTTCCTTTAGTTTTGTGCATGCGAGGTAAACACATAGGTGAACTGTTGTTTGATCCAGAAATTGAAAAGACAGCAAAGGCACTAAGGAAGAAGACAAAGGAAGCTAAGCAATGACAAAAACAATCATCTGCATCTACTTCCCAAGTCCCAACTCAAGAAGTGATGGGAGACCAACCACGCACTTTGGGTGATTTTGGGAGACGGAACAACCATGCCAGGGCTGTAAATGCCTACCAACAGGCTGAGGCAAATGCCAATTTTGAAATCAAGCCGGCTTTGTTAAACACTCTCAAGCAAAGCCAATTCGCGGGGAATGAGATAGATGACCCAAATCAACACCTGGTGAGCTTCTATGAAATCTGTGATACTTTTGGGTTAGCTGGAGTGACTGAGGGAAGCAAGAAATTGAGGCTTTTCCCTTGGACCCTGCGTGAGAGAGCAAGAGATTGGCTAGACACCTTGCCTACTGGAAGCATTGCAACTTGGGAGGATTTGGAGGAGAAATTCATGACTAAATTTTTTCCTCCCTCAAAATTCATCAAAAGAAGAGGTGAGATCCATGGCTTCCAACAGAACCAAAGTGAGAACTTGTATGAGGCATGGGAGAGGTTCAAGCTCCTTCTAAAGAGGTGTCCAGGCCATGGATATGATGATTTCAACCATATGCAAATGTTCTGTAATGGTTTGAGGCCGAACACCAGGATGATGTTGGATGCCTCAGCTGGAGGTACAATCAACAATAAGACAGCTGCAGAAGCAAGAACCTTAGTGGAGCAAATGGCTTCCAATGAGCAGTTGTGTCAGAATGATAGAGGGACACTGGGTAAAAGAGGAGTCCTAGAATTGGAAACACAAGATGCGCTCTTGGCTCAAAATAAATTAGTCTCTCAACAATTAGAGGCTATTATAAAAGAGTTGAAAGCACTGAAAGTGGGAACCTATTCCCCTACTCAGGTGAACCAAGTAAATCAAGGCTTGAGATGTGACTTTTGCCAAGGGCCTCATGAGAATGGAGGATGTGATACTTTGGGAGAATCCAAGGAGCAAGCTAATTACATGGGCAACTTCCAAAGATAAGGAGGGAATCCATATTCTAACACCTATAATCCAGGGTGGAAGAATCATCCCAACTTCTCTTAGAAGCCACAGGATAATTCATCATCGAGCAATCCTCCACAACCTCCCAAGCAAGAGAAGCCAAATCAACTGGAGGAAGCTCTTACCCAATTCATGAAGATGACTCAGTCAAATTTCCAGAACCATGAGTCACATTTCAAAAATCAAGAGGCTTCTATCAAGAATCTTGAAAATCAGATCGGGCAACTCTCAAAACAACTTGCAGAACAATCTAAAGGTAAGTTTTCTGCTAGCACAGTAGATAACCCAAAAACTGAAAATTGTAGTGTTGTTACTTTGAGAAGTGGAAAACCTTTGTCTGAAATAGAGAAAAAGAAAAAGATTGAAAAGTGTGAAAAAGAAAAAGTAATAGAAAAAGAAAGAATGGAAACAGAAGAGGAGGTAGAAAAAGAAAAGGGAGAAGTTGAAAATGAGAGAAAAGAAAATATTGAGAAAGGAGAGAAAAAAGAGGGTGAGGAAGACACTGTTGCTACTGACAATGTGCAGGTACAAGAGAAGCCCAAAATTATTCAGCCACATTTGAAGCTTCCTTATCCTCATTTGAGCAAGAAGAACCAGAAGGATGGACAGTTTGCTAAGTTCATGGATATCTTCAAGCGTCTCCAAATCAACATTCCTTTTGCAGAAGCTCTTGAGCAAATGCCCACTTATGCTAAATTTATGAAGGAGTTGTTGACCAAAAAGAGAAGGTTTAAGGAGGATGAGACGGTAGCCTTGACTGAGGAGTGTAGTGCCATCATCCAGAGGAAGCTTCCTCCAAAGATGAAGGATCCCGGAAGCTTTACAATTCCTTGCACTATTGGGAATTTGCACATTGGAAAAGCTCTCTGTGATTTGGGAGGTAGCATTAATTTGATGCCCCTCTCTATGTTGAAACGGTTGGGAGGAGGCGAAGTCAAGCCTACCAAGATGTCTTTGCAACTGGCAGATAGATCTGTGAAATACCCCTATGGCATACTGGAGGATGTGTTGGTTAGAGTTGACAAGTTCTTGTTCCCAGTGGATTTTGTTATCCTTGATATGGAAGAGGACAAGGAGGTCCCTCTTCTTCTTGGCAGACCTTTCCTAGCTACAGGGAGAGCCTTGATTGATGTGCAACAAGGTAAATTGATTCTGAGGTTCCAAGATGAGAAGGTGATTTTTAATGTCTTTGAAGCTATGAGGCATCCGGATGATATTGAGAGATGCTCTAGAGTTGATGTGATTGACGATTCTGTTTTGGAAATAATAAAGCAAGACCAACCTTCACACCCACTAGAGAACGTGTTAGTGAATTCTATTGAGAAGGTGGATGAGGAGAAGGAAGAAGAAATTGAAAGATGTCTTGCACAACTTGAAGCTCTACAAGTTGAAGAAGCTGTTATGAAAATGAAAGAGGAGTTGCAAGGTGGAGAGTTAGAAAAGAAAGTTATCCCAGAATTAAAGCAATTACCCCCACACTTGAAGTATGTTTATCTTGGGGATGATGCTTTTAATCCATTGATCATTAGTGGCTCCTTGTCGAAGCTAGAGGAGGAGAAGCTAGGGAGAGCACTTAGAGCACATAAAGAGGCAATTGGATGGACAATCTCAGATTTAAAGGGAATCAGTCCAGCCTTTTGCATGCATAAGATCAAGTTGGATCAAGAGTTTAAGCCAGTTGTTCAACCACAGAGAAGGCTGAATCGGGTCATGAAAAAAGTGGTGAGGAAGGAAGTATTGAAGCTTTTAGAGGCTGGGATGATCTATCCTATTTCTGACAGTGCATGGGTTAGTCCAGTGCATGTGGTTCCAAAGAAAGGGGGGTTGACAGTTGTGAAAAATGAAAAAAATGAGTTGATCCCTACTCGAACGGTCACAGGGTGGCGAATGTGCATTGACTATAGGAAACTGAACCAAGCTACTCGCAAGGATCATTTCCCTCTCCCGTTTATGGACCAAATGCTTGAAAGGTTGGCTGGACAAGCCTACTATTGTTTTCTGAATGGGTACTCCGGTTACAATCAGATCTCTGTCAATCCAGAAGATCAAGAGAAGACAGCATTTACCTGCCCTTTTGGAGTCTTTCCATATAGACGGATGCCCTTCGGTCTTTGCAATGCGCCCGCAACTTTTCAAAGGTGCATGCTTTCTATTTTTGCTGATATGATTGAAAAATCTATTGAGGTATTTATGGATGACTTTTCTGTTTTTGGAACCTCTTATGATGATTGTCTGGGTAATTTGGAAAATGTTCTGAAGAGGTGTAAGGAGACCAATTTGGTATTGAATTGGGAAAAATGCCATTTCATGGTAAAAGAAGGCATTGTTCTGGGACATAAAATCTCATCTAAGGGGATAGAAGTGGATAAGGCAAAGATTGATGTGATAGAGAAGTTGCCTCCTCCGTTGAATGTGAAAGGAGTGAGGAGTTTCCTTGGGCATGCTGGATTTTATAGACGGTTCATCAAGGATTTCTCCAAGGTTGCCAAGCCACTTTGCAATCTCCTCATTAAGGATGTTGCTTTCAAATTTGACCCAGATTGCTTGAAGGCTTTTGAGTTATTGAAAGAGAAACTGATTTCAGCTCCTGTGATAGTTGCACCAGATTGGGAGTCACCTTTTGAGTTAATGTGTGATGCTAGTGACTATGCAGTGGGGGCTGTTTGGGGCCAAAGAAAAGAGAAGTTCTTTCATGCCATCTATTATGCTAGCAAGGTGTTGAATGAGAACCAAGTCAACCATGCTACCACAGAGAAGGAGTTGCTTGCCATAGTTTTTGCTCTAGAAAAATTCCGTTCCTATTTGATTGGTTCCAAGGTTGTGGTGTTCACTGATCATGCAGCAATAAAATATCTTATGACTAAGGTTGAATCCAAGCCAAGACTCATTCGGTGGATTTTGTTGTTGCAAGAATTCGACCTTGAGATAAAAGACAAAAAGGGGAGTGAAAATGTGGTGGCTGGCCATTTGTCTAGGCTGGTGAATTCTGAAGTTACAGTTAGAGAGTTAGATATTATAGAGGAGTTCCCAGATGAGAAATTGTTAGTTGTGACTGAGAGGCCTTGGTTGGCAGATATGGCCAATTTTAAAGCTGCTGGTGTTATACCTGAAGAGTTAACTTGGCAACAAAAGAAGAAGTTTTTCAAGGATGCTAACTACTTCATTTGGGATGATCCCTATCTCTTTAGACAAGGCCCAGATGGAATTCTGAGAAGGTGTGTTGCGCATGATGAAGCACTGAAAATTTTATGGCATTGTCACAATTCACCATACGGTCTCATTTTAATGGTGAACGTACAGCTGCAAAAGTGCTTCAATCTGGGTTCTATTGGCCTTCAATTTTCAAGGATGCTTATGCTCATATAAAGAGTTGTGACAAGTGCCAGAGGACAGGAAGCATTTCCAAGAGGAATGAAATGCCCTTAAACTCCATTTTGGAGGTTGAGCTTTTTGACTGTTGGGGCATTGATTTCATGGGACCATTTCCCTCCTCATTCTCTAACCAGTATATTTTGTTAGCTGTGGACTATGTCTCAAAGTGGGTAGAGGCAGTGGCAACTCAGTTAAGTGATTCTCAGACTGTGGTGAAATTCATAAAGAAGAACATCTTTTCTCGGTTTGGGGTCTCTAGAGTTTTAATCAGTGATGGTGGTTCGCATTTTTGCAACTCCAAATTGGAGGCTGTGCTGAAAAAGTATGATGTGAAGCACAAGGTTGCCACTCCCTACCACCCTCAGAGTAATGGGCAAGCTGAAGTGTCAAACAGGGAGATTAAGAAGATACTTGAGAAGACAGTGAGTGCCTCAAGGAAAGACTGGGCCCATAAGCTGGATGATGCTTTGTGGGCATATAGGACCGCTTACAAATCCCCAATGGGGATGTCTCCCGACCAGCTGGTTTATGGCAAAGCTTGTCATTTGCCAGTTGAGCTTGAGCATAAGGCATTTTGGGCCTTGAAGTTCCTAAATTTTGATGCAACTTTGGCTGGAGAGAAAAGAATTCAGCAGCTGCATGAGTTGAATGAGATGCGCTTGCATGCTTATGAGAATGCCTCAATCTATAAACAGAAGGTTAAAGCTTATCATGATAAGCACATTACAGAAAGAACTTTCTCTCCTGGGCAGCAAGTGTTATTGTTCAACTCTCGTTTGAAGTTATTCCCGGGAAAACTCAAGTCCAAGTGGTCGAGACCTTTTGTAGTTAAAGAAGTGATGCCACATGGAGCAGTAGAGGTGGAGGAGCCTTCATCTCAACGATCGTTCAAGGTGAATGGTCAAAGATTGAAGCATTATTTTGGAGGAGAGCTTGACAGGGCAAAGGTTGCTCTAGTTTTGCAAGAGCCTTGAGCTTGCCATCATGCGTCAAGCTAGTGACGTTAAAGAAGTGCTTCTTGGGAGGCAACCCAAGGTGTAGAAGAGTTTGATCAAAAAAAAAAGGGGGGGGGAGACAGTGTATTCCACGGGCAAGCCGTGCCCCAGGGCACGCCCGTGCTCGTGCTTCAGTTAACAACAAGGCATTCCCAGTGAGGCACGGCTGGGCCGTGCTATAGGACACAGCCGTGTCTCGACCTTTCTTCCTTCTTTTAACCCCTCAGCCGTCCCTTTCCTCTTCATACCCTAATTTTTTTTTTCTCTCCAGCTCAGCCGCACGAGCCACCCACCACCATCCCCGCTCCGCCACAGCCCCTCTATCCCTCTCCATTCGCATCCTCCATTTTCCCCCCTCCTTCTTCCACATTCGCCTCCTCCATCTCCACCATTTCCCACTCGACTCCGCCCACATCCCAGCTCAGCCGCCAGCCCCACCTCCTCTTCACCCTCCTACCATCTCAGCCACGCCCCCTCCTTCTTCCTCTTAACCTTATCCTCCCCTCACATAGGCCACCAGCCAGGCCCCTTTTATTTTTTTTTTATCTTTTATTTTATTTTTTCTCACTTTACCAGTGTGTTTGTGCTTGTTGTGTCGTCTGATTACAGGGCCAAATGGCGTCAAAGAGGCACAGGGGTGACGCCTCAGGCACCAAGGAACCCACATTGGTCAGGGGAAAAGGCAAGGGGAAGAAAAAAGTCACCGAAAATCCTCATGGCATTCAGTTTTGGGGACGATGTCCACGAGGCAAGGTATAATTCTCTGGCTGCCAGAAATATTGTCCCGACCCGTTATATGGATGAACATGCTTTAGACACTCTAGGGTTGTTAGATGACGTCCATTACTTATTTGCAAATGTTGGTTGGACAAAGTTTGTGGGACTCAAATATTTTACCCATGCCAAAATTACTCTGGAGTTCCTATCATCTGTGAATGCCAATGTTTTGTATGCGGAGGGTTGGCCACCAGATCACCATGACAATTTGATAACCTTTAGGTTATTCAATAATGAGCATACCTTGTCATTGAGCCAATTGAATGATATATATGGCTTTCCTTATGGCGGGCAACGGAGGGTCCCAAATGAATTTTCTGCAAGATCTATGTGGAACCAACTCACAGCAAATGACACCTATGACTCTTCCTCATCAAAATCATCCAAGCCGCGCAACCCTTGTTTTCGCTATGTTCACCGAGTCATGTCGAACACTTTGTTTGGCCGAGGAGATAGTGACGGTGTTGTCCGTCAGTCGGAACTGTTGTTTTTATGGAATATGCTATTGCACCCCGAAGTTCAGCTAGATGCGGGCTCTCATCTCATTTCTCACATGGTTAAAGTCGGGAAAGCTTCAGCTGGTAAAATTGTTATTGGCGGTTTAATCACCCCTATTGCTGTGGCTCTTGGGTATCAAACCTCTGGCCTCCCAATTGTTCATGGGAGCACTCGCTTGGATATGGAGGCCTGCTTGGCAATGAGAATGATAGTCAAGGAAGGCCAATGTTACTGTTTGGTGCTCCCTGATACAGAGGAAACCCATCCTTTACCTGACCCGGAACACACCACTGTCAGAAACTCGAGGAATTGGAATTTTCCAGGAGGCCCGCCACCTGAACCCCTTCAAGAGGAGGTACCTGAGGCGCCCCCTGCCCGTTCTTCACAGCACTTTCCCCATCAGCCACCTCCCGGCTCTTATGCTGCCCTTCACGAAGAAATGGCTGCTCAAAGGACCCAGCTAACTGGTCTGGACAACACGGTCCACAACATCCAGGACATGGTCTCTGCAATGTATAACTGGCACCTCCAGCAGTATCCTGGCCAGTTTCCTCCTCCCCCCCCACGGTGAGTCCCTCCTTTGCATCATCCCTATCTCCGTTTAGTTGTTTACATTGGGGACAATGTCAATTCCTAAGCTTGGGGTAGGGCGTTTTAATTTTTTGCATTTAGTTTTGCATGTTAGTCTTGCATTTCATTTTAGTGTTGCATTTTTGTGATAATTGTTGTTTGTTCGCATCATTTTATCCCCCAAATTGTTACGCTATCCTCTTGTGTTTTGGCATGTGTGCTATAATCGTTTTGAAATTTGAGATTGCAACGAATCGGAACCCAATTATTTTCTTTTGTGATGGGCTTAAAGGTTGCGTTCTTAATAAGTATAGGGATAGTCAATTGATAAGTTGTTGATTAGCATGTGGCGCTATGACTTGATGTTTTTCACTGAATTTAACTTCTAAATGTGAGACTTGAGCTTGTATTGGGGTTGTGCTTGTCGCGACCGGGATCGCGAAGGAAACAGCGATAAAAATAGATTCTTAAAAAAAGAGTGTAGAGTCGCCACCAATTTTATTTAATTCGGAAAAAATTGGAAAAACCTTAAAAAATGATCTTTGGAACCATATCGAGTCCGGGAGTCGCTTGCGCATAGGGAAGGATGAGGACTTAACCCCACAACACCCCTAGTGCACCCGTAAGAAAACGGTTACCCAAATTACTTGTGCAAATAGTTAATGAATCTTAACGTATTTATTTTACCCAAATTTTTTATAAGAAATAGGTTACAAATTAACGTTTACAAGAAAAAGGCAGGATTTAAAAACTAAATTGTTTCACGTTGTTTAAGCAATTTCTATTTTTAAACATTGATAAATCCTAAATAAGGTTGAACACGACACATAAGTCCATAGAGCAACCTCACACCTAAAAGATTGAACATAACACTCAAAGTCATAAAGCATCCCAAAATAATATTAGTTCAATTATTCGTTTAAAAAGGATTAATAGTAAGAAGATGAGCCTAATGAGGTTAAACATGACAGTCCATAGAGCAACCTCGAACCTAAAGGATTGGACATGGCACTCAAGTCCATAGGACAACCCAAGATAACACTAGTTGAATTAATTTAAAAAAAGAAGGGATTATTATTTATGATCTTTTTTACTTTTCTATGTATTTTTATTTCTAAACTTTTACGTCAGAAAATCCTAAGCAAGATTGAAAATGACACGTGAGTTCATAGAGCAACCTCGAACCTAAGGGATTGAGCATTACACTTTTCATATAGCAATCCCAAAATAACGCAGGTTCAGCTATTTTAATCTTAAAGAAAAAAATTTATTCGAATTTCAACATTCAAATCTACACTATATATCCTTGTGAAATTTAAATCAAATAATCAAGTCATTGTAATCACCTAATAAAAGAGCTGCTATATCATCACGTGTACAAGCATTTTCAAGTTGCCAACGTCACTACAAATACCATAGAATCTTTTCGTAACCATTAGTGGGGAATAAAAATACCACATCCAATCCTTAATCATGTTCTAGCAAATCATACGTGCACATGGAAAGATCATCGCAATCGAACTAAAAAAATGGCCTTAGTCACAATAATCAAACAGAACAACAGATTTAACGGGTTCACCATGTGCCTTCCTCACAAGTTTTTCATCACAAAAAAAAAAACTCATTCACACTTGTTTAAGGCATGAAGTTAAGAACAGAATATGACAATATCAATAAATACCAAAGAACACAAGACATTCGCACACAGATAGTAAACGCACAAGCTGAATACAACAAATTTTCAAGGGGAATAAACGATTTGTTCAAGTGGTCATTCCCTGTTACAATTGCCCATACGGATCTGTTTTGTTCCCTTTTTCAATTATGACCAGATCAATTCAGTTATTAAGAGAACATAATATAAGCCAAAATTGAAAACATATCAGGAAGGCAAGGAGGTAGCATACAAATAAACAATTGAAATGCTCAAAAACCATTCAAGCAACACGTACAAGCTTTTCATCAAACAGTTAGCATGCGAACCAAAGGACCTGTTCAGTCAATATTCTCATATTCAAAACACAACATGTAGCAGCAGAAATTATACAGAACAACTCAGATCCAACAGATGATAAAATCACACTACTATCTCATCATACCATCATCTGAAGCAATAATAAAATAAAAAAATACTATATACCCACGAATAAGAATCAGGAATTACAGAGATGCTTTCGATCCTTGCTTTCGATCCTTTAATCTCTTCTATGCCTATTGGTTCTTCTGTATTTCAACAATGGTTTATTGCTACGTAGGTAATCTTTCTTCTTCCTACGTTCTCGCTAGCGCTTGCACCCGAGGTCTCCTTCTGCTACGTTGGAATTGAGAGAGAACAGAGAACTTAGCACAGAGTAACGACGCGTGCTAAAACAGAATGGAATGACAGTGCAATCTCCCTTTCTCTCAGTGTTTGTATTGTAAACACGGAGGTTTGAGTATGAGAAACGAAGATCAGCGCCTCTGCCTTTTCACTCGATCCCCCTTCTGTTGCCTTTCACCCCCCTATTTATAGAACCCGAACCTTTATTTCCTGCAAAATCAAAATGAACGCAATCAGTTCTTAATTTGAAACGAAAAAGGAAAAGAACGATGCATACCTCGCGTGATTGAGCGCGGGTGGAAAAGGAAGGGAGAGATCGAGTGCGAGATTGGCGCTGGGGAGAGTTGCTGTGCGGCTAGGTTTGAGAAAGGAAGGAGGGGTGATGAGGAGAGATTGATGGAGGGGAAGAGAAAAAAATTTGGCTGAGGGAAGGGAGAGCAACGAGAGAATGGGGATTTAGGTAGGTGAAGAGGAAAAGGAAAGAATGGGGGAAAGAGAGAGAGGGCTGCGGCTAGGGTTTTTTTCTTGAGAGGGAGGAGAGACGGGTTATGGGAGATAAACGGGTTATGGAGGAGAGAGACGGGTTATGGAGATAGACGGGTTATGGAGGAGATAGACGGGTTATGGAGATAGACGGGTTATGGAGGAGATAGACGGGTTATGGAGATAGATAGACGGGTTATGGAGATAGACAGGTTATGGAGGAAATAGACGGGTTATGTTATGGGAGGAGATAGACGGGTTATGGAGGAGATAGACGGGTAGACGGGTTATGGAGGAGATAGACGGGTTATGGGAGACGGGTTATGAGAGACGGGTTATGGGAGGAGGAGGAGAGACGGGTTATGGGAGACGGGTTATGGGAGGAGGAGGAGAGACGGGTTATGGGAGACGGGTTATGGGCTGAAACTTGGTTTATTGGCCCAAAGACATTTTTTTCCTTCTTATTTATTTATATTTATATTTATATTTATATTTTTATTTTTATTTTTATTTTTATTTTTATTTTTATTTTTTTTTATTTTTTTTATTTTATTAGTATTATTTTTATTTTTATTTTTATTTTTATTTTTTGTTATTTTTTTATTTTTTTTATTTTATTTTATTTTATTTTATTTTATTTTTTTTTATTTTTTTATTTTTTTTTTTGAATTTTTATAAAAAAACACTTTTTTATGATCTTGACTCTTTTCCATTTTTTTTGGTACATTTAAGTAAAAAAAACAAAAAGGATCCGGTCAAAATGAGGTGTTCACAGTTGCCCCTCTTTACTTGTTGCTTTCTAGGAGACATGTGATCATAGTAAACAACGAGTAAAGAAAAAGAACACACATTTTGTCCGGGAATGCATGTGATTATACAAAGATATTTAATGCAAATGATGCAGGCATAATAACAAATGAAAGAAACAAAGTGCCATGGGCCTCTAATCCCAAAAAATTAAATGATCATGAGACTCTGAGCTCGCAAATTAAATGACCGTGGGCCTCTGACCCCAAAAATTAGTGACAATGAGCCTCTGAGCTCGAAATTTAGATAACAATGGGCCTCTGATCCCAAAAATTAGTGACAATGAGCCTCTGAGCTCGGAAAAATAAATGACCATGGGCCTCTGACCCCAAAAATTAGTGACAATGAGCCTCTGAGCTCGAAATTTAGATAACAATGGGCCTCTGATCCCAAAAATTAGTGACAATGAGCCTCTGAGCTCGGAAAAATAAATGATAGTGGGCCTCTGATCCTAAAGATATTAAATTGCGATGAGCCTCTGAGCTCAAAAATTAAATAACAATGGGCCTTTGATCCCAAAAAACCTAAAAGACAAAGAGCCTCTGAGCTCGAAAAAATAAATGACATTGGGCCTCTGATCCCAAAACAATGAGCCTCTGAGCTCGGAAAAATAAATGATAGTGGGCCTCTGATCCCAAAGATACTAAATTGCGATGAGCCTCTGAGCTCAAAAAATTAAATAACAATGGGCCTTTGATCCCGAAAAATAAAAGACAAAGAGCCTCTGAGCTCGAAAAGTAAATGACATTGGGCCTCTGATCCCAAAAAATAACAATGAGCCTCTGAGCTCGAAAATTAAATGGTAATGGGCCTTTGATCCCAAAAATTAAATGACAATGAGCCTTTGAGCTCAAAATTAAATGACAGTGGGCCTCTGTTCCCCAAAAATTAAATGACAATGAGCCTCTGAGCTCGGAATGATAGTGGGCCTCTGATCCCAAAGATACTAAATTGCGATGAGCCTCTGAGCTCAAAAAATTAAATAACAATGGGCCTTTGATCCCGAAAAAATAAAAGACAAAGAGCCTCTGAGCTCGAAAAGTAAATGACTTTGGGCCTCTGATCCCAAAACAATGAGCCTCTGAGCTTGAATATTAAATGGTAATGGGCCTCTGATCCCGAAAATTAAATTGCAATGAGCTTTTGAGCTCAAAATCAAACTTTCTCTTTATTTCTATTTTACCTTTTCTTTAGACAAACTGGAACCAAACGCTTCCCAGGAAAACTTCGACCAATCATACCCTTGTTCACAAACACTTTTGAGTTGAAGCACCATTTATTCCCTTTGATGACATGGTTTCTTTTGTAAGAGGCGCAGTCATGAAGAGATTTATTCTGGACTGTGACCTGTGGAGACTTTCCTTATTCTTTTAAGTCCCCCACTCGGCGTGCACTGTCATCTTACTTATTGACTTTGAAGTGCTGAATCTTTGTTGGTCCAAACCATTCATTAAAGTCACCATTAAAATTATCAAATCATACTATCAAACTCATATTTACTTTGATTGAGACATAATTTTAATGCATAAAACATGATTTGAGCACAAAGGGGTCATGAATAAACTTTTGCATTCACATGTAACTTTGGATTATACATAAGGGAATCAGAAAGAATAACATGGGGAGGGGAAGTGCAAGGGGAACACAAAGGATAAGAGCGAATAAGAGGAAAGGAATAAAATATGATAACCACATAAAAAATTTGTCCCAGTATCGGTTCCTTGATCCTCATTCAGATGATTCCCATCGGCCAATGACGTCGCAAGCCCTGGCCTTACTCTCAACTTCTCTTGATGTGCATTCCTCCTTTAACCCTCCAACAGTTTTCTTCGCAACCATGTACCCAATCACAAGCAAAATTGCCTCAGTGTGGTGGCCTTTGTGCTATTTTCTTCACTTGAACTGCCCTTGCAGGTTTTCAGCCCAAGATTTATTTTCTTTGCCCTAATTTTTGCTTAGGTTGCCCTTTACGGGTTTTCGACCTAACGAACATTTTTCTGCCCTAACTTTTGCCTAAGCCGCCCTTACGGGTTTTCGACCTAGCGAGCAAAATTTTTTTTTTTTTTTTTTTTTAAGCATAAAACTTTTTCACAGCATCAGAGTTTATGGGCCTTGGTAATTCTTGCCCGTCTTCATCTGTTAAGATCAATGCTCCGCCTGAGTATGCCTGCTTTACAATATATGGCCCTTCATAATTGGGCGCCCATTTTCCTCGAGCGTCTTCTTGATTGGGGAGTATCTTCTTTAGTACCAAATCGCCTGGTTGAAACTCCCTAGGACGAACTTTCTTATTAAAAGCTTTAGCCATTCTTCTTTGATATAATTGTCCGTGACAAAGGGCCACCAATCTTTTTTCTTCAATCATGTTCAATTGATCATACCGAGCCTTCATCCACTCGGATTCTTCCAAGTCTGCTTCCATCAACACTCTTAATGAATGGATTTCGACTTCTATGGGAGAGACAGCCTCCATTCCATACACCAATGAGAAGGGCGTTGCCCCGGTACTTGAACGTATATTGGTGCGATACGCATGCAAAGCATAGGGTAACATTTCATGCCAATCTTTATAGTTCACGACCATTTTAGCGACAATCTTCTTGATATTCTTGTTGGCCGCTTCTACCGCACCATTCATTTGGGGCCTGTAAGGAGCAGAATTATGGTGTTTGATTTTGAAGGTCTCGAGCAACTTCTGTACCTCTGCCCCATTAAGGTTGGAAGCATTGTCCGTAATGATCCTTTCAGGTATTCCGTACCGACAAATGACATCTCTTTTGAGGAACTTTGTGAACACCTTTTGAGAGATACTGGCATATGATGCCGCTTCTACCCACTTTGTGAAGTAATCTATTGCCACCAAGATGAAACGGTGCCCGTTTGAAGCCTTAGGATTGATCGGCCCGATTAAATCTATTCCCCACATAGAGAAGGGCCAAGGGGACACCAAATTGTGCAGTTGGAATGGAGGAACTTTGATTCGATCTGCATATATCTGGCATTTATGGCATCTCCGGACATACTCCAAGCAATCTGTTTCCATGGTTGACCAGTAGTAACCACTCCGTAAAATCTTGCGTGCCATCATATGACCGTTGGCATGCGTTCCACATATCCCTTCATGTACTTCTGTCATGACAGTTTGGGCTTCACGAGCATCAACACATCTTAAGAGGACCCCATCGTGGTTTCTTTTATATAGAACTTCTCCGTCCAGAAAAAAGGCCATGGATAACCTGCGAATAGTCTTCTTGGTCCCTTCATTTGCTTCAGCTGGGTATGCCCTACTCTGCATATACTGTTTGATGTCATGATACCAAGGTTTACCATCGGGCTCTTCCTCCACATGGGCACAATATGCCGGTTCACGCTGGACCTTCACTTGGATAGGCTGGACGGTGGTACAAATGTCCAGCTTAGTCATAGCAGCTAACGTGGCTAAAGCATCTGCGAATTGATTCTTGTCTCGAGTTAAATGCGAAAGGGTAATATCATCAAATTTCGCAATCAACTGAGTCAAGTACTTCTGATATGGGATCAACTTGGAATCTTTGGTTTGCTATTCGCCATTGACTTGATAAATAATTAGAGCTGCATCCCCAAAGACCTTCAATTGTTTTATTCCAAGCTCAATTGCTACTTGTAACCCACTCGCACATGCTTCGTATTCTGCAATGTTGTTGGTGCATTCAAATTCAAGCTTAATGGCCACTGGGTACTGCTTGCCATTCGGCGAAACCACTACTGCTCCTATACCTCTCCCGTGCATATTAACTGCTCCATCGAAATACATCTTCCACACGTTCTCATTTTCGGCTTCATATTCCTCTAATGACAATATCTCTCCATCTGGGAACTCGTACGTAACTGGTTGTCCACCCTCGAGAGGGTTTTCAGCTAAATGGTCAGCAATCGCACTACCCTTGATGGACTTTCGAGTCATGTATTTAATATCAAACTCTGATAATATCACTTGCCACTTTGAAACCCTTAAGGAGATGTGGGGACTTTCAAAGATATACTTCAAAGGGTCCATTCGAGAGATTAACCAGGTCGTGTGATACAACATGTACTGCCTGAGCCTCTTGGACGTCCATACCAATGCACAACAAGTCTTCTCAATTGCCATATATCGGACTTCGCAGTCATTAAACTTTTTGCTCAGATAATAAATCGCCTGTTCTTTCTTGCCAGATTCATCATATTGCCCTAGCATTGCCCCCATTGAGGTCGGTAATATAGTGAGATACAATATCAGTGGACGTCCTCGAATCGGTGGCAACAACACCGGAGGACTAAGCAGATATGCTTTTATCTTGTCGAAGGCTTCTTGGCACTCCTCATTCCAACTTCCAGGATTATTCTTCTTCAGGAGCTTGAAGATCGGCTCACACGTGCTAGTCAGGTTAGAAATAAACCGTGCAATGTAATTCAACCTTCCCAAAAAACCTCTTACCTCCTTCTCATTCTTGGGAGCGGGCATGTCCCTTATTGCCTGTACCTTGTCCGGGTCCACTTTTATTCCTTCTCTGCTAACAATAAAACCAAGCAACTTCCCAGTTGATGCCCCAAACACACACTTTGTAGGGTTGAGTCTCAACTTGTACTTCCTCAGTCTCTCGAATAGCCTCCGCAAAACTGCTACATGACTTTCTCCTTCCTTGGATTTGGCCACTATGTCATCCACGTACACCTCTATTTCTTTATGCATCATATCGTGGAACAATGCTACCATAGCACGTTGGTAGGTGGCCCCGGCATTCTTCAAACCAAAAGGCATTACTTTGTAACAAAAAGTTCCCCAAGGAGTGGTAAAAGTTGTCTTCTCCTTGTCATCGACGTCCATGAGGATCTGATTGTATCCAGAATACCCATCCATGAAAGAGAACCTGTGATTCCTTGCTGTACTGTCTACGAGGATATCGATATGAGGGAGCGGGAAATCATCTTTTGGACTGGCTTTATTCAGATCTCTGTAATCCACACACATCCTGACCTTCCCATCTTTCTTTGGTACCGGCACAATATTAGCTACCCACTCCGGGTGTCTTGACACTTCCAGAAAACCAGCTTCCAGTTGTTTAGTTACCTCTTCTTTGATCTTAAGCGACATTTCCGGATGCATCCTCCTCAATTTTTGTTTCTTGGCCACCATATCTGGGTACAATGGGATTTTATGTGATTCTATCTCTGGATCTAAACCTGGCATATCTCTGTAGGACCATGCAAACACATCCAAATACTCTTTGAATAGTGCGATCATTTCTGCATGCTCTGGGTTATCCACTACCTTCAACTCCTTCTTGTCTTCCTCTGTCCCCATATTAACCACTTCTATGACCTCATCATTCAAACTGAACCCTTTTTCAGAGTGTTCCATCAACTTGGAGAACTCCTCAATTGCTTCTTCTTCATCATCAGACCTGGGATCACCTTCGTTCACAGCCGCAAGGGAATCAATAAATGAGGCTTCAGGGTTCCTTTTATGAAGCAAACTTTCAGTGGGAGAGAGATTCCTGAAAGACAATTTTTGCAATAGGAACAATATAGACAAGAGTTTTATTTGTTGAAGAAGGTGCAAGCAATATAAAGCAATGAATAGTAAAAGAGCGGAACAACGAAAAAAAACATGCTGGAAAATCATGCTAACACATTTTATTCATGTCTCAATTAAAGTAAACACCAGTTCATTTCTTGTACAAAGAGATAATTACTTTATGGAAATAACATCAACAAATGGCTCAGACCGCCAATTGCTAAGAACTTCATTGTCACCAGAGAGATAGATAACATGGTTTCCTTCTTGCTCTTCTTCAAGTGCACTGATGGTGAAATGAGGGGAGGTCAACTTTTTTGGCTTGATCACTTCAGCTGGTGTTGGGAAAGTCTCCTTTAGATGGGGAACATACTTGTTTTCTCCCTCTCCTTCTTTTCTTCCTCTGAGAGTCGTGATCTTCATTTTTTCTGCCAGAGAAGGCTCATACCCTAGTCCATACTTTCCCTCTCTGGAAATGGTCTCGATCGGTTGTGGGATCCCTTGAAGCTTAGACCCCAAGCCTCTTCCCTTCTGGTATCCACTCCTCTCCATAATACGAAATACCACTTCATTCACATTCTTTATTGGTGGCTCTTTCCTCTGGATTTCTGACCTCAAAATTTCAAAGTTGTGCAAAGAGTTATCCTCAATTTGCTCTGTATTCTCTATATAAGGTACGGAAACGGGCTTTGTCAGCATGATTTCCTCTTCACCACGAATGGTAATTACCGCCCCATTGTGGATGTACTTCAAGCACTGATGCAATGTTGAGGGAACAACTCCAGCGCTATGAATCCAAGGCCTCCCTAGAAGCATAGTATATGTTGGTTGAATTTCCATGACTTGGAATAGGACAGGGAAACAACTAGGCCCTATTTCAAGTGGCAAAGTTATTTCCCCTAAAATCCCTCTTGTTGTTCCATCAAAGGCTCGCACAATCATCTCTTGTGGTGTTAAATCTGTTATACCCATGTTCAGTTGCTCTAGAGTAGACATTGGAATCACATTCAATGCCGAGCCGCCATCTATGAGTACCTTCGCAATCACAAAACCCCTGCACTTTAAAGTAATATGCAGGGCTTTGGGCCCACTACCCTGCCTTGGAACCACCTCATCTTCCGAAAAAGTAATCATGTTGACACGCTTCACCGGATCTACCATGTTTACCACATTTTCGGGAGTGACATCGGGCTTGACATAAGCTTCACCCAACACCCTCAACAAAGCCTTACGATGCAATTCTGAGGTTAGAATAAGTGATAAGAGAGAAATCCTGGCTAGAGTCTTCTTCAACTGTTCCACCACATCAAACTCGCTCTGCTTCATGATCTTCAGGAACTCTTCTTCCTCTTCCTCCACAGCTTCATTCTTCTTTTTATCCTTGGAACTCTTCTTTATTTCTTCTTCTTCAGGGCCATAACATCGCCCACTCCTCGTAATACCCCCGATCCTTATCACATTGGCAACTTGGGCCTTCGAAGCCTCTCCTGCAGCCGTCAGCTCAACTTTTGTTTCATAGTTCCATGGCACAGCATGAGTGTCGTCATACGAAAAAGGAATTGGCTTTTTTACCCTTAAGATCACTTTTTCTGGTGTCGGGGCCTTATTAAGGGATGGCACTCGGAGTATAACCTTTTCGACTATGTTGATTCCCTCAGACGTATCTCGCTTGGCTTGTATAACTCCCAGGGTTAGTAGTCCCTGAACTCGGACCTTAAAGTCCCAACAACTCTCAATGTCATGTCCTGCCTGCCCATGGTGATAAACACAATTTAAAATTCCATCATCCTTTTGTTCTTCTTCTTCTATTGGCACCCCCGGCGCGACGATGTCATACCCTGCTTTCTTTAGTCCATCAAACACCTCTTGCATAGGCGTTCGTAAGTGGAGGACCTTCTTGACTTGATGCCCCTCTACTTCCAAGCTATTCACCCTGTTTTCTACATTATGGCTTGGGATTGGATTGTTAACAATGCTAGGCCCCGATTCCTCTTCAAACCCCAATCTTCCACAAGCGATTAGTTTTCTCACTGCTGTCTTAAAGGCTTCGCAATCTTCAATGGAGTGCCCTGAGACATCCATGTGATATTTGCAGGTCAAGTTTGGATTGTACCAAGCAGGGAAAGGTGGTTGAAGGGGACGTACAGGGTTCCCAGCAATCAAATGACGGTCGAACAATTGTTGGAATAATTCTGCATTGGAAACGGATAGTCTAGGGAAAGGTGGCAGGTTTGGAGTGGTGGGGTGTCCTTGATTTGGTCGATTATAGGTTGGGCGATATGGTTGGAATGCAGGGGGATAACGTGCGTATGCAGGGCGAGTGGGGTTATATGGCTGAGGTGCGGGGACATTATTTATCTGGTTTTGTGGTTGAGTGGTGCTTGGCAAGGCTTGTTGAGGTGGGTAACGTGGTGCTTGAAGGTATGGGATGTGAAGGTTCGGGTTATATGGTGCTTGGTACGTTGGGTATGAGGGAACATGTCGAGGCCCAGCATTCTGTTGGTGTTGTACATAATTCGCCTCAGCTTCCTTCTTCTTTGGTTGGAATCCCTTCTTAGGTGCACTACTTTCTGCATCAACCGACAGTTTCCCAGCTCTAGCTAAAAATTCAATTCTTTCTCCTGCAGCTATTAAGTCGGAGAAATCCCTGTAAGCCGCTCCTGCCATTGCCCCTATAAAAGGGGCCCCGAGAGTTCCCAAAAAGTACGAGCACATTTCTGATAATGTCAACGGGGGCTGAACTTGTGCTGCTAAGCTTCTCCACCTTTGCGCATATACTTTAAAGGGTTCCTCATTTCTTTTCTGCATTGAGGTCAGTTGTTCACGGGTAGGAGCTGCATCCAAATTGAACTTATACTGGTCCATGAACAAGTCAGCCAATTCTGTCCATCGCGAAATCTTAGAGTGGTCTAGCTGAAGGTACCATTCTAACGCAATACCTGTCAAACTCTCATGAAAGAAGCTAATGAGGAACTTGTCTTCCTTTGACCAGATGGCCATTTTGGTGGCATAGCTGATAAGGTGAAACCGAGGATTCCCACTTCCATCATACTTTGAAAAATCAGGGATCTTAAAATCCTTAGGTATCACCACGTCCGAGGCAGGACAAAGTTCTTCTATTTTTAGAAGGCCATAGGTACTTGATCCTTTTATCGCTTTTATCTGTTCTTCCATCTTTTCCATCCACTCATCTTTCACCTTATCCTTCTCTACCTGAGCTCCTATGAACGGTCCAGGGATGGATATATGGGGTTGCTCCCATGTGGGTCCTGCATAGCCAGGAGCTTCATGATAGGCATTCTCAAAAGGGCGGTATCCTTCTCCGATGGGAAGTACTATTGGTGCTGTGTGTTGCTGTTGTTCATGGGCACGCATTCCCTGAGTAAGACCTGTGTTGATGCTTGAGAACATAGGTGCTGATACTGTGGAAAGGGCTGGCTGTACACTCACATAGGGATCATCTTCATTTGCACCTCTATTTGCGCCAAGCCTATTGAGAGATTCTCTCATATCTTGCAATATCGCCTCCAGCCTTGCTTGGGTTTCAGTCATCTCAGCTACTCTTCCCCTTACTTCATCTAACTCTAAGCTCAAATTTCTTCCCACTTCGGCGTTATTATCAGCCATTCTAGTCCGAGATCTGGTGTTGTGAACTCGGGTTTGATTGGTGTCGTCTTTCCTGGGTCGCGCAATGGTTCTTGAATTTTCTGATTTTAACCTAATACAAATACATTAAAAAAAAAAAATTTAATTAGTGAAATCAAAGTTACGTCTATCTCATTTATACTATTAATTCTTTTTGTCAAGGAAAGACCGTCTCTGTAGCAAGAAATTGCCATCCCATGCGCAACTCTAGGGGTACGTCCCCCTTAGATTGTGCATGGTTGATGACATATCCATGAGGGCGTGCATCCCTCAATGAATCGCATCACTCACTAGCAATGCAACCATGCAGGCAAACTTATAACGCAAAGAGGAAAGTAAAGGAGAATTCATCGTGAAAGATAACTTTTATTTGATTGAAGAGCAATACAACGTCCGATATTTGACAAAAATTACATCAGAAGTTTCGAGGTTCTCTTTTTGAATCCACTAGCAAGACTTCTACAATACTTTATGAAGCTGGCTACTTTTGGAGGTATTAGAGTTTCAGTGCTCATGTGAACCTGAATGGACGCCTCCTCGAGGCGATCCATGAATTGAGAAGCATGGTATTGCAAGCTTCCTGACAAGTATTCATATCTTCTCTTCCAAGCATTTCTATCAGTCTTCAGTTGCTCTGCCACTACATGCCAGTCTCTTAACCATTCTTCTTGCTGATGGATCTCATCCTCATATTGCTTATTCTCTCTTTCAAGCTTTCGTATCTTCATCCACAGTTGGTCTTCATTCTCTTGTGCCTTTGCCAATGATTCGCGATACGTTGCAGCTGCATTCCAACCTTGATCAGAGTAACGCTCAGTATGGGCAAATGCCTCTTGCAAGGATCCTATTCTTTCCTCCAATATTTTTATCGTTTGGACATGTACCCCGACGCTTGCCTCCAACTTTTGTTTTTCTTTGAGAGTTTTTGTCAGTACTCTTTCTTGATCTTCTACCCTTGCTCGCAACCCTCGGACTTCTGACCCTTTCACATTCTCTTTCCTCGCCCTCTTTGCTGGACCGGCGGCTTCATATGCATCTGCACACTCATCTTTCAACCATTCTACCTTCATGTTTAACTTGTGGACTTCATGTTGAAGTGTGGCAATGGTGATTCGAGCCGTTTGATTCACCTCCTCTAGCACCCCCATCTGAGCCATCAAAATCTCAGTCTTCTCTAGCAACTGTGCTTCAGTCTGAGGAATCTCATCATGGTGTGGGATCGGCTCAGGATCGGTAATGTTATCTCTCCTCACTTTCCTCCACGCGAGGTAGTTTTTAGTGTAAGCAATGATTTGCCTCCCCAACTCATTTGATCCCACTATACGGATATTACTCCAAGCCAATCTAATCGCTATTGATGTATTCTTGACAACTTCGCAATCTTGGAATAAGAAAGAGATCCCACCCATCACTCCTTCAGGAGGTTCACGTTGAGTCCACTTCAGTTGTCGAATCACAAGTGCTGGAGAATATGAAACACAACCTCTTGGCCCCATCAAGGGGACATTCGAGAAATTCCCACAGCTAAAAATAACAGTATCTCCTTTATACCATGGACACATCCAATTAAAGGATTCCGAATCAATCTCATCAAACTCTCGCTTCCATTCATAGGATTTATTTGGCTTCACTGGTATGCGGTGGAATCTCTTCAAAGGGTCATCCGTCTCGCTAATGTGCTTGCGAGCATACATATGAGTCACAATCCAAACATACATCAATTGTGTGCAACACCGCAATTTACCTTGCTGACTTTCGTGGCAAACTTGCAGTGAGAGGAACGTTTCTGCCAAAATAGCAGGGACAGGATTCACAGCATACTCTTCAACTTTGTAGAAGACATCCATAGCTGCATAATCCACCATGTCCGGTATAAAAGGAAACAACACCAACCCATAAACGGTCAAAGCTAACACTCGATTGAAAACAACCCAATTTTGTTGTTGAGCCAATTCCCTGAGATAAACCTCGAGGAATCTCCTCTTCAAGCCTTTGACTACTCCTTTTTCCATTTTGTCTGATGGCTTCGGTTGAACTCCTAATAATTCTGCCACTTTCCCATCACTGACATGTTGGCCATAGTAGAGGTAAACACGAAGCTCCTTCGGAAGGGGTATCCTTATCATGTAAGCATATTCTTCTATAGTTGGTGTCGTATCCAAATTTGGCAACTCAAAACATCTTAGGGTAGGATTCCAATACTGGGCCAAAGCGCTCAAGCCCGCAACATCTATAGGAATATACAACAAGTCCAAAATTCTCCCATATTTGCTTGCAAACGCTGAATGTGTCTCTCTCGGCATCAACTGACTGATTTCTATTAAGGTCTTCACATCATTTACCTTCACATCAATCCTAATGTTCCTCCTTGAGCTGATTGCATTGCTAGAGTGAGATCTTTCCATTACTTGCTACGTGGATTGTAACGGGATCTTTCCTTCACAAAAGAACTCACCTGTTAAAAAAATAAATAATAAAAAAATAGAAAAATGAGAAACTAAGCACAAAAATGTGATGCAAAAAGGAGTCCGTATAGGGTTGTAAACCCAAAGGACATGGGACGTCTAATGCATTGTCCCTCTTGTGACCCATTTCAATGGATCATTTGGGCCCAAGGCGATGGGAACCCATTTACCTTTTTATCTTCTATTTTTTTCATTTTTTTTTTTAGAAGAATGAAATAAAACACATAATCACGAAAAAGAAAGAAGAGAGAAAATGCACGCCTCCAATTGTCCTAAGAGGGAGGTCCTATAGTCAAGGGTACCTATGACGACTCTTAAATTAGGCAGCCACTAGGTTAACCTATGAGTGCAATGGTGGTTCTAGACTTCTAAAGGTCATGGCTCCCAGATTGTCCCAATCACGAAAGACCGGGACCCAGCTCATGATCCTAGCCACAAGTAGGGATAAACCCTCCGGGATGACTAATCCATGATACTAGTAACAATCTGAGTGGTGAATCAACAAATATCAGAGGGGCACGAGGCCTTCCAATGACAGTGTTGAGGCACCGCCTACTCCTAAGGCTTCCACAAGCTCGGGTATAGAGCTGAAAATGTGTGACACGAGTGAATTGTGATGTGTGTGCTGGAGGCATACAAAAGTGTAAAATCCTAAAACTAAAAAAAAAAAAAACTTGCAAAACAAAGTCACACATATATATACAAAAAATCAAATGTCATCTACCCTAGAGTTCAAAAATATATTCTAAGAAAAAAAACAAACATATATAAAAACACAAATGACTTTTTTTTCATTTTTTTTTTTTGCTCTTTTTCAAAAAAAAAAAATTTGATTTTCATAAAGGATAGAGAAACAAAACAAAACAAAAAAAGAAAAAAAAGGAAGGGTAAAATAAATAAGTTAAAATTTATTAAAGATTTGCACAATTAATTTTAATGGGCTTGACTCTCTAAAAAACGTCCCCAGTGGAGTCGCCATCTGTCGCGACCGGGATCGCGAAGGAAACAGCGATAAAAATAGATTCTTAAAAAAAGAGTGTAGAGTCGCCACCAATTTTATTTAATTCGGAAAAAATTGGAAAAACCTTAAAAAATAATCTTTGGAACCATATCGAGTCCGGGAGTCGCTTGCGCATAGGGAAGGATGAGGACTTAACCCCACAACACCCCTAGTGCACCCGTAAGAAAACGGTTACCCAAATTACTTGTGCAAATAGTTAATGAATCTTAACGTATTTATTTTACCCAAATTTTTTATAAGAAATAGGTTACAAATTAACGTTTACAAGAAAAAGGCAGGATTTAAAAACTAAATTGTTTCACGTTGTTTAAGCAATTTCTATTTTTAAACATTGATAAATCCTAAATAAGGTTGAACACGACACATAAGTCCATAGAGCAACCTCACACCTAAAAGATTGAACATAACACTCAAAGTCATAGAGCATCCCAAAATAATATTAGTTCAATTATTCGTTTAAAAAGGATTAATAGTAAGAAGATGAGCCTAATGAGGTTAAACATGACAGTCCATAGAGCAACCTCGAACCTAAAGGATTGGACATGGCACTCAAGTCCATAGGACAACCCAAGATAACACTAGTTGAATTAATTTAAAAAAAGAAGGGATTATTATTTATGATCTTTTTTACTTTTCTATGTATTTTTATTTCTAAACTTTTAGGTCAGAAAATCCTAAGCAAGATTGAAAATGACACATGAGTTCATAGAGCAACCTCGAACCTAAGGGATTGAGCATTACACTTTTCATATAGCAATCCCAAAATAACGCAGGTTCAGCTATTTTAATCTTAAAGAAAAAAATTTATTCGAATTTCAACTTTCAAATCTACACTATATATCCTTGTGAAATTTAAATCAAATAATCAAGTCATTGTAATCACCTAATAAAAGAGCTGCTATATCATCACGTGTACAAGCATTTTCAAGTTGCCAACGTCACTACAAATACCATAGAATCTTTTCGTAACCATTAGTGGGGAATAAAAATACCACATCCAATCCTTAATCATGTTCTAGCAAATCATACGTGCACATGGAAAGATCATCGCGATCGAACTAAAAAAATGGCCTTAGTCACAATAATCAAACAGAACAACAGATTTAACGGGTTCACCATGTGCCTTCCTCACAAGTTTTTCATCACAAAAAAAACACTCATTCACACTTGTTTAAGGCATGAAGTTAAGAACAGAATATGACAATATCAATAAATACCAAAGAACACAAGACATTCGCACACAGATAGTAAACGCACAAGCTGAATACAACAAATTTTCAAGGGGAATAAACGATTTGCTCAAGTGGTCATTCCCTGTTACAATTGCCCATACGGATCTGTTTTGTTCCCTTTTTCAATTATGACCAGATCAATTCAGTTATTAAGAGAACATAATATAAGCCAAAATTGAAAACATATCAGGAAGGCAAGGAGGTAGCATACAAATAAACAATTGAAATGCTCAAAAACCATTCAAGCAACACGTACAAGCTTTTCATCAAACAGTTAGCATGCGAACCAAAGGACCTGTTCAGTCAATATTCTCATATTCAAAACACAACATGTAGCAGCAGAAATTATACAGAACAACTCAGATCCAACAGATGATAAAATCACACTACTATCTCATCATACCATCATCTGAAGCAATAATAAAATAAAAAAATACTATATACCCACGAATAAGAATCAGGAATTACAGAGATGCTTTCGATCCTTGCTTTCGATCCTTTAATCTCTTCTATGCCTATTGGTTCTTCTGTATTTCAACAATGGTTTATTGCTACGTAGGTAATCTTTCTTCTTCCTGCGTTCTCGCTAGCGCTTGCACCCGAGGTCTCCTTCTGCTACGTTGGAATTGAGAGAGAACAAAGAACTTAGCACAGAGTAACGACGCGTGCTAAAACAGAATGGAATGACAGTGCAATCTCCCTTTCTCTCAGTGTTTGTATTGTCAACACGGAGGTTTGAGTATGAGAAACGAAGATCAGCGCCTCTGCCTTTTCACTCGGTCCCCCTTCTGTTGCCTTTCACCCCCCTATTTATAGAACCCGAACCTTTATTTCCTGCAAAATCAAAATGAACGCAATCAGTTCTTAATTTGAAACGAAAAAGGAAAAGAACGATGCATACCTCGCGTGATTGAGCGCGGGTGGAAAAGGAAAGGAGAGATCGAGTGCGAGATTGGCGCTGGGGAGAGTTGCTGTGCGGCTAGGTTTGAGAAAGGAAGGAGGGGTGATGAGGAGAGATTGATGGAGGGGAAGAGAAAAAAAATTGGCTGAGGGAAGGGAGAGCAACGAGAGAATGGGGATTTAGGTAGGTGAAGAGGAAAAGGAAAGAATGGGGGAAAGAGAGAGAGGGCTGCGGCTAGGGTTTTTTTCTTGAGAGGGAGGAGAGACGGGTTATGGGAGATAAACGGGTTATGGAGGAGAGAGACGGGTTATGGAGATAGACGGGTTATGGAGGAGATAGACGGGTTATGGAGATAGACGGGTTATGGAGGAGATAGACGGGTTATGTTATGGGAGGAGATAGACGGGTTATGGAGGAGATAGACGGGTAGACGGGTTATGGAGGAGATAGACGGGTTATGGGAGACGGGTTATGAGAGACGGGTTATGGGAGGAGGAGGAGAGACGGGTTATGGGAGACGGGTTATGGGAGGAGGAGGAGAGACGGGTTATGGGAGGAGGAGGAGAGACGGGTTATGGGAGACGGGTTATGGGAGGAGGAGGAGAGACGGGTTATGGGCTGAAACTTGGTTTATTGGCCCAAAGACATTTTTTTCCTTCTTATTTATTTATTTATTTATATTTATATTTATATTTTTATTTTTATTTTTTTTTATTTTATTATTATTATTTTTATTTTTATTTTTATTTTTTTATTTTTTTTATTTTTTTGAATTTCTATAAAAAAAACTTTTTTATGATCTTGACTCTTTTCCATTTTTTTTGGTACATTTAAGTAAAAAAAACAAAAAGGATCCGGTCAAAATGAGGTGTTCACAGTGCTTCATCATGTTTTTATGCCCCTTCTCCTTGTATTAGTGTGTCCATCCTGATTGTGCTCTCTAGAACTTGACTTGAAACCGTTTCAAAACTTGAATTTTTTGTCAACTCACTTGAATATGATTAAGGCAATTTAGGCATGTTTCAAGCCTCTGATTGTTGAATGAAAACTTCCTCTAGTTGTCCCTTTTGAGCCTGAAATGAAATTAATTTTCTTGGTACCCTTGTGCTTGCTAAATGTTACAGTCCCTTTTAAAGCGGGTCTAAGGGAGCAATTAGTTGTGAATCTTGTGTGTATTAGGCGATGCTTGAAATTTGGACCTCTTCTTCTAGTTAAACTCTTTCCCAGTAATTACTGCAAAAAAATCTCAAATGGGGAGAAAACAAAAAAAAAACAAAAAAAAAATATACAATAAAGTGAAATAACAGAAGAGGAGAAAAATAAAAAAAAGTGGTGTTGAAAGCAGAAGGAAAAAATGAATTGCTCCGCTTATGCTGCTTAAAAAGGGCTGTTTTACTTGTCCATTATTCTAGCCCTTGAATTTTCCTTTTTCTTGTTTTATCCCACCTTGCATATATAACCCCTTGGCCACGTTACAACCTTGTGAAGACCTTTTGATTCTTGTGTGTTTTCATTAATTATTTGCTGAGATTTGGTTAATAGTCAAGCCTATGGTAGAGCACTTTCATGGATGGATTTGAGCGATTTGTCATAACCTTCAAACACTTTGAGAGTGGTAAGGAGAGTGCCCCTATCAGTGAGAGACATGATTTCAGAGAGCCTGATTCTCTAATTGGACTTGATTTTGGTTATCCCTATTGTCTTATTTAGCCTTTAGCCTATTGCTTGAAGTTGTCTTTATCTCGGGGTCCGCCGTATAAGTGCATCTCTTGTTTCTATGCTTTTCTGTGGCCACTGGAATTGCTTGGGGACAAGCAAGATTCTAAGCTTGGGGTAATTTGATGCGTTCATTATGGCATATAGTTTTTTGTTAGTTTTGCATTGCATGGTAGTCATTTTAGTGGTTTTTACCCATAGTTCTCATGCATTTTTTTTATTAGTATAGATAATGCACTTGATTTGAGTCGATTGTGCAGAAAGGAAGGTTTTTGGCCTAGGAAAGCAGAGCTAATACACGTAGACGGACGTTACAACCAATTCGGTGGCCAAAGCACTAAAAGATGGCAAGTTTTAGGAGCAACACGGCCTGACCGTGCCCTAGGCCACGGCCGTGCCTTGGTGGACATGAAGGAATTTAAATTGCACAAACAGTGAATTCCACGGCCAGGCCGTGTTAAAAGCCACGCCCGTGTCGGGCTGCGCTGATTTTTATCTTTGTACTTTAAGAGCAGCACGGCCAGGCCGTGCCTGGATCCACGGCCGTGCTGCGGTTCGCTTCTGACTTGAAATTTCGCGTTTTTGACTTAATTTGGGGAGTTTGTCAACCCTATTTGGTCTAAAAACTATAAATAGGCTTAGAAAACATTGGCGTAGGGTTGGATTTTTGGGAATGGAATGATCAACTCAAAGAGCAGATGGCCAAGATGATGGAAATGTTGCAAGCAATGCAAAAAGACAAGAATACAGATGAGAATCCTTCAGCCTCAAACGAAGAACAGCCGGCTATTCCTCTTCAGGGCTTCAATCAGCAAGGGATCCTGGTGCCTCTCACCATGTATCCAAATAATCAAGCTCACTCTGCATTTGACCCGAACAATCCCCCATATGGTTTTCCCCGAGGGTATGCTCCACAAATCGCTAATATTTTGCAAGACAATAACTCAAATCAAAACCCTCATGTCAATGCTGGCGAAGTACCTTAAGCAAAAACCACCAACCTTCCTCATGGTACCACTCCAATAATGCTACCTGTCGCTAATTTGAACGCTCCACCGCTATACACTGTCCACATAGGTACTCAGGGAACCCAGGCAGTACAGAACTTTGTTTCTCCCGATGGGCTACAGTCCTTTCCTCAAAGAACATACGAGGAGATTCCTGTGAACCATTCCGTTGAGAATGCTCAGTCCAAAGAGAAGTTAGAAGTTCTGGAGGAAAGGCTTCGAGTTATTGAGGGGGCGAACAGTTATGGTCTTCGGGATGCCTCAGAGCTTTGTCTTATGCCAAACGTCATAATCCCACCAAAATTCAAAGTGTTTGATTTTGACAAATACGAGGGGACAACCTGTCCAAAGAACCATTTTACCATATATGTTACAAAGATGGCATCGCAAGCTCATGATAAAAAGTTATTAATACACTTCTTTCAGGACAGTTTGACTAGGGCAGCTTCAAGTTGGTACACGCATCTAGAAAGGGCTCGTATTCGATCTTTCAAGGATCTAGCCGATGCATTCCTGAAGCAGTATAAGTACAACATTGACATGGCTCCTGATAGAATGCAGTTACAAAATATGCTGAAGAAAGACACAGAAACTTTCAAAGAATAAGCACAGAGATTGAGAGAATTGGCTGCTCAAGTAGATCCTCCTTTGGCAGAAAAGGAAATTGTTGCTATGTTTATTGACACACTCCAATCACCATTCTATGATAGAATGATTGGAAGTGTATCCTCAAACTTTTCTAATATGGCCACCATTGGAGAAAGGATTGAGAGCGGGATGAGAAGTGGTAAGATTATTGAAAGTTCAACAGGAACGACTGGAATAAAGAAGGCCCATTTTTCAAAAAGAAGGAAGGAGAATCGCATGCTATGAACTTAGAACAAAAGAAGCCTGATCAATGGGTATCAAACCAAATGTTTGTCAACCCTCGACCATCTTTCCAAGCTACCTACATCCCATATAACCTATCACTCCCCTATCACCAACCAAACCATCCATACATCGCTGTCACTTCACAAATCCCAAATTTCCAACCCTATCAGCCATCATACTCTACCCACCATGCAACCATAGACAGCTCAATCACGAAACCCAAACCCAAATACAAGCCAGAAAAGGCTATCTTATGACCCAGAAAAGAAGCCCATGCAGATTGACCCAATACCTATGACTTATACTGACCTACTACCCCAGCTTTTAAAGAGTTCCATGCTAGAACCTATCCAGGAAAGACAAATGGACCCCCATACCCAAAATGGTTTGACCCAAAAGCCAAATGTGATTATCATTCGAGAGCAGCTGGTCATTCCACGGAGAATTGTAGGACTTTGAAAGCTAAAGTGCAAGAGTTGGTCAATGTAGGGTGGTTGAGTTTCCAAACAAATGCTCCTAATGTAGGCCATAATCCATTACCAAATCATGGAAGTTCTGGAGTTAATGCTATAGAAGGCATTGAGGAGCATGCTCTCATCACCCAAATTGTCAATGTCAAGACTCCTATGAAGGCTATTTTCAGGGAAGTATGCAAATTTGGGCTAATATCGATCTCGATTAAGGAAAACGAAGTTGTTGAGGGGGGAACAAGGTGTGACTTCCATGGGAAAAATGGACACTCAATTGAAGATTGCGTAGAGTTCAGGAAGATAGTGCAACAGATGATGAATGAGAAAATAATCTTGATTGGATACCAATGTCGTGACGATGGTGTGCACATGGCCGAATCTGCAGTTCCCTCTATGCCAAGGCCAATGATTCCGTTGATCATCCAAGTGGGCCCTCAACCAACTACTGGACGAGCGGTCCCTCTGATGCAGATACTAATAAATCCTTTGGTCATCCCGGTAGGCCCTCAACCTAATGTTGGGCAAGCAGTTCGTAAACCGATGGTGATATATTATGATGAAAAGGTACATTCGCCAGTTTAAAGTAGGCCAACACCACTCGTCGTCCAAGTTCTAGGCCCTTTTCCTTACAAAGACACTAAAGCAGTACCATGGAAATATGATGTGCAAGTTCAGCCAAAGCCCTCTAATGAGACCACAATAGTCACCAATATTGTGGGAGTTGGTGGAATGACACGAAGTGGCCGTGTCTATATTCCAGAAAAGCTACGAAAGGATCAAATAGAGAAAGATGAAAAGAGTGACAAGGGCAAAGGAAGAATAGAAGAAGTTCATATTGAAAATATTAAAGGAAGTGACTATAAGAAAGAAGTGTCTGATGAAGAGGTTTGCGAATTCTTGAATTTCATTAAGCAGAATGAATACCGGGTAGTGGACAAGTTGAATCGGACTCCAGCTAGAATATCTCTGTTGTCTCTGTTACTAAACTCTGAGCCACACAGGAAGGTGTTAATGAAGGTGTTGAACCAGGCTCATGTTGCTCATGATATCACACTTGATAAATTTGATGGCATTATGGATAACATTATTGCTGATAATTATGTCACTTTCACTGATGATGAAATACTCGCTGAAGGGTTGGGGCACAACAAGTCACTACATATTTCGATGAAATGTCGAAATCACATTATGGCCAGAGTGCTTATTGATAATAGGTCTTCTCTAAATGTGTTGCCAAAATCAACACTATCTAAGCTGCCTTTTGATGGGACCCACATGAAGCCAAGTGTAATGATAGTAAGAGCTTTTGACGGCACGAGAAGAGAGGTCATTGGTAAAATTGAGCTGCCCATTCAGATTGGTCTGTTTACTTCCGATTCTTTTCCAAGTAATGGACATCTCACCAATTTACAGTTGCCTTCTTGGGAGGCCATGGATTCATTCTTCTGGGGCTGTACCCTCTACTCTGCACCAAAAGGTGAAGTTCATTGTTGATATTAAGTTGGTCATTGTCTCTGGAGAAGAAGATATGCTGGTGAGCAAACTGGCCACTACCCTTTACATCGAAGCAGCAGAAGAAGCTCTTGAGACTGCCTTCCAATCACTTGAGATTTCTAATGTCACCTATGTAAAAGAGGGGACGATGCTTTTGAAACCTCGACCATCAAGTGCTTCCAATATGATGGTGAAGGTTATGCTCGAAAGAGGATACCAACTTGGAAAAGGTTTGGGGAAGAATAACCAGGGTATGGCCCACATCATGGTACTCGTCGAAAATAAGGACCGATATGGGTTGGGATACAAACCTACCAGAGCAGACAAAGTGTGGGTGATAGAAGAAAGAAAGAAAAAGAAGTTAGCCTGGTCACAAAATCATGAATATGAGGCTGAAAGGATTCCCATTTGTGACATACGGCGGAGCTTTCGCAGTGTCGGGTTCGTGTTCCTAGACCAAGTGACAGCCATCGAAGATGATTATCCTAATCACAATCTTGATCTAGTGTATCCATGCTCTCCTAACACAAAGCTCAACAATTGGGAGATCAACGAGTTTCCTAGGGCCATAGGATTTTTATCAAAGTAATTTTTGTTATGCTTTTCCCTTTAGCTCTGCCCAAGGCTTTAGGAAATCTTTGATAATGGGCGTACTTTGTTTCTATTTCAATATTAATCATCAATAAAATGCATTCAGTTCCCATTTGTCTCTCTATCTCTTTGTCTCCATTTTTTTACTTTGGCTTTTATTCATTCATTCATTTTCCCCTTATAATAACCAAATGTAGATCTGAAAGTGACTATCTTGAAAATGACTGTGCTAGTAGCCCGTCATATGATTTTAATTATCCTGTTCATCATGCTGATGAGGACAGTGATGAGAACGGGGAAAGTCCCCCCGAACTAATGAGATTGGTAGAACAAGAAGCCAGGGAAGTCAGGCCCCATAAGGAGCCAACAAAAGTAATTAACCTGGGAACTAAATATGATCAAAAGGAAGTCAAGATTGAGCTTTCCATGGATGAAAATGAGCGAAGTAGGCTGATCAAGCTGTTAATCGATTACAAAGATGTTTTTGCTCGGTCATATCAAGACATGTTGGCATTGGACCCTAGCATAGTAGAGCATAAACTGCCTTTAAAGCCCGAATGTCCGCCAGTAAAACAGAAGTTACGCAGAATGAAAGCAGACATGTCCTTAAATATCAAAGAAGAAGTCAAGAAACAATTGGACGCAGGTTTCCTAACAGTGGCAAAATATCCTCAATGGGTTGCCAACATAGTCCCAGTTCCAAAGAAGGGTGGAAAGGTCCGAATGTGCGTTGACTATCGAGATTTGAATAGAGCTAGCCCAAAAGATGACTTCTCTCTACCTCATATTGATATTTTGGTTGATAACACTGCTCGGTATGCACTGTTCTCTTTCATGGACAGGTATTCGGGATATAATCAGATCAGAATGGCTCCTGGAGATATGGAGAAGACTACCTTCCTCACTTTGTGGGGAACCTTCTGCTACAAAGCCATGCCTTTTGGTCTAAAGAATGCAGGGGCAACATACGAGTTATGGTGACTTTATTTCACGATATGATGCATAGAAATAGAAGTTTATGTGGATGATATGATTGCAAAGTCCAAATCTGAAAAAGACCATGTTGACAACCTGCAGAAGCTTTTTGAATGGCTGAGAAAGTTTAAGCTCAGATTGAACCCTGCCAAATGCACTTTCGGGGTGAAATCGGGCAAGCTTTTGGGGTTCGTAGTTAGCCAGAAAGGAATAAAGGTTGATCCTGAAAAAGTTTGAGCCATCATCGACAAGCCAGCACCTCAAACAGAGAAAGAAGTTCGCGGGTTTTTAGGGCGATTGAACTACATTGCTAGGTTCATTTCCCAATTAACCGTGACTTGTGAGCCAATCTTTAAGTTGCTGTGCAAGAATCAGAGAATAAAATGGAATGAAGATTGTCAGAAGGCATTTGAAAGGATCAAACAGTACTTACAAGAACCTCCAGTCTTGGTACCCCCAGTACCTGACCTCTCATTCTATATTTGACTGTCTTAAACAAATCTATGGGTTGCGTGCTGGGGCAACACGATGAATTGGGCAAGAAAGAGCATGCCATCTACTAGTTGAGTAAGAAGTTCACTAGTTGTGAAGCCAATTACTCGTTGCTGGAACGTACATGTTGTGCCTTGGTATGGGCTACCCGTCGTTTGAGGCAGTATATGCTGAGTTACACTACCTGGTTGATGTCAAAAATGGATCAAATCAAGTACATCTTTGATAAACCTACTTTGATTGGAAGGATAGCTCGCTGACAAGTCATGTTATCAGAGTACGATATTCTCTATGTCACTCAGAAAGCAATAAAAGTCAGTGCCCTTGCAGACTATCTGGCCAATCAACCCATTGAAGACTACGGGTCAATGCAATGTGACTTCTCGGATGAGGATATAATGGTTTTGTTTGAACAAGAGCAGACATCAGAGAAAGAAGAGTGGATCTTGTTGTTTGATGGAGCTTCTAACGCACTGAGGCATGGGATTGAAGCCATTTTGATTTCCCCAGAAAATAATTTTATCCCAATCACTGCAAGGCTCTGTTTTGATTGTACAAATAATGTGGCAGAATACGAGGCTTGTGACTTAGGGATCCGAGCAACAATAGAATCGAAGGCAAAGATGCTAGAAGTATATTGGGACTCTCCTTTGGTCATACACCAGTTAAGAGGAGAATAGGAGACTCAGAATGCTAAATTAATCCCGCACTATGATTACATCAAGGGTTTGGTTGAACAGTTAGACAAAGTCACTTTTCAACATATTCCTCGAGAAGATAATCAGTTAGCCGATGCGCTATCTACCTTGTCCTCAATGTTCGAAGTAGGCGATGAGAAGAATTTGCCACTGATCAAAATGGAAAGTCGTGACCATCCTGCATATTGTCAAGTGGTGGAAGAAGAACTTGATGGGAAGCCATGGTACCATGATATCAAGCGCTTTTTGGAAAGTCGAGAATATCCCTCAGAGGCCTCAGAAAATGACAAAAGAACTTTAAGAAGACTCGCAATGGGTTTCTTTCTGGACGGGGATGTTCTCTACAAAAGAAATCATGGTATGGTACTTCTAAGATGTGTTGATGCAAAAGAGGCTAATCAAATTGTCAAAGATGTACATGAAGGATTGCAATGGCCAGAAAAATCTTGAGGACTGGTTATTACTGGTTGACAATGGAGGGGGATTGCTTCAACTATGCAAGGAAGTGTCATAAATGCCAAACGTACGCTGATCAGATTCATGCACCTCCAACACCTTTGAATGCCATGTCAGCACCTTGGTCGTTTTCAATGTGGGGAATGGATGTCATAGGACCGATTGAGCCAAAGGCTTCAAACAGGCATCGTTTCATTCTTGTTGCAATTGATTATTTCACCAAGTGGGTCGAAGCTGATTCATATGCTAGTGTAACCAGAAATGTTGTGATTAGATTTGTCAAGAGAGAACTGATTTGTCGCTACGGATTGCCAAAGGAAATCATCACTGATAATGCATCCAATCTGAACAACAAGATGATGAAAGAGATGTGTGAAAGTTTCAAAATAAAGCATCATAATTCTTCTCCATATCGCCCAAAGATGAATGGGGCAGTTGAAGCAGCCAATAAAAATATCAAGAAGATTGTTCAAAAGATGGTGTGGCATATAAAGACTGGCACGAGATGTTACCTTTTGCCTCGCACGGTTATCGTACTTCCATTCGCACTTCAAAAGGGGCAACTCTGTATTTCCTGGTTTATGGGATGGAAGCAGTACTCCCTATTGAGGTAGAGATCCCTTCTTTAAGGGTGCTTATGGAGGCATAATTAGATGAAGCTGAATGGGGCCAAACTCGACTCGACCAATTGAATCTCATTGAAGGGAAAAGATTAGCTGCGCTATGTCACAACCAACTTTATTAGAAGAGGTTGATGAAAGCTTATGAGAAAAAGGTGCGCCCCAAGCAATTCCGAGAAGGAGATTTAGTGCTCAAAAAGATTCTATCAATCCAAAAGGATCATCAAGTGAAATGGACTCCGAATTATGAAGGACCTTATGTAGTAAGAAAGGCTTTCTCTGGAGGAGCTCTACTTCTCACAAGGATAGATGGTGAAGATTTGCCACTGCCTGTAAACTCTGATGCAGTCAAAAAATATTATGCCTGAGTGTACTTCTCAAAAAAAAAATATTAATAAATAAGAAAAAGGAAAATGACTCGTTAGATTGAAAACTTGAGAAGGTGGTATAGGAAAAAGATAGAGCAACCTGGTAGACTGAAAACCTGAAAAGACAGTCTAGGCAAAAGCAAAGGTTGTGATAAAGGAAGTATCATCAAGCCAGTAAATTGGGGCAATAAATGGTCTGGATACGCACAAACCGGGGCAGTAAATGGCCTAAAATATGAAGACTGAGGCAAATCACTTTCTCAGAAGCTGATTAATGGGTATTCAAGATTAAGTGCGAGATGCTAGCATTAGTCATTATAGAGAGTGTCACTTGAAGAGATGCGATTCCATAGTACCACTTTCTTTGTGAATATTGCAAGGTTAAATCCCATTATGATATTCACCTTTTATACCTTTTTACTTTCAATATAATGCCAATGTCTTCCTCTTCTATTGTTTACTCTTTTACCCTACATGCTTTCATTCACCAACTGTGTGCATTCAAAAGGATAAGTATATATTGAAATGTGAAACATGTACATTGCTGTTTATAAGCATTCAAAATTTCTTTGGATTTTTTCAAAGGGTCATAGGAAACACCTTGATCTCCTGACAAAGGGGCAATGTTAAAAAAGAAAAAGAAAAAGGAAAGCAAGTGAGCACCTCATCCATTGGGATAATCATTATGAAGGGAACATGTTTCCCAAAGGTAGCAAAAACATAAGTTGAACCAGCAAAGGATAAATCCGATCAACGAGCTTTGTTCTAGTTCGTCCATATCTAGTTGTGATCAAAGTCTTTAAGGGGACCAAGGACCAAGGGAAGGTTGGAATAAAAAATAAAAATAAAAAGAGAAGAACAAAACGATCATCATATTGACAGAAGATATTTCTTGCATCATGCACCATCTCATGATTTCATGCATTGATAAGGTTAATACCATTACTTTTGATGGCTTTAGCAGGCACAAGGCCTCATAAGCTTTATTTGGTTTTTCAAGCTCCGACAAATAGTGTCTCTGGAAGCTTCTCTTCTTTTCGAGCTCCAGTAGATAGTGTCTCCGGAAGCTTATTTCCTCTTAAGCTCCGGTAGATAGTGTCTCCGAAAGCTTATTCTCTTTTCAAGCTACGATAGATAATGTCTTCGTGAGCTTCTCCCCTTTAAAGCTTCGGCGGATAGTGTCCCCGGAAGCTTCTTCTCTTTTCAAACTATGACAGATAGTGTCTTTCTGAGCTTCTTTCCTTTAAAGTTATGGCAGATAATGTCTCCATAAGCTTCTTTTCTTTCAAACTCTGGCAGATAGTGTCTCCGTAAGTTTCTTTTCAAGCTACGATAGACAGTGTCTTCATGAGCTTCTCCCCTTTAAAGCTCCGGCAAATAGTGTCTCCGGAAGCTTATTTCCTTTATAGCTACGACAGATAGTGTCTCCGTAAGCTTCTTTCCTTTCAAACTTCGGCAGATAGTGTCTCCATAAGTTTCTTTTCAAGCTACGACAGATATTGTCTCCGTAAGCTTTCCTTTTAAGCTCCGGCAGATAGTTCCTCCGAAAGATTATTTCCTTTAAAGCTACGACAAATAGTGTCTCCGGAAGCTTCTTTCCGTTAAAGCTACGGTAGATAGTGTCTCCGTGAGTTTCTTTTATCTTCCCTTTCAAGCTTCAGCAGATAATGTCTCCGTAAGCTTTGACCTTCCATCACCTGGTCTAAAAATTTCTCTTCCAGACAAAATCGTAGTTCATGTCTTTACTCGTGTCTTATAATGATAAAAAGTTAACTACGGTTACACCTATTACCTAATAAGAAACGTGTAAAGAGGGGCAGTTGTGAACACCCAATTTTGTCTGGGTCAATTTTCTTTTTAAAATAAATACTAAAAAAATAATAAAAATACAATTTGATTTTAAGCCCAGTTAGGCCCGTCTCTTCTTTAAAAACGAAAAATATAAATATAAAAATAAAAAATAAAAAAAATGAAGTTTAAGATAGAAACAATAAACAGTTGGGTGTTGAAGATAATAAAAAGAGATCAAGGGTGATCAAGTTTCAATTATGCTTTACATAGTTATCATAATCTTAATGGGATAAGGATCTTTTTTTGAATAGCTCTTCAGATGAGGAAAATTTAGAAAATCTGTTACTTATTACTTCTATAAATTGGGAACACTTTTACTGATGAAGGGGCCGAAAAAAATTGTCCATCAGCACTCTCCTTCTTTCTTCACGTTGCTAGTTTAGGGAAAAAAATCTTTTCTCTTCTTCCACTGTTGTCTTCACTCTCACATGCCATCTTTCCCATTTTCTTCCAAAACATCATCCATCTTCCTCTTCCATAATGCCATCTCCATTCACCATTAAGCTTATAAACCATTTTCTTCTAATCTACTCTGACCATCTCCACCACTACAGAGCCGCCTATCACTGCATCATCACCACCCTTCTGCCACTACTAGCCGTGCAAGTTCCCTACCGAGTCTTCTTTGCTGCACACACAAGGCCGCCGCCGTGAACTGTGCAGAGCCTTTTTTCTTTCCGTTAGTGGTCTTCAGGCTTAAAGAAGGCTTTCTTTTTTTGTTTTTATTATTATTTTACTATTTTGTTTATTTACTATTTTTTGTTTTCGTCTATTATAGCGTGGGTTTGGGCATAGTCCAGTGAAAACTGAATAAAAAAAATTATAATAATAAAATAAAATAAGATCTTTTAAAAAGAAAAAACTCTTTTCATAAAAAAATTAAAAAATATCTTTTTCATAAGAAATAAAAAATCTAACCAACAAAACATTTTTCTACAAGAACTACGTGGCTTTGAGTTTGCCATCGCACCAGGTAATACGTAGGAGCGAAATTAGTTATTTCGTCAAGTCAAAATTAATTTTTCTTATTTTTTGTGTATTCTTTTTTTTTTTGGGTAAATAAATATTTTCAAAGTTATTAAAATTTGCACAATTAACTTCAGGTACCGTTCTTAGAATGGGCGAGGTAGGGTGCTAATTCTTTCCCTACTCGTAATCGATTCCCGAGCTTGATCTCAAATTTTTAAAGACCAGTGTCCTTAAGTTTATGGGTTTTCCAATTTTTTCCAATAAAAATTGGTGGCGACTTCCCTCTTTCTTTTTTATTCGCAGCGCCCGGACGGGACAGTCGCGACAGTTCACAAGTCAAAATTAGGTTTTCTGATCAGTAAAATCTTACTGTCAGTGAAAACACAGACCGAGTTCCGTCTGAATTTTCAACTCAAAATTTAACCACAACTCTCTACAATAATGTAGAGTATAAATATGATCTTGGTTTATTCAAAGTCATTCTAAACCTCGGATAAAAATATAAACTCATTTATATAATTTACCGATCTTAAAAGCAATGAAAAATCGGGGTGTTACATTATCCACTCTTGGATCATTTAGTGGGTTGAGATCTCTATGTAGTTAATCAAATCAATGGTGGATAGCCCCTTTACTTTCTCACTTTAGAGCTTTACTCACTTTAGAGGAGCCAAATCCCTTAAAAAAGGATGCACTTTAAAATTTCTTATGCTAAAATTTAGTGGATGTTTATTAAAGAGACAATCAACATGTGAATTAAATGTAACATGAGAAGTCCCCAAACGCAATGACATCCCTCAAAACATAACCAAGTTTAAACTCCTACAAACAATAAATTTGATAACTGAAATTATGAATCATCATTCTGTATACATAAAAGGATATATCATTGTGCATGGCTAGATAAATAACATTCATAACATCATATTCATACACATACAAATGATCACAAGGAAAGAAAGCAATGAACAACACTAGTAAAGTAGATTCAAGAAAATTACAAAGACTTACAGTAAAACTAGAAAGCGATCATTACAAATGGGTAAAGTTGGGTATATAAGTCGCGTTCTGCGGACTAGTAAAGTAAATTGTTGCCATTAGGCATGGCAAAAAAACCCGAACCCACGGGTACCCGTCCGAACCCGCCCCGATTTTGACGAGGAAAACCCGCTTTGACTGGGTTTCGGTTCGGGGAAAACCCGGTTCCCAAAGTTGGGGTCGGGGGCGGGGATGGGGATGCTAATACCTTCCCCGAACCCATACCCGAACCGGCCCCGTTCTTTTGAAATTACAAAACTACCCTTACTTATAAAATAATAGATAGGGTTTTAGCCACTTCATTTCCCCTGTTTCCACAATCCCATTTGGCCACTTCATCTCAATCTAGCGTCGTTCTTCAGTCCGCTGTTCTACCTCCAGTGCCCATGCCCAAGCTTCGTTCTCCCCGCCTCCAGCTGCCAACGCCATTCTACTCCACCTCGTGCGGCCAGCGTCATTCTCCTCCACCTCCAGTGGCCAGTGCCTAAGCTTCGTTCTCCTCCATCCAACAGCTCCATTGCTCCCTTCTTCTTCCCCTTTCTCATCTCTTCCTTCTTTTGCTCCCAGATTTTACTTTTTTTCCCTCCATTATCCCTTCTTTCTTTCCGTTTCTATAGTTGTTATTTGTAGTTTAGTTTTATGTTCTTTCTATTGAAACCAGAAAAAATGGGTTTGATTGTTTGAAACCATTTTGTGCGAATAAAAAAAACGCAGTCTTTTTGTGATTTATGTGCGAATCTGAAACCATGTTTATCAAAATTATTATCACAACCAACAAATTTTCATGTACAAGGTCGATTCGAGGGATTTGTTTTTGGGGTTCTTGGACCCATTCCTATACAAGCCCTTATGACAGCCTATATACATGCTCCTCATCTGATGTACAGATTTTAATCTTTTGATTCTTTCAGCTTTTATAATCAACTTAATCTTTGATAATATATGATATGATTCTTGCGGTTGAGACTGTAGTTAAATAGTAGCCACATTTCCATCTGAATGAGGATATAAAATAAATTATAATAGACTCCACCTGAAATTTCTGAAATTTACACCGTTACTTGTTACTTTTAGTTACGTGGAAACTTTTCTTATTTTTGTGATTTCACTTTAGCAAAATGCTTTAAGAACTAAGATCTGGGAATTGGGGCGGGGAATTGGTTTTTTTGCCAATTGCAACTCTTGGGGATGGGGACGCGGGTGAGGCAGGGAAACCCGACCCCCATCGGGGGCGGGGGATGGATACTGATTTTTCATCCCCGACGGGGATCGGGGGTGGGGTCGAGGATGTGTTAGGGAGTCGGGGGAGGGGACAGGGAAGGCAAAAACCGCCCTCGCTCCGCCCCGTTGCCATGCCTAGTTGCCGTGTAGGTTAGGACCATGCAAAATGCTACTTCATTTAAATGTGGGTCTATACAAATTGGCCCATGTAACTCGTAGGTCTAGCTAACTTTGGTTTGTGAATTTATGGACCAAAGCGTGAACACTATTAAAAACAATAAAGAGAAAAGTAGATCTACACACCCTAAACTTTATGTCTTTTGCAAATAGGCCCCTTTCAACTATTTTTCAACTCAATTTGTCCTTAAAATCCTACCATTAGTAAAAATCAATCCTTTTGTTAACTCCAAGTTATATTACTTACGGTGAATAAATCTAGTCGTTCATTTCCGTTAAATCTAAACCGTTGACTGCATTTGTTTTATTTTTTATTTTTTAAAAAAGAAAAAAACAAGTATAGCCTCCAACACAACCGTTGAACTCACTTGTGCTGATAAACAATCAAGAAACGTTGTTGTTATCGTTGAACGAAACGGTTTATGGGACCAAGAGGAAGAGTCAGATAAAGACATATCTAGAGCACTATGAAGGTGCTAAAGTGCAACACTTAGCTATGATTACCCTTGATGTATTCAGAACCCTTCAAGAGATGAGGCAGAGGAGTGGGGTGGGTGAGTTTGAGTTCATGCCTTCTTCGACCCCTACCTATTTATGCCAACTTGAAGAATTGTGCTAGGGATACTTTGACAGATGAGCAAATTAAGGATTGTGAGGTGTAACATCGTAAATCCCCCTCATAGACCTTATAATTCCTGAATAAATTCATTATTTAAATTCTAAGGGATTAATACTTAGGTAATATAAGGTAGAAAAATTCTTCCTATGCCAATAAGTTAGGCAAAAAGAAACCAAAAAAAGAACCATAGCATTTTAATGTTCATAATTAGGAGACTTTTCTCTTAGGTTAAAGTTAATATTGACTTCACAAGATTAAATAATTTTTTTAGAGAGAATTATTAAAATAATTAGGACATGAAATTACTGCATCAAAAACTAATTAAATTGAGGATTTTGAACACAGTTTATTTTTAAAATGGTGTGTTTCTCTTGGATTTTAATGCTTGAATTAAAGTATTAAGGGACTAGAAAGAAAAAAATGAATTTAAAATACATAGGGTTGATAAGTGGAGGGATTTATAAGAAAAAATAAAAGATTTGAGGCCCATTAAGAAAAACTCTCTTAACCCACCTATTAAAACACAACTTTTCACATTAACCACTTCTAATCACTTCACTTAACAATTAAAAATATGAAAATTTAGAAGCTAGAGTGAGGAGGAGCAACATGAGAAAGAGAGAAGGAGGTGAGTTTCTTTCTTGAAGGCCTTGTATGGTAAATCTTTTCTCATTATTTCATCCCTTTCCCTTAATAACATCTCTTCATCTCCTCTTGAGCTTTAGGGTGATACCAATTTGTAAGGAAAAAGGGAAGTTTTGGACCTTAATCATCCCTCTAATTCTATGGTCAAGGCAAGGAAAGGAGGTAGAAGGAGTCTTCTTGCTTTTCTCTTGGGGCCCATAGTTGTTTGTGTGAGTATTTGTGTTGAAAGCATGATTTTATTCTAGTTTCTTCTTCTATGTGAGAGTCTAGGCTGTGCTTGAGCAAAATGGGATTGCATGTTGGACTTTTGGTTTGATACTTAATTTTACATTATAAGTATGTGTGAGTTTGGTGGAAAAATAATAATTTGGATGAGTTATGCTTGATGTTCTTTTCTTGTTTGTTTGGTTATAGGTTTTCTTGGTTGTATGGAGGAATGATTTTTATCTTGCATATGGGTAGCTTGATGTGTTGTTTATGTTGAAATTAGTGGATTGATGTGGAACTTGTTGGATTTAGCATTTAGGATAATGGATACTTGTTTGGTCTTGTATGAGTTTGGATATGAATGAATGAATGGCTTTCCCTTTTAAAAAAATTCTTAGTTGGTCGTGAGCTTCATAGTTGTTGGAATGGTTGATTTTAATCTTTACATATCTAGTGGCTTGATTAATTAATTCCATGATATTGATTCTTAGTTTGAAATTGTTGATGAGAGAATAAAGAATAGGATTTAAATTAGGAACACTACAAGAAAAATGGCTATTACTAACGGCAAAAAACCGTTGGAATTGACAAAAAGTTATCAGTAAAATCATTTTTCCAACGGGCAACCAACGACCTCGGAGTGGTCGAAAAATATCTCATGGGTAAGAGCTTCCGGCGGTGTTGGCCAAAAACCATTACCGACGGCTTAAGCCGTCCGTAATGTGAATAAATTATTGACGGATATGACTGTTGGTAAGATGGTCATGTTATCGACAGATAAGGCCTTCAGTAAGTGATGACATTTATCGAAGGCTTTATCCGTCGTTAATTTATTCACATTATCGACATTCATTTTCAACGGAGATCGTCGGTAATCTCACATATCTAAAATCCAAATTAAAACAAAAATATCAATATCATTATCGGAAACTCAAACAAAATAACAAAATTATTGAGTATTGCCGAGATAGAAACCAAAAACTAAGCTATGAGTACCAAAAAGTTACTGCATAAGATAAATATAAGAACTTCTCAAATTCTCAAATTAAATATACAAAGAAATTCTTAGAGCATGCTTGACATGTTTCATAGGATCAATCCAAGGGGAAAAAACCAAAACAAAACCAAGGGGCTGACTATGTGGTCTACAGCAACCATGAAAAAAGATGATGGCAAAAGGAAGGGGAAATGAACAATAAAAGTGTGACCCAGATGGATGTTCCATGGGTAACCCAGAGAATTTAGGATTTGGGGCACTCTTGAGGACCAAGGGAGGTACTTGGATTCGTGGGGTGATCAGGTATATCAGTTGGACAACAAACCTCCATACCGAGATTTTAGGGCTTTTGCACGGACTTAAGCTTGCTTAGAGGGAAGGGGTGAGTTGAGTCGTGTGCCTTTGTGACTCCATGGAAACGTTGGAGCTAGTGGCTAAGACACCACCTCGATTCCATCACTTTGAAGCTCTGCTATGGGAGATTTCGGGGCTGATGCACAAAGACTGGGTGGTGATACTGTGACATAGCTACATAGAGGGAAATCAGTGCGCTGATGCACTTGCGAATATGGGAGCGAGGATGGAATTCACTTAATTAACAATTACTTGATCGGCCACCATCCGGCGTCGATTTCCTCCTCCTCGAGGATGCTTCTGGAAGCCCATTTATGAGATAGTCACTTCTTTTAATATTATCCTTTTATTTTTCACTTCACTTATGTACCTAAACAAACAAATAATACACATATATCTCGTGATTTGTCATGTAAATTTCGGACAAAACTTTTAAACTATATACCAACATAGATAAATTTTACTTTTAAAAATTAATAGCTTGATTATGATTTATTTTTTTACTAAAAGAGTTTGGTTATGTTGATAATTATTTAAGAAGTAAAATTCTTTTAATATATGATTAAATAATAATATATGTAAAAAATCAGGATTTAATCCTAATAACAACGAAGTAAGGCATGTGATCTTAATTGCAAGTTTGCAACATACATTCCATGAAAAAATTGCGCTTGGGTTCCCACGAATTGGGGTTTGGACAGAAAGCAATTTGGATGGAGCAAATACAATTTGTTAAAGACAGTTTTAGTTTCCTGGTTACTTAAGGTCTAAGGATCATGTCTAGCCACGGCTTCTAGAGCGTTCTAGCCCTTACCACACTAAGAAACGGTAACAATAACTGAAGGTCCTGCAGGTTCCAAGTCTCCTACCATTTTAACCTCAGATTCACCGAGTGGCACCTTCTGGTCATTATGGGATCCACGTCTCCGGCTTTTACCATGTGTGGACAAGTTTGAACCCACGTGAGCCAATGACCTTTAGGACCTCTATACGCATGACGTGGAACCAAAATATCCACCACAATGCTTACCTCTTATTTCTATATAAACAACCCTTCTTCAATGATTCACTTACCATCGAAGGTATAGTTATACTGATATTTGCATAGTTATCCTGAGAAAGACATTGTGCTTAGGTACCAATAGAAGCGCCCTTCTAGCTAGTTCTTGTGTCTGGCCTTCTAACAGAGTGTGTATTTAGGAACTGTGCTTCTAATATCAATTTTTCTATGGCTGCCTCATCTTATGCAATGCAATGTATGCTGGCAAGCCCTATGACCAGCATTTCCAGCAGGTCCAGGGTGAACCACTTTGGCATTCCTGCTATGTACATGCCAAGCCTGAGAAGGCATGCTAGCCTGAGAGTTCGGTCCATGGCCCAGGTAATTAATGGTTCACGAAACAATTTTCTGATCATATACTATATATATATATATATATATATTTCATGTTGAAATATCATTTGGTCTGTTTCTTCGGGTATTTAGGAATAACTATATATAACCATATGAATTATTGGGTTTATACTAGCAGGAAGAGCAGAAAGAGCAGCCAATTGAGTCCAAAACTCCAATTACACCACCAATATCCCCTCCACAGCCCCAGCCACAGCCACAGCCAGCCTCTACTCGTTCACCAAGGGTGAGCCTTCTGATAATTATATATAGTACCTTATAACTTAGTTGTCCTAATTTGATTTTTGAGCCTATGAAGGCCATAAATATGATATTACTTCAAGTGCCATAATCATTTAAATGTGTAGTTAGTAATCACAGATATAACTGTATGAGAAGATTAGTTATGCAAGTCTTAATTTTGATCAATAATACAAGACCCCTCTATTGGCAGATGAGCACGAAGTTTTCAGATGTGTTGGCATTCAGCGGGCCTGCACCTGAGAGAATCAATGGAAGGTTGGCCATGATTGGGTTTGTAGCTGCAATAGCAGTGGAGCTAGCCAATGGTCAGGATGTGTTTACACAGATATCCAACGGTGGAATCCCATGGTTCTTGGGGACTAGTGTGGTCCTGTCTCTTGCTTCCTTGATTCCATTATTCCAAGGGGTCAGCGTAGAGTCTAAATCCCAAGGGTTCATGTCCTCGGATGCTGAGCTATGGAATGGGAGATTTGCTATGTTGGGTTTGATTGCTCTGGCTTTTACAGAGTATCTCAAGGGGGGTACCCTGGTTTGATTGAGTTTCAAAGGCACACGAAAATTGTCTTAAAGGATCTGTGGCTTGAAGCCAATCTGTTAAACTTTAATGCTTAATTTCTGAGAATTATAGCATCTAATTTCTGTTAAAATTAATGATCAAAAGCAATTTTGTTGATATTGACTTGGGGCTTAAGGAAAGTGCTCAAAATTTTCTCTTTGGATTATCGCAACGGCAGACGAATTTATAGGAATCAGGTAAGCAACTGAGAAATCAATCAAAGCTAGAAAAAGAAGAACAAATATTTTATTATTTGACTGAAAATGAACAAGATATCTCTTATAAGTTTCCTTTTCACGAATGGCCACTTTTTTAACAATGCTAAATTTTCACAAAACTTAACAAATAAGAATGAATGCTTCATCTATCCTCTATCCTCTATTTATCTATCCAAACCCTTTCTTACTATCAACTGTCTTGGCCCTTCTAACCAACAGTTGACTCAGCTAATCCTAACTATTTACCTTGTGTCCTAACACAAAGACTTAACATGACGAGGCTTGGTTTGTTCGTAAGCACTTTCCTGCAGGAGATATCATGTGTTTCAGTACAGGTTGGCCAGGATTCGTTTCTGTTAGATGTGTGTTTTTGTTTTCTTATCTTCTGCTGAGAAAAAGCGGAAAATTTAACGCTGACAAACATGGTAAAAGTAGCAACTTTACATAATGTCGACTGTTATTTTTCAATAATGGATTATAATCTCGTTTGGAATAAGTTTATTTTAGATTATTTGATCATAAAAGTCATTTTAATCTCGCATCTAAATGATATAAAATTAATTTTTTTTTTACAGATTGACGTAAAATTTGTTTTTTCTTGGACAGAAACGTAAAATTTGTCGACATAGTAACAAATTGTCATTTCCATCGGGTCATAAATAAAATAAATTAAAATACAGACATGGATATTTTTCCTTCTTACAAAAAAATTGGGTTGCTACATTTGAAAGACATATCACAAGTGCGAATTTGAATTTAAAGTAGTATTTATATTTTATAGATATCCTACAAAGACTATCGAAACAATTTGAATCTAAAACGCCCTTGAAAAATATGAAAAGTTAATTGAATCTTATAGATAAATTATGAACACAATGTTTATCATAATTGGAACGAGACCGGATCAGTCCAAGTAAAGGTGAGGCTTATAGTTGGATGAGATTTTAGAATAAATAAATCATGAGAGAGATCCTTGTATGTGCAAATTTTGTTACGTCTCAAAATGGAGTGGAGTCTATAAAATTAATGGATTATGTTAGGGCTGAGTGGGGTGAGTTAAGGGCCTAAAGTAAGATTTTATTTTTATAAGCAAATGATATATTAGAAAAAGTACAATAGATACTCTAATCCGTCTAAAGTAAAGGCTTATCTAGTCTTACCTTTAGACCCTGGGACTAGAGGTGTTAAATTAATTATTTAAAACTTTCATTCCATCCCAAAAAGAAAAAGAAAAAGGGAGGAAATAAATGTAATTAAAGTAAATTATATCCTACCAATAAGATTCAACACAGTTATTAAATAGTTGAGTTTTTTAAGTATGTTATCAGAGATTCGATTTCTGTCGTATGTATAAAAAAAATTTTGTTGGGAAATGTTATATCCAATTTCGTGATTTTCTCATCTCGAAAGGATTAATCTTCGGCCGTCGATCAAAATGCATCCTTGATTCACCCAAAAAAAAAAAAAAAAGGATAAATTATCCCTTTTTTTTTTTTATTTGATTGTGAAGCAGTTCAGAAAATTTCAGCAGTGAATGTGGTATGTAAAGGTAGCTCATACATGGATTATGGACATTATTTAACCATAAATTACTCAAGCATAATAGATAATAAAATCTATCATCCTGATAGTTATAATCTCAATGTTCCGTCATTGTTCAATTGCAAAAAATGATAAATGATAACAATTTACCTTGATGTAAAACTACACGGTAGAATTTATAAGTTCTGCGGGATATGAGGTAAGCTGATCGACCCCAAAAAAGGTATCTATAAAAGCTATGATGTGACGCGAATATTAGCATCACAACTTATTGATTACATGGATATCTCCTTTTCAACTACCGGAATGGACCTCTACACTCAAATTTATGATGTATGAACCCAAAAGAATGAGAACAATACACATTTAGCAGCTTCATCTTTTTTTCTTTTTTTCTTTTTTCGGCACCAATCTTAGCAACTTTAAATATTCATTAAAGGAGCTAACGTCTTTGGCAGCCACGTTTTAATTACTCCAGCTATGGATCAAGCTGATACTCAAGCTTGTCAGAATCACGATTTTGGAGTGCGCATCCCACCAACCCATTTTCAAATCTCTGCAACTCATTACAAATCAATGACCAAAACAAGTGGCGAAATCAATCCTCGCCGTATCCAATACAAAAGAAACTACTCGGTGCACGAAATTGATATTGATCTAACCCGCTGCTAATAGTAAAGGTACAATAATTGGAAGGTGGGAACCACACCTTCTCTCCTTTAATTGCTTGTTTTATTCGTCAAAGATAATGGGGGTGGTTCAATTTTGTCAAATACGGAAAATCTATTATGCTGTAATTCAAATAAGTGATTAGTTAGTTAGGAAAGTTAGTTAGTTAGTTACAAGTGATTTATAACTATGAGTGTATAAATAGAGGTGAGTGCAAAGAAATAAAAAGAGTGAAGTATTATTCAGTAATAAATTTTCTCTGATACCCGTCTATGCACTGTTCATCCGTCTATACTTAGTAATCGTTACCCGTCTGCATATTGTTCAACCCGTCTGTACCCGTCTGTGCACTTATTCACTCGTCTATATGTTGAGCTTGTGCTCTGTGTTCTGTGTACTGTTCACCCGTCTGTGCTGGGTGTGTGTGTGTTCTAACAATTGGTATCCAAAGCTTATTCTTTCTTGGACCTAAACACGAGTGAAGTGAGGTAAAACACGAGTGAAGTGAGGATATGGGCTCTAATGGCAATTTTCCTATGCAAATGCCAATGCTTGATGGCAAAAATTGGGATCGGTGGAATGTGCAGATGCGAGCATTATTTGGATTCCAAGATGTGCTGGAAATCATCAAGAATGGCTACCTAGAAGTGAATGAGGGTGCCACCGATGCTCAGAGGGCTGTGTACAAGGAGAACAAGAAGAAAGATTGCAAGGCAATCTTTACTCTGCATCAGTGTGTCGATTTGGCTAATTTTGACAAGATTTCTGGGGCTGCAACAGCAAAGCAGGCCTGGGATATCTTGGAAAAATGTTACACGGGTGGTGAAAAGATCAAGAAAGCAAGACTTCAAGTCTTGGAGAGGCAATATGAGCTATTGCAGATGGAGGATCAAGAGAAGGTGGCTGATTTCATTGCAAGAATCAGAAACATCACCAATATGATGGCAGGGTACGGGGAAATATTATCTGATCAGAAGATAATTGATAAGATATTGTGCACCTTGCATCCTCGATTTGATTACATAGTGTGTGCAATTGAGGAGTCTAAAGACATTGCAATCCTGAGTCTTGAGGAGTTGCAAGGGACTCTGGAGGTTCGGGAGATGAGGATGAATGAGAGAGGGGCGATTGAGAAAACCTCTGATCAAGCACTGCAAGCTCAAACCGACAAGAGAGGGTTTGATCACAAGAAGAAATGGAGGAAAGGGGAAATTTGTGAAGAGTTCTTGGAAGGGTGATGACAGGTCTGAATCCTCAAGTAAAAGGGGAGGAGGATCTGCCAAAACCAAAGGAGGATTCAAGAATTTTGATAAACGAAAGGTGCAGTGTTTCAATTGTGAAAAGTTTGGTCACTTTGCAGATGAATGTTGGCATGGCAAAGGCAAATCGAAGAAAGCAACTAATGAGGAAGCCTGTGCTGCTCAAGAAGAGGATTCTGATGTTGATCCAGTTCTACTAATGGTGACCACAAGTGAGGAATCCTTTCAATCTGAGCTTTGGTATCTTGATACGGGTTGCTCAAACCATATGACCAGTCTCAAGGAATGGTTGGCTGATCTAGACACAACAAGAAAGAGCAAGGTTCAATTTGCAGATGACAGAACCTTGAATGCTGAAGGTATTGGCAACATCGTGATCAAAAGGAAAAATGGGAAATCAGTCTTGATTTCAGATGTTCTGTATGTACCAGGTATGAGAAGCAATCTTTTGAGTATTGGCCAACTGATTGAGAAGGGTTTTACTGTGGTGATGAAGGATGATCAAATGGAGATGTTTAACTCCACTCAACGGTTGATCTTAAAGGCTCCTCTCTCGAAAAATAGGACCTTTCAGATCAATATGCAAGCTGCTGAGATTCAATGTTTGAAAGCAGCTGCACAAGTTGAGGACTGTTGGCTTTGGCACTCAAGGTTTGGACATCTGAATTTTCGAAGTTTAAATGATCTCTCTTCCAAACAAATGGTTGCTGGCCTTCCCATGATTGCTGTACCAGAGAAGATATGTGAAGTGTGTATGGCAGGAAAGCAACCCCGAAATTCTTTCAAGTCACATTTGCCAATAAGAGCAACAAGCGTGTTAGCAGTTGTGCATTCTGACATTTGTGGACCATTTGAGGTACCTTCACTGGGAGGTAATCGGTATTTCATTTCATTTGTTGATGAATTTAGTAGAATGATGTGGTTATACCTGATTAATACAAAGAATGCAGCACTTGAAATCTTTAAAAACTGCAAGAAGCTAGTTGAGAAACAAAGTGAGAAGTCCATCAAGATTTTGAGAACTGATGGAGGAGGGGAGTATACCTCAAGTAATTTTGAGCATTTTTGTGTAGAGAATGGCATTCAACATGAGATTACAGCCCCTTATACCCCTCAACACAATGGTTTGGCAGAAAGAAGGAATAGAACAATGCTTGATATGGCAAGAAGTATGCTGAAAGGGAAAGCTTTACCACATCCCTTTTGGGGTGAAGCTGTCTCTACAGCAGTGTATATACTGAATAAATGCCCCACAAAGAGATTAAAGGAAGCAGTGTCAGAGGAGATATGGACTGGGAGGAAACCGTCTGTGAGCCATTTGAAGACATTGGGAGCACTATGCTTCAAACATGTCCCTGATCAGAAAAGAAGGAAATTGGAGGACAAGAGTGAGTCCATGATTTTGGTGGGGTATCATCCGACTGGTGCATACAGGCTATATGATCCTATTAAAGAGAAAATTGTGATTAGTAGAGATGTGATAGTGGCTGAAACTGAATCTTGGGATTGGAATCAGAAGTGCAGTAGCAGTAACAGCAACAGTCTGACACAGGTGTCCTCATCATTGTTAGATGAGGAGCAAGTTCAACAAGAAGGTGAACATGGCATACTGGGAACTCAGACAGGAACTCAGACAGTTCAAGTCAGGCCACACAGGCATAGACAAATGCCACCTAGATTAGCTGATTATGAGCTGTTCTCTGATAGTACAATAGCTCATGATGGTGATCTGGTGCATTTTGCTATGTTTGCTGATTCTGAACCACTGAATCTTGAGGAAGCTATGAAGGAGCAGGTCTGGGAAAATGCTATGATTGAAGAATTGAAAGCCATTGAGAGGAATCAAACATGGGAATTGTTCAGTCTACCTAGAAACAAGCACCAAATTGCTGTTAAGTGGGTTTACAAGTTGAAGCTGCATCCTGATGGGTCAATTGCTAAGCACAAAGCAAGGTTGGTTGCAAAGGGTTTTCTGCAAAGGGAGGGAGTAGATTACTCAGAAGTATTTGCACCTGTGGCAAGGATAGAGACAATTCGGTTGGTTGTTGCTCTAGTAAGTGCAAGAGGTTGGAATCTATCTCAACTTGATGTCAAATCTACATTCCTAAATGGACCTCTTGAAGAAGAGGTATATGTTTCTCAACCACCAGGATTTGAGATTAAGGGGAAGGAAGAAATGGTATACAGATTGAAGAAGGCACTTTATGGCCTAAAACAAGTCCCTCGGGCTTGGAACAAAAGAATTGATTCATTCTTACTTCAACTTGGATTCAGCAAGTGCTCAGTTGAACATGGTGTTTATGTACGATTTCAGAAGAACAGGTCAAAACTATTGTTGCTGTGTCTCTATGTTGATGATCTACTAGTAACTAGTAGCAGTTCCAAAGAAATTGAAGAGTTCAAAGTGGTAATGAAGACTGAGTTTGAGATGACAGATTTAGAAAGGCTGACTTACTTCCTTGGTATGGAGTTTGTTGCAACAACAGCAGGGATAGTGCTGCACCAAAGAAAGTATGTGAGTGAAGTTTTGAAGAGATTCAACATGAATGGTTGCAATTCTGCAGCAACACCTGTGGAGGTTAATGTGAAGTTAGAAAAGAGCAGTGAAGAAGAGGCAGTAGATGGCACTTTGTTTAAGTAGATAGTTGGTTCTCTGAGGTATATCTGCAACAGTAGACCTGATATATGCTATGGAGTGGGCATGATTAGCATGTTTATGGATGATCCGAGGAAACCACACTTGATTGCTGCTAAGAGAATTATGAGATACTTGCAAGGTACACTAGAGTTTGATGTTCTGTTCCCTAACAGAATTCAGCAGCAGTGGAGTGTTCTCATAGGCTTTTCTGACTCTGATTGGTGTGGAGACAGAGTTGATAGAAGGAGTACATCTGGCTACATTTTTCAGTTTTTGAATGCACCAATCTCTTGGTGCTCAAAGAAGCAGCCAGTTATTGCTTTGTCATCGTGTGAAGCTGAGTATATTGCAAGCTCTTATGCAGCTTGTCAGGCTCTTTGGCTTGATTCACTGCTGAGTGAGATTCAGGTTGAAGTAGCTAAGCCTATGAAGTTGATGGTTGATAATAAATCAGCTATTAATCTAGCCAAGAACCCGGTTTCTCATGGCAGGAGCAAACACATAGAAACCAGGTTTCATTTCCTTAGAGATCATGTAAGCAAAGGAAGACTTGAGCTAGTCTATTGTCCTACAGAGTTACAAGCTGCTGATATACTGACTAAACCACTGAAGTTAGATCGATTTGAAAAGCTTAGAAATGACTTAGGTGTTGTATCTTTTGAATATTTGAATTAAGAGGAAGTATTATCTTGTAATTCAAATAAGTGTTTAGTTAGTTAGGAAAGTTAGTTAGTTAGTTACAAGTGATTTGTAACTATGAGTGTATAAATAGAGGTGAGTGCAAAGGAATAAAAAGAGTGAAGTATTATTCAGTAACCAAATTTTCTCTGATACCCGTCTATGCACTGTTCACCCGTCTATACTCAGTAATCATTACCCGTCTGCATATTGTTCAACCGGTCTGTACCCGTCTGTGCACTTATTCACTCGTCTATACGTTGAGCGTGTGTTCTGTGTACTGTTCACCCGTTTGTGCTGGGTGTGTGTGTGTGTTCTAACAAAATCAACGTGCCTTCAATTATGCATTACAGAATGAGATGTAAGAATGAATCAAATTAAAACTATGGCTTCTGTTTATTCCAATAACAGAGGCATACAATATAGATTACAAGGGCAACAAACTCTTATAATTTCAGCAAGAAATCCTCCTAATTGTCTACTCCTAATATAGTCAGATCTTGATATCCAAATATGTACATAATCTTCTAAAAATTTTCAAATACATGATTAAGTGAGATTCTCTAAATACTCCCCCCTCAAGTTGGTGCATGAGGATCTCGAATGCCTAACTTGTCCAATAGAAAATCAAGCTGTCGTTTGCCTATAACTTTGGTCAAGATATCTGTAAGCTGATTGTAAGTCTGAACATGAACTGTGACAATATTACCATCCTGGATCTCATCACGAATACAATAATAGTCTATCTCAATATGCTTGGTGCATTCATGAAGCACCGGGTTGGCTGTGATAGAATGGCTACTTGACTATCACAGAAGAGTCGCATGGGCTGGGGATGAGGCACCTATAAATCAATCAAGAGAGCTTTAAGCCACTTAAACTCACAAGTTGTGCTGGCCATAGATCTATATTCAGCTTCTGCTGATGAACGAGAGACAATAACTTGTTTTTTGGTTTCCCATGATATAGGAAATGTTCCCAAAAACACAAAATACCTTGTCAAGGAGCGTTGAGTAAGAGGGAAACTTGCCCAATCTGAATCACAATAGGCAGATAGCTTCAAATCACTATCAGATCGAAGAAAGACCCCTTGGCCCAGATTGCCATTCAAATAATGTACTACCCGTGTTGTAGCTTCTCAGTGCTCTTGTCGAGCACTTTGCATGAATTGAGCTAAGATGTGAACAGAGTAGCTAAGTTCAGGCCGATAAATAGTCAAATAAATGAGCCTCCCAACTAGCTGACGATATCGCTATGGATCCTCCAAAATGAAATAAACTCAATAAACATAAGAAGGGGGTTGAATGGTATTTATGTAAAACTTTTTGATTAAATAGAAACTTTTTCAAAATGTTTAAACGTAAGACGCTATTGGAAAGAAGTATGCATCTGAAGAAGTGAAAATGAAGTAAGATAAAACAAATAAGTTTGTTTTTAAAGATCAAAACACTTTCACCCTAGTTTAGATATAATCAGTAATCACAACAATAATAATAATAAAGAGTTGAAGGAGAGAAAGAGTCACACTTAGCGATTTTATACTGGTTCACTCTAACTTAGAGCTACGTCCAATCCTTGGCTTAACCAAGAGTTTCACTATAACTGATCAGATTACAGATAAGTATTCTAGCATGTTTGGGAAAGATTGATTTTTCCCATTTCAGCTGTTTTTTGGTTAAAAAGTTGTTTCATACATAATCTATCATGTTTGGCAAATAGCTTAAATTTATAAAAAAAGCTTTTTTGGGGGAAAAAAAACTGTTTTATGTCATCTAATTTATTTTAGCATAAGATTGTTGTGATTTGATTATTTTTCATTCTTAAAATTCTCTTCCCTATTAACTCCTACAAAACTAACTTCCAAACAAATATTATTAAATTATACAAATAACTTCATACCCTTTTATGTAATTTACTATGTAAAAATGATTATTTTTTCATCACCCAAACAAAATAGATTATCTTAAAATCGCTTTTCAGCAAACATACCCGCATAAAAACAAATTCCGATTATAATCGATTATCACAATAATCGATTATAAGCATAATCTATTTTTTTCACCTTTCCCAAACACACTCTAAATGAGATTATGTACAACTTGCTTGATACGTTCTTATTCTTCAAAACTTCAGAGTCTTCTATTTATAGACTTCTCAGCAATAAATCCGTTGTGAGACATTCTGTCTTTGATGCTTGCTTTATCTCAAGTCTTCAAAGAAATCATTAATGCAATAGTATCGTTCTGATGAAGCATTAAATGTGTTGCAAGATGTTGAGGGTATTCTTTTACTGAAGTACAATATTTTATCATAGAGCAAAGCAGATCATCAGGATTTTTGCAGTGCAGATTTTCTTCTTTCCTGTACACACTCAGAGTTATCAGTTGTAAAGTGACTTCGTTGCATACTAAGATTAAAATTGTTAGGTACGATAGAGGATTTAACTTCATTCGGATTGACTTTGCAAGTGAAGAGCCCTCAAGAAGCTTTTTAAATATGTTCCCAACATAATTCAAAAAGATTCGTACATGTTTCTTGAGGAACAGAGTAAAGACGCGTTAGGCAGCGTGAAAAGACTCGTCTGTCTCTTCAAGGCTCTTGAATCTTATTCTTCAGTAATATCTGGCTCATACGCTTGATATGCGGATAACAGATGATAGTGATGGCTCAGATAATACATTGTAAACAGGCAGACACTTTGAATATAACTTTAAGTCCTGTCTTATTTGACGATACGTCTGCACACTTGAATAAGATGATTAGAAGATAACACATGGTTTATTTAAATCATTCTATAAATGTTTGGGTTCATCAAAACTTTAAGGTTTAAAGTAGTATCAGACGCTTGGAGACTCAACAATCTCCCTCTTTTTTTTATGATGACAAACAATTTGTGATTTTAATAAACCTTGAAAAAATTATAACAAATAATCATAAACATTGTGTGCTAGCATGTTCCTTTTTACATAAAGATACTTTTCCTTAACGTTCTCCCCCTTTTGGCATCACCAAAAAGGAATGCATAAGATGTGTATAAGAGATGCATAAAGGAAACAAAGAAAAGATAACAGAAATATCATTATATAAGAAATTTTTTACATATGATGCAGTGTAATGTATGTACATATACAATATTTTGAGCATCACTGACATCATTGCGGTGCCTAAAAACGATGCATAAAATCTAAAACAATAGCTTGAAAACTATGAAACTCTGTAATCAGCAATGTGAGCAGCCGTCAAGCTTCATGGTCCTCATACTGAATCTGTTCAACTGGAGGATCAAGAGAAGGAGATGGAGGTGGGGAAGGTACACCAGGGTAAGGCCAAAACAATTGGGGTAGAGAACAGAGAAGAAATGGAGATGAGGATAGGAAAGTTTTCAAAAAAAATAGGAGAAAAGAAGAAAAAATGAAGATTATGAAATCTAGGTGTATCAAACAGAGACTGAGAAGGTTTAGAAGTATTAAAGGAAAAAAGCAAAAGAAACGAGTTTTTTTCTAAGATAGAAGGTTTTAAATGAGTAAGAAAAGGAAGTTGGCAAAATTTTGCAGAAAATAAGTCTAAAAACCATTGAAAACAAAAACGAGTAAGAAGAGTAAATCCTAAGAATGAAAAAACTTGAAATGGTAAAATGAAAAGAATTTTAAGAAAATAGGAGCAAATCAGGGTTGGATAGAAAGGGTACAGCTGATGAGATTTCCTCTTTGTGGTTCTATCAGGATATCGAATCCATGGAATTTGATAGAAACTCACTCTTTTAACTAGGACGAATGTCTGAAGCTTGTTCTTAACAGATAGACCAGAGCAGTAGTTGAGTCGTCTGACAAACCGTTTGGTAGGAGGTTTAAACTAGGTAGAAGTAGTCCACTTTTTAAACTTTAATTTTCTGTCAGCAGTGTCAATGAGACAGTTTTTTGGTTTGGCAAAGATAGAGACACTCTTCTTTCGAGGCTTGGGTTCCAACCGGTCTGGCTTGAGATACACCTTGGTCTCAGGTTTCATTTCAACACTAGAATCAGACATCCAATGAATGGTGTGCTTGACCACAACATTCTGTCTTGACAAGTATTGCTCAGATTCTAGAGAGCCAATCTTCATAAAGTCCACTCGATCAGTGGTGAAAGGATCAAGAAGTTATTTGGGTATGGGGTCAAAGGATCAAGGTTTGTATGGAGGAAGGTCAGATTTGGGAAAGCCAGCATGTGGTTTCCTGAGAAACTCTGCCGATACCTTCCAATTCCATGTTTTGAGAGGAGGGCCAAATCAGAGGAAGGAAAAGTGGGTTCAGCTTCCAGTGGGGATGATGGAGGTGATGGTATTTGTGGTGATGGTAGAGGTGATGGTATATGTGGTGATGGTAGAGATGATTGTAATCAGGGTGATTTTGGGTGTGAGGATGAGTGTACATGAGAATGAATTTATAAATTTTGAGATGGGGGTGAGGATACCTTGGGTGGAGAAGAGAGTGCAGTTGTGTCATGAGAGTGGGAGCTAATAAAGGGTTTGATCCTTCCTAATTGTCTGAGAGGAGGCTGTTCAATCTCAGAAGCCTTGCTCTCGAGCGTTTTCTTTTGAATCCTGGGGATAGTCTCTAACAGACTGGGCTCCCCCTCAACAGATGCTTCCGTTCTCGAATGCTTTGAAGCAGGTTCTTTATCCACATTAGTGATCATTAATTTGGGTCTGATTGGCAGTTTAGATGCTTTTAATTAAGCTCGTGGAGGTGCCAGCTGATACTTCCATTCTAGAAATGGGAAAAAAGGTTGGTCCCTGATTTGGGGGTTCTTGAGCTCTTCTTCTTGTCCTTCAAGAGGTGTCTCCCCATCCAGTTTCTTAAGCCCCATCTGAGACAAAGTCTTAACATTAATGGGGGTTCCCATGGTGACCTCACCAACAGACAAATCAAAGCCTAGATTTGTAAAGATCTTTGTCAGCAACATGTCGTATACAAAAGTCTTCTTTTGTTCACTAGCCTTGGCATTCTTCACTATATATTTCAAAAGCAAATCATTTAAATCCACCTTGATCCTGTGAATTAAATGATAAATAGCAAACCTGTCCATCTTGCTTACATGATCTCGTGCTCCATGTATTGGCATCACACAGATGATAAGGAGAACATGCAGAAATCTTCCCTTTGGAATCAGTTTGGAAGACTTGAGAGAAGGAGGGTTAGGGTTTCCATATAGAGCGAAGTTGACTATTCCAGAGCCAACTGTATCTTCCCAATCTTCAGAAAAGGCAGCACCTTCACAAGCACAGTCGGTTGCTCTACCAATCGTCGTCAACCGAATTAAGAGAAGACGGTCATGACGGTTCCTTTAAGTTCCACATCCAAGTTGTTTTCTTTTACCGAAGCAGTTTCCCAAAACATAGACAAAGGTTTGGGAAAAATCTGTTCGTTGAGAGTGAAGAACTTCTTCCATCCAGCATTGTTGAGTTCTTCAGAGACTTCCATACCTGCGTTTTTGATCTTTTCCAACTCAACCACTCGTCCAGGAACAATCTTGAGAATCTGAGATTCTTTCATATTTAGCCACTTAGCCGTCCTGACCACAAACATAAAGGGTGATCGGGGAGCGCATTTGCCCTTAGAAGACTTGGGGTGCCATGAGGAGTTGGTTTAGGGTTTGAGAGAGAGAAAAGAGGAGGTTTTTCTGAAAAGGAAACTTTTCGAGAGAGAAACAGTTTGAAGTTATTTGAAAAAGCAAGAGAGAGAGAGAGAGAGAGAGAGAAAAGAAGGGCTTTTCCCTTTTTTGAAAACGAAAAACTTTGTCGTTTCAGAAAACAACGTTACTTTTTTGAAATAAAAAGATAAAAAGCAGCACTTGATATCTCAGTTATGTGTCATGCCTTAAGACGTATGATAAGTTCAGACGGGTGCAAGTATGAATGTGTATGTAGACATTAAGATAATCAGACGGTTCATTCAGCAATAAAATGCATGTTGATATTATCTCTGATATAATTAAATCTATCTTCGGCTAATGGTTTTGGAAAGATATCAGCCCATTGTCTTTCAGTCTTCACAAACTTTAACTCAAAAACTCCCTTTTGAACGTAATCTCATATGAAATGATGTTTAATTTCAATATGCTTTGCTTTGGAATGCTGTATGGGATTTTTAGATAAGTTAATAGCACTTTGATTATCACACCAAACATGAATATTATGTTCAAAGATAAAGTAATCCTCAAGTTGATGTATTACTCATAATAGTTGAGAACATCAACTGGCTGTAGAGATATATTCTGCTTCAACAATTGAGGGTGTAATCGTTCCTTGTCTTTTACTTGACAAGGAGACCATGTTTGCTTCAATGAAGGGATGACAATTTGTACCTATGCGTGGGGATCCCTACGGGGCTACCCCGAATCGGGCCCCGCGGCGTGGGGATTTTCCCCCTGCGGGGATGGGGACAGGGGAGAAAATCCCACCGAAGGCACTTTGGGGATGGGGACGGGGACGGTGTAACATCCCAAAAATCCTATACATGTTTCTCTTAACTGTTTGTGTGAATAACTTGACTGAGAATGCAATTCGACAAAGTTTAATCATAAGAATGTTTAATGATTGGAAATTCATATCTGAATTTCAATTATGAGCTTAATAATCATAAAATATTGTTTTGAACCCAGTGTGCTATTTTGAGTCGGAACCGGTGAAAATATTATTATTTTAATCGGGACCATTTTACCTTAGGATGCGTGCCAGGCCGGGGAAGTTGTTCCGGCACAGAGTTGGGAGTAGTTCATGACTGCATCTCACGCTTCACGAGACGTTGTCAACCATCCATCACCTTTTCATTCCTTTAACCAATGGATTAAATTCTTATGTCTCTTGGTTAATAACCTAGCATCTTTTCCTTTGATGGAGAAAGCAAGTTAATCTACTAATGGTTAATCTTGCCCTCTTTAATCCTATGATCAACACCTGTGTACTTGGTTTAATCCAAGCCTTCCATTTGCTTACACTTCATCACATCACTAGTCATAAACACATCAACAAATTTGGTGACCAATTGCTAAAGGCCATTCGGCCATAGTGTTCCAAGAACACTAAACACACTTCATTTCCTCATCTCACCAAGATCAAGCAAACTCTTGTTCATGAGCATTTGGAAACCTCTCTTCTCACTCTACCCACCCTCCATTCGGCCAACACATGAACATCATCACCCAAATTTCTTCTTCAATTTCTAAAGACCATAATTGTTCTTGTCTTAGCCTCCTATTCATTTTTGATGAAGGAAGTTTTCTCTTTGGAGCAACTTGGTTCTTGACCCTCAAGAACACCAACCTTGTTCATCATGTGTTCCTCACTAATTAAGTTTATAAACTCATCTTCTCTTTATTTCCTTACTCTGAATCATGAGTAAACTTCTTCTAGTTCATGATCTTTGCAAAACAAGTTTCAAAATCTTATTTTGCTACATGTAGAGGTTCGGCCACCCCCTTGTTCTTAGTGTTGGAGTTGTCTCATTCACAAAGGATCTTCGTTAAGCTAATGGGGGAGTGAACCTCATCACACCACATTGGTGGTGGTGAAAATGGTTTATGGGTTTGGTTTGGGGAAAACCCTAAATCAAGGGTTTCCTATTTTGTCTATTTGGTTCTCTATGAGAACAATGTTGTAATAATTATTTATTGCTTGATTTGTGTTCATTGATGTGTTTGAATGGTTGAAAATAACTTTTATGTGTGAGAAAACCCTAATCTAAGTTTCCTCCATCCTTTTGTTGAAAAGAGTTTGAGAAAATGTGATTTTCGGATCTGACATTGTGTGAGTCATTTCGGTTTTTCTCTCAACCTGACCTTGGATTTCAAAACCTGTTTTGATCCTAAACCTAGACATCTTGGGCTTCATTTTGAGCACAAATTTCGTGTGGTTTCATAAATATTTGACCCTTGAAAACTTGTTTCAATCTAAGCATAAAATTCTGTCTCGGATTCTGACTACAGTGACTTAATTAGTGAAACTGTACTAACTCAGCTATTTCTTTTGAAAATGAATTATATATCCACAAACTATACATCCTAAGCTTTCATATGAGTCCTCATTTGCTCAAATCCGAGTTCGTTTGGTCAATCAAATGTTTGTCACAAGTGGATGCTTGACATGCTGAAAATTCTGTATATGGGTTTGATGTTGAATTTTTGGAATTGGTTGTTATATTATTATCCATGTTGTTGTATTGGTGATTGCTCTTGTTCATGATGGATATTGGTGAAGCAAAGTCTTCACATTAAACCTAGTATGAGATTCGGCCAAAGCATAAACAAAAAGGATTTTCAACTTCAATCTTTGAAACTCAAATGATTTTACAACTCTAAAATGGAATCGATGAATGATGAACCAAAGCAAAACAAAAAAACCTTATTAAAATGAAACATAACATTCATTCAAGAGAGTCTTAGAAACAAGGGAAATGGTATTTTAATCTTAAGTTACGGCTTAAGTAAATCAAATGATGTTTTGAAAGTTAACGAATCAAATGTTCTCAATAACAAACGACTTTGAGAAAATCTTATGTAACATTCGGTTACTAAGTAGGTTTTGAATGTAAAACCAATCTTTAGTTCCAAGTTTAAATATAAATGATTTCAAGCTAAAAGGAATTTGGACTTAAGAAGATTTCTCTTCTTTAGTTTATACAAAAGTGTTTTAAACTCCAACTTCCGACTCTAAGTTTAATTGAAACTACAAGCTTTTTTGAAATAATGTTTTCAAAGTATAAGATTTTGAATCAAAGGTACCAAGGCACTTTGCTAGGGTATAAAGCAAATAAGTGTTTTGTACTCACCTTTTTACAAAAGTGTCTTGAACTCAAACTAAGGATTTTCCGAAGTTAAAACCCTAAGTGAAATAATTGACTTAGAGTGAAAGAAAGAGATAGGAAAGCGTAATTTGTGGTGGAACAAGACCATATGTTACATCATTGATGATTCATTCATCAATCGACTCATAAGACTTAATGAATCAAGATGTATTTCATTACTCGAAAGACAAGTACACTCTAACTTAGAAAGGATCTATGACTTAACTAGAGGATTCTCAATCGTTCTTCATAAGACATTTAGGACTTGAGAAATATGTCATAAGACATGAGCCCAAACATGAAACGTTTTGGTATGGAACAGTAGTTCGATGACGGGTCGGTGAGTCGAACCCGAGGATATCATCTAACTGTATAATCTTGTGATGACTCGATCCCGAAGGGATCACGACATTTATCCAGTGGATAAAAGTTTTATAATACAAAGACACGCATATATAGTTCCTAAGGAAGAGGACCTTAGTGAGCCTTGAGGTTTATCCGGTGTATAGACATTGCTTTATCGCATCTGCTTTGTGTAAGCATTGGCATTTCATTGCATGAGTTTTTAGGCCTTGAGCCTAGGAGATTGAGCTTACACCTTGACGCGGGTGCGAATCTTACGGTGACGATCTTAAATAGTCTTGAAGGTATCAGGGTTGGAAAGGTTGACATGTGACCAGTTGGTAGCTGTTCTGTGTCGTGGCGAATCCGAGCAATACACTGATATCCTCGACTATATGCCGTACTTTTCATGTTCGGTGTAGAGTGTTTCCGTAAAAGCCAAATACGTGCCCGTTACGAATGTTGTAGCATCTTGTCCAAGGTTGGCGTAGACAGAACATATCCTCCCATTCACTCTCTCCGACGTTTTGTTAGCTCCATGGAGTAGGGGTCAGAGTTTTACCCTTGTGGCATATGGCATCGAGTCATGTACATCGCATTAAATTACATGAGTGTTCATGGATACATTTACATGTTATACACTATTATCCTATGCTGATGATGTCTTGTGTCGTTGATTGGATATTATGAGGTACTGAGATGTATGATATGCATGACTAGTATTTTATTGTCTTGTGTGTCGTACCATTTTTACTTCTGCCATGTGTTGTGCTGATGAATGGGAATCTCACCTCATTACTTTGTATTGCATTTTCGTGTGCTTCTCTGGTTGTCTCCTGAGAAGATCGTGTTACCGAGACTTCACCCGACGTTTTGGATGCACCTCTCTGTTGAGCCTCCCAATGGTTTTGGCGTTTGGACATCTAGTCATGATGAGCTTCTAGCAAAGTACATGGTAAGAGCCACACTCGCCATCCGTAAGGGTTGTAGAGGAAGAGTTCTTGACCGCTCCACTGCTTATCTTCATGTCGTCTGCCGTCAAGGTTGTACTTGTAAGTGGAATGCTAGAGGGACTTTTCCATCGATGCGTTTAGTGCCTTTTCCCTCTGTTAGGGATAGGCCGCTTGTTAACAGAGTTGCTTCTATGTCAACTTCTGTTATGTCTTCCATAGGAATGCTAGCATTAGTCCTTGGTAGGGTTCCTGTTAGGTCTCGTTTGATGGGTCCTAGTTGGAAGGCGATGAGTGAAGAGACTAGGAGTGAGGTGATTTATCCACACCTTCCTATTTCTTTTGCTTGTCTCTCTATAAAAGAGAAGTCAGAGGAAGTATTCCGCGGTTGACCCGAGGGATGTCTTCATATGTTGTATGCTGTTGGCCAGTGTAGAGAGTCAGAGAATCTGTACCTTTCTTCTATCTTTTGTGGAGCTGCGACTCCAAGTATCTTATGTTTAGGAGCTGTGTCTCCAAGTATCTTATATTTAGGAGTTGCGTCTCCAATCTTTTATGATGAGTCTGTATCTTTCTATTTTCTTTCTGTAGTCGGGTTGGGTTTTTATGTAAGCCTTTACGAACATATATTATGAAATGTTTCTGTTTACCTTACACGCATGAACGGTTACAAGTTTTACCATTATGTCTTGTGAAAAGGAAATATTTACCCCATCTTTCTAAAATGATTTTAATTACCTGTTATTCGGACTTATATCTTTATAAAATGTCGGTTATGTGATGCCCCCGGAAAGGGTGTGACATTAGTGGTATCAGAGCTGGCCGAGTCTGTTCGGGCTTGGGGTTTGGTCTGTTGTCGTTTGTGTTGTGTTTTCTCTGTTTGTTTCTGTGTTATTGTTTCCGAAAGGATCCAATGTTGGAAAGGATGATGACTTCGGTCTATCCTTTAGTGTTTCTTGTTCTCTGAGTTGTCATTTCCGAAAGGAAGACAACAATTGTTTGTTATTCTCTACATTATTATTTCCGAAGAGAAATGATATTGGACAGAATGGTGGTGCTTTTGCTTTCTTTTACGTGTACCTGTTCTGAGTTTGGTGGAGAGTAACTGCCAGTTGCTGGGAGCTAAGGACACAATTGTCGCTTGCATTGCCCTTCGGAACGATTTTCTGAATGAGTGTCTTCCGATGAGTGCAAGGAACGTTGAAAGAAATAGAGTTTCTACAGTTACGTCAAGGAGGAATGTCTATCGAAGAATATGCTGATCACTTTGAGTCCCTATTGAAGTCTTCGAGGTATTTCCATCTTCATCCCAATAAGGAGTGGACGTGCACAAAGTTCGAAGAAGGTTTAAGGAACGAGATTCGTGAAGCGGTGTTACCTCTCAAGATCAGAAAGTTCTCAGTTTTGATGGATGAGTGCATCCTAGTCAAAGATCTGATGAAGGCTCGTGAAGAAAGGCAACGTCACTTTGGACCATCTATGTTCACAAGAGGCATCAACACCAGGTTCCAGCAGGATCCACATGCGAAGTTACCAAGGGACCACTCGCAACAACAACGATCTTACGAACGGAGTAGCAAGGGAACGCGCCAGATCGTAGTACCTCCACAATGGTGCAAGAAGCGTGGTAGAGGCCATACAACCAGAGACTGCAACTCAAAGGGAGTTGGTTGTTCCTGATGTGGAAGACTTGGTCACATCGTACGTGTTTGCGAGCAACAACATTCCAGAAAGGGCAGTAAGTCTAGTCAACCAGTGACTTCCACATCGCGATGCAAGAAACGCAGAAACGGCCACGAAACAAAGTGTTGCACCATCGAAGGCATTATCTGCTTCAAGTGTGGAAAACTAGGGCACGTTTCGAGAACCTGTGATCAACACGAGATGGAATCTGTAGCCAACAAGGTGCCAACTGCCATGCAACCAGCAAGGAGTAGAGTCAACAACGACGGGTGAAGCTGAAGCCTTATGATCTGATGATCTTGTCTAGGGAGATAGTACCATAACAAGTGAACCTTTAATTATACTGTTTGATTCAGATGCATTTCCTTTCTATTGTCTATGACAAGGTAAAAATTGTTGCAAGGCCTATGTCTTCTTTGTCCTCTTGATTTGGATTGATCTGAAATGATTTAATTTCATCATTTCTACTTCTACTGCCTATGACCTTGCACAAACCAATTGGAATTTTTAGTTTCTTCATTCCCTTCTGATTTGACTATTTTCATCCTTTTGACGAACGGATTATTTTGATTAAGATTGTTTGGATTCTCGGTTATTGTTGAAACTGAGACTTTTAATAACTTGATTCGTTTGATTCTCCGCAAAAGAATACAATTCTTGAGTTGGGATTGATTACTTTCTAATCATATCCTATTGGCCTTGCAGGCAAGAATATCGAACTTTCTGAAATTGAAAATTTCTAACTACTTGTTTCTTTGCCAGTCAAATAAGAGCTAATTTGAGTAAAGGAGCTCACAAATTTTATTGTTACCTTTTAAAATGACCCAGAGTGGTTTTGATTTGGGTTCTACACTCTCAAAAAAATTTTCTGGTCCCGAATTGTTTTTCCGAAAGGTATGTCAGGACCACCATCGGAACGGGAGTTACAGTTTTCTATCAATTCGGTATCGGAATTGTCCAATACCCATGATCCTTATTCTCTTTCACTTTTGAATCTTCGTAATGGATTTTGAGTTTTGAAATTTATAAGGATTTGCCTTGACAATCTTTTTCGTATTGTCAAGTTGATACAGTATATTTGAAAAGGAGAACTTATCCTATGAGATACTCCGTGTCAAGATAGAAGACAGAAGGATAAAGCAGCTACGAGGGAAAGAGATATCCTTTGTCAAGGTTATATGGAATGAAACTTCAGGTGATGCCACCTGGGGGTTGGAAGAAATGATGAGGGAACAGTTTCCACATCCCTTCTAAGGTAAATTTCGAGGACGAAATTCCTTTTTGGAGGGTAGTGTTGTAACATCCCAAAAATCCTATTCCAGTTTCTCTTAACTGTTTGTGTGAATAACTTGACTGAGAATGCAATTTGACTAAGTTTAATCATAAGAATGGTTAATGATAGGAAATTCATATCTGAATTTCAATTATGAGCTTAATAATCATAAAATGTTATTTTGAACCCAGTGTGCTGTTTTGAGTCGGAACCGGTCAAAATATTATTATTTTAATCGGGACCGCTTTACCTTGGGCTGCGTGCCAGGCCGGGGAAGTTGTTCCGGCTCAGGGTCGGGAGTAGTTCATGACTGCATCTCACGGCTTACGGGACGTTGTCAACCATCCATCACCTTTTCATTCCTTTAACCAATGGATTAAATTCTTATGACTCTTGGTTAATAACCTAGCATCTTTTCCTTTGATGGAGAAAGCAAGTTAATCTACTTATGGTTAATCTTGCCCTTTTTAATCCTACGATCAACACCTATGTACTTGGTTTAATCCAAGCCTTCCATTTGCTTACACTTCCTCACATCACTAGTCATAAACACATCAACAAATTTGGTGACCAATTGCTTAAGGCCATTCGGCCATAGTGTTTCAAGAACACTAAACACACTTCATTTCCTCATCTCACCAAGATCAAGCAAACTCTTGTTCATGAGCATTTGGAAACCTCTCTTCTCTCTCGACCCACCCTCCATTCGGCCGACACATGAACATCATCACCCAAATTTCTTCTTCAATTTCTAAAGACCATAATTGTTCTTGTCTTAGCCTCCTATTCATTTTTGATGAAGGAAGTTTTCTCTTTGGAGCAACTTGGTTCTTGACCCTCAAGAACACCAACCTTGTTCATCATGTGTTCCTCACTAAGTGAATTTATAAAACTCATCTTCTCTTTATTTCCTTACTTTGAATCATGAGTAAACTTCTTGTAATTCATGATCTTTGCAAAATATGTTTCAAAATCTTATTTTGCTACATGTAGAAGTTCGGCCACCCCCTTGTTCTTAGTGTTGGAGTTGTCTCATTCACAAAGGATCTTCATTAAGGTAATGGGGGAGTGAACCTCATCACACCACATTGGTGGTGGTGAAAATGGTTTATGGGGTTGGTTTGGGGAAAACCCTAAATCAAGGGTTTCCTATTTTGTCTATTTGGTTCTATATGAGAACAATGTTGTAATAATTATTTATTGCTTGATTTGTGTTCATTGATGTGTTTGAATGGTTGAACATAACTTTTATGTGTGAGAAAACCCTAATCTAAGTTTCCTCCATCCTTTTGTTGAAAAGAGTTTGAGAAAATGTGATTTTCGGATCTGACCTTGTGTGAGTCATTTCGGTTTTTCTCTCAACCTAGACCTTGGATTTCAAAACCTGTTTTTGATCCTAACACTAGACATCTTGGGCTTCATTTTGAGCACAAATTTCGTGTGGTTTCGTAAATATTTGACCCTTGAAAACTTGTTTCAATCTAAGCATAAAATTCTGTCTCGGATTCTGACTACAGTGACTTAATTAGTGAAACTGTACTAACTAAGCTATTTCTTTTGAAAATGAATTATATATTCAAAAACTATACATCCTAAGCTTTCATATGAGTCCTCATTTTCTCAAATCCGAGTTCGTTTGGTCAATCAAATGTTTGTCACAAGTGAATGCTTGTCATGCTCAAAATTCTGTGTACGGGTTTGATGTTGAATTTTTGGAATTGGTTGTTATATTATTATCCATGTTGATGCATTGATGATTGCTCTTGTTCATGATGGATATTGGTGAAGCAAAATCTTCACATTAAACTTAGTACGGGATTCGGCCAAAGCATAAAAAAAAAGGATTTTCAACTACAATCTTTGAAACTCAAATGATTTTACAACTCTAAAATGGAATCGATGAACCAAAGCAAAACAAAAAAACCTTATTTGAATGAAACATAACATTCATTCAAGAGAGTCTTCGAAACAAGGGAAATGGTATTTTAATCTCAAGTTATGGCTTAAGTAAATCAAATGATCTTTTGAAAGTTAACGAATCAAATGTTCTCAATAACAAACGACTTTGACAAAATTTTATGTAACATTCGGTTACTAAGTAGGTTTTGAACGTAAAACCAATCTTTAGTTCCAAGTTTAAGTATAAATGATTTCAAGCCAAAAGGAATTTGGACTTAAGATGATTTCTCTTCTTTAGTTTATACCAAAGAGTTTTAAACTCCAACTTTCGACTTTAAGTTTAATTGAAACTACAAGCTTTTTTGAAATAATGTTTTCAAAGTATAAGATTTTGAATCAAAGGTACCAAGGCACTCTGCCAGGGTATAAAGCAAATAAGTGTTTTGTACTCACCTTGTTACAAAAGTGTCTTGAACTCAAACTAAGGATTTTCCGAAGTTAAAACCCTAAGTGAAATAATTGACTTCGAGTGAAAGAAAGAGAGAAGAAAGTGTAATTTGTGGTGGAACAAGACCATATGTTACATCATTGATGATTCATTCATCAATCGACATTTAAGACTTAATGAATCAAGATGTATTTCATTACTCGAAAGAAAAGTACACTCTAACTTAGAAAGGATCTAAGACTTAACTAGAGGATTCTCAATCCTTCTTCATAAGACATTTAGGACTTGAGAAATATGTCATAAGACACGAGCACAAACATGAAACGTTTTGGTTTGGAACAGTAGTTCAATGACGGGTCGGTGAGTCGGACCCGAGGATATCGTCTAACTGTATAATCTTGTGATGACTCGATCCCGGAGGGATCATGAGATTTATCCAGTGGATAAAAGTTTTATAATACAAAGACACGTATATAGTTCCTAAGGAAGAGGACCTTAGTGAGCCTTGAGGTTTATCTGGTGGATAGACATTGCTTTATCGCATCTGCTTTGTGTAAGCATTGGCATTTCATTGCATGAGTTGTAAGGCCGTGAGACTAGGAGATTGAGCTTACATCTTGATGCGGGTGCGAATCTTACGGTGACGATCTTAAATAGTATTGGAGGTATCAGGGTTGGAAAGGTTGACATGTGACCAGTTGATAGCTCTTCTGTGTTGTGGCGAATCCGAGTAATACACTGATATCCCCGACTATATGCTGTACTTTTCATGTTTGGTGTAGAGTGTCTCCGTAAAAGCCAGATACGTGCACGTTACGAATGTTGTAGCATCTTGCCCAAGGCTGGCATAGACGGAACATGTCCTCCCATTCACTCTCTCCGACGTTTTGTTAGCTCCATGGAGTAGGGGTCAGAGTTTTACCCTTGTGGCATATGGCATCGATTCATGTACATCGCATTACATTGCATGACTGTTCATGGATACATTTACATGTTATACACTATTATCCTATGTTGATGATGTCTTGTGCTGTTAATTGGATATTATGAGGTACTGAGATGTATGATATGCATGAATAGTATTTTATTGTCTTGTGTGTCGTACCATTTTTACTTCTGCCATATGTTGTGCTGATGAATGGGAATCTCACCTCATTACTTTGTCTTGCATCGTCGTGTGCTTCTCTGGTTGTCTCCTGAGAAGATCGTTTTACCGAGACTTCACCCGACGTTTTGGATGCACCTCTCTGTTGAGTCTCCCAATGGTTTTGGCGTTTGGACATCTAGTCATGATGAGCTTCTGGCAAAGTACATGGGAAAAGCCACAATCGCCATCCGTAAGGGTTGCAGAGGAAGAGTTCTTGACCGCTCCACTGCTTGTCTTCATGTCGTCTGCTGTCAAGGTTGTACTTGTAAAAGGAATGCTAGATGGACTTCTCCATCGCTTTGTTCAGTGCCTTTTCCCTCTGTTAGGGATAGGCCGCTTGTTAAAAGAGTTGCTTCTAAGTCAACTTCTGTTATGTTTTCCATAGGAATGCCAACATTAGTCCTTGCTAGGGTTCGTGTTAGGTCTCGTTTGATGGGTCTTGGTTGGAAGGCAATGAGTGAAGAGACTAGAAGTGAGGTGATTTATTCACACCTTCCTATTTCTGTCGCTTGTCTTTCTGTAAAGGAGAAGTCAGAGGAATTATTCCGCGGTTGATCCGAGGGATGTCGTCCCGTGTAGTCTGTTGTCGGCCAGTATAGAGTGTCAGAGAGTCTGTACCTTTGTTCTATCTTTTGCGGAGCTGCGACTCCAAGTATCTTATGTTTAGGAGCTGCGTCTCCAAGTATCTTATGTTTAGGAGCTGCGTCTCCAATCTTTTATGATGAGTCTGTATCTTTCTATTTTCTTTCTGTAGTTGGGTTGGGTTTTTATGTAAGCCTTTACGAACATATATTATGAAATGTTTCTGTTTACCTTACACGCATGAACGGTTACAAGTTTTACCATTATGTCTTGTGAAAAGGAAATATTTACCCCATCTTTCTAAAATGATTTTAATTTTACCTGTTATTCGGCCTTATAGCTTTATAAAATGTCTGTTATGTGATGCCCCCGGAAAGGTTGTGACATTAGTGGTATCAGAGCTGGCCGAGTATGTTCGGGCTTGGGGTTTGGTCTGTCGTCGTTTGTGTTGTGTTTTCTCTGTTTGTTTCTGTGTTATTGTTTCCGAAAGGATGCAATGTTGGAAAGGATGATGACTTTGGTCTATCCTTTAGTGTTTCTTGTTCTTTGAGTTGTCATGTCCGAAAGGAAGACAACAATTGTTTGTTATTCTCTACATTATTATTTCCGAAGAGAAATGATATTGGACAGAATGGTGGTGCTTTTGCTTTCTTTTACGTGTACCTGTTCTGAGTTTGGTGGAGAGTAACTGCCAGTTGCTGGGATCTAAGGACACAATTGTCGCTTGCAGAGCCCTTCGGAACGAGTTTCTGAATGAGTGTCTTCCGATGAGTGCAAGGAACGTTGAAAGAAATGGAGTTTCTACAGTTACGTCAAGGAGGAATGTCTATCGAAGAATATGCTGATCACTTTGAGTCCCTGTTGAAGTCTTCGAGGTATTTCCATCTTCATCCCGATAAGGAGTGGACGTGCACAAAGTTTGAAGAAGGTTTAAGGAACAAGATTTGAGGAGCGGTGTTACCTCTTAAGATCAGAAAGTTCTCAGTTTTGATCGATGAGTGCTTCCTATTCGAAGATCTGATGAAGGCTCGTGAAGAAAGGGAACGTCACTTTGGACCATCTAGGTTCACAAGAGGCATCAACACCAGGTTCCAGCAGGATCCGTATGCGAAGTTATCAAGGGACCACTCGCAACAACAACAATCTTACGAAAGGAGTAGCAAGGGAACTCGCCAGATCGTAGTTACCTCCACAATGGTGCAAGAAGCGTGGTAGAGGCCATACAACCAGAGACTGCAACTCAAAGGGAGTTGTTTGTTCCTGATGTGGAAGACTTGGTCACATCATACGTGTTTGCGAGCAACAACCTTCCAGAAAGGGCAGTAAGTCTAGTCAACCAGTGACTTCCACATCGCGATGCAAGAAACGCAGAAACGGCCACGAAACAAAGTGTTGCAGCATCGAAGGCGTTATCTGCTTCAAGTGTGGAAAACCAGGGCACGTTTCGAGAACCTGTGATCAACACGAGATGGAATCTGTAGCCAACAAGGTGCCAACTGCCATGCAACCAGCAAGGAGTAGAGTCAACAACGACAGGTGAAGCTGAAGCCTCATGATCTGATGATCTTGTCTAAGGAGATAGTACCATAACAAGTGAACCTTTAATTATACTGTTTGATTCAAATGCCTTTCCTTTCTATTGTCTATGACAAGGTAAAAATTGTTGCAAGGCCTATGTCTTCTTTGTCCTCTTGATTTGGATTGATCTGAAATGATTTAAGTTGATTTGATTTCATCATTTCTACTTCTACTGCCTATGACCTTGCACAAACCAATTGGAATTTTTAGTTTCTTCATTCCCTTATGATTTGACTATTTTCATCCTTTTGATGAACGGAATATTTTGATCAAGATTGTTTGGATTCTCGGTTATTGTTGAAACTGAGACTTTTAATAACTTGATTCGTTTGATTCTCCGCAAAAGAATACAATTCTTGAGTTGGGATTGATTACTTTCTAATCATATCCTATTGGCCTTGCAGGCAAGAATTTCGAACTTTCTTGAAATTGAAAATTTCTAACTACTTGTTTCCTTGCCAGTCAAATAAGAGCTACTTTGAGTAAAAGAGCTCACAAATTTTATTGTTACCTTTTAAAATGACCCAGAGTGGTTTTGATTTTGGTTCTACACTCTCAAAAAATTTTTTTGGTCCCGAATTGTTTTTTCTGAAAGGTATGTCAAGACCGCCATCGGAACGGGAGTTACAGTTTTCTATCAATTCGGTATCGGAATTGTCCAATACCCATGATCCTTATTCTCTTTCACTTTCGAATCTTCGTAATGGATTTCGAGTTTTGAAATTTATAAGGATTTGCCTTGATGATCTTTTTCGTGTCGTCAAGTTGATACAGTATATTTGAAAAGGAAAACTTAATCTATGAGATACTCCGTGTCAAGATAGAAGGCAGAAGGGTGAAGCAGCTACAAGGGAAAGAGATATCCTTTGTCAAGGTTATCTGGAACGAGACTTCAGGTGATGCCGACTGGGGGTTGGAAGATAAGATGTCGGAACAGTTTCCACATCCCTTCTAAGGTAAATTTCGAGGACGAAATTCCTTTTTGGAGGGTAGTGTTGTAACATCCCAAAAATCCTATACCTGTTTCTCTTAACTGTTTGTGCGAATAACTTGACTGAGAATGCAATTCGACTAGGTTTAATTATAAGAATGGTTAATGATAGGAAATTCATATCTGAATTTCAATTATGAGCTTAATAATCATAAAATGTTGTTTTGAACCCAGTGTGCTGTTTTGAGTCGGAACCGATAAAAATATTATTATTTTAATCGGGACCGCTTTACCTTGGGATGCATGCCAGGCCGGGGAAATTGTTCTGGCCCAGAGTCGGGAGTAGTTCATGACTGCATCTCACGCTTCACTAGACGTTGTCAACCATCCATCACCTTTTCATTCCTTTAATCAATGGATTAAATTCGAATGACTCTTGGTTAATAACCTAGCATCTTTTCCTTTTTTGGAGAAAGCAAGTTAATCTACTTATGGTTAATCTTGCCCTCTTTAATCCTATGATCAACACCTATGTACTTGGTTTAATCCAAGCCTTCCACTTGCTTACACTTCATCACATCACTAGTCATAAACACATCAACAAATTTGGTGACCAATTGCTAAAGGCCATTTGGCCATAGTGTTCCAAGAACACTAAACACACTTCATTTCCTCATCTCACCAAGATCAAGCAAACTCTTGTTCATGAGCATTTGGAAACCTCTCTTCTCTCTTCACCCACCCTCCATTCGGCCAACACATGAACATCATCACCCAAATTTCTTCTTCAATTTCTAAAGACCATAATTGTTCTTTTCTTAGCCTCCTATTCATTTTTCATGAAGGAAGTTTTCTCTTTGGAGCAACTTGGTTCTTGACCCTCAAGAACACCAACCTTGTTCATCATGTGTTCCTCACTAAGTAAGCTTATAAACTCGTCTTCTCTTTATTTCCTTACTTTGAATCATGGGTAAACTTCTTCTAGTTCATGATCTTTGCAAAACAAGTTTCAAAATCTTATTTTACTACATGTGGAGGTTCGGCCACCCCCTTGTTCTTAGTGTTGGAGTTGTCTCATTCACAAAGGATCTTCATTAAGGTAATGGAGGAGTGAACCTCATTACACCACATTTGTGATGGTGAAAATGGTTTGTGGGTTTGGTTTGGGGAAAACCCTAAATCAAGGGTTTCCTATTTTGTCTATTTGGTTCTATATGAGAACAATGTTGTAATAATTATTTATTGCTTGATTTGTGTTCATTGATGTGTTTGAATGGTTGAAAATAACTTTTATGTGTGAGAAAACCCTAATCTAAGTTTCCTCCATCTTTCTGTTGAAAAGAGTTAGAGAAAATGTGATTTTCGGATCTGACCTGGTGTGAGTCATTTCGGATTTTCTCTCAACCTAGACCTTGGATTTCAAAACCTGTTTTTGATCCTAAAACCAGACATCTTGAGCTTCATTTTGAGCACAAATTTCGTGTGGTTTCATAAATATTTGACCCTTGAAAACTTGTTTCAATCTAAGCATAAAATTCTGTCTCGGATTCTGACTACAGTGACTTAATTATTGAAACTGTACTAACTCAGCTACTTCTTGTTAAAATGAATTATATATCCAAAAACTATACATCCTAAGCTTTCATATGAGTTCTCATTTTCTCAAATCTGATTTCGTTTGGTCAATCAAATGTTTGTCACAAATGGATGCTTGACATGCTGAAAATTCTGTATACGGGTTTGATGTTGAATTTTTGGAATTGGTTGTTATATTATTATCCATGTTGATGCATTGATGATTGCTCTTGTTCATGATGGATATTGGTGAAGCAAAATCTTCACATTAAACCTAGTATGGGATTCGGCCAAAGCATAAACAAAAAGGATTTTCAACTTCAATATTTGAAACTCAAATGATTTCACAACTCTAAAATGGAATTGATGAACGACGAACCAAAGCAAAACAAAGAAACCTTATTTGAATGAAAAATAACATTCATTCAAGAGGGTCTTAGAAACAAGAGAAATGGTATTTTAATCTTAAGTTATGGCTTAAGTAAATCAAATGATGTTTTGAAAGTTAACGAATCAAATGTTCTCAATAACAAACGACTTTGAGAGAATCTTATGTAACATTCGGTTACTAAGTAGGTTTTGAACGTAAAACCAATCATTAGTTCCAAGTTTAAGTATGAATGATTTCAAGCTAAAAGGAATGTGGACTTAAGAAGATTTCTCTTCTTTAGTTTATACAAAAGTGTTTTAAACTCCAACTTCCGATTTTAAGTTTAATTGAAACTACAATCTTTTTTGAAATAATGTTTTCAAAGTATAAGATTTTGAATCGAAGGTACCAAGGCACTTTGCCAAGGTATAAAGCATATAAGTGTTTCGTACTCACCTTTTTACAAAAGTGTCTTGAACTCAAACTAAGGATTTTCCTAAGTTAAAACCCTATGTCAAATAATTGACTTAGAGTGAAAGAAAGAGATAAGAAAGTGTAATTTGTGGTGGAACAAGACCATATGTTACATCATTGATGATTCATTCATCAATCGACTCATAAGACTTAATGAATCAAGATGCATTTCATTACTCGAAAGACAAGTACCCTCTAACTTAGAAAGGATCTAAGACTTAACTAGAAGATTCTCAATCCTTCTTCATAAGACATTTAGGACTTGAGAAATATGTCATAAGACACGAGCACAAACATGAAACGTTTTGGTTTGGAACAGTAGTTCGATGACGGGCCGGTGAGTCGGACCCGAGGATATCGTCTAACTGTATAATCTTGTGATGACTCGATCCCTGAGAGATCACGAGATTTATCTAGTGGATAAAAGTTTTATAATACAAAGACACGCATATAGTTCGTAAGGAAGAGGACCTTAGTGAGCCTTGAGGTTTATCCGGTGGATAGACATTGCTTTATAGCATCTGCTTTGTGTAAGCATTGGCATTTCATTGCATGAGTTGTAAGGCCTTGAGCCTAGGAGATTGAGCTTATACCTTGATGCGGGTGCGAATCTTACGGTGACGATCCTAAATAGTCTTGGAGTTATTAGGGTTGGAAAGGTTGACATGTGACCAGTTGGTAGCTCTTCTGTGTCGTGGCGAATCCGAGTAATACACTGATATCCTCGACTATATGCCGTACTTTTCATGTTTGGTGTAGAGTGTTTCCCTAAAAGACAGATACGTCCACGTTACGAATGTTATAGCATCCTTCCCAAGACTGGCGTAGACAGAACATGTCCTCCCATTCACTCTCTCCGACGTTTTGTTAACTCCATGGAGCAGGGGTCAGAGTTTTACCCTTGTGGCATATGGCATCGAGTCATGTACATCACATTACATTGCATGACTGTTCTTGGATATATTTACATATTATACACTATTATCCTGTGTTGATGATGTCTTGTGCTGTTGATTGGATATTATGAGGTACTGAGATGTATGATATGCATGACTAGTATTTTATTGTCTTGTGTGTCGTACCGTTTTTACTTCTGCCATGTGTTGTGCAGATGAATGGGAATCTCACCTCATTACTTTGTATTGCATCGTTGTGTGCTTCTCTGGTTGTCTCCCGAGAAGATCGTGTTACCGAGACTTCACCCGACATTTTGGATGCACTTCTCTGTTGAGCCTACCATTGGTTTTGGCGTTTGGACATCTAGTTATGATGAGCTTCTAGCAAAGTACATGGGAAGAGCCACACTCGCGATCCGTAAGGGTTGCAGAGGAAGAGTTCTTGACCGCTCCACTGCTTGTCTTCATGTCGTCTGCCATCAAGGTTGTACTTGTAAGTGGAATGCTAGATGGACTTTTCCATCGATGCGTTCAATGCCTTTTCCCTCTGTTAGGGATAGGCTGCTTGTTAATAGAGTTGCTTCTAAGTCAACTTCTGTCATGTCTTCCATAGGAATGCCAGCATTAGTCCTTGCTAGGGTTCCTGTTAGGTCTCGGTTGATGGGTCCTGGTTGGAAGGCAATGAATGAAGAGACTAGGAGTGAGGTGATTTATCCACACCATCCTATTTCTTTTGCTTGTCTCTCTGTAAAGGAGAAGTCAGAGGAAGTATTCCGCGGTTGACTGTAACACCCCGACTTTTCTCAATCTTTTAATTAATCAGTAATTAAGTAATTATAATTTATTGGAGGGTCTGTAAAATTAAATAAATTATTCCGAGGCCATAGTCATGCTCTATGCCATCGTAGGAGGCTATGGTTAAGTTTTGGGCCGAAAACTCAAACGGAGCCCGATCTATATTTTTTCGGATGATAGTGTTTTTCTACTATCATGGCCTCATTCTGACTAACGATCAGAACCATTAGTCTTAAAATTCAATCCTCTACCTCTTTGCTAAAACGTGTCCTGACGTCCAAAAATATAAATAATATTTTATATTCGTATAGAAAATCGATCTGGTAGACGATTCGAGTTGTCTTAAGGTTTTTCGAGAGCCTTGAGCCAATAATTTTCATACCAGGGCTATGATAAATTATTTGGGGACTCCTATCAATGTCCTGAGGATTTTCGAAATGTCTGGACGTGAATTGACCAAATTGTCCTTGGTTATTTTTGCTAATTACCTTTTTACCCTTTTTACCTTTCTTAACTCTTAAGAAAACTTAAGAAAATATCTAAATTTTCATGATCATCCTCACTTTCTCTCTTTTGAGCTCTCTCTCTCTCCCTCATCTTCATCTTCTTCCTTGCTCCTTCCTTTCTCCTTCCTCCATTTTCTCTTTTCTTCATTTCTTCATCTCCATTTTCACTCAACTTCCACAAGGTTTTTCAAGGAGATTTGTGAAGCAAAGTTGATCCTCTCATCCTCCTCTATCACCTAGGAGGTATAGATTTCATCCTTGAGCTCTCAATCTTTATTTTCTCTATTGATTTTCATGAGTTTCAATTTCTAGATCTAAACTTCAAAAAATTCTAGAAAATTGTAGAAAAATCATTTTGATGCCAAACCAATTTCTATGATCTAGTATCATCCCCTAATATCATAATCCAAGAGCTTGAAATCAAATAAGCTCTCTAGCCTATTTTTCTTAAAGAGGCCGAATGGGTGTATATTTGGAGAAAATGGGTTTTTACATTCTGGAGCAATTTCGCTTAGCGAAATAAAATCGCTTAGCGGAATTCTGACAGCTTTACTTCCTTTCAAATTTTCGCTTAGAGAAATAAAATCGCTTAGCGGAACTCTACCAGCGGAATTCTGACAGCTTTACTTCCTTTCAATTTTCGCTTAGCGAAATCAAATCGCTTAGCGGATTTCTACCAGTTTTACTTCCTTTCTTAAATCATCTTCATTTCAACCTATACAAATAATATAGGGAGCTTATGATTTAATTATATGAATTTGTGGTTGTGTTTTGTGGTATAGAATCGGACAGGACTCGAACTTTCGACCGCGCACCCGATTGACTGTTGCAGAGTCGCGTTCGGAATCTCTTGAAAGCTTTACTAAGGTGGGGAGAAAGAACTAATATCGTCGGGAAGGCAAGCTTAGTATAGAGTATATATATCTGTATAGGGGAACCCTTAAACCCTACTAGAGGTTGAGCCTTGGATAAAGTGCCTGGACCCTAGGTGTGGGTACTTTTGGGCTATCACCACTAAGTTGATATTATAAATGATGTGATTGATCGAGGTTGGTGTGTTAATTTATTTAATTGATTATCTATTTATCTATTGTGTTGAACTGCCTGTGTAATTTGCTTCTATTCGATTTTTATGATGATATCTGCCTTGGAATGAATTCCTATTGTAATGTTATTGTGATTTGACTGGTGGTTGAGTGTTGATAAGAGTATGGTGAGTGATGATGTTGTTCGGATTGATATCGTTGTGGTCCCGACCGTGGAGCTGTGGCTCGTAGACGCAAGGCATCGTGATGCTGATGCTAATGTGATGTTGATGATGATGTGATGTTGATGTTGATGATTGATGTTGACGTTGATGTGATGCGATGTGTCGTGGTCGTGGATGAGTGTTTAGGCGTGAGGTTCCGATATCAACCTGCGATGGATGTTTGTTGCATTTTCATAACATTTCATACCATAGCATTTGGTCCCAAAGGGGGATGTCCAATTAGGGACGTTACGTAAAATCCCGAGGCAGGATATGATGTGATGTGATGTAATCCCGACGGGGATGTCCAATTGGGGACGTAATGTATCGGCCGACATGCATATAGGGAAGACAGCATATACATAGGGACTAGTATCCCTCCTATAGGCTTATTCGAGAGAGCGATATTTGAGATGATTGTGATGGGTGACTTAAGAGATGGATGAGGTTGTGTTATATATGTTATCCGTGTTGTGTGATGTATATATATATATATATATATGTTGTACTGATGCCCCTCTCCCATATTGATGAATTATGTTTCTTATCTCCCTTTATTTTTCTATATGTGTCACTTTATTTAATGGGAAGATCCCGAAGAGGAACCAGCTGCTGAGGAACTGGACGGCATTCCGTACGAGCCTGACGCAGGAGGATGGGCTACGGACCCTAGCCTTGAGAGGTTGGGCAGCGATCGTGATTAGTCGGAGAGCTGTCTCTCGGCCTATATTTCGTACCGGTTATTTTGGTTTGTAACAATATACTTTGTATGTACTACTTTACTACTATAGCCCTATTGATAGGGCAATGATGTATGTGATATATTTCTTTATATTTAAAGCTGTGTACTCTGAAGCGTGGCATGCCGTTTATTGTTTTGCTTCCGCGCTCAATTTTTCCGCTTCGCTTCATATTAATAAGGCGCACTAACGTTTATTATGCGATTAAGATTAGTTAATATCTTAGGTTCTACTGATGGGACGGCGGGTCGTCTCATTGACCCGAGGGATGTCTTCCCGTGTAGTCTGTTGTCGGCCAGTGTAGAGTATCAGAGAGTCTGTACCTTTCTTCTATCTTTTGCGGAGCTGCGACTCCAAGTATCTTATGTTTTGGAGCTGAGTCTCCAAGTATCTTATGTTTAGAAGCTGCGTCTCCAATCTTTTATGATGAGTCTGTATCTTTCTGTTTTCTTTCTGTAGTCGGGTTGGATTTTTATGTAAGCCTTTACAAACATATATTATGAAATGTTTCTGTTTACCTTACATGTATGAATGGTTATAAGTTTTACCATTATGTCTTGTGCAAAGGAAATATTTACCCCATCTTTCTAAAATGATTTTAATTAACCGTTATTCGGCCTTATAGCTTTATAAAATGTCGGTTATGTGATGTCCCCGAAAAGGGTGTTATAGACGGGAAACATGCTCCCCATCCCGTGGCGTCCCCGACCCCGGAAAGATTACTAAAATATCCTTATAAATATGTGTGTGTATATATATATATATATATATATATATATATATATATATATATATATATATATATATATATATATATTATAAATATATTTTATTAAATTTAATTATATATTATTTTTATAAATAAAATATTAAAAACATTTCAACCCTTGATTCCTTTCATAAAGACCTTACATGTTGGATGTAGTGAGAAAACGTGATGTGCAAGTATACACAGTCGTAAAACAAGTAATAAAGTAGTAAGAAAGATCGTCCCACGAGGATTATATGTTATTTTTGCTTCCAAGTTTAAATCAACGGTTCTATAAGCTAAGATTAACAAGGGTAACAAATATTTTGTGTGTGAGAGTGTCTAGAAAAGATATAACATATAACAAAGAAAGCAGCGTCAAGGTTATAGCGACAAATATGGGTAAAACAGCTACGGGTATGTGTCCTTGTAATTTCAAACTAGATAAGTTATGTGACTCAAAGTGCTATAGCATCTGGCTCCCAGAAATAAAGGTTTGTTTTTCAGCACTTAAAAGACAAGTTCACTAAACGCTCTTATGTCTAGGTTCATATTAGTTACATTATCACCTGTTTTAGCACGTTCCAGCTAGCCTAAGATTTGAGCATTTATGTCTAAACTACTCAAAATCAAACAACCTTTCAGTTGAAGATATAACTCTTATCTGTAAAACAGTTTCAGCAACATTTATCTCTTTCAAGCATTTGTCAGCTAAGGTTTAAAATAAGTTGATCAGGCTTACAGAAAATGAAATCAAGCACAGATTTACAGAAAATGCAAAGCAAGAATCATCACATAACTTCACTAGAAATTCATTACAGGTTAACAACCCATAGCTACAACGAGTTTAGCTCATAGTGAGCTTACAAAAAAAAAAAAATAGAAAATGGTGAAGGAAGCCATGGGAGATGGTGGAGAGAGAGAAAGGGGGGTACAACTCTGCTTTTCTGCCTCAGCTTGATGGAATGAAGAATGTGTCCTAGGGTACTTGGTGTCCTCCTTTATTGTGTATTTGGATGGGGTGTTTTAAAATTCCAGGGTATTTCAAATGCAAGGCAATTTAAATGCTTCATTTGAATTACCTTCATTTTGAAAATACTTTGTTTAGATAGAGTAATTCAAATACCTTGTATTTCAAATTCTTTGTTTGGATAAAGAAATTTAATTTCCTTCAATTATAAAATTTCATTTTTGAATATTTATTTAAAAAATTGGGATTTTAATATAAAATGTGACAAATAAATAAACATTATCCCATTTTTAAATAATAAAAATTTAAAAATAATCTAATTTTTTTTTAAATTACACAATTTGCATAAATATTATTAATTATATCATTTTCACTAATTTCTTCACGTGAACCATATTTAGGCGATAAAACTGATATGAAAAATGGTAGAAAATATATAAGTAACATTACTATCTACTCTCGCCAAGAAGCTACAAATACTTAAAAAATCGTCAGGTTATGTTGTTAATATTTTTGCAAACATGACAATGATACAGTATGAGTATAGTACTACACTTGAGTTGAGATTATAGGAACTAAAAAAGAGTGACAAGTTTACCATGAAAAAATATTATTCTGCTCTACTTTACTACACTTAATGTTCTTCAATCTTATCGGGGCAAAAGACCAATTTATGAACATGAAATAGATACATTTCTTCTTTGTTTAATACTTTCCATGCCACTGCTCTCTCTCATGGGAGAGTGACCTCCCCATGCTGGACAAACAAATACCACATTGAATACACATAAAACCCTGCACCAGATAACAACAGTCCATCAGCTCTTGCAACATACCATAATAAATGTTAAATACAAGGTTTAGCAACATGATCTATATTTCATATGCATCAAGTATAATATATATTTCATATACAATGTTTTTCCTGTACCGGGTGGCCCATAAAGCAGGGCACGCTGAGATATATGAAAGAAAGTCAGCAAACAGAAAAGCAAACAAGAGTGCAAGCAAGCATGAGAGAGAAGAACACAACTAAGTACACTGATGGAAGGAGTACATAAGCCTCATAACAGAAAACTACCTTCACAAGAGGCCGAGCAACAATGATTATTTTTTCCCAAAATATTGGTAGCATTAAAATGCAGAAAGAAATATAGACTAAACTTCAATATCTTAGGACTAAAAACAATATCTTCACAAAATAGAAATGTAAATAAGCAGAGAAGGGCAGAAAAATATTTTGGATAGCCTTCACAGTAACTTAACCTTCATTTTGTTAATCTACTGACATATCTTGCTTCACGTGTGTTTGTTTATTTTTCCCCCTAAGCAAATGAATTGGATAGCCTCTTGTTTTTCATTTCATTTCAAGCAGGATGATACTAACCAAAAAAAAATAATAATCAAACCATGATATGAGGAAGCTCACACTGCCATTATTTGGCTGACCAGTACATTATGCAAGCATGTACTGAAAACAAAGATTGAGTATACGATATTAGAATATTGTACTAAATTAAAGTTTGCATTTTTGTCATGTTATGCAAATGGACAGCAAGTTAAGTCACGCATCTCTTTGGAAAAACAAATGAAGTTTTCACATTATTATAACTACAAATTAACAGGAAGATACCATAGTTTATAACAGTTTTCATCCTAATACCCTGGAATTTGACCAGTTAATCTGTTATGTTGTAAAGCAAGAGCATTAAGCTGCTTAAATGAACCCATCTGCTTAGGGATGTTCCCCATTAGCTGATTATAGCCTAACTGCAGGACTAAAAGTACAAAGAAGAAGGGAACTTGGATCACCATACAGAACTCAAACCAAAGCCCCTCAAGTTTGACATCAAGTTGGCTCATTGAATTTCCATTTCAAAATCAATTATAATTTCCATGACGATGCGCAAAATTTTCAAGTATCGCTCATATGTAATATGTAACACAAGTGGACATAATAATCAGACTCACAAGTATTTCAAACACATAATTGCTGTCAACTTGTCATACCAATATTCCACATGCCCAAGAAAGTGATGAAATGCAGTATGCATAGGTACGTTTACAGTTCTAGTCAGTGTTTATTTTCCCCTCATCGAAACATATGTATTATTTCCATGAGGAGGAAAAGGGTCAGGCGTAGAAAATTGTCTATATCCTACTTGGAAGTGTGAATAACTCCAAATCGTAATAGGTGTCCAAGCATAAACTTCAATTCATATGCAGAACTACTCTGTTGCCGTTACAAGTAGCAAATAATAAATACCTTTCTTTTTCCCTTTAAAGGTCTTCAACTCAATACAATTCAAGGAATTCAAGATTGTTATGTAATGAAGCTTCTGCTCCTTGTTTTATATATGTTACCCAAGTTGTACAACTAGAAGTTAGTTAGGTACCTTCTCCAAAATATCTTCATGAATTTAAACCCACACAACTGCTTATTTGGTAAAAGCTAAACTAGTATAGATAACTTGGTACTAAGCTTATAGATAAAAGGGCGGCTTAGTTCACGACTCCCCCCAAATCTTCCCCCCAAATTAATAATCCATGCAAGGAGACTAACTTGTAACTTCACAAATTTTGGTGAAGCGGATTCACTGAAGGGTACTTTTGAAATTGATTTAGTATCAGTGTGTTCTATCTTGCCATCAGTTGACAGATCAGTGGAAACTGTGGAGGGTTGTAGATCAGATGATGCTTTATTATGTACTAGATCTAAACTTGTATTCAAGCGAACATCAGTGGAAGTTTCATGGATTGGAGACACTGACAAATTGGAATTTCTTGAACTTTTGGGTGTAGGGAACTCATGGCTTTCATTTACCCCAGCTCACCCTATACTAGACCCTGAAGTATGAAGGCTCTTTCCAAACCATAGAAACTATCCACAACTTAGTACAACACAGCTTCCAGCAATGAATACCATACCACCATTCCCTCAATCCCCAAGAACAGCCATGTTTTACCTAGAACAGATAACTAAAAAATAATCAAGGAATGAAAATGAGTTAAAGTATGAAATAATGAGTAAGAAGGTTCACACTTGAACACTTGCTCTTGCAGCCCATTAGCATAAACAAATTCAGAAATGATAAAGGACCAATATTTAGCTTCGAAACTCAGACCCCAGTAGGAAAAAACACAATTTTGTTTCCAATTGAAATACCCAAAAATGAAATTAAATGACAGACTCTTTCACAAGTTCCCTTGACAGACATGAACATGAGAGCCAATAGCAGTAGAAATTTCCCTGGAAGAACCTACAGGTTTTACTATGCTTAAGTTGGAAATGTCCCTCAGAATCATTTTTGATGTCTGGAGAGGGTTAGAGCCATACCATGCATCATAATTCTTGCTCACATGTTTAGAAATATCAAAACAGTAGGACTAAAATCAAGAGACATGTAAGTCACTCTCACATGTTTCAATTATCAGAGTCTTGCTCATCCATAGGCCATAAGTATATAAGTTTACCTGGCATCAAGGCATGAAAGCTAACAAGTAATCCTTTTTCTTGTCCAGAGGAATAGCTCTTATAACTACAAGCTTACTGGGATTTTCAGTTAACCAATTGATAGCCTTGAGCCATTGTGGATTGTCAAGACCCGGTATTTTCTCCAACTCTTCCGGCACTTCTTGAACGTCTTTTTCTTCCGTCTTCTTTGAATTTGCTAGCACAAATTCTTTCATCGACTCGAAAAACTCTCTCATTGCAGCAACTATCCCATCCTTTTCTCCACTTCTTCTTTTTTGAGAATGTGTTCCAGTAGAAGTCGAAAACCGACCCTGTTTCTTTGTTGCGACGCTCGACTCCTCCAAACGAAAGCTAGCAACCTCTTCCTCTTCATTGTTCATGGCATCATCGGCATCAAGTGCAGTCTTCGCTCCAACTCTAGTGGCTTTATCTTTGGCGCATAAGTCGACTATGTCATCCCAATTCGGAATGACCTTAAACCGGAATTTTTTAGCCTCTACATGTGACTTGAAAGCAAAAAAAATATATGTTAGTAGTACCAAAAATGCAGTACATAACTGATATGATCCAAGTTAGAATCATCAAATTTGAAGGATCTATCCAAGAGCTTGTTTTTAGTTCTTATGTTAAAAATACGAAAAGAATTGGGGGAAGAAGAAGGTGCGGTTGTCACCCGAATATGATTAACAAAAGGAAACAACTAAAAAATTGAAATAACTAAACAAGAAACATAACCAAACAAAGAATTAAAGTGCAACAACTAAAAACAGAATGTATATGGCGCAAATGTAAAGAAGAACATAAAATAAATTAAGAAAATGAAAGAGGAAGAAGATGAAGGGGAAGGCGCCACAATCATCCATAGAATTGGAAGATTGATAAGCCAAGGAGAATTCGCCACAAAGAGATAGAACTCTTTGATAAGAATCAAGCAAGTTCTAATCCAAGAACTTGAAGAGGAGGAGCCAATGCTCAACTCACAAAAATACCCAAATAGGATAAATTCTAATTTCATTCAAAGTTATCTAAATGAGGTCATACATTTCCTATTTATAGAAAAGGAAAATGCTACCCACACCAACCCCCTAATTTGGCTCATAGCCGCTAAATCCTAATCCAAGGAGGCTGAGTAATTTCGTGGCCCATGCAGCCCGTTATACAATTAAAACCAAAACCCAATTACAAGCCTAAAAATTGCTAAATGAGACCATATCCGTCCAAAACAGCATCCCTAACTTCTATCCCGGTTTTGATCATGATAGAGTACGAATCAGGTCTTTAGCTTCAAATAAAAATTGTAGATAATTCGCTTATCTTTCCAACGAATTAAGAATCACTTCAATCGGACATCTATAACTCAAGATATAGCCAAAATAAGAACACTGGTCACTTGGACTTGAATGTTTTTTCTTGGACATGAATGGATTGATCTTCTTTTGTTGCAAAATTGACTTGCCCCTCCTTTGCCTCCATCATTCCCCCTTTCTTAGAGAAAATTCGATCTCGAATTTATTATCTCCATACCTACATCAAGAGAAAGAACTAAGTTTATGGAAATTGAAAGTAAATCAAACATTGGATTTCCTTGAGTAGGAATCCTTTTATTTTTCTTATGTGCAACACCCAATCCTCCAAGGTCAAACACAAATTTAAAGAACTCACCACATGTGGCAAAGATGTTAGGAAATTTTTCATTATGCTCATACAACACCTTAAGATTGGTGAAGTCTAGAAATTGAAGTTCAAGACGAGTAGGAAAGTTATACCTTTGAGAATGTGCATTGACGACCATATTTACCTCTCTATGCTTGGGCATGATGACATTTGAGAGTATTGCATCCTTTTTGGAATGCATCAAGTTATTCTCATAGGTGGAATACTCAAGTTTGAACCCATTGTACTTTTCACCTAAATAAACAATCAGTGGTCCTTTTTGAAGTAAAGCAGCCCCCATGATCAAATTAGATGCATCACATTCAATTCGAAAAGACTTTGCAAGAATAGGTAAAGCAAGAATGAATGCATTAGTAAGCCTATCAAACGAGTCCACATGCAATTCTTGAGAACTTAAATTAAACCCAAGAAGGCTAACATGATTTGTGCAAGATGAATTTTTATCAAAATTAGCATAAAAATTCCATATCCTCATATCATGATACCCACTTTTCAAATCAAACTTAGAAAGATGGCAATAGTCGTGCAATTCATTAAGCAAGTAATCAAACCTATTTAATGTAGGAAAGTAGCAAGACCCATGCAATTTACCAAGCATGTTATTAAATATAGGGGTAGAATGTTCATGATTTTGGGGAGCCATGCAAGTAAGCAAACCATGGGGTATTTCCTTTGGACACACTTCTTCAAGTGCATTGGTTGTCCTGTAAGCTTCCTTTGAAGGCACATACTCAATTCGCTCACTTTCTTTTGCCTCTTTTTCTTTAGCATCACTCTCTTTTGCTTTCACCTCCCTCTCAAGTTTTCTCTCAACATGGACCTCACTCTCTTGTTCTAATTTCTCTCCCTCTTTCTTTTCTTCATCTCTTTTCAATCTCAAATTTGTCTCTTGAATTTTGTCTTGAGACATTTTCTTCCAATATGCTTCAAAATTATCAATCTTTCTTTTCAATCTCTCCTCTTTTCTCTCAATATTTTTTCACTATTTTCCTTCCCATTTGGGCATTGATAATCCAAATGCCCCCATCCAAAACACACTAGAACCTCATATCTCTACTTCTAAGTTTAAGAGTTGGAGTAGAAGGAACATTGCAATATCTTTTGTGCCTCTTTCTTTTGAGTTGTTGCTCGACCTTCATGGATTGGTGTACTAAGTCATCAAGCTCCACATAGTGTTGAAGCCCAACAATGTCTTGGATGTCATGGTTTAGGCCATGGAGAAACCGAGCCATTTTTGCCTTTCTTCCTTCATCAATACTGGCTCTAATCAAGGTCATCTCCGTTTCTTTGTAATACTCATCCACACTCTTAGTGCCTTGGGTTAACCTTTGCAATTGGTTGCGAAGATCCCTTTGATAGTGGGATGAAACATGTCTCTTTCTCATCATGGCTTTCATCTCACTCCAAGTATCAATAGGTTGCTCCCCAAACCACCTTCTATCTTTTTGCACTCGGTCCCACCAATTTCGTGCAGAATAGCCAAACCTTTGGGTTGCCACCTTCATCTTCTTTTGTTCACTATAGTGGTGAAAAGAGAAGATTTGTTCTATTTTTATCTCCCAATCTAAATACAACTCCGGATCATTCTTTCCTTGGAAACTTGGCACTTTATCATTTTCCTCACTAAGTGTTTTACTCAAATTGGCTTTTTCCACACAATTAGCTTGTTTTGCGCTCTTGCCTTTTTCCACTCAAAGTCCTCTTTCAATATTCTTGGAAACGGACTATACCAATTCAAGTAATGAGAAAAAGTATCAAAACTTTGTGAAAAATCCACACAAGCTATCAATCAAGAGGTTCAAGGAAGAAAACTACTAAGACAAACTTAGAAATTTAAAGACAAGCAAGAAAAGCTAAAAAGAGAAAGCACACTCTAAAAGGAAAATTAAGAAGACAAAGACTCTAAGATAATATTTAGGAATAGAATTTGAGCCATATGTCCAAAACATCAAGTAATACCAATTTTAAGGCAAGAAACACTTAGAAAAGGGGTTTTGTGGCCTAATTTGAATTTTGCAATTTTTTTTTGTACTTTTTATAATTATAGATTGGTCCCCTTGTATTTTTCTAATTCCATTTTTTTTTTTTAACTTTTTGGGATCCTTACATTTGTAAAATAATTTTGGCCACAATTTTTCTGAAAATTACAGAAAAGAACGCCCCAAACAGATTTTAAGTGAATCACAAAGATCAAATAGCCTTTTGAAGCATGAACATGATGCACAAGGGGCTGTTCTTGGGAAGTGTGCCCAGAAATTAAATTCCCCCAAATTGATGTCTAGTTCATACTTTAAGCTTAAAATTAAATGGTATACTTGATTCCACTTGTAAAGACCTTTCAATCAAGGTGTAGATTAACACTCAAACACCAATTCTTGAAATTCATAAAGATCAAAGTGGCTCAAATCCCAAGAAAATGAAGAAGATTGTATGAAGGTTCAAGAACATGAAAACATGGGTGATGAAGAATTTGGACAAAGTGAGTTTCCAAACATCAAATTGATGCTAGATTTTTCAATTTCCAAGGCCTAACAACCCCACAAAACACCAAAATTGATCAAAAATTGAAGATCAAGAATGGGTAGATAGGGCGCAAATACCAATGGACTTCTCACTATTGATTTTCTAAAAATTTCAAACAATACCCACTAGAAATTACATAAACCAAAAGAAAAATAAGCTCTAGGAAGCTAGCTCTAGATACCATATGATATGATCCAAGTTAGAATCATCAAATTTGAAGGATCTATCCAAGAGCTTGTTCTTAGTTCTTATGTTAAAAAGACGAAAAGAATTGGGGGAAGAAGAAGGTGCGGTTGTCACCCGAATATGATTAACAAAAGGAAACAACTAAAGAATGGAAATAACTAAACAAGAAACTTAACCAAACAAAGAATTAAAGTGCAACAACTAAAAACAGAATGTAAATGGTGCAAATGTAAAGAAGAACATAAAATAAATTAAGAAAATGGAAGAGGAAGAAGATGAAGGGGAAGGCGCCACAATCATCCATAGAATTGGAAGATTGATAAGCCAAGGAGGATTTGCCACAAAGAGATAGAACTCTTTGATAAGAATCAAGCAAGTTCTAATCCAAGAACTTGAAGAGGAGGAGCCAATGCTCTAATCACAAAAATACCCAAATAGGATAAATTCTAATTTCATTCAAAGTTATCTAACTGAGGTCATACATTTCTTATTTATAGAAAAGGAAAATGCTACCCACACCAACCCCCTAATTTGGCTCATAGCCGCTAAATCCTAATCCAAGGAGGCTGAGTAATTTCGTGGCCCATGCAGCCCATTATACAATTAAAACCAACACCCAATTACAAGCCTAAAAATTGCTAAATGAGACCATATCCGTCCAGAACAACGTCCCTAACTTCTATCCCGGTTTTGATCATGATAGAGTATGAATCACGTCTTTAGCTTCAAATAAAAATTGTAGATAATTCTCTTATCTTTCCAACGAATCAAGAATAACTTCAATCGGACATCTATAACTCAAAATATAGCCAAAATAAGAACACCGGTCACTTGGACTTGAATGGTTTTTCTTGGACATGAATGGATTGATCTTTTTTTGTTGCAAAATTGACTTGCCCCTCCTTTGCCTCCATCATTTAGCCTCTACATGTGACTTTAAAGCAAATAAAATATATGTTGGTAGTACCAAAAATGCAGTACATAACTGTTCTATATACGAACTGAAAAATGAAAACTATGTTTGACATATACAAACTAAAAACTGAAAACTATGTTTGCTAAAAACTGAAAATTATGTTTCTATATACAAAATGAAAACTGAAAACTATGTTAACTAAAAACTAAAAACTATGTTTGCTATATACAAACTGAAAACTGAAAATTATGTTTGCTATATACAAACTGAAAACTGAAATATGTTCGTTATATGCAAACTGAACTTTATTTAAAATGCTTACCTTTACATACTCGTTCCATACTTCTTCATTTTCAATCGAGATAATATACTTCTTACCATCCCAATCAAATCCACTCTGACTAAGTATGTCAGTGACAATTCCATACCATGATCGCCATAGCTTAATTCGGTTCTTGACGTTCTCTCCAAGGAGCTACACTTTGAAGCCTGTAGACAACACTTGAGCTGCAGTGTTGTATGCCACTGTTTTCCACGCTCCATCACTTTTGTTCCCCAAGTTCCTCTGATCTCGGAGTACATCAGCTAATACACGCTCCATCTCCAAATTCCATGAGATATAACTTCTAGTATCATCTTTCCTTTCCTCAGTGTTGCTTTCTGTCATCTTTCTTTTCCCTTTTGTCTTGCTCCTTCCTTGAGATGGTTCCATGACACTAAAGAGCAAACAAAATCACCCATGTTAAGCAATGAATAATAACTCATGGATAAGCAGTATAAAGAAGTAGAATTTTAAGACCTTGATATATGGCAATATCCCCTGTACCTAAACATTCCAAAACTTAAGAAAATCACATTTTGCAGCTTTTATTGGTTCTGATTCAACAAACCATTCCAGCCACTCATGCTTGGCGTGACATTCATAACAAGCATTGCACAGTATAAAGTAGTGTAAAGCTTAACTCCCAAAGATTGTAAAAGCCACTGAGATTGGTGAAAGGTATTTCTATTGCTTGTCTTGTCTTTCCCCCTTTTCTTGTCTTTCCTTACCAATTGGAGTGTCCTTTTGACATTAAACTGTGCAGAGTGGACAGGACTTTTACAGAAGACATAGAAAGGTAGACTCCTCACTTACCATATTACAACACCAGGTGCTGCCAAGTGTCAACTTTTACTTTCTATTTAACAATTATCATATGGCTATCAGCCTTAACTTCATGCATTTTGGTAAAAGTCAATACAAGATCAGCAAACAAAATACACAAAGATGTGGTTTGACTTATACAGATGCACAAGTTGAGTAGTTAACAATACAGTAGCAAATTCCAAATCAATTACAAGCAATGTACCATAAAACACGGATATAAAGTCGATTACATATAAATAAGAACAAAAATCCAAAGTCTACTACAAAAGAGTCTCCCTAAGCAAAGTTTCTTCTAACTTGATAATCAGCAAACATGTCTATTGCTACACGAAATCTTGTCCATTCCTTAGTTACTTGAATAGTTGCAACCTCGTCCGGGGTATTATTTGCAACTCTTTCCCTATGTTGATTGGTTAACTTTTCATCAACAGCAGATAAAAGCTCTAAGTCTTGGACCTCTAAACTTGGATCACTTCGTTGCTCGTCTCTTATAAAATTATGTAGTATGAAACAAGCATTAATAATTCTTATTTGTGTTTTTATATCAAAAAGTCAAGGAGTTCTTAATATACTCCATCTTTTTTTCAATATCCCAAATGATATTTCAATAGCATTCCTTGCACTAGCATAGCGAAGATTAAATAACTCCTTGTAATTTTGAGGGGCATTTCCGGTCCATTCATTGAGATGATATCTAGTCCCTCGATAAGGTGCTAAAAATCCTAGACCATTAGTATATCCCGCATCCACAAGAAAGTATTTACCTACAATGGTTTTAAAAAATAATTATATAGTTGTATCTGATATATTAAATAAAGTATCATTGGTTTCATGATATTACCATTTGGAACTTGGAGACAATTTTGACGACGTAAAGCATCTCGCAATACTCGAGAATCTCCCACCGACCCTTCCCACCCGGGCAACACATAAATAAACGTTAAATCTAGACCACAAGCTCCTAACACATTTGTGGATATATCTCCCTTTCTATTACGATATTTAGGCCTATCTTCAATAGCAACTATGACCGGAATATGTGTCCCATCAAGTGCTCCAACAGAATTCTAAAAACATTTTAAAAATCAGAAATAAGTTATAATAACTAAAAATGCCTTATAATTAGGAAATTTAGCCTGACAGTTGACAAACTTACCTCAAACCATCTCCATCTGTTTGCATCCGATCCTTCTAGATTATAGTCACGAAACTTTAAAAAATCATTGCTCACTTTCATTATAGCTTGTCGGACATTATTGAATTGCCTGCTTATAACTAAAGTGCACTACTCTATATTTTAGATTATGAGCAAGGATATGTAAAAACATTACCACAGCTTTAGTCATAGGGACATTTCTCGTTCTTACTAATCCCCCTTTCTCTTGTAAAATCCTACAAAGCTTAAAAAATGCCCGTTTACTGACCCTTAGTTGTTCAATGCAATCTTTTTCTGCTCCCTTATATAGACGATTAAGGAAACTGCGCCTTTCCAATTCCCAATTACAGTATGGTTCTTTAACGAAATATTTGTCATAATACCAAGCTACTGCACCCATAAGCATTGCAGCGGCACTAGCAACAATGAATTTTATTTTTTCCTCGAATTCTGCCTCCTCTTCATTTCTTTTACGTTTTCTTGAAGTAACTGAAGTATCAACTACAATAGTGTCCATTTCTTCACTATCCACAACATATAACATAATATCAAATTATGAACAAAATTTCAATCATAGCAGAATGTGCATATCAGGAAAATGAGTACTTTAGGCTAGGGAAAGAGAAATGATGGGCTGTAAATAGCAATCACTGAGACTAGCAGAGCGTGCAGAAGAATAGTGATTAGGTGCAGCTACAGCTTCCACAAGATGCCAGTAAAGAGGGGGTCCCAAAATGATGCCTGCAATGCAACATATAAAGAACCAAAATTTGTAAGATCAACCAAGAGTATATCTGAAAGCCAGAAAAACAACAAACAAGTAATTTAATTAGTCCATATACTCACTGATGCTTGACTAGACAATAAACACAAGAAAAGTCATGAAATAGAGGCGGCAACAAAATAAACACAAGAATAAACAAACAAACAAACAAACAAACAAACAAGAAAGTTATCTAGCTAGCTTACTTTCTGTTTTGGAAGGAAGTTAGCCCCCTATTGCCTATATATAAGTAGCGTAAGTCTCCGATTGTTTGTAGTTAGTTCATTCATTTCAGTAATTTGAACTTGATTCGTTCAGAAAATGGGAAAGTGCACATTGCATTCATCTCAATCATCACTTTCTCTTCTTTTTTCCATTGTGCGTTTCAGATTTTGACATAATTTGTTATGATTTATATGAGATTAAATGTGCTTCTTTCTATTTATTTGCCAGGGGATTAATATAGGTGCATTTCTACTTGTTCAAAGTGTCCGATTTGGTCTTGCATTAATATTAGAATTTTATGAACGAGTTTCTTATATTCCTAGCCATCCGTACTTAGCACCCAAGCCAACCTAAACCCACACATAACAAAATTTAATCAAATAAAAAAATATAATGACTAAATTGAATCCTTAAATCAGATAAAAAATTAATCAATGATGGGGGAAAATGAAGGATTCATGCAGATAAGAAAGCAAGTAGTAGCAACACTACAAATTCAAGGTCTCAACAAATTTCAAGTTCCTGGGATCAACGAATAAAAACCCAAATGCCCATTTGAAATATCAATTAAAAATCACCAATGAACACTTTCCAGTAGCACAAAATCAAAGCAAAATCAAGATTAAACACCATTGAAACAACGAACAACACAACTCTAAGAGTAGATCTGATACCTCTAATAACTCTGTTCTTGAGAATAAAAAATCATCGACCAGCAAAGCAAAACTTACAGATATTTGAGTCGAATTCAGGATTGATTGTGAAAATAATAAACTAGATTGTCCCAACTCGCGAAAAATTGAAAAGAAAATGGGGAAAGGCACAAATCGAATTGAATGAAGCGAACCTAGTTGGTGAATGACGACGAGGTTGGACGGAAGTACCTCGGCGAGAACAACAATGGAGTCGTGGTGAAGCTTCGCCAAGGTGAAGATGCGAATATTCGAAGGCGAAGTGAGAAGGAGCTGAGTGAAGGGGAAGATGCACTGGTTGCACTGGTTGGCAAAGGGGAACGTGAGGGAGAAGGGTTCGGGCTGAAAGAAATTTCAAAATTCCTTCTAATTGGGTGGTATTTTAAAATCCATCCTTTTAAGTAAAATAAATACGCTATTAAAATATCAAAATTTTAAATTCCTAATATTAAAATATCCAAACAAAACATTTTAATGTAAAGCATTTTAATTACCCTCTATAAATACTTTACCCTCTAAAATTATCCCATCCAAACACACCCTAAGAGTAATTTTCTTTTTGGGTTCAAAGGCACCTTTTCTCTCTCATCCTTTTTGGGCTAAAAGTTAGTACAAGAATTGATTGGCCCAAATTCCTAGGATGCATGGCATAAAAATCCATGGCCACGTGGGGGCGCCTAGCCTCTAAATGAAAGACACATCATAGGGTTAAAGAATGTCTTGAGCACTTGTCCTTTTCTTATGTTAGCTACCAGCTACGAATGCTACAGCATGACCAGAGCACTGCTTCCAGTTTCATGTTCAAAACACCCAGTCCTGCTATAGACAAAAGACACACACATTAATATTGAAACAAATCTAAAAACAAGCTAAAATGCTAGAACTCACCCAAACCTATGCTAAGACACACTTTACACTAAACTAAGCTAAAATACCTAACACACAAGTATAAAACACTAAAAGATTAACAAAACTCAAGATAAGTGAGCATGGATAACTGTCATTACTGACAGTTATCACACCCCCAAACTTGAATCATTGCTTGTCCTCAAGTAATGCAAGGAAAGACTCAAAAATAAAAACAAAAGACTTGACACCACACATATGTGCACAACACCTTTATTCTCGAAACATATTGATTTCAACCAACAGTTTTCCACAAGCCATGTTTTTCAAAACAACAGCAATCATGAATCTCAATCAGGCAAATGTTTATGACAATCATCATTTTCAACTTTCATCACATGCTACAGTATTTTCACTCTCAGAACAATGTGTTCTACCTCACTCACAGGGTTCATGAAGGTTCACTCAAATATCATTCAAATGCAACCCTTTTCTTGAGCTTGACAAGTTGCTACACACTACCCAACATGAAAGCTTTACAATGATAGAGGGCTTTCTTTGGTTGTAGCGAGGCTTAGTACAGGGTAGGAACAGTTATGGGAAAGTAGCTAAAACTAGGTGGAGTTTTGGGCATGCTTTTCCTCACTCCTGTTTCGCACCGAAGTTTCACCACAACTCATTCCATTACGCATTAGCACCAACAGGGGGTATTCTTTTCTCAATTCCTTTGTTCCTTTTCCTTCCCTTTATTGCTTATTTTCTTTTTGTTTATACAACTAGAGCAGCTTTCTCACTTGATACATAATGTTTCTACTACTGCTTTGGTGTATTTTTCTCTTTTTTTTTTTTTTTTAGAGTATATAACCCTGCTTAATACCAGCAAAGGTCACTGTTCCCTATTAGCTGCATAGCACCCCCAAACTTAGATTAGTGCTAGTCCTCGAGCACCCCTAAACTTATGTTACAACATGTATGCAAGGAAAGCACATCCTCCACTCCAACTAGTTGGGACATTTTTTTTTTCCAGAGAGCTTGTAATGTAGGTTCAGTTCCAAACAAAGGGCTTAAGGCTCAAAGGGGTTCATACAATGGTCAAACATTAGGGTAGGCTATTTAGGCTATTCTAAATTAGAAGAAACAAAAACATCGCCTCTAGCAATTGTGTGCAGCAGTGATATGTACAAGCATGGTAGCAACACGGCAAATTCCAAAAGAGCATGCAAAAGAATGGCACTCAAGAAGAAATGCTAAAACTATTTGGGCACAAAAGGTCACAAGGTATACAGATTGCTACAACATGTGCTTCAAGTCTCAACAAATCAGTCATTCACACAGCCAAAAAGAGAACCATTATACTACCTTTCGAAGAAAAAAACACTTGTAGACTACAAAAGAAACATGATTTTCATTCATTTTTTCTATTCAAATCACCCCTTGTTGTGGGGGTGATCATGGTGGCGAACACAAAAAGGACAAAAGTCCTACACTTTAACAGTTAAAACACAAATAGTGGGGCCAAAGTTCGCTGGCCCCTCACTAACAACACTAACAACTGAAATTGAAACTAAGGCCCTAATGGGCACAATACATCAACATTAATTTTTTTTAAACTTGAAACAAAAGAGAGAGGCAGAGGGATCAAGATAATACTGAATAAGTCGCTACAGCAAGCAGTAGCAACTTGCATTGTTGGCTTAAGTGCTCAGGTTCTTCACTCGGATGCTCTTCCTGATGCTCCTCCCTGCAGTATGTTTTTTCTTGGACTGTGGGGTTGGAGTCCCCACTTCTTTAATGAATTCAAAATCTGCAGCCTCCTCATCTCCTTGCTTTGGCTCAGCTTCTGCATCTTTGTCCTCATCCTCCCCTTCCAGTGCTGCAGCAGTTCCCTTCATCTTGGAGGCACCGAATTCATCTTTCTTGCTCTTTTTGGGCATAAGAGGAGGCACATCCTCCTCCTCCTGAGACTCAAGGTATGCTGTAACAATCTGGATGATAGCATCCTCAGCAGATGTCTCAGCTTTCTTGCGCTTGTTGGTCTTGGAAGGGGTAGGACTCGGTGCACCTCTTTAGTTCTCTCTTCTTCAGTCTTAACCCCTACATCAGGCAGAGGGCTATCAAACATCTTTTTCTTTCCCTTGGGGTATAATTCTGTTATGCCTCAATCAGGGTCTTGCTTGCATAGTAAATGGAGTGAAACACCTTCTCATGCCTCTGTCCCAAGATTGCTCCCACAGCATAATCACTAGCATCACACATCAACTCAAATGGCTTAGACCAGTCGGGAGCAGTGATAACAGGTGCAGTAACTAGGGCATTTTTCAGAATTTGAAACATTCGCAGGCATTGGGTGTGAACTCAAATGGCTTATCATGTTCAAGCAACTGGCATTATGGTTTAGAAATTTTGGATAAGTCCTTAATAAATCTTCTTTAAAAGCCCGCATGACCAAGGAAACTCTTAATGCCCTTCACAGAGTTGGGTGGTGGTAGCTTTTCAATAACTTCAACCTTTGCCTTGTCTACCTCCATCCCCTTCTATGAAATTTTGTGACCAAGAACAATTCTCTCTTTGACCATGAAATGGCACTTCTCCCAGTTGAGAACCAGATTAGTCTCTTCCCACCTGTCCAATACCTGTTCCAGGTGGCTCAAATAGCCTTGGAATGTCTCCCTGAAAACTGAGAAGTCGTCCATAAAAATCTCCATCGATTTTTCAATGAATTCGGAGAAAATGGCCATCATGCATCTTTGGAAAGTGGCAGGGGCATTACATAGCCCAAATGGCATTCTTCTAAAGGCAAAAGTGCCATAGGGACAGGTAAATGTGGTCTTTTCCTGGTCTTCTGGTGCTACAGCAATCTGGTTGTACCCTAAATACCAATCTAAGAAACAATAGAACTCGTTTCCTACCAACCTATCCAACATCTGATCAATGAAAGGCAGTGGGAAGTGATCCTTTCTGGTGGCCTTGCTTATTTTTCTATAGTCCATGCAGATTCATCATCCTGTGACAGTCCTGGTAAGTGTCAATTCATTTTTCTCGTTTGAGATCACAGTCACACCTCCCTTCTTTGGAACACACTGCACGTGCTTACCCATACACTATCGAAAATGGGGTAAATGATGCTTGCATCCAACCACTTGATGATTTATTTCTTCACCACCTCTTTCATTACAGGATTCAACCTCCTTTATGCTTCAATATTGTTCTTTGCATCTTGCTCTAGTAGAATTCTGTGCATGCATAAGGTAGGACTAAGACCTTTAATGTTAGCCAGCTGCCAACCAACTGCCCTCTTGTGCCTTTTCAGTGCAGCTATCAAACTTTCCTCTTGGGTTGAAGTCAGCAAGGAAGAAATGATCACAAGAAAAGTTTCTCCTTCTCCCAAATCAACATACTTCAAATGTTGTGGCAACTGCTTAAGCTCTAACACAGGTGGTTTCTCTATAGAAGGGACACTGTTCTTGAAAGTTTCATCAGTTACTTCTAAAGACTCAAATCGCCTGATCCAAGCTGGTTGTATCATTTTGATTTCAGCCACATCAGTGCTCTCTTCATCAGATGAGTCAGAGCTTGCATCTTGTGCTATAGCATCAATTGAGGAATTGTGTTCCTTCAGAAATTGCTTTTGTACCAATGAGTCAACTGTTTGCACAAAATTACATTCTTTCATACCCTCATCTAGGTATCTCAAGGCAATACATTGAAGGTCACCTGCTGATCATTAACCCTCATAGTCAACTCACCCTTCTGAACATCAATCAAAGTTCTACCCGTGGCCAGAAAATTTCTTCCAAGAATAATTGGCGCATCTCTGTCTACTTCAGAATCCAGAATTATTAAATCCACCGGGAATATAAATTTATCAACTTTAATTAGCACATTTTCAATTTTTCCTTCTGGGTAAGCTATGGACCTGTCAGCAAGTTGTAGGGTCACACTGGTGGGTCGAGCATCACCAATAGCCAATTGCTTGGAAATGGACATGGGCATGAGGTTGATGCTTGCCCCAACATCCCACAATGCTTTACCACAATAAGTGTCTCCAATAGAGCATGGGATGGTAAAACTTCCAAGGTCTTTCATCTTAGGAGGGACTTTTCTTTGGAGCATCATGCTACACTCCTTTGTCATAGCCACAGTCTCAAACTCTCCTAATCTTTTCCTCTTGGTCAAAACATCTTTCATGAACTTTGTATAGTTTGGCATTTGTTGCAAAGCATCAACCAATGAAATATTAATGTGCAGCTGTTTTAGGATCTCCATGAACATCCCAAAATGCTTGTCTTGTTGTACCTTCCTCAACCTTTGAGGAAAAGGAGGAGGATGTCTTTATGGGGTCAGCCTTGGAAAAGATTCAGTATCAGTAGCAGTCTCGGGCTTTTCAACAATTTGCCTTTTTCTTTTCCACTTCTTCAACCTCAGGTGGTTCAGATTCAGCTCTTTTCTTTTTTTCTCCCACAGCAGGTACATCAGTGCCACTCCTCAGGTGAATGGCTTTGCATTGTTCCTTTCCACTTGAACTAGAGGTGTTTGGAGTTTCAGTAGAAGCTGGCAAGGATCCATTTGGTTTGGAATTCAAAGCTTGAGCTTACTGCCCCACTTGTGTCTCCAAATTTCTCATAGAGACTCCTTGGTTCTGTATTTGTGTTTTTGTTTCTGACATAAAAGCTTTTAACATAGCCTCTAACGACATCTCCTGACTAGCTGGTGGGGTTTGTTGTTGCTGTGGAAATTTTTGTTGCTCTGGTGCTTGCTGTGTTGTGAATCTTGGTGGGGCATTGGTATTTCTGGGGGGAAATTTTGAGTTAGAGCTCCCAGGTTGCAGCTGGTGGTTATTGTTGCCCCACTGAAAGTTTGGATGCTTCGACCCTGAATTGCTACTTCTATTACAGTTTCCTAAGTAATTTGCTGATGCAAGGTTTCCATAGCAGTTTTCAAATAAATGATCCCCTCCATAGAGTACACATGATACAACATTAGTTTGGAAAACTTGTTGCTCATTTCCCCCAGGTTCACTCACTACCGCTTGATTCTGAGAAATGCTTTGGTTACCCATAGCCATGTTTTTCACCATATTCATTAAAGAAGCCAACTGAGCTGAAATGGCAGTTACATCGGTTACAACATGCATCCCTGCTGCAGCAACAGTTGAGCTTTTCCTAGAGGTTAGCCTAATAGTAGGCCACTAATAGTTGTTAGCAGCTATATTTTCAATAAGTTCATAAGCTTCATCATAAGATTTAGTCAATAAGGTTCCTCCAGCTAAAGCATCAAGCATCATTCTCGCAGCTGGCAGCACTCCAATATAAAAATGTTCCATCTGAATACACACTGGAATATTGTGATGAGGGCATTTCTTCAACAAGTCCTTGAAACTTTCCCATGCCTTGAATAGTGGTTCATCATCCTGCTACTTGAATTATGTTATATCATTTCTCAACATGGCATTCTTCATTGGTGGGAAAAATTTGTTCAGGAACTTCTCTGCCATTCTATTCCAAGTATCAATAGAATTTGGCTCAAGGCATTGAACTAGTTTTTGGCTTTTCCACTTAGAGAGAATGGAAACTGCGTCAGCTTAAAGGAGTCATCAGTAACTCCTTGGTTTCAAAAGTTGCCAGTCACGTTCATAAATTGCTTCAAATGTAGGTTAGGGTGTTCAGTGGCAGCTCCACTAAATTACCTCATGGCTTGCAACATCTGGAACATCACAGGCTTGAACTTGAATTGAGGAGTATTGATATCAGGTACCATTATGCTTGTGTTCATGGTTGAGGATCAAACAAGGCATAGCTCTTAATAGAGCTTGTCCTATCATTTGTCAGAGCCATACTGCGCAACTGCTCGTCCTCAACCATTTCTAAAGTAGTGTGAGAACTCTCAGTCGAAGGAGGAGGTTCAGAAAGCAACCTTCCTAACTCAACGAAGCCTTGGTTTTGTCTATTCAACCTTCTGGAAGTTCTTTAAGTTTCTAGATCAAGGATGAATTCAGGTGAGGTCTGCATGTGCATACAGTTTTAAGTATCTGATACTGCAACAAACACTTCACAAATCAGTTATCCTAACTACAGAACTATCAATTTAAAACTTGAAAATAAACACCATCACAATCCCCGGCAACAACGCCAAAAACTTGTTGTGAGAAAACGTGATGTGCAAGTATACACAGTCGTAAAACAAGTAATAAATTAGTAAGAAAGATCGACCCACGAGGATTCTATGGTATTTTTGCTTCCAAGTTTAAATCAATGGTTTTATAAGCTAAGATTAACAAGGGTAACAAATATTTTGTGTGTGAGAGTGTCCAGAAAAGATATACCATATAACAAAGAAAACAACGTAAAGGTTATAGCAACAGATATGGGTAAAACAGCTATGAGTATGTGTCCCTTGTAATTTTAAACTAGATCAGTTATGTGACTCAAAGTGCTATAGCATTTGGCTCCAGAAAATAAAGGTTTGATTTACAGCACTTAAAAGACAAGTTCACTAAACGCTCCTATGTCTCGGTTCATACTAGTTACGTTATCCTATGTTTTAGCACGTTCCAGCTAGCCTAAGAGTTGAGCATTTATGTCTAAACTACTCAAAATCAAACAACCTTTCAGTTGAAGATATAACTCTTATCTGTAAAACAGATTCAGCAACACTTATCTATTTCACGCATTTGTTAGCTAAGATTTAAAATAAGTTGATCAAGCTTACAGAAAACGAAATCAAGTACAGATTTACAGAAAATGCAAAGCAAGAATCATCACATAACTTCACTAGAAATACATTACAGGTTAACAACCCATAGCTACAGCGAGTTTAGCTCATAGTGAGCTTACAAAAAAAAAAAAACAGAGAATGGTGAAGGAAGCCATTACAAAATGGGAGACGGTGGAGAGTAAGAGAAAAGGGGGCGCAACTCTGCTTTTCTGCCTCAACTCGATGGAATGAAGAATGTGTCCTAGGGTACTTGGTGTCCCCCCTTTAGGGTATTTTTCTTTTTAGGTTCAAAGGCCCCTTCTCTTTGTCATCCTTTTTGGGCTAAAAGTTAGTACGAGAATTGATTGGCCCAAATTCTTAGGATCCGTTGCACAAAAATCCATAGCCACGTGTGGGCGCCTAGCCTCTAAATGAAGGACACATCATCAGGTGAGAGAATGTATTGAGCACTTGTCCTTTTCTTGTGTTAGCTCCCAGCTATGAATGCTACAGCATGACCATAGCATTGCTTCCAATTTCAAGGTCAAAACACCCGAACCTGCTATAGACAAAGGACACACACATTAATACTGAAACAAGTCTAAAAACAAGCTAAATTGCTAGAACTCACCCAAACCTGTGCTGAGACACACTTTACACTAATCTAAGCTAAAATACCTAACACAAACACTCAAAGATTAACAAAACTCAAGATAAGTGGGCATGGATAACTGTCATCATTGGACATGACAAGAAAATCTGAACTTGATGTTGTAGTCTTTGACCTTATCATAATTTTATTGAATCATTGTTTGTACTATTTAAGGTTGAACTTGTTGCCATATCTTAGAGAGTGCTTTAACTTTAAATGTTTAAGATTTTTAGTTTTATTTTATTTTATTGGATTTTAGGTAATTACCTTTTTTTTTTTTTTTAATTTTCAGGTCCCCGAACTCCCCGCGGGGATCCGTGGGGAATGGGAACGGGGAAAAAAAGTCCCCGTGGCGGGGAATGGGGACGGGGACGAGGAAAAATAGGGGGCCCGGAGCGATGGGAGTACTCCTCGCCCCCGCCCTGCCTCGTTGCCATCCTTATCCACTTGTGTTTTTTCTTTCAACTCTGTCTCCAGAGAAGTCAGCATCACAGTAACCAGCTAACCTGAAATCATTAGTTCTCATATACCGCAAACCAAGATTAGTGGTTTCAATAAGATATCTGAATTTCCTTTTAACAGCTTTAAGATGTGATTCTCTAGGGTCTAATTGAAATCTTGCACATAAACAAACACTGAATTGAATGTCTGGTCTGCTGGAATTAAGTACATAGGAGATCCAATCATACCTCTGTAGACCATTTGATCTACTTTGTTACCTTCCACATCTTTGCTGAGGATAACAGTTGGATGCATAAGTGTTTTCATTGATTTTGATCCATCCATCTTATATTTCTTAAGAAGTTCCTTGGTGTACTTTTGTTGATGAATATAGATACCTTCATCAGTTTGCTTTCTTTGTAGTTCAAGAAAGAACTTCAATTCTCCCATTAAGCTCATTTCGAACTCATTCTGCATTATCTCAGCGAACTCTTTATAGAGCTTTTCATTATTAGCACCAAAAATAATATCATCAACATATATTTTTACTACTATGAACTTATCATTGACAAGAAAAAGCACTCATGGATAAGGATGGCAACGGGGCAGGGCGGGGGCGAGGAGTACTCCCACCGCTCCGGGCCCCCCATTTTTCCTCGTCCTCGTCCCCGTCCCCATTCCCCGCCACAGGGAGTTTTTTTCCCCCATCCCTATTCCCCACAGATCCCCGCGGGGAGTTCGGGGACCTGAAAATTAAAAAATATGAAATTGATGTTGTAGTCTTTGACCTTATTATAATTTTATTGAATCATTGATTGTACTATTTAAGGTTGAACTTGTTGCAATATCTTAGAGAGTGCTTTAACTTTAAATGTTTAAGATTTTTAGTTTTATTTTATTTTATTAGATTTTAGGTAATTACCTAATTTTTTTTTTTTAATTTTCAGGTCCCCGAACTCCCCGCGGGGATCCGTGGGGAATGGGGACGGGGGAAAAAAACTCCCCGTGGAGGGGAATGGGGACGGGGACGAGGAAAAATAGGGGGCCCGGAGCGGTGGGAGTACTCCTTGCCCCCGCACTGCCCCATTGCCATCCTTATCCGCTGGTGCTTTTTCTTTCAACTCTATCTCCAGAGAAGTCAGCATCATATTAACCAGCTGACCTGAAATCATTAGTTCTCATACACCGCAAACCAAGATTAGTGGTTTCAATAAGATATCTGAATATCCTTTTAACAGCTTTAAGATGTGATTCTCTAGGGTCTAATTGAAATCTTGCACATAAACAAACACTGAATTGAATGTCTGGTCTGATGGAAGTTAAGTACATAAGAGATCCAATCATACCTCTGTAGACCATTTGATCTACTTTGTTACCTTCCACATCTTTGTTGAGGATAACAGTTGGATGCATAGGTGTTTTCATTGATTTTGATCCATCCATCTTATATTTCTTAAGAAGTTCCTTGGTGTACTTTTGTTGATGAATATAGATACCTTCATCAGTTTGCTTTATTCGTAGTCCAAGAAAGAACTTCAATTCTCCCATTAAGCTCATTTCGAATTCACTCTGCATTATCTCAGAGAACTCTTTATAGAGCTTTTCATTATTAGCACCAAAGATAATATCATCAACATATATTTGTACTACTATGAACTTATCTTTAGATCCCATTTTGAAAAGAGTGGCGTCTTCTTTTCCCCTTATGAAATCATTTTCCATTAAGAAAGAGCTAAGTCTGTCATACCACGCTCAAGGAGCTTGCTTTATACCATACAGAGCCTTTTTGAGTTTGAAAACATGATCTGGTTTTTCAGAATCTTCAAAACCAGGTGGTTGCTTAACATAAACTTCTTCTTCTATAATACCATTAAGAAATGCACTTTTGACATCCATTTGAAAAAGAGTTATGTCTTTTTGTGCAGCATATGACATGGAAATACGAATAGCTTCTAATCTAGCTATAGTGCAAAAGTTTCAGTAAAGTCAATACCTTATTGTTGGTTATAGCCTTAAGCTACTAACTTTGCTTTGTTTCTGACAACTTTGCCATCTTCATCCAGTTTGTTTCGAAAAACCCATCTTGTTCCAATTACAGACTTATCATCTGGTCTTGGTACAAGATACCATACATCATATCTTGTGAACTGATTTAGTTCTTCTTGCATAGCTAGAATCCAACTTTCATCAATGAGAGCTTCTTTGATGTTCTTTAGCTCAATTTCAGATAGAAAGGCCATATTGTTGCTTTCTCTAAAAGTTGATCTAGTTCTTATGCCTTGAGAGGGATTTCCAATGATTAGTTCTTCGGGATGATGTACTTTATATCTCCAGTCTTGTTTTAGATTGTTGTTATCAGACGTCTGTAGTTGCGTCTGTTTTGAGGATTTCTCAACCGATTTTGGATTTTTCGGTTTTTATTAGTCTGACTGCTTATCCATTTGATTGCTTATATGCAATCCTGCAAGATCATCATCTAGATTTGATAGTTTCCTATCAGTCTTTAATCCATCATTAAACTTAACATTTATGGATTCTTCTACGACAGCAGTTCGAGAGTTATAAACTCTGAATGCTTTTGAAGTTTTAGAATATCCAATAAAAATAGCTTTATCTACCTTAGAGTCAAACTTTCCAAGATGTTCTTTAGTATTCAATATAAAGCATTCACAACCAAAAGCATAAAAGAATGATATGTTGGGTCTTCTACCTTTCCACAATTCATAGGGAGTTCTCATCGAAAATGGTCTCACAAGAATTATGTTTTGTACATAACATGCAGTGTTAACTGCTTCTGCCCAGAAGTACTTCGGAAGGTTATTCACATTGAGCATTGTTCTTGCCATCTCTTGGAGAGATCTGTTCTTTCTTTCTACAACTCCATCTTGTTGTGGAGTTCTTGGAGCAGAGTAGTAGTGAGAAATTCTGTTTTCATCACAGAACATTTTAAATAGGTCATTATCAAATTCTCCTCCATGATCACTTCTGATGGCAGAGATAGAGAACGCTTTTACAGAAGATTGAGAACATTCTGAAGGACTCATCCTTGTGGGTTAGGAAGATTACTCATGTAAATCTAGAATAGTCATCGACTATGACAAAACCATATTTCTTTCCACCTAGGCTAGCAACACATACTGTTCCAAACAGATCCATATGTAACATTTGCAAGGGTCTAGAGGAAGATACCAGATTTTTTGATTTGAAACAAGATTTTAATTGTTTGCCCTTTTGACATGCATCACACAAGATATCCTTCTTAAAAGAGATATCAGGTAATCCTCTTACGAGGTTGTGCTTCTTTAGATTTGAAATAATTTTCATACTCACATGTTCTAGTTTCTTATGCCATAGCCATCGTTCATCTTCCTTAGACACAAAGCATTTTACATTTTGATCTTAAAGTTCTGCAAGTTCAATCTTACAAAGATTATTTTGCCTTTGTGCAGAAAAGAGACATTTGCCATTGTTGTCTTTGACTATGCAGGCATCTTTGGTAAATGAGACAATAAATCCACTATCACATAACTGACTTATGCTAAGTAAATTATGTCTTAATCCTTCAACCAATAAAACATTAGATATAGAGGGTAGAGGAGGTTTACCTCCAATTTTACCTACTCCGCCCACTCTTCTTTTCTGGTTACCTCCAAAGGTTACGTGTCCACCATCTTTACGTTGAAGGTCTTGGAACATAGACCTTTCTCTTGTCATGTGTCATGAGCAGCCACTGTCCAGATACCATGATGTGTATTTTCTTTGTCCTATTAAGGATATCTGCAACAGCAATGATTAGTGCTTTAGGTACCCATATCTTTCTTGGTCCTTTCTTTAGATTTACTCATCTGAGTATGTTTCTTGGAATGAAAACATTTGGACGTGATATGTCCAGCTTTTCCACAGAGGTTGCAAACAAGTTTATAATTAAAGAATGGTTTAACATTATGATATGAAGGTGTGGATTTCTGAATTGAGACTTTAAAATTTGTCGTATGATGCGTCTGTTCATCGAATCCTATCCCTGAATTCTTTAGGGAGTGTCTTTGACAACCAAGAAGTTTTGTCAAATTTTCTCTACCATAAACAAACTTGGAAAGATCTAAAGCGAGTTCTTCTACTTTCTGTTGAAGCTTTAAAACTTCTTCAGACTGTAGTGTCCCAGTTGAAATTATTGCCTCAGGTTTTTCAGCTTTCAGCTTTAGGTTTTCCTTAGCCAATATTTCACACTCTTGACTTTTTTGTTCATGCTCTTTTAAGAGCTTAACATATTGTCTTTTCAATGCTTTAAAGGCTTTGGTTAAGCTAGTGGATTTTTCTACCAATTCATCATAAGCATCTTGCAAGTCATCAAGTTTAGTTGTTACCTCAGTTTCTGATTCCAAGTCTGTGTGTGCCATTAAGCAGAGATTTGCTTCTTCTTCTCCTTCAGCATCATTGTCATTAGCTTCCATCTAGATCTTCCCACGCGGCCATCATTCCTTTCTTCTTCTTGAAGAATTTATTTTGAGGCTGACCCTTCAGTTATGGACAGTCTGACTTCATGTGGTCTGGTTTATTGCATTCATAGCATACATGGAGTTGCTTTCAGAAGATCCACTTTCGTTGTAATTTTTATCCTTATGGAAGCGTTTGAATGGTCGCTCCCTTCTGAAGCTCTTCTTTTTACACAGCTTCTTCATCTTTCTGGTGAGGAGAGATATTTCTTCATCAACAGTATCTTCGTCTGAGTTATCTGAGTCGTCAAATGGTTCGTCAGCTTTCAGGGTTTTAGGTGTTTCTTTGCTGAGCCTTTTCTCATCTTTTAGAGCAATGGACTTTTCCTTTTTGATGGGATTGTCTTGATTTAGTTCTTGCTCATGAACCTGTAGAGTTCCAACTAATTCATCCATAGTTAGGATGGATAGATCTTTGGCTTGTGTAATGGCTGTCACAAGAGGTCTCTAAGATTTACGAAGACTCCTGAGAATTTTAGTCACATTCTTTTTGACTGAGTAAGTCTTTCCAAGAGACTTGAGATTATTGATGATAGTTTGGAATCTACCAATCATCTGAAAAATAAATTCTCCTTCATCCATGGCAAAAAGTTCGTATTCCCTGACTAGGATATTTATTTATTTTTCCTTTCACTTTGCTGGTTCCCTCATGGAGATTTGCTAAGGTGTCCCATCTTTGCTTTGGTAAGTCACATGCGTGAACTTTTTCAAATTCACTTTGGCTTAAAGCACACATAAAAGAGTAACGAGCTTTATGGTTTAAGTCCTACTTAGTTTGTTCAGCATCAGTCCAATCATCTTCTGGTTTGGGCTGACTATTATCAGAGAATGGAGTGTAAGGGCCATTTTGAATAATGGACCAACATCTGGAGGTAGTATTCATAATGAACCAATGGAATCTTTCCTTCCAGTAAAGATAGTTTGTTCCATTAAAGAATGAAGGTCTGGTAATGCATGTTCCTTCAGCTATGGGTGCATCTCCCATATATCCAGCAGCTTGTCCGGCCATGATGTTTCTGTTCGTCCAACCAAGAGGCTGAGCTTTGATACCAACTGAAATAAACTCAGTAAACACAAGAAAGGGGGTTGAATGGTGTTTACTTAAAACTTTTTTATTAAACAGAAAAATTTTCAAAATGCTTAAACGTAAGATGCTGTTGGAACGAAGTATGCGTCTGAAGAAGTGAAAACGAAGTAAGATAAAACAAATAAGTTTGTTTTTACAAATCAAAACACTTTCACACCAGGTTAGATATAATCAGTAATCACAACAATAATAATAAAGAGTTGAAGGGGAGAAAGAGTCACACTCAGCGATTTTATACTGGTTCACTCCAACTTAGAGCTACGTCCAATCCTTGGCTTAATCAAGAGTTTCACTATAACTGATCAAATTACAGACAAGTACTCTTTGTACACCTAGCCTCTCCAAGCTCAAGTATTGTTTGCACACATAGCCTCTTCAGGCTCGATCAACAAGTATTGTTTGCACACCTAGCCTCTCTAGGCTCAACAAGTATTTTTCGGTAAGCCTCTCCAGGCCTTAACGAAACAAATGAATTGTTTGAAGCAGCAGCTTCAGCTTGAAAGAGTAAGTCAACCATATTACACTCACAAAGTGAATATGAAGTTTGTAGGGTATGGCTGTGCAATAACTTCTATTAAGATTTACAAATGACTGAGAAGTAAATGAAGGAATGAAGAATTAAAAGCTATACAATAAATGAGAGTATGTTCAGCTTGCTTGATATGTTCTTATTTTTCAAAAATTTAGAGTCTTCTTTTTATTGACTTCTCAGCAATAAATCCATTGTAAGACATTCTGTCTTTGATGCTTGATTTATCTCAAGTCTCCAGAGAATCCATTAATGCAATAGACTCGTTCTGATGAAGCATTAAATGTGTTGCAAGACATTGAGGGTATTCTTGTATTGAAGTACAATATTTTATAGTAGAGCAGAGCAGATCATCAGGATTTTTGCCGTGCAAATTTTCTTCTTTCGTGTACACACTCATAGTTATCATTTGTAAAGTGACTTCATTGCGTAGTAAGAGTAAAGGTGTCAGGTACGATACTTAGAGGATGTAGCTTTATTTCGATTGACTTTGCGAGTGAAGAGTCCTCGAGAAGATTTTTAAATATGTTCCCAACATAAATAAAAAAGATTTGTATATGTTTCTTAAGGAACAGAGTAAAAACGCGTTAGGCAACGCAAAAAGACTCGTCTGTCTATTCAAGACTCTTGAATCTTATTCTTCAGTAATATCTGGCTCAGACGCTTGATATGCGGATAACAGATGATAGCGATAGCTCAAATAATACGTTGTAAATAAGCTGACGCTTTGAATATAACTTGAAGTCCTATCTTATTTGACGATACGTCTGCACACTTGAATAAGATGATTAGAAGATAACACATAGTTTATTTTAATCATTCTATAAATGTTTGGGTTCATCAAAACTTTAAGGTTTAAAGCAGTATCAGACGCTTGGAGACTCAACACAAAATAGTGAGACGAACCGCAGTCCCATTAAAGAATCTAAGATATTAACTAACCTTAATCGTTTTATAATCGTTAGTGCGCCTTATTAATACAAAGTGAAGCGGAAAATTAAATGCGGAAGTGATACTAATTTAAGGCACGTAACGTCTCAGAGTACACAGCTTTTAAAATATAAAGAAATACGTACATACATCATTTGCCCCATCAGTAGGGCTACAGTGTTAACGTAATAATACAAAGTATGTTAATACAGACCAAAATAAAAATATGAAAGTAGGCCGAGAGACAATTCTCTGGCTAACCACGATCACTTCCCAACCCCTCGAGGTTAGGATCCTGGGCTCGTCCACTAGCATCAGGCTCATACGGGATGCCATCCAGTTCTTCAGCAAGCGGTTCCTCCATGGGGTCTTCCCATAAAATAAAAGGACACATAGAGAAAAAATGCGGGAGATAAGAAACATGCATCATCAAATATAGGAGAGGGGCATCAGTACAGTATATATATACATGCAGCATACAACACATAGAAAAGATACAACACGACGACACCCATCTCTTAAGTCATACAACACAATCATCTCAAAAGTCATTCTCTCAGATAAACCTATAAGAGGGATACTAGTCGCTATGTATATGCTGACTTCCCTATATGCATGTCGGCTGATACATCACGTCCCCAGTTGGACATCCCCGTCGGGATAACATCACGTCCCCAATTGGACATTCTCGTAAGTATTAAAATTACATCACGTCCCCCATTGGACATCCCCCCTCGGGATTAAAAACATCACTTCACCAATTGCACATCCCCCTTTAGAATAAATATGATGTGGTATGAAATGCTATGATATGCAACAAACATCCATCGCAGGTCGATACCGGGACCTCACACCTAAGCACTCGGCCATGACCATGATGCACTGCCTCCACATCAACATCAACATCAACATCAGCATCACGACGCCCGGTGTCTGCGAGCCACAGCTCCATGGTCGGGATCACGACGGTATCAACCCGAGCAACATCAACACTCACCATACTCTCATCAACACCTAACCAGCCAATCACAATAAAATATCAAAACAGAATTTATTCCAGTACAAATATCATCACAATGCCAGACAAACATTTAATCATACAAGCAGTTCAACAGGACAGATCACAGATAAACAATTAAATAATTCAACACATCAACCTCAATCAATCAAATCACTTAAATCATTATCTTAGTGGTGACAGCCTAAAAGTACCTACAACTAAGGTCCAGGAACTTTATCCAAGGCCCAACCTCTAGTAGGGTTTAAGGTTCCCCTACACATGTATACATTCTATATTAAGCTTGCCTTCCCGACGAAAGTAGTTCTTTCTTCCCACCTGATAGCAAAAGTGGTGATAATCACGAACGCAACGAGCACTCCTTGCTCCTTTCCTTGCCTTCACAGCCGCGGCCCACTTGCACCAACAGGTTCCACACGCAACTTTCAAGCTTGCCCCTTGTCGAATCATAAAATCAAACTGCTAGAGTTGTAGTAGAAATCGCGTTGATCACGAAAACACCGACGGAATCGAAATCAGACAAACGAACGGATCACAAACTCGGGTCAAAGCTCCCAACCTCACTTGGTCTCTCTCAGCCTTACTCTTACTATTTTGAGAAGAAAAATTTCGTGCAAGTTTACAAATGGCAACTATTTATAGAAGTTACCCTCAGCTGACAACGCTTAAGAGTTCTGGATCTCAACGCTTTAGCGTTCCAGCGCTTGAGCGTTAGCTCTCTCAACGCTTGGGCGTTGACGTTTCTGCACCGCCTTCCCAATGCCAGCTATGACGCGTTCTGACACATGTCACTTTATGTCCCATCAGTGTCAATCAACGGGTCAGAGTGAATATGCTTAAGCGTCCACCTTGCCCCACACTAGAGCGTTGGTAATCTTGAGCGTTACATTGCTCCACGTTTGAGCGTTCCGCTCCTGATTCCTTGTTCCTCATCTTTCTCTTATACAATTCATCCCTACTCTTGATGTATTCTCTAAGCATACTTTCAATCCATAAAATTAATTATCAACAAGCATATAATTACCCAATCTAAGCCATCTATCTCAATTAATGTTTTAGAAAACAGGGATGTTACATTACCACCCCCTTAAAAGAATTTCATCCCCGAAATTCGACATAGCTTTTGAAAATAGGCTCGGATATTGCTGCCGCATATCTTCCTCGCGTTCCCAGGTGGCATATCCTGTTGTAGCATCCCATACGGCCTTGACTAAGGGAATCTGCTTCCCACAGAGTTCTTTCACCCTCTTGTCCTCGATTCATACAGGCAGCCCTTCATATTCCAAGTTCTCCCTTATCTGGATTTATTCAGGCTCATCACGTATGATGAATCAGGATTGTATTTTCTGAGTTGGGATACGTGAAATACATTATGAATATTGGATAGGTTGGGAGGTAAAGCAATTTGGTAGGCAACTGGACCAATTCGGCGAAGAATTTGAAATGGTCCAATGAATCTAGGTGTAAGCTTTCTGGATTTGATTGCCTTGGAGTGACTGTCATAAAGACATGATCGCCTTCCTAGAACTCCAAGGATCTCCTCCTTTTGTCACTGTAGCTCTTCTGTCGATCCCGTGCGACTTTCATCTTTTCTCGAATTTTCTTAACTTGTTCCGTTGTTCGCTGCACCATCTCTGGTCCTATCAACTGATTCTCCCCGGTTTCATACCAACAGAGCGGTGTTCTGCACTTTCGTCCATACAGTGCCTCGTATGGCGCCATGCCAATACTAGAATGGAAACTATTGTTGTATGTGAATTCAATCAGTGGAAGGAATTTGTCCCAACTCCCTGTGTTTTCCAAAACATATGCTCTTAAAAGATCCTCCAAAGATTGAATCATCCTTTCAGATTGACCATTCATTTGGGGATGATAGGTTGAACTCATCCTTAGCTTAGTTCCCAAAGCGCCATTTAAACTCTACCAAAGCCAGGAAGTAAATCTCGGATCGCTGTCCGACATTATACTCGAAGGTACTCCATGCAATCTTACCACTTCCTTAATGTAAATTTGGGTTAATCTTCCGAAAGAATACCTTTGGTAAGAAATGAGCACATTTCGTAATCATGTCAACGATTACCCAAATTGCATCGCACCTCTTTTGCGTTCTTGGTAGTCTGGAAACAAAATCCATTGTAATGCTATCCCATTTCCATTCTTGGACGTCCAGTGATTGCAATAACCCTGCTGGTTTATGGTGTTCAATCTTTGCCTTTTGACACACCAAACAGGATTGGACATATTCCGCTACTTCCTTCTTCATCCCAGGCCATAAAAACATTCCCTTTAGGTCCTGGTACATCTTCGTAGATCCGGGATGAAAACTTAGCTTGCTCTTGTGTGCCTCTTCCAAGATCATGTTCCTCACTTCGCTATCCTTAGGCGCGCATATCCTGTCTCCAAACTTCAGGATTCCATCAATACCTTTCTTGAACTCTGAAGTCTTGTCTTTCATTCTTCTACCATCTGGTTCCTTTCCTGTAGGTACTAATCTTCTCATTGCTTCTTCCAGATCAAGTTCAGAAAATCACTAGTGATAGTGACCATTCCTAAACTTATCTTATCCTTACACCACTCTAAGTCCAAGTTCAGATCTCTGAACTGCTTTAACAACTCCAGCTCTTTCGCCATCAGAGCCGACATATGCAAAGATTTCCGACTCAATGCATCTGCTACCACGTTGGCCTTTTCTGGGTGGTACTGTAGATCAAATTCATAATCCTTTATGAATTCCATCCATCTCCTCTGCCGCATGTTCAACTCCTTTTGATTGAATAGATACTTCAAACTTTTATGGTCGTTAAACACACTGAATTTAGTGCCATAGAGATAGTATCTCCATATCTTCAATTCAAATACTATTACAACCAACTCTAGATCATGGGTTGGGTAATTCCGTTCATGCACTTTCAGCTGCCTGGAAGCATAGGCTACCACTTTCCTCTCTTGCATGAGTACACAACCCAAACCTTGATACGATGCGTCGCAGTACACATCGAACGACGTTGATTGATCTGGCAAGACTAGTACTGGAGATGTAGTTAGCCTCCTCTTTAGCTCTTGGAAACTAGTCTCGCACTCTTCTGTCCATTCATATGCTTTTTCTTTCCTCATTGATTGCGTCAGAGGTAACGCAATCTTCGAGAATCCCTCGATAAGCCTCCTATAGTATCTTGCTAGCTCGAGAAAGCTTCTGATCTCGCTTACCGTCTTAGGGCTTTCCCACTTAACTATAGCTTCTACCTTTGCAGGATCTACTGCTATACCGTCCTTGTTGATCACATGTCCAAGGAATTGTACCTCCTCCAACCAAAACTCGCACTTAGACAACTTGGCATAGAGTTGTCTGTCCTTAAGAACTTGAAGTACAACCCTCAAATGCTCTTGATGCTCTTCCTCATCTGAGAAGTAGATAAGGATGTCATCAATGAAAACAATGACAAACTTATCAAGGTACGATCTAAAGATCCTATTTATATAATCCATGAACACCGCAAGAGCATTAGTCACACCAAAAGGCATAACTATATACTCGTAGTGCCCGTACCGACTACTAAAAGCCGTCTTCGGTATATCATCTTCCTTCACCCTTATTTGATGATATCCGGATCTCAGATCGATCTTTGAGAACATCGTTGCTCCCCTCAACTGGTCCATAAGATCGTCAATCCTTGGCAATGAGTATTTATTCTTGATCGTCGCCTTGTTGAGCTGTCGCTAGTCCACACACAACCTTGAACTACCGTTCTTTTTCTTGACGAACAACACAGGTGCTCCCCACGGGGAAACACTTGGTCTTATAAACTGATTCTTCAGCATGTCGTCCAATTGCTTTTTCAGTTCTACCAACTCTGTTAGGGACATTCGATAGGGTGTTATCAAAACCGGTCCGGCTCCAGGTACAAGATCGATTGCGAACTCTACCTCCCTCTTGGGTGATAATCCTGGCACATCATCCGGAAAAAGGTATGGAAACTCACGCACTAGTGCTCTGCTACATCCAATTCCCGAGGTGTCCACATTACGGTGGGGATCCCCGGTTCCAACTAGTGCTCCCCTTCCTCTACCACGTCCTCTGGCCATTCTTTGCTGGTAAAGGAAGCGTTAGTTTCAATCCATAAGACATACAATATCAATCAACAGATATACATATCATATGCCTTACGAATAAAATAGTTATCACACTCGATAACTTGCGCATCGGACACTCTACCCATCTTTCTAAAGTCGGCACCCGACTATCAAGTCAGTCACTTCCTAGACCTCACAGTCCGATATTATAATCGAACTGCTCTGATACCAATAAATGAGACAATCTGCCGTCCCATTAAAGAACCTAAGATATTAACTAACCTTAATCGTTTTATAATCGTTAGTGCGCCTTATTAATACGAAGCGAAGCGAAAAATTAGATGCGGAAGCGAAACGAATTTAAGCCAGGCAACGTCTCAGATTACACAGCTTGTAAAATATTAAGAAATACGTACATACATCATTTGCCTCATCAGTAGGGCTACAGTGTTAACGTAATACATACAGAGTATGTTAATACATACCAAAATAAAAATATGAAAGTAGGCCAAGAGACAATTCTCTGGCTAACCATGATCACTTCCCAAGCCCTCGATGTTAGGATCCTGGGCTCGTCCACCGGCATCGAGCTCATACGGGATGCCATCCAGTTCTTCAGCAAGCGGTTCCTCTCAAAATTCATATAGCACAATCATCTCAAAAGTCATTCTCTCAGATAAACCTATAAGAGGGATACTAGTCCCTATGAATACGATGACCTCCCTATATGCATGTCAGCCGATACATCACGTCCCCAGTTGGACATCCCCGTCGGGATAACATCACATCCTCAATTGGACATCCTTGTAAGGATTTAAAATATATCACGTCCCCCATTGGACATCCCCTTTTGGGACAACTATACTATGATATGAAATGCTATGATATGCAACAAACATCCATCGCAGGTTGATACCGGGACCTCACACCTAAGCACTCGACCACGACCACGATGCACTGCATCCACTTCAACATCAACATCACCATCACGACGCCCTGCGTCTGCGAGCCACAACTCCATGATCGGGACCACGACGGTATTAACCCGAACAACATCAACACTCACCATACTCTCATCAACACCCAACCAGCCAATAAAAATAAAATATCGCAACAGAATTTATTCCAGTACAAATATCATCACAATGCCTGACAAACATTTAATCATACAAGAAGTTCAAAAGAACAGATCACAGATAAGCAATTAAATAATTCAACACATCAACCTCAATCAATCAAATCACTTAAATCATCATCTTAGCGGTGATAGCCCAAAAGTACCTACACCTAGGGTCCAGGCACTTTATCCACGGCTCCACCTCTAGTAGGGCTTAAGGTTCCCCTACACATGTATACATTCTATACTAAGCTTGCCTTCCTGACAAAAGCAGTTCTTTCTCCCCACCTGATAGCAAAAGTGGTGATAATCACGAATGCAACGAGCACTCCTTGCTCCTTTCCTTGCCTTCACAACCGCGGCCCACTTGAACCAACGGGTTCCACACGCAACTTTCCAGCTTGCCCCTCGTCGAATCACAAAAGCAAACCGCTAGAGTTGTAGTAGAAACCGCGCTGATCACGAAAACACCGACGGAATCGAAATCAGACAAACGAATGGATCATAAACTCGGGTCAAAGCTCCCAACCTCACATGGTCTCTCTCAGCCTTGCTCTTACTGTTTTGGGAAGAAAAATTTCGTGCAAGTTTACAAATGGCAACTATTTATAGAAGTTACCCTCAGCTGACAACGATTAAGCGTTCTAGATCTCAACGCTTTAGTGTTCTAGCGCTTGAACGTTAGCTCTCTCAACGCTTGGACGTTGACGTTTCTGCACCGCCTTCCTAATGACAGCTGTGATGCGTTCTGACATATGTCACTTTATGTGCCATCAGTGTAAATCAACGATTCAGAGTGACTACACTTAAGCGTCCACCCTGCCCCACGCTAGAGCGTTGGCACGCTTGAGCGTTGGCACGCTTGAGCGTTACATTGCTCCACGTTTGAGCGTTCCGCACCTGATTCCTTGTTCCTCATCCTTCTCTTATACAATTCATCCCTAATCTTGATGTATTCTCTAAGCATACTTTCAAGCCATAAAAGTAACTATCAACAAGCATATAATTACCCAATCTAAGCCATCTTTCTCAATTAAAGTTTCAGAAAACACGGATGTTACATATAGCGCTATTAATTAGAAAGGGCCAACCTATGATTTTGTTCGAGAAGAGAACTAGCTGGTTTTGCCCCCAGTAATCTTGTTTCTGAGATGATGTCCAAAGCATATTTTCGTTGACATAAGAAAATCCCTGAGGTCCTTTGGCTACCTCAAGGACTAAAAAATATTTCAAAGACCCAAGGTCTTTCATGTAGAAACTTGTGCTAAGATACTTTTCGAAATGCTCAATCACATCTCCATTGTTCCCTGCAATGATAAAATCATCAATATACACAAGAACACTTAAGACCACCTCTCCACTATGATAAGTGAACATTGAGTAATCTGCACGGGACTGTTGGAACCCATATTCCTTCAATGCAACAACGCAAACCAGTTTTGCGGTGCCTGTCGTAACCCCTAAAGAGTCTACCGGTGCCTATTGTAACCCATAAAGAGACTTCCGGAGTTTGCATACTTTCTTAGAATCTCGACCCGAAAAGGCAGGATGTAGTTGCATATAAACTTCCTCGTTTAGATCACCATGCAGAAAGGCATTATGCACATCCATCGGACACAATATTCATGATCGAGCAGCTGCCACAGCCAATAGAGTCCGAATTGTGACCATCTTTGCAACCAATGCAAAGGTTTCAATATAGTTAATGCCATATCTGATTATCTCCTCGAACAACCAGCCTTGCCTTGTGACGTTCAATACTGTCATCTGATTTGTATTTAATCTTGTACCCCCACTTGCATCCAATAGCCTTCTTTCCAGGTGGTAGTGTTGTTAACATCTAGATGCCATTTCTCTCCAGTGATCTATTTCTTGCTTCATAGCATTGCGCCACAAGGGATCTAGAACAGCCTCAAAGAATCGAGATGACTCATGCCCAGAGTGACTGCTGCAAGAAACTGTCTATGGTTCAAAGAAAAATTACTGCTAGTCACATAATGTGTGATAGGAAATAACGTACCTAAGGATTGTGATGTTGGGTGTGACTCGGGAGTGGGGTCATTGGTGCAACTTACAGTGTGGCATATATAATCTTTGAGCATTCTCGGTGGATGACATTCCCTTTGACCATGGCCAAGTTGGTCATTCACGTGAGGTGTTGTTGAATGTTTTATAAAAAACATACATCGATGTACAATGTGAGTACATCGATGTATTTGCTTTGTTTTCGAATACATCGATGTATCTTATGGGTACATCGATATAAAAACACCTGTTAGCCAAAAATAAATTAGTACATCGATGCACATTTTAAATACATCGATGTATAGGTCTAAAAATGCATTTTTGATGAAAAACATTTAAATACATCGATGTACTCTATTAGTACATCGATGTACATGTGTGATCGTTGGTTTTTTGCTCGTTTTTGAGCCGTTTTAGCTCATAAAAACTGGATTAAAACATCTTGCACGTTATTTTTTCATCTCCAATTTATTTATGGTGTTCTGGCGAATATTGTGGCTTTGGAAAAGGTTTTGGGACACCAAAAATTGTTATATTGTAATAGTTTTTTTCCAAAGCTTTCTGAGAATCCCCTTGTCAAGTTTCCGAGCAATATAGTGTGTGAGGGTGTGTGTTGGTGGTTCTCTTCTTTGCAGGGAGAACCATATTTTCTGGTGATGCTGTTTTATCCTGGGGACGACGAGGTTGTACACTGCTGCACATTCAAGGCAGAGCCGCGAAACGTCTTAAAGAGAGCGACCTAGTCCGCGACTCAGCCTTATTATTTTGATCTGTTCAACCACTGCAGCAACAATTTTAAGACATACATCTGCCATGTCTTCTGAACACGACACTGCTCCTGTTGATCTCAACAAGCCCTTTCGCTTCGAAGGTGCTCATTACAAAAGATGGAAGCAGAAGATGTTATTCTTCTTGACTGTGCGCAAAGTAGCCTCAGTGCTTAACACTGACAAGCCAGTTCTGCCAGAGAACCCGTCAAAAGCTCAACGGAAGGACCCGAAAATTTGGAATGATAACGATTTTATGTGTAAGAATTTCATATTGAGTGGTTTATCTGATGATTTGTATGATTATTATAGTAATAATACCACTGCCAAGTAAGTTTGGGATGCGCTACAGAAGAAATATGACACTGAAGAGGATGGAACCAAAAAGTATGTTGTCAACCGCTAACTAAAGTTTCAGATGACTGATGACAAATCTGTAGAAGCACAATCCCATGAACTCCAAAAGATTGCACATGAAATCGTCTTCGAAGGTATGACTTTAGATGTCCAATTTCAAGTAGCTGTAATAATTGATAAGTTGCCACCTAGTTGGAAAGACTTTAAGAACATCCTCAGGCATAAAACTAAAGAGTTCGCTTTGGAGAGCTTAATAACCTGGTTGTGTATAGAGGAGGACGCCCAGAAACAAGACCAGAAGGAAGAGGTTCTTGCTGTGGTTAAATCCACTTCTGCTGTCCTGAAACCGAAAAGTAAAACTATGAAATTTAAATTTCATAAGCACAACAATAAAAATGGAAGTCAGCAACAGAATGGGCAGAAACCCCCCTTAGGACAGTTTAGTTGTTATAATTGTGGTAAGCTTGGCCATTTGGCTAGAAACTGCCGCCTTAAGGGTCGTCCTGCCCCGCAGGCAAACCTTACTGAGGACCAATTCATTGCTATGATTTCTGAAATCAATGCTGTTGGTGGATCCGAGGGGTGGTGGGTAGACACCGGCGCAAGACACGATGTCTGCTATGATAGGTCTCTGTTTAAGTTTTATTCTGCTGCTGAAAATCAAAAAGTGCTGTTGGGTGATTCACACACCACTGTTGTTGCTAGGACAGGAGATGTGGAATTAAAGTTTACCTCTGGAAAGACTGTGATTCTTAAGGATGTTATGCATACTCCAGAAATGAGAAAGAATTTGGTTTTGGGTTATCTCCTTAACAAGGTTGGGTTTACTCAGATTATTGGGGCTGATTTGTATATTCTTACAAAGAACAATGTCTTTGTAGGAAAGAGTTATGCTACTGATGGCATGTTTAAGTTGAACATTGAGTTGAATAAAATTATTTCTTCTTATATGCTGTGTTCTTTTAATATTTGGCACTCTAGACTTTGTCATGTTAATAAACGCATTGTTACAAATATGACCGATTTGGAATTAATTCCTAAATTATATATAAATGATTTTGAAAAATGCGAATTTTGTAGCCAAGCTAAAATCACTAAGGCTCCTCATAAATCAACAATTAGAGAAACTGAAACTCTTGATTTAATACATTCTAATATATGTGAATTTGATGGAGTTTTAACTAAAAATGGTAAAAGTTATTTTATCACTTTTATTGATGATAGCTCTAATTTCACATATGTATACCTTATGAAAAATAAGAGTGACGCTTTTGAAATGTTTAAATCATTTGTTTCTGAAGTTGAAAATCAACTAAATAAGAAAACAAAAAGATTTCGAAGTGATAGAGGAACGGAATATGACTCTGAAATTTTTAATGATTTCTACAATTCCCATGGAATAATTCATGAGAAAACTGCACCCTATTCTCCTGAAATGAATGGGAAAGCTGAAAGAAAAAATAGAACTTTTGCTGAATCTGTTGTTGCTATTTTGCTTCATTTTGGTTCTACATCTTATTGGTGGGGTGAAATTTTACTAAATGTATACTATGTGCTTAATAAAGTACCTAAATCAAATAGTAAAATTTCTCCCTATGAAATGTTTAAAAATAAGAAACCAAATTTATCCTATATTAGAACATGGGGTTGTTTGGCTTATGTTAGGATTCCTGATCCTAAAAGAAAGAAATTAGCTAGTAGAGCATATGAATGTGTTTTCATAGGTTATGCGGTTAATAGCAAAGCTTATAGGTTTTTTTGATTTAAATGAAAAAGTTGTTATTGAATCTAATGACGCTGATTTTTATGAAGATCGTTTTCCGTTTAAATTGAAAAACAGTGGGAGCTCAACTTCTAATAATGCACCTATTAGAACAAGTAATTCTAATAATGAATTTCTAGATGAACCTAGAAGAAGTAAAAGGGCACATGTGGCTAAGGACTTTGGTCCTGACTTTTATACCTATAATGTTGAGGAGGATCCTTCCTTTATTTAGGAGGCTTTGTCCTCTATTGATGCCAATTTTTGGCAAGAAGATATAGATTATGAAATGGACTCTCTTGAGTCTAATAGAACTTGGAAATTAGTAGATTTACCTCCTGGGTGCAAGGCTATAGGATGTAAATGGATTCTTAAAACCCGATGGAACTATAGATAAATTTAAGGCTAGACTAGTAGCCAAAGGATATAGGCAAAGAGAAAACATAGATTTCTTTGACACATTTTCACTTGTATCTAGACTTACGTCTATTCGGGTGTTATTATCTCTTGCAGCTGTGCATGATATGGTTGTACATCAAATGGATGTAAAAACTGTTTTTCTAAATTGTGATTTAGAAGAAGAGATTTATATGGATCAACCTGATGGTTTTGTTGTTTCTGGCCATGAAAATAAAGTTTGCAAATTAATAAAGTCCTTGTATGGCTTGAAACAAGCACCTAGGCAGTGGCATGAGAAATTTGATAATCTAGTTATCTCACATGGATTTAAAATTAATGAAAGTGATAAGTGCATATATCATAAATCAGAAAATAATGTTTGCACTATTATATGCTTATATGTGGATGACTTGCTTATCTTTGGTTCTAATTTTCATGTTGTGAAAAATGTCAAAAATATGCTTTGTGAAAATTTTGACATGAAGGACCTTGGTGAAGTAAATGTAATTCTTGGAAAAAAAAAATTACTAGAACTGAAAAGGGAATTTCTTTAGATTAGTCTCATTATACTGAGAAAGTTTTAAAGAAATATAATTACTTTGATTGTAAACCAGCAAGTACCCCTTATGATCCTAGTGTCAAGTTGTTCAAGAACACTGGTGACAGTGTTAAACAATCTGAGTACGCGAGCATCATTGGCAGCCTTCGGTATGCTGCTGACTGCACTAGGCCTGATATAGCTTATGTTGTGGTGTTATTATGTAGGTTTACTAGCAGTCTTAGTAATAAGCATTGGTATGTTATTGAGAGGGTCATGAGGTACCTTAAGAAGACTATGAACCTAGGATTACATTATCAAAGGTTTCCCGCTGTCCTAGAAGGATACAGCGATGCGGATTGGAATACCCTTTCAGATGACTCCAAGGCGACCAGTGGGTATATTTTGAGCTTAGCTGGGGGCTGTTTCTTGGAAATCTAAGAAACATACCATATGAGCACAATCTACCACGGAGTCTGAGATGATTGCACTGGCAACTGCTAGTGAGGAGGCAGCATGGTTGAGAAACCTGTTGTCTGATATCCCTATGTGTGATAAACCGATTCCAGCCATATTGATCCATTGTGATAGTACCACGGCTATTGCAAAGATTCAGAACCGTTATTATAATGATAAGAGGCAACAAATACGTCGCAAGCATAGCACTATTAGAGAGTTTCTCTATGCTGGAGTTGTGAGATTGGATCATGTGAGGTCTGAAGAAAATTTGGCTGATCGTTTGACGAAAGGATTAGCAAGAGAAAAGGTTTTTAAAACCTCTAAAGGAATGGGACTAATGCCCATAGATTAATTTGTCTCTTATAAGGGTAACCCAACCTATAGACTGGAGATCCCAAGAAATAGGTTCGGAGGGTAATAACAACTTATAAGGAGATGTGAGAATCATGCTATGATAAATATTAAAAAAAGTCTCATTCATATGTTTAGAGCATGACATCCTATAGTGTTGAAAGGTTGAATCAATGTTTGATTCTTAATGAGTTCTATACTCTGTATGGAGTAGGGTACCAAGCTACAGGAGTACTCTTGATAGACTCACCTATGTGAATGTGGAAGTGAGCCCGCTTCCTATGGAATTTTGGGGCAAAATTCCCTAGAGCTTTCACTATACTGGGATATACGTGTATGGCTGTGATGCACGGGCTTACAGACTACACCCTGAAAGGTTGAGTGTGTAATATTGTCAGAGATAGAGTTCAAGACTACGTGTCACTCTAGTATATTCTGAAGCATCATCACTATGTAATTGTTCAAGTCTACGGACACCATTATTTATGCTCAATCTTATTTTATAATGCGTTATTGCTTGATGAGATGTTTTTTAAATAAAACAAGTTGGGGATTGTTGAATGTTTTATAAAAAACATACATCGATGTACAATGTGAGTACATCAATGTATTTGCTTTGTTTTCGAATACATCGATGTATCTTACAGGTACATCGATGTAAAAACACCTGTTAGCCAAAAATAAATTAGTACATCGATATACATTTTAAATACATCGATGTATAGATCTAAAAATGCGTTTTTGATGAAAAACATTTAAATACATCGATGTACTCTATTAGTACATCGTTGTACACATGTGATCGTTGGTTTTCTGCCCGTTTTTAAGCCATTTTAGCTCATAAAAACTGGATTAAAACATCTTGCACGTTATTTTTTCATCTCCAATGGATTTATGGTGTTCTGGCTATATATTATGGCTTTGGAAAAGGTTTTGGGGCACCAAAAATTGTTATACTGAAATAGTTTTCTTCCAAAGCTTTCTGAGAATCCCCTTGTCAAGTTTTCGAGCAATATAGTGTGTGAGGGTGTGTGTTGGTGGTTCTCTTCTGTGTAGGGAGAACCATATTTTCTGGTGAGGCTGTTTTATCCTGCGGACGACGAGGCTGTACACAGCTTCACATTCAAGGCAGAGCCGCGAAACGTTTTAAAGAGAGCGACCTAGTCCGCGACTCAGCCTTATTATTTTGATCGTGTTCAACCACAAAAGCAACAGGCGTTGACACAGAATCCTCACCTGTCTGTCTTTGGGTCGAAATCATATCTTGTGCATCCCCAACACTTTCGTCGATGTTTCTGCTCCCTTTTGCATCATTCATACCCATGCTAGATTCATCGATGAGAGGAGGGCCATCATTCCACAAGATTTGTGTGGTAGGATTAGAGTCATCTTGCATATTAGTCAAGAAAGGGAACTCATTTTCACAAAACACAACATCACAGATTCAAAATACTCTCCATTATTCAAATTGTAGAGATGCCACCCCTTTTCCCAAAAGGATAGCCTACAGAAACACATTTTCGATTTCACTCACCAAACTTGTCCTTTTGTCGAGGTCGGTTGTGTCCATAGAACAAACACCAAAAAGTGCGAATATGAGAATAAGGGGGAGTTTGACCAACTGATATTTCGTAGGGGCTTTTACCTTTATGTATAATGGATGGGGCACGATTGATCAAGTACCCAATAGTGAGGACACATTCACCCCAAAATTCAATGGTTACATTTGCCTGAAAACATAGAGTGTAACGCCCTTCGTTACATTAGTAACCCAAAATAATAATTTAAATAAAACAAGGTAATTAAAAAAATTTAAAATAAATATTAAATAAGTTCATAATATAATAATAATCCAAAATAAATATTTATACCCATCCAAAGAAACGAAATACATAATAAGTTTTAAACCTCAAAACCGTGCATATATTACAACTCGCATAAAGAAATAACTAAACAATATTAAAGGTTCTCCTGGCATATGCCATACAAAAACTAACCCAAGCTAACTAATAGAATATAGTCTTCAAGTGTCTGGCTTCTCAACAGGGTCGTCCTCAGGCTCTGAAAACAACACTACTAATGAGATATATAATCCTAGTGAACAGAAATACAGTTTAAAAGGTTTTCACAAAAGCGTTGTTCTCAGCTGGTGCGGTAACTGAAAAAACTAACCATGACACTCGTTATTTTCCAAAGTAATAGATAATAATCAAATAAATAATTAATATATTATTCAGTCATCATCAACACACCTAAACAAATACATCATATAACATTCATCAATTAATTCTCAAAAATAATCATAAGGATCATATGGCCATCAAACTGCATATTACAATGGCGTCTCATTTCCTACCTTACTCATGAAGGTATATCGATGTTATCTTCTCTTCAGTGACATTACTCATTTCGATACCAACCATTGTACACTGGTGGTATTACTTATTTCGACATCCCAACGTGTGGCGATGTTGCTTTCGATACCCCATTATGGCGGTATTTCATATTTCGACACCTTAATTCATTGGCGGTGTTACTTTAGATACCCCTATCATGGGCGGTATTGCAGCAAACAGCATTCATCACATTTAACAATTATTGAATCATGCCAATATCACCAATATCATCATATAATCCAAATATAGCATGTCATTCAACCAAATCATGTATACATCATACATATCATAACGTCAATCTCAAGAATAAACATATAATTCATAGTAGAAATACCTTAGAAGGAAAACCCCCAAATTTAGAAAATCAGGATTTGACCAAACACAGGATTATTTTCTAAAAAATGTATTTTGAAAGCGTAACCCAAACCCCAAGATAATTTGCATCATGAAAAGGGTGAGAAAGAGTATTTCTACTCACCTCTTGAAGACCTTCAAGAAGCTCCAAACGTTTGGTCACAAACGCGCCAAGAAGCTCCTCAAGAATCTCCCCCTTTCTTCCTCCTTAAGGCTCCTTGTACTCTGGTATCGTCTTCTCCAAGCTCTTCAATCCTCAAAGGCAAGCAAAACTGTGTTTTAGGGTGCAAAGTGGGTTCCTAGCCGCACTAAAGTGTTATAAGATGGTATATATATATATATATATATATATATATATATATATATATATATATATATATATATATATATATATATAGTGTTGCATTGGTTCCCAAAGATTAGAAACACTGATTTACGGTGTTTTACGAATTTCCCATGTGTACATCGATGTATTTAAATTTTCTTACATGTTTTGACCCTCGTACATCGATGTAGTTACATTTTATTAATGTACATCAATGTACATATGTAGGTAAATCGATGTACGTCCCAAAATCAGCAGATTTGACATTGTTAGTTATGTACATCGATGTATATTTATAGTACATCGATGTACAACCTCAAAATTACGTTTTTCATCTCTCTCGGGCTTTTTCTTATTTTTGTACATTGATGTACACTTATAGTACATCAATGTATCACCCTTTTAATTCTATTTTCTTATTTTAGATGTTCATTTTCTCCCTTCCTTTAAGAAATTCGTCCCCGAAATTAACTCCATACTTAAGCACTCCCCAACGCTTAGTACATTAACAATACGGAAACGTGATGTACCTCGATTGATAAGATCTGGATACTGGCGCATGATATCCTCCTCAAGTTCCCAAGTAGCTTCCTCAGGAGTTAATCCTTCCCAAACAACCTACACCAAAGGAATTGTCTTGTTCCATAAAGTGTTAGTGCTCTTGTCGACGATCTGAATAGGCATGGACTTAAAGATCAAGTTATCTCTTAATTGTATTTGTAACACCCCCCTTGGGCAATACATGAAGAACACGTGCGGAATTCAATTTAAAAGAGAATTGCTAGTTGCTTTCGGAAAAAGATAATTTACTTTAAGTTGGAAAACTCAGGTGTAAAAATTTTCGGCATAATACTTCAGAAAGTGATACATACATCACAATAATAAAATTACATCATTCTTGACAACACACATAACTGGGTTTATTCCAAACCCTAAACCATCATATATAAGTTTTCCTGAAATTATTTTCCATTCTGAAGTTCCAAACCGTACAAAGGTTGTCAAAACCACATATACCAACTTTCCCAACATTATACATTGAAGATCCTAAGAGCTGGTTTGATAAAAGAACTCTACAGACAATAGAGCCCACTATCTAGTATACATCGTACCAATAAGACTGGCCTAGTTGTCGACAGTCCACACATCTTCATTGTCGGCATCGAGGAGCGCAAGCTACAGAGTCCTGAAGAGACCCAAATGACCATTGAGAAGTATCTGTATACGTATCCAAAAACACAACAGGGTGTCCAACATGTACCGGCAAAGGTGAGTAACCAATATATGGATTTAAACGCGATAACTACATGCATGATGCACAAAACAGCATATGAACGTATGTATTATCAACACATCACAATAACAGAAGTAACACAGGACAACACCCCAGGTAACAACATATCCAACATGCATACCGTAAATCGCGATATATCATATTAATCAATTAGCAGCATAAGATATCTTTGAAAGCAAAATGGTGATGTACAATAAGCAAATGTAATCATCAACAGCCATATAATGCAATATGATGTACATGACTCAATGCCATATGCCACAAGGGTAAAACTTTGACCACTACTCCATGGAGCTAACAAATGTGTCGGAGAGAGTGAATGGGAGGACATGTTCCGGTTATTGCCAGTCATGAGCAAGATGCTACAACATTCGTAACGTGCACGTATATGGCTTTACGGAAACATTCTCGACCAAACATGAAAAGTACGGCATCTAGTAGAGGATATCAGTATATTGCACGAATTCGCCACGACACAGAAGAATCACCAACTAGTCTCATGTCAGCCCTTCCAACCCGGATACCTCGAAAAAGACCATTGAAGATCATCACCGTAAGATTTGCACCCGCATCAAGGTGTAAGCTCAACTCCTAGGCTCAAGGCCTTACAACTATGCACATGAAATGCCATTGCTTACACAATGTAGATGCAATAAAGCAATATCTATCCATTGGATAAACTTCAAGATTCGCTAGGTTTTATTCCTTAGGAACTATACGCGTCTTTGTATTATAAAACATTTGTCCATCGGATAAATATCTTGTGATTCCTTTGGAATGATCCGGACTGCTTTCAGAATTGCCGACTGTCCCCACAAACCAACACGGGTCTTTTCAGCGTGCTTTGTCCTCACTCACACGCTTTCTAGGAAACTTCCCAGAAGGTCACCCATCCTACAAGCGCTCCAAATCAAACACACTTAACTATGGAGTTCTTATGTTTTGGGCTTCCGAAAAGAAGACGAATCTTGTTGATATAGGTAGTACCAATCAATTCTTATAAGCCTTCCTTCAACTATACAGTCCCATACCTGCACAGCCTTAGGATTCCTTCAACTGTACAGTCTTATACTTGCACAGCCTCAAGGTCCTTCTCGTCCCGATTATTACAAGACTGAAACAATCGAACGACTGTTTCAAAACCCAAAACGTTTCATGTTTGTGTTTATGTCTTATGAATCACATCTCAAATCCTAAGTATTATGAAGAAGGGTTGAGAATCCTCTTAGATAAGTCTTTGATCCTTTCTAAGATATTACTTGGTGATTTTCAATCAATGAAATAAGTGTCGATTCACTTAAGTCATATGAAGTCATTGACGCATTAAGTCATCAATGGTATAATACATGGTCTTGTTCCACCACATACTATACTTAATTATCCCTTGTCTTCAACTCTAAGTTAATTACTTAACATAAGTTTTCACGCGTAAAATTTTACGATTAAGAGTTAAAAACTCTCTTTGTAAATCAAATCCTTTCACACGTAAAACTTTACGATTAAGAGTTAAAAACTCTCTTTGTAAACCAAATCCTTTTTGATTGAAAACTTATGACTTGAAAGAACTTTGTTACTTTGATTAAGGTAAAGCTCCTTAACTATTTTGAAAAGGATTTTCCTTACTAGCTTAATGTAAAACCATGAGCTAAGTTAGTGGAAAGGAAATGTAATCTCATCTAACTTCCTTAACTATGATTCATTTTAATCAACTAAAGGATAAAAGGTCTCCATTATTTTTGAAAAAGGAACATTGTCTTTGTTCTAAGATAAAGGAAATGCCTTATGAAACTATGTTTAACTTTTCATGAAAACGCTTCTTTGTTTCCCTTTTAAATCACTTGATTACTTAGATGAACTAAAGTTGGAGTAAAAGACATGTTTCACTTTGGTGAAAACACTTAAAGGTTGAAACTTTACTTGATCTTTGGATCAAAGTCACTTATTGTTTTTCTTTGAAACATAAGTTATTAAAACACTTTTCTTACTTCAAAACTTTGAATGTCCAAGAACAACACATGTTCTTCCATCTTTTTCTTGCTAAGGCCACAAGCCTACTCAAAAGAAAAGTGAAGATTTTGCTTCACTAACTTGTCAAGTCATAGCTCAAAATGCTCACAAAATTATGACAAACAATAATCATGCATCATTGTATCGTAATCAAGCATAAAAATCCTTACTCGATCTAGAGATCAAAGTATGGTTTTTCAACATACATGAAAACATTTTTCATCCAATCAACATCATCATAAACATATGCTAAAACATACTAAAGCGTACTAAAACATACTAAAGCGTATTAAAGCATAAACCATTATTACAATCACAACGAAACTCCAACAGAGCTACACAAATCAATCACAGATAACATATAGTTATCGTAAAATCCCTCAGGAAAACTCCCCTTACCCGTTGTAGTTATCCTCCAAGCAAAAGTCGCCCGATCGGCTCGCGGATTCTCCCGATTCCTCGTCCGATCAACTAATCACAACTACATACACATAATCAATCCAAACATCAATATTACACAACACAAATCTTCCTATTCCTACCTATATAGGATTCAGCCGTGGAGCCACAAAAATAGCTAGGGATGTCCAAAAATTCCTATCTCTTGGATTCCATCCTTACTAGGTGTGCTAAGACTAGATCAAAGCCTATTACACCAAAACTTGAACCAAAATCCCCTCCATCAATACATGGCTGTTTCGGCCAAGAAAACCCATATGAGCTAGGAAGCTCATTTGGTTTCCAACTCTTGGATCAATGATCCTCAAGTATACACAACACTAGATTAAGTCTTATTACTCAAAACTTGAATCAAAAACTCAACCTTTTTCAAGCTAGGTGGTTCGGCCACTTTAAGAAGAAATGACTAGAAAACTTATTTGATTTCATGCTCTTGGATAATGAAAGAGAATGATGAAACTAGATCATAGAAATTGATTTGGTATTAAAAGGATTTTTCTACACTTTTCTATGAATTTTCAAAGTTCATGAATCAAAGTTGGATCTTCATGAATCAAGAGATTCAAGAGATGAAATAGAGTGATTAAGATATGGAGATTGAAGTTACTACCTCCTAGATTCAAAGTCTTGAAGAGAAACAACTTGATTTCACTAAAAACTTTCAAGTTTCAAGATCAAAACATGATTTTGGTTGAAGAACATGAAGAACAAGAGAGAGAAGAGAGAAGATAGAGAGAGAAAGAGAAAGGCCGTGTGGCCTAGAGAGAGAGTGAAGGTGATATATTTATTTTGATGTCATGGCAAACTTGTAAATAACCAAAAGGGTAATTTGGTAATTCCTTAAAAGACTAGGGACATAATCATCATTTCCCATATAAATATCTAGATATTTCTAGAAAGGTAATGATGACACGGTGAGTCACAAGGTCAAAAGGGTTTTCCATAAATTCTTAGGGGCAAAAAGTTTTCTTTTCATCCTAGGGCAAATGGTAGTTATGGAAAAGGTCAGGGGCATTTTGGTCTTTTCGAGTCCAGATATTTTCTAAACGTAATCATTACACTGATGAGTCATGGCACACCTTCCTAGGTGATGTGACATCATGTTTATTCGTTAGCGGGTTCTGAATATCCCTTATTCAGCTCCGTTGTTCACCCGACTTTGGTTTTCGCCCAAGAAAGTCGTGAGAGCTTCTTTATTTTGAATTTTTTTTCAAAATCGCCGATATCGTTGTAATTTTATTTAAAACCTAACTGTTTCGTTCACGGGTCAAAATTAGGTCTTGATAGTAGTAAAATACTACTGTTAATGAAAAACGCAGACCGAGCTCCGTTTGAGCTTTCACCCAAAACTTAACCATGGCTTCCTATGGTTGTGTAGGGCATGCCTATATTCTCAGAATATTTTATTTCACTCTCTAAACCCTCCAATAAAATACAAACGCTTAAATACTGAATAATTATAAAACTTGAAAATTAGGGCGTTATAGTATTAACTTAGGTGCTATTATATGAGGCACATCTGGTACATATTTTCTGAGTTGTGAAACTTGGAAAACATCATGAAGGTTTGACAATAAAGGTGGAAGAGCCAATTGATAAGTAACAGGCTCAACTCTTTTTAGGATTTGAAAAGGACCAATTAATCGAGGATTTAGCTTTCTAACTTTCATGGATCTTCCCACCCACTTCTTAGGAGTGACTCTTAAGGATACATTTTATCTTCTTGGAATTCTAAAGGTTTTCTCCTCTTATCGGCATAGCTCTTCTGCCTACTCTGCGCAGTGCGCATTCTCTCCCTAATCATGTCGATCCTATCTGTGGTTTGCTAAACCAAATCAGGTCCTATCAAGGTCTTCTCACCTACCTCACACCAACACAAAGGGGATCTACAATTTCTTCCATAAAGAGCTTCATAGGGTGTTATGCCCATGCTAGCGTGAGAACTATTGTTATACGCAAACTCTATGAGAGGTAAAAACTTATCCCAACATCCATCTTCATCTAAAACACACGCTCTAATCATGTCCTCAAGGGTCTGAATGGTCCTCGCTGACTGACCATCCATTTGTGGGTGATAGGCTGTGCTAAAACTCAACTTAGAACCAAAGGCTTGCTGAAAAGCTCTCCAACTCGGGTCTCTATCTGACACTATAGAGGTGGGTATACCATGAAGCTTGACTATCTCCCTGATATACAAGTCTGCCAACTTATCCAAGCTATATCTTGCCTTAATTGGCAAGAAGTGAGTAGACTTGGTCAACTTATCCACTATTACCCATATGGCATCTAAACCCAAATGAGTCCTAGGTAGCCCCATCACAAAATCCATAGATATTCTCTCCCATTTGCACTCAGGAATTTTTAAAGGTTGCAGCAGACCTGGAGGTTTTTTATGCTCTATCTTAACCTTTTGGCATACTAAATACTTAGACACAAAGCTGGCCACATCGTTTTTCATTCCTGACCACCAATACATCTTTTTAATGTTCTGGTACATCTTAGTGATTCCTGGATGCATGGTGAATTTTCCCTTATGTACTTCCTCTAGCACTCTTTCCCTGAGGCTCCCCTCCTTATGGACAACAATCCTACCCTTAAACATTACTAAGCCATCAGCAAACTACTCATAACCCTCTTGTCCCAACAAAGATTGCAATTCCTGGTCTAAAAGCTGTCTATGCCTAATCTCCTCCCTGAGGTCACTATGAATTTCCAACCTACTCAACCTCAAACTCAAAGCATTCAAAGACACCTCCAAATTCATATCTCTAAACTCCTCTAAAAGGCTCATCTTTTGTACCATTAAACTAGACATGTGTATGGATTTCCTACTGAGGGTATCGACCACTACGTTAGCCTTCCCTAGTTGGTACTGCAACCCAAAATCATAATGCTTAAGGAACTCCATCCACCTTTTCTGCCTCATATTCAATTCCTTTTGGTCAAACAGGTACCTAAGGCTCATATGGTCACTAAAAACCTCAAACTTGGCACCATAAAAAAAGTGCCTCCAAATCTTAAGGGCCAAAGCTACAGCTACCAACTCAAGGTCATGTGTAGGATAATTCACCTTATGGGTCCTAAGCTGCCTAGATGCATAAGCCATTACCTTCCCCTCTTGAATCAACACGCATCCTAGACCATTCTTAGAAGCGTCGCAATAAACGACAAAGCCCACTGAAGAGTCCGTAATGATCAAGACTGGTGATGACACCAACCTCTTCTTAAGCTCTTGGAAATTCTCCTCACACGCACTGTCCCACTCAAAAGATCTCCCTTTCCTAGTCAACTTGGTCAAAGGTAAGGCTAGTCTAGTGAAACCTTCTATGAACTTCCTATAGTACCCAGCCAATCCTAGGAAACTCCTCACTTCAGTCACTGACTTAGGTTGTTCTCACTCTAACACCGCGTCTACCTTAGAAGAGTCAACTGCTACCCCCTTCCTAGAGATGGTATGGCCCAAAAACTTCACCTCATCAAGCCAAAACTCACACTTCTCTGGTTTGGCATAAAGGTACCCCTCTCTCAAGATCTGTAACACTAACCTCAAGTGCCCCTCGTGGTCTTCTGGCGTTCTAGAACATATAAGAATATCTTCTATGAACACCACCACAAAGCTGTCTAAAAACGGCCTAAAGATCCGATTCATGTAGTCCATGAAAACAGCCGGGGCATTGGTCACACCAAACGGCATCACTACATACTCATAGTGCCCGTACCTAGTCCTAAAGGCTGTCTTAGGAATATCCTCGCCTTTAACTGTAATCTGATGCATCCAGATCTCAAGTCTATCTTAGAGAAAACTGTCGCTCCTCTCAACTGGTCTAACAGGTCATCTATTCTAGGCAAAGGGTATTTATTCTTGATGATTACCTTCTTCAACTGCCTATAGTCAACACGTAACCTCATATTGCCATCCTTCTTTTTGACCAGAAGCACTGGCGCTCCCAAGGTGACACACTAGGCCTTATGAACCCCTTTTTTAACAACTCTTCTAACTGCTTCTTAAGCTCACTCAGCTCTAGGGGTGCCATTCTATAAGGCACTATAGGTACAGGTCCACTACCAGGCATAAAATCTATGCTAAACTCTACCTCCCTACCCGGTGGTAAACTAGAGACCTCTTTAGGAAACACATCTAAAACTCGCACATAACAGGTAATGTCGCGATATCACTTTCAGCCTCTATCTTAGCATAAAAGATAAGTATGTATCCCTGAGCCCCCTCAACTAAGTTCTTGTGGCAAGATACAATAGACAAAAAGTAATCCGATATTGAAGGGTCAATAAACATTGGTTGTGGAAGAAAAGAAATGGTTCGAGAAGAACAATTGATAACAACATTATTTTGTGACAACCAGTTCATGCCAAGTATGACATCTAAATTCGACATAGGTAAACATATCAAATCAACATCATAGGATAATTTTTGGTATATCAAGGAACATTTCAAACAGACAATAGAAGTAACCAATTTATCCTTGGCAGGGGTAGAAACACACAAATCAAGAGATAGTCTAGAGATAGGCAACTCCAAATTTTTAACACAACTAAAAGATATGAAAGAATGAGTTGCTCCTGAATAAAACAATATCATAACTTTTATATATGTTTAATTAAACCCATACCTTGGATCAAATTATTAGACTCCTTCATTTACTCTCCTTGGATGGGAAAACTCTTCCTTGGCTCTGGGGTTTGGTTTGAGATTGTCCTCCTCCCTTGTAGACTCTAGCGAAGTGTCCCACTTTTCCACATTTGCAGCAGGAGACTTGTGTCGCGGGTAGGGGTGGGAATAGGCTAGGTCGCTTGTCAGGGGCTTATGGCCTGACTTATTTAACAAAAAGGCCAGGTCAAGGCTTTTTAGAATGCCCGTTTAACTAAAAAGGCCAGTCCTAGGCTTTGAGAAATGCCTGTTAGGCCTATCAGGCCGGCATATATATATAAATAATAAAAAATAAATAATTTAATTTAATTTATAATAATTCTATAATATATTATTTATAATATTATAGATCATATATATTATTATATTTTAAAAACAAAATATAAAATACAAACCCTTATTTTTGTTAGTTGTCAGAACAGCAATTTTCAATTTTTGAATATCAAGAGTCTCTCCTCAATCCTCATTTCTCAAGTCTGAAACGGAGGCGTCTGAAACCTCTTCATTGCTGCTACTCGAAGAAAGCAAAGAGAGAGAACTGGAGAACCCGCGGGACTATCACGACAGGCCACAACACACTGTGAATGCCATTTTGCCGCAATCCATCAAACTAAACCGAATCCTTCGTATATATCTTCTGTTTCTCTTTCCATATAATTCAATTGCTTAATGGACTTGTCAATTGCAGGCCAGTTTCAAACGGAAATCTTGGACTAAATAGTAGCTGTTCTCTTTGTGCTTCTTGAATAGGTATTTCCTTTACACATTGCTGTCTTACTGTTGCTTCCTTTATTCAATTATTCAAACCATTATTTGAATAATAATTCTGACGTAGTGATGTTACAAGCCTATAAGTTGTATTGCTATATATATATATATATATATATATATATATATATATATATATATATAACAATTGATTAAAAGCCAAGTCAATTAATAGTATAATACTGTTTATGCATATTATCATGTGTATACCATTTACAACATATTTGTGTATTAGAAAGCCTTCGATTTTGTTTGCCTTGGTCCTGAATTTGGTTATTGGCTATTTGTACATATATATTACATAGGTGTACCAGGACTTTGGTCTTATTCTAGTCTCACGGTTACAGGGGCTAGTTGGGTGGCTCTATGTTCAATTTTTGTCATATTGTGTTTGTTTCCTTAGCATAATACTGTCCTGATTCAGCCAGTGAAGGATATATAATGATATTTTCAAATTAAAAGCTTTCTATCAATGTTAGTATGATAGTTTCCTAAGTAAAATTGGTTCGATCTTAGATTAGATATGGATACCTTTTTTAGTTAGCAGTTTATTTATATATTTTTACACAGTTAGCAAGTTTTATTTTGGTTATACTTTTAATTATATTCTTGTTTTATTAATTTCTCTTGTGTCCTATGTGAAACAGGTCTATCTAATGGCTTCTCCATTTGAAAGCAACGAGACAACATCTGCTTCAGCTCCTCGTAATGAGGTGAATGAACATGTACCTGTAGATTTAAGTCAACATGGAGAAGAATCTGAGAATGAAAAAGGTAAAGATCAAATAGAAGATTTTAATATGATTATTGTTAGATATTGTGTGGCATAATAACATAAATTATTATATTATTTTTAAGGTGGTTGTTAAATTTCCATAATATTGCTTTTTGTGTTCATATACACATCTACGTTCAAATGAATATATGCTTGTACAATTTATGTTATGTAGTAGTTCTTAATATGTACAAAATGAATGTAAATAGTCTTCAATTCAAGTTACATCAGTTCAAGTTGATTTATATTATTCACTGTAATAAATTAGCATAGAACCACTCATCTCGTATTAACTTTAGTTTTATATTTCTGAATATGATCACTTTTAGATATTTTATGGCATCCTAACATACATTTTTATGTTATTTTTAAGGTGCCTGAACGACAAGAAGAGATCATATTCAAGATTTGATGTGAAGGTTGCTTGTTGTTAGCTTGGTCCACTCAAGTTTGTTGCTTTTTGGGAGGTCTCATCATTATTTACTATCTTTTATGTTAGACTTTTTGCTGTAATTTCCGGTTACACTTATACATAATGTTGGGTTGATATGTTGTAGAAGTTTTGCTACTTTATTAAGGCCTGGGGCCTTTCACAAAGTATTTAAATTTTTGTTATAATTTATTGTTATATTTTTTTGGTAATTTTAATGTAAAGGCCTATTGACCTATTTATTAATATGGATCTATCGGCCTTTTTTATCATTAAAGGCCTATAAATCTATTTGCACGTGAAGACCTACAACCTATTAATAAGTGGAAGCCTATTTAAAGGCCTTATTGAAAATTAGGCCTTTAAATAGGCTTTTAGGCCAGGTCAGGCTCTGAAGTAGGCCAGACCAGTCCTTAAAAGTTGGTATATATCAGGCTGATAGGCCAGACTCAGGCCTTAAGATTGGAACGCAGGCCATGCTTGTTTATGTCAAGGTCTGACCTATTCCCACCCCTAGTCGCGGGACATGCGCGATCCCCATGGTGCCATCCACATCTAAAACATCTAGCACCCCTATTTGCCTGAGCACCTTGGACCTGCTTACCCTTTGAGACGGTAGGCACTGGTCACAGGCTCTTCAGAAAGTTACCCCCTATGCTATGGAACTTCTTGCCTTCAAAGTTACTCTTTTCTTTTGGCTTCTCCACCTCTAAAGCTTGTATCTTCTGCTCAGCTACCCTACACTTGTTTACTAAGGTGGGGTAGTCCTGAATCTCCAAGATCCCAATAAAGTGCTGTATCTCTGGCTTCAAACCTTGCTCAAATTTGATCGCCTTCCAGTCGTCCAAAGGATTGTCCCTCAAGTATCGAGAGAACCTTGCCAAGCTTTCAAACTTAGCAACATATTCAGCAATAGACATGTCTCCCTGACGGAGCTGTAGGAACTTTGTTTCCTTCTGAATGCGAACACTATGCGGAAAGTACTTCTCCAAAAACATTTCCTTGAATCTATCCCATGTGATAAAGGCGTCAAAGGCTAGCAAACCATCCCTAGCACAATTCCACCAGTGCTCCGCATCAGATTCCAACATATAGGTGGCAAAATCCACCTTCTGTGCATCAGCGCACCTCATAACCCGAAAGATCTTCTCTCGTATCAGCAACCACTCTTCTGCCTGCCTCAACTAAATCAATAGTACCTCGGAAGGTTGGCGGATCATTCTTCCTAAACTCTTGATGGGCTCTGGCAAGTGTACCGGATTGAAGCAAGTAATAATAAAACGATGAGAAATCGAGTATCGAACTCAGGGATTGGGAGACCAAGTACCACTTCACAAAATCAACAACCATTTAAACTTCAATAAATTGATTTGAAAGGAAAATAAAGAAACACTTAAAGAAAATAAATTTTTTTGAGTTTTTGAATTAATTAATTAGAAAATTAAAATAAAATGATGAACAATCAAATAAAGAAAACTCTAGGGATCCGATTTCACCAACGCTATGAATATAGATTCCTCATAGACAAGGAATCCTAATCCCACTTAGTTTGGTTCAATTATATCAATTCTTCTTAATCTCTTAATCAACTTCTAATGTCAACCAAGAATCCTAATTTATTTTAATGTCTGGGTTAGAGCACACTAAAATTTACCCCTTGATATCTAATCAACTATATCTCTATGATGATTATTTATCAAAGAATTTATTAAGATCTATGATTCTCTATAGCAGTTGCATAAGGCTCCTATCTCCTCTCGGTCTCAAGTTACCCAATGGTTTTATCTCAATACCATTGACACATAAATCTCCCCTTGGTCTCATTATGATTAGTCATCTAATTGGTGATCAAGCAATTAGAAGCATTAAGAACGAAAACAAAACACAATTAGAAGAGAAGAATAAATTAAGAAAAACTGAAATAAATCACCAAACTGTCATAACGCGGTTACATCGTCACCCTAGAAAAAGGGTTTAGTTCATAACTAAAATAAAGAAGAAGAAAAGAATATGAAAAGAAAATAAAAGTAAAATTGTTGTTGTGTAGAATGGTCCTCGGTGTTGCGGCACTGTTGCTTTTATATTGTACTTGAGTTTTCCTTTTTTCAGTTGAATTCCTCTCTATCTCAAAAACGGCACACCCTTATCCTATTGCAATCTCTATTGAATTTGGCTTATCTTTTCTCTTTCAACTTTTAATCTCTAATTCAATTGAAATTGGATTCACGTGGGCCTCTCTACATTCTCCTTTCACGTTCTTTGTTATTAGTCCCAAGCTATTGTTTTCTCAATTCACAATACTAATTCCAACATTTCAATTAGAAAGAATGGTGCTTTACGTGGCCTCTGACACCCTTTTTCTATCATTTTGGATATGGACCCCTTGTAGATTTGATTCACTTTGATGCTCTCAATTACAATTTGAAGCAATATATCTTGCGGATCCAGCCACAATTTATCTCACATCGGCCAAGTCCAGAATGAAATTGGACTTTCAGCTTTTTTGTTTAGCTTTTCTTCCCTTATAATTCAATTGCAATCCTTTTTCTTTGCCCTTTCCTAAAAATCACAAAATGCAAAAAAAAAAAAAAAAAAAAAAAAACTTATTAAAATGGATAAAACAAATAAATTAACTGTAAGCAACAAAATAAACAAACAAAGTCTAATTTGGGTAAAATCAAGCATTCAACTCAACTTAATTATTGAAATCCACTACAAATAATAGATAAAACAAGATAAGCCAGCGGATTATCAAAATACCCCAAACTTAAACTTTGCTTGTCCTCAAGCAAACAAAAATTCAAAAGACATTACTAACACAAAAACGAACGAGTTGCATAAAATTTTCAATAGACCAAAAATCATGTATGCCCCCACTCTTGTGAAACCATAGTCACAAAAACTCAGTTCAATTATGCCTTCCTAAGATCAAAGCAATCAACTTGTAAGATGAATTTAAAGATGGCCAGAAGAGAGAATCACACAACCATGCAATCATCGATCAAAGTCCGGAATCATAAGAGTTTAGCATCATTCGTGACAAATTTTTGGGTCTCAAAACCTCACAAAGGAAAATATGTCACTCAATCACTCAAGTGTCTAGGCTTATGTTTCTCTCAAATTTTTTTACTTATCAAGCACACACTCCATGAATTTGAATTTTATCTCAATCACAAAATCACATAATCACATGCATGCAAGAGTCAAAAGGACTTGTAAAGGTTGTAATGGGGCCAAGGTATAAGGAAGGTAAGAAAGGAGAATAAAAGCTAAATACCCCAGGGAATAAGAAATTATTGGATTTTTTTTAGAACTTTTTTTTTTTCCTTTCTTTCGCCGAGCGAAAATCCCTTCACGAGGCGATCCAAAGAGCGTTTTTTTCGAGCGAATCATTCGCCAGGCGACAACCCCTTCGCGAAGCAATCCAGAGGGTGTTTTTTCGAGCGAACCATTCGCCAGGTAAATTTATTTTCGAGTGGCGAAAATTGTATTTATTCATTTTTCCATTTTTTTTTTTGAAGAAGAAATTGTTTTTTTTTTAATTCTTTCTTCTTCGTACCGCCACAGAATATGCCACCCCAAACTTGACACTTTGCTTGTCCCCAAGCAACACAATAATGAACCAATGCTCACTTAGTCCTTCGGGTTGGTAATCATGGTTTTTCAGTTTAGGCATAAAAGTGGGCAAACAAAGAATAGGCTTAAAGCTCAAGTGTGGGCAAACAATGGAAATTTTTCAATAGGAAAGCTTTTTTTTTTTTTTTTTTTGGCCAAAACTGATTATTCCAACAAAATGCCTTTATCATGCTCATGCAACATGCAATCATAGAAAATAGACAAGATTCAAGCAAACCTAAGAGCATGTAAACTCAATAGTGACTCTCAGAAGAATTTTTCATGTTGAAAGCTCAAACAACTTACTAGGACAAACATTAGAGATCCATTCCAATATAAGTAGTTATGACAAGAACTCCAACACCCCAAACTTATCATGAATCATGCATTGAAGTTATGACACTTATTTCTCTAAATTCAATCCTACATAGTTTCAAGTTCATCAAAAAGGAATATATATGCATGATGGTTCAAGTGGCATGACATTTTTCAAATGGGACTTAACACAATTAATCCACTAAAAACCAACATCAACTAAATGACACATGAACAAAACCACAAAAAGACACGATGCAACCAATTTATTCGAAGCAAGACAAGATGCAAACAATTTATTCGAAGCATAAAACAAATAAAGAGAAAGGTTTAGAAACCACCCGGATCCCATAGCTTGTGGTATAAAGGCCAAGGTGTGCTCAAAACATAAGACCTTCCTCCCGGATCCCATTGCTTGTGGAAGGAGAGCCAAGTGATGCTCAACATATAAGAGCTTCCTCCCGGATCCCATGGCTTAAAGCATGGTGATTGTAGGAGGAAAGCCTTGAGAACTATGGCTCCATGAAGCACAAAAACCTTACTTTTTGGAGTCCACATTGTAGCATCTATACATGCATGTAAACCAATGTACTTGTCCAAATCAGAATTTCCAGGATCCTTGATAAGCATGGTTGTAGGAGTGTTTTCCACGTGAATCTTCTTCTCATTTGTCCTTTGCAAAGGATTAATGAGAGATAATTCCTCATTGATCTCCATTTCATGGTCTTCTCTTCTTGAGTCATCTTCCACCACCACTTCATCTTCATTTATGCCCATAACAGCAACTACATTCTCGACAATTTGTGTTTCATGTGGCTTTTCTGCTAACAGTTTGGAATATTCCCTAGCTTGCACTTCTAACTTCTGCATCGTGACACTTAATTGCGCTGCTAGCTCTTTAGAATGTTCCCCTGCTCGCATTTCAAACCCTTGAATCATGGCACTTATTTCCGCCTTGTTACGCTCTATGCTCTGGATCACAAGTTGAGCATCTATCTCCCAAAGAAATTCTAGCACATCAGGATTCAACTTAAAATGTGGTGGTGGTAGAAAAGATGACAAATAAGATTTCCATTCCTCCTTGGAGTATATCTTTACATGCTTATCAACAATACAATCAAGCACGATCCAATCAATTTGATATTCCTGATTTGAATAACAATAATGGTCCATGTGTTGCATCCACCTAACACAAACAAACTCAAAAGAAAAAAATCAAATATATACAAAATAATAATAAAAAATGTTTAAAGTAGTTGTCTCCTTTGTTACTAATGATATTGATATTGCCAATCCCCGGCAACGGCGCCAAAAACTTGATGGGCTCCGACAAGTGTACCAGATCGAAGCAAGTAATAATAAAACAGTGAGAAACCGAGTATCGAACTCAGGGATTGGGAGACCAAGTACCACTTTGCAAAATCAACAACTATTTAGACTTCAATAAATTGGTTTGAAAGGAAAATAAAGAAACACTTAAAGAAAATAAATATTTTTGAGTTTTTGAATTAATTAATTAGAAAAATAAAATAAAATGATGAACAATCAAATAAAGAAAACTCTAGGCATCCGATTTCACCGACGCTATGAATATAGATTCCTCATATACAAGGAATCCTAATCTCACTTAGTTTGGTTCAATTATATCAATTCTTCCTAATCTCTTAATCAACTTCTAATGTCAACCACGAATCCTAATTTATTTTAATGTCTGGGTTAGAGCACACTAAAATTTACCCCTTGATATCTAATCAACTATATCTCTATGATGTTTATTTATCAAATAATTTATTAAGATCTATGATTCTCTATAGCAGTTGCATAAGGCTCATATCTTCTCTCGGTCTCAATTTACCATATGGTTTTATCTCAATACCCTTGAAACATAAATCTCCTCTCGGTCTCATTATGATGAGTCTATCATCTAATTGGTGATCAAGCAATTAAAAGCATTAAGAACGGAAATAAAACACAATTAGAAGAGAAGAATAAATTAGGAAAAACTGAAATAAATCACTAAACTGTCATGGCATGGTTACATCGTCACCCTAGAAAAAGGGTTTAGTTTATAACTAAAATAAAGAAGAAGAAAAGAATATGAAAAGAAAATAAAAGTAAAACTGTTGTTATGTAGAATGGTTCTTGGTGCTGTGGCACTGTTGCTTTTATATTGTACTTGAGTTTTCCTTTTTTCAGTTGAATTCCTCTCTATCTAAAAAATGGCACACCCTTATCCTATTGCAATCTCTATTGAATTTGGCTTATCTTTTCTCTTTCAACTTTTAATCTCTAATTCAATTGAAATTGAATTCACGTGGGCCTCTCTGTATTCTCCTTTCACGTTCTTTGTTATTAGGCCCAAGCTATTGTCTTCTCAATTCACAATACTAATTCCAACATTTCAATTAGAAAGAATGGTGCTTTACGTGGCCTCTGACACCCTTTTTATCATTTTTGACATGGACCCCTTGTAGATTTGATTCACTTTGATGCTCTCAATTGTAATTTGAAGCAATATATCTTGCGGATCCAGCCACAATTTATCTCACATGGGCCAAGTCCAGAATGAAATTGGACTTTCAGCTTCTTTGTTTAGCTTTTCTTCCCTTATAATTCAATTCCAATCCTTTTTCTTTGTCCTTTCCTAAAAATCACAAAATTCAAAACAAAAGAAAAACTAATTAAAATGGATAAAATACATAAATTAACTCTAAGCAACAAAATAAACAAACAAAGTCTAATTTGGGTAAAATCAAGCATTTAACTCAATTTAATTATTGAAATCCACTATAAAATAATGGATAAAACATGATAAACCAGCGGATTATCAACTCTGATAGTCCCAGGTACTGCGAATCTTAAGCTGCAACTGCACCAACATTAGGCGCGTTCCCGTTGTCCCTCATTTGACGGAGACTCTCCGTCTGCTCTTGCATAACTTTGGTCATTTCAACCAAAGAAGCCACAAGCGCACCATTAGCGTTAGCCCCATGCCCGCCAATAACCATAAATCTGCACACCACCAATCAAACACTGGGTTGATCAGGTCCAATATCTCAAAGAATAGCATACAGCATATATAACTCTAGCCAGCAGTCCTATGCGTCCATATTTGATTTTTTAAAACAACCTATTACCACAGTCCAATTTAGGATTGAACTGCTCTGATACCAAAAATGTAACGCCCCTCGTTACATTAGTAACCCAAAATAATAATTTAAAAAAAAAAACAAGGTAATTAAAAATTTTCTAAAATAAATATTGAATAAGTTCATAATATAATAATAATCCAAAATAAATGTTTATACCAATCCAAAGAAACGAAATACATAATAAGTTTTAAACTTCAAAACCGGGCGTCTATTACAACTCGCAAAAAGAAATAACTAAACAATACTAATGGCTCTCCTAACATATGCCATACAAAAATTAACCCAAGCTAACTAATAGAATATAGTCTTCAAGCGTCTGGCTTCTCAACAGGGTCATCCTCAGGCTCTGAAAACAACACTACTAATGAGATATATAATCCCACTCAATAGAAATACAGTTTAAAAGGTTTTCACAAAAGCGTTGTTCTCAGCCGGTGCGATAACCGGAAAAACTAACCATGTCACCCGCTATTTTCCAAAGTAATAGATGGTAATCATACAAATAATTAATAATATATTCAGTCATCATCAACACATCTAAACAAATACATCATATAACATTCATCAATTAATTCTCAGAAATAATCATAAGGATCATATGGCCATCAAACTGCACATAACAATGGCATCTCATTGCCTACCTTACTCATAAAGGTATATCGATGTCAACTTATCTTCAGTGACATTACTCATTTCGACACCAACCATTGTACACTGGTGGTATTACTCATTTTGACATCCCAACGTGTGGCGATGTTGCTTTCGATACCCCATTATGGCGGTATTTCATATTTCTACACCCCAATTCATTGGCAGTGTTACTTTAGATACCTCTATCATAAGTGGTATTGTAGCAAACAACATTCATCACATTTAACAGTTATTGAATCATGCCAATATTACCAATATCATCATATAATCCAAATATAACATGTCAATTGTAACATCCCTGTTTTCTGAAACCTTAATTGAGATAGATGGCATAGATTGGGTAATTATATGCTTGTTGATAATTACTTTTATGGCTTGAAAGTATGCTCAGAGAATACATCAAGATTAGGGATGAATTGTATAAGAGAAGGATGAGGAACAAGGAATCAGGAGCGGAACGCTCAAACGTGGAGCAATGTAACGCTCAAGCGTGCTAACTCTCTAGCGTGGGGCAGGGTGGACGCTTAAGCGTAGTCACTTTGACCCGTTCATTGACACTAATGGGACATAAAGTGACACGTGTCAGAACACGTCACAGCTGGCATTGGCAAGGCGGTGCAGAAACGTCAACGCCCAAGCATTGAGAGAGAGCTAACGCTCAAGCGCTGGAACGCTAAAGCGTTGAGATCCAGAACACTTAAGTGTTGTCAGCTGAGGGTAACTTCTATAAATAGTTGCCATTTGAAAACTTGTACGAAATTTTTGTTCCCAAAACAGCAAGAGCAAGGCTGAGAGAGACCAAGTAAGGTTGGGAGCTTTGACACGAGTTTGTCATCTGTTCGTTCATCTGATTTCGATTCCGTCGGTGTTTTCGTGATCAACGCGATTTCTATTACAACTCTAGCGGTTTGCTTTTGTGATTCGACGAGGGGAAAGCTTGAAAGTTGCGTGTGGAACCCGTTGGTGCAAGTGGGCCGCGGCTGTGAAGGCAAGGAATGGAGCAAGGAATGCTCGTTGCGATCATGATTATCACCACTTTTGCTATCAGGTGGGGAGAAAGAACTGCTTTCGTCGGGAAGGCAAGCTTAGTATAGAATGTATACATGTGTAGGGGAATCTTAAACCCTATTAAAGGTTGAGCCCTGGATAAAGTGCCTGGACCCTAGGTGTAGGTACTTTTGGGCTATCACCACTAAGATGATGATTTAAGTGATTTGATTGAATGAGGTTGATGTGTTGAATTATTTAATTGCTTATCAGTGATATGTTCTGTTGAACTGCTTGTATGATTAAATGTTTGTCTGGCATTGTGATGATATCTGTACTGGAATAAATTCTGTTGCAATATTTTATTGTGATTGACTGGTTGGGTATTGATGAGAGTATGGTGAGTATTGATGTTGTTTGGGTTGATAGCGTCGTGGTCCCGACCATGGAGCTGTGGCTCGCAAACGCAGGGAGTCATGATGCTGATGTTGATGTTGATGTTGATGTGAATGCAGTGCATCGTGGTCGTGGCCGAGTGCTTAGGTGTGAGGTCCCGATATCAACCTGCGATGGATGTTTGTTGCATATCATAGCATTTCATACCACAACATATTTGTCCCAAAAGGGGAATGTCCAATTAGGGATGTGATGTTTTTAATCCCGAGATGGGATGTCCAATGGGGGACGTGATGTATTTTTAATCCTTACAAGGATGTTCAATTGGGGACATGATGTTATCCCAACGGGGATGTCCAACTGGGGACGTGATGTATCGGCCGACATACATATAGGGAAGTCAGCATATACATAGGGACTAGTATCCCTCTTATAGGTTTATCTGAGAGAATGACTTTTGAGATGATTGTGCAGTATGACTTAAGAGATGGGTGTCGTCGTGTTGTATCTTTTCTATGTGTTGTGTGCTGCATATATATATATTGTACTGATGCCCCTCCCCCATATTTGATGATGCATGTTTCTTATCTCCTACATTTTTTCTCTGTGTGTCCTTTTATTTTATGGGAAGACCCTATGGAGGAACCGCTAGCTGAAGAACTGGATGGCATCCCGTATGAGCCCGATGCCGGTGGACGAAACCAGGATCCTAACCTCGAGTGGTTGGGAAGTGTAACGCCCTTCGTTACATTAGTAACCCAAATTAATAATTTAAATAAAACCAGGAAAATAAAATTTTTTCTTAAATAAGTACTGAATAATTACTTAATATAATATTAATCCAAAATAATTGTTTATATTAATTCAAAACTGAAATAACATAATCAGTTTCAAAACATCAAAACAGGGCGTCTATAACATCTCGCATAAGAAAATAACTAAAAGATAATAAAGGTCCTCCTGGCATAAGCCATACAATACTAACCAAGCTCTAAAACTAAAGAAATGGTCTTCAAAACGTCTGGCTTCTCAACAGGGACGTCGTCAGGCTCTGAAAACAATACTACTAATGAGATATAAAATCCCAGTGAACAGAAATACAGTTTAAAAGATTTTCACAAAAGCATTGTTCTCAGCCGGTGCGATAACCGGAAAAACTGTCTATGATACCCGCTATTTTCAAAATAATGTATAGTAAAATAATAATAATAATAATAATATAAAATTATTATTGACAGCAAAAAGTCATCATTAACACATCATAAATCAAATATGACAAAATCTCATATATCGAACAATCTCAAATATCCTCATATGTCATATGACTTTCAAACTGCACATAACAATGGTGTCTCATTGCCTACCTTACTCATGAAGGTATTTCGATGTCACCTTCTCTTCAGTGACATTACTCATTTCAATACCAACCATTGCACACTAGTGGTATTACTCATTTCGACATCCCAACGTGTGGCGATGTTACTTTCGATATCCTATCATGGCGGTATTTCATATTTTGACATCCCAATTCATTGGCAGTGTTACTTTCGATACCCCTATCATAGGCGATATTGAAGCAGTCAACATTCAACATGTTAACAGTTATTGAATCATGCCAATATCACAAATATCATCAAATAATGCATATATTGCATGTCAATTCAACCAAATCACGTATGTATCATATATATCATAGCATCAATTTCAATAATAAACATTTAATTGATAGCAGAAACACCTTAGAAGGAAAACCACCAAATTTGTAAAATCAGGATTTGACCAAACGCATGATTATTTTCCAAAAACGCATTTTGAAAACATAACCCAAACCCCAAATCAATTTGCACCATGGAAAGGGTGAGAAAGAGTATTTCTACTCACCTCTTGAATACCTCCAAGAATCTCCAAGCGTACCCTATGGCGAATCTTAGATGTCGCCTTCCTCAGTCTTGAATCCCTTTCTCCTTCTCCTTCTTCTTCATTTTCTTCTTCTTCCTCTTGTTGTTATTGTTGTTGTTCTCCTTCTAAACTCATTGCTTGTTGCAAACCTATATACCAAGCATGAAGATGCTCCACAGCCATTACTAAGGTGTTTTAGGTTGCAAATAGGGTTCCTAGCCTCACTAGGGTGTTATAATAGTGTATATATATAGTGTTGCACTGTTCTCTATTTAAAAATCCTATTTTTTAACGCATTAGACAGAGAACACGGGCGTGCTCTCGATTGGCACGGTCGTGCCAATCAGCGTCAAAGTTTTGCGAGGTTCCTGACACAGGCGTGGTAACAGGTAGCACGATGCGGCTTAGACCGTGCTCCCTTTTGGCACGAGTGTGCCAAACAGCGTCAAATTTGTCCATTTTCTGACACGGCCATGCTAACAGGTAGCACGACACGGCTCAGACCGTGCTCTATTCAGCACAAGCGTGCCGAATGTGAGCACGGGCGTGCCAACGCTACTGTGACAGATTTCAACGTAAAACTTCTCTCTTTTCTTCTTTTGGTCAACTTACTACCTTTAAAGTTCAAAATCAACTATTCTACGCCTCCGTAACACTTTATTAATTTTTACTTGCTAAGGTTTAGTCTCTTATACTTTTATTTAATTCTTGGGATGTTACACTAAACCTCCCAGAAACTCTATAATAATCCTCATATTATAATCTCTATTTATTTTTTTTATTTTATTTTTTTAGGATGTTACATTTCTCCCCTCCTTTAAGAATTTCTTCCCCAAAATTAACCTCATACATGCTCGCTCAAAACTTTACATATGCACTGAGCAAAACGTTTAAACTATCTTGACTGATAAGATCTGGATACAGCGCATGATGTCCTCCTCAAGTTCCCAAGCAGCTTCCTCAGGAGTTAATCCCTCCCGAATCACCTTCACCAAAGGAATTGTCTTGTTCCGCAGAGTCTTAGTGCTCTTATTGATGATCTGACTAGGCCTGACTTAAAGATTAAGTTATCCTTCAATTGTATTGACTCAGGAGCTATCACATATGAAACATTTGGTACATATTTCTGGAGCTTAGAAACATGGAAGACGTCATGGAGATTGACATCGACATTGAATAAGCCAATTGGTAACAATAGGCCCGACTACACTTTTTAGAATTTGAAAATAACCCAAGAACAAGGAATTGGTTTTCTGACTGACATTGACCTCCCCCTTCCACACTTAGGAGTGACTCTCAAGAATACATGTTCCCCTTCCCAAAACTCTAAAGACTTTATTTTCTAGTCGGCACAACACTTTTTACCTATTTTGCGCAGTGCGCATCTTTCCCTTTTGAATCCTAATTGTGGTCTCTTGGATTAAATCCGGTCCTAACAAGATCTCATCACCTACTATATACTAACATAAAGGGGACCTACATATCCTAATCACACCATCAATATTCATATAGTCATTAACTATTTTACCACATTCTAAGTGTATAATTCATGACTCCTTAAATATAAACATAGTTTTAACGAAAATCAATGATAACATTTACAAAAGAAATTAAATTAAAGTTTTATACCATTCATACGTAGCTTTTATAGTCCCTTATATTCCACACCAAAACTATTATATTGTTTACATTGGAACCAATAAGCACTCACACTCACAGTAAAAATCAAGAACGAAAGAAGATAGATTGTAGGTAGAATGAAGATGAAGTATATAGAGGGAATCATTGCAAAAACAATATCACTGAATCACATCACACACACTTTTGTTTATTCACATCACTTGTATTTATACAAAGCAGTCTTAGTCCCACATTGGCTAAAACTACTCACTAACACTTACACAATTCGGTTATCATTATTCCAACTAACTTCAACTAACTGAATTAACAAACTAACATACAACACAGAGGAATTTTTTTTTTATAAATAGATAGAAAACTAAAATATAACAAAGAAGGAAAGGAAAAGCAGTGGAGATATCCACATACTAAGTCTTATCTAGTTCAAGTTGATAATTTCATAAAAAAAGAAATAGTTTTATTTTCTATTAAGAGATGGTCTTATTAAAACAAAATTTGGTAACAAAAACTGAATAAGATTTAGTTAACTTGCAATTAAACTGTGCAATCATTGAGCAGATATGACTTTCATAACAATTTTCATCAATAAATGCCATAGTAGAACTAAGAAATCAATTTCATTTTGATTTTTGAGTAAGCAAATACAAATAAGAAATAATATTCTTTTTATTTTCGGTCTTTGATAAGAAATGTAAGTTTGTTAAGATTTGACGTGCGAGTAATCTATATGGGAACCAAATCCAAAGAGTATATTAATTGTGATTAATATTTGGTCACTTGGAAAACAATCTGAAATATTCAAGCAAGTTGATTTTCAAAAAAAAAAAAAATTATATAACAAAATTACAACATAATTTAAAATTTAAGTATATATATACACCTTCTTTAATACAACATCCAATATAATTTTTTTTTAATTTCCTTCTACTATTACATCTTCTTTAAATCTTGATACCTCTTGGTTATTCTGGATGTATGGTTAACTTTCCTTTGTGTCTCTTCTAGCATTTTTTTTTTTCTAGGGCTTCCCTCCTCAGGAACAACAATCCAATTCTTACACAACAATAGACCATCATCACATAATTCTCTTAATCCTAAAGAGATTGCAATTCCTAGTCTAAAACTGCTCTCGGTTAATCTGTTTTCTAAGGTTATTACAAATTCCAACCTATCCAATTTCAAGCTTAAAGCATTTAAGGTTACATTGAAATTCATGTCCATAAACCCTTCTAAGATATTCATCTCTAGCACTAATATGCAAGGATTTTCTATTTAGAGCCTCTACCACTGTACTTCAACTCAAATTCATACCCCTTAAGAAAATCCATCCTCCTTCCTTGTCTTATTTTTAATTCTATTTTAATTTTTTTTCAATAATTATTTAAGGCTCTTATGATCCTTAAAAACTTTGATTTTATTCCATATAAGATATTTTCTTTTCCTAGTCAACTTGATAAGAAGTAAGTCTAGCCTAGAGAACCCATTTATAACTTCATATAATACGCTTTCAATTCCAGGAACTTCTTACACCTGTCACTTCTTAAGTTGCTCTCATCATATCATTGCATCTACTTTACTTGAATCAAACGTCACTCTATTCAAATGATCTAGGGTCATTTATTCTAGGAAAATGATATCTATCCTTAATAGTTATTTTGTTAGATCATCTAATGTTCACACATAGGTTCATACTCCCATCATTTTTTTTTCTCCCACTAGAAGCACTTAAAACTTATTACAAATTCAGACATATTTCTTAACAATAAATAAACTGGGATTTGATGTACACTATAATCAAGTAATAATGAATTAGATTCAAATAATAATAATAATAATAATAATAATAATAATAATAATAATAATAATAATAATAATAATAATGATAATAAAATAATAACAATAGCAATTTCGAATAGATGGTGAAACAATGCATCAGGATAAGAAATTTTAATTCCAAATCAATATGGTCTTACTTAAAAAAAACAAATACTGATACAAAAGGATATTTCCATTTATGAATCGAAAACTTATTGAAGCAAAAGGAAATTAAAAACGTGAATTTTTTATATATAAAGGCTTAAAATAGGAAGTGCAAAAGCATCACAGTAGAGCCGAACATCCCAACTAGGTTGGCACCAAAAACCCTACACAATCATTTGCAGCACCCCTAATTTATTAATAAAATGGAAAAAATACAATAAAGGAAAAACAGCAAAAAAACATAGGGGGAAATCAACCAAAACCCATGGAAGAATGAAAATCATCTAAACCTATAATTAGGAAGATTAGATCTATTCCTATTGAAATCTTCCTTCAAAAAAGTAGGAATATAATCCCACCAAAGAAAACCAATAGAGTTAGTACCAAAATTGGCAAGTTTATCTGCACAACTATTCCCCTCCCTATAAATATGTGAAACAACAAAATTCATTTTTTTAGCAAGCAGAAGGCAATTGCACCAACGATTTCTTAGCTGCCAAGGAACCAAAGAAGCTGAAGAAAAAGCTGCAACTACTTGAGAAGAATTACACTCCGGCCAGATATTTCTCCATCCCTTAGAGGCTACCAATTCAATAGCTATTATAGTAGCTATAAGCTCAGCATTTAAAGAGTAAGTAATGCCAATATGCAGAGAAAAACAGCCAATTAACCCACCCAAGCCATCTCTGAAAATTCCTCCGCAGGCAACTATACCAGGAGACCCTTTGGCCGAGCCATCAGTGTTACATTTATACCAACCATGAGAAGAGGGAATCCAATTCACCTCCATGATCCTAGGGGCTTTATCAACATGTCCAGAAACTGAGAAATACTTTAGAATTTGGAATTCAGTAATGGATGAAGACATTGTTCCCTTTGATAAATTTCCAGACAGAGAAACTACAGCCACAATCAAGCTGATGGCACTTCTGGCTGTGATAGAATGGTTATCAAATCTCCTTTTATTTCTGCTATACCAAATATATCATATAGAATTTACCACTGCTGAGAGGATTAAATCTTTCAACTGAGAACTAAAATTTGCATTACAAATTTCAAACAAACTCGAGATGGAAGATAGATCAAGGTTTTGATGGATGATCCTAGAAAGCCAGCTCCAAATTTCAGATGCAAAACAACAAGAGACGAATAGATGATCAGTTGTTTCATTAGACTTACCACAAAGACTGCACATTGAAACCATTGTGCAACCTTTAAGCATTAGTTTTTCATCAGTAGAACCTTATCATGAAAGATTCTCTAAGATAGAAATGATCTCGAGGGAGGAATGAAAGGAGTCCATAAAAACTTACCCCAATTGACCTGATTATGACATGGATTGAGGAAGTTATAAGCATCTTTAAGAGTTAAAATCCCTGAGGTAGAGTGCTGCCACAAAAATTGATCCTACTGGGAGACAAAGGAATAATAATCTTCTCAATTTCTGGAAATAAGGTTGGGTAGGCAAAGGAGAGTTCTTTCGGAATAGACCAAGAGCAATTTACAATAAAATCAGCAACTGATGCTTCAAGGGAGCTATGCAAACGTTCAGGGATATGAAGCAGGTGCACTACAGGCTGAGGAAGCCATTGATCAATCCAGAAATTGATATGCTTACCATCACCTATATTCCAACAACAATTAGAAACAACAGAAGAGTAATACTGTCTAATACCAGGCCAAATAGATGATTGCACACAGTAGGAAATAGGAAGCTTGTTCTTGAAGAATCTAGCCCTTATAAAACAAGTTCATTGACTGTTGACTGTGATCACATTCCAGCATAGCTTAAAAATAGAGGCCTCATTGATAGACTTTAAGGATCTAATGCCTAAACCTCCTTCCAAGAGAGGGCTGCAGACTTTTTTCCAAGACACTGTGACCAGCTTCTTCTGAGATTTGTCCCCAGACCAGATAAAGTTTCTGGTGCATGTGTCAAGAAACTTTAAAAGAGAAGCTGGCCAAACATAAATTTGGAAGCTACAAAGCAACATACTTTGAATGATGGACTTCACCAACTGAACTCTACCCATTAGTGAAAGAAGAGAACCCTTCCAAGCTGCTAGTTTAGATTTAATCCTGTCAGCTGTCGATTGGAGATGAGATTTTTTTGGTTTACCCTTAAAAATAGGAACATCACGGTAATTAAAAGGTATCCTACCAGCAGAGAATCCTAGAATGCTGGTCAAAGAATTAATCCTGGCAGCTGTTAAAGTTCCTGAGTAAAATTTGCATTTGGAGAGGCCAAGCACTTGACCAGAAGCTTCAACATAGAGATCAAAAAGATCCATCAGATTCAGCAAATTCCTCTTAGTTCCCTTACAAAACACCATGAGATCATCTGCATAGAAGACATGACTAGGAACTTGAAGCCCCCTAAGACCAGACATAGGGTGAAGTCTGCCTTCCTGAATCAATAGAGAGATTCCCCTACTAAGAACATCCTCAGCAATACAAAATAAAAAGGGAGAGAGAGGATCTCCTTGCCTTACTCCCCTCTTACAAGAGAAGAAACCGACTGATCTGCCATTGACTGAGAAAGACAGCTTTGCAGATTGCAAGATTATATGTATCTAATGGCAAATCTTAGCTGAAAAGCCAAAAGCATGAAGAACTTGCAGCAAAAATTTTCAATCAATTGTGTCAAAAGCTTTTCTTATGTCAAATTTGAGTGCAAGATTACCCCCAAAAGACCTGTTATGCAGCATATTAGCAGCCTCTAAAGTGATGCAGACACACTCATTGATGTGCCTATCTTTGATAAATCCCCTTTGGTGCTGAGAAATTATTTTGGGAGCAACACAAGCAAGTCTATCAGCCAAAACCTTAGAAATTATCTTGAACTGAAAATTGGCAAGAGCAATTGGCCGAAAATTATCAATTGTATCAGCTCCATTGAACTTAGGAATCAAAACTACCAAGTTGGAGTTCAAATTTGGTAGAATCCAACCTTGAGCAAAAAACTGAGAAACGGAGTTAAAGACATCATTTGCAACAATTCCCCAACATTTTTGGTAAAAATAGCCACCAAACCCATTTGGCCCAGGAGCACCATCACCATTCATAGCAAAGACAACAACCTTAACTTCTTCCATTGAGGGCATCTTGGATAACATAGAGTTATCTTCATCAGAAACTAAATTAGGTATTGTGTTCTGAATTAAGTCATTTGGTGCACAAGAGTTCTCAGCAGCCTAGATGTCAGAATAATAGTTAAGAATAATTCTTTTCAAGTCCTCTTGCTGATCAACAACAGAGTCCTCATGTCTAAGCAGAGCCATTTGTCTAGAAGTGTGCCTGATCTTTGCAATTTTATGGAAATAAGATGTATTTCTATCACCAAAACAGTGCCAATTTACCTTAGCCTTTTCTTTCCAAAAAGTTTCTTGATAAGAAAGAGCTTGCTGCAAGTCAAGTTGTGCTTGTAATTCCTGTTCATGAAGAGAATCAGAAGAGCCAGAACTTGCAATTTCAAGTTGACTTGCATCCACAGTAGCCAATGCTTCTTTAACCTTTAGATGAACATCTCCAAAAACAACTTTGTTCCAAACCTTGAATTTTGTCTTCAATGCTTTTAACTTTTGAGAAAGTATGTACATAGGACAACCAATAATTGGCCTTTGCCACACCTCAGCAACAAGTCTAAGACAATCAGGATGGTCTAACCACATTTTGAGAAATTTGAAGGAAGAGGGGAAGCACTTAACACCTTTAGACATACTCATCAAAATAGGATGATGGTCTGAATGAAGCCTAGACAAAGTGCAGCAGGAAATTGAATTCCAAAAAGACAAACAATCATCATTGCAGATGGCTCTATCAAGTCTTAACTCAATATGAAAGGGATATCTTCTTCTATTTGACCAATTGAACTCAGCCCCAGTAGTGGGAAGGTGAGTTAGATTGCAAATATTAGACCAAGCAGAGAATTCATCACAAGAGATTGCTGAAGGAAGATTGCCACCTCTCTTTTCATAAGCACCCACAACTGCATTGAAGTCACCAATAAAGGACCAAGGACCAGGATTCTGTTGCTGAGCATAGATAATTCACTCCATAATTGCCTTCTTAAAGAATAAGTTGTTGCAACATAAACAGCAGAAAAGAACAGCACCTGATCATCATGATTGATAGAAAAGGAAATGTGTTGAGAGGACACTGACACAACTGTTGGCAGCAACTAGTTATCACAAATTGCCCAAATATTAGGCAGATTATCAATCCAATCGGGATTATCTTCCAATGACTAATAGGATTCCATAGTTTAAGTAACTTCATCCTCAAGTCATTAAATTTCATTAGCATATCGCCTTTGGAAAGTAATAATCTTCCATGAAGATTATTTTTACAACTTTCCAATCCTGCTATGTATTCTTCCTTCGGGATTTTGATGGCAAGAGCATCCCCTTTCATGCACGGAACCGGAAGTTGGCTTAGAGGAATATCACAAGCATTATTCAACGCTTGGACAAAAGTTCTAACTGGAGAAGGAGAAGAAGAAGGGATGGGGGGAGGAGGAGGAGATGGAGGGGGACGTGGGGAGGAAGAGGATTCCGGGAACATGAACTGCCAAGGACAGTCCATGGTGATGATCACGGCGTGGGGGAATCCTTATTTTTCATGCAAACCCTAGCAGAGTCATGTAATTTTCTTTGGTAATTTTTCTATCAAGAAAATTATGCACACAAAATGATAAGTAAAAGTAAAACTTTTTTTTTTTAATATAAATACAAGGAATATACATCTACCAAACGAATTTATCAAACGACGCAAAAAAATATTTTAAGAATCTAATGTTAAGAATTAACAATCTTAAATTCCAATTTTTCATATTAATCAAATCCAAGTGTGAACACTCATTTTCTAATACTCCTCTAATTATTTCTTAGGCTCCCTTAACTATAAAGGTGCCAGCCTATAAGGTGTTACTGACTTTGGTTCACTTCTAGGCACTAGATCTATGTTAAACTCACCCCCATATTTGATGTAAGGTAGAGACCTCTTTAAGGAACACATCTAGAAACTAACAGACAACAGGTAGTGTCGCTACATCACTTTCAGTCTCTATCTTAACAGAAAACAACAATATGTATCATTGAGCTTCCTCAATTAAGAACTTATGACAAGGAAACGAATATGATAGGCGACTCCATATTTTTGACACAACTAAGAGATATGGAAGAATGGATTGCTCCTGAATCAAACAATATGATAACCTCTTGTTATAAGTACAATTTCTCTTCGGCTCCTCTAACTGTTGCATCATCTGAGCTGTCCCGGAAAGATGATGGTTCGTCCTTCGAAAAAGCGGTAACCCCACGTATTGAGGTTCTTGGGGTGCTACCACCCCATATCCCCTCGTATAACGGAGAGTCTCCATCTGCTCTTGCACATCTATGTTCACATGGTCCATAGTTGCTACAAGCACATCATTCGTCCCTCGCCTATTAGTCGTTATAAATCTTCTCACTACCATTGAAACACTGAGTTGGCCAGGATCAATATCCCAAAGCATAGTATGCAGCATCTACAACTCTAACAAGCATCCTATGCGCCCAAGTTTTGATTTTTGAAAAAACCCAATAACCACAGTCCAATTTAGGATTGAACTGATCTAATACCAAAAATGTAACGCAATTCGTTACATTAGTAACTCAAATTAATAATTTAAACAAAACCAGGAAAATAAAATTTTTTCTTAAATAAATATTGAATAATTACTTAATATAATATTAATCCAAAATAATTGTTTACATTAATTCAAAACTAAAATAACATAATCAATTTCAAAACCTCAAAACAGGGCGTCTATAACATCTCGCATAAGAAAATAACTAAAAGATAATAAAGGTCCTCCTGGCATAAGTCATACAATAATAACCAAGCTCTAAAACTAAAGAGATGGTCTTCAAAACGTCTGACTGCTCAACAGGGACGTCCTCATGCTCTGAAAACAATACTACTAACGAGATATAAAATCCCAGTGAACAGAAATATAGTTTAAAAGATTTTCACAAAAACATTGTTCTCAGTTGGTGCGGTAACCGAAAAAACTGTCCATGGTACCCGCTATTTTCAAAATAATGTATAGTAAAATAATAATAATAATAATAATAATAATATAAAATTATTGTTGACAGTAAACAGTCATCATTAACACATCATAAATCAAATATGACAAAATCTCATATATCGAACAATCTCAAATATCCTCATATGTCATATGACTTTCAAACTGCACATAACAATGGTGTCCCATTGCCTACCTTACTCATGAAGGTATTTCGATGTCACCTTCTCTTCAGTGACATTACTCATTTCGATACCAACCATTGTACACTAGTGGTATTACTCATTTCGACATCCAACGTGTGGCGATGTTACTTTAGATACCTCATCATGGCGGTATTTCATATTTCGACACCCCAATTCATTGGCAGTGTTACTTTCGATACCCCTATCATAGGCGGTATTGTAGCAAACAACATTCAACATATTAACAATTATTTTCGACACCCCAATTTATTGGCAGTGTTACTTTCGATACCCCTATCATAGGTGGTATTGCAGCAGACAACATTCAACATGTTAACAGTTATTGAATCATGCCAGTATCACAAATATCATCAAAAAATGCATATATAGCATGTCAATTCAACCAAATCATGTATGTATCATATATATCATAGCATCAATTTCAATAATAAACATTTAATTGACAGCAGAAACACCTTAGAAAGAAAACCCCCAAATTTGAAAAATCAGGATTTGACCAAACGCATGATTATTTTCCAAAAACGCATTTTGAAAAATAACCCAAACCCCAAATCAATTTGCACCATGGAAAGGGTGAGAAAGAGCATTTCTACTCACCTCTTGAAGACCTCCAAGAATCTCCAAGCGTACCCTATAGTGAATCCTAGATGTCGCCTTCCTCAGTCTTGAATCTCCTTCTCCTTCTCCTTCTTCTTCATCATCTTCTTCTTCCTCTTGTTGTTGTTGTTGTTGTTGTTGTTCTCCTTCCAAACTCATTTCTTGTTGCAACCCCATCTCCCAAGCATGAAGATGCTCCACAGCCGTTACAAAGGTGTTTTAGGTTGCAAATAGGGTTCCTATCCACACTAGGGTGTTATAATAGTGTATATATTGTTGGAACCAAAGTGGTCATGGTCCAGATAATCCCTTAAGTTTTGATGTTAACAAAGAGCTAATTTAAGATGAACAAAGATTTGTTATGGACTAACGTTTTATATTAAGTGTGCAGGACAAATCTAAATTGAGTCCAAAGACTATCCATAGTGCAAAGACTTTATCTTGTCCAATATAGTCCAAAGACATTATCTCGTCCAACATAGTCCAAAGACTTTATCTCGTCCAACACTTATTCTTGGTTTACGACTGGACGGTAATTTATAGAACCTTGAGTCCAAAGACTCTTTCGGTTACCTTCTGTAATAGCTAGTCCAATAAATGCTTTTAAATTTCAAGCCCGAATATCCTGTAAAAGCATTTGAATTTATTATTCCCTGTAAAAGGCTTATATCCGTGGGACAAAACATTCTTTGTAATATTCATACAAAAGTAAAGCATAAGCCAGAATGTCTCTGTCACCTAAAGAAGTTGACCTTCTTGTTTTGGATAAACAAAAAGCAACTTTCGTTCTACTCAGAGGATATGTCAGCACCACTTTTAGCTATCACCCTGATAGTCTATTCTGCTGATCTGAAACTTTAGAAGCTATCAGACTCAACGGATCAAATGCATTCAATGCTCATCAGAACGGATCCTTTTCCATCCGTTGAAGACTAAAGACTGCTCAAAGAAAAGAGGCTATATATACCTTTATATTTTGAAAGTGCAAGTTACCAAAAACTAAAAAGAAAAAGATCAACAAGATTGAACTTGAGCAAAATACAAGTGAAGCAACACTTAGCATTTCAAAATCCTTCAAGAGATACAAGCAAATATTAGCTTAAGAGATAAAAGAGAAAATCTCAAGCTAGCAAAGCTAGAAAAGCTACTCTGATCCTCACTTTCATATTGCTCTCTGTGTAGAGTTGTTTTTAAGAGTCTAAGCTTTAGTTTCGAATTCTCACATTTAGTGAGTTAGTAGAACAACCTTTTTCAAAAACATAGTTTGGTTGAGCCTGAAGAGGCTTGTCTGTAAAAGAATATTTAGAGAACCTGAAGAGGTTGAGAATACTGCCTGAAAAGGTGTTGAATACTTTGTAACAAAAGGTTTTTTTATATTGGATAAAGCTCTCAAGTAGAGAGGACTGGACGTAGCTCTTTGGTGAAGAGTGAACTAGGATAACATCTTTGTGTTCTTTTCTCTCCCTTACTCTTACTTTAGTTTATTATCCAACTAACTAACTGGGATTGAATTGCCTTTTATTACGCTGTCTTCTTATCTTAGTCAAACTTAGTTAGCGTCCAACTCGGTGTTTGGAAGAGCTTTATTTGCTTTTAATCGTTTAGCGTCCAATCTTGCGAAAACCATTATCTGCTTACGAAAAGAATTTAAAATCGCCTAAAACACAATTCAACCCCCCTTCTTGTGTTTCAAACAGGTTCCTTCATATATATAGTGTTGCACGGTTCTCTGTTTGAAAATCCTATTTTTTAACGCATCTGACAGAGAGCACGGGCCTGCTCTCGATTGGCACGGCCGTGCCAATCAGCATCAAAGTTTTACATGGTTCCTGACACGGGCGTGCTAACAGGTAGCATGGTGCGGGTCAGACCGTGCTCCCTTTTGGCACGGGCGTGCCAAACAGCGTCAAATTTGTCCATTTTCCAACACGGCCGTGCTAACAGGTAGTACGGCGCGGCTCAGACCGTGCTCTATTTAGCACGGGCGTGCACAATGTGAGCACGGGCGTGCCAACGCTACTTTGACAGATTTCAACGTAAAACTTCTCTCTTTTCTTCTTTTGATCAACTTACTACCCTTAAAGTTCAAAGTCAACTATTCTAGGCCTCCCTAACACTTTATTAATTTTTATTTGCTAAGGTTTAAGTCTCTTATACTTTTATTTAATTCTTGGGATGTTACACTAAACCTCCCAGAAACTCTATAATAATCCTCATATTATAATCTCTATTTATTTTATTTTTTTTGGAATGTTACAGGAAGTGATCGTGATTAGCCAGAGAATTGTCTCTCGGCCTACTTTCATATTTTTATTTTGGTTTTTATTAACATACTCTGTATGTAATACGTTAATATTGTAGCCCTACTGATGGGGCAAATGATGTATGTACGTATTTCTTTATATTTTAAAAGCTGTGTACTCTGAGACGTTGCATGCCTTAAATTCGTTTCACTTCCGCGTTTAATTTTTCGCTTCGCTTCGTATTAATAAGGCACGCTAACAATTATAAAACGATTAAGGTTAGTTATTATCTTAGGTTCTTTAATGGGAAGGCGGTTTGTCTCATTTATTGGTATCAGAGCAGTTCGATTCTAATATCGGACTGTGAGATCTAGGAAGTGTACTGACTTGATAGTCGGGTGCCGACTTTAGAAAGATGGGTAGAGCGTCCGATGCGCAAGTTATCGAGTGTGATAACTATTTTATTCGTAAGGCTTATGATATGTATATCTGTTGATTGATATTGTATGTTTGATGGATTGAACTATCGCTTCCTTTACCAGGAAAGAATGGCCAGAGGACGTGATAGAGGAAGGGGAGCACTAGTTGGAATCGGGGACCCCGACCGTAATGGGGACACCTCGGGAACTGGAAGTAGCGGAGATCAGAACGAAGCGCATGAGGGCCATAAGGGATTTGGCCGCTGTAATGATGCAACAAACACAGCAGAATGCTCAGTTCATGCAGCGACAGGAAGAGAGGGATGCTAGACAACAGCATAATCCGGTCAGAGGAGGTGAAGTGGTAAACACCGGCCTAAATGCCTTCATGAAGGGGAATCCTCCCCAATTCCGTGGGGGAGTACAATCCGGAAGCTACTGAGCCATGGCTGTAAGAAATCGAGAAAGTCTTTGTCGCTATCCAATGCGGAGAGGATAGGAAAGTCACCTATGCTGCTTTCATGCTAGCCGGAGCAGCGGAAGCATGGTGGAAGAACAAGCAGAGACTGTTAGAGACTAAAGGGAGATTGCCGACCTGGGAAGTGTTCCGCGAGAGCTTCTTGGAAAAATATTTCCCAAGGAGTGTCTGTCAAGAAAAAGAAAAAGAGTTCCTGAACCTGAAGCAGGACCAAAGGTCGGTGGGAGAATACGCCATGAGGTTCAAGGCGCTGCTGAAATTCTCCCAGTTCTACCAAGTATACCCAGATGAAGACTGGGTGTGCAGAAGGTTCGAGGACGGACTGAAGCCCGAGCTGAAGAGGGCTATGTTGCCATTGAGCGTCCGATCATCCCCAGAGCTAATAGAGAAGTGTACAGTATTGGAAGGGCACGACCAAGAGGGAGTTGCACAAACTCAAGTGGGGAGTGGTGGACCAGTTAGGAGTTTTGGTTAGAAAGGTTGCGAAGGAAAGTTTCAATCGAGGGCGAAGCCTTACAGTCGCCCGAATCAACAGCCAGCAAGTTATGGAAAAGGGAATACCAGTCAAGGGCAGCCAGGGTTTTCCAAGTGTTTTCGATGCGGCGGGCCACATCAAGTGAAGGATTGTGCTCAGGCACCAAATGTCACTTGTTTCCGTTGCAGCACGTGGGGACACTACGCCAACGAGTGTCGAACCGGGGATGCTGGTAGGGGTCAAATTCAACAACAAGTCAGAAGAACTCAGAGTTCTGGGATTGGACAACAAGTGGTGGGTCAACAGAATAGGCCACAGACGACGAGAAGAGTATTCAACGTGAGAGGATCTGAAGCTTCTCAATGCCCCGATCTGATACAAGGTAAGTGCCTAGTTGCTGGGAGACTCTTATCTGTTTTATTTGATTCAGGGAGCTACACATTCCTTTATTTCTTTAGCGTATGTGGATCATTTGAATTTGCCTATTTCATCCTTACCTTATGATTTGACTGTTTCTACACCTACGGGTGATTCCCTGATAACCCTATTTATATGTTTAAAATGCCCGGTTGTTTTAGAGAATCGATCTTTTCTTGTAGACCTAGTCTGTCTGCCTATGCAGCAGATTGATGTTATCCTAGGCATGGACTGGCTTTCGGTCAACCATGTGATACTAGACTGTTCAAATAAAACCCTCTGCTTTTCTGAGCAATCTGGATTATTGCCTGTCAGTGATGGTGTGTCGGGAGGTGTACAATCAGGAGAATGCATGGTGATGTTTTCTTTGGAAGCCGAGGAGACTCCGAGTCTAGGTGCTTTGCCGGTAGTGCGCGAGTTTCCAGACATTTTTCCGGATGATGTGCCAGGATTACCACCTAAGAGGGAGGTAGAGTTCGCAATCGATCTTGTACCTGGAGCCGGACCAGTTTTGATAGCACCTTATCGAATGTCCCTAACAGAGTTGGCAGAACTCAAAAAGCAATTGGACGACATACTGAAGAAGTAGTTTATAAGACCAAGTGTTTCCCCGTGGGGAGCACCTGTGTTGTTCATCAAGAAAAAAGACGGTAGTTCAAGGTTATGTGTAGACTATCGATAGCTCAACAAGGCGACGATCAAGAATAAATACCTGTTGCCAAGGATTGACGATCTTCTGGACCAGTTGAGGTGAGCAACGGTGTTCTCGAATATTGATTTGAGATCCGAATATCATCAGATAAGAGTGAAGGAAGATGATATACCGAAGACGACTTTTAGGAGTGGGTACGGGCACTACGAGTATCTAGTTATGCCTTTTGGTGTGACTAATGCTCCTGCGGTGTTCATGGATTACATGAACAGGATCTTTAGACCGTACCTTGATAAGTTTGTCGTTGTTTTCATCGATGACATCCTTATCTACTCCCCAGATGAGGAAGTGCATCTAGAGAATTTGAGGGTTGTACTTCAAGTTCTTAAGGACAGACAACTCTATGCCAAGTTGTCTAAGTGCGAGTTTTGGTTGGAGGAGGTACAATTCCTTGGACATGTGATCAACAAGGACAGTAAAGCAGTAGATCGTGCAAAGGTAGAAGCTGTAGTTAAGTGGGAAATCCCTAAGACGATGAGCGAGATCAGAAGCTTTCTCGGGCTAGAAGGATACTACAGGAGGTTTATCGAGGGATTCTCGAAGATTACGTTATCTCTGACACAATTAACGAGGAAAGGAAAAGCATATGAATAGACAGAAGAGTGCGAGACTAGTTTCCAAGAGCTAAAAAAGAGGCTAACTACATCTCCGGTACTAGTCTTGCCAGATCCATCAACCTCGCTCTATGTGTACTACGACACATCGTATCAAGGTTTGGGTTGTGTACTCATGCAAGAGAGGAAAGTGGTAGCCTATGCTTCCAGACAAACGAAAGTGCATGAACGGAATTACCTAACCCATGATCTAGAGTTGGCTGTAATAGTGTTTGCATTGAAGATATGGAGACACTATCTCTATGGCGCTAAATTCAGTGTGTTTAGCGACCATAAAAGTTTGAAGTATCTATTCGACCAAAAGGAGTTGAACATGCGGCAGAGGAGATGGATGGAATTTATAAAGGATTATGAATTTGATCTACAGTACCACCCAGGAAAGGCCAACGTGGTAGCAGATGCATTGAGTCGGAAATCTTTGCATATGTCGGCTCTGATGGTGAAAGAGCTGGAGCTGTTAGAGCAGTTCAGAGATCTGAACTTGGACATAGAGTGGTGTAAGGATAAGATAAGTTTAGGAATGGTCACTATCACTAGTGATTTTCTGAACTTGATCTGGAAGAAGCAAGGAGAAGATCAGTACCTACAGGAAAGGAACCGGATGGTAGAAGAAGGAAAGACTTCAAAGTTCAAGAAAGGTACTGATGGAATCCTGAAGTTTGGAGACAGGATATGCGTGCCTAAGAATAGCGAAGTTAGGAACATGATCTTGGAAGAGGCACATAAGAGCAAGATAAGTTTTCATCCTGGATCTACGAAGATGTACCAGGACCTAAAGGAAATGTTTTGGTGGCCTGGGATAAAAAAGGAAGTAGCGGAGTATGTCCAATCATGTTTGGTGTGTCAAAAGGCAAAGATTGAACACCAGAAACCAGCAGGGTTATTGCTCTCACTGGGTGTCCCAGAATAGAAATAGGATAGCATTGCAATGGATTTTGTTTCTGGACTACCAAGAACGCAAAAGAGGTGCGATGCAATTTGGGTAATCGTTGATAGGCTTACAAAATGTGCTCATTTCTTGCGATCAACTAGAGGTATTCTTTGGAAAGATTAACCAGATTTACATCAAGGAAGTGGTAAGATTGCATGGTGTACCTTCGAGTATAATTTTGAACAGGGATCCGAGATTTACTTTCAGGTTTTGGCAGAGTTTAAACGGTGCATTGGGAACTAAGCTAAGGATGAGTTCAGCCTATCATCCGCAGACGGATGGTCAGTCTGAAAGGAGGATTCAATCTATGGAGGATCTATTAAGAGCATGTGTTTTGGAAAACACAGGGAGTTGGGGCGAATTCCTTCCACTAATTGAATTCACGTACAACAATAGTTTCCACTCGAGTATTGGCATGGCGCCATACGAGGCACTTATGGATGAAAGTGCACAACACCGCTCTGTTGGTATGAAACTGGGGAGAATCAGTTGATAGGACCAGAGATGGTGCAGCGAACAACGGAACAAGTTAAGAAAATTTGGGAAAAGATGAAAGTCGCACGGGATCAACAGAAGAGCTACAGTGACAAGAGGAGGAGACCCTTGGAGTTCCAGGAAGGCCATCATGTCTTTATGAGAGTCAATCCAAGAACTGGAATCGGCAGGCAATCAAATCCAGAAAGCTTAGACCTAGATTCATTGGACCATTTCAAATTCTTCGCCGAATTGGTCCAGTTGCCTACCAAATTGCTTTACCTCCCAACCTATCCAATATTCATAATGTATTCCACGTATCCCAACTCAGAAAATACCATCTTGATCCATCACATGTGATAGAGCCTGAATCAATCCAGATAAGGGAGAACTTGGAATATGAAGCGCTGCCTGTACGAATCGAGGACAAAAGTGTGGAAGAACTCCGCGGGAAGCAGATTCCCTTAGTCAAGGTCGTATGGGATGCTACAACAGAAGATGCCACCTGGGAACGCGAAGAGGATATGCGGCAGCAATATCCGAGCCTATTTTAAAAAGGTACGTCGAATTTCGGGGACGAAATTCTTTTAAGGGGGTGGTAATGTAACATCCCCATTTTCTGAAACCTTAATTGAGATAGATGGCTTAGATTGGGTAATTATATGCTTGTTGATAATTACTTTTATGGCTTGAAAGTATGCTTAGAGAATACATCAAGAGTAGGGATCAATTGTATAAGAGAAGGATGAGGAACCACGAATCAGGAGCGGAACGCTCTAGCGTGGGGCAATGTAATGCTCTAGCATGCCAACGCTCTAGCATGGGGCAGGGTGGATGCTTAAGCGTAGTCACTCTGACCAGTTGATTGACACTGATGGGACATAAAGTGACACGTGTCAGAACGCGTCACAGCTGGCATTGGGAAGGCGGTGCAGAAACGTCAACGCCCAAGCGTTGAGAGAGCTAACGTTCAAACGCTAGAACGCTAAAGCATTGAGATCCAAAATGCTTAAGCGTTGTCAGCTGAAGGTAACTTCTATAAATAGTTGCCATTTGTAAAATTGCACGAAATTTTTCTTCCCAAAACAGTAAGAGCAAGGCTGAGAGAGACCAAGTGAGGTTGGGAGCTTTGACCCGAGTTTGTGATCCGTTCGTTCGTCTGATTTCGATTCCATCGGTGTTTTCGTGATCGGCGCGATTTCTACTACAACTCTAGTGGTTTGCTTTTGTGATTCGACGAGGGGCAAGCTTGAAAGTTGCGTGTGGAACCCGTTGGTGCAAGTGGGCCGCGGCTGTGAAGGCAAGGAAATGAGCAAGGAGTGCTCGTTGCGTTCGTGATTATCACCACTTTTGCTATCAAGTGGGGAGAAAGAACTGCTTTCGTCGAGAAGGCAAGCTTAGTATAGAATGTATACATGTGTAGGGGAACCTTAAACCTTACTAGAGGTTGAGCCCTGGATAAAGTGTCTGGACCTTAGGTGTAGGTACTTTTGGGCTATCACCACTAAGAAGATGATTTAAGTGATTTGATTGAATGAGGTTGATGTGTTGAATTATTTAATTGCTTATCTGTGATATGTTCCGTTGAACTGCTTGTATGATTAAATGTTTGTCTGGCATTGTAATGATATCTGTACTGGAATAAATTCTGTTGCGATATTTTATTGTGATTGGCTAGTTAGGTGTTGATGAGAATATGGTGAGTGTTGATGTTGTTCTGGTTGATACCTTCGTGGTCCCGACCATGGAGCTGTGGCTCGCAGACGCAGGGCGTCGTGATGCTGATGTTGATGTTGATGATGATGTTGATGTTAATGTTGAAGTGGATGCAGTGCATCGTGGTCATGGCCGAGTGCTTAGGTGTGAGGTCCCGGTATCAACCTGCGATGGATGTTTGTTGCATATCATAGTATTTCATACAACAACATATTTGTCCTGAGGCGGGATGTCCAATTAGGGACGTGATGTTTTTGATTCCGAGGCGGGATGTCCAATGGGGGACGTGTTGTATTTTTAATCCTTACGAGGATGTCCAATTTGGGACGTGATGTTATCCCGACGGGAATATCCAACTGGGGATGTGATGTATCGGCCGACATGCATATAAGGAAGTCAGCATATACATAGGGACTAGTATCCCTCTTATAGGTTTATCTATGAAAATGACTTTTGAGATGATTGTGCTGTATGACTTAAGAGATGGGTGTCGTCGTGTTGTATCTTTTCTATGTGTTGTGTGCTGCATGTATATATATATGCTGTACCGATGCCCCTCTCCCATATTTGATGATGCATGTTTCTTATCTCCCGTATTTTTTCTCTAAGTGTCCTTTTATTTTATGGGAAGACCCCATGGAGGAATCGGTTGCTGAAGAACTGGATGGCATCCCGTATGAGCCCGATGCCGGTGGATGAGCCCAAGATTCTAACCTCGAGGGGTTGGGAAGTGATCATGGTTAGCCTGAGAATTGTCTCTCGGCCTACTTTCATATTTTTATTTTGGTCTGTATTAACATACTCTGTATATATTACGTTAACACTATAGCCCTACTGATGGGGCAAATGATATACATACGTATTTCTTTATCTTTTAAAAGTTGTGTACTCTGAGACGTTGCGTGCCTTAAATTCGTTTCGCTTCCACATTTAATTTTCCGCTTCGCTTCGTATTAATAAGGCACGCTATCGATTATAAAACGATTAAGGTTAGTTAATATCTTATGTTCTTTAATGGGACAGCGGGTCATCTCATCAATCAATCAAATCGTGTATACATCATACATATCATAACATCAATCTCAAGAATAAACATATAATTCATAGTTGATATACCTTAGAAGGAAAACCTCCAAATTTAGAAAATCAGGATTTGACCAAACACATGATTATTTTCCAAAAAATGTATTTTGAAAGCATAACCCAAACCCCAAGACAATTTGCATAATGAAAGAGTGAGAAAGAGTATTTCTACTCACCTCTTGAAGGCCTCAAAGAAGATCCAAGCGTTTGGTCACGAACGCGCCAAGAAGCTCCTCAAGAATCTCCCCCTCTCTTCCTCCTTAAGGCTCCTTCTACTCTGGTATCGTCTCTCCAAGCTCTCCAATCCTCAAAGGCAAGCAAAACTGTGTTTTAGGGTGCAAAGAGGGTTCCTAGCTGCACTAGGGTGTTATAAGATGATATATATATAGTCTTGCATTGGTTCCCAAAGGTTAGAAACACTGATTTACGGTGTTTTACGAACTTCCCATGTGTACATTGATGTATTTCAATAATACATCGATGTATTTAAATCTTCTTACACGTTTTGGCCCTCGTACATCGATGTACTTACATTTTATTATGGTGCATCAATGTACATATATAGGTACATCAATGTACGTCCCAAAATCAGCAGATTTGACATTGTTAGTTATGTACATCGATGTATATTTATAGTACATCGATATACAACCTCAAAATTACGTTTTTCATCTCTCTTAGGCTTTTTCTTATTTTTGTACATTGATGTACACTTACAGTACATCAATATATCACCCCTTTTATTCTATTTTCTTGTTTTAGGATGTTACATAGAGCACGTACAACATTTAAAAAATATGCCTATGGCAAATCTGTTGTGGAGTTTCAACCATGGAAGTTTGGTGAATTATTCCTTGTTCAACAAAATAACCTCTCAAGACTCTAATTTCAGTACCATTATCACTTCTCACAATTTTTACTTTTCAGTTAAATTGAGTAACCACCACATTGCTAAAAATCTAAGAGTGTTCCCAACTGCACTCTTTTCTACCAATAAATATATCCACACGACACGGGAGAAATCATCTACAATAGTCAAGAAATAGGAAGCACCACAAGAGGAGTGAACACGATAAGGCCCCGACACACCACAATGTATTAAATCAAAATGGTTATTGGCTTTATTTTGGCTAGGAATAAAAATATCTATTGTTTGGTTGGCTCTTAAACCGATATCACAAACTTGCTCATGCTTATCTTTCTTAGCAACATGAATACTAGGAAGTAAACTAACTATTTGACTTGAAGGATGACCCATAGCCACATGGTAAATGAATCAACTCCACTTGTTTTGCATGCCTACACGTACAAAGGGCACTGCGCGAAGTGCGATCCTGTATCACACGTAATTTGTTAGAAAAAGTGATTGCACAGTTTGAGTCATGTATCAATTGGGAGACAGAAATAAGATTACAAGCTAAGTTAGGCACATATAACACATTGTTCATGACTAGGCCTTTTCCCAAATGTACTGTTCCTTCCTAGTCCGCAATTGTAATTCTTTCATTAGGCAACCCAACAGGACAAGGTGAGACATCAATTATTTTTGTTAACAAGTTTATATCACCTGTCATATGATTTGAAGCTCCTGTATCGAGCAACCAAGAGTTTTTCACTTGCTTACCAGTGAGTTTCTCGGTGGATGATGTGGGCTTGTGGCTATTAAGAATGTTCATCAGTGCTGACCATTGATCGTTGCTCAGCCTAGCGAAATACCCTCGGTCATCTATGACTCCCCATGTCTATATGTCCGCTGCACTGTGAGCTTGCTGGACTTGTGCGGCATTGGCAGTATGTGTCTTTTAGACCAAAATTACTGAATACACTAGGGTGACTGATCGAGAGAGAGAGAGATCAGGAGGGAGAGAGAGGAAGAAATAGAGAATGAATTAATGCTTCTGTATTTACTTCATAGAAAGAAATGTTCTACTTATAGACTCACAAATCTAACCAACTACACTCTCTGCTTATAGCAGTTATTTGCCTATATTAGTTACAACAGAAAACTAACTCTTGGAACCACTTAGCTTACTGAATTAATCACAATACAACCCCTTAATTCAGTAAAGCCAATGACCTTAAGCCTAGCTTGTTTCTCAAGCTTTGAAACCTTGCATACTTCAAAGGTTTCGTGAAAATGTCTGCAACTTGTTCTTCAGTATTGCAGTAGCTTAACTCAATTTTCTCTTTATTCACTTGATCCCTAAGGAAGTGGAACTTGGTTTCAATATGCTTGCTTCGGCCATGAGCAACTGGATTCTTTGCTAAATTGATAGCAGATTGATTATCCACCTTCAGCACTACTGGTTCTGACCCAATTAAGTTCAACTCCTTCAACAAATTATTGAGCCAAATAGCTTGACAAGCTCCAAAAGATGCTGCCACATACTCAGCTTCACAAGAAGATAAAGCAACTATACTTTGCTTTTTAGAACACCATGAAACAGTACCCTTGCAGCACATAAACACATAACCACTAGTGCTCTTCCTCTCCTCTTTGTCTCCACACCAATCAGAATCAGTGTAACCACACAATTCTGTATTCCCCTGTTTCAAATCATTAGGGAATAGCAGGCCGAAATCGATTGTGCCTTGAACATACCTTAGAATTCTCTTAGCAGCAGCAAGATGAGAAACTCTTGGTTTGTCCATGTATCTACTAACCAAGCCAACCCCATAGTTTATATCGGGCTTGGTATTGCAAAGATATCGCAGAGAGCCTACCAATCTTCTGAATTTTGTTGCATCAACACAATCTTCAGATTCATCTTTTGTCAACTTCAAACCAGTCTCAACTGGAACTGATACAGCATTGCAATTTTCCATGTTAAACTTCTGAAGAATCTCAGCAGCATACTTTCTCTGATGCAGAAAGGTCCCTTTAGCTGTAGGAATAAATTCCATTCCAAGGAAGAAGGATAACCTTCCTAAATCAGACATTTCGAATTCTTTCTTCATGGATTCTTTGAATTCAAAAATCAACTTTTCTTTGTTTCCAGTGATCAATAGATCATCTATATAGAGGCAGATGATTAGTCTATCATTTTCATTGAAGATTCTGCTATACACTCCATGCTCACTTTCACATTTTTTGAAACCTTGATCAAGAAGAAATGCATCAATTCTCCTATTCCAAGCCCTAGGTGCCTGCTTCAGACCATATAATGCTTTATGGAGTCTATAAACTTTCTGTTTTTCCCCTTTGATTGTAAATCCTGGTGGCTGCTCAACATAGACCTCTTCATCCAAAGGTCCATTCAAGAATGCTGACTTGACATCCATTTAATGAAGAGTCCAATTCTTTTGACTTGCTATAGCTGTCACAAGTCTGATGGTTTCCAGCCGTGCCACAGGTGCAAAGACTTCTCCAAAATCTACTCCAGCTTGCTGAAGGAACCCCTTTGCGACCAACCTGGCCTTGTGCTTGGCAATGCTACCATCGGGCTTCAATTTGGTCTTGAAAATCCACTTAACAGCAATGGATTTCTTTCCTTGTGGCAGAGACACCAGCTTCTATGTCTCATTCTTCTCAATAGATCTTAGTTCTTCTTCCATTGCAGCTACCCATTTTTCTTCCTTGATAGCTTCTTCAAGTGTCACTGGTTCATTTTCAGTGGAGAGGGCTAGATGAATCAGATCCCCTTCATCAGTAACAACAGTATCGGATTGAATATCATAGTCATTCAATCTTTGAGGCAAATGTCTGCTTCTTTGTGGTCTTCTATGAGCATCCACATTCTCTACACTACTCATGTCAATTGAACTATCACCAGACGGCTCATCGAGGAGCTGTATCACTGCATCATTCCCACTTTCTGATTCATTCCAGTTCCACCATTTTGATTCATCCACAATGACATCTCTACTGATCACTATTTTGCTACTTCTTGGATCAAGTAGTTTGTAAGCACCTGTTGGATGATAACCAAGAAGAATCATTGCTTCACTTTTGTCATCAAGTTTCTTCCTCAATTGATCAGGTATATGCTTATAACATAATGAGCCAAAAACCTTGAAGTGAGACACATCAGGTTTCATACCTGACCAAGCTTCCTCGGGTGTGATTCCCTTTAGACTCCTAGTGGGACATTTATTCAAAATGAAAGCTGATGTGGATACTGCTTCAGCCCATAGATTCTTGGGCATTCTCTTACCCTTCAACATACTTCTTGTCATGTTTAGAATGGTTCTGTTCCTCCTCTCTGCCACCCCATTGTGTTGTGGTGTGTAAGGTGCAATAACCTCATGAAGCATTCCCTCTTTATCACAATAATCCTGAAACTCATGTGAAGTGTATTCTCCACCGCCATCAGTTCTTAAAATTTTCACAGGCTTACCACTTTGTTTTTCAACCATTACTTTAAACTTTTTGAAGACATTCAGCACTTCATTCTTTCTTTTTATAGAATAAATCCACATCATTATGGTGAATTCATCTATAAAAGAGGCAAAGTAGCTGCTGCCTCCAATAGATGGAACTTCAAAAGGACCACAAACATCAGAGTATATTACCTCAAGTTTGTCCTTGGACCTGTGATGAGCATGTTTCTTGAATTCATTTCGAGGCAGCTTGCTTACACAACAATCTTCATACACCTGTTGTGACACCTTCAACTCAGGAATGCCTTTAACCATTTCAGTTTTCTGTAATAAGTCCAAACTTCTGAAGTTTAGGTGGCCAAACCTATAGTGCCAAAGCCAATTTACATCATCAAGACCAGCACTAAGACATTCTTGATTAAACACAGAAATTCCAATCTTGAAAGTCCGGTTTTTGGACAGAGGAGCTTTCAAGATTAGTCTCTTGTGAGTGTCAAAGACTTTCATAGTATTCTGCTGCAGATTCATTGAGAATCCCTTTTCAGCAAGTTGACCAAGGCTTAGCAAGTTGCTTTTCATGCTAGGAACATACAGGACATCAGTAATAAATGCCTTTACCCCATCCTTCCTTTGAATCAGAATCTTTCCAACCCCTTCAGCTGTGATGACAGAGTTGTCTGCAAATCTTACTTTGCTTTTCACATTCTCATTGAGATCAATGAACCAATCCTTCCTCCCAGACATATGGTTTGAGCACCCTGTGTCTAAATACCAGAAATCTGAGGAATCTACTTCAATCTTTGTTGTTACCATGAGTAAAACATTGTCACTGTCAGAATCGTCTTCATGAGCCAATTGTGCCTCGTCTTCTTTATCATTGGCCTTCTTACCTCTGCATTCACTTGCAAAATGACCCCACTTCTGACAATTATAGCATTGAATTTCTTTTCTGTTGAACCTCTTCTTGCCTCCTTTGTTACCACCAAATCTCTTGTTGCCTCCCTCTTTGTTACTTTGCTCATCACTGCTAGAGTCCTCACTGTCATTCTTCCATTTAGAACTCTTCATCTTTTCTTTGCCCTTTTTGTATTTCCGGTCATCATAGTTGTTTTTCTTGTTGACCCGAGCCTGCAGAGCCTCTTCTTGATTAGATCGCAACAGGTTTCTTTCATTCAATCGTAGTTCATAAGCCTCTAATTTGCCTTGCAAATCTTCTACTTTCATTTCATCAAGATCAGAGGACTCCTTAATTGCAACAAATACATGATCAAATCTTGGGGAGAGAGTTCTTAAAACCTTTTCAATAATCATCAAAGTTGTAAGATTCTCACCGTTGTTTTTCATCTGATTGGTGAGAAGTGTCAGTTTATTGAAATAGTCAGCAATGCTTTCCCCTTCATTCATTTGCAGCAGCTCATATTGCCTTCTCAGGGTCTGCAATTTCACCTTTTTCAGTCTTAGGGCACCTGCATATGTCTTATCAAGAATCTCCCAAGCCTCCTTTGCTGAGGTTGCAGAGGTTATCTTCTCAAAGATATCGGGATCCACACACTGGTGGATTATGAACAAAGCCTTGCAGTCTTTCTTGACTAAATCTTTGTGATGCGCCCTTTGTGCTTCAGAGGCATCCTTTGCCAATGCAGGAACACCTTCTTTCACGATCTCAAGAACATCTTGATAGCCAAATATGACTCTCATTTGTGAACACCACTTGTCATAATTCTTGCTGCTACTGAGAACAAGTAAGGTTGCAGGAAAGTTGCCATTGGAGGAAGCCATAACTGGTGATGACCGAAGGTCCCAAAGATCGGAACAAAAGCTCTGATACCACTGTTAGACCAAAATTACTGAATACACTAGGGTGACTGATCGAGAGAGAGAGAGAGATCAGGAGGGAGAGAGAGGAAGAAATAGAGAATGAATTAATGCTTCTGTATTTACTTCATAGAAAGAAATGTTCTACTTATAGACTCACAAATCTAACCAACTACACTCTCTGCTTATAGCAGTTATTTGCCTATATTAGTTACAACAGAAAACTAACTCTTGGAACCACTTAGCTTACTGAATTAATCACAATACAACCCCTTAATTCAGTAAAGCCAATGACCTTAAGCCTAGCTTGTTTCTCAAGCTTTGAAATCTTTCTACCTCAGCCTACACCCTTGCTACGTGTGCCACGGTTTCCACATCCTGCACCTCTTCCGTTTTTCCCGAAGTTCCACCAATCCGAGTATCCAATTATTTGAAAACAGTCATTGGCTTCATGGGCATGCTTTCTGCAATTGGTGCATGTCCTTCAGTCACCTCCTCGGTTCTGCTCGGATTTTGTGTGAGATGTGGTTTGGATTGCGAAGCTAACAATATCAGTTCGTTCATCCCACATACGTGCAAACAACTTATGTGTTTCCTCAGTCATGACCATTGCATATGCAAGATGTATATCGGGCAATGGTGCCATGCTTAGGATATTTGAACGCACCATTCCGAATACAGCATCATCAATGTTCTAAAATGCGGTCCACAATACATATTGCTGCCGCAATATTGCGGATGCGGCGGTGGCCGTAACGGCATTGGGCCGCAATTGCGTTGAGATTCAAATTCATCTATAACAGCCACAACATAACGACATTTTGTCCGCAACGGAGCCACCTCGAATCCGTAACTGAGCGCATCAGCCCGCAATTCCCCGTTCCGTTCAATGATATTTTCAAAACGAAAAAAATTCAGACCTCAGATGCATTTATGATAAGATTATACCATTCATTTCTTTTATGCTTCATCTCTTTTCTCCGTACTCACTCATCTCCATCATGATCAGCCCATGACTTTGCTCTGCCTCAACACTCTGCCTCGCCCCCGATCTATCTGAAGAGTGAAGAAATCTTCCGTCAGCGATTGTCCTCTACTACCTCACGCCGGCCAGATTTGTGTGGTTCTCCTCTGCTTCCTCAGTTTGGTCTGAATCTGATCCGCCCTAATCTGGTGAGGTTGTCCTCTGCTTTCTCATCTCTTGTTTGATCTTGGGACTTAGGGAGTGGGTGACGGTGGTGGGAGGGTAAGTGGGTGACGCCGTGACGGTGGTGGGCGACGATTTTGGCATGCGGTGGCTTGAAGGATTCAGATTTCTCTTGAGACACAGAAACAGAGAGTTGAGGGCTTGAGGCAGAGAGTTATGAAAGGGGTTGTGAGGGAGAGAGTCGAGAGACTTGAGACTTGATTACGTAGTGGGATTTTTCAATAAATTTATTTCAATAACTAATAATTAATGAGGGAAATGGAACATTCCTGAAGAGTGGGTAATGGGATTCAATGGGTAAAGGGGAGTAATGTTTTTTTATCAGTAAATTTTTTTTCCGGTTAACAATTTTTGTTCAGTAACTTTTTTTTTGGGAGAATTCTTTGATACCCTAAAGGTAACTTTACCCTGCCTAGGTGGACCAATCAAATGGTGAAAACCATTTGACTTAATCATTAACATGACAAATTTAATTGAGGTGGCGCATTCTGATTGGGCAGGAAAACTTTTATCCCAAAATTATTGGAGGTACCGGAGAAGGCACCGTTTTTCCAGTGAGCTTATTTGACGTTTATCTATATTATACATTACATGTTAACTTGATCTATTGTATTTAGTCAATTAGTAGCTTATATTTTATGTTAACTTGTTATTTATTTACATTATAGGTAAGTAATAAGATTATTTGTGTTTAACTAATTACTAGTTTATATTAAAGTTGTAAGCTTGATTCAATTATTGTCTGATATTTTTTTTTTTTGAAGCAGTCTGATATTTATTTTATAAATATTGAATAGGTAGTATAAAATATACACAGCGCCACCAAGAGAAGAATTTCCCAGTTCAGGGTGCTCCAAGTGAAGATATTGGATGGCATTTTGGAAAACAAATAGCTGGAAGTCGGAACAACATCGAATGCAAACTTTGTCACAAAACAATAAAAGGTGGCATTACAAGATTGAAGAAACATATAGCACATATGAAAGGACAAGTGGCTGGTGGTGCTAGAGTGAACACAATGGTTAGAGAAAATATGATGAAATTTCTCCTTGATGGAAAAGCAAAGAAAAATGACTCTAAGAAAAGAAAAGACGAATTTGAAGCACGTTTGAGAGGAGCTGATGAAGAGGACGATGTGGATTACCTTAATGATGAGCAAATGAAGTTTGCTACACAGGAAAGCCTTAGATCACAACATGAATGGGAAGATAGGCAACGATTCAGGCAACAAACAGGAGGGTATGAAAATCTATATGAATAAGGTGGAAGCTCTCATGCAAGTGTAGGTGGCTCTTCCTTTCCTCAAGATGTCTCTTTTGAGTTGAGATCTACAAATATTGACCTTGTTAGGAGCAAAAGCATGAAGCAACCAAAAATCAGTAGGGGTTTCATGAAGACATTGAGGAAGAAGCTTGGAGAGGCTGTAAGCAAGCTTATAATTTATGAGCGTTTACCTATGAATTTATCTAACTCTCCTTGGTTGCATAATTTGATCGTAGCAGCTGCTGATCAAGGGGTTAAATGTCCAACTACTTATGAAATCTCAGATGTATATTTAGAGAAAGAATATAAGAACATGTGTGCGTGATTGAATAAGTTGAAGAGTACATGGAAAGAAAAAGGAGTGATAATAATGTGTGATGGTTGGATAGACAGTATCAACCATACTCATATTAAGAATTTTTTGGTATATTGTAGTAAGGGGACGATTTTCTTGAAATCTATTGATGCTTTTAGTGTTGATAGTAGAAATACCGAATACTACTTTCAGATATTAGATAAAGTTATGGAAGAAGTGGGAGAAGAGTTTGTAGTTCAGGTGGTTACAGATAATGAAGCAGCACTAAAAGCAACTGGTCAACAACTAATAAAGAATAGGCCACATTTGTATTGGTCTGCTTGTGCGGCTCATTGTTTAGATCTTTGCTTGGAGGATATAGGTAAAAAGAAAAATGTACTGAAGTCTTTAAATGATGCAAAGATAGTGACAACTTTTATCTATAACCATATATGGACTGTAAATCTCATGAAAAAATATACTGGAGGTAGAGAAATTGTTCGTTCTGGTGTTACCCGATTTGCAACACAATTCCTACAACTTCAAGCAATTATGAAGCGAAAGCAAGGTCTAAGAAACATGTTTAGCTCTGAAGAGTTTAGAAGATCTAAATTTGGTAGAGAGAAAACTGGACCAGCATTTGAAGCAAGGAAAATTGTTCAAGATAGTGAATTCTGGAGTAAGGCCAATGACATATTGAAGGTGTTTGAGCCTATAGTAAAAGTTTTGAGACTTGTTGATGGTGACGAGAAACCAACAATGGGTTTTATATATGAAGCCATTGATCGAGCTAAACAAGCAATTCAACAAGCTTCTCGTTATCATTCCAGGTACAATGATATAATAGACAAGCGTTGGAGTTTCATGCATTCTGATCTTCATTCAGCTGGTATGTCAATAAAACTCATAAATTTAATTTTATCATGTAATTTTATATTTATGATTTCATCCATAGTAATTGATTATCCTTTTTTAGGTTATTTTCTTAATCCGCAATTTCAATATGGAGTTGAACATGGAGATGATGTCAATAAAGAAACATTTGAAGGAACGAGTAGGGTCATCACCAAATTAGAAAGGGACATGGATGATCAAATTAAAGCTCTGAACCAGGTTAGTAGTGAATATTATATTTTTAATCTTGCAAATCATTGTTTATCAATATATTTTTACGTATTGACATATTATGTTATAGTATACAGTTAATACTTTTTAGAGAAATGAGTGAAACATTTGGTAAGCCTCAAGCTCAAAAAGCTTGGTCTAAGATGAATTCAGGTAAAATATTAATTTTTATTTTTTATAAATCAATCAACTTTACCTTTGCTTTTTATTATATAACTAATAGTTTGTTTAATTTTTGTTTCTCCTTTATAAAGCTGAATGGTGGTTGATTTTTGGTTCATGTGCTCCTAAACTTCAACGTGTGGCTATAAAAGTTCTCAGTCAAACAACTTCAGCCACAAATTGTGAGAGGAATTGGAGCACATTTAGTTATATCCACACGAAGACAAGGAATAGACTGAAGTATAAAAAGTTACAAAAGCATGTATTCACCCACTACAACATGAAGTTGAAAATGAGGCATGAAATGAGAAAAAGTCAAGATGAAATTGAAGCAAGTTTTAATCCTATTAATCTTGATTATATATTTCAAGAAGATGATGCATTATCTCCATGGATTGAAGAGAGAGAAAATCCACTATTAGATGGTGTACAAAATGCAGAATGGTTGCATATAGTAGATATAGATGATGAAGATGTGGAAGTTGTTGATAATGATGATTCTAATGAAAATAGTGGTGATTTAAGTCCACAAGTAATAATAGTGGTGATGGGGGTGGTAATGTAGAAGCTGAACAATGTGGTGGTGATAATGATGATGAGCAATTTCAAAATGATCCATATCAGGATTCACCATATAATAGGCGTTATAGGAGCTTGACTGATATGGCTCTTTCTGGTAGTTCATTACCTGATAGCACAAGAGGTGGGTCACATTCTAGGAGAGGAAAAAGAAAACAAAATGTTCCACTTGAAGATTCTTCCTCTTCTAGTATTGCACAAAGTTTTAGTGACTTTGATATTGATGATTCTTCTCAGAGTAGTCAACAATCTTATCCACCTTCTTATCAATATCCTTATTTCAACACATATAATCCATATGCAAGTGATCAAGCTCCCTCATACCACCAACCATCAATGAATTATAAAGATCCTTATTATCAACAATCAAGTGGTGGATTTTTTTTATTATGTCTTTGGGCAAGGAGCTACACAAGATGATAGCCAAACTGAAAATAGAGGTTATGACCCTCCACGTCATTCCACCATGTGGTAGAAAGTATCTTGTAAGTTCTATTTTTATTACCTTTGATTCATATATTTGTTAATTATTATTATTATTATTATTATTATTATTATTATTATTATTATTATTATTATTTTGAATTTATGAATTTGCTTATATTTATCATGTTTTGTTTTGTTTTTTTTTTTAGTGAAGACCTATTTCTAAATGGTGACAATGTGGCGTTGTTTTTCAGAATCAAAATTACAGCTGGGTGTATTCTTCTATGTTAGACTAGTTTCTTTTTATTTGTGATTTGTATATATTTGTACACTTTTAAGTTTCTCACTTCTTTATTAATTCGTACTTATATATGTGTTTAAAAGGTTTATTCATAATAATATTAGTTTCACTACAATTAAATTTAAATTACTCACAAAGATAATGCAATGTCTTAAAAATAAATTGAAATTTATACAACACTATCAATAAAGGATATATAAAGAATTTCAATAATTATATAATCTTTTTACATTTTGTGCAAATATAAAATTATTTCATGCCTTAGCGGCCACATTTCGCATCGCAGCGGCCGTAATGGCCGCAATCGCAGCGACTGCAACCGCAACCGCATCCGCATCCGCTGTCGTAACCGCAATTTAGAACCTTCAGCATCATCAAGAGTCCAGACCCATTAAGAATTGATGCACCTTCTCCTTCTCCCGCTCTTGTGCTAATTCTTATGCAGCTAGCATCGCATGTACACCCAACACAACTGCATGTCGGATTTTTTCATGTAACTGGCCAACGCTTCCCACATTGTTTTTAACTTCCCATAGTAGTAGTATGTTTGTTTCAAATTAATGTGAACGCCAAATGGCGTTTAGATTTCCGTTGGCAAAAAGCTCCAAAATGGAGCTTTGAGAAAAAGTGAAAAATGGTGCCTCGAGCCAGAGAAAAAACACGTTGGAGTTTGAAATAATCTAAACCAAACGTATGCTAGGTTGCCACGTTCTGGTCGGATTGCTTGCAATTGGCAATGTTAGCTTTCAGTTGGTGAATCCTCACATCATCGCCAATAGAGAACCGTCCCTTGAAATCGTCCCATAGATCTTTTAAATTCTCCAAATGAGATATTGGATCTCAAAGATTGATCAATGGTGTTAAATATCCATCCCACCAGCATCGCATTCATCGCCAATCAGTCGTCATTCGAGTTCAGATGAATCGTTTGCCGGCTTCAAAATTTTCCCATCGATAAATCCAAGTTTCTTCTTGGCTCAGAAGGCATTACGTACTGCCTTTGACCATTTATCATAGTTATCTCCTTGGAGTTGCACTGGTGTAACAACGTTACCTGGATTATCTCCTGAGGTAAGGAATAAGGAGAGCTTGGGTTAATCATCAACGCCTTCTTCTGTTCATGACCAGAAGCGTTAGTCTTCTTCTTTTCTGAATCAGAAGTATCATCGCTTCCGTTCTCGCCATTTACAGCCATGATCACTCACGCAGCGCAACAGTTGGAGGTTGCCTTGCGCTCTGATGCCAAATTAAAACTATGGTTGTTATGTTTTTCTGTTTACTCCAATAACATAGGCATACAATATATACAGACTGCAAGAACAACAAACTCCTATAATATGTGCAAAAAATCCTCCTAACTGTCTAAGCCTAATATAGTCAGATCTTGATATCCTAAATATGTACATAATTTCCTAAAAATATGCAAATACATGATTAAGTGAGATTCTCTCAATAAATCATCAAGAACAACTAAACTTACATAGGACCGCAATGATAGTAGGCCTTTATCAATCATAGAAACAGTAATATAAGCAAGAAAATTAAAAATATGAAATGTTATTACGCACAAAATTATAGATGCAGTTGTACTATATGATTAGAAGTTACACGTACACACACACACACAGTGATTCAGATACATACTTCTGCAGGTAGATCAATTGGAAACAAATTTATGGCTCCAACGTTGAACGTGAATCCACTGTAGATGACACAATTTTATGCATCAGTGACATGCACAGAATGAAAAAACCATCACAAGAAGGGAAATAACAAAAGTTAAAGTCAATAATAAGATAGAAAATAGAATTAATCCCATATAGTATCTCACGTCTCAACTACTTGTAATGATTATCTAAGGCGCGCAAATAACACTAAAGATAATTGTACCTGTTGCACTAGTATTTGTTGGGAAAAATAGAGGTAATCACCGATCTCTCTTTCCTCCATCCGTGCAGATAAATAGGCACAACAAAAATATTTTTTCACAGTATAATATTGTTAAAATATAATACAAATGATGCAAATAAATGTGCAAAAGCCCAATGCCACACGGATGAGGTGAGCAAGTATGCCATGCCATCACCAATCTCAACCACAATTCCATCTAGAAGGTCCTATTCCCTCCACCTCTAACAAACCCAACAGAATGCAGGCTGCAGGCTGAGTATGATTCAATGGAACAGTAGCTAGAATAGCACAATATACACCTTCCCTTTCCCTTATAAATAGAATAGCAGCTCATCATTGTATTTTGGATCAATATAAGCAATACAAAATCCCATATATTCCTTTTTCAGTTATCTCTTCCTTTATTATGTTCATTTCTTTTCTTCTCTAAATCTTAAGAAATATCAATGACAGAAAATAAATATCAATGACACCAGAATTTTTAACGTGGAAAACTTCCCAGAGTAGGGATAAAAACCATAGGATTAAGTCCAGCAAAAAATTTAACTAAGAATATTAATAGGTGCACAGAGTCTTGCTAGCAACAATAGGGAACACCAAATCAGCAACATATCACCCAATGAGTGGATATAATCAAGCAACAAGAAAGAAACTTCACAAAAGTGGGTATCACAAACTAACCCAAAGAGAAGGTAAACACATATACTAGAAGCGGTGGATTAAAATCAGGAAAATAATAAAACACAACGAGAGAGAGAGAGAGTGGAGGAAGGTGGCAAACTGTAGGAGAAGGCAAACAGTTTTACAAGGCAGTAGAGGCTCCGATGGTAGAAGAACATGGAACCACAGTCGAATCCAAGATAACTCAAAGAAGGAGGACTTTCACACTTTTCGTGGACAACATTCATCAGGGAACTAGCATTATTGAATTCAAAGCACTGTTCCAAAGTGTGGGAGAAGTGAAAGACGCCTTCATCTCAAACAAGAAAAGACAGAGCACGATCAAGAAGTTTGGCTTCATAAGATATGGCGATAAAGGAAGTGCGGCTGAGGCAATAAGAAGGATCAATGGTCAATTGATGGAGGGAGATAAGCTTTTTGTCAAATGGGCCAGATTTGAAAAGGGATTTGCAAAGGCACAGAGAAACGACGTAACGAACAAAGAAAGGATCATGGGAAAGGATGGGAATAGGAAGGTCACTCCAAACGTAAACAACTTTAGGGACCAAAGATCTTTTAAGGACGTGCTAATTCAAACCAACGGTCATATAGCAAAACAAGGAGAGGGTTGGGTTGAACAGGGAATGGAAAAGAACAAGAAACCAGAGGCCTCGGGTTCCCATCTTCAAACTGTTAGAGGAATAGCTTGCAAAGACAATTTGCAGTGATTTTTTTGCAGCATTATAGCTGAGACAAAAAAGGCGTGGAAATCTCATGACTTTGCAGTAACCGCAAAATCTTGGTGGCCTCATGTGCAGAGTATCAGGGACATGGAACTCTTCCTCTTCCTGATAACGTTCGAGACTCAAGAAGCCATGGAGCAAGCTTTAAAAAGGAATCATGAAGATATTGAAGAAGTGTGTGTGGAAGTAAGAAGGTGGTCAGAGAATGAACACTGTAATAAAAGGGGTGTTTGGTTCAAAATCTTTGGGCTACCTCCCCATGCTTGGTGCAGGGCGAACATGGAGCTAGTGGTGGGTGCAATAGGAAACTTAATACATCTGGAGCAAAAAACATATGAAGGTTCTTCTATGGCGACTGCACAGATTTTTGTCCACACCAAATTTACGCCTTTTGTTGAAGATAATCTACTGATAGCCATAGGAGAGTCAGAATTTGAACTCTACATTAAGGAGATTGGTGAATTAATTGAAGGAGGCTCAAAACTTAATGAAACAGAAGTAGCTAGTGAAGCTCAAGAATCTAGCCATGTCCCAGAAACGCTCATGGAAGATGAATAACTGAGGAGTGGTGGGGACGATGATGACGTGGTAAAGATCTCATTGGAAATGCTAAATTTATCAGTTAATGCTCCTAAAGGAGGAATTAAAGAAGGAATAGGTATCAGGGAAAGCCATAGAATCACGGAACCTATTGGGCCTTGCTCCAATGATGAAGTGGGGCACCTTCCTTCTCGAGAAAATGAAGAAAATTTAATGTTGTGTAGTCAAGTGGTAGCCATTGGTAACATGTTGGAAATGGAAGAAACCCAATCCACAACAGCTTTGGCCCAAGTCAGTTACGATATTGACCAGGAAAGAGAACTTTTGGCGCAATGGGCCAATATCCCTCTTGAGCCACCAGGGTTCAGACCAGAAGAGAACCCCAATTACCTAAGTTTAGAAGAGATAGTGGGGTATGACCCAACTCAACAGGCCCAACTTGATTTAAACCCCAACCTTGAATTAAACCCCAACCTTGAAGAGATCAGCGGGGACATAGTAGCCAGCACTATAGGAAGGAAACAAGCAGCTCCTGATCAGGGAGTGAAGCTTATAGGAAGACATAGCAAAGGGAAAATTGGAGGAAGAAGGAGTCCTAACCACCCAGAGAGATCTGGCGAGAATGGCACAAGCAGAAAGGAAAATGAGCAACGAGACTTAGCTTCCACAGCAAATGATTTGGAAGCTGAACAAGTAAGATCGAGTAGCGATGATGAGTCAGAAGAACATAGAGAAGCACAAAGAACATGGGAGATAGGAAGAGAACTCAATTTAGTGGCGCAAGATGAGGAGGAAGTGGTCCAAAAGATTAAGCTGCTAAGGAGAAGCAGTAGGAGGCGCAATTAGACCGTGCCAAGGACATTCTGAGGTATGTCAAGGACGAAAGGTTTATTAAATACAGTTTAATTATGAATTGCGTCTTGTGGAATGTTAGGGGTATTGGGGGGTCGGGTAAGACTACAGCCATCCATAATCTGGTCCTTTCAAGGAGCCCAACTCTTATGGGGTTCTTAGAGACAAAACACTCGACCTTAACCAATGTAAAAATTAGAAAATGGTGGGGAAAAGATGATTTTAGTTGGGAAGACGTTCCAATGACAAATGGTAGTGGTGGTTTAATCTTAGTTTGGGATACTGGGCTATTCCAAAAAATAGATTGTAAAAAAGGGGAAAGATGGATTTTTATCCAAGGAAATTTGGTAGATCTGAATCATGTAATTTGCTTTGTGATAGTCTATGGACCCAATGATAGAGAGGGAAGCAATATAGTGTGGACTGAACTACTAAATTTAAAACATTTTGCAGATATACCTATGATGATACTAGGGGATTTTAATGAAATTCTAAAGCCTGAAGAGAGGAAAGAGTAATCCTCTATCTCAACAGGCATGAGGGATTTCCAAAACTGGGTGTCTGACATGGAGTTAACGGAACTTCCTCTAATGGGTAGAAAATTTACCTAGTATAGGAATAATCAGCCAGTAGGATTGATAGGGCCTTTATTGACACCGAATGGCTAGAACTCTATAGGGATATGAAATTATGGGGCCTCAAAAGGTTTATTTCAGATCATTGCCCATTATTAATCTGTGGTGAAAATAACAATTGGGGCCCAAAACCTTTTAGATCCCTAGATGCTTGGTTCTCTAATCCAAGCTTCGTAAAAATGATAGAGAATGAATTGAGAGGGATGGGTAGGCAACCTTTTCAAACTAAACTTAAACAACTTAAGGCCCCAATTAAAAAATGGAATAAGGAATCTTTTGGACATTTGGACCGAAAAATTGAGATGCTAGAACAGGAAATCAAATCTCTAGATTTACTAAGTGAAAGCCAAAATATGAATGAGGAAGAGATTGCTAGAAGGAATGCCCTCGGTGCACAAATGTGGCATTGGTTAAAAAGGAAAGAAAACTATTGGATACAACTATCAAGGGCTAAGGCCTTGAGTCAGAAAGATCGGAATACAAAATACTTTCATCTAATAGCTTCTGTTAGGAAGAATAAGAAAGCTCTTAGGGCTTTAAAGTTGGAAGGAAGAGTGGTCAGAAACCAGAGAGGTATCAAAAACGAAATAGTTAGATACTTCAGAAACCTGTATAGTGATGACAGATCTGTCTGCCTGAAACTAGTGGGAGAAGGGTTTCCTAGTTTATCCCAGAAACAAGCACAGGGACTTGAAACTATCCCCTCGAGAGAGGAGATAAAGAGTGCAGTATGGGCATGTGAATCATCCAAAGAACCAAGCTATGATAGGTTCAACTTAGGTTTTATTAAGATGTGGGAAAAAATTGGAGATGAGTTTGTGCAAATGATAATTGCCTTTTTTGAACAGGGTGAGCTACCAAGGGCAGTCAATACAACATGGGTGGCCTTAATCCCCAAAATTGAAGGAGCACTGGAACTCAAAGATTATAGACCCACCAGTATGGTGGGATGTATCTATAAGATCATAGCAAAAATCATGGCCCAAAGAATAAGGCATGTACTGCCTTTACTAGTTGGTGAAACACAATCAGCCTTTGTTATGCAAAGGCAGATACTAGATGGCGCACTAATAGCAAATGAGGTGGTATAGTGGGCTAAAGGAAATAGAAAACAAGTAGCCCTACTAAAACTAGATTTCCAGAAGGCTTATGATACAATAAACTGGGGTTTTCTAGATCACATGCTAGATATCATGGGCTTTGGGATTAAATGGAGAGGCTGGATTATGAAATGTTTATCCACGGCTTCAATATCCATTATGGTTAATGAGTGCCCCACTGCCCCCTTCAGGATGGAGAGGGGACTTAGACAGGGGGATCCTCTATCCCCTTTCCTTTTTGTCTTGGCCACAGAAGCTTTTAACCAAATCATGAGGGTAGTAATAGAGAAAGGAATTTTTCAGGGACTGAATGTTGGACCCCAAGGAATCAATGTATCCCACCTTCAATTTGCGGATGACACAATGGTCTTCTGCCCGGCCAAGAGGAAGTACATTATAAATTTGAGGAGAATGTTGGAATGCTTCCATTTGTTGACTGGACTGAAAATAAGCTTCTCTAAATCCGGTCTGATTATAATAGGCAAAGAGCGAGTTTGGGGAGAACGCATGGCTGAAAGGTTAGGGTGCCAGTTAATAGATCTACCAATTGTCTATCTAGGAATACCCCTAGGAGCTAAAACCCAAAGCCTATCGACTTAGACCCCTGTGATAAACGGAATCCAAAAGAAACTAGCAATGTGGAAAACTAATGTGCTTTCTAGAGCAGGGAGATTAGTGTTAATCAAGTCTGTACTTAATAGCATGCCACTATATTACATGAGCCTATTCCAAATTCCTAAGGGAGTGGTGAACCAAATTATAAAAATCCAGAGAGATTTCTTCTGGAAAGGGGCGGTAATTAAGAGGGGACTACCTTTGGTAAAATGGGAAACCATTCAGAAACCAAAGAGCTTAGGAGGACTAGGGGTAGACAACATTATAATTAAAAATGCAGCACTTTTGTTTAAGTGGTGGTGGAGATTTTCGGAGGAAGGGAACCCTCTCTGGAAGAAAGTTATTTGCTCCATCCACAAGCTTGACCCAAACGCACCTTTGATCCAGCAACAAAGAAACCCAATCCAAGGGGGAGTATGGGACAGAACTATGAAAGTGGAGAATTTAGGAGAAAATGTTCAGAGGGTAATCCAACAGGGATGGTGGATGAGAGTAGGAGATGGAAAGAAGACTAGATTTTGGATAGATAAGTGGATAGGTAATTCTTCTCTAAAAGAAAAATTCCCATGGCTTTTCCTTGTATCCCTACAAAAGGATGACATGATTGCCAACATGGGATTTTGGGATGGCATGATGTGGCACTGGAACCTATTATGGAGAAGAACACTTTTCCAATGGGAACTACAGCAGCTAGAGGAACTTTTACAAAGCCTACGAAAGGCCAAATAGTCAAATAGGGTGCAGGACAGGGTATGGTGGAAGCACCATAATAAGGGATGTTTCACTGTCAAGTCGTTTACTAGCCAGATTTGGGCTCAACCCCAGATAACGAATAATGTGACAGGTGCTTGGAGAGGACTAGCACCGCCTAGGGCGGAACTATTACTCTGGTTTGTGCTACAGGAAAAACTGAACACTAGGAATAGATTAAGAAAGCTGAACTTAATCAGTGAAATCGAGGACTTATGCCCTTTCTGCAAGAAAGAAGAAGAGACAGTTAGGCACCTATTTTTGGACTGTGAGCACACTTGGAAGACATGGATGAATATATTGGATTGGTGGGGGAACCAAATACCAATCACCCAAACTCCAGACCAATGGTTTGAGTGCTAGCTATCAGGTGCTGACGGAGGAAGTTTCCAACAGAAGCTTTGGGTATCTCTGATATACGTAGTGTTTTGGTCAATATGGAAGCAGAGAAATAGCATTGTTTTTGAAAATACAAAAGCTGATTGGGGCCATCTACATTTTCTTATTAAGCTGCGACTGGGTTTTTGGACCAAAGGATGGTGCGCAGAGTGCCCATATATCCCATATGAATTTATTTTTAGACTATAAGGGGTCAAGTTGTGGAGTAATAACAAACAAGAAAGAAGGGCCATTGAGTGGTACCCACCGCCACTTCATGTAGTTAAATAGAATGTTGATGGGTCCTCTAAAGGAAAACCAGGACCAGCAGGTATATGGGGTGTTCTTAGGGACAGTAGAGGGGTAGTTAAGGCGTATTTTGTATCATCAATAGGAGTAAAAGACTCAAATGAGGCAGAATACATGGCAATAATCTTTGCCCTTGAAATGTCCTCACAAAAAGACTGGATGAAAGAAGTAGAGATAATTGTGGAATCAGATTCTAAAAATGCCTTAGCATGGATCTAAAAATGCCTTAGCTTGGAACCTCAGGTTTCATTGCAACAAATTGCATAACATATTGCTTGCCTTTAAAAAATGTTGTATTCTCTCATAGAAATAGGGAGGCTAACTAATATGCAGATACTCTAGCAAAGACAGGGACTGATTTGGAGGAAACTTGGGTAGTCTGGACATAGGGGACTTACAAGTAGCATTAGAAGGGTGAAAATTGGTTAAAAATAGAGACTGACTGGGCTGGTCTTAAAACCAGATTTTATTATTGGAAACTGAAAATATATCTTCTGAATATGTTGTCTCTTGTGGGTTATATATGTTTTGGAGTCTTTGCTGCTGTGCTTCTTTTATGTTGCAGGGAAAGCAAAACAAAGGGAGACGAATGACAGCAATACAAAAGGAGGGATAGGGACGAAAGAAGGGATGCTCTCTTGTTACAACAGGACAACTGAGGAATTCACCTATACTGTCCCTGTTGCTATGTAATTTGTGTTACTATGTAATTTGCTCTAGCCTATTAGTCTAGCGAATGATAGAGGGGGTGCTCTAAAACCCTTCCTAGAAGGTGGGTAAAGTGCACTCACTGTGATGCAAATGTTAGAGGTTTAGTCATGTGTTGTCATAAGAATATTTCTACCTGTATTGGGAATACCAGATGTGTATGGGTATTAGCTGCAGGGGTACTCTTTTTCCTTCTTGATGACTTTTCCCTAAGGAGGGTTTTGAATCGGAAGGTTTTAGCGAGGCCCCTTGGCTCATACCAGGGAAGAGGGTTAAGATAATGTCCCTAGTTTGGACCAGACTTGGATTGTATCAATTGTCTTTATTTTCCTAACCTTGGTTAGGATATTAATAATATAACTACTTATGGGGAAAAAAAACCCAAAGAAAAGGCAAAACAATAAACTAGCAGTACCAAAATGTAGCCCTCAACACCAGAAACATCATACTAAAATTTCATCAAGAATGGAAGCAATTTATTCATCTGATGTAGAGCACAAAGTTCCTGTCCAATTTCTTCTCTTCTCCTCGGGGCCGTTATTTTGTCTCTGTGTCACTCTTTCTTTTCTTTTGTTTTACGCACACTCACCGCCTCACTTTCTTTCTTTTTGTTTTTGTTTTTTTTTTTTACTTTTCCAATTCCCTTTTTTTTTCCTTTTATTCTATTTTCTTTTATTTTATTTTTACCTTGTGGGTCTCACTTAGGAGGGAACCCACCCAACAAATCTCTACCTTCCCGACTCAAGTGGGAAGATACTGCTCAATCATGCTTGCCCTCTTTCTGCAACGGATCAACTTTGTCATAAGCAAGGTCTTTGTCATCATATCTGAACCATTCTCATCAGTATGGATCTTTTCAAGTGAAAATGTCTTCATCTTTAGCACTTCCCGTATCCAATGATACCGCACCTCAATGTGCTTCGACCTGGAATGAAAAGTCGGGTTCTTGCTGAGATGGATTGCACTCTGACTGTCACAAAATAACACAAACTTCTCTTGCTTAAACCCCAACTCTTATAGGAATTTCTACATCCACAAAAGTTCTTTACAAGCTTCAGTAATGGCAATTATTCAGCCTCAGTAGTGGATAAGGCAACACGTTTCTATAATTTTGATTGCCAAGACACTGCTCCCCTTGCAAAAGTTATCATGTATCCAGAAGTCGATTTTCTAGAATAAAAAAATCACCAGCCATATCTACATCTGTGTACCCGTCTAACATAGGTTGACCACCCCTAAAGCATAAACATACTCTAGAAGTGCCTCTGAGATATCTGAAAATCCACTTCACTGCTTGCCAATGGTCTCTACCAGGATTAGAGAGAAAACGACTAACAACACCAACAGTATAAGCAATATCCGGCCTTGTGCATACCATAGCATACATCAAACCACCAATTGCGGATGCATAAGGAACCTTCTTCATCTCTTCTTTGTATTTCTCACTTATAGGGCATTGTTGAGAACTCAACTTAAAATGACTTACAAGTGGAGCACTAACAGGTTTGGAATTGCTCATGTTAAACCTCTCTAAAACCTTCTCAATGTACCTTTGTTGAAACAACCACAATTTACCATTCTTTCTGTCACGAGTAATTCTCATGCCAAAGATTTGCTGTGCAGGACCCAAGTCCTTCATAGCAAAGGACTTGCTCAAATATTTCTTTAGACTTTCAATCTTCTTAGTGTCATGACCAACAATCAACATGTCATCCACATATAGCAAGAGGATAATAAAATCATCATCAAGGAATTTCTTCACAAACACACAATGATTAGAAGTAGTTTTACTATAACCATGTTTATCCATGAAAGCATCAAATTTCTTGTACCATTGCCTTGGTGCATGTTTCAGTCCATACAAACTTTTCTTCAACTTGCACACAAGCTGCTCTTTTCCTTTGACCTGGAAGCTCTCAGGCTGCTCCATATAAATTTCCTCCTCCAAATCACCATGACGGAACGTTGTCTTCACATCAAGTTGTTCAACCTCTAGGTTCAAGCTAGTTGCTAATCCAAGCACAACTCGAATAGAGGACATCTTCACCACAGGTGAGAAAATTTCGTCAAAGTCAATACCCTTCTTCTGACCAAAGCCTTTCACAACCAATCTTGCTTTGTATCTTGGCTGGGAGCTATTCTCTTTTGCTTTCAACTTGAATACCCATTTGTTCTTGAGTGCTTTCCTGCCCATAGGCAACTTCACCAACTCAAATGTGTGATTCTCATGCAAGGAATTCATTTCTTCTTGCATGGCCTTCAACCACTCTTCCCTGTGCACATTCTCAATGGCCTCTTGGTCATCTTCTGGCTCCACTATCAGTGACCATCACATACTCATGCGGAGGATATCTATGGGAAGCATGACGCTCTCTAGTAGATCGTCTCAACTGAGGCTCAACTGGTGGCTCAAGTGGAGCCTGTTCAACTGGCTCATCATGGTGAGGTGTCGGGTCATCAGTTACATTCTCATCATCTACCTGTATATCTCCCCTATCAACAAAAGTTCTAGTAGGAGGTTCAGGCGCAACATCAATGTAACTTTTGGCAACTTGTTTCTGTTTATCCACCTTTTCAAAATCTTCAATGGTTTGGTTTTCAAGAAATATCACATCTCGGCTTCTGATAATTTTCTGGTTAATAGGATCCCAGAGTCTATAACCAAACTCTTCATGACCATAACCTAAGAAGACACACTGTTTGGATTTTCCATCAAGCTTGGACCTCTCATCTCTTGGAATCTGAACAAAAGACCTGCAGCCAAACACTCTCAAATAACTATAAGAGACATATTTCCCTATCCATACTCTGTCTGGAACATCACCTTCTAGTGGCACAGAAGGAGAAATGTCGATCAAATCCACTGCAGTTCTCATTGCTTCACCCCAAAAAGCTTTGGATAATTTGGCATGAGAAAACATACACCTAATTCTATCATTAATGGTACGATTCATTCTCTCTGCAACTCCATTATGTTGAGGCATCTTCGGAACTGTCTTCTCAAGCCTGATTCCATGCTCTTTGCAATACTCTTCAAATGGACCCCTTTACTCACCACCATTATCTAATCGGATACATTTCAACTTCCTTCCCTTTTCTCTTTCAACACTTGCATGAAAGTGTTTGAAGACACCGAGTACCTGGTCTTTAGGTTTCAAAGCGAAAGCCCACACTTTTCTAGGGTGATAGTCAATAAAAGTAAGAAAATATGAAGCACCACCAAGAGATTTACAATCCATAGTGCAAACATCAATGTGAACTAAATCTAGAACATTTGGCCTCCTATGAGGACTTCAACTACGAAATGAAACTCTATGTTGTTTTCCAGCAAAACAATGAGTGCAAGTATTTAAAGGTGTACCTTTCATAGGAAGGGGATTTTTCTTGGCAGGGATGCTGAGTCCTTTCTCACTCAAGTGGCCAATGTGCATATGCCATAAATCAATAGATGCATCTTCAACTGCATTCACCTCCTCCTTGCATAACTTTCCAGGCATCCTGTAGAGAGTACTAAAGCTTTCTTCCTTTGCCACCACTAGTGACCCTTTGGTGAGCTTGCATATACCACCACCAAAATAAGTGTGATAACCCTCAATGTCTAATGCTTTAACCGAAATCAAGTTGAGACGGATATCAGGAACATGTCTAACATTCTTCAACTGTAGCTTGCACCCAATGCTAGTTTCAACCCAAACATCTCCCATACCAACAATTTTACATACCCCTTCATTTCCCATCTTTACTATGCCAAAATCACCAACAGTATAAGACGAAAAGAAATCACGCCGAGAAGTGACATGGTACGAGGCTCCAGAATCAATAATCCAACAGGAATCATGGCATGCAAGATTTATAGAACTATCATCATAGATAATGTAAACATCACTATCAGATGCAACTGCAGCGGTGTCTTTATCAATTTTATTCTCTCTGTCTTCATCTCTTTCTCTTGACTTCTCTCTCTTGAGGAACCTGCAATGTCTTTTGATGTGTCCCACCTTGCCACAATGATAACATGTCACTTCTTTCCTAGTCCTAGATTTGCTTCTTGACTTGCTACGACTGTCAGACTTTTCATGCTTCTGGAAATATCTGGTTTGGCTTCTCCCCCGTGACTCTGCAACTAGTGCTTCTGACTGAGTAGAGGTACCAATCAAACCACGCTCCTTTGTCACAACTAGGACTTCCTAGCTGTCAGGAAAGGAACTGAGCAACAACAAAGCTTACAATTCATCATCTAATTTAATATCTGTGGCTATCAACTGATTCACAGTGTTCTGAAAAACACTCATATGCTCTGCCATTGAATCCCCTTCTTTGTATTTCATGTTCACTAGTTTGCGAATCAAACCTGCTTTATTTTGCACATTCTTCCGCTCATACAGGTCGGCCAATGTCTTCCACATTTTCTGAGCATCTGTTTCTGTGTCTACATGAGGATATACACTCAAGTCCAACCACTGCCTAATCAATGCAACTGCTTTTCTGTTCATCTTTTTCCATTCACTTTCAGATTTATCACTGGGTCGAGCAGTGTCCCCCTCAACAAGATCATACAAGTCTTTACTGTATAACATGTCTTCCATGAAAGTCTTCCAAAGTGTATAATTTGTAGAGTTCAACTTAATCATATTTGGACCTTGATTTTCCTCCATTTAAATGCATAAGTCAGAACAACCTTAGCTTTAGATACCACTTTGTTGGGAAAAATAGAGATAATCACCAATCTTTTCCCCCCCACCTGTTCAGATAAATAGGCACAACAAAAATATTCTTCCACAGTATAATATCACTGGCAGAAAATAAATATCAATGACACCATAATTTTTAACGTGGAAAACTCCCCAAAGTAGAGATAAAAACCACGGGACCAAGTCCAGCAAAAACTTCCACTAAAAATATTAATGGGTATACAGAGTCTTCCTAGCAACATTAGGGAACACCAAATCAGCAACACATCACCCAATGGGTGGATACAACCAAGCAACAAGAAAGAAACTTCGAAAAAGTGGGTATCACAAACTAACCCAAAGAGAAGGCAAAACAATAAACTAGCAGTACCAAAATGTAGCCCTCAACACCAGAAACAACATACTAAAATTTCATAAAAAATGAAAGCAATTTACTCATCTGATGTAGAGCACAAAGTTCCTGTCCAATTTCTTCTCTTCTCCTTGGCGCCATTCTTATGCCTCCCTGTCACTCTTCTTTGTTTTACGCACACACTCAGCGCCTCACTTTCTTTCTTTTTTTTCCTTTTTTTTTTTTTTTTACTTTTGCAATTCCCTTTTTTTTTTCTTTTATTCTATTTTCTTTTTATCTTGTGGGTCCCACTTAGGAGGGAACCCACCCAACAGTAATATAGGTAGAGCTGTCAAATCCATTCGGGTCGGACCATTTGGGTCCAAACAATTTTCAAGCCGAGTCGGATTAGGCCAAAATTAGTTCAGGCCACTAATTTACTGGCACAACCCTCTACGGGCTGCAGGCCAAACGAGTTGGGCCATGGGCCAATACTTTTTTAAAATTATTGTTCTTGTTTTTTAAAATTCATGTTTTTAACTAGAAAATTTCGTTGATATGGTTATGAATTACAGTTGACTTAGCGTAAAATATTTATACACTTCAAGTTTTATTTTTGCCTCGATGTTTTAAAAATAGGCACATAAGGAATACAATACTTATCATTCACTAAGAATCTCCATGATTATAAATATAGTCAAGACTGCAAGCATCTTCATTTTGAGTTAAGGGCTTTAAAAACATTTTTGGGCCATTGGGTTGGCCAATGAATTTTCGGCCATCGGGTTGGCCAATGTAACTTTTGGGCCATCGGGTTGGCCAATGAAATTTCGGGTCGGGCTAAAATTTGTCTGGTCTCGAATTTTAACAACTCAAATCACCTTTTATATCGGGCCAAACAGGTCTGCCCATTAGGTCGGACCCATTTTGATACCCCCAAATATAGGATTAAGAGTCTTGTTTATCGTTTCCACAAAGACCAAATAACAAGTACTAAATGCTGAATGAATAGCAATTAAAATATAAATTTGCAAAAATGAAAAAAATGTAGAAAGAATGTAGCAAGAATGTCAAGAACACTACAAGAATTCACTTATAATGAGATCTAAGACTACGGATTTCACTTGCATTTGATATAGGTTCCCTATTTTTAGGAAAAGAAATTTTTTATCTTGAAAAGTCAATCACTTCTTTTCATTCTATCATTAATCACACGATCATGACTTAATTATAATATGAATTCTTTATTAATTTTCCTATTTGGCCCATAGAAAAGCTTATAGAAACTCGCATTAAGATTTGATAAGCTAATGAACCTAATTGGTTAATTTGATTAATAGAAAAGAGCTATGATTGGTCTTTCAATAACCCTAAACTCGGTTCATCCTATGGTTCAATTAATTAATTGTAGTATGATTGCTGATCAATTAATCAACTAAGATCATATTAAGAGTGACCAATTCCTAACATGCAATAAGCACAATAGAATAAACTAAATTGAAAACAAAGTAGAAAATATATTAGAAATTAAGGGAAAAGCATAATCAAAATGCAAGATCCATCATTGGCCTTAGCCAAAGGGTTTAGTTGCTCATGATAGAAATGAAACATAAACCCAACCTAGAATGAGTTCCATGGATATCATAGAAAAAGAATAAGAAAGATAAAGCATAAAGTAAAACCCATTTTGCCACGAATCCTAGTTCCGCAATCTCCTCAAAAGTGTCTTATCTAAAGTTCCATTAATCACAAGGTTTTCTCTCAAAAATGCAGTTTCCCTTCTATAATCCTAGTTTGAGGTATGTACAATGAATTTCGCATTCAAAAAGTCGTATGCACCCCTGCACTGCACAACCCTGCTTATGTCAAGCACGATCGTGCTTAAAACCGACATCAGAATGTGCTGTAATTTGTGCCAACTCTATCTTGGAGTGCTCCCTAGCATGACTCGTGCTTAACTATACACGATAATGCCTCAACCATGCATGACCGTGCTTCATCCTTGAATTGTCGTGCACGAAATTGATGTAACACCGTGCAACAAGTTGGACTAAAACAGTGCGAGTGTGCACCTCAACACGGCCGTGGTTCACCTTGCACAGGTCGTGTTGAACTTCCTAGGCTTAAAATCTGCACTTTTTAATTTAAAAAACAACTCCTTTTTTCCAAGTTTCAGACTGCAAAAAAAAAATCCACCAATTTTGCAACAAATTAAAGGAATTGGTTGAAAATCAAGCATTGAATACTCATAAACATAATAAAATGTACCCAAATTCTAACATATAAACTTGCGCAATGATGGTTTATCAACCTTCCCACACTTAAAGATTGTTTGTCTTCAAGCAATAACCCTTACCTAAAAGAAAAGCATAGGAAAAATCATAGAACAAATCAATCAGGAGACCCAAAGTCATCAAATAAAAGTGTCAGACACAACCAATCACAACTTCATGGAAAATCAAAAGTTCGCCCAATTAGCAGCTTAGATTCCCTGAAATCAAACTCTTCACTGAAGAGGGAATCACTCTCCTTACAACTATCAATGTGTATGAAGGTAAAGACATAACACTCACATTACTCTAAAAAAATATACTACCATAAGCTTGATTATTAACCATATCTGCACTTACTAATTTACAAGCATGCAAAAATCAAGAGGTCTTTTATGGGCTCTAGCGTGGCCATATGGGAACAATGTCAGGGAAGATAAAAGAAAGAAAAGAAATATGCAAAAGGGCTAATAATGGTCAATATAAAAAAAAATGACCCCTTAGCGCATAGATGGAACAATAGACATCCATCAAATAATAAAGCTATCAGTTCCCCAAGCCTAAAAGAATCAGGGAAAGTTATGATAATTCTTAGCTTTCAAATGATTATCCCAATTCAATTTTAATCAATTGTTTGTCAAAGAAAACCTTAAATCTGGTAAGATTCTGGTTAATTAAATTTGGGTAATTATTGATATGCTAACGAAGTCTGCTCTCATCACCTATCAATATAAGATACTCTTCGCAAATTTGACACAATTGTATATAAAAGTGATAATTAGAATGCATGGAGTTCCACCGAGTATGATCTCTGATAGAGATCCCAGATTCACCTCAAGATTTTGGGAAAGTTTACATAAGGTTGTAGGAACAAAACACTGGCTAAGTTCAACATACCATCCATAAACAGATGGATAGTGAGACAACCCCTAATGGAGGTCCCATTTAGTAACCCGAACTAACATCCTTAGCGTTATAGCGTTAGCGTGCTTATAAAAATGCAGAAGAATTTAAACAACTTAACACACAGTGATACCATAAGCACACATATATATAACATAACTGAAGTAATGGCTTCATCAGTAGATCCTACAAGACAAACACAACAATCAGAGTATGCAACTACTGCATGTACACAACCGAAGAATGGTAAACAGAAAGGTACATCAGACTTCCTCTCCTAGTCCCCAAAAATACATTTCGCTCAACCCATATTGGCCATACAAAAATTAGGACAATATACCCGACAAAGACTCTAACTGGGGTAATGAGAACTCCCCACGGAAGCTCGCTGCCTCCGATGGTAGACCTGCAACGCCTCATACTCCGTCGAGCTCTCAGACAAGACGATCCTGCGTCGATGATACTCTCTCATCCTCCGCTCGGCACGACGATGTCGGCCTCGGGCCACAAAACCTCTCCGCGAAGATGCGTGAGATCTCTAAGCAGTATCAGAGTCATGATGATAGTCCTATGGCATGTTCCACAGCCTCTCCAAAGGTAACCGCTGAGCGATACGGATGTCTCCAACCAGTAAGCTCCTCAATGAACCCAATGTTTTGAAGTATACGGTAGTCGGTCTCGTATATACAACCCGTTGCTGAGAGTAGTCAATCTCCCAGTAGCGCTCGTCGTCCTCGTACAACAACTCAAAATGCCCCAACACCGGGATCTGTGGCTCTCCCACCAACATCAGGTTCAACAGGTGTGCCATCAATCTCCTCTGACAAATCCTCAAAAGAATCTTCTCGTGCGGTCGTAAAATAATATAACGCAACATAGAAACGTATAGGAGGTAAGAAACAATAATACATGCTAAAATTGGGAAACAGCTAAAAAATAAAATATAAGGATAGCTACACACAATGAGCATGCAGGATCAAACAGCCATCCTCCAGGTCAGTCTTCTCTAACTAATATCTCTCCCACTCATGCATCTAATTGTTATATGAATGCGGCCACGACACAACATCCCCGACAGATCAAGATGTCACATTCATCCCTATGCCACCCTCTGTAATGCAATGTATTCGGCCATCCCTCTCAGCTCAACTCAACTCACGGCTACGACATATCCCACCGCACGTCATGTCAGGTTATTCGCCCGTCAACAACTCAACTCGCGGTCAAGACTATCTACCCGCAGGTACGATCGATCGCCCGTCCGCCAACACAGTGATGAATAATAACAATGCGGCATGAACCTCACCGATTCATCTCGGGATTAACTACTTAGTGTCTCAACCAAAACCTGTACACAACTACAACAAACACACCCGACAGATCAGGGTACCCATTTCTCATCTCAACATGATCATATCAATAGAATCTCTAGGTTGAGAACTACAATGCATATGTCCTCAAATTTCCTCACCACATGTCCATCACCCAAATTATCAGGATTATTGCCTATCTCTACTCACACAATAGTAATCACAATGTTTAGGCAATAAGCAATAATAATCATGATAAATAAGCATATTCATAATGTCCACATAATCAACTCATAGGCATATACTCAAGTAACCCTAAAGCAAGTTACTAGTAACAATATTCATATCAACACATATATCATGGTATGTAGATCAACATAGCAAACATGCAACCTCAATTTATTATAAATCAACCTATCAGTGATAAACCTACAATGCCTAAAACTACATTGGTACCACCAACTAGTAGTCGCTAATGTGAGTTAGTTGTTGTTGGTTACTCATCCACTAGTAGAGTTTAGGTCACGCTAAGCATATCAATATATATTATTTTACTCTTGCCTCCCCTAATGAATTGTGGTTCTTTCTCCCACCTGATAGTAATGTAGTAACAATCATGAACTCACGAGCCTCCAAAGCTCTTTTTACAACCGCAGCCTCCTTGCTGGAAAGGGTCCCGAATGTAACTTTGAAACTTGCCCTAATCAGGGAAACAACACATAGATTATAGCATTAATCCTAGAATGAAGCTAAAACGTGAACATAAGGTAGAAATGATAGAAGAACATTGTAAAACTACAATGTAGGTAGGTACGGAACCTTGCTTATCCTCGACGTATCAAAGAAACAAACCAGTAGAATTGAAGGAGAAGCTGAGCTGATCACAAAAACACGATCGGAATCGAAATCAGATGAACGAATGGATCACAACTTGAATCAAAGCTACAAAACTTATCTCTGGTCTCCTCTCATGCTTTCTGTATCGGGAACACCACCAAAAGTTCGTGCATGGTGAAAATGAAGAACTATTTATAGAGTTAAAACTCTGCTGACAACACTTTAGCATTCTGGATCTCCATGCTTTAGCGTTCCAACGCTTGAGCGTTGGCTTCTCCCACGCTTGAGCGTTGACATTTCCTCACCGCGAAGGCGCTGCCCTTCACATGCCAGCTGTGACATGTGACTGACACATGTCACTTTATGCCCCATCACTGCCAGTCGCCAAGTCAAAGTGGCCATGCTTTAGCGTCCATAAAACTCCACGCTAGAGCGTTAGCACACTAGAGCGTTGGGTCTGGCCATGCTTGAGCATGGTGCCCAGATCCATGTGCTCCTCATTCTTCTTTCCTAATTCAACCCTAACTCTCAATATACCTTTCAAGCATAATAACACTTACCAAAATTAAACACAGGCATGTTTATATACTACTCAAGGTTATGAAACATCTCCACCCCCTTAAAAGAAATTTTGTCGTCGAAATTTGAAGTACCTTAGAACAAATGCGGGTATTGTTGTTGCATATCTTCTTCACGTTCCCAAGTAGCATCTCCTGTTGTTTCGTCCCATATGACCTTAACCAACGGAATATGTTTGCCTCGGAGTTCTTTAAACCTTTTATCCGCGATTCTTACTGGTAAGGCCTCATATTCTAGGTTCTCTCTCAACTGTACTAACTCTGGTTCTAGGATATGGGATGGATCGGGGTAATATTTCCTCAATTGAGATACATGAAAAACATCATGAAGATTGGATAAGTTTGGAGGTAAAGCAATACAATAGGCTACAGGACCAATTCAGCGAAGAATTTGAAATGATCCTATGAATCTACAGGTAAAGCTTTCTAGACTTGATTGCTCTGCCAATTCCAGTCCTTGGAGTCACTCTCAGAAAAACGTGATCTCCTTCTTGGAATTCTAAAGGTCTTCTCCTTTTGTCGCTATAACTATTTTGTCTATCTTGTGCTGCTTTCATCTTTTCCCTTATCTTCTTGATTTCTTCCGTCATCTGTTGTACCATTTATGGTCCCAACACTTGACATTCTCCTGTCTCATACCAATACAACGAGGTTCTACACTTCCTTCTGTACAACGCTTAATAGGGTGCCATTCCTATACTCGAGCGAAAACTGTTGTTATAGGTGAACTCAATCAACGGTAAGAACTCATCCCAACTTCTTGTGTTCTAAAACACATGCTCTCAAGAGATCTTCCAATGATTGAATCGTTCATTCCGACTGACCATCCGTCTGAGGATGATAAGCAAAACTCAACCTTAACTTAGTTCCCAAAGCCTTATATAGCTGCTTCCAGAATCTAGATGTAAATCTAGGATCTCTATCGGAAACAATACTAGAAGGTACTCCATGTAACCTCACTATTTCCTTGATATAGATTTGGGTTAACCTTTCCAAAGTATAACTTTCACCAATAGGTAAGAAGTGAGCACACTTTGACAACCTATCGACGATCACCCGAATAACATCATGCCTTTTCGGATTTCAGGTAAGCCAACCACGAAATCCATAGTTATACCATCCCACTTCCATTCTGGGATATCCAAAGATTATAACAGTCCTACTGGCTTTTGATGTTCTATCTTCGCTTTCTGACAAACCAAACAAGCCAATACATATTCTGCCACTTCCTTTTTCATTCCAGGCCACCAAAACATTTTCTTCAAGTCCTGATACATCTTGGTAGCTCTGGGATGAAAACTTAGTCTACTCTTGTGCGCTTATTCTAAGATCATATTTCTAAGCTCTACATCCGTTGGCACACAAATCCTGTTACCATATCTCAGGATTCCATCTTGATCCATCTTAAACTCAGAAGTCTGACAACCACCTACTTGGTCCTTCATCTTCTGAAAATACTGATCAACTTCTTGCTTTTCCTTGGTTGTCTTCAAAAAATCGCTCGTGACTGTAACCATCCCCAAGTGTATCTTATCCCTACATATCTCCATTCCTAGGTTCAGATCTCTAAACTGTTCGATCAACTGCAGCTCCTTTACCATCATTGCAGACACGCGCAAGGATTACCTACGTAACGCATCCGCCACTATATTCGCCTTTCCCGGATGGTACTGTAAATCGAATTCATAGTCCTTTATGAGTTCCATCCACCTCTATTGCCTCATGTTCAACTCATTCTGATCAAACATATACCTTAAATTCTTGTGGTCAATATACACTGTAAACTTAGCTCCGTAAGTAAACACTATAGCTGCCAACTCCAAATGGTAGGTCAGATAGTTCCTTTCGTAGACTCTTACTGCCACGAAGCATATGCTACTACCCTGCCTTCTTGCTTAAGGACATAGCCCAAACCTTGATATGACACATCACAATATACGTCAAACTATTCTAAGGAATCTAGTAACGACAACACTGGAGACGTAGTTAGCCTTTTTTTCAGCTCTTGAAAACTCTTCTCGCATTCCTCCGTCCATACGAAAGATGTTCCCTTCCTTGTTATTGTTGGGGTTTCAAGAGGGATAAATTTTAAAAACAATTTACAAAAACCTCTTGAGCGGAAAAACCCCTTTACTAAAAGATCACGTATCGCACATGAATCACAAGGATATTGTGTTTACCTCTTGAAGCGTAGCTTTACCATGAACACTGTGAGCGCGCCAACCACACCGGTTAGCCAAAAACGCTGCTACTTGTGCTGCTCATAACTTTCGCTCCAGACCTCATATCAAAAACTAAATGGTGAAGATGTAGAACCACATGTCACGAACCTGCTGTCAAAATTTCAGCCCGATCCAACGGTTAACGAATCTCGGATCGCGAGATTACGATAACTGTATAGTCATAACCACCATAAGGAAATGCTTCTCTATCGCCAGTATTACAAAGTAGCAATACCTCTACTCAGTCCACGCGAGAAAACCAATGTCAGAGATAGCGTAGTGCTAGTTATCAGGATTAGGAGAGGCACGACACACAGAGAGAGAAAAGAGGGTGCACCTATCAAGGGTGTACAGCGGCCGTTAGGAGTGCTCTGTGTTGTGTGTATCTTATGTGACGTGCACAACTTACTAATAGTTGTCACTCACTTAACCTAACCTAGTTGGGCTACTGTACACTACAGGCCCAATGTTTAATTATTAATTAAATCATATTTAATTAATCAGTTAAATTAATTCTCTGAACATTTGCTCTATGTGTGTGACCTTATAGGTTCTCATTAATTGACAATAATATTAATTATTATTAATCATATTAATAATCAATTAATATTATAAACAATGAGCGGCATCTAGCAATACATCATTGCTACCCAATTAATTAGAATATTGGTGATACAATTAAAACCATATTGTAACCATATATAATGTGAAGTCAATGTCCTTTCGTCCCAATGTCTTAATTGAACATAAGGCATAAATGTGTCATCCTTGTTAAGTCCAATTATTTATTTCTTGATCTAGTAATTGACGTACGATCATGTGGGCCTAATATCTCATATTGTCTCACCTTAGCATGACCATGCATTTCTACGTTGCATACCATCAAGAGCCCTATAGACATTACCCTTGTTATGCAGGAGGGACGAATCCTATCTACATCACTCACATTCCTCAACATGTTTCATTGCAGGCCCAATAACTATCTTTGTAGTTGCCCTGTTACAGACAACATTTAATAGTATTAAAGCCTACAAATACATATGATAGGAATCGCAGTGACTTCAAGTCGAAGGACTACTTCACTATAGTCACCATGAGAATCGTTTATGACACTTACATAACTATTGTGCAACGTTCTCATAGCGGGTCACTCCAGTATAAATATTCCACTAATATTTATACCTATGTGAAGACTTGATATCTTATATCTATGACCCGTGAAATGTGGTCATCAGTACACTCACGTAATAGTCTCAATGTATTATTATTGTCCTTATTAATAATAATACTTGACTATGGATATTTAAGAATAGTGTTCTATAATTTAATGGCATCTCACAGTTAAGTCATGCTTGACGTTCCATTAAATGAACTATCTATTCTAAGGACTTTATTACGCTATAAATATTATCATCAAATATAACATAATAAATAAATGCCTTATACATATATCAAATATATGATCAAAGTCTTGATACCAATGATTATTTATTCAAAATAGATTGGCCACTAGGGCTTACACCAACAATCTCCCACTAGCACTAGAGCCAATCGGGCATCAATATAACACTCATCGGTCTAGTGTGAGTGTCATGCTACCACTGAGCAAGAGACTCCAATAGTGGATTGTTTAGTGTTGTCATTCTACACATCTTCACACCTCCTCTATCGATCATCTATCGAATGAGATGGAAGCACTCAAGTATATGTTTGGATCACTGGTGAGATCAAGTTTCCTTTGCTTAAGAGTTTACTCCATCATCTTCGCAACAAGATCAATGGAGTTCGCAAAGTTAGGAACTTGGATTAGTTCATAAATGAACTTCCTGATCCAAACGACCTTTAAATCTGTATTTAAGGCAACTACATCTGTAGCTTTCTGTACATCTTCACATCTCTTCTATCAATCATCCATTGAATGAGATGGAAGCACGTAAGTATATGTTCGGATCACTGGTGAGATCAAGTTTCCTTAGCTTAGGCGATTACTCCATCATCATCGCAACGAGATGAATGGAGTTCGCAAAGTTAGGAACTTCGATTAGTTCATAAATGAACTTTCTGATCCAAACGGCCTCTAAATTTGTATTTAAGGGTACTATATACTCGACCTCTGTCATAAAATCAGCATCTGTCCTAAGCTTGAAACCTTTTCAAGCTCACAGTGCCACCATTAAGGCAAAACACAACCAGACTGAGATCTAAATGTATGCTTATCGGTTTGGAAGCTAGCATCAGTGTAACCCATTACAATGAGCTCTTCCTCACCATTTCAGATCAAAAATGAATCCTTAGTTCTTCTCAAGTACTTAAGGATATTCTTGACTTCGGTCCAATGACTTTCACTGGGATTGGATTAGTACCTTCTCATCATGCTCGAAGCATACGAGACATCTGTTCAAGTAAATATCATGGCATACATAACAGATTCAATTGTCGAAGCATATAGAATCTTATTCATGTGTTCCCTCTACATCTGATGTAACAAGGATTGTCCCTTAGATAGGTATATGCCATGTGACATAGGCAAGATACCCTTTCGGAATCATGCATATTTAAAGTGCCCAAGCACTTTGTCAATTTATGTACCTTTGACCAAGGCCTAACAATTTCAGCAATCTATCTCCATAGATCCTGATTCCTAATACATAGGACGTTTCGCCTAAGTCCTTTATTGAAAAATAATTCCTTAACCATGTTTTCACATTTTGTGGTGTAGGAATATTGTTTCTATAAGTAGTATGTCATACACATACAATATGAGAAAAAATAATTATGCTCCCACGAACCTTTTCGTACACACAAGGTCCATCCTCGTTCTTTGATGGATCCAAACTGTCTCATAGTTTACATCAAAACGAAGATTCCAACTTCTGGAAGTTTGCTTTAATCCATAAATGGATGTTTACAACTTGCAAAACCTTTCTAGAATTCTATGAATAGACAAAACTCTCAGGTTGTGTCATGTACACATCCTCGAGAAGATTCTTGTCAAGGAATGCTGTTTTGACATTCATTTGCCAGATCTCATAGTCATACTATGAAGCAATAGCAAGTGGGATCTGAATCAATGCAATTGGACAAAAAGGTCTCATCACAGTTATACTATGAATTTGCTTGAAACCTTTCGCAATCAGTCACGCCTTGAAGGTATTCACCTTCCCATCCATGTTAGTCTTCTTGTTGAAGACCCACTTGCACCTTATGGGTTTTACCCCTTTCAGGTGACTCAACCAAGGTCCATACCCGATTGGTGTACATGGATTCTACTCCAGATCCCATGGCTCCTAGCCACTTCTCAGAATCTAGGCCAATGACGGCCTCCTCGTAAGTCACAGGCTCATCATGATCCATGAGCGGTTCATCACCTTCTTGAGTTAGGAGTATTCCATATCTCTCAGGTTGATGACATCTCCTGTTTGACTTACGCGAGTCTTGTGTTACTTGAACTGGTGGTTGACCACAATATCTTTTGGAACCTGTTCTTGTTCCATTGCAGGCGGGTCACTACTCTGTGGTACTTGGATTTATCCAAGTTCTATGTTCCTCCCACTGTCTCCCTTAGAGATGTGTTGCTTCTCAAGGAATACTTCAGTCCTAGCGACAAACATTTTGTCCTCGGAGGTGTTGTAGAAATAGCGTCCATTTGCTTCTTTAGGACACCCCACAAAGATACATATGTCACACTTGGGTCTACGCTTATTTGAAACCAAACGTTTCAATAAACTTGACACCCCAAATCTTAATGAATGACATATTTGGTCGCATACCATTCCATATCTCATATGGTGTCTTTTAGCCGTTTTAGATGGAACATGATTAGCTGTGAAAGCTGTTGTATGTAAAGCATATCCCCTGAAAGAGTCAGAGAAGTTTGATTGACTTATCATAGATCGTACCATGTCTAACAAGGTTCGATTTTCTCCTGTCAGACACACCATTCCATTATGGTGTTCTAGGAGGAGTGAGTTGAGATATAATCTCACACTCCTTCAGATAGTCATCAAACAGTTGGCTTAAGTACTTACCACCATGATCTGATTGCATGATCTTAATACTCTTCCAAAATTAGTTCTCCACTTCATTCTTGAATTCTTTGAACATTTCAAAGATTTCTGACTTGTGCCATACACAAATCCATCTTTACTGAAGTCATCAGTAAATGAGACGAAGTACGGAAAATTGTCTTCTAGCAAACTTGTTTAGAGGCCCACATACATCACAATGTATCATCCCAAAAGATTACCAGCCCTTCCACCTTACTAGTGAATGGAGCTTAGTCATCTTTCCAAACAGATAAGATTCGCAAACCTCAAATAATTCATAATTGGATGAGTCCAAGAGTCCATATTAGTGGAGCTTGGAAATATGTTTCTTACTTATATGGTCTAAAGACACTGCTAAAGACATAGAGGGTCCAAATCACTTGGTTTGACCCTTTTCGCATTTATGTTATAGATGGGCATATCGAGATCAAGGACACAAAGTCCATATCTCATATTAATACAAGCATAGAAGACATCAGTTGAATAATTGGAACAACAATTGTCCATTTATTGCAACTTAAAATTCTTTCTTGTCTATACAAGATATAGAAATGATGTTTCTATTATCAACTGGAATAAAGTAACAATTATTTACTTCCATTAATGCCCATAAGGTAAATTCAAACTCTTATATTTAATGTAACAACTTTTGCTCCGTTTCGAATCATAGAGTAGAATTTTATCTAATGGAAAATTCAAACTCCTATAGTCAATATAGCAACTTTTGCTTCATTTCCACTCTTAGGGTTGACCTTTACCTTTTAGTCAATGTCCTACTCCCTTTGATCCTTCACATTAATGTGAGATCCATATGCGGTATCCAATACCCATAATGTTGGAGTAGATATGTTGACTTTTATAACAAATATGCCTGAACAAGAAGTCATACTTCCATTCTTGTCTTTATACTCTTTCTAGTACCTTTTATGCCTTGCTAGCTCTTATTAGAGTATCATAAGGTGTATGATCATATCACACGTCTTTATGATTGCAAGCATGAGACATCGTACACCAATGATATCGACTTGATGCTTATATTAAGCATCCCTTTCAATCCTTATAGTATTAGCAACAAATTGGTTGAGAATTAGTTGCTTGAGAACATACAATTCCTTTTCTCATACTTGAGGACAATCCTCAAAATTTGTATCAATCCAGAAAATTAATTCTAGATAACTCATCCTTCTAAAGGATGTATCGCAACAATAAAATTATAGTTGTGTTTGTAGCCATGATTATTTAATACAGAAACATACAGAATATACGTATCATGATTAAAACATATTTAATAGGTCTTTTATTAAATACGCTCCCACTATTTTACTCAAATCAATGACCCTCATCATTGACTCCGAAAATCCCGTTGAAAGATTTTCTAGTGAGACCAAGATCCATATTTCACCTCGTTCTGAGCCAGCTGTGGCTGATCGCCTAGAACTCAGCTGTTTAGGTAGGAAACTCCTTTCCAATTACATCCAATATAATTCTTGAACCAGTTGGGTGAATAACTCCTTATTCTAATCCATCATATGGATTAATCCCCAACCCTATGCCTCTAAGCCGTTTCAATCCTATTGAATACACTTAGTTAAGTTCAACCTAATGGTTGGCAGTAGGTTATGTCACCTTTCGCGTCTCACCGGAATATATTAAGGTGCTCAGCTGTAGCATGACCTACACTTAAATGATTCTAGCGTTGACGAGTGTCACGCATCTGGAGGCATTTAATAACTTAATTTATTGAGGGAATTTAATAATTAGTGATCTCACCGGCTTGTTTATCATATAAACATCTCTTATAGCATACATTGCATGCTAGCTTACATACATTCAAAACATATTAAGCATGCAATGATATACATATTATCATACAATTTAAATTCCATATTTAAATCATACATCTCATACATTTCATGCATCACATACATAAACATACAAGATATATAAAAGGTATTATGATTATGGCCTCCATATGTGCAATAACTAAAACTAATTATTACAATCTTTGACGCTCGAGCAAACTTCCAAAGTTCCTCCCACTAGCATCATGATCTGGTGTTGCCTCCATGTCAATCCAAACAATTTACAAAATTTAAAATAAAATAAATAAATTAAATGTCACGACACGCAGGCCATATTTATAAAATAAATACAATAAATCATGACACGCAGGCCGTATTTACCAAATAAAATAAATCACCAAAACTAGGGCCATAACCATATACCGCACATTTAATAAACAATTTATAAATATGAAAGCGGACAAAATCACATTCTGTCCATCAGCATGGCCGTGCCAAACGGCGCATAGCCGTGCTAAAAACTCGCTGACGTCGTTCAACATGTGCACGGTCGTGCCAAACATAGCACGACCGTGCTCAAAACTCGCTGATGCTGTTCAAAAGTGGCACGCGGTTGTGCCAAACGACGCACGGCCGTACTACGTGTTCACTAACACTTACTCAAACATGCATGGCTGTGCTACAGAGAGCACGGCCGTGCCAAATGGCGCAGCAGGATTCCAGAAGCGAATCATTGTTTATGTCAGGAGCACAACCAAGCACACAAAACATGTTCAAAGTGATTTATATCACATACAGATCATACAAACATGCTTTTAAACATACAAATCATATTTAAAAGCAATAAACATGTTATCAAACAATGGCAAACAATCCTAGGATATATGGCAAACTACGACCAGACGCTCTGATACCACTGTTGGGGTTTCAAGAGGGATAATTTTTAAAAAAAAAATTATAAAAACCTCTTGAGCGGAAAAACCTATACTAAAAGACCACGTATCATACATGAATCACAAGGATATTGTGTTTACCTCTTGAAGCGTAGCTTTACCGCGAACACTGTGAGCGCGCCAACCACACAGTTAGCCAAAAATGCTGCTGCTTACGATACTTATAACGTTCTCTCCAGATCTCGTATCAAAATAATGAACGGTGAAGATGTAGAACCACATGGGACGAACCTGCTGTCCAAATTTAAGCCCAATCCAACGGTTAACGAATCTATGATCGCGAGATTACGGTAACTGTACAGTCATAACCACCATAACGAAATGCTTCTCTATCACCAATATTGCAAAGTAGCAATACCTCACTCAGTCCATGCAAGCAAACCAACAACAGAGATAGCGTAGTGCTAGCTATCAGGATTAAGACAGGCACGACACACAGAGAGAGAAAAGAGGGCACGCCTGTCAAGGGTGTACAGCGGCCATTATGAGTGCTCTGTGTTGTGTATACCTTATGTGACGTGCACTGCTTACTAATAACTGTCACTCACTTAACTAGCCCAGTTGGGCTACTGTACGCTACAGGCCCAATGTTTAATTATTAATTAAATCATATTTAATTAATCAATTGAACCGATCTCATTTTAATTATTAATTAAATCATATTTAATTAATCAATTAAATTAATTCTCTGAACATTTGCTCTATGCATGTGACCCTATAGGTTCTCAATTAATTGGCAATAATATTAATTATTATTAATCATATTAATAATCAATTAATATTGTAAACAATGAATGGCATCTAGCAATGCATCATTGCTACCCAATTAATTAGAATATTGGTGATACAATAAAAACCATATTGTAACCATATATAATGTGAAGTCGACGTCCTTTCGTCTCAATGTCTTAATTGAACACAAGGCATAAATGTGTCATCCTTGTTAAGTCCAATTACTTATTTCTTGATCTAGTAATTGACGTACAATCATGTGGGCCCAATATCTCATATTGTCCGACCTTAGTATGGTCATGCATTTCTACGTCGAATACCATCAAGTTGCCTATAGACATTACCCCAGTTATATAGGAGGGAGGAATCATATCTACATCACTCACATTCCTCAACATGTTTTATTACAGCCCCAATAACTATCTTTATAGTTGTCCTGTTACAGACAACGTTTAATAGTATTAAAGCCTACAACTATATATGTTAGGAATCGTAGTGACTTCAAGTAGAAAGGACTACTTCACTACGGTCACCATGAGAATCGCTTATGACACTTACATAACTATTATGCAGCGTTCTTATAGCAGGTCACTCCAGTATAAAAATTCCACTAATATTTATACCTATGTGAAGACTTGATATCTTATATCTATGACCCACGAAATGTGGTCATCAGTACACTCACATAATAGTCTCAATGTGTTATAATTGTCCTTATTAATAATAATACTTGACTACGGATATTTAAGAATAGTGTTGAGACGACCCGCTATGCCATCAAAGAACCTAAGGTATTTAACTAACCTTAATCGTATTATAATCGTTAGCACGCCTTGTTGTCACAAAGTGAAGCAGAAAATTAACGCGGAAGCGAAACGAAATCAAGGCACGCATTGTTTTAGAGTACACAGCTATAAAATATAAAGAGATATATCACATACATCGGTTGCCCCATCAGTAGGGCTACAGTAACAGTGTATACGTACAAAGTGCGTTAATACAGACGGTGATCAAAACACGTAAAATAGGCCAAGAGACAACTCCCTGGCTAAATACGATCACTTTCCAACCCCTCGAGGCTAGGGTCTTGGGCTCGCCCACCGGCATCGGGCTCATACGGAGTGCCATCTAGTTCCTCAGCAAGTGGTTCCTCCATGGGGTCTACCCATAAAATAAAATAACATAGAGAGAAAAATGCAAGGAGATAAGAAACATGCATCATCAAATATGGGAGAGGGGCATCAGTACAACATATATATACATGCAGCACACAACACATACAAAACATACAACACAACGACACCCATCTCTTGAGTCATACAACACAACCATCTCAAAAGTCATTCTCTCAGATAAACCTATAAGAGGGATACTAGTCCCTATATGCTGTTTCCCCTATATGCATGTCAACCGATACATCACGTCCCTAGTTGCACATCCCCATTGGGATAACATCACGTCCCCAATTGGACATCCTCATAAGGATTAAAAATACATCATGTCCCCCATTGGACATCCCGCCTCGGGATTAAAAACATCACGTCCCCAATTGGATATCCCCCTTTGAGACAAATATGTTGTGGTATGAAATGCTATGATATGCAACAAACATCTATCGCAGGTTGATACCGGGACCTCACACCTAAGCACTCGGCCACGACCATGATGCACCGCATCCACATCAACATCATCATCAACATCAGCATCAGCATCACGACGCCTTGCATCTTCGAGGCACAGTTCCATGGTCTGGACCACAACGATATGAACCCGAACAACATCAACACTCACCATACTCTCATCAACACTCAACCAGCCAATCACAATAAAATATCGCAACAGAAATTTATTCCAGTATAGATATCATCATAATGCCAAACAACAGTTCATCACACAGGCAATTCAACAAAATAAACCAACAAATAATCAAGTAAACAGTTCAAGACATCAACCTTAATCAATCACATCATCCATATTATCAACTTAGTGGTGATAGCCCAAAAGTACCTACACCTAGTGTCTAGGCACTTTATCCAGGGCTCAACCTCTAGTAGGGTTTAAGGGTTCCCCTAAAACCCTTCAACCCTACATATATATATATATATATATATATATATATATATATATTCTATACTAAGCTTACCTTCCTGACGATAAAGTTCTTTCTCCCCACCTTAGTAATGTTCCTGGTGTAGCTTCGACTGCGGTTCGACAACTGTCAGTCGCGCGTGCTGTCGAACGCTCGAACACAGTCGGATCCTATATAACAAAACACAATCAGAAATCAATATAGCTTAATTAAAAATCCCCTAATCCTTAGGACTAGACTGCTGCCCCTATTTAATTAAATAGGCTAGGGATGTTGAAATTCTACCAACTCTTGGATCAATGATCCTTAAGCATACCTAAGACATAATCCATGATCATTTGTCAAAGAATTGAACCAAAACCCTTTCAACCAAAAACATAGGTCGGCCATCCCAATTAAAAATAGATTGGAGTTTGATTTGGCTTCCTAATCACTTGGATTACATGATTAAGGAATGGAATAGGTGAAATCAAGAATCATTTCACACAAATTGAACAAAACCCATTTTCCCCAATTTTGGGACCTAGGTTCGGTTCCTCCTAGAAAAATAGGCTAGGAAGATTATTTGATTTCATGCTCTTGGATTATGAAAGTAGTGGATGAAACTAGATCATAGAAATTGGTTTGGCATTAAAAGGATTTTTCTACAATTTTCTAGAGATTTTTGAAGTTTGAAGAACAAACTTGAAACCATGAACTTTCAATGGAGAAAAATGAAGATTGGTAGCTCAAGAGTGAAGTTTATACCTATTAGATGATAGAGGAGGATGACGTGATCAACTTTGCTTCACAAAGTTTCTTGAAAATCCTTGTGGAAGCTTGAGAAAAATGGAGAAAAAGTGATGGAAGAAAATGGAGAATGGAGAAGAAGAAGAAAATGGAAGGAAGAAGAAGAAGAAAGTGGAGGGGGAGAGAGAGAGGGGGGGCTGAAGATGAAGAGTGAGGGAGGGTGAGGTCATCCAACCTTTTTAGATATTTTAGGAACACAAATGTCCTTTAAGAAAAAGACCAAGGGCATTTTGGTCTTTTCGCAGTGTGAACGCGTTCAGATATTTTCTAATGTCATCATGACACTGACACGCATCCCAATGTGATGTGACATGATGTGACTTCGTGTTTATCCTTTAGTAGGTCCCGGTAAATCCATACGTAGCTCCGTTTGTTATTTTCATTTTTAAAGGTCAAAAACCAATTTTAGCATGTAGGAAACGTGATTATAAGACTAACTATCTCGTTCACATGTCAAAATTAGGTCTTTATAGTAGTAAAACACTACTGTCAGTGAAAAACGCAGACCGGGCCCCGTCTGATTTTTCAAACCAAAATTTAACCGTAACTTCATACGATAGCGTAGAGCTTAACTACACCCTCAGTTTATTTTATTTCACTCTCTAAATCCTCTAATAAAATAAAAACACACAAATACTATTTAATTCATATTAGAAAGCTTTTAGAAAGCTCTTTCAAAAAACCGGGGTGTTACAAGTGTTCTATAATTTAATGGCATCTCACGGTCAAGTCATACTTGACGTTTCATTAAATGAACTACCTATTCTAAGGACTTTATTATGCTATAAATATGATCATCAAATATAACATAATAAATAAATGCCTTATACATATATCAAATCTATGATCAAAGTCATCATCTATTCACAATAGATTGGTCGCTAGGGCTTACAGCAACAGTTATCTGCGTCATGGGCAACACAATTTTCGAGAAACCCTCTATAAACCTCCGATAATATCCTGCTATGCCCAGAAAACTTCTCACTCCACTCATCGACTTAGGACTTTCCCACCGCACTGCAGCTTCAACCTTTGTTCGATCTACCGCTATTCCATCTTGGTTAATCTCATGGCCTAAGAATTGCACTTCCTCCAACAAAAATTCACACTTAGACAACTTTTCTTTAAGTTATCAATCTTTTAACACTTGAAGCACAATCCTAAGATGTTCCTCCCAACTAGGGGAATAGATAAGAATGTTGTCGATAAACACAACTACAAACTTATCTAAGAACAGTCGAAAAATCTAGTTCATGTAATCCATAAACACCGCTAGAGCATTAGTCATGATGAAGGGTATAACCAAATACTCATAGTGTCCATAATGACTTCTAAACGCCGTTTTTTATACATGCTCCTTCTTGACTCGAATCTGATGATAACCAGACTGTAAGTCAATCCTCAAAAACACCGCCGCTCCTTTCAAATAGTCCATCAAGTCGACAGTTCTTGGTAACGGATATTTATTCTTTATCGTCACCTTGTTCAACTGCCAATAGTCCACACAAAGTCTCGAACTCCCATCCTTTTTCTTGACGAACAGCACCGATGCTCCCCAAGACGACACACTTGGTCTTATAAACTCTTTACACAACAAGTCATCTAATTGATTTTTCAACTCCGCTGGAGACATTCGATAGGGTGCTATCGAAATCAGTCCAGTCCCCAGTATGAGATCTATAGCAGACTCTATTTCTCTTTCCGGTGGCAATCCCGGAACATCATTAAGGAAAACTTCTGGAAACTCTCGCACTATAGGCAAAGAATCCAACTTAAGAGATTCCTTAGCTTCCACAGAGAATAATAACACATGTTTCTGAGACTCATCACTCAACATAAGATCTCTATCATTGGCAGGCATCAATCTAGATCGCTTAGGAAACAACAGGGTCTTTTTTAGAATAGTCTAACACTACATGGTTAGCCAAAAGCCAATCCTTTCCTAAAATCACATCAAGTTGTTGCATTGGTAAACAAACAAGGTCAACAAGAAAGGTTCTATTTTCAACAACAATGGGACATTTCAAATAAACAGTCATAGTAGTCAAAGAATTATTGGTAGGAGTAGAAATTATCAAATCACGTGGAAGTAAAGAAACATATAGTTTCAAATAATCCACGTAGTTTTGGGATATGAAAGAATGCGTAGCTCCCGAGTCAAAGAGTATGGATAAGAGTTTACCTAAAACTAAGCACATACCGTGTATTAGATCAGGGGATTGAGAGAATTCAGCTCCCCTTACAGTAAACACTCTTCCTGTGGCCTGCAGTCTCACCGCTTGTTGTCCTTTTCCTTGTGATCTGGTCACTGGGCCACATTCACCCATGTTGGATTTTGCTCCTTGTTGACATTCTGGAGCTATGTAACCCATCTAGCCACACCGAAAGCATTGGCGAGTTTCTCTTATCGGACAATACTTGATTAGATGTGCTCCTCCACACCTAAAGCATCCATTTGGCATTGGTAGTTGTTGCGCTCCAACTCCTCCTATTGTCCTTCTTACAGCTGGACGGTCATAAGGCTTCCGTCCCGTCCGGAATCTGCTTCTTCCACCTATACCTTTTGGATCAAACCTTCTTATTGGTCCTCCAGTTCTGACTTGTTGCATTTCCCGTTTCTTGTCAATGTTCTCTATCACCGAACGTTGCTCCAACATTTCTGGAAATCTGGTGATATTTAGCGGTGCAATCACCCTCTGCAGTTCATACTTTAAGCCGTCCTCAAAGCGACTGCACACCCATACTCTAAACCTCCCTGCTTCAAACTCATGAATTCCTTGTCTTTCTCCCTCCTCATCAATCAGGGAAAATACTTCTCCCAGAAGCATTCTCTAAACAGCTCCCAATTGATGACTCTTCCCTCTGCTTCTAACATTCTCTGATTGCCTTTCCATCATAATTCTGCACCTCCCATCAGCATGAAGGATGCATAAGTCACCTTCATATCCTCACAGCAGTGCATTGCCGCAAAGATCTTCTCAAGTTCCTGGATCCAAAGCTCTGCTCCCTATAGGTTACAATCATCGTTGAACTATGGCGGCTTTCCCTTCAGAAAAGTATTCAACCCTGCGTCTTCGGTCTCTACCTCGTTCCTCTGGTTCTGTCTCGGCTACTGTTGCAGAAATTGAGCATTCTGTGGCGTCTGTTGCAACATTGCAGTTGCTAATTCCCTAACTATTCTTACGGTTTTAGTAGATTCCTCCCCACCACCAATGTGGGAAGTCTCACCATTTCCATTGCTGGGTTCCATCTAGTGTAGCCACCTTCCCAGAACTGTTCCTACCTGAACCCAAGCCTCATTGCATCCAAATAAAGTCCTCTAGCAGTGTGCAGTTTTGATTGTGAGTGGTGTGTTTAGAAGCTTGTCAAGGTCATGTTTGAGTGTGCATTTGAATGATGATTGAGAGTACCTATCTTAGCTTGAGAAGAGAGGAAGAATACACTGTTATGAGAGTTTAATGCTGTAGCATGTTGCTGAGAGTTGAAAATGAGGACAGCCATGAATGCTTGCTTGATTGAACTTCATGATTGTCGGTGCATTGCCAAGTATGACTTGTGAAGAAATCGGTTTGCAAAGAAGAAAGTTTTGTGATTGAGCTAATTTGAGCACGTGTCGAGGTTTAGAAAAATTTGTGTCTTTTCTTTTTAGTTTCTTTTGTTTCCATTACTTGAGGACAAGCAATGATTCAAGTTTGGAGGTGTGATAACTCTTTTTATGAAGAGTTATTTGTACCTTTTTCACTTGTGTTTTTGTGGTCTTTGAGTATTTTGAGTTTATGTTTTTAGTATTTTAGTGTGATTTTGTGTAAAGTGCATTTTATAAGAGTCTTTTGTGAGTTTTAATGTTTTGGTGTCTTTTAGAACTGTTTTTGGTGATTAAGTGAGAGTTTTCTGTGCAGGGCAGTTTTTGGAGAATCAGGCACTGAACTGGAGACGCTTCTCTATGATTTGCTGCAGCAATCGTAGCTGAAGCTGGTTTGGAAAAAGGACAAAAGTTCAAAACATTCTCTTACATGATGAGGTGTCCTTCGCTGATTAGGGCAGTGACTTACACGTGGGGCTGGTATTTAATGCATTGGACTTAAGGAATTGGGCCTAGGACACTTTTACTAGCCAACTTTTAGCCCAAAAAGGATGAGAGAGGAAAGGGCCTTGAGATAATTCTAAAAAAAACCCTAAATAAGAGACATCCAAGGAGAGATAGGACCAGACATCTTCATCTTCCTTACTAGAGAAGGACAGCAGCTGCGCCTCTCTCTCTCTCTCTCTCTCTCCTCCATTGTAATGACTTCTTCTTCCATTTCTTATTTTTCCCTTTGTTCTTGTAAGCTCAATATGAGCAAAACCTCTTGTAGCTATGGGATGTTGAACTTGTAATGGATTTCTAGTGAATGTTATGTTATGCTTTGCTATGGCATTTTCTATAAATCTGATTTGGTTGTGTTTCAATTGAGTTTGATCACCTTAGTTAGAACTTGAGCTCATGGCTGCTTGGAAAAGCTAAGTGTAGCAAAACTGTTTTATAGATAGGAGTAAAATCATTAATTGGAAAGTTATGATGAAGAGTGATTTAGGAATGAACATTCTAACTCTTAGGCTAGCTGGAACGAGCTTAAGTGAGGCGTGAATGTAACTAATATGTACCTAGGAATAGGAGACGTTTGGTGAAGTTCATCTCAGAACCATTGGAAAACAAACTTTCATTTCCTGGAGCAAAATTGCCGTAGCACTGCAAACGCATAACTGAACTAGATTGAAGTTGCAAGGGATACTTCTTGTAGCTGTTTTACCCATTCTGTTAATAATTCCGTTTTTATTGTTCTGGCATTTATTTTCCCAAAACTATCTTTGATACACACATACAAATTATTTGTTACTCTTTGTTAATCTTGATTAATAGAGCCACTAATTCAAACTTGGTACTTGATTCACCATATAATCCTCGTGGGAACGATCTCTCTTACACTTTATTACTTGTTAAACGATTGTGTATACTTGCACAAGCACATCAACCATTTTTATAGCAACAAGTTTTTGGCGCCGTTGTCGGGGATTGTAATGGTATTTAATTAACAAGTTTTAAATTGATAGTTCTATTAGTTGAGATAACTTATCATCTTAGGTGTTTTGTTGTAGCATCAGGTACTTAAAACTGTATGCACAAGCAGAGCAAAACTGTTACTGAAGCAACTAGTAATATCTCTGAGATGGCTAATGAAGATCAGATTAATAGCATGGCTCTGGCCAATGACAGCACTGCTGCCATCAGGAGCTATGCCATGTTTGATCCTGGAACCATGAACTCATGCATTGTGAGGCCTAACATTATTTCAAATCATTTTGAGTTAAAGCCTGTGATGTTCCAAATGCTGCAACTTGTGGGCAATTCAGTGGGTCACGTCAAGAAGACCCATATCAGCACCTGAAACAGTTTCTGGAAGTGGCTAACACTTTTAAAAATCCTGGTGTCATTGATGATGCATTTAGGCTAATGTTGTTCCCTTATTCTTTGAAAGACCGAGCCAAGGCTTGATTTAATTCTTTGGAGCCAAACTCAGCAGAATCATGGAATAGAATGGGTGAAAAATTCTTGACCAAATACTCCCCACCTATCAAGAATGCTAGAATGAGGAATGACATCACTTCTTTCAAACAACTTGATGATGAATCCTTGTTTGAGGCTTGGGAAAGATTCAAAGAACTGTTACGGAAATGTCCACACCATGGGCTAGCAGTTTGTATTCAGATGGAAACCTTCTATAGTGGGTTGTTACCACCCTCAAGATAAATGTTGGATGCATCTTCGGGTGGTGCTTTATTGAGAAAATCCTACAATGAAGCCTATGATTTGATTGAGACTGTTGCAGCTAATAGCTACCAATGGTCCACTACAAGGATCAGTTCAACCAAAAATATTGCTGGAGCTCATGATTTAAATGAAGTTTCTATCTATCATCTCAGATAACCTATCTTACTCATATGCTGAAAAATGTCACCACTTCATATCCAGGTGCTACAGCATCTCCCGTAGCAATGACAGAACCAGTAACTGATGTGCAGAATGTTTCTCAAATGAGTTCCCTCTTTTGTACCTATTGTGGAGGAGGTCATTTGTATGAGGAGTGTCCGAGCAACCCAGTTTCAGAGAATTATGTTGGGAATAACAGCATGGGTAACAACCCTTACTCAAATGCCTACAATCCATGGTGGGAACAACAACCAAATTTCTCATGGAGTAACAATGCAGTGGCAAGCAGTTTTAATGGTCCTACCAGGCCCACCTATCCACCAGAGTACCATCTTCAAATAGCTCAGCCCCAACAAATGTTGCAGCAAGCTAATCCCCAACAGATGCTGCAGCAAGCTGAACCAGCAAATCAAGAAATGTCACTTGAGGCTGTGCTTAAAGCCTTTATGGAAGAAACAAAGGCTCAAATTCAAAGTCAGGGGGAGGGCATAAGAAACTTAGAGAATCAACTAGGGCAATTGGCTAGTGCACTGAGTTCTTAGGCCAAGTGGATTATTGCCTAGTACAACAGAAACAGCAAATCCACCAAGTCCTAATGGTAAGGAGCATTGTAACGCCATACATCTCAAAAATGGGAAGGAAATCTCTGCATTAGCAAGGAAAAATGAAGATAACAAGGGTAAAGGCAATGATCTTGAAGCTGAAACTGATTCGGAGAAAATTGCTACAAATAATGTTAGATCTTCCACACACTCTGCAGCAGCAACAGCGCAGCAGCAAAATGCTGTAGCATTCCCCACAAGTTCTGTCGAACAGTCATGGCCTAAGCTAGTACCCGAGAGGCCCCCACCACCTTTTCTCCAAAGATTGAAGAAATCTATCCAAAACAAGCAATGTGGCAAGCTAATTAACGCTTTGAAGTAACTTTGATGAGGGGATGCAAGAGTATTTCTCTGTGCATTCATTTGACACCCTGGTGGAGAAACAATTTGTGAAAAAGCAAACTGCTATGACTGATGGTGTAATCCAAATTGAAAATGATGATTCATATGATGAAGAAATTGCTGAGTTAGTTGAGAGCAAGCAAATACAACCTAGATGGGCCGGGATATTTGAATCATTGGAGGTAACTGAGCAAACTTTCAAAAATAATTTGTCATTAGTGGATCAACCACCTATTCTTGAACTGAAACAGCCCCCAACCCATCTGAATTGTGTGTATTTGGGGGAGCTTGAAACCATACGGTGATCAACTCTATTTTTCTAAATTCTAATGTACCAATGACAATGATCTTCAATGATAAAAATGAGCTGAAACTCACCACAACTGTTACTGGGTGGAGGATTCGCATGGATTACAAGGGAAAGAGAAAGAGGTGGCCAAAACTAGAGAAAAGGAGTCTTCTACTCCTATCAAGATGAATGATCTAGCCTCAGGGGAAGCACCAGGAGAAGCTCCAGCAAATGTGCTCAGAATTGCAGATTGCTGCAGCATGCTGCAACAATCCAATCAGGACTTTCCTTTTGCTTTAACTTATTCCTCTCATGCTCAGTTTTACTTATTTACCAGTTTAATCATTTTTCCTGTTATTGTGATGTGGTCCTTAGAATATATTAGTTTGTTAGTTTGTTTACTTTTAGTTGTGTGTGGGTCAACTGACTTTGACCCCAACTATTTTCTATTTGTACTTAGTGTCCTTTGTGTTTGACCCCACCATGTGCACAACCATCCCCATCATGGGGTTTTGTTTAATGCAACTTGGCCGTTTTAAAATTTCACAAGTGCACCTCTCTGGCAATTTTAACTTGATTGTTTTCTTTCGGGCTTGTGTGATTGGATTTCATTGTTTGAAGCTCGAGGCACATGCTCTAGCAATTCTGATCTACCTTATGAGCTTTTGAGCCAAAAGAGTTTTATCCTTGTTTCTGTGTGATTACCACTCTTATGCATAATTCTCTGATTTTGCCTTGCTGCTTTCATACTTGCACACATCTCTGCTTCACACACTTTTGCTAGAGGCACATTTTGTTTTCATGAGCTTAGTATTGCCTACCCTTGGATACTACCTTTGTGTGAACCCCTTTGAGCCTGCAAGCCCTTTGTTTCTAATGAACCCACATTACTAGCCATATCCTGAAAAACCAATGTCCTAACTAGTTGGAGTGGCTGGTATGCTTCATGTGTTTACATGCTGTAACATAATTAAGTTTGGGGGTGCTCGAGGGCTAGCACGGTTTTAAGTTCGGGGGTGCTATGCAGCTGTTATGTTACAAAATATCAGAAATTGAACTGTTGCTGGTAAAAAGCAATGGTTTACAAAAAAAAAAAAAAAAAAGAAGAAGAAGAAAGGAATACAGCAGAGCAGTTGCAAGGAAAAATGCTGAAATGTTGCAACAACTGCTCTAAGGGTAAAAAGGAGGAAACAGAATTCAGAGAAGTGTAAAAAAAGGAAAGGAGTCAAACAAAATGAAAAAGATCAAAAAGTCCTCCCTAAATAGTATGAGCTGGACCATGAAAGAAATAATTGTGAAGCAGCAAAAAAAGGAGGCATACCTAAGCTCCATCTAGTGTAGCCACCTTCCCAGAACTGTTCCTACTTGAACCCGAGCCTCATTGCATCCAAATAAAGTCCTCTAGCAATGTGTAGTTTTGATTGTGAGTGGTGTGTTTAGAAGCTTGTCAAGGTCGTGTTTGAGTGTGCATTTGAATGATGATTGAGAGTACCTATCTTAGCTTGAGAAGAGAGGAAGAATACATTGTTATGAGAGTTTAATGCTGTAGCATGTTGCTGAGAGTTGAAAATGAGGACAGCCATGAATGCTTGCTTGATTGAACTTCATGATTGTTGATGCATTGCCAAGTATGCATTGCCAAGTATCCCATGTGAATAAATCGGTTTGCAAAGAAGAAAGTTTTGTGTTTGAACTAATTTGAGCACGTGTCGAGGTTTAGAAAAATTTGTGTCTTTTCTTTTTAGTTTCTTTTGTTTCCATTACTTGAGGACAAGCAATGATTCAAGTTTGGAGGTGTGATAACTCTTTTTATGAAGATTTGTTTGTACCTTTTTCACTTGTGTTTTTGTGGTCTTTGAGTATTTTGAGTTTACGTTTTTAGTATTTTAGTGTGATTTGGTGTAAAGTGTGTTTTATAAGAGTCTTTTGTGAGTTTTAATGTTTTGGTGTCTTTTAGAACTGTTTTTGGTGATTAAGTGAGAGTTTTCTGTGCAGGGCAGTTTTTGGAGAATCAGGCGCTGAACTGGAGACGCTGCTCTAGGATTTGCTGTAGCATTCGTAGCTGAAGCTGGTTTGGAAAAAGGACAAAAGTTCAAAACATTCTCTTACATGATGAGGTGTCCTTCACTGATTAGGGCAGTGACTTACATGTGGGGCTGGTATTTAATGTATTGGACTTAAGGAATTGGGCCTAAGACACTTTTACTAGGCCCAAAAAGGATGAGAGAGGAAAGGGCCTTGAGATAATTCTAAAAAAAAACCCTAAATAAGGGACATCCAAGGAGAGATAGGACCAGACATCTTCATCTTCCTTACTGGAGAAGGACAGCAGATGCGCCCCTCTCTCTCTCTCTCTCCTCCATTGTAATGGCTTCTTCTTCCATTTCTTATTTTTCTCTTTGTTCTTGTAAGCTCAATATGAGCTAAACCTCTTGTAGCTATGGGATGTTGAACTTGTAATGGATTTCTAGTGAATGTTATGTTATGCTTTGCTATTGTATTTTCTATAAATCTGATTTGGTTATGTTTCAATTGAGCTTGATCACCTTAGTTAGAACTTGAGCTCACGGCTGCTTGGAAAAGCTAAGTGTAGCAGAACTGTTTTATACATAGGAGTAAAATCATTAATTGGAAAGTTATGATGAAGAGTGATTTAGGAATGAACATTTTAACTCTTAGGCTAGCTGGAACGAGCTTAAGTGAGGTGTGAATGTAACTAATATGGGCCTAGGAATAGGAGACGTTTGGTGAATTTCATCTCAGAACTGTTGGAAAACAAACTTTCATTTCCTGGAGCCAAATTGCCGTAGCACTGCAAACGCATAACTGAACTAGATTGAAGTTGCAAGGGATACTTCCCTATAGCTGTTTTACCCATTCTGTTAACAACTCCGTTTTTATTGCTCTAGCATTTATTTTCCCAAAACTGTCCTCGATACACACACAAATTATTTGTTACTCTTTGTTAATCTTGATTAATAGAGCCATTAATTCAAACTTGGTACTTGATTCACCATATAATCCTCGTGGGAACGATCTCTCTTACACTTTATTACTTGTTAAATGATTGTGTATACTTGCACAAGCACATCAACCATTTTTATAGCAACACCCACATTTGTAAGACATAAAATACTATATTATCAAATACATGCATTATATGCCTTACAAACGCACAAAACCATTATCCCTTTCAATAACTTGTATACCGGAAACTCTACCCAAATTCTAAGCATAGTCAAATACCATTGTGGGTCCAACTAGACATGGCCAGCAACATCATCCTACCCCAAGCAGTCCGATTTGAATCAAACTGCTCTGATACCACCTCATAGAGACAACCCCTCCTCTGAGGTCCCATTCAGTAACCCGAACTAACATCCTTAACGTTATAGCGTTTGCGTGCTTATAAAAATGCGGAAGAATTTAAACAACTTAACACACACTGATACCATAAGCACACAACACACACACACACACACACACACACACACACACACACACACATATATATATATATAACATAACAAAAGTATTGGCTCCATCAGTAGAGCCTACAAGACAAACGCAGATATCAGAGTACGCAACTACTGCATATACACAACCGAAGCATTGTAAACAAAAAGGTACATCAGACTTCCTCTCCTGGCCCCCAAAAATACATTTCACTCAACCCATAATGGCCATACAAAAACAAGGACAATCTACCCGACATAGACTCTAACGGGGGTAACGAGAACTCCCCAGAGAAGCTCGCTACCTCCGACAGTAGACCTGTAGCACCTCATACTCCTTCGAGCTCTCAGACATGATGATCCTGCGTCGATGATACTTTCTCATCCTCCACTCGGCACGATGATGTTGGCCTCGGGCCACAAAACCTCTCCGCGAAGATGCGTCAGATCTCCAAGCAGTATCGGAGTCATGATGCACTACTACATATTACAGATCAAATGACACCCCTTTAATATCGTTTTCACCCGGAAACGCTATAAAAATTGACGGGGAGACTTATTATAGTGCTTCCTTAAGGAAGCGTTATCTTAGGGGTACCTATTATAGTTCTTGGAGGAAGCGCTATAATAGGTACCCCTAAGATAACGCTTCCTTAAGGAAACACTATAATAGCCTTTACCTAAAAACACTACCCGTTGAATTCAATTCACTCCCTCTCAATCTCTTTTCTCTCTGCGCGCTCTGAACCCTCCCCTCTGCCACCATTCTCTCTGCTACCGTTAGCACCACCACCACTCTAAAAGCCACTGCCTTCGCATCTCCCTCACTGCTCTGAGAAGCTCTGACAAGCCCACCACGCACGCCTCTCCTCTCCTCTATTTGGTGCTCTGAGTAAACCACCGCATCCGCTCCTCTGGCCACCGTCTGGCCAGCATTGACGAAACGGATCCCAGAACCATACTTCCCTCGTCATCCTATACGTTTTACACCGATAGAAATTCTGAACTGCCACCATCCACCGCTGCGCCGGAGCTGTTGCCGCTGTGCTGTCTCTTTCTCTTTCTTTGGTGAGTAATCCTGACTCTATTTCACTCTCCCAAATCAATTTGAAACCCTAACCCTCTTTGTAGGACTTTTGGCCAATGGTGTCAATTACGGTGGTGCTCTAGAAACTAGAAATTAGGGTGACACATTATCTCTTTTAAGGTAAATGGTTCAAATACAAGAGGCATGCCCCATTTTGTTTCACATTATCTCACATTTCCTTTATTTCTTCTCTACTTTTTTTTCGTTCCTAAATATTTCACATTCTTTTTGTTCCTGGGAATCTCTTTCGATTGCAGTAAACTACATAGGTGATTGTTGTTGCAAACTATATGTATAATGATGCAACTATTTCGTGGGGTAAGACCGCAAGCATTTTTTTCTTAGTTTTGGACTTTATAGTTCATGCTATAGTTGAGGTTTACCCTGAGAGTATGTGACTTTATGTTCTCTATTTGATTTTCTATTTTAATGGTTAGATGGGATCTGTTTCATATCAAGAGAATAAAGAGGTCCATAAGACTAATAAAGAAAATTTGAGCAGAATTATCAAGACTTGGGATTTGCTCAAACATCTGAGGAATTGCCTAAGGATGATAAAGTTGAAGCAAACATCGAAAGAAGAGATGGAGATCTGTGTTTAGATTTATCTATAGGTTGTAACTAATTTCTTCCTCAATAAGTTTACTAAGTTCTTATTCAATTATCTTCCTTGGTTCAATATGCAATGTTCTAATACTTCTTTTTAAATATTCCTTCAGTGTCTGAAGATGCAACACAAATGCAAGGAGAGGAATTTGAAGCAGAAGTCTCAATACGGACTAAAATTCCTTAGCAGGAGCAAGTGGATGAGTATCAAGGGGTTGATTTCAACCAGATTGACAAAGAATGGAACAGGTATGGAATTGGAAATTTTATCTAAATAATTATCTTAGTGAAAATGGTTTCTTATGCATACATAATATTTGATCTTTTGGGCTACTTTGATGCTTCATGTAGGAATCTCATAACCACTTTTTATTTTCAGAAAATAAAGTATTCTCTTGAAAATTTGAATGTTGCTTCTGAGAAGATAGATGGTGCTAATGTCCTAGGAGATGGTACCCCAAAGGTTTGTCCTTAAATTAGCTTATATGTTAAATATAAAAATACTAATTAGTTGGATGCTTTTATACTTATATCTACTGGGTTTTCTATACCATTTTTTACACTTGCAGAGTGAGATAATAGATGAAAAGTTCAATACCATTTATTGCACTGGTTTCTGTTGAATGCAGGTTTAATATAGAATGTATGAAAAACGAAATAAAAATAAAAAATAAAAGGGGGGGCTATTATAGAGCTTCTCCTGGGAAGCGCTATAAAAAGAGGCATGATAAGATAGCGCTTCCTAGGAGAAGCGTTATCTTTTCTTACCACTTTTAATTACACTCGAATAGATAGCGCTTCTAAAGCGCTATTATAGGGAAAAAAATAACGCTGTCTTTTCCCTTTTCTGTTGTAATGATGATAGTCCCATGGCCTGTTCCATAGCCTCTCCAAAGGTAACCGCTGAGCGATATGGAAGTCTCCAACCAGGTAGCTCCTTGATGAACCTAATGCTCTGAAGTATACGGTAGTCGGTCCCGTATATACAATCCGTCGCTGAGAGTAGTCAATCTCCCAGTAGCGGTCGTCGTCCTCGTATAGCAACTCAAAATTCCCCAACATCGGGATTTGTAGCTCTCCCACCAGCATCAGGTTCAACAGGTGTGCCATCGATCTCCTCCGGCAAATCCTCAATAGAGTCTTTTCATGCGGTCGTAAAATAACATAACGCAACATAGAAAACGTACAGGAGATAAGAAACAACAATACATCTTAAAATAGGGAAATAGCTATAAAATAAAATATAATGATAGCTACACACAATGAGCATGCAGGATCAAACAGCCATCCTCCTGGTCAGTCTTCCCTAACTAATATCTCTCCTACTTATGCATCTAACTGCTATATGAATGCGGCCACGACGCGACATCCTTGGCAGATCAAGATGTCACATTCATCACTATGCCACCCCTTGTAATGCAAGGTGTTCGACCAGCCCTCTCGTCTCAAATCCACTCACGGCACGACCATCTACCCGCAAGTACGATTGATCCCTATCCGCCAACACAGTGATGAATAACAACAATGTGGTATGAACCTCACTGACTCATCTCGGGGTCAACTCTTTATTGTCTCAACCACAACTTGTACACAACTACAACAAACACCCCGACAGATCATGGTGCCCATTTCTCATCTCAACATGATAATATCAATAGAATCTCTAGGTTGAGCACTACAGCGCATATGTCCTCGAATTTCCTGACCATATGTCCATCACCCAAATTATCAGAATTATTGCCTATCTCTACTCATACAATAGTAATCACAATGTTTAGGCAACAAACAATAATAATCATGATAAATAAGCATATTCATAATTTCCATATAATCAACTCATAGGCATATACCCAAGTAACCCTAAAGCATATTACTAGTCACAGTATTTATATCAACATATATATCATGGTATGTAGATCAACATAGCAAACACGCAACCTCAATTTATTATAAATCAACCTATCGGCGATAAACCTACCATGCCTTAAACTACATTGGTACCACCAACTATTAGTCACAAATGTGAGTTAGGTGTTGTCGGTTACTCATCCGCTAGTAGGGTTTAGGTCGCCCTACTCATATCAATATATATTTTGTTATTCTTGCCTCCTCGACGAATTGTGGTTCTTTCTCCCACCTGATAGTAATGTAGCAACAATCACGAACTCACGATCCTCCAAAGCTCTCTTTACAGCCGCAGCCTCCTTGCTCCAAAGGGTCCCGATTGAAACTTTGAAACTTGCCCTAAAAAGGGAAACAACACATAGACTATAGTATTAATCCTAGAACGAAGCTAAAACATGAATAGAAGCTAGAAACGATAGAAGAAAATTGTAATACTACAATGTAGGTAGGTAAGGAACCTCGACTTACCCTCGACGTATCAAAGAAACAAACCAGTAGAATTGAAGAAGAAGTTGAGCTGATCACGAAAACGCAATCGGAATCGAAATCGGATGAACGAACAAATCATAACTTGAATCAAAGCTCAAGAACTGGTCTCCTATCACGCTCTCTATATCGGTAACACCACCAAAAGTTCGTGCATGGTGAAAATGAAGAACTATTTATAGTGCTAAAACTCTGCTGACAACGCTTTACCGTTCTGGATCTCCATGCTTTAGCGTTCCAACGCTTGTGTATTGGCTTCTCCCACGCTTGAGCGTTGACGTTTCCTCACCAGAAAAGCACCGCCCCTCACATGCCAGCTGTGACGTGTGACTAACACATGTCACTTTATGTCCCATCACAACCAGTCACCTGGTCAAAGTGGCCACGCTTTAGCATCCATAAAACTTCATGCTAGAGCGTTGTGTCTGGCCATGCTTGAGCGTGCTGCCCATATCCACGTGCTCCTCATTCTTCTTTCCCAATTAAACCCTAACTCTCAATATACCTTCCAAGCATAATAACACTTACCAAAATTAAACTCAAGCATGTTCATATATTACTCAAGGTTATGAAAATGAGGATGTTACATACAGTCGCAAAGGACAATTCAATCATTGGAAGATTTGTTCAGAGCTTATATTCTAGAGCATTCATGAAGTTGGGATCAATTTCTTGCCATTGATTGAATTCATTTACAGTAACAATTACCATTCTAGTATTGGAATGTCACCCTATGAAACTCTATAATATATGGAAAAAAAATGCAGAATTCCATCGTGTTGGTATGAGATTGAGAAGAATCTCATCCTAGGACCACATGTGGTACAACGGACTATAGAAAAGGTGAAAATGAATAAAAAAAAATATGAAAACAACATAAAGTAGACAAAAGAGCTATTCTAATAAAAGGAGAAGACCTCTTGAATTTCAAGAAGATGATCATGTATTTTTGAAAGTAACTCTAACGACAGGGATTGATAGAGCAATAAAATCCAAGAAAATCACCCCCTCGTTTTATTTGACAATATCAGATTCTTTGTAAGATAGGCCATATAATTTTGGTAACCCGATGGAGGTAAAGGAAAAATTAATATCGTTTTTTCAATTCCATTAGTTTGATAAATGTTGATAAATTTTCTACCTCCATATTTCCGACATTTTTTGTTAGTTAGAATCCCTTGATGACTTTCTCACCCAAGTTGCCACTAATATAGGTGAGTTATCAAATACCTTTTGGTCTATTAAATTATGTCTAACTCTCCTCAAATTCTTTTTTTGGCTTTCGTGAGTGTCATTTGAATTGTGCTGCCATTAATTTTCACTCTTATGGTTATCTAGCTCCCGTTCTAGTCGTAAATGCATGACCGTGAGTGTCTTCAATTGTAATTGAAAACTTTTTTTATTGTAGGGAAACCAACTCTTCATTGTTTCAATGTGAAAGGTACAATGGAAATTTTGTCATTCCAACTTGTAGTTCTGTTAACTTTTATAGGGTATGTGATACCGCTCAAGATTATTTAACCTTCAATGGGGCTGTAGCACGCAATAAGGATGATACTCTCACTAACAATAGAAGGTTAAAAATAGAGGTGAATATTATGTTATTACAGCTATATGATAACTTCTTTTCAACTGTGATGAAAGTATAATTTACCATCTTTTATGCATAAAATTGATGATCATTATTATTAGACTCGGGAACTTGTGAACTTGAACCCAACCTGTCCATGTGACGTTGTCTTCAATTGTGAATCTAGGTAATATGGTACATATCTAACTTTTGAAATTCCAGTGCATTAAGAACTAACAAATGATGTAGATAGTCCAAAATTTTGATTTTTTGCATGTTGAGCTTACTAGAGAAGTAAAACATCAGTTATTATGATTTGTCGTGCCTTTTTTGTGCATATATATTAGAACAACGAGTTTACCTTTACCCACAACAGAGATTATTAGCACAATAGATTTATCCAATAATTTTGGTTATATGAGCTCAAGTATTCCATTATCTGAAGACAAAATTAGCTGACAGAAGTAACTTTATTCCCCAAATATTAAGCTTTCAAAGGTTCTAGATCATAATGGAATTAGAGATTGACCTTTAGCATTGGTAAATAAGCTAGAGAGGTAAAAGAAAAATTAATATTGTTTTTTCAATTCCATTAGTTATATTGATAAATTTTGCACCTCCAGACTGCGCACATTTTTTTTGGTTGGAATCCCTTGATGACTTTCTCGCCGAAGTTGTTACTGATATAGGTGACTTATGAAATGCCTTTTGGTCAATTTAATTACGTCAAACTCTCCCCAGAGTCCTTTTTTTCGTAAGTGTCAGTTATATTGCATTGTGCTACCATTAAATCTAACTGTTATGGTTAATTGGCTCTCAACCTAATTACAAATATATGACCCTGGGTTTCTTATGTGGTATTGGAATACTTATCTTTTGTGTGTAGGAAAACCAGCTCTCCCTTCTTTCAATAAGAAAGGTACATGGGATAATTTTGTCATTCCATCTTGTAATCTTGTTAACATTTTTGGAGTATGTGATACCACCCAAGTTCAAAAGTGTTCTGAGCATCATACAACCCAAGATTCTTTAACCTTCAATGAAGCTATAGTACTCAATGAGGATGATGCTCGCACTAACAATAGATGGTCGGAAATTGTTAGAAATTGAGATTTTTCTCAATACTTTAAGTTGTTTTTTAATATTTATGTTTGCTTATTTTTTAGCTATGCTAATTTGGTAAAAATGATATATTACCCTTTACCTTTGGGATTGATGGATGTAAGGGTAGGTAATGAGTAGGTAAAAGTGGCTGTTAATCCTTGTTTTCAAGAGACTTTGTATCGGTTTCTTTGGTCTGTCTTATCAAATATTTTTAGCTTAGTTTTACTCCTACTGCTTGTATAATATACGTTTTATGCCAATGAAATTACAATACGTGGTCCAACTTTTTCTCCTCTGTATTTTCTGCTCTTCTTGTTATCAACAAACTGTGTTTTGTGTTTTTTCTAACATGGTATCTGGAACTTCATCGATCTTAAGGGGTCTGGGAGGGGGAAAACAGAGAGAAAATCTATGTGTGAGAGAAAACTAGCAAGAAAACCTACATAAAAAAAACTTCAAACACCAGAATGGCATCCAGTAGTAGCTCTTTACCTCCACCTCCTGTATTTGCAGAGGAAAACGATCATTTGTGGGCTGCAAAAATGAGAACCTATCTTAGAGCTCAAAGTTAAGGGGATGTGGTGGAAAATGGGAGCAATCCACCTCCTTTAATAAATAACCCAACAATAGCTCAGATAAGGAACCATAATGAGGCAGTGGCCAAGGAAGACAAAGCACTTGCCATAATACATGCAGCACTACATGATGATGTATTTGTCAAGATCTTGAATCTTGAAACTGCAAAAGAGGCTTAGGACAAGCTGAAGGAGGAGTTCCAACAGAGTGAAAGAAAAAAGAGGATGCAGGTGTTGATCTTGAGAAGAGAATTCAAAGCATTGAAAATGAAATAAACTAAAATTGTTAGAGAGTTCTCTGACAAGATTTCAAAGGTGGTTACACAAATCAGATTGTTGGGTGAGGATCTCAGTGATCAAGGGGTTGTAGAGAAAATTCTCCTGTGTCTTCCCGAGAGGTTTGAATAAAAAATCTCCCCTCACTAGTGCAGAAAACACTTTTAACATCGGTTAAAAATGACTTTTAACATCAGTTGTTTCAGCGATATTAATACAGACGATGTTAAAAGTGTGATTTTTAACATCGGTTATTGACCGATGTCAAAAGTCACTTTTAACATCGGTTTTGTAAACAACTGATGTTAAAAGTATACTTTTGACATCGGTTGACTCCAGAACCGATATCAAAAGTAATTTTTTTTTAATAAAAAAATCTGATTTTATTTCATAATTTCTTTCCCTTCCTGCAAAATCAGTACACACTATACATATATCCAGAAGTCTAGAAATCAGTACAATAAATCCAAAAGTCCAGAACTCAACAGTATAAACATGAACTATATATATCTTATATAAATCTAGAATTCGTATTTAGTATAGTCAAAAAAGAATTGTGCTAAACGCTCTGTCTTTAAAAGCTCTCACAAAAGTGATAGAGGTCTGCGAATTTCAGCATGAAATTCATCATCTATATCCATGAAATCATCTTGTGAGATAGCAACAAATGTATCATGCATTTTGGCCACGAAGGAATGAATTTATATATCAATATCACATGAATTAACAGGAACATGTAGAAGATAGAGTAATACTAAAAATCTACATATCTAAAAATCTAAGCAAGAATAAGTTTCCACGCTCATGTCTGATCAAGAGTAGTATAAGCTATATCATCTTGAGGTCACAAAAATGGTTAGAATAGAGAACCGGTCCGTGCAAATTGTAATTCCATAATATATGCAAACTCTTTATAAAGGACTATACAATCTAACCATACATTTGAAAATAAAAGACACTAACACAAGCACAACAAATAAAAATATAATTCATCAAGTTCAAGCAATTTCACCAAAAATAAAATATCGGGCAATAGTAATTATGATTGTATAATGATCGAAGCTCATTTATCAAGTTGACAAATAGAATCATCTAGAGAATAAAAAATCCTGACTTTTTAACAAACAAACAACAACCAAAAATCATTCCAAATGCACGTGGGTAAATGCTCACTATGCAATGCATAGCAAAAAACCCTAACTATAACCAATTAGTTACTTTATTTTTAGTCAATTACATTTGAACTGCAAAATATAGTTTAAAGGTGAAAGGATTAAAATAAAAAAGAAAAGGAAGAAAGTTAACCTGGAGCTTTTGTATTGCGATTGCTTCAGATAAGCCCTCATGGCAAGATTTGAGGGTTTCGTCCAAAACGAAATAAATCGCTAAACCAAAACAAGAGAAATCCTTAAATCCTTAAATCTAACCAAAAACGTAAACTAGAAACAAAAATAAATGAAGAAACACGGTGGTGTGGAGGACTTACAATGACACGGATTATGGACCTCGCGGCTCGCGGTGGTGTTTTCTTCTGGTGGTGGACCTCATGATGGTCATGGTGGCTCGCTCGGTGGACGGCTAAAGAAATGCGGCGACCAAACGACGAGAGTGAGGGCTTGCACCGAACATAGATGATGAGCAGCGAGAGTACTGTACACGATAAAAAGAGAAACGCGCGAGACTTAAATTTAAAATTTTGACATTTAACATCGGTTGGAAAATGAACCAATGTTAAAACTCACTTTTTAACATCGGTTTCTTTTTAACCGATGTCAAAAGTCACTTTTTAACATCGGTTAAAAAGAAACCGATGTTAAATGTTTGTTCCATCAATCATATATTTACAAGTTTGCCACCGCCTCTACTTTTAACATCGGTTTTCAAAATAACCGATGTTAAAAATGTGTTCCCTCAACCATTTATTTACAAGTTTGCCACCGCCTCCATTTTTAACATCCATTTAGAAATAACTGATGTTAAATCCTGACGTGAAAAGGGTATTTTCTACTACTGTCTCTTGAAGAAAATAAGGATTTTTCTCAATTAACACATGCAGAGCTTGTCAATGCTTTATAAGCTACTGAACAAAGAAGATCTTTGAAGATGGAAGAAAATGTTGAAGGTGCTCTTGTGGCCAATACCAAAGGCAAAACTCAAGGCTGTAGCTGTTATGGAAAAAAAAAAAGCCATTTAGTGGGAAGAAAGGATCGAAAAGGAAAAAAGGAGGAGGAGGGGGGCAACAAAGGAGAAGGTTGGAAAAAGAAGTTTCCACCTTTCCCACATTGTAATAAGAATACTTATTTAGCGAATTATTGTTGGTTCAGGTCAGGAGTTAAATGTAGGGCCTGTAATCGACTTTGTCATGTGGAGAAGGTTTATAAAAATAAAGAAAAACAGTAGGGACAACAAGTCCAAGCTGTTAAGCACCAACAGCAGATTGAGGAGCGGTTATTTGTTCTTTCTTTCTATTCAACCAACAATAGCAAGGAGGCATGACCAATAGACAGTGGGTGTACTAATCATATGACACATAATGCAAACATTTTTAAGGAACTCGACTAGTCCTACTACTCCAAAGTTACCGTCGGCAATGGAGAATGTGTGGATGTCAAAGGCAAAGGAGTTTTTTCTGTTGAAACTCCCTCAAGTATCAAATATATTTTAGATGTTCTATTTGTGCGTGAGATAAATCAAAGCCTTTTGAGTATAGGACAAATGCTTGAAAGAAATTACTCCTTGAATTTTGAAGATATGAGATGCATCATTTTTTATCCTTCTGGGTGTGAACTAGTGTCTATTAAAATGAGAGATAAAAGCTTTCCAATAGAATGGAAGCAAACAGCTATGCATGCTTTTCCAAGTGGAGTAGATAATTCTTCGTTGTGGCATAAAAGACTTGGTCACTTTAGTTACTCCACTCTGAAGCAAATGAGTTCAATTGATTTAGTTGAAAATTTACCAGTCATTGAAGATGATGTTGATGTGTGTGATGTATGTCAATTTGGAAAACAAAGTACACTACCATTTCCTCCAAAAGCAATCTCGAGCGCTGTTGAAAAATTACAACTTATACACACTGATGTGTGTGGTCCAATGAGCACAACATCTTTAAATGGTAGTAAGTATATTCTGCTATTTATAGATGATTCTACAAGGATGAGCTGGGTCTTTTTTCTAAGGCAGAAATGAGATGTGTTTGTTGCATTTCAGAGGTTCAAACTCATGGTTGAAAATGAGGCTGATTGTCAAATTAAAAAGCTCAGGTCTGATAATGGAACTAAATATACAACGGGAGAATTTTTAAAAAAATGTGAAAAAGCTGGAATCCAGCATCAATTAATTGTTCCTTACACTCCTCAACAAAATAGAGTGAGTGAAAGGAAGAACAAGACAGTTATAGAGATGGCCCGGTGTTTTCTTTTTGAGAAAGGTATTCCAAAAACCTTTCGGGGTGAGGCTGTAAGTACCTCAGTCTACTTGTTGAATTTGTTGCCTACAAAGCCTTTAAGGCCAAAACACTCTTTGAAGCATGGTATAGAAGGAATCCTTTTGTGGAGCATCTAAAAATATTTGGTTGTGTGTGTTATGCTTATGTTCCATATGTGAAAAGAGACAAATTGAATACAAAGTTTGAAGTTGGCATTTTTCTGGGGTACAACAGTAACTCCAAAGGAAAGCAGATATATAGTTTAAAGACCAAAAAAAATCTTGTAAGCAAAGATGTGAAGTTTGATGAGCTTTCAAAATGGAATTGAGAGAAATGTGAAGCAGAAGGCTAGCAACAAAAGGATGAAACATTGACACCTTTGAAAGCAAAGCCTGACTAATATGATTGCTTTCAACTCTACTACCATGAGATGTAGTTCGCTCTAACATAGAAGTCAATTTTCCTCGATTAGTTCCATACACTCGACAAACAACCATGTTTCTATGTATAGTGGATTCCGATGAAATTTGGAAAATTAGTTTAGCAAACAAAAACAATTTTTCAAAGAAGAAAATAATTGAAGGAGATTATATGCCTAATCAAAAGGGGAAATAGAGGAAGGGATAAAATAGTTTGGTACCAGAATGATTTCAGAGCAATTGAAATGGAGGAGAAATGGTGTATGTGCAGAGGATACCGTGTGAAGGAGCATGCAAACGGCAAGGGTAATAGGAAACTGCAAAAACACTGTGTCGTCTCTCGTTTATTTCTTCACAGTTGTGCGAAGAATAAAGAACTTTGTACAATCAACCTTTTTAGGTAGCAAATGGGGAGGCTGGTGGTGTTATAGTGAGGGTTAGTTATAAAGGTTTTAATGTTAAATGGAAGTTAAGAAAGCTAATGACATTAGTGAAAGGTGAGAGTGGGACGAGGCAGATGTGGATGTAGGTGAGAGATGAGGAATAGAAAGGAGAAATCATCACGTCAGCATAAAAATAGAGATGGCAAAACATTATATGGATATGATTGTTGAAGTGTCAGCGTAATATTGTTCGCTTCAGAAATTATATATTATAAATAGATTTGCACATATTGCAAGGCATGATACAATTAGATTGCTCGTTGCCTTGGCAGCAAAATTGGGCTGGAGAATTTATTATTTTGATGAAAACCAGCTTTCTTAAATGGTTTGCTTGATGAAGACATATATGTCGATAAACCTGAAGGTTTTAAGGTTCCAGAAAGTGAAGATAAAGTCTACAAGCTCCATAAAGTCCTCTATGGCTTAAAACAGTCTCCAAAGGCCTGGTAAAGTAGAATTGATAATTATCTTTTGCAGAGAGGCTTTAAAAGAAGTGAAAATGAAGCTACTTTGTATGTGAAAAGGTCAAAGAATGAAATGCAACTCATAGTATCCTTATATGTTGATGATTTAATGGTCAAAGGGAATGAAACCTATTACCTGAAGCAATTTAAGCTAGATATGGAGAACAAATTTGAGATGACAGATTTGGGTGAAATGAAATATTTTCTTGGAGTGGAGGTTTTGCAGTCAAATGTTGGAATCTTTATTTCTCAAAAGAAATATGCTTTGGAGATATTAAAAAAATTTCACATGGAGAAATGGAAGCCTGTTGCCACACCATTGGTTGTGAACGAAAAGTTATCAAAGAATGATGGCGATAATAGAACAAATGCTTATGTTTATAGAAGTATAATTGGAAGCTTACTGTATCTTTCAGCAACCAGACCAAATATAATGTTTGCAGCCAATTTGCTTTCCAGGTTCATGCATTCTCCTAGTCAAGTTCACTTTGGTGCAACAAAGAGAGTATCAAGGTGTCGCGACCGTTCCGTCCAGGCGCAGCGAAAAAAAGAAGAGGTTCAGAGGAGTCGCCACCAATTTTATTTTTTTGGGAAAATATTGGAAAACCCATTAATTGAAGGAAACTGGTCTTTAAAAAAATTAAAGATTGAGTTCGGGAGTCCGTTACGAGTAGGGAAGGTATTAGTACCCTACATCGCCCGTTCTAAGAACGGTACCTCAAGTTAATTATGCAAATTCCTTAATAACTTTAAAAATATTAATTTTCCCATTTTAAAAATAAAAAATAAAATAAACACACAAATTATGAAAATTTAATTTTGGCTTGACAGAATGATTGATTCTGCTCCTACATATTCCCAGGTGCGATGGAAAATTCAAAGCTACGTAGTTCTTTTAAAAAATTTGTTGGTTTGGTTGATTTTAATTATTTTTATTTTTATTTTGAGATAATCTTTAATTGGGAAATTTCAGGATCACCAAGTTGTCACAACTCAGGTGTCCTAAAATCAAGGGTTAACAAGATATCACATCTCAGTTAACCTATTTTATTTAAGTGAAATTAATTTAGTTTTTTTTTATTTTTATTATTATATTTTTTTCAAGAAAAAGGTTTAGAATCACTAAGCTGTCACAACTCAGGTGCTCTAAAACCAAGGGTTAACAAAATGTAACATCTCAGATTACCTTATTATTTAAAAGAAGTCAATTTAGTGTTTAATTATTTTTTAGCTTAGGGTCACCAAGTTGTCACAATTCAGGTGTCCTAAAATCAAGGATTAACAAGATGTCGCATCTCAGTTTATCCTTGTATTATAATATGGATTAATTTAAATAATATTCAATTTATTAATGTTAAAAATGTACTTAATTTAGCAAGGCATATTTTAATTAAGTTGGTATATTTTTGTAAAGAAACATGTGTATTTTAGAAAAAGAGCATATGTAATCAAATAATAGTTGTAACAATTTGAATAAACATTTTTATTTTAACAAATAATTTTCATGCGTGTATATTATTTTTTTTTTTAAAGAACATTTTTATACTCCAATACAATCAGTAACCCAAGTTGTAAAACAATAACCCAATACACTCAGGAACCCAAATACATAAAACCCAAAACAAAAAAATAAAAAAAACATTAAATAAAATAAAATAAAAACCTACAGAAATTAAATCTAAAAAGAGGGAGAAGCAACTTGCTTCTGCTGCGCGTTCATGGGACAGCCGCTGGACCAGAAGAATACGAACGCGGCGGTGAACGAAGACTCTGCAGTTCACGACTAGACGGCCTCTCGCAGTGATGGCTATGAAGTCGCCGTCGAAGCATGGATGGCGGAGTGTGAATTCGGGTTGACAACAATGCCGCGGCACGGTGCACAGCGATGGGGCGCGAGCGGCTCACAGTGGTTCTGCTGGTGTGCCTTCAAGGTCTGGCCACTGGAATGCCGGAAGGTGGGCGGTGATACAGACTCGATGGAAAGGGACGCGGGTCTAATGACTATTTGGAGCGAACATGAGTGTGGTATTTGGCAGGGAAGAAGCTTGAAAGAGATGAATTGAGGCTTTAGGGGATATTTGGCCGTAGCCCCCAAGAAGAGTCCCCCCTTTCAACAATTTTTATCCCTCTTTATTGTAACCATCTAGGTTTTCTAATTAGGAATTTATTTTATTTAAATCTCAATCAAATCAATTTATTCAAATTAGGATTAATGCAAATTGGAAAAAATCTCACTTATTTTGATTAGGATCAAATTAATTTGATGGGATCAATTAATCAGCTCCTTTTTTATTTTATCATTTAAATCTTTCTAATTATGGACTCAATTAAAACAATTATTTAGATCAGAATCAAATCAAATTAATCACCATTTTTTATTTGAAACCTACCATTCATAGATCTTTTTAATTATGGAGTTAATTTCAAACCTTAATTAAATCAATTTACTCAAATAAAATATTGGAAAAAACCAAGTTATCTTATTATGATTAAATCAATTTGATGAGGACAATTTCTTGAAAACTTACCATTTTTGGGCAAATATTTATTTTATTATTTTTTATTAATTTTATTAATTAATTAAACCAGCCCGGACAAAATTGGGTGTTCACAGCTATCCCTCTTTACTTGTTTCTTACTAGATAATAGGCATAACCATAGTTTGTATATTATCTTTGTAAGTGACGAGTAAAGACAAGAACTCCAATTTTCTCTAAGAACATTGGGTGCGGGGACCCTCAAAGGCGATGCGATGGGTACAAGGACTCGAAAACTTAAGTAATGGATACGGGGACCCGAAAAAACAGGCAATCGGTACGGGGACCTGGAAAAGTAATGGGTACGGAGACCCGAAAAAGCAGTGGGTACGGGGACCCTGAAAAGTAGTTGGTACGGGGACCCTGAAAAAGCAGTGGGTACGGGACTCGAAAAAAGGCAATGGGTATGGGACTCGAAAAAAGGCAATGGGTACGGGGATCCAAAAAATGGGTATGGGGACCCGAAAAACAGGCAATGGGTACGGGGACCCAAAAAAAAGATGGGTACGAGGACCCTGAAAAAGCAGTGGGTACGGGGACGCAAAAAACATCCAATGGGTACGGGGACCCGAAAACTTAAATGGGTACGGAGACCCGAAAAGACGATGAGTACAGGGACCAGAAAATGCAATGGGTATAAAGACCCGAAACTTAAAGATGATGGGTACGGGGACCCGGAAAGGCTATGGGTGCGGGGATCCGGCAATGTGATGGGTACGGGGACCCGATACTTAAAGATGATGGGTACGGGGACCCGAAAACTTAAATGATAGGTACGGGGACCCAAAACTTGAATGATGGGTACGGGGACCCGAAAAGACGATGGGTACGGGGACCCGAGAATTAAAGGCAATGGGTACGGGGACCCGAGAAAGATGATGGGTATGGGGACCCGAAAACTTAAATGGGTACGAGGACCCGGAAAGGCGATGGGTACGGGAACCCGAGAATTAAAGGCAATGGGTACGGGGACCCGGAAAGACGGTGGGTTACGGGGACCCGAAAAGCAGTGGGTACGGGGACCAGAAACTTAAATGGGTATGGGGACCCGGAAATTTAAATGGGTACGGGGACCCGAAAAGGCGATGGGTACAGGGACTCTGAAAATTTAGCAAGGTGTTTGAGGCCTTATGCCAATTAAAGCTACTAGAAACATAGATTATGGGCCATGTGCCCGTTAAAACTGAACAAAAAACAAAGCAAAGCTTATTAGGCACTATGTCTACTAAAGCTAACAAGATGCAACTTTTGGGTCCTGTGCCCGTCAAAGCTGAACAAAACAAAACTTAAGAGGCCACGTGCCTGCTATTTAAAGCTAACAAAGATGCAGCTTATGGGTCCTGTGCTCGTCAAAGTTGAACCAAACAAAGCTTAAGAGACCATGTGCCTGCTAAAGCTAACAAAGATGCAACTTATGGGCCCTGTGCCCGTCAAAGATGAACAAAACGAAGCTTAAGAGGCCCTGTGCCTACTAAAGCTTACAAAGGCGTAGCTTATGGGCCTTGTGCCCACTAAAGGTAGACAAATGCGATGCAATGATGTTGATTTTCAATGCATGGGATAATGCATGATGCAAGGGATGCCTTTAGTGATTAATGAAAACCCTGATATATATTTTTTTGGAACCATTCTTTGGTCTTTAGCAACCAAATTTGAGGATGAACTAGAATGAGTCTGTTGAATTGATATGTAATTCGCTTGCTTTACCGAGGCTTTGCTTCTTGCTAGAGATATGTTTCTTTCATGATGAGTATCAAATGGATGGAAGTTCCCTTGATCAAGAGACCACTATGCTCATGTGATCTTAGATGTTTTCAAAAGGGATGATGGGGTGGAGTTCACATTTCTTCAGGCGATACTCCTTCGGATGATCATTGCTAGTCTCGCCTGCAGATTATCTCGGACACCGTCTTAATCAGCTTCCAAGAATATCACTTGCCCCAGTCTTCTTGTATTGGGAGAATTCCATGGTCTTGTCATCAAAACTTAAACTACCCTAGTTTGTCAGCGTGAGGAGACTTCCTTGTCTTTTGTATGTATGTGACCCTCAGTTTTGGGTAGGTCGCTCTTTTTGAGTTTTCAACCTATCGGGATGCTCTAACTTTTGCCTAGGCTGCCTTTTCAGGTTTTCGGCTTAGCGAGCCATTTTCTTTCTTTCTTTCTCTCTTTTTCTTTTTCTTTCTTTTTTTTTTTTATTTTTTCTTTTGGACAGTGCTCTCAAGCATAATTTTTCCTTGCATTTGAGTTTAGAGGAAGTGGAAGATATTTGCCATCGTATTTAAGAACCCTTCTTCACAATATGAGACCCCTCATAGCTTGGAGCTTATTTTCCCCGATGATCTCTTTTCAATCGATAAAATCCATTGGAGCACCGAATATCCTTCTTGAGCTTGTCAAGGGCGCACCTCTTTCCTACATGCTTTGCATCGGTCATTTCAGGTGAAATTGGCCACCACTAAGCGCAACTAATCTTTTCCTTCTAATGAAGTTTAGTTGGTCATGCCATCCCTAGATCCATTCAGCTTCCTTTGTAAATGCTTGACCATACCCATTGTCCAAGGGAATCTTTTTGCTGAACACATTTCGCTCAAACTTCTTTGTTTGGATGGCTATTGTGGAAACTTGTGACATTTTCTTGAAACATCCTCATCCCTTTAGTAGTCTTGCTTGAATTGCCAATCGAGGATGCAATTTCCTCCTTATACTCAAAATTCAAAAATCTTCTAACCAGAGTTGTTCATCAAGGAATTACCATCAGATGGTCAAATTGTGTTGTTGAACCCATGTTTACCTTACTTGAAGCATCACGTAATAAATATGCATCGATTCAAAAGCATGACAAGAATGAACTTTACTGACAGAACAACTTCCTGGTTACTTTTGGAAGTTTGACAACTCAAATTGCACTTACGAAGGACGGAAACAAAGTAAGACTCACAAGAAATGATATGGCGTTAAAGGGTTGTTGCCCCCGCTTGGATGAATTCGATCTAGACAAAATTTGCCTTCGTGTAAGGCATTTGGAAATGAAATTGACCCAACATATGCCACTTGAGAACGAAATTGCTGCAGAGAAAGACCCTTGAGAATGGAGTTGTCTTTTGAGAACGGATTTGTACCAGTGTAAGGCTTTTGAGAATGGATTTGCCCCAATAGGGCACCTTTTAATGATACTTGAGAATAGAATTGCCCCAGTGTAGGGCATTTGAGAATGAAGAGGTGCCCCAGTATAGAGCCTTTGAAAGCAAAGTTTTGCCCTAGTGAATATCATGCAGATCTTGCCCTAACTTTGCTTAGATTGACCTTGTGGGTATTCAGCCTAACAAACTTTCTTTCTTTTTTCTTTTTTTTAGGAGCAAAAAAAATTAGAAGAGCACAAATTTTTTGTCTTAACATTAAAGTTGATAAAAACGGTAATCATTATTGATCAGAATGGACTTTTTAAGGCTTGTAGCGTGGCCAAGGTTGAGGGTCATGAAAAGAACGATATATGGCTCAAATGATTGGTTTAGGGTTGAATAGGACCAAGGATCTACACCATTTACTTATACTCGATCAAATTATCTCTGCCCTTTCAAGAGCACTTGATTTTCACTTACTTTCTTTTTTCATACTTTTTCCCTTTTCTCCTTCATCTTCATTATTTCTACTTCCTTTTCATTTTTCATCTTCTTCTTCTTTTTCTTTTTCTATTTTTTTTTTGCATTATTTATTGCACAATCATCATTCCTTTCATTCTCGCCTTTTGTTTAGGGGTGATCCTTGTCCAAGGTTTTTAGAAGAAAATTTTCAAGCTCAAAGGGGGTCACAAGGGATAATGATGATATTTTGAAAGATACAAAAAGATGGCCAAACTTCATTTTAAACAAGATTGCCTACTTTAAAAAACTTATTTCAAAGACAAAAAGATGGTGTACACCAAATGATTATTTATTTGCTCCTTTTTTTTTTGCTTTTTCTTTTCTTTTCTTTTCTTTTTTTGCTTTTTTCCTTTATTTTGTTGTTTTTTTTTTCTTTTTTGGCAAAGAGCATCTGCACATTAACACATTGCTAATGTTCCACGAAGGATTTCCAAGAAAGTGAGCCACATGGAGCAATCCAAGGAAGGTATTCAGAGAAAAAAAAAAGGAAGGTGGGACGAGAGTACCATGATGGAATAATATGATGTAGATGGAGATGTAAAGAATATATGAGACAAGCCATGCGTGCAAATCCATTACATTAATGCTTCAAGAAAGTGAGCATAGTTCAATAATCAAAGGATTGAATAGGTTGTGGGGTCAATACAACCTAACCATCATTTATGGTAAACCACTCATTAACTAACATGGACCAGTTACTCTAAAATTTCCAAAGTAGGAGGACTGCAAAGTATTGTCCTTTTCATAGCCCACTTGTAGTATAAACTCGGCTGCTTCAGGCTGATAAGTTATAATCATGGACTTGCACATCATATTTCCATGGCATCGGGTTATGACCCGCATTTCTTTTGACCGCTTGAACGAGTTTTGTTTATGATTCCACCTCATAATTCAGGGTTTGAAGTGCAATGCATGATATGTATGAAATGATTTTGTGTTTTTTTTTTTCAAAAAAAAAAAATGCATGAGATGAATGATTCTTAATGCATGAAATTCATGATTTTTTTTTTTACCAAGAAAATATCGATGCATGACAAGTATGGAAATGTGAGTTTTTCCTTATGAAAAAAAAAAATGAGATGAATGGGATGATTTTTTTTATTTTGACCCAAAAATTTATTAATTCATGAGATGCATAGAAAAAATGTTTTTGTTTTTCAAACCATAAATGTCAATGCATGGTATGAATTTTTGTAGAAAAAGAAAAGGGACAAACCTTCCCTTTGAAAAAAAAGCGGGTCCTTTTTATTACAAAAATGAATGCAAAAACATGAAGGAGATAGGTAAAGAAGAAACATGATCCTTTTGTGACCTAAATGGGTTTATCGGATGATTTCTACCTTGATGGTCTATAAACCTTCTCACTCGTGAAACCTCTCTCGGGTGGCTCTAAAAGAATGCTAGTAAACGGTCTCTAGAGGTAAGTACCCATTTCAGAATGTTGACGCAAATAGGATGTACATCCAAAATGTAGGCATCCATGAAAGAGTCACACTCTAGATGAGATTCTCGCGATAACCAAACAGGAAGTACATCCAAAATTGCTACCACTAGCAATCTCGCACCTATCATAAGCTTCATTCAGACCCGGGTATAGGGCCCCACTCGAAGGTCTGTGCAAAAGTGCAAATGTAGTGTGTGTGAATGGAGCTTACAAACATGAAGTCCAAAACAACTCAAGTTCACATTCAAAGGAAAGCACGCTAAAACAAACAAGAAAGTTGTCTACCATATGGTTACAAGAATACATACAAACTCAAGTTTATAAAAATAAAAATTACAAAACAACAAACAAATGGGTAAAATAAATAAATAAAAAGTTATTAAAAAAAATGCACAACTAACTATGATAGGCCTGACTCTCTAACTATCCCCAGTGGAGTCACTAGCTGTCGCGACCGTCCCTTCCGGACGCCGCGAAAAAAATAAGAGGTTCAGAGGAGTCGCCACCAATTTTATTTTTTTTGGGAAAATATTGGAAAACCCATTAATTGAAGGAAACTGGTCTTTAAAAAAATAGAGATTGAGTTCGGGAATCCGTTACGAGTAGGGAATGCATTAGCACCCTACATCGTCCGTTCTAAGAACGGTACCATAAGTTAATTGTGCAAATTCCTTAATAACTTTAAAAATATTAATTTTACCCATTTTAAAAATAAAAAGTAAAATAAACACACAGATTATGAAGTTTTAATTTTGGCTTGATAGAATGATTGATTCTGCTTCTACGTATTTCCTGGTGCGATAGGAAATTCAAAGCTACGTAGTTCTTTAAAATTTTTTGTTGGTTTGGTTGATTTTAATTATTTTTATTTTGAGATAATCTTTAATTGGGAAATTTCAGGATCACCAAGTTGTCTCAACTCAGGTGTCCTAAAATCAAGGGTTTTAAGTCACATCTCAGTTAACCTATTTTATTTAAGTGAAATTAATTTTTTTTATTATTATTATATATTTTTAAGAAAAAGGTTTAGAATCACCAAGTTGTCACAACTTAGGTGTTCTAAAACCAAGGGTTAACAAGATGTCACATCTCAGTTCACCCTTTTATTTAAAAGAAGTTAATTTAGTGTTTAATTATTTTTTAGCTTAGGGTCATCAAGTTGTCACAACTTAGGTGTTCCAAAATCAAAGGTTAACAAAATGTCGCATCTCAATTTACCCTTTTATTATAATATGGATTAATTTAAATAATATTCAATTTATTAATGTTAAAAATGTGCGTAATTTAGCAAGACATATTTTAATTAAGTTGGTATATTTTTGTAAAGAAACATTTGTATTTTAGAAAAAGAGTATATGTGATCAAATAATAGTTGTAACAAATTGAATAAACATTTTTATTTCAACAAATCATTTTCATACGTGTATATTATTATAATTTTAAAAGAACATTTTTATAATCCAATACAATCATTCACCCAAGTTGTAAAACAATAACCCAATACACTCAAGAACCCAAATCCATTAAACCCAAAACAAAAATAAAACAAAATAAAATAAAATAAAATAAAAACCTACAGAAATTAAATCTGAAAAGTGGGAGAAGAAACTTGCTTCTGCTGCGCGTTCATGGGACAGCCGCAGGACCAGAAGACTGCGAACTCGGCGGTGCACGACGGCTCAGCAGTTCACGGCTGGACGACCTCTCGCAGTGATGGCTATGAAGTCAGCGTCGAAGCAGGGATGGCGGAGTGCGAATTCGGGTTGCAACAGTGCCGCGGCACGGTGCACAGCGGTGGGGCGCGAGCGGCTCACGGTGGTTCTGCTGGTGTGCCTTCAAGGTCTGGCCACTGGAATGGCGGGAGGTGGGCGGTGATACAGACTCGATGGAGAGGGACGCGGGTCTAATGACTATTTGGAGCGAGCATGAGTGTGGTATTTGGCAGGGAAGAAGCTTGAGAGAGATGAACTGAGGCTTGAGGGGAAATTTGGCAATGGAATGATGGAGAGTTGGTATGGCAGGGTTTCGGTATCAAGAAGAAAAGAACAAAACTACAGAAGGGGAGATCAAGAAAAAAGAAGAAAGGTACTGAGTTTGCAACCAGTAGAAAATGGCTCTACTCTCATAAATTATTTTCTGCTTTGTTTTTTAGAAGGCTGTAGCCCCCAGGAAGAGTCACCTTTCAACAATTTTTATCCCTCTTTATTGTAACCATCTAGGTTTTCTAATTAGGAATTTATTTTATTTAAATCTCAATCAAATCAATTTATTCAAATTAGGATTAATGCAAATTGGAAAAAATCTCACATATTTTGATTAGGATCAAATTAATTTGATGGGATCAATTAATCAGCTCCTTTTTTATTTTTACCATTTAAATCTTTCTAATTATGGGCTCAACTAAAACAATTATTTAGATCAAAATCAAATCAAATTAATCATCATTTTTTATTTGAAACCTATCATTCATAGATCTTTTTAATTATGGAGTTAATTTCAAACCTTAATTAAATCAATTTATTCAAATAAAATATTGGAAAAAACCAAGTTATCTTATTATGATTAAATCAATTTGATGAGGACAATTTCTTGAAAACTTATCATTTTTGGGCAAATATTTATTTTATTATTTTTTATTAATTTTATTAATTAATTAAACCAGCCTGGACAAAATTGGGTGTTCACACAAGGTATATACAGGGTACAACTGATTCTGGCTTGTGGTTTCTGAGAAATGAAAGTGGAGACCACTAAGGTTATGAAGATAATGACTGGGCAAGCAGTGTAGATGATTCCAAGAGTACCCCGGGTTTTGTTTTCTAATTTGGCGTTGTTGTTTTCTCATGGATTTCAAAGAAACAAGATGTGGTGGCCTAATCCTCAGTTGAATTTGAGTATATTTCAGCTGCAGCAACAACAAATCAAGCTATCTGGCTAAGGAATATTTTATCATATGTGGGGAAGCTTCAAGGTGAAGCTACTGTCATATGGGTGGATAACAAATTTTCTATTGCTATTGCAAAGAATCCTGTCCAGCAAGGAAGAACTGAGCACATCAAGGTAAAATATCAGAGAAGCAAAGAAGTGAAAGGAAATCAGCTTCGAGCATTGCAATTCAGAAAGTCAGATTGCAGACATAATCACCAAGGCCCTATCCAAGGGCAACTTTAAAGTGATGAGATCAAAGCTTGGAGTATTCAAGAAAATTTTCAAGAGGAGTGTTCAAAATTGAGATTATTCTCAATATTTTAAGTTTTTTTAATATTTATGTTTGTTTATTTTTTAGCTATGCGGATTGTGACGTCCCCAAGTCCCACTCGAGGAAATCCCATTATTTTAGAAATCTCTCATACTGTTAATTATACTTAGCGATTACACGCTTATTAAGATCAACGATAACATGCATTCAATATAAAAGCGCATGACATCAGAGTAAACGTAGCAGGATAAACAAAAACACATACAGTACATATATATATATATACATGGTGGCCCCATCAGCAGGGCTAAGTACATATACAAACGGTAGTATAAGATAAAATGAAGATACAACAAAACATCAAAGGGACTCTAACACTTGAACTCACATACTCTCCCCATCCCCTCTCAAAATACACCAAAAAGACCTCACCTCATATCCTACGACAAACGCACTGGCGACGCCACGTCCTCAACGACGTGAAAGTCAAGAGCTACCTTATCCTTCTCCATACGTGCGCTTATAAACCCGCAGGGGCACATAATCCGAGGAAGAACTAGACATAACTATCCGCCTACGCCTGCCGGCTCTCAAATACCGCTCTGACATCCGACGCTGTCCTCTCAGCACGAAGCCTCTGCGACTCGTCATGAGATGATGTTGGGGCAGCCCACATAAAATCCTGCTCTCCCGGCCTGGGTGGGTGCCACATCTAGGGAAACGAAAGAAACTGGACTACTTTGTATGGTCCCATGATGTTCGCTCGTGGTGGAGTACCGCCCCGAAACAGCAAGCTCACTGGTCCGGTGTACACGGTCGGTCAAGAACGTAGAGGGGTCCACCTGCCACCCCTACTCGTCGTGGTAGACAATCTCAAGCTCGCCCAGCATCGGGATCCCCGGTGCTGTCTGGAGGAAGGGATGCATCCTCGGGTCCATCGTCGTCTCCAGCTAACTCGTCGTCTACTCGCAGATCGAAAGCATAATATACAAGGAAATATAGGGAGATAAGATATATAGCACATCTATGACAAGGATGATATAATACAGAACATATAGCAAACACAACCATCTCTCAATACCACGACACTACGGTCGCTCCCTAGCTAGATGTACACATACTCTTTCTATGCATGCCGGCCGGTACTAAACTTTCAACGGACCACAAGTTGGTTTATTCCGGTAATCCGTTCCGCTTGCCATGACCCATATAAGAGTGCATCATCGCTCAACTGGCTCAGACAAAGAGGGTTAACTGGGCCACCTCGGAAGATCCACCGACAACTGGAAAGACTCAGGGTCCACTCGAGATAGTAGGACGTGCCCAGGACCGCCACGACACTATAGGCGCTACCATATCGATCTCATGTGGGTACACCTGTGTCCAGTATATCCCCAAGATCATGCAGACCTATCCTTCTATTTTTCGCACCCGCACTCGATTCACCAATCTCGTATGCCTTACAACATATGATGCCAAACACGGCTCGCCAGTTGGCATCATATGCATATGCTATGCATGTCATCCATCTCTCTTGAGCTAATATCACAACACATGCAAACTTGCTCTTGGCAACATGTGCTCCAAGCTCCGTAGGTAACCATATGAGCTTCAAGCTCCTATAACCATACAAGCTCCAAGCTCCACTTGTAACCATATGAGCTCCAAGTTCCACTTGTAACTATATGAGCTCCAAGCTCCCATCATGACTGTGAACACCCAATTTTGTCCGGGCTGGTTTAATTAATTAATAAAATTATTAAAAAGTAATAAAATAAATATTTGCCCAAAAATGGTAAGTTTTCAAGAAATTGTCCTCATCAAATTGATTTAATCATAATAAGATAACTTGGTTTTTTCGAATATTTTATTTGAATAAATTGATTTAATTAAGGTTTGAAATTAACTCCATAATTAAAAAGATCTATGAACGGTAGGTTTCAAATAAAAAATGGTGATTAATTTGATTTGATTCTGATCTAAATAATTGTTTTAATTGAGTCCATAATTAGAAAGATTTAAATGGTAAAATAAAAAAGGAGCTGATTAATTGATCCCAACAAATTAATTTGATCCTAATCAAAATAAGTGAGATTTTTTCCAATTTGCATTAATCCTAATTTGAATAAATTGACTTGATTGAGATTTAAATAAAATAAATTCCTAATTAGAAAACCTAGATGGTTACAATAAAGAGGGATAAAAATTGTTGAAAGGGGGGACTCTTCCTGGGGGCTACGACCTTCTAAAAAACAAAGCAGAAAATAACTTAAGAGAGTAGAACCATTTTCTACTGGTTGCAAACTCAGTACCTTTCTTCTTTTTTATTGATCTCCCCTTCTATAGTTTTGCTCTTTTCTTCTTGATACCAAAACCCTGCCATACCAACTCTCCATCGTTCCATTGCCAAATTTCCCCTCAAGCCTCAGTTCATCTCTCTCAAGCTTCTTCCCTGCCAAATACCACACTCATGCTCGCTCCAAATAGTCATTAGACCCGCGTCCCTCTCCATCGAGTCTGTATCACCGCCCACCTCCCGCCATTCCAGTGGCCAGACCTTGAAGGCACACCAGCAGAACCACCGTGAGCCGCTCGCGCCCCACCACTGTGCACTGTGCCACGGCATTGTTGTCAACCCGAATTCACTCCGCCATCCCTGCTTCGACGCCGACTTCATAACCATCACTGCGAGAGGCCGTCCAGCCGTGAACTGCAGAGCCGTCGTGCACCGCCGCGTTCGCAGTGTTCTGGTCCTGCGGCTGTCCCATGAACGCACAGCAGAAGCAAGTTGCTTTTCCCTCTTTTCAGATTTAATTTCTGTAGGTTTTTATTTTATTTTATTTAATTTTGTTTTATTTTTTGTTTCGGGTTTAATGGATTTGGGTTCCTGAGTGTATTGGGTTGTTGTTTTACAACTTGGGTTACTGATTGTATTGGATTATAAAAATGTTCTTTTAAAAAAAATAATAATATACACGCATGAAAATGATTTGTTAAAATCAAAATGTTTATTCAATTTATTACAACTATTATTTGATCACATATGCTCTTTTTCTAAAATACAAATGTTTCTTTACAAAAATATATCAACTTAATTAAAATATGTCTTGCTAAATTACGTACATTTTTAACATTAATAAATTGAATATTATTTAAATTAATCCATATTATAATAAAAAGGTAAACTGAGATGCGACATCTTATTAACCCTTGATTTTAGGACACCTGAGTTGTGACAACTTGGTGACCCTAAACTAAAAAATAATTAAACACTAAATTAACTTCTTTTAAATAAAAGGGTAAACTGAGATGTGATATCTTGTTAACCCTTGGTTTTAGAACACCTGAGTTGTGACAGCTTAATGATTCTAAACCTTTTTCTTAAAAAAATATAATAATAAAAATAAAAAAACGAAATTAATTTCACTTAAATAAAATAGGTTAACTGAGATGTGACATCTTGTTAACCCTTGATTTTAGGACACCTGAGTTGTGACAACTTGGCGATCCTGAAACTTCCCAATTAAAGATTATCTCAAAATAAAATTAAAAATAATTAAAATCAACCAAACCAACAAAATTTTTTCAAGAACTACGTAGCTTTGAATTTTCCATCGCACCGGGGAATACGTAGGAGCAGAATCAATCATTCTGTCAAGCCAAAATTAAATTTTCATAATTTGTGTGTTTATTTTATTTTTATTTTTAAAATAGGTAAAATTAATATTTTTAAAGTTATTAAGGAATTTGCACAATTAACTTGATGTACCGTTCTTAGAATAGGCGATGTAGGGTGCTAATACTTTCTCTACTCGTAACGGACTCCCGAACTCAATCCATCCTTTTTTAAAGACCAATTTCCTTCAATTAATGGGTTTTCCAATATTTTCCCAAAAAAATAAAATTGGTGGCGACTCCTCTGAACCTCTTCTTTTTTTCGCGGCGCCCGGACGGGACGGTCGCGACAATGACTTTACGAGCTCGAAGCTCCAACTATAACCTCAAATCTTTAACTATTAGCTCAAATGTCCACAATATGGTCAAAGCCCTAATCATGCTAAACCTTTGAATCTCATACATACATGTATTTCCAGATATAATGCAACAACTTATCAATTATCAACATACTCAAAAGGTAGTAAACAGCGTACATACCAACATACCATTATCATCAACACATCATGCATCTCTTGCAATTATCAATTATCATAAATAGCAGGTACGCAAATACCAACACATAACACATTTTATCATGCATCACAAATCTGCTAACTTAGGGTGTTAAATATAACGGTGATAGCCCAAAGTAAACTAAACCTAGGGTTTAGGTACTTTACCGGCGTTCAACCTCACGTAGGGTTTAGGGTTCCACTAGTACAGAAAACACTTTTTACATCGGTTAAAAAACACTTTTAACATCGGTTATAGTGGCGACGTTAATTAAAGGGATGTTAAAAGTGTAACTTTTAACATCGGTTTTAAACCGATGTTAAAAGTTTAATTTTAACATCGGTTAATAAAAAACCGGATGTTAAAAGTAAACTTTAAACATCGGTTATATAACAACCGATGTTAAAAGTGTGGTCTCAATCAGAGTTGTGCTCTGTTCAGTACACTTTTAACATCCATTGTATCTGAAACCGATGTTAAAAGTACTTATAACATCGATTTTAGGAACACACGATGTTAAAAGTTTACTTTTAACATCGGTTATTAGAACAACCGATGTTAAAAGTAATTTTTTTTTTATATGGTTGTTTCATTTATAGTTCTTTCCCACCCTGCATATCCATCAGTATATCATCCACAATTCAGTACACAACATAATGCCAGAAACAGATTCAAACATGTAATTAACTCATATAGCTAGATTGCTGTTCCGGAATTACAATATATATTATAGTACTAGTTACACAAGTCCAGAATAATTAAACTATACTATAATGACATTACATATATACAGTGTTATAAGTGCAATAACCTAAAGTCCAAACTGTGTCACATGCAATACATACAAGTGCAAAAATCATATACAATCTACATTATGCTGCCTAGTATACTCATAAAAGAAATTAGCAAAACGTTCCCTCAGGTCTTTCATCTCTTCTTTATCAAGTGGAGTTTGATCATCAAAAGCCTGCACAAGTTTAAATAAACTCAACATTAAATCTTCAACCAAAACAAAATATAATTTAACTTGTGCAAAACTTTATATTTATTACCTGTTGCCATCCGTCAATAATAGTGGCGGAGACCACGTTCAACATATGTTTCATCACGTAGTATCCACACTCCCAGCCGCCAGCTTGTCTACGAGACTACAAGACAATATGAAATTGAATATCAAGTACAGTACTAATATGATAATAATTACTGTTGTAATTTTTTTGTAAGAAATAATAAACTACTTACGAGTAGGATAATCCATTCAGGCTTTCTTTTTGACTTGGATGGCCTACTTTTGCCATCTGCACAAGCCATGCTACTTGCAACCATAGCTCTATGATTAAAAATAATAATGTCAATTATGTTCATGTAATAAAGCAAAAGCAATTTGAATTACAAATTAAATTAAAGCTTACATGTCAATCGCGTCCTTTAATTCAGATGTCGGACTATAGTGCAATGAGCATAAGAAGACGACACGATGCTGACTAGGATGAAGTATGAGCAACTGCCAATGACCACTCCTAAGTATTGGTGCTAGATAAATATCTTTCTTTGTTTGACCAAGTAGCTTCAGGATGTATGTCTTCATCGCATCCCCATTAGTGCAGTAATTTCCCTGAATTACGCTTGGGTCTAAGAATCCATACGTATTCTGGTTGCCTCTTTCCATACATAAGCGATGAAGATACTTAAGATATTAGAATAAAATAATGTTAAATACCTAAGACATTGAAATAAATTATAGAATTAAAATACCTAAGATGCATGTCAACAGTGTACTTATGTGCACCACATACTCAGAACGGTATTGGCTAGCCAATTACCCGGCAGACATATGTCACCTATATCCTTCCCAGAGAAAAAAAAAGGCTGGCAAGTCGCAAGCGCCTTCGTGTTCCAAGGGAATAGCATACTCTTTATCCGGCGCATCCGCAGCAAATGCGGCCAAATGAGCTACATTCGATCTTAGCTTTTTATCAATGTTCTAAGCAACAAAGATAAGGCATTAGTTAAGTAATGTCATTTGTAAATAAATAAGACATAAGTAATTAAATGATTAATATGAAATTAATATGCATACCTGGGATAAAGGCATCTCAACTGGCTTATGTGCATCCTCACAGCTCCCAACGGTGCTCACATGCTGAGAAGGTTGACTCATTGGGCTTGGTTGGGAAATTGTAACCCCCTAGATGACATCTCCTTTATGAATGATTCCATAAGCTCCGAAACATCTCTCTTTTAAGCTCCTCCTTAATGCTTTCCCGCTCGTGGCTGCTGATTCGGCTTCCAACATGGACTCGTCGTCCGTGATATTGCTGAATGCCCACTAGCCCTCCAACACCCTTTACAAAGCCAGGGTGGTCATCTTTACCTAGGGCAGTGCTCAGGATATCCCTACGTCCATGTTGAACGAATGATCCTTGCGAGCTTTGTTCCACCAGCGATGTCTACAAGGGGGAAATTCACAAAATATGTATAAGATAGTGTTTACTTAACTGTATTAATTACAAGTAGAAGTAATCTATTAATTACTTACAATCTTTTCAGCGACAATGCGTGTGGGCTCGGCTTTAAAAGCTCCCGATTTTGTCTTTCGGGCTTCCATCCATGTTTCATGGCGTTCGGGTGGAGATGGAGGATTAACAACTATTTCTCCATCGGCTTCGGCTTCTTCATCAGCTCCACCTTCTTCTTGCTTCTTTTTGGCCTCTTCTTGCTTCTTTTTCATCTTCTCATTCATAATTTTCTGCCGAACCATACGATAGCCACCACGAGACATATGCTGTGGGTGTACATTGTTTTTCTGGATTTCCTTGGCCTTTTTCCTTTTCTCCTGTTACAAATAACACGTACTCAATTCAATTAAATAAATAAATAAATTAGATAGGCCTATTATAAAAAATATAACGGGAAACTAACCAGAAAGGCAGGGTCTTGTCGGCTCACAACAAACCTATCCCACGTCTCCTTATCAATGAAAGAGTATGTGTCAAGTGGAGATTTGTCGTCTTTTTTCTCAAAAATATATCTCTTTCCCAAATAGGTCTTGAACCCCGTCCACCGCTTCGCGGCAAAAGAAAGCCATTTCTTCTTACATTCAGGAGTATTCGGGACATCAAAGGTCAACTATAGTACAAAACAAAATGGAGGAAATATATTAGAGTATGATAATAATATAAGTAAATACAATTTAGATACAAATAGAGAGGATAAAAGTAAAATACCAAGATTGAAGACCAAATTTGATCCTTCACCATACTCGGTACCTGAGCCCATTCCTCAATAAGAATGCTAACCCTGTTTCGAGCTTCCAGGGCCACAAAACCGGTGAATTTGTCAGCATTCGGCCCTATGGCCGCCCCATATGTATCAAACTCAACCGGAAGCCTCTGATCACCGCAACGACTCAGGGCCAACGATCGTAACTTTGTGGCTGCTCTACCCCTTTTTTTGGGGCGTGCACCACCTGACCCGCTATGCGAAGGAGAAGGAGGAATGCCTGCTGGATCAGTCATGTGTGCCTATTTAGACAAAAAGTAATAAATTAGGTCAGTATATAAGAATGGATAAATAAAGAAAAGTCTACTATAACATGGATAAAAAAGCCTACTTTAACATGGATAAATAAAAATAAGTCTAACTTAACATGGATAAATAAAAATAAGTCTACTTTAACATGGATGAATAAAAAAAGAATACTTTAATTTAAACATAACTTACACTATGGTCAAGTTTAGATCAATATCCCTTCATGATGATCATCACGAGTGGCAAGTACATCGTCCACTACATTTTCCTCGACGAAAATAGGCATCTGTGTTGAGAAAGAAGGAGTTTCTGGAATATCAAGAGTTGAATCTTGATTTTCAGGGATACCATTATGCATGCTTTTTCCTTGGAGAACAACTGACCACCTTTTGTTACAAGGATCATTGATATAAAACACTTGTTTTGCTTGTGAAGCCATGATGAAAGGCTCTTCCGTGTGACCTACTTTGTCAAGGTCTACCAATGTAAATCCTAATTCTTCAGTTTGTACACCACTGTTACTGTCAGCCCACATACACTTAAAAACAGGCACTTGAAATTTAGTGTAATCGGCCTCCCAAATCTCTTCAATGACTCCAAAGTAAGATTTCGATGCCATAATGGGATTTGTATCTTTTGAACTAGAGAAGTGCATCGACTCAGATACGATCATAACCCCACTGTTTTGCATGGTACTCTTGTCATCTTGGGACTTTGTATAGAAGGAAAACATATTGATATCATATCCACTCCAACATATGACTTCAAGACGTGGCCCCTGTGCTAGCCATTGTAATGTATCGGAAGTAGTATGATCATTTGTAATTTTTTTCTTTAAACCAGGCTACGAAAGTCTTGTTATGATGGTTCAACAACCATTTTTCGTTCCTTCTAGGGTTTTCTTCCTTGACCTCTTGTTTGTGAGCACATAAGTAAGGTGCAACCTCATCAATGTTATTCAAAATGTGCAAATGGGCTTGAAACACTTCCTCCCGAGCCTTGCTATTAACCTTTATACCTCGTGTACCCTTACCGGCACATCTTCCCTCATGACGAGGCTTAGGAATCCCTATAGCCTCCACTTCTGAAAGGTAGTCTTGACAAAACTCAATAGCTTCTTCTGCAACGTATCTTTGAACAATAGATGCTTCAGGACGGTGTGGATTCTTCACATACCCTTTCAAGATCTTCATGTATCGCTCAACTGGGTACATCCACCTTAAATAAACGGGGCCACATAATTTAATCTCCCTCACTAGATGAACAATTAAGTGAACCATGATGTCGAAAAATGAAGGAGGAAAATACATCTCCAATTGGCATAAGATTATAGCAGCCTCATCTTCCAACTCATCCAACTTCTGGGGGTCAATGACTTTGCTACATATAGCATTGAAGAATGAGCACAACCTAGTTATGACATGTCTAACATTTTTAGGAGCAATACCACGAATAGCCACTGGTAGTAGTTGTTGCATCAAGACGTGGCAATCATGAGACTTTAAGCCAACCAATTTTAGATCATTTGAGACAAGTATCTTGACATTTGAAGAGTAACCCTGTGGCACTTTGACGCCCCGTAGACACTCACAAAAACTTGTTCTCTCTTTTTTTGACAAGGTATGACATGCTGGAGGCAAATATGTCCGCTTACCATCCTTTGGTTGTGGAGCTAACTGCTCTCGTATACCCATCGCAACCAGATCTAGACGAGCATTCACACCGTCCTTTGTCTTACCCTGAATGTTGAGAAGCGTTCCAATTAGACTATCACATACATTTTTCTCCACATGCATGACATCAATACAATGTCTGACATCAAGTTTGCACCAGTATGGAAGATCAAAGAAGATCGACCTCTTCTTCCATATGTTTTTCTCAATAGCCTTCTTTTGAGCCTTTCCGAACATAACATTAATGTCCTTCACCCTTTGATAAACTTTCTCTCCATTAAAGGCCGTCGGAGCAATTCCGTTCTCTTGGAATCCATTGAAAGCTTTTTTCAGTCTACGATATGGGTGATCACGTCTGAGAAATCTCCGATGCCCAAGGTAAACTGTCTTCCTTCCATGTTGCAATTGTGTGAAACATGTGCCTTCTTCACATATTGGGCATGCTTTATGCCCCTTAACACTATACTCGGACAAGTTCCCGTATGCTGGAAAGTCATTGATGGTGCAAAATAACATGGCACGCATCTTGAAAGTCTCTTTGTAATGGCCATCAAACACATCAACGCCTTCCACCCACAACTTTCTCAAGTCTTCAATGAAGGGACTTAGATAAACATCTAAGTCATTTCCTGGCTGTTTTGGGCCCGAAATCATCATAGATAACATCATGTATTTGCGCTTCATGCACAACCAAGGAGGTAGATTGTAAATTACGAGGAGAACAGGCCATGAACTATGGATACTACTTAAGGTACCATACGGATTCATTCCATCCGTAGCAAGTCCAAGCCTAAGGTTTCTTGGCTCATTTCCGAAATTCGGAAACAAACTATCAATTCTCTCCCATTGCACAGAATCAGCCGGATGGCGAAGCATTCCATCACGTTTCCTCTCATCTGCATGCCATCTAATGTTCTTTGCGTCATTTACATTAGCGAACAATCGCTTGAACCTTGGAATTATTGGAAGATACCACAACACCTTTGCAGGAGGACCCTTTGTGATCACATCACAACTAGAATCACCATCCTTCACTTTGTACCGCGATACCCCACACTTGGGGCAGTCGTGCATCCCTTCATACACACCCCTGTATAGTATGCAATCATTAGGACATGCATGTATCTTCTTATACTCCATACCCATCGGACAGAGTATCTTCTTTGCCTCATAGTTACGATCTGGCAGTGTGTTGCCTTCTGGAAGCATGTTGTTCAACAACTCAAGCAATTCGGTGAAGCTTTTATCACTCCACCCATTTCTCGCCTTCACACTGAACAATTTTAAGACCGCCGACAACCTTGTATAAGTAGTGCACCCCGGATACAAAGGCGTATCCGCATCACTGCACAAAGTATCATACACACGTGCTCGCTGAAATGACTCTTGTCCAATATCACGGATCATGTCCTCTAGTCGATCGTCCTCCATATCTACATCAACTTCTTCACTTTGGGACACACTTGGCATGTTTAACAAGTCTTCACCATGCCATATCCATCTTGTATAACTCTTGCAAATCCCTTCACAAATAAGATGATCACGTATTTGCTTAACTTCACATTTCCTCATATTCAAACATCTAACACAAGGACAATTAAATCTTCCATTACTATCAGGAAGATTTCTTTGAGCAAATTCTAGAAACTCTTCCACTCCCTCCCGATACTCATCACTTGTGCGTTTACTAACCATCCAACTACGGTCCATATCCATGTTCTGTAGATTTACACATATTTATACAATATGGGCACAAGAGGGGAGACTCTCAAAGAGCAGTATTTGAAATTATAGGCCTAAACTTTAAGTCCTATAATAGAAACTAAACCCCTCGACTATTGATCAAACCAATCCAGATGACCTAACTTTTTAACTAAACCCAAACCCCTTGACTATTGAGATTATAAGCAAAGCCTAAAAGTCTATGCTCAATATTATGTAACATCAAAGTGTTTAAGTATAAAAAAAACTCAAAATGCATTTCATTATTTCATGAAATATTCAAATCATTAAAACAGAGACAATGCTAAACAGTAACTAACAGAGAAGGATTACCAAGCAGAAGGGGAGTTGGGGCGGTTCAAATGCGGTGGTCAGTTGTAGAAGAGAGGGAGTTGGGGTGGTTCAGTTGCGATGGTTCAGTTGTAAATGGTTCTGAGCAAAAATTAGCAAAAATGGTATTTAGCAAATGAGGGTTTGAGCAAATAAAAATAGGGAAGAGAGAGTTACGTACCTTTGCGAAGAGGAAGTTATGGTGGTGGTTCTACGGTGGCTCACGAATGGAGGAGAAGGAGGTCAGTGAAGAGAAGAGAAAAGTAGGTCGCGGGAGTGAGAACACTGTAACGTTGAAATGTAGGGCGCAAGACAGAGAAGGTTTGAGAAAGTTAACGTTATAAATTTTAATAACTTTTAACATCGGTTGTTAGAAAAAACCGATGTTAAAATATTCTTTAACATCGGTTGTATAAAAAACCGATGTTAAAAAGTTACTTTTAACATCCGTTAAAAAAGAACCGATGTTAAAAAGTTATATGGTATGGAGGGAAGAAACTTTTAACATCGGTTTTACCAGAAACGGATGTTAAAAGTACATTTTAACATCCGGTTCCTTATAACCGATGTTAAAAGTCTGCTCCATACGCGATTTATTTACAAGTTTGCCACCGCGTCTATTGTTAACATCTGTTTTTCTTTAACAGATGTTAAAAGCCTGACGTGAAAAGTCTATTTTCCACTAGTGTTCCCTCCCACACACAAAACATACAAAATAGTTATATGGACTACTCTTGCCTCCCCGACTTGTGTAACTCTTTCTCCCCACCTGATAGCAAATGCGGTGATAATCACGAACACAACGAGCACTCCTTGCTCCTCTCCTTGCCTTCACAGCCACAACCTGCTTGCTCCAAAAGGGTTTCGCACGCACTTCCAAACTTGCCCTAATCACGGAAATAACAAGTAGACTATAGCATTAACCCTAACACGAAGTTAAAAACGTGAAAAGAAGCTTAAACAAAAAGAGAACATTGTATAGGTACAATGTAGGTAGATACGGAGCCTCGGCTTACCCTCGTCGAATCACAAAAGCAAACCGATAGAATTGGAGTAGGAGTCGCACTGATCACGAAAACCTGATCGGAACTGGAATTGGACTAACGAACGGATCACAAACCGAGATCACAACTCTAACTACACCTCTGAACCTTAATACCTCGAGCTCTCTGCAAAATAGTGAAGAGTGTAAACTCTTCTCCTGGTGAAATGATGGAGTATTTATAGAGGTAAAACTCTGATGACAACGCTTTAGTGTTCCGGATCTCCACGCTTTAGCTTTCCGGATCTCCACGCTTTAGCGTTCCAACGCTTGAGCGTTAGCTTCCTCAATGCTTGAGCGTTGACGTTTCCTCACCGCCCATCACGTGCCAGCCGCGACGCGTAACCGACACTTGTCTTTTTACGTCCCATCACTTTCAGTCAACTGGTCAGAAGGTCCACGCTTAAGCGTCCAAAACTCTCCACGCCAGAGCGTTAACATGCTTGAGCGTTACACTAATCCACGCTTGAGCGTGCTCTTGATCCCTTGTCCCTCATCCTTTTCTTTTCCATTTCATTCCTACTCTTAACAGGTTCTCTAAGCACACTTTCAAGCCATGATAGTAATGATCAACAAACATATAAATACCCAATCTAGGCCATCTATCTCAATTGGAGTTTCAGAAAACCAGGATGTTACATGGATTTGGTGAAAATGATGTATTACCCTTTACATATGGGATTGATGGATGTAAAGGTAGGTAATAAGCAAGTAAAAGTGGGTGTTAATCCTTGTTTTCAAGGGACTTTGTATCAGTTTCTTTGGTCTGTCTTATTAGATATTTTTAGTTTAGTTTTACTCCTACTTCTTGTATAATATATGTTTTATGCCAATGAAATAACAATGTCTGACCCAACTTTTGGTCCTCTGTATTTTTTCTGCTCTTCCCGTTATCACCAAACTATATTCTGTGTTTTTTCTAATAGAAACATAGATGAAGATTATGTGATTACAAGGATATGGTAATTTCCTGGAATATGTTGAATAAAGGTACTCAATTGAAACCGATAAAAAAACGAAAACCTAACCAAATTGATTTTTATTGGATTTTTTGGACTTTTTTTATGAAAACGAATTGGTTTGGTCCGGTTCTTGATTTTTTTTTAAACTAAATCGAATCGAACTGCATATATAAAATTTATTAATTATTTATTACATTATTAGTATGTGACGTCGTATTAGACTATTAGTATATTACGGATTACCCTAACCTAACAGCAAACACCTCTATTGCTACTGAGCTGTTGCTTTGTCGAGTTATAGTTGTTGCCTGGCTGTGTTGTTGTTGTTGCCGTTGAGTTGCTTCAGAGTCTACTGAGTTATTGTCTTTTTATTCGTTGGCTTTTATTTTCCTAATAATACTTATTAGTTTGATGTGATGTAATTTTCTACTATTTTTAGCGCAACACTTGGGTAGGCACATACCTAACATATCATTATTGGAAACAACCAATAATAAAGTGATATGTTATTAAATGTTTTAAATATTAAAATAAAAATAAAAAATTCAATCCTTTTTCCTTCAGACCAAACTAGAGGAGCGTTCTTTTCCCTCTTTCGGTGCTAATTGGTTCAAAGTGTTCCTCATCCTTTATTTTTTGAGTAAAAACCCATTTTGTTCCCTGAAATTAAAATTTCAGGGACCCACTTTTAGTCCCTGAAAAAAATAAACTCACCGTAGTCCCTGAAATTTACTTCCGTGAGACATTTTGGTCCCTGCATCAGTCAACCGTTGTTGATCTCCGTTAACTTGCATATCTGTCACGTTAAGTTGCCCAGGTGTCATTTGGAAAATCAAATTCACTTAGCTAAAATAGTTTCGCTAAGCGAATTTGTCCCAGGTGATCAGACAGATGATCATACACAGGTGATCTCAAAGATGGGTTTTGAATATTCGCTTAGCGAAACTGAATTCGCTAATCGAATTTGTCACAGCAACCAGGGTCATTTGGAAAATCAAATTCGCTTAGCTAAAATCGTTTCGCTAAGCGAATTTGTCCCAGGTGATCAGATAGATGATTATAGACAGGTGATATCACAGACAGGTTTTGAATATTCGCTTAGCGAAACTGAATTCCCTAAGAGAAGTTGTCACGGCAACCAAGGAAGTTTGGAAAATTAAATTCGCTTAGCTAAAATAGTTTTGCTAAGCGAATCTGTCCCAAGTGATTAGACAGATGATCATAGACAGGTGATCTCACAAATGGGTTTTGGAAAATCAAATTCGCTTAGCGCGATCATCTGCGCTAAGCGAATACCTTTCTTCCACCTTAAATGCTACGCTAGCAACTTATTAACAATACACCTTGGCACATAACGCTCCAGATCAGCAAGTTAACGGAGATCAACAACGGTTGACTGACGGAGGGACCAAAATGTCTCACGGAAGTAAATTTCAGGGAATAAACGGTGAGTTTATTTTTTTCGAGGACTAAAAATGGATCCCTGAAACAGGGACCAAAATGGGCCTTTACTTTTATTTTTTTATAGTACAAGCACAGAGAACTCGTTTTATTCTTCCTCTCCTTCTTTTCCCCTCACTCTTCTTCCTTTACCTTCCTTCTTACCCACGAGTACCAGTGCCAGCCATGGCGTCCCTCGCATGCGCACAACAAAGCGGTGGCTCACTCCATCCGGTAACCGCGAGCTACCGCATGCGCACACCATTTTTTAACCGCGTGAACTGTCGCATGCCGTCCAAGAGCTACCGGCTAAGTCTCCCTTGTTACCATTGCGGCATCCTTAATTTTGTAAGGGATGCTGGCTTGTACACACACACACAAAGAAATGGAAAATAGAAACTGAATATCCTTACTTCATTAATGAGAAGGGCTATGGCTTATATAAGCCTTATACAGAGAAACTAACTAACTGAAAAGACTAACTAACATAACAGAAAGATAACGACTAACTAAAACAGGAGTATATTAAGAAGCTATGAAGCAAGCTATCCTAACATAACCTCCCTTAAACTGAATTCCTCTACAATCAGTTTACTCTGGCAAGCTAAACATTCCCAGTTTCTCTCTCAGCTTTAAAAAAGCTTCCAACTTCAGAGGTTTAGTCATAATGTCTGAGACTTGATCTTGCGAATTACAATGCACCAATTCAATTATCCCATCTCTAGTAAGATCACGCAAGAAATGAAATCTCACATCAATATGCTTGCTTCTACCATGGAGAACAGGATTTTTTGAGAGTTTAATCGTTGAACTATTATCACAATACACAGTAGTACACCTCCCTTGAGTGTGGCCAAGTTTCTCTAAGATTCTTCTTAACCACACTCCTTGACATGCACAGGATGCTTCTGAGATAAACTTAGCTTCTGTGGTTGATAAAGTAACCACCGGCTGCTTCTTTGAAGACCAAGAGACAGCACCACTTCCAAGCATAAACACATAGCCTGAAGTGCTCTTGCGATCATCTGCATCCCCTGCATAGTCACTGTCAGAAAAACCAATCAGATGCTCTTCTCCACCTTTTCTGTATTGAATACCGAGCTCCACAGTCCCCTTTAACTATCTTAGTATCCTTTTAACAGCCTGCAAGTGTATTTCAGTTGGTTTTTCCATGTATCTACTGACCAGGCATACTGCATACATAAGATCAGGTCTTGTAGCAGTCAAATACATCAAACTTCCCACCATTTGTTTATAAGTTGTTGCATCAACAGTATTTCCACTTCCCTCCTTTGATAACTTGCATCCTGGAACAATAGGATTCTGCACAAATTTGCTTTTCCCCATGCCAAATCTCTCCAATACTTCTTTAGCATACTTTTGCTAACTGATGAATATTCCACCCAAGTCTTGCACAACTTCCACACCCAAGAAATACCTCATTTTGCCTAAATCAGACATATCAAACTCCTTCATGGATTCTTTAAATTTCTCAAACATCTCCAAGTCATTTCCAGTAAAGATGAGATCGTCAACATAGAGACTCACAATTAATATTTTCTCCTTACCTCCAGTTTTGACAAAAAGAGTGTGTTCAGAGGGACATTTTTCGAATCCCTCTTTGCTAAAATAGGACTCAATCTTGTTGTACCATGCTCATGGAGCCTGTTTAAGACCATAAAAAGCCTTTCTAAGCTTATACACCTTGTCCTTTGCCTCTGGTTTCTGGTATCCTTGTGGTTGATCAATGAACACCACCTCATTCAATTCTCCATGCAGAAATGCACTTTTCACATCTAGATGATATACACACCATCCTTTGAGAGCTGCAAGAGCTAGGATGGTTCTGATTGTGTCCCATCTGGCCACAGGAGCAAACACTTCATTGTAGTCTATCCCGTGTTGTTGAGAGTATCCCTTTGCAACAAGGCGTGCTTTGTGCTTTTCTACCTCACCCCTTTCATTGTACTTTGTTTTATATACCCATTTCACACCTATTTTCTTTGATCTAGTAGGTAGAGTTGTCAGCTCCCAAGTGTCATTTTTTTCAATGGCCCTCATCTCCATGTCCATTGCCTTTCTCCATACACTGCTCTTTACTGCTTCATCATATAAAATAGGATCTTCAGAGGGTGTAAACACTGCCAAATTGTGTAACTCAGTATGCAATTCTTCTTCAGCTGTTACATAGTCATTCATCCAGGCTGGTTGCCTTCTGTTCCTTACTTGAATCAGATTTGGAGAACCCTCGGGTGCCGCATTAAGTGTTATATCATTAGGCTCATTCGGTGCAGGCATATCAAAATTCGAATTATCAACTTGCACTCCTGCTACATCATTTCCTCCTTCGTCTTCTTCATATTCTGATTCTTCATTTGCGTACTTATCATTGTCTCCCCATTTAGTAGTCTCATTTTTTTTTCCTTCACCCTTCCTCCAATTCCACTTTTCAGATTCAACAAATATCACATCCTTGCTGATTAGGATCCTTTTTTAAACTGGATCATAAAGCCTGTATGCTTTTGACTCATCACTCACTCCCAAAAGAACACATTTGATGCTCTTATTATCCAGCTTCTTTCTCTGAGCATCAGGCACATGAACATGTGCTATGCATCCAAAGATACGAAAATGATGGACTGCAGGTTTGAGACTACTCCATGCCTCTTCAGGAATGACATCTTTTACTGCAAGTGTGGGACTCCTGTTAAGCACATAAATTGACCAATTCACTGCTTCTGGCCAAAATTCCTTTGGGACTTCTTTCTCTGATAGCAGACTTCGTACCATATTCATGATGGTTCGATTTTTCCTCTCAGCAACTCCATTTTGCTGTGGAGTGTATGCTGCAGTAAGCTGTCTTTTGATCCCATTAGAGCTGCAAAACATGTTGAATTCAGATGAAGTAAACTTTCCACCCCTATTTGTACGCAGACAGCAAATATAATCCCCAAACTCCTTTTCAATTACAGCCTTATACTTCTTGAAAGCATCTAGTGCAGCAGATTTTTCAGCCAAGAAATAAACCCATGTTTTTCTGTTAAAATCATCAATAAAGGTAACGAAATAACTTTTCTTGCTATTAGATTCGGGCTTGACAGGTCCACAAATATCAGCATGAACAAGCTGAAGTCTTTGAGAGGCTCTCCATGAACTCTTCTTTGGAATAACTTCTCGATGCTGCTTTCCCACTATACAATCTGTGGATATTTCTGAGGAATCTTTAATCATTGGCAGCCCCCTGACCATTTCCTTGTGTGCTAGAATTCTCAAGCCTTTGAGACTAAGATGACCATATCTACAATGCCATAGATGAGAACTTTCTTCTTGCATTGCTTTAAAACAAGTTGGGGATACAACAGATGCAACCACAGCAAACATTCTATTGGTTGACATCTATGTTTGCATGATCAAACCTTTCTCTGGATGATACACTTTACACATATCTTTCTTAATAACAATAGTCAAGTTCTTTTCTTGAAGCTGACCTATGCTCAGCAAATTATTCTTTAATTCGGGTATGTAATAATCTTCAGTGATTACCTGAGTTATTCCATTGATCTGCAGCCTGATCTTTCCTTTTCCCATAACCGACATTCTAGAATTGTTTTCAAGCTTTACTGACTCTCTGAATTTTTCATCCACATCAAAGAACCACTCCTTGTTGCCACACATGTGATTGCTGCAACCCGAATCAAGAAACCATACCTTTGCCTTGGAAGAATTTGGAAATTTCATCAAACTCTGCATAATTGGCTTTCTCCTCCTCCCAGCTAGGACATTCATATTGGAAATGCCCTAGCTTATGGCAATTATAACATTCAACAAGCTCCTTGTTGAAAGGTTGCCTTCCTCTACCTCGCCCTCCACGTCCACCTCTGAATCCACCACGACCCCTTCCTTTTCCTCCCGTTCTCCCTGCAGTAGTAACTTTAAGGGCCTACTCCTCCTCTCTATTTCCACTCATTCTCTATTCATGCACTAATAAGCTGCTCTGAAGCTCGTCAATGGTCAGTGTATTGACATTGTTTGATTCTTCTATAGAACACACCACATAATTGAACCTTAGAGTCATTGATCGAAGAATCTTTTCAACAATTACAATCTGCTCCATCTTCTCACCATGTGCTTTCATCTTGTTTGCAATGGCGAGAGTTCTTGCAAAGTATTCATTGACAGTTTCATCTTCCTTCATATTGAGAATCTCAAACTCCCTTCGAAGAGCTTACAGCTGAGCTCGTTTCACCTTTGTAGATCCTTGATACTTTTGTCTCATGGAGTCCCATATGTCATTTGCAGTTTCTTATTGTTCTATCTATAGCTTGAAATAGGTAGTTCTTTACCTTCAGATCCTTTAATTTGCTTTCTTCAACAAGCTTCTGCTGTTCTTGATTTCGTTCTTCTCCAACTGGTGCAATATGGATTCCCTTCTCCACCAAGCTCCAATACTCCTTTGATCGAAGGAGATTTTCCATGAGCATGGCCCAATGATCATAATGACCATCAAACTTCGGAATTGCAGGTTGAACAAAGCTGCTGCTTTCTGCTATACCAGTCTAACTCTCTTCTTTACTCTCTTCACTATTTCTTGTTCACTCTTTCTTTTTTCTCACTCACAGAAACTGCTGTTTCTGGATCAGGCCCCTTGCGGAGCTCTGATACCAGCTTGTAGGGGATGCTGGCATGTACACACACACACACAAAGAAATGGAAAATAGAAACTGAATATCCTTACTTCATTAATGAGAAGGGCTATGGCTTATATAAGCCTTATACAGAGAAACTAACTAACTGAAAAGACTAACTAACATAACAGAAAGATAACGACTAACTAACACAGGAGTATATTAAGAAGCTATGAAGCAAGCTATCCTAACAAATTTCTCCGTTTTTGCGCATCACAGGTTCGAAGGACCACTCCCCTTTCGTTTATGATATATCATGTTTGGGGAACTTACTTTAATTATGAGGTCCTAGATGGAATGTGAGATGAGCATGAAGAAAATAGCATAAGGCTCAATGATTAAGAAGGTGGATTGTTGTTAATTTGAACTTGTGGAGATGAGAAATTGTTGGAGCCACGGAGGCACTGAAAGAGGGAATGGAAGGAAAAGTTTTCATCCTCTGGTTTGGTACGAACTAAGAAGAGCGAAACATATTTTTTTTTTAATTTTTATTGTAATATTTTATTTTTCGAATGATGTGTCACTTCATTATTGGCTGTGCTCAAAGATGATTTGTTTTGTATGTGCACATCCAAGTGTTGCTTCTATTTTTAATATTCCAAATATAAAATTGATACTTGTTAGTTTGTAATCTTTTAATTTTTAATATGTTATATGTTATGTCTGTTGATGTTAGTTAAGACTTACTTTTTTGGTTTTGTATTGGTAAAAACTCAATCATCCAATCCAATCCAAACTATTTTTAATCGAACTAGATTGATTTGGATTTGATAAAGGAGTCAATCCAATCCAAACTAAACCGATTAACGAACACCCATAATGTTGAAAAATTAATTGATCTTTTTTTCTGTGCATAAAATCGATCATGGTTATTATTCGACTCAAGAAGTTATGAACTTAAATTCTGTCCGTCCAGTTGACGATGTCTTCGATTATTAATCCATGCAATCTGGCGCAGATTCAACTTGAAATTTACAGTGCATGAATAACTGACAAATGCCACAAATAATCCCAAATTGGCTAATATTTCCACGCATAATTGATTTTTGATAAATTTAAACTCATGAAAAAGCCCAACTTGATCCTAAAAAATTGAATTGTCAATCAAATTATGTTATAAAAAGAACCAAAACAATAGTGAGATATTATAATATATAGAAGAATAGAGAGAACGGAGAAAGAGATTAGAGAGAAAAGAGAGACAAATCGAGTTCTTTCATTATACTTTTCAAAGTTGCAATCTTTACAATGATACATGAGTCCTATTTATAGGACACAAGTCTTGTAACTTACAAGCCTACTAAGGGTCTAACATAATGTGTCATTTGAGACGACCCCACTTACGTAGGATAATCCCATTAAAGAACCTAATATATTAACTACCCTTAATCGCATTATAACCGTTAGCGTGCTTTATCAAGATGAAGCGTAGCAGAAAATTTTGCACTTGCGGAAGTAAACCAACTTTATGCGAGCAACTTATCAGAGTACGCAACTATAAAACATATATCATATACATCAGTTGCCCTATCAGTCGAGCTACAGTATTAATATTTACATGTAGAGTGTCTCAGTACAAACTTTAAACAAAATTATATCAAAAGATGTTAACATAAGACTACACTCCTCAGGCTCGTCCATCTGCCTCAGTCTCGTATGGAGTTGTTGGAACCAAAGTGGTTATGGTCCAATAATCCCTTAAGTTTTGATGTTAACAAAGAGCTAATTTAAGATGAACAAAGATTTGTTATGGACTAACGCTTTATATTAAGTGTGCAGGATAAGAATTATTTGAGTCCAAAGACTATCCATAGTCCAAAGACTTTATCTCGTCCAACATTTAATCTTGGTTTACGACTGGACAGTAATATATATAGAACCATAAGTCCAAAGACTCTTTCGGTTACTTTTGTAATAGCTAGTCCAATAATTGCTTTTATACTTCAAGCGCGAATATCTTGTAAAAGCATTTGAATTTATTATTCCCTGTAAAAGGGTTATACCCATGGGACAAAACATTCTTTGTAATATTCGTACAAATGTAAAGCGTAAGCAAGATGTCTTTATCACTTTAAGAAGTTGACCTTCTTCTTTTGGAAAAACAAAAGGCAACTTTCGTTCTACTTAGAGGATATGTCAGCACCACTTTTAGCTATCATCGTGACAGCCTATCCTGCTGATCAGAAACTTCAGAAGCCATCAGACTCAACGGATCAAATGCATTCAATGCTCATCAGAACGGATCCTTTTCCATCCGTTGAAGAGTGAAGTCTGCTCAGAACCAAGAGGCTATATATACCTCCATCCCCTGAAAGTGCAAGGTTACAAGACCGAACTTGAGTAAAAATACAAGTGAAGCAACACTTAGCAATTCAAAATCTTTCAAGAGATACAAGCATATATTAGCTCAAGAAATCAAAGAGAAAATCTCAAGCTTACAAAGCTAGAAAAGCTACTCTGATCCTCACTTTCATATTACTCTCTGTGTAGAGTTGTTTTTAAGAGTCTAAGATTTAGTTTTGAATTCTCACATTTAGTGAGTTAGTAGAACAAACTCTTTTCAAAACCGTAGTTTGGTTGAGCCTGAAGAGGCTTGTCTGTAAAAGAATACTTAGAGAACCTGAAGAGGTTGAGAATACTGCCTGAAGAGGTGTTGAATACTTTGTAACAAAAGGTTTTTGTTATAGTGGATAAAGCTCTCAAGTAGAGAGGACTGGACGTAGCTCTTTGGTGAATAGTGAACCAGGATAATATCTTTGTGTTCTTTTCTCTCCCTTACCCTTACTTTAGTTTATTATCTAACCAACTAACTGGGATTGAATTGCCTTTTACTATGCTGCCTTCTTATCTTAGTCAAACTAAGTTAGCGTCCAACTTGGTGTTTGGAAGAGCTCTCTTTGCTTTTAATCGTTTCAGCGTCCAACCTTGCGAAAACTATTATCTGCTTACGAAAAGAATTTAAAATCGTCTAAAACACAATTCAACCCCCTTCTTGTGTTTCAATCAGGTTCCTTCAGGAGTATCATCCAACTTCTCCGCAGCTGGATCTTCCACGAAGTCTTTTCATATATATATAAAAGACATAAAAAGAAAAGACAGGGAGTAAGAAACATGTATCATCATATATATGGGAAAAGGAGCAGTACCATGGCATACATACATGTATCGCATAACATATAGAAATCATACAATACGATAAATAACACAATAAATAGTCATCTCCCTAGGCATACATCACATCCATCTCCAAGATATTTCTCTCAAATCAAACCTCTAAGGAAGGATACTAATCCTTATATGCATGTATGCATGATCGGCCGATAACGTCCCCAATTGGACATCCCCGTCGGGATCAATAATTCACGTCCCCATTTGGACATCCTCGAAAGGATCAATAACGTCCCCAATTGGATCACCCTTCAGAGGGGTGTCAATAACGTCCCCATTTGGACCGCCTCGGCCCAGAATCGAGGCTTTCTCAATAATAACGCCCCCATTTGGGCCGCCTTGTAATCGAGGGTTTCTCAATAACGTCCCCATTTGGACCGCCCTGACCCGGCATCAGGGATTTCTTAATAACGGCCCCCATTTGGGCCGCCCTCCGAAGGGGTTTCTTATGCTGCATGATATGCATGTACAAACATTCTTTACAGGTTCATACCGGAATCTCACATCTAGGCACTCAACCATAACCACAATGCCGTGCATCAATATTAAAATCAATATCATGACGCCATGTGTCCACGAGCCCACAGCTCCATTAAAATCATAACAGTATCAATTAGAATCACATCTGTATCAACCCGCTCAATGTCATAATCTCATCATATGTTCATCAATTTCATCATATGCTTATCAAGTTCATAGTGTGCCCATCAATCTAATCATGTCACATGCTTAATGTTAGAAAGGATAATTTTCCTTAAGAACAAAATTGGAATTCTATCAAAATTAACTTGAATACTTAAAGGTTAAGAATGAAATGGGAGAAGGAGAATGAAAGAGGAAATTTTGTGGCCCATATAAAAAGAAAGGATAAGGATATGATAATTATCATTTAAGGGTAGAAAAGTAACTTCACCTAGGAACACAATTGGAATTGTATCAAAAGTTCTACTAGAAACTTCAACACTTGAACTTAAAGAATAAAGTGAAGGAGAAAGGAATATGAGAGGATATATATATATATATATATATATATATATGAATGGCGTGTAAAATATATGAAGGAAGGGTAAGGATTGTATAAACGTTACTTAAGGGCAAAATTATCATTTCCTTTAGAGGCAAAATTGTCATTTTCTACACCATCATCATTACTATGGTGAGTCACCTATGTGACTCACCCTTTGACATCATTACTATGGTGACTCACCTAGTTGAGTCACCCATGTAATGATTACTTAGTGGATAAGGTGGTGAGGTGTCATGTGGAGGTGGCATGAAAGCGACGTGATGCTTATCCATTCCGGTTCCTGTAATCTCATACGCAGACCGGGTTTCGTCTGAGTCCTCATCCCAAACCTTAACCATAATTCTCTACTAGTAATGTAGAGTAAAACAATATGCGTGTTGTATCCAGAAAGTGGATACATAGGGATAAAATCAAACTCCGGATGAGAAACGTGGTTCCTGAATGTGATGAGTCAATGGATGAGTTATCACCATGACTCATCACTATCATGATTACTCCACCATGACTCACCACCATGAGTCATCCATATCATGATTACTTTTCTAAAGTAGTCATGATTACTTCTCCAAAAGATCTTGATATTTACAACTTTGCCACTGTGACTCAAAGCAGTGAAAACTGGGGTGTTACATTACTACCTCCCTTAAAAAGAATTTCGTCCTCGAAATTCGGTAGTAGATATGCGTATAGACGAGACTAAATTTATCCAAGACAGGGCAACACACTTAACCATCCAAGATAATCCCATGGCCATCTATGTTAAACATAGAAGCCCTACTCTGCTCCATCAATTCCTTCAATTATTTGTCCCAACTTAACTTCCTCAACAAAACTCACACTTGTCCCACTTGGCAAACAACTATCCTTCTTACAAGATCTGATGAATCGTCTAAAGTCGTTCCACTTGCCTCTCGCAATCTCGTGAATGGAAGAGAAAGTCGTAAAGAAAGACATTAACGAATGACAAGGAAGAAGAAAATATATAAATGTCTCACGTTACAAAAGAAAATTGACCAAATATGAGAGGAGATCTAATACCTCAAAAAGGATTTCCAATAGGGTCTTGATTGTGAGAATGGCCGGCTACATAATCACAATCACAACTCTACTAGAGTTCCTTCTTCTCAAGATTTATTACTAGGTTGACCATCGAAGTTTCCAATATTCTCAACTTTAGAAAAGTCAGAGTTTTACTAGAACGAACTAAAAGGACATAGTTGAAAGATAACCAGTCCATTTCCACAATGACATAAATTGAATCACCAAAACAATATCAAATCAACTAAACTGATGAGGAACAAGTTTTGTAATGGAATGGCAATGATCAAATCAAGAATATAGACAAAATGATAAAACCGATCGTCACACATCATCATGAGAATTTAAAGAAAAAGGTTAAGACTTAGAGCAAGTAATACAATATTGGGATTACCTTCAATGAGGTATGTACCCACATGTAAACCTTCGGTTGGTGAAGCCGATATGTATCCTCATGTAAACCTTTGGTTGGTGAAGCCCCCACTTTATTCACTGCACAACTTCTTCCTTTCGCCTTCAACTTAGATGCTTGAACGCCATGGACTACTTGCAACCTAAGACGAAGTATCCCCGTACTTAGAATAGATCGCTTTTGTAAAGGAGTAGCTTCTCACTTTGTGTACCTCTCCAAACTCCATCTAAACTGGTTGATTTTCACCAATGTCAGAAATAACATTCCGTAATAGTCAGAACTTGAATGTTCTGATTCCTACTTACCCACTACCTTTATTAGCATCGTTTTCTTACTTACCCACTACCTTTATTAGCATCGTTTCCTTTCTGAAACAACATCACAAAGACAGCATATGTGACCTTTCTATCCTCTCTGCAATGGATAGTAACAAAGATCTTCTCAATCTCTTGTAACCACAGTTCAGCAACCTCTGGGGTGTATTTCCCATGAAATTGGGGAAGATTCCCTTTCATAAAAACACTTAGTCCGTTGTCCACCATCTCATCTCGTCCGATCCGATGCAGTTGTTGTTGTCTAGCGTCCCTTACTTCTTGTCGTTGCATATACTGGACATTTTGCTGTATTTGTTGCAGCATTGCAGTGACCAAATCTCTCATGGACCTCATCACTTCGTTATGCTCTCCACCACTTCCGATTCTCGAGGTATCACCATTATGATTGAAGTCCCCAGTTCCAACTGGTGTTCCTCTTCCTCAACCACGTCTTCTAGCCATCTAGCTTCTGGTAAAAAGAAGCTATCAGTTCCAATTCATAAGAAGCTTCCTGTAACTGCTATTATATGTCTTATGAATAGGAATAGTTATCACACTGTGATAACTCACGCATCGGACACTCTACCCAAAACACAACATAGTTGACACAACTCGGGTATCAAACATTGAAATCAGTCCACTTGACTCCACAGTCCGATATTAGAATCGAACTGCTCTGATACCATAATAATGAGACGACCCCACTTACGTAGGATAATCCCATTAAAGAACCTAATATATTAACTACCCTTAATCGCATTATAACCGTTAGCGTGCTTTATCAAGATGAAGCGTAGTAGAAAATTTCACGCTTGCGGAAGTAAACCAACTTTATGCAAGCAACTCAGAGTACGCAACTATAATCAATATCATGACGCCATGTGTCCACGAGCCCACAGCTCCATTAAAATCATAACAGTATCAATTAGAATCACATCGGTATCAACCTGCTCAATGTCATAATCTCATCATATGTTCATCAATTTCATCATATGCTTATCAAGCTCATAGTGTGCCCATCAATCTAATCATGTCACATGCTCATTCGTAAACATCCAATCAATCACACTAATAACATATCATAACAATGAGCATGTCAATATAATCAATTAGACAAGTAATCATATAGATCACATAGAGCACATAATCATAATTAACCCTCGTAGATCATCATATAAATCATATGGAACACATATTCACAATCCCATCAAGTATATCAATCATCCATTTAGTATTTGTCTTCTAGCTTAGGGTATAGACTTAGTAGGGTTTAAGGCTCCCCTACACATGTATATAGACTATACTATGCTTGCTTTTCCGATGATAACACTTTCTTCTCCCTACCTGTAGCAAGGTATCAATGCCCACAAGCTCACTGGCACCTTCCCACAGCCACAACCTCGTTCCTTCAATGGATACCCGTACACCCTTTAGAGCACTTGAATACAGTTGGATCCTTCATCACTAATCATAATCCAAATTCGTATAATCAAACAAAATACACCTAGTTCTCATGAGCTAGGTTTCGGCCCCCATATAGGAAAGTATGCTAGAAATGTTAGAATTTGACAAACTTTTGGATTAATGATCCTTAAGCATAGATGAAGCTAGTGTACGTCATTTGATTCAAGAATTTGAAACAAAACTCAAGATTTCCCCAAGAGTAGGTTTCGGCCATGCCATAGAAAATTAGGGTAGGAAAGGTTCTTGATTATAATCAATTGAGTTCAAGGACATCTAAGTGTGATAGAACTCAAATCAACACTTCTTTAAGTAAAATTGAAATAAAACTTCATGGTTCCTTCTTATAGGGCATTCGACCCTCTTCATCCCAAATGGGTTAGAGAGATCTTATGATTACAAACTCTTAGATTAATGATAGAAGATCATGAATCTAGATCAAGAAAATTGGTTTGACATTAAAATGATTTTTCTACAATTTTTCATGAATTTTAGAAGTTCAAGAACAACTATGAACACATAGAGTTTCAATGGATAGAAATGAAGATTTAGAGCTTAAAAGAGAGATCTCTACCTCTTAGATGATGAAGAAGATCAAGTTGAGCAACTTTGCTTCACAAAGTTCTTGAAGATCTCTTGAAGAAATGTACAGAAAATGAAGTGGAAGCTTGAAGCTTTGAAGGTGGAGATGGAGTTGATGAAGAAAGAAAAGTGGGAAAAGAAGAAGAAGAGAGGGAGGGCGTGAGTTCTATATATATATAGGAGAAAAGGATGAGGATAAGGATATGATAAGGATAAGGATAGAAAGATAAGGATAAGATAGACTTAATGTTAGAAAGAATAATTTTCCTTAAGAACAAAATTGGAATTCTATCAAAATTAACTTGAATAATTAAAGGTTAAGAATGAAATGTGAGAAGGAGAATGAAAGAGGAAATTTCGTGGCCCATATAAAAAGAAAGGATAAGGATATGATAATTATCATTTAAGGGTAGAAAAGTAACTTCACCTAGGAACAAAATTGGAATTGTATCAAAAGTTCTAATAGAAACTTCAACATTTGAACTTAAAGAATAAAGTGGAGAAAGGAATATGAGATGGAATATATGTATATGAATGGCGTGTAAAATATATAAAGGAATGGTAAGGATTGTATAAATGTTACTTAAGGGCAAAATTGACATTTCCTTTAGAGGCAAAATTGTCATTTCTTACACCATCATCATTACTATGGTGAGTCACCTATGTAACTCATCCTTTGCCATCATTACTATGGTGACTCACCCATGTAATGATTACTTAGTGGATAAGATGGTGAGGTGTCATGTGGAGGTGGCATGAAAGCGACGTGATGCTTATCCATTCCGATTCCTGTAATCTCATACGCAGACCGGGTTTCGTCTGAGTCTTCATCCCAAACCTTAACCATAATTCTCTACTAGTAATGTAGAGTAATACAATATGTGTGTTGTATCCAAAAAGTGGATACATAGGGATAAAATCAAATTCCGGACGAGAAACGTGGTTCCTGAATGTGATGAGTCACTGGATGAGTTATCACCATGACTCATCACTATCAAGATTACTCCACCATGACTCACCACCATGAGTCATCCATATCATGATTACTTTTCTAAAGTAGTCATGATTACTTCTCCAAAATATCTTGATATTTACAACTTTGCCACTGTGACTCAAAGCAGTGAAAATTGGGGTGTTACATCATTAACATATGAAGTTAAGCCTATAAATGAGAGTTATAAGAGCCTCCTAGAGAAAATGAAATGGCTTTGGACATCCACTAAATATTCATAACAAATTAGTCATTTTTAAAATAAGTTTTAGAGACGTGTTAGCCTTTATAGAGAACTATTGACTGTTATTTAAAATTTTGAAAGATTAGTTTAAATTTTTTATTTTTCAGTGGCTAAATTGAAGATGCATTTTTATCTCATGAATGAACTTGGCTATTTATTCATTGATTTCTCATTTCTCATTCCTCATAAATATATATTTTATCAATTCATTCTTAAGAATTAATTTATCAATTTAATCTCAAATACCCAATAATTTTATATCTCCATCCGATACGGTTTTCTAAAGTGAATTTGTCTTTAAAATGAATAAATAAGGTATATTCACTCTTAATTATTTATCCAATTTATCCTTACTTACTCACTTTAAATACAATTTCACTTTTTGTTTTTTTTTATGCTAAGACAATTTCACTTTAGATGATGTTTTTTTGCTTTGGTCAATTTCACCGAAAGCCATTTCCATGTCCCATTCCATAAATAGATAACCAGAATATCTTGGTAAATAATTTTTCATTTTTGTGATTAGAAGTGCATCCGGCTTTCTTATCTTCTCTTAACACTTGGAGATTAGAACACGACAAATTTTAACCTCATATTATTACCAAACCAAATATTAGTTAGCAAAGATAATTAAAGTAAATAACTATATACCTGTGGCTATGAGTGGAAAGCGATGATAATGGTAAAATTTAAAACATTATAATTTAAAATGTGTGGGTATTAGTGTTTTGCGCTTAAACTGTTGCGGCCCTGATAATTAGTGAAGGAGATTTGGTTGTTCATTTCTGCCAATGCATACAAATTGTGGTTGCTTTGCCACTTGCTTAAGCATTTTTAAGCTTGCAAATCTTTGAGAATCCATCTTCCAGGTGATATGTTCTTTCGTTTTGTTTAATTCAATCGCATCTTCCTGCATTGTTTATCCGTTTTTGTTTTTAAAAGTTCCTATCCTTTTGTTTTGTGATATAAAACCTTTTTTCTTCTATAAGATTTTTTATTACAAAGTAGTTGCATAAATATTAACCAAAAAAACACAATGATAGCTCCATAAATTAGGCGAACCTTGTAGTAAATTTCTGGCCCACATTTTAGCTAAATAAACGGGCTAGTCTCTATTGGTTATGGTGCCACAGCTACATTTGATCCAACTCCTTCTAGGCTCATAATGAAATTGAAGGGAGAATTCTCGACATGTCAAGTTAATATGTGAAAATGTGAAGTATCGATTAATAATTAATAACTACTTAAATAAATAAAGTTTAGTTCAAAATAATCAAAAAAAAAAATTATTGATAAATGATGTATTAAATCCCAAAACCACCAATTTTTAATCAAAATTTTCTATATTTTGATTCTTTAACAAAAATGTGTAAAGCACATGTCAGCATTCCCGAAATATATACGTTACTGTACCTTTAGTATTTTGGACAGCTTCTAATAAGTTTTAACATTTCTTTTGTTGGATTACAGAGGAAACAAAACCAAAATCTACTGTAATCCTTGGTAAAATATGGGAGGAACTGAAGAAAAAGATAAACATGAGGATGAAGCTGAGAAGAAGGATAAGAAGAAAGAGAAACCCGAGGAAGTTGATGGAAAAGAAGAAGAAAAATCTAAGGATAAGAAAAAGAAGAAAGACAAGGATGGCAAAGATCAAAAGGAAGACAAAGAGAAGAAGAAGAAGAACCCTGAAGATAAGAAGGATCCTGCAAAATTGAAGCAAAAGCTTGAAAATATAGACTCCAAGATGCAGGCGCTGGTGGCTAAGAGAGAAGAAATATTGAAGCTGCTTAAAGAAGTTGAACAAGGTGCAGCAAATCCAAGTGACGCTACTGACCCCCCAGTGGCATCCTCTTAGATTAACCAATATTGTTTATACATTCTCTATATGTATTTATATGATAACTGTGGATATAATCTCTGTATCTAATTTTGCCAGTGTTAGATTCCTGGCTTGTGTAATTTCTTGAATTAAAGTTAAATGAAATATAAATAAAATGTTGCAATATCTTCATTGTTGATTTGAATTAATATAAAGATAATAACTAATAAGTATGTTTTATATCCCATATAAACCAAGATTTTAGAAAGGGAAATGATTGTTGAACATTAAAATAGGGACATCAATATGGTGTCCCTTTATTTTTTTATGTATTTTTGAAATGCGTATCTACAAAAAAGATGAAAAGTAAGTGAGAGATAGAAATAAAAATATATGATATCACATACGGTGTTTAAAATTTGACGATCGAATAACATAACTGTTTTAGAAAAGTATATGGCAGATTGATCATAAACTGTAAGTAAAAAGAGATTGATACTAATATTTGAAGTTGGAATATATGCCATCCCCTTAAATTTTTATCACTAAAAAAATTTAATTTATACTTCATAATCTTCCAAATAAGGGTATACTTAGCTGCTCTTTATTAACAATACCCAGCTTTTCTTGGACAGAAATTGTGGGAATTATTGGACAAATATGGAAACTCAAAGTTGTTGACTGTTGCAAAAATAAAGATGAGAAACCCCATAATAGTGTCAACATCAATGGAGAGTCATTGAGCGTTCAAGAGCTTTAAATGCATCAAATCAAACCAGCAAAATAACCAGACTGCAAGTCTAACAAAATAAGGAAACTTGGTCAGCGAATCACCTATGTTTGGGGTCTGTCAACCACAAATTATGTAGAGCCATTGTACACCATTTGCTATATATATCCTTTACCTCTCTTATATTTAGTAGTGTTCATGTTAGTTATTAAAAATATATCATTCATCCCTTTCTCCTTTTTTATTCTTGGTATCGGCATACTCTGCAAACACCTACTTGCAATCATGACCTTTTTATCCCTCAATGTCGGAAATTTCGTCACTCTAACACTCAGCCCTTCAAACTAGCCATTGTGGTGTGAACAAGCCTTAGCTCTTGCAGAAAGCTAAGACTTGGTTGGTCACTTGACAAATGAAGACCTTGGCCACACGCAATACACCACTTCAGATCCCAACAACACCACAAACTCGAAAAAATTTGTTCGACGCTTGGCGCAAGGCAGATCGTCTTCTTCGAGGGTGGATAATTGGAACACTCTCTGAAGAAGCACTTGACGTAGTTGTTGGCTTAGACACTGCCCATTCTGTTTAGACCGCACTTAAGGATGCATATGTGGAAGATTAACAAGTTCGTGAATTCACACTCCGTCAACAGATTATGTACCTCTGCAAGGAAGATGATCAAACTATTGGAGAACACATTCGCATCTTCAATGCCTATGCGACAATCTAGCAGTAATTGGGAAACCTATCCGAGAAAAAGAAAAAGTCTTCTATCTTCTCACAAGCCTTGGTCTTGCATATGAAACATTCACAACAACCATACTAAAACCATCAAAGCCATCATACACGGAGCTAATCTCACAACTCTAGAGCCTTGATCAATGGCGCAATTGGTTTTCCAGTTGTGCCAATATGCAAAACCCTTTTACTCCTCAAATGGCCTTCTATGGCCTACAACAACAACGATCCCATTAGTTTTCCTCTCGACATCATGGGAATTCTCAAGCCTTCACATCAACAAGGTGAGGGTTTCAAGCTCAACAACTTAGTAACCAAAATAAAACCCACTCCACTTTGACCACTCAGTAGCGACGTCCTTCGCCATCAGGAAAGCGCCACATGACACCTTCAGAATGAGAGCTCTATCAAAATGAAAAATGTCAATATTGTGCCATGGTGGGTGCCCAAGAAACCAACTCAATATGATGATATACCACAAACACTTGCAGCACTCACCTTGGATAACACAATTGCTGAAATAAATGGACTTCGGACACCGGAGCCTCCAATCATATGACAGGTAAAGCAAGTATGTTGAGTAACATTCAACAATTTTCAGTTACAGATTTTTTACTTTTTGATGATGGTTCTTCTCTATAAATTCTTGGTATTGGAGATTCATTCATTAAGCAAAAGAATATTACTCTACCTCTTCATGATGTCTTAATAGACCTTGATTAACAAAGAATTTGCTCTCTGTAAGTCAACTAACAAAGTAATTTTTTGTTAATTGTGAGTTTTCTAATGCCGATGTTTTTATTAAGGAACGAGAAACAAGGGAACCAATGATAATAGTGAGGCTTAAGGGTGACCTATATGTTCCTTCCAATTCGCTTGAATTGCATTTTTCACATCGTTTCAAATCTGGATCAACAGACATTTGGTATCAGCGACTAGGACATCCTCAAACTATGGCTTTTAAATTCCTAAATAATAAAGGGTTAATTGATGTAGTTGGAACAGTGAAATCTGAACATCTATGATAGTTGTGAATTCGGAAAACTTAGTAAATAATTTTTTCTTCTTCTAAAAATTCTAGTTCTTCAATCTTTGAAAAAAATACATTGTGGCATATGAGGACCTGCCCCTGTTTTATCTATTGGTAATTTCATATATTATGCATGTTTGGTTGATGACTTCTCCAAGTATACAAGGATTATTCCCTAACAACATAAATCTGATTTTGTTAATGCTTACTTATCCTTTGACCAATATGTTAAAAAATAATCTAATAAAGAAATCAAGGTTTTTCATTCTGATGGAGGAGGTGAATTCATCAACTCCAAACTTTCAACTCATTTTCGTTTAGAGCTATTGTTCATCAGGTATCATGCCCATATACCCCAAGACAAACAAGTATGGTTGAAACGCGACATAGAATAATACGCGAACTAGGTATGACTATGTTGTTTCATAGTAGTGCCCCTTTATTTCTATGGGTCGAAGCTTTTACTAAAACCTATCAATTAATATACTTCCATCCTCTTCTCTTAGTTTTGAAACTCCTTACTTCGCTTTGCATGGGACACATCTTGAGTATTCTTCACTTCGAGTCTTTGGCTCTAAATGCTTTCCTTACACTTGGGACACAGGTCGTCACAAATTTGATCCAAAATTTATTATGTGTCTTTGTTGGCGATAGTGATAGCCATAAAGGGTATAAATGCTTTTATCCTTCTAGTAAGAATATTTTCATCTCACGACATGTTTTTCGAGTTATTTTTTCCATATAAAACTAATCACCATTAGGCATGGCAAAAGAATCTGAACCCGCGGGTACTCGTTCGAACTCACCCTGATTTTGACGGAGAAAATCCGCTTTGACTAGGATCGGGTCGGGGTCGGGGTCGGGGAAACCCTGCTTTCCAGAGTCGGGGGCGGGGATGGGGATGTTTATACCCGCCCCGCTATTTAGAAATTACAAAACTACCTGATATAATATATATAATATATCACCTTACAAAGTCAAAAGGAAAAAAAGAAATTAAAATTACAAAAATAAAATACAATTCTGGCCAGACTTCAAAAATAAAACTACCCTGTGTAAATAGGTTTTCTCTAATTCTCTCCTTCCTTCAAGAATGCCATCACTCTGCTCATCCCTCTCCCTTAGACTTCAAGAACGTTGTCACTCTGTTCCTGTCTCTGTTCGTGTTCCAATCACCACCACCGCCTGGCCCAACCACCCCTACCGCGCATCCGTGTATCTGTTTGTGTTCCGATCTCGGCAAAGAACGATGTCGCCTAACCCAACCACCACCACCATGCATCATGCCTTTCCCTCATCCCTGTTCTGTTCGCTTTCTTTGTATGTGTTCCGATCTCAACCAAGAACACCGCTGCCTGGCCAACCACCACGATCACGCATCATGTCCTTTCCCTCTGCTTCATGACCTTCACGACTTCAAGCCTTCAACGGCATCCACCACCACAGAGGTAGCAACCAAACAACCCCAAGTACCCAACCCCTCTCTTCCTTGTTCTCCCTTTCCCTTTCCCTTTCCCTTTCCCTTATAATTTGTAGACTATTTATTCAGCATAGTGTCTTCAAGATCTTGGTAGTATCTTTTCCCTTATATTTTTGGTAGTATCTTCAAGATCTTGGTACTATTTTCAAGATCTTTTCCCTTTATAATTTTGGTAGTATCTTCAAGATCTTGTTCTTCAACGTAGACTATTTATTCTCCATGATTATAGCCAGAGATGAAAATTGTTGGACTCTAATATTCTTTTATGTTTGTAATCTGGAAAGATTGTATTTATATATGCTCCATTGACATCGTTGTGTTGAGGAAGAAAGGTTAATTAAAAGGTGAGACTATATGCTCCATATTGGGTTTTTTTTGCCAATTGTGTTCCTGGGATGGGGGCAGGGCAGGGAAACCCGACCCCTATTGGGGGTAGGGATGGATACCTATTTTTCATCCCCAACGGGGTCGGGGATGTCGTAGAGAGTCGAGGGTGCGGATGGGAAAGGTAAAACCCGCCCCCGCCCCGTTGCCATGCCTAATCACCATAATAAAGTTCCCTCTCCTATGTAACACCCTTCGTTACATTAGTAACCCGAAATAAACGGTTAAATAAAAATGGTAAAATAAAAATTTTCTCAAAATATAATACTTAATGTAATAATAATAATAATAAATTAGTCTTTACATTATAAAATCCGCAAAACTGAAATATCATAGTTAATCCAAAAACTCTTAAAACAAGGAGCCAACTAAAAACCCAAACGTATAAAAATAAAATAACTAAGGTCTAGCCACTAGCGACTCCTTATTGAACATAATACTAACCAAATATGATAAATAGCTAACCAAACACTAAGTCTTCAAGTTTCCTCAGTCTCAGTGGTGACGTCCTCATGCTCTGAAAACAACACTTCTAATGAGATTGATAATCCCAGTGAATCAATTTTTTTTCTAAAAGGCTAAATTACGCTTTTGGTCCCTCATTTGTTTTAATTTATTCAAGTTGGCCCCTCTATTTTAAAAATGTTCAAGTTGGTCCCTTACTTGTCAAACTTTAAGCAATTTGATCCTTTCCGTTAAGTTTCACCGTTAAGTTCTGGCTAAATTACTCTTTTGGTCCCTCATTTGTTTTATTTTATTCAACTTGGTCCCTATATTTTATTCAACTTGGTCCCTCATTTGTTTTAATTTATTCAACTTGGTCCCTTATTTGTTTTAATTTATTCAACTTAACGATGAAACTTAACAAAAAGGACCAAATTGCTTAACGTTTGGCAAGTAAGGGACCAACTTGAACATTTTTAAAATAGAGGGACCAAATTGAATAAATTAAAACAAATGAGGGACCAAAAGGGTAATTTAGCCATTTCTAAAATAGTTCATAAATAGTGTTATTCTCAGCCGGTGCGGTAACCGAAAAATCAATCATGGTACCCGCAAAGATATAATCATAATAAATCTTTTTAATAATACATATAAATTAAACAATATCATACAATAAACCCCAATCTCATAAAATCAAATCCAATCACATCTCATTACATGTAATCATATCAACCATGCATAGACTATGCAATGCAACTCCATGAACATGACACGGTGATTCCCAGAATCACTTGACTTGAGTACTTGGTTCCCAGAACCAGTGTGAATCCCAGATCCACTAAGGTCTATGAGCTCATATCCATGCAATGGCATCCCACTGCCTCCCCCATCCCAGATGGAGATATCTTATATCCCATCCCAGATGTGGATACTTTTAAAAGTTTGATATCTCATCCCAGATGTAGACATTGTCAATAATATGATATCCCATCCCAGATATGGATATTTTCCATAGTCTGATATCTCATCCCAGATGTAGATATTTTCAATAATCTGATATCCCATCCCATATGTGAATATTTCTCATCCTATTCCTGGAATAGAATGCATATCATCATCCCTTCCCAGAAGGTGATGACCAACTCATGCAAAATGCGATATGTCATCCCAGATGACTATCAAAATACTCTATTGCTCCGTGCATCAATAACAATGATATATCTCATGCCAAAACAACATTTAGGCATTCCAAAACACATATAATGAACACATATTAATTACAAATCAGGTCTTAAAACATGTAATCATAGCAACTGTCAATGCATAACATATTAATTCATAATTTATTGCTAAAACCCCAAATCAATTTAGCTTTCTTGACCCCTAACATAGAAAAACCCAAATTTTCCAAATCAATATCCCAAAATACGTTATTGGTTTTAAGAACCCAAACCCCAAATCTTTGTACCATGAAAGGGTGAGAAAATGTGTTTTTACTCACCTCTTGAAGACCTCCAAGAATCCCCAACGTAACCCAAAGCGAATCCTATATGTCACTTTCCTCAACCTTGAATCTCTTTCTCCTTCTTCTTCTACCTCTTCTTCTTTGTCTTCTTCTTCTTGTTGTTGTTACTCTCCTTTCAAACTCATTGTTTGTTGCAAACCCCTTCTCCCAAGGATGACGATGTTCCACAATCGTTACTAAGGTGTTTTAGGGTGCCAAGAGGGTTTGTAGCTGCACTAAGAGTATTAGGATTGGTTTATATAGGGTTACCCATGCTTCCCTCTTTTTAAAACTATTTTTAACGCGTCCTGACATACAGAACGGGCGTACTCTCGATTAGCACGGTCGTGTCAATCAGCGTCAAAGTTTGCATAATTTTCGACACGGACGTGCTATTAGTAGCACGACGTGGCTCAGACCGTGCTCTTTCGACACGGGTATGCCGAACGTGAGCACGGGCGTGCTCATGCTACAGAGACTGATTTTTGAATTAAGTTTTAGATAGAGTCTAGATAGAGTTCGTTATTGAAGAAGTTTTAGATAGAGTGTAGTTGGAGTTTGTTATTGAATAAGTTTTAGATAGAGTCTAGATAGAGTTCTGTTATTGTTGCAAATTTTAATTATCTTTTATCCTTTCTAATTAATTCAAAGGCCCAAAACATACATTCTAAGCCTCCCAAAACTTATCTAATTTCACTAATGTTATTATCTCTAATTATTTTTATTTTTAGGATATTACATCCTACACCACATGTAGTTCGTATATTTGACTCTTGGCTGCCACACACTAACTCTAACTCTTGTGCAAATTTGACAGCAATAGCTTCCACTCCACCGTGCTTAAGTCAGCTACCAATAGTTTTAATGCACTCTCCTGCCTTACAAATTTTTGTTGCGCCTATTGATCAACAGGAACAGTCCTCACATCCTACACTTGAGCACCTTGAGTACTCCCCACAACCTTCATAGACTAAATCCGAGCTTCAGTTTGGGCCTCCAACCTCAAATTAGCAGAATGAGGATGTTTTTTCTCCCCAAACTCAACTGCCACAAGCACTACCGTCACATTCAATGGTTACTCGCTCACAACGCAGAATGTAAAGCCTAATCCTAAATATGCCTTAATCTCCATGCCCTCTGTCGATATTCCACGCAACCTGCATAATGTTTGTTCAGCATTAGCTCATTCCGAATGGAAGGCTGCCATGGGTGAAGAACTTGAGGCTCTACATAAAAATCAAACTTGGGAACTTGTTCCTTGCACCCCTGACATGCATGTCATTGGCTCTAAATAGGTTTTCAAATCAAAACTCAAACCTGATGGGTCTCCAAATCGCCTCAAAGCTTGAGTTGTTGCAAAAGGATACCACCAAGTTGATGGAGTGGACTATATTGAAACTCTCTCCCTTAATCAAGCCAGGCACCATTCGGTTAATCATCACTATAGCTCTTATTCAAAATGGCATATTCGACAACTCGGCGTAAAAAATGCCTTTTTGGATGGTGTGCTTTCTAAAAACATATACATGGAACAACCTCTTGGCATGGCTGATACGCAATTACCAAACCATGTTTTCAAAATCCAAATGGCTCTTTATGGCCTTAAACAAGGGCCTCAGGCATGGTTTAATCGCTTCAGAATTTTCTTCTTAAATATGGTTTCTTTTGTAGCACGGCTGACCCATCTTTATTTATTTTGCACTCTAATCTAGGTTCACTAATCCTTCTCCTTTATGTAGATGATATATTTCTCACCGGATCCACTACCTCCCTAGTTTCTGACTTCATTTAACTACTGTAAACTGAATTTGCCATGAAGGACTTGGGACCACTTCCTTGGACTTGATATACTCTCGACAATTGATGGCCTCCATCTATCCCATACACACTTTGCCCTTACTATCCTTGAACGAGCTAAGATGGTTGATTGTAAGCCAATGAGCACACCACTTGAAGCCAAGACCGAGATAACGTCTAATGCGCCCCCTTGCTGATCCAAGTTACTTTTGTGGGCTTGTTGGATCTTTACAGTACTTCACTCTTACTCGTCCATATCTTTCATATAATGGTAACTATGTGTCTCAATTCATGCATACTCCTACTATTATGCATTTAAAAATGGTTTTGGCATATCTTACGATTTGTCAAAGGAACTATTGATGTAGGTTTCCGCATTACTTCCAACACTACACTTGATCTCTTTGCTTTTTCAGATGCAAATTGGGTAGGTTGTCCTACCACCCGGTGTTCTACCACTTGCTACTACTTCTCTTGAAGGAAACCCCATCTCATGGTGCATAAAGAAACAACACACAGTTTCTCGCTCCAGCATTGAAGCTAAATATCAAGCAATAGCTAACACTGCAGTTGAACTCACGTGGCTGGCATTCCTCTCAAAAGACCTTCGCATTTCAATATTTGCCTTTCCTAGACCTCGTTTGAGGGAGGGTATTAACAATATCTAGCTTTCCTTGGACAAAAATTGTGGGAATTATTGGACATATAAGGAAACTCAAAGTTGTTGCAAAGATAAAGATTAGAATCCCCATAACAATGCCAACATCAATGAGAGTCGTTGATGATTAAATAGCTTTAAATGTAGCAAATTAACCAAATTGCTAGTCTGACAAAATAAGGAAACTTTGCCAGCGGATCACTTATGTTTGGGGTTTGTCATCCACAAATTATGCAGAGCCATTATACACCATCTGTTGTATATCTCCTTTACCTCCCTTGTATTTATTAGTGTTCATGTCAGTTAATAAAAATATATCATTCATCCTTTTCTCCTTTTTTCTTCTCTTTCCAACATATGAAAAGTAAACCGCATATATTGGGGCGAAACCAACCAAAGTTAATGATAATTTCAATTTAGATGTTAGGAGGTGAATGGAAGCACAGTAAAAAAGAAATGAAAGAAAAAATAATAGAAAGAAAGAGAAAATAATGAGCAGCTAAAATATGATTTTCTTCCCTTCCATGTTCAAAATTTAAGTAAATTTAAATGTTTGTAAAAACTTATCATTATAAAGATACTCAATTAGGAAAAACGTTTACTTAAGCTGCTTCATTTATTTTCTTTGTCGTTCCAAGTATTAAAAAGAGTAAACATTGAGCACAAAAAAGATAGTAAATGTTTAAATTGGTTTATTAAAAGTTCAGTGTTAGTTTGACATTCATTATTGTCAGCCATGTTAATTCATGGTTAGATAAGTGGTTGGTTGTCCAAACCTTCTATAAGGGTTAGGAATATCCTTCGACGGTGTCTCTCGACTCCGCAGCTGGTGGAGCGTTGATGAATAGAGGACTCACTGACGCTTACAATATCATTGAGAGCATCATTGAAAATCATCACCAATGGGCCAATGAAAGAGGTAACAATCCGAGAAGACTCTCGGGAGGTAAGTTTGAGGTAAATGGTGTTGATTTAATTATGGCTAAGTTTGAAACTTTGAATAAGCTCTTCGATAAACTTGAAAAAGTTATTGTTAATGCAGTGGGTGCTACTAACACGTATTGTGAAATTTGTGGAGCACAAGGACATAAGGAAGTGGAATGGGAAGCTGGAATAGCTCCCTCACAAGCCGCACTGGTGGAGAAAGTTTATTCATGTCATAATTTCTATGATAACAACCAGAAGGGGCGTAATGATTCGTATTCACTGACTTACAACCTTGGACGGAGGTCTCATCCTAGCTTCTCCTATCGGAATAACCAGAACCAAGCTGGCCAAGGTAGCATTAAACCTTCTTCGGGATTCCCTCAAGTACAAAAGTCTAAACTTGAAACTCTATTAGAGAACTTTGTTGAGGCTCAAACTAAACAAAATGAAGAGTTTAGGCAACATGGACAAGCTATGAGTAAGGCTATTATGGAGTTGACATCTAAGGTAGACAATTTGGCTATTCATAATAAGATGTTAGAAACTCAAATTGCCCAACAAGCTAGTTCTTCAACTAGATCCCATGGTAGGTTCCCAGGACAGCCCGGGGTTAACCCAAATGAGCAATGTAATGCCGTATTCTTGGGAAGTGGTAAGTAATTAGAGGACCCTACTACTAGGGAGGAGAGTGATAAGGATGAGGGCGATGAGGGAAAAGAAACAACAAAGTCATAAAACACTTAGAAGAGGAAGAAATAGATGGAGAAAAAGAAAAAGTGTCTAAATACGTACCCCCAAAACCTTACCAACACCCAGTCTCTTTCCCTCAAAGGCTAGCTAAGGCAAAATTTGGATAGACAATTTGGGAAATTCCTAAAGGTCCTTAAGAATATTTTACATTAATATACCCATCATTGAAGCTTTGCAACAAATGTCAACTTATGCTAAGTTCCTTAAGGACATTTTGTCTAATAAGAGAAAGCTAGAAGAATATGAAACTGTGGCCTTAACTGAGGAGTGCAACGCTTCAATTCAAAATAAGTTGCCTCCTAAATTGAAAAATCCAGGTAGCTTCTCTATTCCTTGTTTGATTGGTCATATGAGTGTTGACCATGCTTTGTGTGATCTAGGGGCAAGCGTAAGTCTTATGCCTCTTTCTGCTTATAAGAGGTTAGGAATAGGTGAGTTAAGACCTACTGTGGTCTCTTTGCAGTTTGTGGATAGTTCCGTCAAACATCTTGTAGGCATCTTGGAGGATGTCCCCATTTAAGTAGTAAAAAATTTTATTCCTGTGAATTTCATGGTGCTAGAAATGAAGGGGAATTCGCAATTCCCCATCATTCTAGGAAGGCCTTTCTTGGCCACTGCTAGAAACATTATATATGTGAGAAATGGGAAACTTTCTTTGAATGTTGAGTAAGAAAGGGTAGAATTTTATTTGACTAACTCTGTTAATCACCCTTCTTTAGAGAATTCTTTGTGCAAGATTGATTTATTGCCTCAGGTGGTCAAACAGAAGTCTAGTTCTGATGACCCTCTCAAAATATGTCTAACTAATGATACCTCAGAGGATGATGAGAATGAGGTGGCTAAACATGAAAACTTGAAGCTTCCACCTTAAGAAGCTTAGACCAAAAAGCTTAAGCAAAAGCAAGCAAAGCGGTAACGCAATATGCTGAGATTAGAGCATGGCTTATTTGATGAACCTTCATAGAATGGAGTGGCAAATTCACTTCCCAGCCTAACTGATATGTGATGATATAAAGAGGTCAAGCTTAAGAACATATATAAGCGCGTCTTGGGAGGCAACCCAAGTTTTTTTGTTGAACTTTTTGTTGCATTGAAAACACACTTAAGGGCAGTGTACCCTGTCGCAGAAGTAATATAGGACGGAAGTCCAAATATCGTACCTAAGAGATTAATTTAGATATTAAGTGATAAAGTAAGTACTGGAATAGGGAATTCTTATACTATTCAGACCAATAAAGAACTTAGAAAATAAATAATAATAGAACAATGTTAAAAGATAATAGAAGAAGAGTAAAAGAGTTTAAGAAATCAAGAGTAAAAGAGCCTAGAGTCGTGGTTTCACTTGTGCTTTCGATACCCTCGAATCCTAATTCTATTCAATTTCGCAGTTGCTCTTCAAATATCAATCCCTCTACGAAAAATATTAATTGTTTGTCAGGCAATTAATATTCTTTTCCCCAAATAAACCCAATGGTTGTCAGGCAAAGAGTTTAAATGATTAGAAAACATTAAGCAAAAAGAAGTTGAATGATTGAAAGGAATAAATCACGTTCTCGCAAATCTAGATATTAAACCCCGGTTATCCTATACATCTACCAATTTAATTGGGCTTGATAGCCAAAATGTCAATCAATTGATTAAGAGCATGCACAGGGTAGCTAATCCTAAACATGGGATGAAGAACAACAGAATAACACTATTCAAATTGCAACCTTGAAACCAAATAGAATTGAATTAAAGCTAAGACATAGCGAAAAGGGTTTCTACTAACACAAGATCCACCACAACTCTAGTGGTGAATTTAGCTACTCATAGTAATACAGAAAACAAAAATCATTGGAAAACGCATCCTGGATAATTGAAGAGGGAGAAGTTGTCTCCAACTTAATTTTCAGGTGCTAAATCCTACTCTAGAAATCAAAACAACAAACTAAAAACTAAAACAAGAGTATAGTACTCAAAGAAATAAAGAGATGAAAGAAAGTGTGAAAGATATCTCTAGAGTGGCACAGAGGGCCTCTATTTATAACACAAAATGTGGACCCGGCCTTGATTCTGGTCTTCTGTATCATTAGCATGGACGTGCTTTTCACTTGACACGATCGTGCTCTTCATTCAACACGGCCGTGCTTTTCAGCATATCAGGCTGTGCTCAAATATGTCGGGGCTTACTAACTTCATAGAACAACGTTCGAGTGCACGGGCTGCAGCACGGGCGTGCTCTTTATCTGGCACGGCCATGCTCTTTGCGATTGGGGTCGTGCTAGCTTTTGTCAGGCCTTTCTTCTCTAAGTCAATCCTTTCTTCAATGTGGCAAGGCCTTGCTCTCGCATGGCACGGCCGTGCTAACCTCAGAACTTCAGTATTCTGCCCGTTCTCTTTTCTTCAAAAGTCCATCAAACTGCCTCCGAACGTCAATTCTGTTAAAACTTAAGTAAAAGGATGAAATACAATAACATTTATCTTTAAAAGCATCGAAATTCGACCTAAATACCCCGTATAAAATGCACAGAATTGAGGTTCATCACTTTTCTTTTTATTTTTGTTTATTTGCTTTACATGTGTTAAATAGTTTGTTATTGGCCATTCGTTGATGTTTGATCATTTATTCTTGTGTAGGTTGGATCATTTGGAGAAATAAATGCAGAAGAAGGCCAGTTCTGGTGCTTCCACGAGCTAAGTGTGGGATCCCCCACACTTGTGGAACACCCTGCCCTAAGAGCCGCAAGTTGATTGAAGAAGCAGAAGTTTCTACGGGCTGGCCTTGGGAGGCCCCACACCCATGGAATGCACCGAGAAAAGTCTATAGTCCATTCAGAAGCTACCATAGGTTGGCTATGGAGTATGACACGCCCATGGTTCCAGCCTAGAAAAACAACTAAACTTCCAGAGACTTCCACAGGCTTCCCGTGGAGACCACCACGCTTATGGTACCTTGCAGCCTCAATTGCAGAAGAAACAGAAGCATACATGGTCAGGCCATGGAATTTGCCATGGTCATGGATAGCGGCCCAGAAACATACAATTTCACCGCAGTGAGTTCCTTCCTTTTTTTCCTTTATCAAACTTGTTTCTTTACATTGGGCACAATGTAAGTTTTTAAGCTCGGGTGAGGTATTTATTTTTTAATTTTTTGGGTTAAGTGTATTCTTGATCCCTATAAAATTTGTGAAATTTGATTTTGGTTCTTATAAATTTTTTATTCGTTTTTAATCTCTATATTTAATAAAAGTAGTGTGTTTTTAATCTCTCATCAGCGATTAAAAACACACAATTTTTGTATTTTTAGGGACTAAAAACGAATAAAAATTTTATAGGGACCAAAATCAAATTTTACCAATTTTACAGAGATCAAAAACATACTTAACCCAAATTTTTTAAATTTATTTTTTTAATTGCATTCTCATGTTGCATATTGCATGTTCACACCACCATATTGCTCCATACCCTTTTAGTCCTCCTTTTTGAACTTTGTGTCATTTTGTTCGAGATAGTGTTGGATTTGGAACCCAATTGATTATTCTTGTGATAGGCTACAATTAGAGGTGATCTCTTGATAGTTGATAATTAGCATAAGATTCTTCGTTTTTGTGTTTCTCATTGATGTTAAGCCAGTAAATGTGATATTTGTGCCATGAAAGGGATATGTGCTTTACATTGATATTAACCTCTCTTTCTTGTTTGAGTGAAATCATGTAATCTGGGATTATTGCTACACAACTTGATTTGAAACCATTTTAAGGTGAAATCTTATTTGCACGCGTGAATGTGGTTAAGGCCATCTTATGTATTTTTCTGGTCTTTTGAATTTATTGTCGCATTTTTACCCATTAGTTGTCCATGTTGAGCTTATTACATAATTATTTTCTTGATATCCATGATGTGATATTGTTGGAAATTCTTTAGAAATGTAAGTGGGGCAATTAGGTTTGAAAGTTGTGAAGGAAATTATATGTTTATGTGAAATATAGTAAATAAAAAGAAAAGAAAAGAAAAATATTAGGGGGATATAAAAAGAGAAAAAGAAAATAAAGAAAAAGAAGGGAAGAAAGTGTGTGTAACACCCCGATTTTTCAAATTCTCTAAACTCTGATATGAATTAAACAATATTTATGTATTTTTATTTTATTGGAGGGTCTAGAGAGTGAAATAAAATAATCTGAAACCATAGTCACGCTCTACGCTATCGTAGGAAGCTATGGTTAAAATCTGGGTCGAAAACTCAGACGGAGCCCGGTCTACGTTTTCACGGATAGTAGTGTTTTACTATTATAAAGACCTTATTTTGACTAACGGTTAGAACCATTAGTCTTAGAATTCGGTCCTCTACAAATTTGCTAAAATCAGTCCTGACTTTAAAAAGTGAAAATAATAATAAAATATTTGGGCGAATACCCGAACAGGGAGACGGTTGAAGCTATAGATGGATTTAACGGGACCCGCTAACGGATAATCTTGAAGTCACATCAGGTCAACCTCATCTTGGGAAGCGTGCAAGTGTCATGATTACGTTTAGAAAATATTTAGACGCGAAATGACCAAAACGCCCTTGGACTTTTATGGAATTGCAACTTTACCAAGGTGAAATGACCATAATACCCCTAAGTTAAAATTCTAAACCTCCTCACCTCTTTTTCTTCTCTCCCCCACGCCTCTTCTTCTTCTTCTTCTTTCTCTCCTCATTTTCTTTCTTCTTGTTCTTCATTTCCTCCATACTTTCCATTCAAATTTCTTCTAATTCTTCAAGGATTTGGTGAAACAAAGTTGACTTCTCACTTAGCTTTGTCATCTAGGAGGTATTAACTCCATTCTTGCTCTCTTAATCTCTCTATTTCTCCATTCCATTTCATGATTCATGGTAGTTTAGGTTTTGAAACTTAAACTTCAAAAATCCATGAAAAATTGTAGAAAAATCCTGTTAATATCAAACCACTTTCTTTGAACTAGGTTCATGATTGTCTATCATAATCCAAGAGTTGGAAACCAAATGAGCTTCCTAGCTCAAATGGGTATTTTGGGCGAAACCTCCATGATTGGGTGGCTGGGGTTTTGGTTCAAGTTTTGGTGTAATAGGCTTTGATCTAGCCTTACCACACCTAGTAGGTATAGAATCCAAGAAATGAGAATTTTTGAACATCCCTAGCTATTTTATTTAGCTATAGCCGAACCTAGGAGGAAGGAGATAGGAGAAAATTTTGTGATTTAAAGTTGTTATCTTGATTGATTGATTATGTGTAGTTGTCGTCGAGGAATCGGGAGAATTCGCGGACCGATTGGACGACTTTGCATCCAGAGGATACATCGAGAGGTAAGGGGAGATTGCCTGAGGGATCTTACGATGATTATGTGTTATTGTTTTTGGTCTATAACTATGTGATTAAGCTGTGTGGTGGTTGATTGATTTCTTTTCCGCAATTATTTTGATTGTTGATAATTGCTTGCTAATATGTGTTATAGTGATTTACTATGTATTTTACCTGTAATATCTGCTATAATCATATTGTGATGTTGATTGTTGATTGAGAAGCCTGACAGTGGTCAGTGCTCAATTAATTAACGAGGATAAAAACCTTGAAAAGCTTTGTGGTAAACGCCAAAGATTTATTTGGGAAATATTGGGAATTTTCAATGACGCTAGTTTTCTAAAGAAAAAGAATATCCTAAAGTAATTTATAAAGTTAGTGGAAAAGAGTTTGAGTTCCAAGAATAAGTTAATCATTTTGTGGAATAAATTGAAATAAGAGGAAAAAGTCAAGATTTTGAACAACGTTTTTAATGCTAAAATGACGTTTTAATTCCAAAAAGATTAACGGAAAACGTTTTCTAAAAACAGTAATACTGTTCTGGGACGACGTTTTTTGTCTCAGCTGTTTGCTTTCAAAAATGGTTTTTGGAATGGACTTTCAACAATAGATAAGTTTTATCAGAAATTCAATGGTTTACAAAACAATTGCCAAAAAGAATGGTTTTTCTGTAAACGAGTTTTTCCAACGATGTAAAATCCGACAACTTGGATGAGTTACGGAGTTTTCTTTTTTGGATTTGTGTTTCACAGAACGAAAAACGGTGGAAAACGATGAAACGTGAACCTAGTATACGAGACGTCGGGATACTAGTGTTCTGTAAAAATAGCACAAGAAGCCGTGCAACGGTGTTATGGATTGTGTGTCCTTTGGACTGTGTGTCCTCCTCTTATTATAAGGAAACGTCCTCTTGTTATGAAGAAACGTGATTAAAGGTGAATGATGTTTTCTATTACCACAGACCTCGGGCTGGTGCATTAGTCTAGAGTTTTGCGATTGAGCACTCGGACGTTTTGTCCTGTGCTAACGATGAAAAGTTTTAAAACAGTGTAAATTATGAATAGTTAGGAGCCTTGAACTACGACAACGAAAGAACGAACACAAAGAAAAGTGGCAAGACTTGAAACGTTTTTCCATGCATTAAAATTCGGCAGACGTGCCAATGGTGTTAATCTGGATATCTTGATGGTAGGATATTTAAGACGGTGAGTAACATTGTGCCTTGATGGATAATGGTGTCATACGCACGGTGCATATTATGCCTTGAGTTGGACAATATAGTATGACAATTTACCATTTGTCAAGTACCGCTGAATGTAATTCCATGTAATCGCGTAATGTCATGGTGTTCATGTACCTCTGAATAAGCACGTAGGTGCTGGTCATTGTTGCCTGGGGCCAATGTACCTTGAGCCTGATCAGCTCAGTTTTTTTATACAACGGTGTTGGGATCTCCGGAGATTAAGTAAAAATTAGATGATGAATATTGAAGTGTCATGTATTTCTTTTAAAAATGACGATGATTGTCGAGTATGAAACCCTATAATATATGCTTATTTGTTGGGACTGTGTCCCGCATGTGATTATCGTATTTAAAATCCATATATTGGTATCTCACCGTTGCCTGTACATGTTGGACACCCTGTTATGTTTTTGGATATATGTACAGATGCATTTTAGCGAATCTTGGGGTCACTTCAGGACCCTGAAGTTGGAGTCTCCTTACGTCGACGACGAAGATGGGTGAACTGGCGACGATGAGGCTTAGTCTCATCGGTATGAAGTATACTAGGTAGTATATTCTATCGTCTTTAGATGCCTATTTAGACTAGCTCTTAGGATTTTTTATGTAAGTGTGGTGTACTAAAAGATTGGGAAAATGGTGTACGTCCTATGGCGAAGTTGAGCTATTATTATAAATGATGAATGTCAATTTGTTTTACATGATTGTTCTGTTTAATTTTTGGTATTAGATATCTATAACCACTCGAGAGAGTATTTTTCCAAAAAGTTTCTAGTTTACTAAAGCTTTATTTTCCGCAACGGGTTACCATGTGATGTCCCAGAAGGGGGTGTCATAGTGTCTGGAGATGTGCTTTTCTTTGATATATTTATGCTCCAATTATATTCTATTGTGCTACTTGTTGTGACGTCCCCAAGTCCCACTAAAGGAAATCCCATTATTCTAGAACTCACTTGTACCATTAAGTATAACTTAGCGATTTCCCGCTTATTAAAACAGCGATAACATATTTTCAATTTAAAAGCGCACAATATCAGAGTAAACACAACGGGATAAACAAAACATCCACACACAGTACTGAAAACATAAACAAGGAACATCCAAAGACCTTCAAAAAGAAACTCTCAAGTCTCACCAGCACTCTACCTAGCCTATTCTCAAAGTACATCAAAACCTTTCCACACAATCCTAGCGACGCACTGGCTGGCTCTCACCCTCAGTGGTGAGGATGCCCTGAGCTACCCTATCCCTTTCCATGAGTGCGCCTATAAACCTGCATAGGCTCATACTCGGATGAGGAACTCGACACTATGATCCTACGCCTCTGAGCTGCTCTCAGGTACCGCTCCGTACGCTTGCGTTGCCCTCTATGGACGAAGCCTCTCCTGCTGGACACTACAGAAGACTGGGGTGCCACCTACAAGTCGTCTCGCTCTCTCTACCTCGGAAGGTGCCACATCCAAGGGAAGGGAAGAAACTGGTACATGCGATAAGGTCCTATGATGTCCACATATGGTGGTGTGCCGCTCCGGAACATCAAGCTGACAGGTCCGGTGTAGACGGCCAAAAAGTTTGAAGGGTCCACCAGCCATCCCCTCTCATCATGATAGACTATCATAATGTCCCACAGCACCGGCATTCGCGGTGCCCCCGTGATAAATGGGTGAAGCTTCGGGTCCATTTTGATCCTCTGCTAACTCATCGTCTGTCCGTAAAACCGAATGTACACATACAAAGAAATATAGGCAGATAAGATATACAGCACATCTATGACAGGGATGATACAATGCAGAACATATAGTAAACACAATCATCTCTCAATATCACGACCCCACGGTCGTTCCCTAGCTAGATGTACACATACTCTTTCTATGCATGCCAGCAGGTACTAAACACCCTACTAAGGGCAACATCACGTCCGCATATCGGACAACAAGTTGGTTTGTTCCTGTAATCCGTTCCGCCTGTCGTGACCCATTAGAGTGCATCACTGCTCAACTGTCCCAGACAAAGAGTTAACTGGGCCTCCTCGGAAGATCCACTGGCAACTGGAAAGACTCAAGGCTCTAGTCGGGATAACCATACTTAGCCAGGACTGCCACGACACGATAGGCGCTACCATACCGGTCTCATGTGGGTACACCTGTGTCCAGTATATCCCCAAGGTCCCTCAGACCTTCCCTTCCATTTTCGGCACCAACCTCGTATGCCTCACAGCATACGGCTCGCCACTTGGCATCAAATGCATATGCTATGCATGTCATCCATCTCTCTCAAGCTGATATCGCAACACATGCAAACTTGCTCTTAGCAACATGAGCTCCAAACTCCATAGGTACACATATGAGCTCCAAGCTCCACCATAATCACACGAGCTCCAAGCTCCACTTGTATCCATATGAGCTCCAAGCTCCAATCATGACCTTATGAGCTCCAAGCTCCACTATATCCCAAATCTCAATTATCAGCTCAAACATCCACCATGGGGTCAATGCCCTAATCATGCTAAACCTCCGAATCTCATACATACACGCATTTCCAGATATAATACAACAGTTCAGCAATTATCAACATGCTCCATAAAGCAATAAACAGCATACATAGCAACATACCATTATCATTAATATATCATGCATATCTTGCAAATATCAAACATCATAAATAGCAAGTACGCATATATCAAGACAAAGCACATATTATCATTCATCACAAATCTGCTAACCTAGGGTGTCAAACATAACGGTGATAGCCCAAAGTAGACTAAACCTAGGGTTTAGGTACTTTGTCAAGGCTCAACCGCACATAGGATTTAGGGTTCCCCCACACACATAAAACATACAATACAGCTATGTGGACTACTCTTGCCTCCCTGACGTGTGTAACTCTTTCTCCCAACCTGATAGTGAAAGTGGTGATAATCACAAACACAACGAGCACTCATTGCTCCTCTCCTTGCCTTCACAGCCGCAGCCCACTTGCTCCAACGGGTTCCGCACACAACTTCCTAACTTGCCCTAATCACGGAAATAACACGTAGACTAAAGCATTAACCCTAATAAGAAGTTAAAATCGTGAAAAGAAGATTAAACCAAAGGAGAACATTGTATAGATACAATGTAGGTAGATACTGAACCTCGGCTTACCCTCGTCGAATCACAAAAGCTAACCGGTAGAATTGGAGTAGGAGTCGCTCTGATCAAGAAAACACGATCGGAATTGGCATCGGACGAACGAACTAATCACAAACTTAGATTGAAGCTCTCAACCTGTTTCTGGTCTCTAACTCAAGCTCTCTGGACGTATGAGGTTTGTAAAACTCATCCATGGTAAAAATAAGCAAGTATTTATAGAGGTAAAACTCTGCTGAGAACGCTTTAGTGTTCTGGAACACACTTTAGCATTCCAACGCTTGAGCGTTGTCTTCCTCAACGCTTGAGCGTTGACGTTTCCTCACCGCCAAGACATCACCCATCACGTGCCAGCCACGATGCGTAACCGACACTTGTCACTTTATGTCCCATCACTGCCAGTCACTGGTCAGAGGGTCCATGCTTGAGCATCCAAAGCTCTCCACGCTAGAGCATTATCACGCTTGAGCGTTACACTGGTCCACGCTTGAGCGTTCTGCTCCTGATCCTTTGTCCTTCATTCTTCTCTTATCCAATTCATTCCTACTCTTAACATACTCTCTAAACACACTTTCAAGCGATGACAATAATTATTGACAAACGTATACATAATCAATCTAGGTCATCTTTCCCAATTAGGGTTCTAGAAACTAAGATGTTACATTACCACCCCCTTAAAGAGATTTTCGTCCCCGAAATTCCTCGTTCATACCTGTAAACAACGACGGGTACTGTTGGTGCATCTGAGCCTCTCTTTCCTATGTTGAATCTCCAATTACTGGGTCCCATTCGATTCACTAAAGGAATCTGTCTACCGCGAAGCTCCTTGATCCTTCTATCCACTATCCGAGCTGGTAAAGTCTCGTATTCATGGTTCTCTCTTAACGGGATTGATTCGGGCTCTAACACATGCGATGGATCAGGGTAATACTTTCTAAGCTGGGATACGTGAAAAACATCATGAAGTCTTGATAAGTTAGGTGGTAAAACTATTTGGTAAGCTATGGGACCAATTCGGTGAAGAATTTAAAATGGTCCTATAAATCTGGGTGTAAGCTTGCTGGATTGAATTGCCCTGCCAATACCAGTCCTTGAAGTAACTCTTATAATCTTATAAATACATGATCGCCTTCCTGGAATTCTAAAGGTCTCGTCTGCTTGTCAGCGTAGCTCTTCTGCCTATCCCTTGTGGTTTTCATCTTTTCCTGGATCAACTTAACTTGTTCCATTGTCTGTTGTACCAACTCAGGGCCTAACAACTTATTTTCTCCAGTTTCATACCAACACAACGGAGTCCTGCACTTTCTCCCGTACAAAGCTTCATACGGCGCCATTCCAATACTTGAGTGATAACTGTTGTTATAGGTAAACTCAATTAAAGGAAGAAAATCGTCCCAACTTCCCGTGTGTTCCAACACACATGCTCTTAGCAAATCTTCCAACGATTAAATCGTCCGTTCTGACTGACAATCCGTTTGGGGATGATAAGCAGAACTCAACCAACTTGGTTCCCAATGCTCCGTTCAAGCTTCTCCAGAACCTCGAAGTAAACCTCCTCCAGAACCTCAAAGTAAACCTCGGGTCTCGGTCCGATATAATACTCGAAGGCATACCATGCAGATGCACCACCTCCCTGATGTAAATCTGAGTCAGCCTCTCCAGAGAATAGTTCTGGTTGATAGGTAAGAAATGAGCACATTTCGTCAACCTATCTATGATGACCCAAATTGCATCACACCTCTTCTGAGTCCTTGGTAACCCAGAAACAAAGTCCATTGCAATACTGTCCCACTTCCATTCCGGAACATCCAATGATTGCAACAATCCTGCTGGCTTCTGGTGTTCAACCTTCGCCTTTTGACACACCAAACAGGGTAGGACATAAGCCGCCACTTCTTTCTTCATCCCTGGCCACCAAAATAACTTCTTCAAATCCTGATACATTTAAGTAGCTCCTGGGTGAAAACTTAACTTGCTCTTGTGTGCTTCTTCCAAAGTCATATTCTTAACTTCACTATACTCAGGCACACAAACTCTATCGCCAAACCTGATGAGACCATCTGAACCTCTCTTAAACTCAAACATTTCACCTTCTTCGATTGACCGGTTAACCTTCTTAAGGTACTCATCCTCAGCTTGCCTTCTCCAAAGCAGATTCAAGAAATCGCTAGTAACCTCGATCATCCCAACATTCATCTTATCCTTGATGATTTTTACGTCCAGATTCAAATCTCTAAACTACTCTAACAACTCTAGCTCTCGCACCATCATCGCAGATACGTGTAGGGACTTCCTACTGAGCGCATCAGCTACGACATTTGCCTTACCTAGATGGTATTGCAAGTCAAATTCATAGTCCTTTATGAATTCCATCCACGTTCTCTGCCTCATTTTCAGCTCCTTCTGGTCGAACAAATACTTTAGGCTCTTATGGTCGCTAAATATGCTGAATTTAGCACCATACAGATAGTCTCCATATCTTCAATGCAAATACTATTGCAGCTAGCTCCAGATCATGAGTTGGTTAATTCCGTTCATGCACTCTCAACTACCTGGAGGCATATGCCACCACTCTTCCTACTTGCATGAGGACACAACCCAATTCTTGATATGACACATCACAATATACGTCAAAACGTCCTAACGGATCTGACAAAACCAACACTGGCGACATGGTCAACCGACGCTTCAGCCCCGAGAAACTTTTCTCACAAGCTTCCGTCCATTCAAACGCCTTTCCTTTTCTCGTCATTTGCATCATAGGCAACACAATCTTAGAGAATCCTTTGATAAACCGCCTGCAGTAGCCCGCCAAACCAAGAAAACTGCGAACCCCGCTCACAGACTTCGGGCTTTCCCACTTAACTACCGCTTCAATCTTAGCAGGACCCACCATGATTCCATCCTTGTTGATCACGTGTCCTAGAAACTGTACTTCCTCTACCCGGAATTCAAACTTATATAGTTTCGCATATAACTGCCTATCCTTCAGCACCTGCAGCACCGCTCGAAGATGCTCTTGATTTTCCTCTTTACTCGGAGAGTAAATAAGGATGTCATCGATAAACACAACAACAAACTTGTCTAGGAACGGTCGGAATATCATGTTCATATAGTCCATGAACACAGCCGGAGCATTAGTCACACCAAACGGCATAACCAAATACTCGTAATGCCCATGCTGATTTCGAAAAGCAGTCTTCGGTATATCCTCTTTCCCTACTCTGATTTGATGATAGCTGGATCGCAGATCAATCTTGGAAAACATAGTTGCTCCCCTCAACTGATCCATCAAATCATCTATCCTCGGCAACGGGTACTTGTTCTTTATTGTCACTTTGTTTAGCTGTCGATAGTCCACACATAACCTTGAACTTCGATCCTTCTTCTTGACGAATAATATTAGAGCTCCCTATGGCGATGCACTAGGTCTGATAAATTATTTGCCTAGCATCTCATCCAACTGTTTCTTCAACTTCGCCAACTCTACTGGAGACATTCGATAAGGTGTTATCGAAATAGGTCCAGTTCCTGGTACAAGATCTATGGTAAAGTCGATCTCCCTTTCCGGTGGTAACCCTGGAACATAATCCAGAAATACCTCCAAAAATTTCCGCACAATCGGCAACGCTTCCACATTCGGAGCTTCCTTTGCTTCCAAGGAGAATAGCACCACGCACTCTCCAGATCGTACACCCTTCGGAATACTTTCATCAGCAGGCATCAATCCAGATTGCTGAGAGAAACAAAGAGTCTTATTTGAACAATCCAGTATCACATGGTTAGGCGAAAGCCAATCAATGCCTAAAATAACATCAATCTGCTGCATAGGCAGACAGACCGGGTCAACAATGAAATGTCAGATTTCTTTTGTAATAAGGCATTTCACGCATACAAACAGGGTAGTTAATGAATCACCCGTGGGTGTGGAAACAATAAGGTCATAGGGTAAAGATGAAACTGGTAACCCTAAATGATCCATGCACTCCATAGAAATAAACGAGTGAGTAGCCCCTGAATCAAACAACATCGATAAGAGCTTGCCCGAAACTAAACACTTACCTTGAATCAGATCTAGGCATCGAGAGGATTCAGCTCCCCTCACGGCAAACACTCTTCCCGTGGCTTGCGGTCTCACCGCCTGTCCTCTCACACCAAACGGTCGTGCATTCCCTTGCCTGCAATCCTTGGCCATATGTCCTTGCCTTCCGTGCGGGCACTTGACTTCTGTAGTCTCGAGCCATGTGTGGTCCCCCACACTTGAAACAACCTTGCAACCCCTGAGTTGCACTTGGTCCTTGACTTCCAGCATTTCCTGCCCTCTATGCTGGTATCTGATATGGCCCCCGGCCACTCTGAAATCTTCCACCTCTACCTCTTTGGTTACTGTGAATAGGTCCTCCGCTCCTCGTCACCATCTCTCTCCTCCTTTTCGATGTTCTCAATTGCCGAACACCGATCCATCATGTCAGGGAACACGGTAATCCCCAACGATACTATAGCTTTCTGAATCTCGTATTTCAACCCGTCCTCAAACCTGCGGCACATCCAATCCTCATCCGGATACCGCTGATAAAACTCTGAGAATTTAAGCAGTGCCTCAAACCTTGCAGCAAATTCCCCGATTGTCATGTTGCCTTGCTTCAAACTCTGGAACTCCTTGTCCTTTTCCCTCCTGGTCATCCGAGGAAAATACTTCTCTAGAAAACATTCTCGGAATAGCCCCCAAGTTACGGCTCTTCCTTCAGCTTCAAACAGTCTCTGCTTCCCATTCCACCACATCTCTGCTCCTCCCACCAGCATGAAAGAAGCATAAGAAACCTTCTGAACCACATCACAGTGTGTTGCTACGAAGATCTTTTCCAACTCTTGAATCCACAACTCTACCCCTCGAGATTGTAGTCCCCATTGAACTGAGGAGGTTATCGCCTCATGAAGGCATCCAAACCAGCTTCTTCAGTTCTGACATTCCATTGTTGCTGTTGATTCTCACGGGTCAGCTGAATGAGTTGAGTATTCTGTTGCGTTTGTTGTAGCATAGCATCAGCGATATCCCTCATAGTTCTGAGGGTTTCCAGCGATTCGACTCCGTTCCCAGTATGTGAAGCTTCAGCCTCCTAACCTCCATTGGGTCCAGTCCTACCTCTACCTCTACCTCTTCCTCGAGCCATTGGTTCCTGATTCAAGTAACCATTAGCTCAGAGTTCAAACATGATAAGCAACATAAATAGACACATCTAATTATCATTCAGACAAGCACTACAACAATCGATCGTGTTCATTCTACCCCTCTAAACACAGTCGTACTCCCTTGTAGAGACGACAAACTTTGCCAGTTCAACTTCTTAACACCTCACAGTCTTGGTCCCCGACTTCCACAGTCCATATAGGACAAAAATGCTCCGATACCACCTTAATGTGACGTCCCCAAGCCCCACTCGAGGAAATCCCGTTATTCTAGAACTCACTTGTACCATTAAGTATAACTTAGCGATTTCGCACTTATTAAAACAGCGATAACATATGTTCAATTTAAAATTGCAAAATATCAGAGAAAACATAACGGGATAAACGAAACATCCACACACAGTACTGATATATATATATATATACATGGTGACCCCATTAGTAGGGCTAAGTAATAATACAGACGAAAATACGTAATGGAACTGAAAACATAAACAAGGTACATCCAAGGACCTTCAAAAAGAAACTCTCAAGGCTCACCAGGACTCTCCCCAGCCTACTCTCAAAGTACATCAAAACCTTTCCACACAATCCTAGAGACGCACTGGCTGGCTCTCACCCTCAGTGGTGAGGATGCCCTGAGCTACCATGTCCCTCTCCATGAGTGCGCCTATAAACCAGCATAGGCTCATACTCAGATGAGGAAATCGACACTACGATCCTACGCCTCTGAGATGTCCTCAGGTATCGCTCCGTACACCTGCGCTATCCTCTGTGGACGAAGCCGCTCCTGCTGGACACTACAGAAGATTGGGGTGCCACCCACAAGTCGTCTCGCTCTCTCTACCTCGGAAGGTGCCACATACGAGGGAAGGGAAGAAACTGGTACACGCGATATGGTCCTATGATGTCCACATATGGTGGTGTGCCGCTCCGGAAGATCAAGCTGACAGGTCCGGTGTAGACGGCCAAAAAGGTCGAAGGTTCCACCTGCCATCCCCTCTCATCATGATAGACTATCTCAATGTCCCCCAGCACCAGCATCCGCGGTGCCCCCTTGATAAATGGGTGAAGCCTCGGGTCCATTCTGATCCTCCGCTAACTCGTCGTCTGTCCGTAAAATCGAATGTACACATACAAAGAAATATAGGGAGATAAGATATACACCACATCTATGACAGGGATGATGCAATGTAGAACATATAGCAAACACAATCATCTCTCAATATCACGACCCACGGTCATTCCCTATCTATATGTACACATATTCTTTCTTGCATGCTGGTCGGTACTAAACACCCTACTAAGGGAAACATCACGTCCGCATATCGGACAACAAGTTGATTTGTTCCGTTAATCCGTTCTGCTCATCTTGAACCATAAGAGTGCATCACCGCTCAACTGTCCCAGACAAAGAGGGTTAACTGGGCTTTCTCGGAAGATCCACCGGCCACTGGAAAGACTCAAGGCTCTAGTTGGGATAACCATACTTAGCCAGGACCGCCACGACACGATAGGCGCCACCATACCGGTCTCATGTGGCTACACCTGCATCCAATATATCCCCAAGGTCTCTCAGACCTTCCTTTCCGTTTTCTGCACCCGCACTCAGTGCACCAACCTCATATGCCTCACAGCATACGGCTCGCCACTTGGAATTAAATGCACATGCTATGCATGTCATCCATCTCTCTCAAGCTGATATCGTAACACATGCAAACTTGCTCTTAGCAACATGAGCTCCAAGCTCCATAGGTACACATACGAGCTCCAGGCTCCACTGTAATCACAAAAGCTCTAAGCTCCACTTGTATCCATATTAGCTCCAAGCTCCCATCATGATCTTATGAGCTCCAAGCTCCACTATACCTCAGATCTCAATTATCAACATGCTCCATAAAGCAATAAACAGCATACATACCAACATACCATTATCATCAATATATCATGCATCTCTAGCAAATATCAAACATCATAAATAGCAAGTACGCATATATCAACACAAAGCACATATTATCATGCATCACAAATCTGCTAACTTAGGGTGTCAAACATTACGGTGATAGCCCAAATTAGGCTAAACTTAGGGTTTAGGTACTTTGTCAGGGCCCAACCTCACATAGGGTTTAGGGTTCCCCCACACACATAAAACATACAATACAGCTATATGGACTACTCTTGCCTCCCCGACGTGTGTAACTCTCTCTCCCCACCTGATAGTGACAGTGGTGATAATCATGAACACAACGAGCATTCCTTGCTCATCTCCTTGCGTTCACAGCCGCAGCCCACTTGCTCCAACGGGTTCCGCATGCAACTTCCAAACTTACCCTAATCACGGAAATAACACGTAGACTATAGCATTAACCCTAATACGAAGCTAAAATCATGAAAAGAAGCTTAAACCAAAGGAGAACATTGTATAGATACAATGTAGGTAGATACGGAAACTCGACTTACCCTCGTCGAATCACAAAAGCAAACCAGTAGAATTGGAGTAGGAGTCGCGCTGATCACGAAAACACGATCGGAATTGGAATCAGATGAACGAACTGATCACAAACTTAGATTGAAGCTCTCAACCTGTCTCTGGTCTCAAACTCAAGCTCTCTGGACGTATGAGGTTTGTGAAACTCGTCCATGGTGAAAATAAGCAAGTATTTATAGAGGTAAAACTCTGTTGAGAACGCTTTAGCGTTCTGGAACTCCACACTTTTACGTTCCAACGCTTGAGCGTTGACGTTTCCTCACCGCCAAGGCACCGCCCATCACGTGCCAGCCGCGACGCGTAACCGACATGTGTCATTTTACGTCCCATCACTGCCGGTCACTGGTCAGAGGGTCCGCGCTTGAGCGTCCAAAGCTCTCCACACTAGAGCATTATCTGTGACACCCACTATCCCGTTCATGATAATTTATTCAAAAGATCATACAAGTCTTTCAATTAAAAACGTGTTAAAGTAAAAACTTGTTTAAGGGGTATCAAACATCACATTATCCACGATAAATAACTATGTAGACCAAATAAGTTTTAAACATTTAAAATACATTAACTGCGGAAATAACAAAACCCGAAACTTGATGTCACATATCAGAGCTGGTATATAAGATACCGATAATACATCGAATAAAAACTAAAAACCAACTAACAAACTAACAACCTAACTACGAGCAGCGATCTCCTCGAGATCATCCTCAGCAGCTGGCTCACCCTCCTCTGCATAAACAAGGTACATGCATAGAACAACTAAAGTAGGGAGTGAGAAGTCATATATATATGAATATAAATGGTAGTAGAGTAGTTAATAAGATGAGCATACAACACACAATCATATAAACATAATATGTCATGTTAACGAATGCGTGCAATGCTATGCAACGTCACGACCACATGCACATGTGGATCCATTATCTTCTACCCTTCTCTAATCTGACCCATCAAACTGTTAGTGATTTTCAACATTCCTAGCCTAATGCTCTTAGGGGTAACTTCCCAAGCTAAACTCAAGTCTCTAAAGTCCTCGATCAAATCCATCTCTCTAACCATCAAAGCTGACACATGCAAGGTGTTCCTACTCAAGGCATCAGCCACTACATTGGCTTTTCCTAGGTGGTAACTCAATTCAAAGTCATAATCCTTAAGAAATTCCATCCGCCTACGTTGCCTCATATTCAACTCTTTCTAATCAAACAAATATTTCAAACTCTTATGATCACTAAAAACTTCAAACCTAGCTCCATAAAGATAGTGCCTCCAGATTTTCAAGGCAAACACTACGGCTCCTAATTCCAAGTCATGGGTAGGGTAGTTCTTCTCATGGATCTTTAACTGCCTAGAAGCATAAGCTACTACCTGGCCATCCTGCATCAACACACCACCTAAACCTTGCTTTGAAGCATCACAGTATACTACAAAAGGTTTAGTAGGGTCGAGTAAAACTAATACTGGTGTAGATGTCAATCTATCCTTTAACTCTTGAAAGCTTGCCTCGCACTTAGAGTCCTAAACAAAGAATTGTCCTTTCTTAGTAAGGCAGGTCAACGGTAAAGATATCTTAGAGAACCCTTCGATAAACCTCCTATAGTACCCGGCTAAACCCAAGAAACTCCTAATCTCGGTCACTGACTTAGGTGCTTCCCAATGGAGCACGGTTTCCACCTTAGCTGGGTCTACGGTTATCCCTCCTTTAGAGATGATGTGTCCTACGAAACTCACTTCATCTAACAAAAACTCACACTTGGACAACTTAGCATACAACTGTTTTTCCTTAAGGGTCTGCAAAACGATCCTCAGGTGTTCCTCATGCTCTTCCTTAGTCTTAGAGTATACTAAGATATCGTCTATGAAGACAACTACGAACCTATCCAAGTACGAGTGAAAGATCTTGTTCATGTAGTCCATGAACACAGCAGGGGCGTTAGTCACACCAAAAGGCATAACTAGGTACCCGTAGTGGCCATAACGTGTCCTGAACGCAGTCTTTGGAATGTCCTCAGACTTGACCCGAATCTGATGGTAACCTGATCTCAAATCTATCTTGGAAAACACATAGGCTCCTATCAGGTGATCAATAAGGTCATCTATCCTAGGAAGAGGGTACCTATTCTTAACTGTCACCTTGTTGAGTTGCCGATAGTCGACACACAACCTCATGCTACCATCCTTCTTTTTCACCAACAACACCGGCGCTCCCCATGGGGACACACTAGGCATAACAAACTGCTTCTGAAGAAATTCCTCTAACTGTTTCTTCAACTCTGCTAGCTCTAGAGGGGACATTCTATAAGTTGCTATAGAGATATGGTACTAAGTCTATGGTAAACTCAACATCCCTCTCAGGCGGTAGACTATAAACATCCTCAGAAAAAACCTCAGGAAACTCTCTCACAATTGGCACATCCTCAACCTTAGATTTGCTCTCTACTTCTAGGGAAGTCAGAATCATGTATACTTGGGCTTCTTCTCCTATAGAAGCCTTCACTTGGTTGGCAGAAAGAAATTTAGGAGCTTTAGGATTAACAAATGCTACCTCATGGCGGTTCTGATTCAGCTCCATAACATTAGCCAGTAACTCCAGAGCGTCACCAATCAAGCGATCATTACTACCTTCCATAGCTTCCGGCATCGTCCAACGTGAACCACTTGATACAAGAGGTCAAAAATAAGGGAAGACTAAGTCCTATAATCCTATATCATCATCTATACTAGGTATAGATAATCATATAAGAGTACATAGAAGAAAACATAACAGACACATACCCCGGCCTGTAGGACAGACCGGCTCTGATACCACTAAATATGACACCCACTATCCCCTTCATGATAATTTATTCAAAAGATCATACAAGTCTTTAAATTAAAAACGTGTTAAAATAAAAGCTTGTTTAAGGAGTAGCAAACATCACATTATCCAAGATAAATAACTGTGTAAACCAAACAAGTTTTAAACATTTAAAATACATTAACTGCGGAAATAACTAAACCCGAAACCCGATGTCACATATCAGAGCTGGTATACAAGATACCGATAATACATCGGATAAAAACTAAAAACCAACTAACAAACTAACAACCTAACTACGAGCAGCGATCTTCTCGGGATCACTCCTCAGCAGCTGGCTCACCCTCCTCTGCATAAACAAGGTACATGCATAGAACAACAAAAGTAGGCAGTGAGAAGTCATATATATGTGAATATAAACGGTAGTAGAGTAGTTAATAAGATGAGCATACAACACACAATCATATAAACATAATATGTCATGTTAACGAATGCGTGCAATGCTATGCAACGTCACTACTCCATGCACATGTGGATCCATTAACTTTAACTCTGGAAAGGCGACTAGGAGTACATATCTGTTAAACCAACAAGGACGCATCACCATACCAGATGATCGCCACAGATACTCTCACTAATCCTGAAAACGTACAGTGGCTCATCAGGGTAGTCAGGTTGTCAACAGGACGCTCCGGCCACGGGTTTCAAGTCCATGCCATGTGGAACCTCCTTACCCGTCTCTACCCTCAAGGCCGGGATAACACCCATCATGGCCTCCACCATCGCGATTCATCGTTTGCTTTCCACCCATCAAACATATTTTATGCAATGATGCATGCAATGTCGAACAAACATGCAATCACATGTCCAACCATCCTTCATCGTAATCATTCACAATGATTAATAACCTTGACCATCAACGATGATCACAATCAACATCTGACGATAATCCATCTTTACCATCTTTATCAACACCACTAATAGTAACACATCGTTACTACTAGCATCATTATCTTTATTAAGTCTTATCTGAGTTAACTAAGCCTCTATCCCTATTTTACTTACCAATATTCTCACTAATGTCCTCATCTTAATTTCACTACTATCCTCAAACCATATTCTTTAGATTTTCACATTCTCCACTTACTCTCTTTATCTAATTCTGTAAGATCATGTGGTTTCACTCATGTCCAATAATCAACTATTTCCCATTATATTCAATACTACCAACCTGGTAGTCGATTATTGCTAACCTGATAATCGATTATTACTACGTAGTAATCGATTATCACCTCTGTTACAGCAGCTTTCATACCTAGTTTTAAGTGTATTTCTAACCTTGAATGTTTTTGACACTCACAGATCAACACCTATATGTTTGAACTAAAAATCCTTGGCTATCATCCTCACCTCTCATACTAACTCCATTTATTATGAACTCCATAGACCTATAACTTGATCTATGACTTAAGATTAATTTAACCTCTACTTTCAAGGCTTAAACAACGTAGCCATCCATCATAGTTCATCAGCATCAACATGAAACATGCAATCAGCACACATAATCATGCCATAACAGTGATAAATCACACTCAATAATCATCGGAATCAGGAATATCACATATAGTCAATTAACAACATCCCTAGACATACATGAATACATAGATAATATCTCAAAAATCATGCATCATACATCAACATATTATTAGGGTCATGGGTTAACCGTTCATCTTACGCTACCCCTACACCTATATTCATATCGACCTTCTCCCCCCATACCTGGTATGACAAAACGAAATCCGAGGAAGAAGAGAGTGCATGATTCGTTCTTGGCTCCGTCTCAGGGCTCAAGCGCTTGATCACAATACAACATAACAAAAGGAATAGATTCAATTCCTAATCCAATAGAAATTAAAGGAAAAAGAACAAACTCTTGGGTTGGTTATCTTACCTTGATCACAACTAGAAGACTCAAACTAGAACAAAGGAGAGGAATAGTTGCCTTGTCCTTGGTTCAATACAATTGTTGTATGAGGGTGCCAAATAGGACCCAAAAACGTTCATGATCAGTCCCCAAATCAAGAAAACTCAAGGAGAACTGGGGAAGAGACAAGGGTACACGAATTTATCTCAATCTTAACGGATTAAGGTTAACAAGAACAGGGAAGAACGGCTGCACAAAGGTTCCGAATCAGCTACAGCGATTCTCCAACGAAAAAGGGTAAAACGGTTTACGTTTTTGACGAATCTCAAAAGGATTAAGAGGGAATCCCAAGAGATTAAGGAAGGAGGTTTGTCGAGGTTTAGAGGCTGCTAACTAGGGCTTATTTCGTGCTTAAAAGGTTATAAAAAGGTTTAAGATGAAACGGGCGGAAATAAGGATTTAAAACCCGTTTCTGCAGAAAAATGCTAATCGATTATGGTAGTCGATTATGACTGTTCTGACTTGACAATTAGCGTTCTCGGATACCCATAATCGATTATGGCTGTTCTGACCCTCATAATCGATTATAATAATCAAGTATGACTACTCTGACTTGTAGATGATTCTCTAAGCTTTCCAACGCATCCAAGATCGTCTCAATCGGACATCTAGAACTCAAGATACGTCCAAAACCATAAAACAGGTTTCTTGGACTCAAATAGATTGACCCTTTCTAAAGGCTAAACCACCCAAAACATATACTTAAACATCCAACATAAAACTAAGGACATAAATTAACATATAAACATATATCACCACACGTATAAACGAAAATTGGGGTGTTACATTATCACGCTTGAGCGTTACACTAGTCCACGCTTGAGCGTTCTGCTCCTGATCCTTTGTCCTTCATTCTTCTCTCATCCAATTCATTCCTACTCTTAACATACTCTCTAACCACACTTCAAGCCATGACAATAATTTTTAACAAACGTATACATATTCAATCTAGGTCATCTTTCTCAGTTAGGGTTCTAGAAACTGGGATGTTACACTTGTGCTTAATGAAAATTTTGTTAGCCCATTCTGCATACCTTCCTTTGTTTATCTTAACTGACATTATTCCCATAGCCTAATTACAACCCATAAAAGCATGCAAATTAATGGGAATGGATTCTCTCAAGTTGGATTTCCACTTAGGTTCTCTCTCATATTGAAATCAACACCCTTAAAATATCTATTTCCCCTTTTTTTTTTTTTATATTTTGAAGTTTCTATCTCTTCTTTAAAATTGATGTGGCTCAGATTTAACTGGACTCTTATGTCACATGAGCGAATTGATTCCCCAAATTAATTAGTGAAAATTTGGTTTCTTATCAAGCTTATGGAAGTGCATTTTCAAAAAAGAGACCATGAGTGATTTGTCTTCATCCTATAACACTTTGAGAGTGGTTAGGAGAGTGACCCCAATTAGTGGGGAGCATGAATTTAGAGAACCTAAGCCATCTAATTGGACTTGATATTGATCATCACTACGTTTGTTGATTTGCCTATGCTTATTGCTTGGATTTGTTGTTTTATGAGGTTCCTCATTCAATATCTTGTTTTCTCATCTTTGTCTAGCCTTAGTCATCTTGGAGTGGTTTGATGTGTGTGAAACACTACAATTTTTTGTACTTGTTTTGCATGCATGTAGTTCATTTAGGCATATTTGTTTGATTCTTTGCTTTTTTTTCCTTTAGTTTGGATAATTGTGGTGCTTCATGTTTAGTTATTCAGGAATTGTGCAAAAGAGGCTTGGAAAATGGTCGAAAGCATCCATGTTGGAGTTAGTACTTAATTGGGAGCAGAGTGAACTAGAGGAGGCAACATAGAGCCAACCACGACCAGAGGGTGGAACACACCAAGACTGTGGATCGAGGGAGACAGAAGATCGAATGAAGACCAGAAGCTCAGAGCCAACCATGGCCTGGTCGTGGAATGTTCCACGGCTGTGGAATGGCCAATTGCAAGAAACCCCACAAGATAGAGCCAACCACGGTCTAGTCGTGATTTTATTTGATTTTTGAGTGGGCTTGGACCCTTGTTAACCCTAATGCATAAATAGAAAACTAGAATTCGTGATTAGGGGTTCTCAACCTGATTAGAGGAGGCCTTGCTTGGCGATTAGAGAGCATAATTCCATCCTTCTTCGCTTCTCTTTTCTGATTTTCGGTTTGGGGATGTTCTTCAATATTTTGATTGCTATGATTTCTACTATAACTGAGTAGTTATATTTGTTCCTATGATTGGGCTATGCCCTATGATACATTTATGATGACTATTTGATTTCTTTCGCTTTTGTTAATGTTAAACCTCTTTGATTTGGATCTTATTGTGCTTATTTATGTGAATTTGCTAATCACTTATTTGCATGTCATAGATATTTAGGGAAGAACTGCAAGGTGAACCTAGATATTGGAAATATATGAATTGAACTTAGGACTTAAATCACGAGAGTAGGTTTTGTTTGTCGAGGATTCAAATATATTGTCACAAATCGTAATGGGTTCAATCTAAATTCAATTACCACTAGAGAGTAGGAATTGGTTTAATTGGGCATGGTTCTTGAATATCAAGAGAGAACATTAACTAAGTTAGGATAATTCGCCTTCAAAAGACTTATGATATTAATAAACGGGTAGTTAATTAGGATTCATAATTTATCATTGCGGTAACCCCAATCTTGTTAGTTCTTTACTTTTTCGTTGCTACCATATTATCTCCATTAAATCAACCATTCTTTTTAATTAGCTGAGTTATTTTAATTAATTGATAGTCATAGGCACGGTCGTTGTGGATTTGATCTTTTATTACTTAACGAAAAACTGTACATTCACGGATTTCTCACACCACTCTTATACTTGCAAGTGTTGACTCTCATACGATGCATTTACCACAAGTACATATATGTTGATGCTATGCATGTATGCATGCTCATCAACAACACATTTCAATATCAATTGCATATATTTCACATGAGGAACAGTCCTTTTTAGTTATCAGTACAAATTTATTTTCAAAATTTTTCATGGCTAAACATTATTTATCTTGACATCTCTCCTAATTCATATTCATAATTTCCCACCATAGTTATATCAACATAAGACATGGCTAAACATCATTATCATTTTTTTTTGTAACCATGATATAGATACGAAGTATACACCACCGTTAACAGTGATTAATATCCGTCGGAGAACCTGTTGGGCACATAAGTTGGATCCTTCCCTCCCAATCAGGTTTTCTCCATATACAAGAGTCAGGATTGGAACCCCTAACTACTTGCTTAAGGTTCCCGAGTCCCTTACCACTTGGACCAACCACATGTTGGTAAACATCATTGTTACGATATGGTCATAATGATGATTGATATGTTATTGATATGTTATTATTGTATTTTATCATGTAATCAAATTAGGATTGATTAGACTTTTAAGAGTAGTTATTGTATAGGATTTCTTTTGCTTTTACATATTCTATCCTGCTCTATAAATAGGGGTCTTCATTGTACATTCAAAGACAGAAAATATATACAAGTATTTTCCCATCTTCTTGCGTTTCTTACATGGTATCAGAGCTTAGGTCTCCGTCTTCTTTCCGGTGATTTTTCTTGGAGTTTTCCGGTGATTTTTCTTAGAGTTTTTTAGTCCATCGTCGACCATCTTGTGTTCCGCTACCTCCCGCCACCTTCAAGTCTCACCGCCACTACCTCCATGTTCGCCGTCCGCCGATCTACCAATCGGTCAAGTTTCGCCGCCATCCGATCACTCACGCGCCTCCACGCGCGTCCTTCTCCTCGGCACGTGTATTACACGCGCCTGTGTTTGCTGCACCGCTGCGCCCGGTCAACTTGTTTATGAGTTTTTAGCACAGATGGAAGTTATCTGGGATCAACTAACCTCATGTGAGCCTTCTCTGAAAGATGCCACTGATCTAAAAACATATAAGACTCATCACAATCGTATTCGCCTTATCCAGTTTTTGATGGCTCTTACTGATGATTATGAACCTGTCCGTGCATCCTTACTACATCAGACTCCTTTGCCCACACTTGAGGATGCCCTTCCGCGCCTCAAATCGGAAGAAACTAGATTGGGTCTTGTTCGTCCTAAAGATGATCTTGCCTTCGCAGCTCCGGCTAAAAGAGGCACATTTTGCGGTCACTGTCGTAAGTCAGGGCATTCTTTCTCTCAGTGTCCCACTGTTGAATGTCGCAATTGCTTGAAAAAAAGGACATATTGCTTCCAATTGTTGTCGATACTGCAAGACACAAGGGCATTTAATTGATAATTGTCCTACTCGTCCTCCTCCACGACCTTTCCAGAACAAGAGTCAACATCGTCCCAACTCTTCTCGGCCTGTACTTGCCACTACTGCTGCTGCTGCCAATACATCCAATGAATCTCTTGATTCTTCTGACACTTCGCCTGCTTTCTCCACCAATGATCTTGAGTCTCTCCTTAAACAGCTTCTTACCTCCACTGATAATGGTAATACTTCTATCGCCCTTTCCACCACACCAGGTAATGCTAAATGGTATTTAGATTCTGCATGTTGTAACCACATGACCTCTGCATCTAATCTCTTTTATTCCTTATCTAGAAATGATATTGCACGTTCTATTCACACTGCTGATGGGTCCCTTATGCACGTAAGTCATAAGGGTTCCATCTCACTGTCCCATCTTAGCTTACCTGACACCTATCTCATCCCTAAACTAAATTTTAATCTTATCTCTGTTGGCCAATTATGTGATCTTGGTTATGAACTTACCTTTTCTTCCTCTGGTTGTCGTGTACAGGACCCACGGACGAGACAACTCATCGGGATTGGACGTAAGATCGGGAGGCTATTTGAGCTCAGTCAACTACATGTTCCTTTTGTGTCCAACATTTGTGCTGCCTCCACCCCCTCTTCCATTCAGCTTTGGCATCAATGTCTTGCTCATAGTTCTCTTGGCAAATTGCGTCCGCTTATGTCCTAGGGTGTTTTAGGATCTGTTACTAATGAGTCTTTTAATTGTACTGCTTGTCAAACTGCTAAACAACTAGCTTTATCCTTTAATAAAAGTACCTTTATTTCTGCTTCACCATTTGATCTTGTGCATTCTGATATTTGGGGCCCTGCTCCAACACCCACTATGGGTGGCTCTCGGTATTTTGTACTGTTTATTGATGACTATTCTCGCTTTACTTGGGTATACATGATGAAAAATCGTCATGAAATTCCTCAAATTTACATAAACTTTGCCAAAATGATTCAAACACAGTTTTCTAAAGTTATTAAAGTTTTTCGCCGAGATAATGCCATGGAATATCGTGATTCTAAGCTTTTAACTTTTCTTGGTGAACAGGGTACCTTGTCTAAGTTCTCATGTCCATATACCTCTCAACAGAATGGTCGCGCTGAGAGAAAGCATCGTCACATTCTCGACTCTGTTCGTGCCATGCTTATCTCAGCCTCCTGTCCTGAACGGGCCTGGGGTGAAGCCGCTCTTACCGTTGTCCATGTTATCAATTGTCTTCCTTCCTCTGTCATCGGCAATGTTTCTCCCTTTGAGCGTCTTTACCACAAACCACCAGATTATAGCTCTCTTAAGGTATTCGGTTGTGCTTGTTTTGTTCTCCTCCACCCTCATGAATATACTAAACTTGAGCCTCGTGCCCGTCTTTGTTGTTTTCTTGGTTATGGCACAGAACACAAAGGTTATCGTTGTTGGGACCCAATATCTCAACGTATTCGTATCTCCCGTCACGTTGTCTTTTGGGAACATATAATGTTCTCTTCTTTGTCTAAGTTTAAGTCTATTCCTACGACTGCCACTCCTTTTTTTACTAACCCTGATATTGACTACTTCCCTAGTGACACAGATGCAGGTTCCTCCTGTGAGCTCCCAGCCTCCTCCGATGTTTCATCCACTTCTGACGAAGTTGTTCCGACTGTTGATCCTGCACCTCCCATCGTTGACCGTCCTCAAAAGGTAAGAACTTCACCTACCTATCTTCGTGATTACCATTGTTTTTCTACTGTTCTTCACCTTCATGAACCTCAGTCCTATAAGGAAGCCTCTAGTGACCCTAATTGGCAGCAAGCTATGCAGGACGAATTACAGGCATTGGAGAAAACTCATACTTGGGATCTTGTTGATCCTCCTTCTAGTAAGCCTCTTGTAGGATGCAAGTGGGTATATAAAATCAAGACTTTTTCTGATGGTTCTATTGAGCGATACAAAGCTCGTCTCGTGGCAAAAGGGTTCACTCAGGATTATGGCATTGATTATGAAGAAACTTTTGCCCCTGTTGCACGCATCACCTCTGTCCGAACTCTTCTTGCCATTGCAGCTGCTCGCAAATGGCCACTCACCCAAATGGATGTCAAAAATGTTTTCTTTAACGGTGAGCTTGAAGAAGAGGTTTATATGCGTCGTCCTCCGGGATACACTTGTCCGGCAAACAAGGTTTGCCATCTTCGTAAGGCTCTCTATGGTCTCAAACAAGCACCTCGGGCTTGGTTTGCTAAATTTCACAACACTATAAGTCAGTTGGGTTTCTCTTCCAGTGGTCACGACTCTGCTCTTTTTACCCGTAAAACAAACACTGGTACTGTTGTCTTGCTTCTTTATGTTGACGATATGATTATTACTGGTGATGATGCTGCCGGCATTGTTGAACTTAAGCAGTTCTTAAGTCAACACTTTGAGATGAAGGATCTTGGACCTCTAAGTTATTTTCTGGGGCTTGAAGTTCTATCTTCCAGTGACGGCTTATTCCTCTCACAGGCTAAGTATGCTTCCGATCTTGTCTCTCGAGCAAGTCTGACTGATAGTAAAATCGAACGCACTCCTCTTGAACCAAATATTCGGTTTACTCCTCAGGATGGTACTTTACTAGAAGATGCCACTCTCTATCGTCAGCTAGTAGGCAGCCTGATTTATCTTGCCGTTACACGACCAGATATCTCTTATGCTGTTCATCTGGTTAGTCAGTTCATGGCTGCCCCACGTACCACACATTATGCTGCCGTCCTCCGTATCATTCGATATGTCAAGGGTACTTTGTTTTATGGCCTTCATTACTCTATTGCATCCCCTTTGACTCTGCGAGCCTACTCTGATGCTGATTGGGCTGGTGATCCGACTGATCGCCGCTCCACCACTGGATTTTGTATTTTTCTCGGAGATTCTCTTATTTCTTGGCGAAGCAAGAAACAAACTCTCACAGCACGCTCCAGCACTGAAGCCGAATATCGTGCACTCGCTGACACCACTTCTAAAATATTGGCTACGTTGGCTTCTTGCTGATTTAGAGATACCGCAATCTTCTCCTATTGATCTTTATTGTGACAACCGTAGTGCCATCCAAATTGTCCATAATGATGTTTTCCATGAGCGCACCAAGCACATTGAGATTGATTGTCATTTCATTCGTCAACATCTTCTACGTGGTGATCTTCATCTTGTTTCCATCGGTACTCTTGATCAACCAGCTGATTTGTTTACGAAGCCCCATTCTCCAAGTCGATTCCGCACTTTATTGTCCAAATCAAGTTGATTATTGTTGATCCTACTTGAGTTTGTGGAAGGATGTTACGATATGGTCATAATGATGATTGATATGTTATTGATATGTTATTATTGTATTTTATCATGTAATCAAATTAGGATTGATTAGACTTTTAAGAGTAGTTATTGTATAATAGGATTTCTTTTGCTTTTACATATTCTATCCTGCTCTATAAATAGGGGTCTTCATTGTACATTCAAAGACAGAAAATACATACAAGTATTTTCCCATCTTCTTTCGTTTCTTACGATCATTATCATTTAATCTTTTTATTTTCTCATACTCCTAATAATAATACCTCCTTATCTTATCTATTCATTTCATTATCGCACTTGTACCTCGTTTCTTATCCTAATCTCTTATAATATGACATTATAACCACAAACTCCTAAAACCATAATTTCCTAAATCAATCACCATTTTTTTCTCACTGTCATAACACCCTATCATCGTCGACTTCATTATAATCATCTTTCAATATCTACCACATCATATTATGTATAATAATTATTTCAATCATACTTTCCTCCTACACCTTTCATTTTCATGTATACCCCATAGTCATTCTAACATTCCCTACCTTTAATTCCAATGCTCACCTTCCATCTAAGATCACTCCAAAACACACGTAAAAATATATAAGTAGTTTCAATTAACTGGAAACAACCCCACACTACAACTGAGGAACCAATACTGAGCATGAAAAGAGATAGACAATGTTGTTTGCTCTTCATGAATAGACTAGAGAAAGCACCAAAAAAAAAATTGTGTTATCTATTAATGCAACTAAAGTGCAGCAGCGTGTAAAAAAATAAACCATCTATGGTATCTATATATTCATTCTTGTAAGGAACAAATGAAGGATTGTATGGTGATCATATCAGCAGCGGAACAAGCAATCCAAAAAAGAAAAATCTTTTGAGTTTAAAGTGTATTTCTGCAATAAGATGTTAATCGAAATACCTGATAAGGGATTTTTAGCACTTTTAAAATTTATCTTCGATTGTACGAAGACTCTATGCGTACACACCGAGACCAAGTCTTGTTGTCAACCTTTTGAAATCTGGAACTTATACAATATAACTGAAGAAATATATATATATCATCTATATCTATTCAAGTCTCTTTGTGTACGTTGAATAGCTATAGCTATATTGGTTGATCATTCAATAGCTATAAAAACTAACAGCTATAAAAGTTATAACCTTATAGCTAGAAACATTCTATTCATTCTAAATGAATAGTCACCAAAAGCATTGGAATACTCTATTCCTTTTATTGCTGCACAACTAAACCTTGAATGGTCATAAAACTATTTTAATTCGTTTGTTCTATAACAAAATGAGATTCACGCATGCTACACACTTGAATAGTCACAACAACTGTTCAATTTCATTAATTCTCAAATGAAAAGCCACCATAACGTTGGCCAAATGCTTCCAAATGTGAATAACCATTATAGCTTATTCAATCCATTTATTTCCAAATGAAAAGCAACTCAGAAAGTTGCTTTGGAAACATGGTTGGTCATGAAGTCCTATCTAATAGGACATTTTTCAAATAACTTGAGACTCTTCGTTTCTCTATTCCAAATAGAATTTCATCAGATGATTTTATCATGTATTAATTATATTTTAAGTGCTAGCAAAGAATATAATAATATTCCATTTGGATAAAAAATTTATTTATTTGATTAAATTAAATTCTCTAACTTAATTTGTCAAATAATAAATTAAATGATCCCTTAGCAAAGACTGGAACACTCGTTAGCGTGTGACCCCATAGGTTCAATACTAAACCGGTAGTAAATTAGTGGAACCAAATTACTAACCAAAGTTGGCGTCTAGCAACACTCCTTAATGACCGGATAGCATGAAGTAATATCTTCAAAAATCTTTAGAAGAATAATGCAATATTTCCTTCCATCGTTTCAGCTTTGAGTTAACCTTAGAGTATAGTATAATTGTCAAAGTTCTAAAAGGTAAAACTCTTATATTTTATAACCAACTAGTAAATGACTTACGAAACTTATTTCTCCATTCATTCAATTGCCTTGGCCAAGGTCTTAACTTTGTTATTATAAACACAGAGCTCAAACTCATTACCAAGAGTTGATGGATTTCTTCTTGATATATCATTAAGTACTTAGTCATACCCAATATCCATTCAACTAGCACCCTAGGGTATTAGGTGTCCGAAATCAAAGTATAACAAGTAACTTGTTAATTACTATGATAATCTCAGGTCAAAGGAAATATTTACACTCTTCATGAGAATATCCTATTGACAAATTAATGATAATATAAACCATTAGGATTTCTCAATTGAATCAGTTCAATGATCATATCTCCATATACATCATCTATATATATGAATTAATAAATGAGATCTATTAATATCTATCCAATAGAGATCATCACATATATATTGATCTATCCGGATTACTGATATCTCATTCTCAATAATCCTACGATCAAGAACACTTTAGATTAAATCATCAAAGACTTGTCTCTCATTATCATGATCTCTATCATGATGACAAATATCTAATTTAATCAAGGACTTTGTCATATCAATTAAATTAAATAATTAAATAATAAATATAACTAATAAAAACATTTAATGGAATGCAAAATTATTTTATCAAAATAAAATAATTATAATGCATTACCCAATGGATTGGGTCTAGGGCATACTAATTATTCCCTAATAACAAAGTCACGCATCAGTCAATAATTGACTTAAAAAAAGGCAAAGGTAAAAAAAAAAAACTCATGTAAATTATAATCCCATGATATGTATTGGCAATGAGCTAACCATAAACATAGAGAACAACTTAAAGGTGAATGAATAAGATAGCAGGAATATTAACCATCCCCGCCCCAAACTAAAACCATTACTGGGCATGAAATGAGATAGGCAATATTGTTTGCAGGTCGCACAGCGTGGGTGATACGAGGGCCAAAGGAAAATAAATAATAATTCCCCCTAAGTCTAATACAGACAGGGAAATATCATATCCTCAAGGTACCCACTCCAAAAATACTTTCATTTGGCCATTCTTCATTCAATGTAGATAAAACCCAAAGCATTTCACAGAACCCACACAAAAATACTTTCATACAGCCATTCATCATACAAAATATATATAAATCCAGATGCAGTCTATGTTGCACCCCCAAAATATTAATCTGGACCATTGAATTTGTCATGTAGTAAGAGTTGAATTTTCAACTCTTTTAGTTTGGTCAATGGATGAAAGTAGTTGGTCAAAGTTTGTGTATTTGCACAAAATGGACTTGTATTTTTATATCTACAGCTACAATATATTTATTTGTGTTTACATCCTAACCCTTCTCCCTCCACCACCACCTACCTCCATTCTAGCCCACCCCAGATCAGCCGCTAACTGCTCTGTCGCCGGCGACGCTCCAAACCCAGCCACGCCTCCACTTTCCACCGCACCACCCCACCTTCTCCGACCACACCACCTATGTCGTTGCCATGATGTGATGTCCGCCACTACTCTCTTTTTTTCCTCTCCCCTTCCCCGTACTCCTTCTCCCCTCCGCTCCACCACTGTCGAACCGCCCCTACCGTAGAACACAGACCCTCGCTACATCATCACCCTTACCACAGCAGACAACCCAGAAGTTAAACATAGACGCTCCCATTGTCGTTGCACCACCCTCGCTACATCATCACCCTCACCACAGCAGACAACCTAGAAGTTAAACACAAATCTGGAATAAAAACAATCCAAAACCCATATCATCGTTTTGGAGAACCTAGGTCAGTTACTAGCAAAGGAAAGGTGGTGGCCATGGTGGCGGTCATAGGGTGACAATGGCGGTGGAGAAGGGTGGATTCTTTGGATAATATTCATATCTTCTATTTTACAGGGAGAACAAGTATCTAGTTTTCATCAGAACCATCCAATTAATTTTACATCAAATCTATGGTCCTTATAAAAAGGTGCATCTATGCACCAATTTTCAGGTGGTGCATCTGGCTCAAACAATGACTCAGGCCTACTTGTAAAAAAAAATTTAAAGGTACAAAATAAGAAAATAATATGAACCAAAGTGAAAATACAGATTTATATGTACATTTGACCCACAAATATACCTTTGACTGGTCAAAATTTCAAAGTACAAAAAGTGATGACAAGGTGGCATTTTAATTAGCTCAAGATCACTTAACTTGATGGAGCACCATACTCCTTATTTGGTGTTGGTGCAACTTAGCCCACACCAATAAATCCATTACATTTCTGTAAGGAACAAGTCACAAGTACACCAATACACTATCTGAATATGCTTCTATTATTGAAGATGCTGAAAATGCCAATGAAACAGTGATTAAGTACAGTATGCAGAAGTAAAATTCACTGCACAAGGCATATACAAAATATAGAAAAGAAGGGGAATGTCTATGAGAGATGGGGGTACAGAAAGCAGAAGGGATAGAGAGAGAGGGAATTCAGGTTCTACTTTTTCCATGCCTTTTTAGTTACTCTCTTTCCCTTTTTATATCACAAAGTCATCATAATTTCTGATAGGAATCCTTCCCTTATTGCTCTTTCTGCATTCCTTGATTGCTGGATCATTTGCCAAGTGTCCTTCTTTGATAACTAACTCACGTGCTACCCTTGTATTACTGGTATTGCCATCTGGGTGCTTAGCAATTTCGCAGATTTATACATGCATATACTTTTAGTATTTATCAAAACAAAAGTCAGAAAAATCCCAATAAGCACACTCAAATCTCTCACAAAATTCTCAACACAACAAAATAAAAAATTTACAAATTACCTTAAGATTGACCAAAACCTAGGTTCTTGGAGAGAAAGCTTCTTCAAGTTCCCCCTAGATATTTCTGCCTTTACAGTTTCTAAGAGATCGAGATGGGGTGGAACTTGAGGGCTCTTGAAGAATCAAAGGAAAGAGATGGAGAAAGAATTGAAGAAAACCTAGCAAGAGGTTCTTCTCCAAAACCCTAGAGCCGAGTTCCCTTATCTCTTTTATGTTTCCTTTTCTTTCTCTGATATCTCAAAGTGAGAATGGCGAGGCAACCCCCTCCCCTTCTCTTTGTTTCATTTTCATGTCAATAAAAGGAGACTTTCCCTTCAACCCTTCCATCTTTAATAATTAGTTCCATGGCTAAATACCACTTTTGGTCCCTTATCTTTATTTTATTTTTCGTTTTGGTCCCTTATTTATTATTTTTTTCTATTTGGTCCCCTATTTTGCAAAATCATACTAATGTGGTCCCTCTTTTATTTTTTGTTTCGAAATGGTCCCCTATTTTGCAAAAATTAAACCTATGTGGTCCCCTTTTTTTGTTCCGATATGGTATCTCTTTTACTTTTTTTGTTTCGAAATGGTCTTTTATCTTACAAAGGTTATATCAATGTGGTCCTCTCCATATCAAAATTTAAGGGGAAAAATTCCATATTGAAACCAAAAATAAAGATAAAGGACCAAATCGAAAAAAATAATAAAAATGGACCAAAACGAATATTAAAAAAAAAGATAAGGGACAAAAGTGATATTTAGTCTTAGTTCCTTCCTTCACAAATTAAAGTTATATAAATCCTTCTATAATATTGACATAAATATTTTGGTTACTAAGTAATGACCTAAGTTTTAATTAAAAAGTAAAATACCTCAACATCCTCTGTATTTGCTTGATTTTTCACATCTCTCACTATTTTTAAAAGTTACACAAAATTCCTTTTATTACATATATATGCAGATACCTTTTACATTTTCTAAAAATGTCGCGTATAAATTGAATTAAGCATAATAAGTCTAAAATTGAGTAATAGAGCTGTAAAACCAATAATGACCTCAAAATGATATTTTTACCCGAACTTTCATCTGTCATACTTATAATACTAAATGATTTTTATTTGAAATGACATGTTTACCCTTAAATGTGTATCGCATTTCTATCATTGATTTCATTAGTGTTACAAGAAACGGGTACCGATGATATTAAGGATACAAATATCATTCCCAGGTCATCTAGATCGTAATTGAGTAATGACTCTGTTAGTCCATTTTAGGCTGTGTGTTTAAAACTTTAGATAAAAGTTTTATACAATTTCCTCAACTTTAGTTTCTTAGCCGATTAGGGACCTACAGTTTAAGATTATCAATTAAGGACATCAACTTAATATAAAGATATTTTAATGATATTTATCAATTAAAAATTAAGACATATATATATATATATACCATCTGTTTTATTCATACTTTAAATTATTTTTACTTTTTAAAATTAGATAGTTTTGTCTTTTCAATATTTTAATTAATTAATAAATATTTTAATAATATGAGGCCCTTTGTTAGTGATAATAAAAGTTTAGTCCCTTGATTGGTTTATTTATAACAAAAAATAGGTTCTCAAACAATATTTTACTCATTAAATTTATGTATAGCACTTTTCCAAAATATAAAGGGCGTCTATGGACTCTTTAAGAGAATTTTGTATATCTTTTGGAAATAGAGTGGACATATGAAATTTTTTAAACAAATTAAAAAGAGGTAAAAGTATTTTATTATAATAAAATTATTTTAATAATATTTATTTTATTTTAAAATTGTACACATATGCCATATGTTTGGTTCATAATCTAATTTTTTTTCATTTATCAAATTGGATATTTTAATCTTATTCTTTATATTTTAATAGTGATAAAATCCTTAATTGATAACATCCTTTAACACGCCTTGGTCTGAGTTTTAAGATCGTAAGGAGTTTGATATCACTTCAGCAAAATCTTATGTTCAAGTCTTATACAAATAAAAAAAAGGAAAAAACTCTTCTAAAGTGAATAAAAGTATAAAGTGAGAAAGTAATCATGTATCTATCCTGATTATTTAAAGTAAATTAAGATCTTAATATACTTTAACTAATCAAAGATAAATACATATTTACTTTCTCACTTTATATTTGTGCTCACTTTAGAGGAGCCTGATCCATAAAAAAAATTAATGTTAAAAGAACTTTATTTCCTTAAATATATCTTTCTAATTCGACCCAGGGTGTGAGAGAAAATTCTCTCCATCCCTCGAAGATTTTAACAAGAAACATGCACGCACAACTATTAAATTAGTTTGCATTGTCTATAAATTTCATGTGGAACCGGCTAGTTAGTTCTCAGTCTCTTCTAATTCTCAACTTCTACTTCATTTATTTTTATTTTGTGTATTTTTAAAATAATTAAAGAGGAAATAACATTAATCATTTATTCCCTCAAATTAATAAATAAGGGATACTTTAGTCCTTTAATCTAGTTACAACATTCGTTTACTTGTTTATGTGTCCCATTAACCATCCTGTCAGACTCGTTAGTGGTTCGGTGTGACTTATGATAAATTTTCTTTGTAAAAAATGAATAAAAAATGAAAAAAAAGTGAAAAAACGTAAACAATTTTAAAATCCAAATACCTGAAAATTATGCATTTTTTTATGCGAAAATTCATCATAGACCACACAAGATCACTAATGGGTCAAGTAGAATGGTTAATAAGATACATAAACAAGTAAATGGACGTCGAAACTAAATTTGTGACATATATATATAAATTTGAAAGACTATATAATTAATTTATTTTTTTCAAAATGTAAAAATGAATTTCTTTTTCAAGAGAATAATTTGGGTCGTACTTATTTTTAAGGATAAGACTCTTCTAACGTGAGACTTTCTAAAATGAATAAGCGAAAAGATTTTCACCATTGGATAATTTAATTGATTCAAATTTGTATGTATGTTATCAAATTAAAGATAAAGTCCCTTTACATATTCCCTTTTCTGAGAGGGGTTTTTCCATTTTTAATGATAGAAGAGGAGAGGATAAAGCGATGGCCGGTATGATTGGTGGAAATCGAAATAACAAGATTGCGTCGCAGAAACCAATATTATCGTTACAGAAAATGTCTTCTGAGCCTCTCAGGTTCTCTATCTTCGTCGTCCCACGTGGCAGTTTGAGATATCGTTGAGACACAAGCTCTGGCTCTGAGCTAAGCTTAAGCTCCTAAAACCATCCATGGCGGTCTCAGCACCATCCTCATCTCCTTGTCTTCGAGCCCTCCACACCAACCGCACCTTCTCTTACACATTCCGCTATCAACGTTCATTTCCCACTCCCACCAACAGACCTCTAACTGTCGTCGCCATGGCCCCCAAAACAAAGGTACAAAAACTCCTGTTCTTAATTTTGCCTTTTATTGAACCTTTAATTGGATAGAATCAAGGTAAAATTGCAATTTAGGGCTATAAATATAATATCACGGTTTCAGTAGTCTCTACAATTGACAAAATCCTGTTAAGTGAGAAAGAGTGGTGTATCTCTATTTGATAAAATGTATCAAGATTAACACACTTTATCAAATCAATTACCCTTTACATGTTTACTTTATAAACACTACAAAAGAAGATTTGATGTTTCACTTCGATGGCATATATTTTATCTCCTAATACTATCTTGATATATGAATTTGCTTTTTAATATTATATGAAAATTTTAGCTAGTGTAATAAAATAGTATTGGAACAAGGTGTGACACTAAGTAAGACATCTAATCTTCATCCAGACACCCCAACCATAGTCAGACTTTAAAAGCATAAATGGAATTTCGGATTTTTAAATTGAATGAATTCATGTTTTGGTATGGAAGGTGAACAAGTTGGATGAGAACTGGAAGAAAGAGTGGTTCGGAGCCGGGATCTTCTACGAGGGAAGCGAGGAAGTGGAGGTGGACGTGTTCAAGAAACTCCAGAAGAGAAAGGTTCTAAGCAAAGTGGAGAAAGCAGGGTTGTTGTCCAAAGCGGAGGAATTAGGGTTCACGCTCTCTTCCATTGAGAAGCTCGGCGTGTTTTCAAAGGCCGAGGAGCTTGGCTTGCTCAGCTTGTTGGAGACAGCGGTCAGCTTTTCTCCTTCCGCTTTGGCGTCGGCGGCGCTTCCTGCGTTGGTGGCCGCCGTGGCGGCCATCGTTCTCATCCCTGATGACTCGGTGGGGCTCGTCGCCGTTCAGGGGGTTGTCGCCGCCGCTTTTGGCGTCGGGGCCGTCGGGTTGCTCGTTAGCTCTGCTCTAATCGGCGAATTGCAAGAAGCTGATTGAATATAGATGGGTTATTTTATGTTCAGGTGTTAAGCTAATTTTGAAATTTTATTTTTCTTTTTGGACTTAGGGAGATCGTTGCTATTTATTTTACTGTACATAAATAAAAAAAATAACAATGACAATAAGTCACCTGTGCGTAGAAGTTAGACATCCGGATTCTCTCCGGCCGCTGGACCGTCTAACCGACATTTTGCACAGTCAATATATATCCTGGGATCAGGATACATATATCCTGAGGTCAGGATACATGTATTTTCATATACAAAATATCGGCTGGACGGTCCAACGGCTGGAGAGAATCCAGATTCGAAGTTAGAACCTCCAACAATTGCAGTGCATTTTGTGGATGGATTACCCGATTCTGATCTCTGTAGTATTTATTTATAAGGAAATAATCTTGCTTTATAATTTACAGATTAAAATGCACTTTTAGTTCGTCATTCTTTTCATTTTGGTGAAAATAGTCTTTGTGTTCTTTGAATGGCAAATTTAGTCCTTCTATAATTTAAACGTTGCAAAAAGGATTGCTTCGTTAGTTCTCCGTCCAAAAGCTAATGGCAGTCTCATATGTAACTAAGTGTTCGTTTGGCCTAGCTTTTTTTTAGACTTAAAAGCTACTTTAAAGAAGAAGCTGGGAATAAGAGTTTTAAAATTAAAGTTAAAACTGTTTGGTAATTTCATTTTTTTTTTTTAACTTAAGAGCTACTTTTAATCTTAAAGTTGTTTGGTATAAAATGATACTTTTGAGTTACTTTTTTTTTTATACTCTTTTTAAAATTTTGGTTTTATATAAGATTAAAATTAAAATATAAGGTATCAAATTACAAAATTTATATATATTACTAATAAATGAAATATTTAAAATAACAAAGAAAGTACATTAATAAAAAAAATATTTAAACAAATATTTTATTAAAAAAATTCAAAAACAACCATAAAATGAGATATTAACGATTTCTATTTTTCATTGTAGCTGTTATTTGAGTGCGATTTATATCCATATGACCACCATCTACTATTCTTCTAGCATTATATAAAGTCATTTCCACGTTAGTGTTCCTCTCCACCTCGTAGTTAGCCATATATCCGGGAAGATGATCACATCTGTTGAATTCCTCATCTTTAACGCCACATAATCTAATGAAGTTATGAAGTGCTATTGTTGCAACTATAATTTTTTTTGTTTGATCATAGGAAATGGTCTCATATCACATAATATATGCCATCTTTTCTTCCAAACCCGAATTGTTCTTTCAATGACATTTCTTCATGAAGAATGTTCATGGTTGAATACTTCTTGTAAACCTTCTGCTTGGATGCCATCTCTAAAATCAAGAATGTGATATCTTTCACCCTTGTATGGTGCTAGATACCCTTTCATGTTTGGATATCTAGCATCCACTAGATAGTACTTTCCTAAAAAAATAAAATATTTTATTATTAGTTTATATGAAAAATACAAATAAAGAAAAATATAAATGACAAACTTTATCTTAAAAAAAGGATTTTAAGTATCTTCAAGAGGTTGACGGAACACATTTTTCATTTCTTCAAGCACTGATGAAAGAATACATGTGTCATGTGCGGTACCAGGCCAACCAACAATAACAAATGTGAATAACATGTCAAAGTTGCACACTAGCATAACATTTTGTGTTGGATATCCCTTTCTACCAATATAACGTATCTGATCTTTTGTAGGACCAATGACAGGAATATGTGTTCCATCTATAGCACCAATGCATCCCTCAAAATAAGGCCAATATCTACGATCATCTTTAATTTTGGTTGGAACTTCTACATAGTTAAAATCTAGAGGCCTTACAATTTCCTTGGCCAATAAACATAAACTATCAAGAACTTCACCAAACTTCCTACTTACCGTCTCTCCTGATTTTCCAAATTTATTTTGGATATTTCGATTTGTCTCACTATGTGCACAACTCCAAAGAAACATAGTAAGTGCGTCCAACGATAACATTTCTTTAGATGGATGTAACCATCCCTTACTCACCAATAACTCTTCAAGTTTCAAGATAGCATGAGATTCCACTTGTAACTTTCACTTAGAGTGTTAAGAGTTTGATGACCCCAACTCTAGTGGTGAATTTAGCTACTCATAGTAATAGAGAAAACTAAAATCAACAATGGAAAACGCATCCTGGATAATTGAAGAGGGAGAAGTTGTCTCCAACTTAAGTTTCAGGTGTCAAATCCTACTCTAGAAATCAAAACTATAAAATCTAAAAGAATAGAAAGATAAGAAAAGAGTTTAAAGATAAAAAGATGAAAAGAAGTAAAGATGCCAAATAATATCTCTTAAGTGGCACAGAGGGCCTCTATTTATAACAAAATATGTGAACGGGGTCATGAATTAGATCTTCTGTGCCATCAGCACGGGCATGCTCTTCACTTGGCACTGACGTGCTCCTCACTCAGCAAGGCCGTGCTCTTCAGAATATTAGGTCGTGCTCAAATATGCCAGGGCTTACTATCTTTGTAGAACAACGTTCTAAGGCACGGGCTACAGCACGGGGTGCTCTTCATCTGGCACAGCCGCGCTCTTTGCAATTGGGCTGTGCTAGCTTCTGTCAGACCTTGTTTTTCTGAGTCAACCCTTTCTTAAATGTGGCACGGCTATGCTCTCGTATGTCACGGCCGTGCTAAGTCCCCAGAGGTCAGCTTTGAGTATTTTTGTAAGGCTTTGTTTGGATGAATGGATTTGGAAGTTTGGCACGGGTGTGCTCTCGCATGGCATGGTCGTGCTAACCTCCGAAATTCAGTATTCTGCCAGTTTAAGCTCTAAAACCTTCTCTTTTCTTCAAAAGTCCATAGAACTGCCTCCGAATGTCAATTCTGTCAAAACTTAAGTAAAATGGTGAAATACAATAACATTTATCTTTAAAAGCATCGAAATTTGACCCAAATACCCTCTATAAAATGCACTAAATTGAGGTTCATCAAACTTCTCACACTTAAACATTGCTTGTCCTCAAACAATTATCTGGCTTACGAATAATTTTCAAAAGAAACTCCAGACTTAAATTAAGAGAACCCAAAACAAACAAAGTTTTCCAAAATTGCGAAGATAGTCAAACAAGTATAATTTTTAAAAGAAAGTCAATAGATTACCCAATTGGAACTTTTAAATTCCTTGAAATCAAACCTTTTAAAAGAACAGAGGCCACTCCACTCACAATCTCTCAGTGTGTTGGGTAAAGACATAAAAGCACTCAAGATTCTCAAATAAATAAATTACCATAAGCTTGTTCATCGACCAAATCTCCATAATATGTACCACATGCATGCAGAAGAAGGTTGGGATCTTTCATGGATTGTAACGGGGTCAAGGCATTAATGTTAGGTGAGGTAGAGAAAGAAAGGGATAATCAAAGAGCTAAAGTAACGACCCTTAGAAGTATAAAAGAGCATAAGGTGCATTGGCACCTTTTTCCACAAAATATTTAAAGGATCTACTATTTTTTCAACATTTCCTTCTTCCCTTTGCTATAAGCTTTTTCTTACTTTCTCTCTAACTTTATTTTCACCATATATATATTTTCCTTTTTCATTTTCTTTTTTTGAGAAGGGAGAGAAGCAATTTTTTTTTTCTTTTTGCTGCCAGCTTATTTTTACATTTTATTTTTGGAAAGGGATTCATCATTATACATTCCTATTGTTGCTCCATTATACTTCCAAGAGGTCACCAAAAATAATTATTTTGACTTTCAGAATAGGGACCAAAGAAGAGAATTTTCATAAAGGTTCAAAATTGGGCAACTAGAGAAAGTGAAGTGTTTAACAAAGAATGCAGGCCACAAAAAAACCTAAGAGTGTCCCAACCAGAGTTCCATATGCATAAGTCAAATTTGCCTCAAGATGGTATCAGGACAAGTTCTAGAATATATTACCTGAGAATTGCACTCATTAAAGAAAAAAAGATTAATATCAAAATATTTGGCATTGTAATTTAACCCCATAAAAGCCAAATCTCACATTTAGAAGCTAAAGTCTACTAAAAAATTTTAACCAAAGAATTTTCTGTCGTTATCGATTTTCAAAAGACCAACTTTTTTCAAAGATACTTTATGAGACTATCAAAGCAATTTTTCAAGAAAAAATTATAAGGGATTTCCTTAATTTTAAAATAAAAATAAGCCAAATAATTGGATGCAGCGATATCAAAAATATGTTTTTCCTGCCCAAACTTAATTAATGCAGTGTCTTCAATGCAACATAATTAATCAAGAAATACAAGTGGAGAGGGAAAGAAGAAAACAAATATTGATCCGAATTTTTTTTATACTAAAAGTAAAATAAACTATCCTAAAAATAAAATAACGAAATAAATAAAATAATTTGGGTTGCCTTCCGCAAAGCGTTTGTTTAACGTCACGAGCCTGACGACCTGTTTTAGGAGAATCAATCAGGGGACTCTCCAAGTGCAGCTTTTCCTGTCATTGCCTTGCCCCAATTTATTCTCTTTAACTTTGCCCTTTTTCCAAGTTCCCTATGATTGAGGAGCTTGATAAAGTAACGAATCATGGTCTTCTAACGTAGGAATTTTCTTCAAGTCATCTTTGTTCTAAAATCATGAAACTTGTTAGAAATAACCACATCAGAAATATCTTGAATAAAGTGATAGGGAGCAAAAGAAGAGGGATTTTTAGGTGAGTTAAGAACTTTAAAAATAAGTCTCTTCATTACCCATCTGCAAGGTCAACTTCCCTTGTCGGATCTCAATTTTGGCATCCCTGGGGGCTAAGAAAGGTCGCACCAAAATAATTGGGAGATCCTCATCTGTCTCTATATATCCAAAATAACAAAATCTGCGGGAAAAACAAAATTGTCTACTTTGACCAAAACATTCTCCACTATCCCACGTGGGTGGGCAATTGTTCTATCTGCTAACTGCAAGGATATGTCTGTCGGCTGAGGTTCCTGCATGCTAAGTTTTCTCAAAACAGACAGAGGTATTAAACTTATATTGGTACGCAAATCACATAATGCTTTTTTCAAAATAAGAATTACCAATAGAGTAAGGAATTGTAAAACTTCCTGGATTTTTTAATTTTGGTGGCAGTTTCTTAAGAACAGTAGATGAGCATTCCTCATTTCGTTTCACTATTTCAAAGCACTTTAATTTCTTTTTATAAGAAATTATTTCTTTCAAAAAATTTGCAAATTTAGGCATTTGAGCAATGGCTTCAGCAAAGGGAATATTGATATGCAATTTTTTTTGAATATTTCTAAAAAAATTTTAAATTGCCTATCATTATCCCCATTTTTCAATCTTTGAGGATAAGGGATTTTTACCTTTTTTGGCTCACTCATGGCTGTTACCTGTTTCTGCTCACTAGATAAGTTGCACGACCGTGCTAGAGTTGCTGCATGGCCATGCTCGTCTTCATAATCAATTTCTTCAGTAGGAGCATCTTCTTCCATGGGTGTAAAGTCTTCATTCTTGTGCTTTTGATTCAATTCTTTGTCACTCCTAGTAGTGATGACATCGATCCGTTCACTTGAATTAGGTTCAATTTGATTGTGCGATACACTCTGCAATGTCTGAGTTAATGATTGAGCAATGTTAGACATCTGAGCTTTCATGGCACCTACCCTTTTATCAATCTTCTCTATGTACTTCATCAAAGGATCCTTGGATTTTTGTTGCCTCTCCTCTTGGTTAGCCTGGTGTTGCAAATAAGGAGCCTATAGACATTCTGATTTGAACATGGGAAATCAAGAAAATCCTTCCACCCTAAATTTTATGGGTCATGCTGCCTCTTGGGGATGCTCCCTATGTAATTCACCTCCTCAATTTTCTCAACTTTAGATTTGGCTTGTAATTTAGCTTGCATTAAGACCTCCATTTGTTTTGAAAGAGCTTCCAGTTTGGATTCCAGTGCCGTGTTGGCATTAACCTGATAAACTTCAATTAGCTTTTTGACAATATGACCATCTCCTTGAGGCCACTGGTAATGGTTGGCTGACATTTCTTCAATCAGGGTATGAGCTTTTTCATGTGTTTTCTTCAAAATAGAGCCTCCGCTAGCAACATCCAAATTGGATCTATCATGTTGAGAGAGCCCAATATAAAATGTTTGCACCTGAACAGGAACTGAAAAGCCATGACATGAGCATCTTCGAATCAAATCCTGGTATCGCTCCCATGCTTCAAATAAGGATTCATTTTCAAACTACACAAAATTAGTGATGTCAGCTCTAAATTTAGTAGATTTAGAAGGAGGAAAATACCTAGTCAAAAATCGGTGAGTCAGTTGGTTCCAAGTAGTGATGGACCCATCAGGTAGAGATGATAGCCATTGGTCGGCTTTGTCTGCAAGAGAGAATGAGAACAGCCTCAATCTAATAGCATCTGTGGAAACTCCACTGTACTTAATCAAATTTGTGACTCTAAAAAATTTCTTCAAGTGAGCATTAGGGCCTTCATTGGGCAATCCAGTAAATTGTCCAAAGCTTTGGACCATAGACACCATTGCAGGCTGGATTTCAAAGTTATCGGCATCCACCGCAGGATTGGTGATGCTATCTGTCACCTAAGCAGAGGGGGTAAAGTAGTCCAACAACGTCATCCTTTCCCCCATGATGTTCTCCTCTCTTGCTTACCTCTGCAGCCTGTGAAAAGTCCTTTCAATTTTCCTGTCAAAAACTAGATAAGGATCTTTAGAACATGTTAGCATACAAAGAGAAAGAATAAAAAGAAAAATAAATGTCTAAATTAACTAGAATTTCTTTTCTTTCAATATTACTAAAATCACAAAATATCAAAAATTAATCTCCGACAACGGGACAAAAAACTTGTTGCATTAAAAAACTTTAAATGGCAGTGTACCCTATCACAAAACTAATATAGGACGGAAGTCCAGATATCATATCCAAAAGAATAATTTAGATTACTAAGTGATAAAGCAAGTACTGTAATAGGGAAATCCTTATGTTATTTAGACTAATCAATAACTTAGAAAATAAATAATAATAGAGCAGTAGTGAAAGATAACAACAAAAGAATAAAAAGAGAGTTTAGAAATCAAGAGTAAAGAGCCTAGAGCCGTGGTTTCATTTCGATATCCCCCAAATCCTAATTCTATTCAATTTCGCAGTTGCTTTTCACAGATCAATCCCTCTAAGAAAACTATTAATTGTTTGTCAGGAAATTAATATTCTTTTCGCCAAGTAAACCCAATGGTTGTCAAGCAAAAAGTTTAAAGGATTAGAAAGCATAAAGCATAAAGCATAAAGAGGTTAAATGATTGAAAGGAATAAATCACGTTTTCGCAAATCTAGATATTAAACCCCGGTTATCCTATAATTCTACCAATTTAATTAGGCTTGATAGTCAAAATATCAATCAATTGATTAAAAGCATACAAAGGGTACGCAATCCTAGTATGGGATGAATAACAACAGAATAACACTATTCAAATTGCAACCTTGAAACCAAATAGAATTGAATTAAAGCTAAGACATAGCGAAAAAGGTTTCTACTAACACAAGATCCACCACAACTCTACTGGTGAATTTAGTTACTCATAGTAATAGAGAAAACCAAAATCAACAATGGAAAACGCATCCTGGATAATTGAAGAGGGAGAAGTTGTCTCCAATTTAATTTCCAGGTGCCAAATCCTACTCTAGAAATCAAAACGATAAAAGCTAAAAGACTAGAAAGCTAAGAAAAGTGTTCAAAGATAAAAAGATGAAAAGAAGTAAAGATGCCAAAAGATATCTCTTAAGTGGCACATAGGGCCTCTATTTATAACAAAATATGTGGGTCGGGCCTTGAATTAGATCTTCTGTGCCATCTGCACGGACGCGCTCTTCACTTGGCACGGGCGTGGTCCTCATTAAGCACGGTCGTGCTCTTCAGAATATCAGGCCGTGCTCAAGTATATCAGGGCTTACTATCTTCGTAAAACAAAGTTCTAAGGCACAGGCTGCAGCACATGCATGCCCTTCATCTGGCACTATCGTGCTCTTTGCGATTGGGCCGTGCTAGCTTCTGTCAGGCCTTGCTTTTTTGAGTCAACCCTTTCTTCAATGTGGCACGGCCGTGCTCTCGCGTGGCATGACCGTGCTAAGTCCCCAGAGGTCAGCTTATTCGGCTAGTCGTTTATTCGGCTAACCCTTCAACAGTGATTCCCCTTTTTGATCTTTAAACATTAGGAAAGGGATTGTGTTTCCTAACTTAGTGGGTTCCTAAACTACTCCAAAGAGCGTTTTGTGTGAAAGTGAAAGTGAGAAAAGCTAAGTACAAAAACTAAAAACTTGAAATGAAGAATGTAAAATTTGCAAGTTGTATTTGATTGATTGTGTTCTAAATTCGAAATGTACAACTCATATTTATACTCAAAATTTTAACTCTACGCTAAAGCTTCTTCTACTAGCCACTAACCCCTATTTTTCGGCAACTAAGATACATCATGGCTGACAAAAGACACTTTAGTACATAGACAGTTACAAAACCAACTGCTAACCATGACTAACAAAGTTTCCTATATTTTAGGCACATCTTCACGATCATCCTAGTTAGTCAATCTCCTCAGCATAACATCAATCTTCAAAAAGCAGACCCTCTAGCATTTAGCCTTCAAACGGTCTTTCTTTACCCAAATCCCACTTTTGTAGGCATAAGTGGTTAGCACTCCTAAATACACGGGCTTCACTTGATCTTCGACTAATCAATTTAGTTCAAATATTAATCATGTAAATTTCTTCACATAATCCAATCAGAGTACTTGAACCAACTAAGCAACTAACCATCTATCATTGTAACTCAGTATCAAAACGGCTACCAATTTTTACCATTAATTCGGCTGCCATTAATAATACTACTTCGGCTGCCTAGAATAATATATACTCGGCTGCCCTTTATTCTTACTCATTCGGCTCTTCTCATTCGACTGTCGGCTAACCATGCTCACTCGGCTGACCATTAATCAACATCTACCAAGTGAACATTTTTGTGGAGATAACGCTTGCCCCCTTGCATGCTTTATTCTAGCCGTTAGACAGAATGAAGGAGGTAACCGTTTTCCCGAGCTCCACAAAATACTCCTTGCCCCTACAACTTCGCAACAGTCATATCACTTGGTAACGACTTTTTTCCTACATAACTACTCCCACTATAAAATCAGACGCATGCCTACTTCTTCAGCACATACATCTCCTTCCAGTGCACTTGTCTGGCCATCATCTACCCAGAATTCACTAGGAAGGATTCCCACTATGTCAACTTCAGCCGAGTCAGACTCTTCTTCCCCCATGAGGGTTTTCAACATAGATTCCTCCAGAAAGGACAACATATCAGTTTCTTCCCCAATTACTAATACATCTCCAGCCTTGCCATTTTCCTCAAGGAACTAATCATCTAACTCAATGACAGGATCTAAATCTTACCCCAAGGAAGCATCAAATTCTTCATTCATCAAACTATCTTCTTTCTTCTTCTCTGGTTAGGTATCTGATCCATTTTGCTGAAGGTCTTTCTGTCCCCCTTTTCCTCCTGCCTTAGGGGAATCGAATGCAGCATCTAATGCCTCGGCTACCTTAGGAGAAGAAATCTCATCCCTTGTCACCTTCTTGGCCTCAGCTAACATCTATAGCGTTTGCTTCATTTTCTGCACCTGGGCCATTTTTTGCTTTCTCCTTTTCTGGGTTTGTGTTAACTGAACCCCTACAGGATCAATTGGCTTCAAATTCTTCGCATACTTATTCAGGAACCAATGTCCCTCCTGAACATTAGCCGCGGGCTTGACCATTCTCTGAGGCTTCATTTCTTAATCATTGCGAACAATGATCCTTAAAGAAGTTATACCCCCCTTTTCACTGAACTCTGCAACACGCCTTTTTCCTTTTGGGACATGGCTTTCATCCATCAATGGCACCTTCCCTTTTTCCTCTCTAGTTGGCCTTTGAATAGGATTGTTTTGAACAACCTTACCATTGCCTTGGTGAAAATCAGATCTGCCCCTTGCCCAATAGTTAGGCCTCCTCGACTGAAGAGCTTGTCGTTCAAACTGTCTCCTCAAAGCCTCAACTTTTCCTGGTCAGGTTCCAGTAATTCGGCTACCAACCCATTCAAGTGGCCGAATGTTTCAAGTCTGGAGAACCCCCGGGGACCATACCTTCTCGGCTGTTGCTCTAGCCTGTGAAAGACACTAGGTCTTGGATTAACATGACTCGACTGGGATGCCTCTGACCTCTGCACAACCATAACCCTAGGAGTTCCCAATCTTGCAAAGACGTCCGGTTTCTTCTCTATCTGGCTTTGTTTCTTAGCCGTGGCAGCTTCATCCTTTTTCTTTCCTTCCAAAACTTCTCCTTTTCTTCTCCATTGCTGCTGGATCGGTTGTTTCCACCTTTCGCGTGGACAACCCAGTTGTCCTGAAAATGAGACCATACCAATGGTAATGGCTGGGAATGGGTCAATATCAACTCCCATTTCAGCCACTGCCTTGTCAGCCAATTTGAATCTGCCATCCTTAACACCCTTTTGGATGGTCTTTCTGAACACCACACAGTTCACAGTAGCATGACTATAGGAATTATGTCATTTATAGTATTTCTTGTTTTTCAGTTCCTCGATAGAGGGAATCTTGTGTCCTTCTGCCAGCCGAATCTGTTGATCTTTCAGCAGATAGTCAAATATCTGGTTTACCGTGGAAATGTCAAAGGCATACTCCACCTTGTTATCTAAAACAGCTGCCTCCTTTCCCTTAGGAGGTCTCAACGCAGGGCATGAGTATGGTTTACCCCTCAGGATTTCAGCTGCCATAATGTCAGCCGTGGGATCGGCTGGGCATTTGGCTGCCTCATCTGAGTCTTCACTTTCAATGATAGAAACCATATGTGGCCCCATTCCTCGGCTAGCCCTCTTTTGTTCCCTCTTCATGTTGTACTGCTCAATTCTTGTGGCCTTGTAAGCCAACTGGCTCAAATCACCGCAATCTTGCGCCACCAACTACTCTCACAATTGGGGATGTATGTTCCCAATCGCCATACTTGCATACTCTGCCTCAGGGAATTGCACACTACACCTACTTCCCAATTTCTTGAATCTCTCAATGAAATCTGTAACAGGTTCATCCACTTGCTGCTTGAGATTCATAACAGCAGCCACTGTTACCTCAGGCTGTGGCCTATAGAATCTATCATGGAAGCACCTTTCCGTGTCTGTCCAATTCTAAACAAAATTAGGAGGCAACGCTGAATACCACGTAAATGCTTTTCCTGTCAGAGACAATGGGAACAATTGCAATTTGTAGAATTCATTTTGGTTAGCCTCCCCACATTGAGCCGTGAATCTACCAATGTGCTCCACGGTAGACTTGCCATCATCCCCAGAAAAAGTAGAAAAGTCAGGATTCTTGAAACCCCTTGGCAAGGGCATCATCTTACCAACCCATTCTGGATATGGCTTCTTGTAGACTGGCATGTCCAAGGGCTTCAGCTGCACACCAAAATACCTCCTGATAGTCTCAGCGATCATGTTGGGATCAATCAGCTGAGGTCCAAAAGGCCTGCCATCGGTTGCCAACCCTTGAGGACTGGTCCTCCCAGGTGCAATGGCTGGCTGCCGGATAGGCATAGGTGCCCCCTGGTATTGATTCTGATACCTAAGATCAGGTGTGCAGAATTTCCCAGTCTGGCCACTCGGCTGAGGTGGGTAAATAACCCATTGCTGCTCAGTCATGTAACCACCAGGAACCCTGTGTTGATATACCTGAGCGGCTTTGTAATTACCTGAGAGAGGTGGGCACATGCCCTATGGGTGCTCCCCTGAGTATTCCTCAGCTGTTCTGTACAAAACTCCTCTTGGAGGAGCCGAACCCGTTTGACCAAAAGGTGGCTATTCTGGTACAGACAGAGGGAGTGGCATGTTATTTGAGGCAGGTGGACACACATTCCATGGCTGCTGCCCCATATAATTATCAATTGCCGTGTGTGCATAGCTCCATAGCCTGTGGATGATCCTGCTCCTTGAGTTTGATGGCTGACCTGCACGTTGGCACCATGAGCCAAAGCACTTGGTTCCAATTGCGGCATGCTTATGTGTCCCATTGCTCCTCCTGGCCTTCTAGCCATAGAAACCTGTTGCACGTTGTTTGGCTGGACCACGGGTAAGGGCACTGCCTAAACTGGTGCCATACCAAAGCCATAGTGATTTCCTCCTGGGAAAGTCGTATGTTGCTGACTCGGCTGTCCTGGTTGCCCCAAGTTAGCTGAAGCTGCAAAATTTTCAATAGAACCTTGTCTAGGCTCTGCTTGTTGGGCCTGCTGTACCTCATTATGTACCATTGGCTTCACTATATCAGCCAATTGCCTGGACATCTGATACATCAGCTCGTTCAAACCCATGTCTATCTACTGTTTTATGAAGGAAGTTGTCATCACAATAGGTTGTGGTGACCCTTCTTCTCTAGACGAATTTCCAACCCCACTAGTGCTTGGCGTAGCAGTATTGGAAATAGGGGTAGTTGGGGATGCCTATGGAGAAGATGGCATTCCCAAAGATACAGAACCATCCCCTGTCTTATTTGATGCATTTTTCTAAGGTTTGTGACTCCATGTTTCCCAGATCTCTTCCTGAGAGCAAGTGCATACGCCAAAAATAATCATGACTAGGAGAAATGAACCTCCCAAATTGTCCACCTTTGCTAGTCCCATCGGGCATGCCAATTTTGTTGTAGGATGGATTGATGCTAGCCGTTTATTCGGATAATCCGTCAACAATGATTCCCCTTTTTGATTTTTAAACGTTAGGAAAGGGATTCTGTTTCCTAACTTAGTGGGTTTCTAAACTACTCAAAAGAGCATTTAGTGTGAAATTGAAAGTGAGAAAAGCTAAGTACAAAAACTAAATACTCGAAATGAAGAATGTAAAATTTGCAAGTTGTATTTGATTGATTGTGTTCTAAATTCGAAATGTACAACTCATATTTATACTCAAAATTATAACTCTACGCTAAAGCCTCTTCTACTGGCCACTAACCCATATTTTTCAGCAACTAAGATGGCTGACAAAAGACACTTTAGTACATAGACAGTTACAAAACCAACGGCTAACCATGACTAACAAAGTTTCCTATATTTTAGGCACATCTTCACGATCACCCTAGTTGGTTAATCTCCTTAGCATAACGTCAATCTTCAAAACGGCAGACCCTCTAGCACTTAGCCTTCAAATGATCTTTTTTACCCAAATCCCACTTTTGTAGGCATAAGCGGGTAGCACTCCTAAATACATGGGCTTCACTTGATGTTCGACTAAATAACTTAGTTCAAATATTAATCATGTAAATTTCTTCACATAATCCAATTAGAGTACTTGAACCAACTAAGCAACTAACCAGCTATCATTGTAACTCAGTATCAAAACCGCTGCCAATTTTTAACATTAATTCGGCTGCCATTAATAATACTACTTCGGCTGCCTAGAATAATATATACTTGGCTACCCTTATTCTTACTCATTCGGCTCTTCTCATTCGACTGTCGCCTAACCATGCTCATTCGGCTAACCATTAATCAACATCTACCGAGTGAACATTTTTTTGGAGATAACAAGATCAAAAAGGGGAATCACTGTTGAAGGATTAGCCGAATAAATGACTAACACCAATCCATTCTACAACAAAATTGGCACGCTTGGTGGGACTAGCCAAGGTGAAAAATTTGGGAGGTTCATTTCTCCTGGTCACGATTATTTTTGGCATATGCACTTGCGCTCAGGAAGAGATCTGGGAAACATGGAGTCACAACCACCTAAGAATAATGCATCAAAGAAAACAGGGGATGGTTCTGTATCTTTGGGAATGCCATCTTCTCCACATGCATCCCCAACTATCCTTGTTTCCAATACTGCTACGCCAAGCACTAGTGGGGTTGCAAATTCGTCTAGCGAAGAAGGGTCACCACAACCTATTGTGATGACAACTTCCTTTATAAAACAACAGATAAACATGGGATTGAACGAGCTGATGTATCAGATGTCCTGGCAATTGGCTGATATAGTGAAGCCAATGGAACATAATGAGCTACAACAGGCCCAACAAGCAAAGCCTAGACAAGGTTCTGTTGAAAATTCTGCAGCTTCGGCTAACCTTGGGCAACCAGGACAGCCGAGTCAGCAGCATACGACTTTCCCAAGAGGAAATCACTCTGGATTTGGTATGCCACCAATTCAAGCAGGGCCCCTATCTGTGGTCCAGCCGAACAACGTGCAGCAGGTACCATTGCCTACACCTATTTATTCTAATGCTATCGTTTCCAACCAATATCCTTTAAGTTTTCCTGGAACATAAGATGAATCTTAGTCTAACCTACAGTTTGGACAGGTTTCTATGGCTAGAAGGCCAGCAAGAGCAATGGGACACATTATCATGCCACAATTGGAACCAAGTGCTTCGGCTCATAGTGCCAACGTGCAGGTCAACCATCAAACCCAAGGAGCAAGATCATCCACGGGCTATGGAGCTATGTAGATACGGCAATCTAGTAATTATATGGGGCAGCAGCCATGGAATGTGTGTCCACCTGCCTCAAATAACATGCCATTCCCTCTGTCTATACCAGAACAGCCACCTTTTGGTCAAATGGGTTCGGCTCCTCCAAGAGGAATTTTGTCCAGAACGGCTGAGCAATACTCGGGGGAGCAGCCATGGGGCATGTTCCTACCTCTCTCGGGTAATTACACACCCGCTCAGGGATATCAACATAGGGTTCCTGGTGGTTATATGACTGAGCAACAATAGGTTATGCACCCACCTCAGCCTAGTGGCTAGACTAGGAACTTCTGAACACCTGATCTTGGGTATCAGAATCAATACCAGGGGCACATATGCCTATCAGCCAGCCAGCCATTGCACTTGGTGGGACCAATCCTTAGGGGTTGGCAGCCGATGGCAGGCCTTTTGGACCTCAGCTGATTGATCCCAATATGATCGCTGAAACTATCAAGAGGTATTTTGGTGTGCAGCTGAAGCCGTTGGACAGGCCAGTCTATAGGAAGCCATATCCAAAATGGGTTCATAAGATGATGCCCTTGCCAAGGGGTTTCAAGACTCCTGACTTTTCTACTTTTTATGGGGATGATGGCAAGTCTACCGTGGAGAACATTGGTAGATTCACGGCTCAGTGTGGGGAGGCTAACCAAAATGAATTCTACAAATTGCAATTGATCCCATTGTCCCTGACAGGAACAACATTTACGTGGTATTCAGCGTTGCCTCCTAATTCTGTTCAGAATTGGACAGACATGGAAAGGTGCTTCCATGATAGGTTCTATAGGCCACAACCTGAGGTAACAGTGGCTGATGTTATGAATCTCAAGCAGCAAGTGGATGAACCTGTTGCAGATTTCATTGAGAGATTCAGGAAATTGGGAAGTAGGTGTAGTGTGCAATTCCCTGAGGCAGAGTATGCAAGTATGGCGATTGGGAACATGCATCCCCAATTGTGAGAGTAGTTGGTAGCGCAAGATTGCGATGATTTGAGCCAGTTGGCTTCCAAGGCCAAAAGAATTGACCAGTACATCATCAAGAGGGAACAAAAGAGGGCTAGCCGAGGAACGGGGCCACATATGGTTTCTATCATTGAAACTGAAGACTCAGATAAGGCAGCCGAATGCCCAGCCGATCCCACGGCTGACCTTATGGCAGCTGAAATCCTGAGGGGTAAACCATACTCATGCCTTGCGTTAAGACCTCCTAAGGGAAAAGAGGCAGCTGTTTTAGAGAACAAGGTGGAATATGCCTTTGACAATTCCAAGGCAGACCAGATATTTGACTATCTCCTGAAAGATCAACAGATTCGACTGGCCGAAGGACACAAGATTCCCTCTGCTGAGGAACTGAAAAACAAGAAATACTGTAAGTGGCATAATTCTTATAGTCATGCTACTGTGAACTGTGTGGTGTTGAGAAAGGCCATCCAAAAGGCTGTTAAGGATGACATATTCAAATTGGCTGACAAGGCAGTGGCTGAAATGGGAGTTGATATTGACTCATTCCCAGCTATTACCATTGGTATGGTCTCCTTTTCTGGACAATCGGGTTCTCCACACAAAAGGTGGAAACAGCCGATCTAGTAGCAATGGAGAAGAAAAGGAGAAATTTCGGAAGGACAAAAAAGGGATGAAGCTACCACGACTAAGAAACAAAGCCAGATAGAGAAGAAACCGGATGTCTTTACAAGACTGGGAACTCCTAGGGTTATGACTGTGCAGAGGTCAGAGGCATCCCAGTCGAGTCATGTTAATCCAAGACCTAGTGTCTTTCACAAGCTAGAGCAACAGCTGAGAAGGTACGGTCCCTGGGGGTTCTCCTGACCTGAAACATTCGGCCAGTTTGAACGACAAGCTCTTCAGTCGAGGAGGCCTAACTATTGGGCAAGGGGCAGATCTGATTTTCACCAAGGCAATGGTAAGGTTGTTCAAAACAATCCTATGCAAACGCCAACTAGAGAAAAAAAGGGAAGATGCCAATGATGGATGAAAGCCATATCCCAGAAGGAAAAAGGCGTGTTGCAGAGTTCAGTGAAAAGGGGGGTATAACTTCTTTAAGGATCATTGTTTGCAATGATGAAGAAATGAAGCCTCAGAGAATGGTCAAGCCCGCAGCTAATGTTCAAGAGGGACATTGGTTCCTAAATAAGTATGTGAAGAATTTGAAGCCAATTGATCCTGTAGGAGTTCAGTTAACACGAACCCAGAAAAAGAGTACGCAAAGAATGGCCCAGGTGCAGAAAATAAAGCAAACACTACAGATGTTAGCTGAGGCCAAGAAGGTGACAAGGGATGAGATTTCTTCTCCTAAGGTAGCCGAGGCATTAGATGCTGCATTTGGTTCCCCTAAGGCAGGAGGAAAAGGGGGACAGAAAGACCTTTAGCATAATGGATCAGATACCCAACCAGAGGAGAAGAAAGAAGATAGTTTGATGAATGAAGAATTTGATGCTTCTGTGCGGGAAGATTTAGATCCTATCATTGAGTTAGTTGATCAGTTCCTTAAGGAAAATGGCAAGGCTGGAGATGTATTAGATGGGGCAAAAACTGATATGTTGTCCCTTCTAGAGGAATCTATGTTGCAAACCCTCATGGGGGAAGAAGAGTTTGACTCGGCTGAAGTTGACCTAGTAGGAATCCTTCCTAGTGAATTATGGGCAGACGATGGCCAACCGAGTGCACTGGAAGGAGATGTATGTGCTGAAGAGGTAGAGTGGGCAATCCTAGCTGATGAAACTACTTTAAAACCCCAAGGAGTAGTGTTTGAAAAGCCAACTGAAGAGATGGCTAAGCATTTCAAGCCTTTGTATATTAAGGCTCAATTGAATGGCAAGGCAGTTAGCCGTGAGTTTGTGGATGGAGGGGCGGTCTTGAACGTTATGCCAGTTAGCAATATGAAAAAACTGGGCAAGACGAAAGAAGAATTATGTCCTACCAACATGAAGATGACCAATTTCACCGAGGAAGCTACGACTGCTTTGGGTGTGTTGGCTGCCGATGTTACGGTGGGCTCTAAGACCACCACTTCTGCTTTGTTTATAGTTAATGCCAAAACTACCTATGCTGTTCTCCTAGGTAGAGATTGGATACACTCTAGCCGCTGTGTGCCTTCCACCTTACATCAGATGCTTATCATGTGGAATGGAGATAAGATAGAGACAGTGTTAGCCGATAAGAATCCTTGTACGGCTGACGTGCGAATGGCTGAGGCCATGTATTATTCTCCCCACATGGAACCCATCCAAGTGGCTTAAGATTATGAAGAAGGTGCTTGGGAATCATGCAATTTGACATCACAGGGGTTTACCATCACAATGCTGGCCAAATCACGACCTTTTGAAAATGTTTTTGATGATTGATAAGGCCCACGTTATAAGGGATTTGGTTCAACGGCTGGCCTCGTTGACGACGGAAAACAAAGTTATTGAGGCAGGGTCAGCCGAGGAGGAAATCTCAGAGGAAGGAGATGGTCAGACCACGGGCAGGGCCCTGAGAAGGAAGAATTGCAAGGGCCTGTTTAGAAAAAGGTGTTTGTTTTCGAGGCTCAAGATCCCTTGGTTGAGGTGAATCTGGGTTCGGCTGACAGGCCAGAATTTACTAAGGTTGGTGGGTTGTTAGCCGAGCCAGACAAGATCAAATTGATCAAGCTCATCAAACAATATAAAGATTGTTTCGCCTAGGATTACCATGAGATGCCTGGTTTATCTAGGAGTCTGGTGGAACATCGATTGGCGAAAAGAAGAATATTTTGGGAAGAGAGAAGATTGATTGCAGAAGTAACAGTAATCGGCTGAAGTGGGCATGCGGCTGATTTTATAGCGGGAGCAGTTACGTAGGAAAAGAGCCGTTACCTAGTGATATGGCTGTTGCAAAGTTGTAGGGACAAGGAGTATTTTGTGGAGCTCGAGAAAACGGTTACATCCTTCATTCTGTCTAACGGCTAGAATAAAGGATGCAAGGGGGCAAGTGTTATCTCCACAAAAAATGCTCACTCGGTAGATGTTGATTAATGGTCAGCCGAGTGAGCATGGTCAGGCGACAGTCGAATGAGAAGAGCCGAATTAGTAAGAATAAGGGCAGCCGAGTATATATTATTCTAGGCAGCCGAAGTAGTATTATTAATGGCAGCCGAATCAATGGTAACAATTGGTGGCCGTTTTAATACTGAGTTACAATGATAGCTGGTTAGTTGCTTAGTTGGTTCAAGTACTCTGAATGGATTATGTGAAGAAATTTACATGATTAATATTTGAACTAAGTTGATTAGTCGAAGATCAAGTGAAGCCCGTGTATTTAGGAGTGCTAACCGCTTATGCCTACAAAAATGGGATTTGGGTAAAAAAAAAAAATCGTTTGAAGGCTAAACGCTAGAGGTTCTACCGATTTGAAGATTGATGTTATGCTGAGGAGATTGACCAACGAGGATGATCGTGAAGATGTGCCTAAAATATAGGAAACTTTGTTAGTCATGGTTAGCCGATGGTTTTCTAGCTGACTATGCACTAAAGTGTCTTTTGTCAGCCATGATGTATCTTAGTTGCTGAAAAATAGGGGTTAGTGGCCAGTAGAAGAGGCTTTAGCGTAAAGTTACAATTTTGAGTATAAATATGAGTTGTACATTTCGAATTTAAAAAACAATCAATCAAATATAACTTGCAAATTTTACATTCTTCATTTCGAGTTTTTAGTTTTTGTACTTAGCTTTTCTCACTTTCACTTTCACACTAAATGCTCTTTGGACTAGTTTAGGAACCCACTAAGTTAGGAAAAAGAATCCCTTTTCTAACATTTAAAGCTCAAAAAGGGGAATCATTGTTAAAGGATTAGCCGAATAAACGGCTAGCACCAATTCATCCTACAACAGGACCAAAGAAGAGAATTTTCATAAAGGCTCAAAATTGGGCAACTACAGGAAGTGAAGTGTTTAACAAAGAATGCAGGCCAGAAAAATACCTAAGAGTGCCCCAACCAGAGTTCTACATGCATAAGTGAAATTTGCCTCAAAATTATCTCAGGACAAGTTCTAGAATATATTACCTAAGAATCACACTCATTAAAGAAAAAAGGGTTAATATCAAAATATTTGACAATGTAATTTAACCCCATAAAAGCGCAAATCTCACATTTTGAAGCTAAAGTCTAGTACAACGTTTTTAACCAAAGAATTTTCGGCCAATTATCGGTTTTCAAAAGACCAACTTTTTTCAAACATACTTTATGAGACTATCAAAGCAATTTGTCAAAAAAAAAAATTGTAAGGGGTTTCCTTAATTTTATAAGAACAAATAAGCCAAATAATTGGATGCAGCGATATCAAAAATATGTTTTTCCTTCTCACACTTAACTAATGCAGTGTAGTCAATGCAACACAATTAATCATGAAATACAAGTGGAGAAGGAAATGAAAAAACAAATATTGATCCTAATTTTTTTTTATCCTAAAAATAAAATAACTCGGGTTGCCTCCCGCAAAGCATTTGTTTAACGTCACGAGCCTGATGACCTGTTTTAGGAGAATCAATCAAGGGGCTCTCCAACTGCAGCTTGCTTTTCCTTTTAATGCCTTGCCCAAATTTATCTTTCCAACTTTGCTCTTTTTCCAAGTTTCCTGTCATTGATGAACTTGATAAAGTAACAAATCATGGTCCTCTAACGAGGGAATTTTCTTCAAGTCATCTTTGCTTTAAAATCATGAAACTTGTTAGAAATAACCACATCAGAAATATCTTGAATAAAGTGACAGGGAACGAAAGAAGAGGGATTTTTAGGTGAGTTAAGAACTTTAAAAATAGCATTTTCATTACCCATCCGCAAAGTCAACTTCCCTTGTCAGACCTCAATTTTGGCATCCCTAGTGGCTAAGAAAGGTTGCCCCAAAATAATTGGGACATCCTCATCTTCCTCTATATCAAAAATAACAAAATCTGCAGGAAAAACAAAATTGTCTACTTTGACTAAGACATCCTCCACTATCCCACGTGGGTGGGCAATTGTTGTATCTGCTAACTGCAAGGATATGTCTGTCGACTGAGGTTCCTGCATGCCAAGTTTTCTCAAAACAGACAGAGGCATTAAATTTGCACTGGCACCCAAATCACATAATGTTTTTTCAAAATAAAAATTACCAATAGAGCAAGAAATTGTAAAACTTCCTAGATCTTTTAATTTTGGTGGCAATTTCTTAAGAACAATAGATGAGCATTCCTTATTTCGTTTCACTATTTCAAAGCCCTCTAATTTCTTTTTATTAGAAATTGTTTCTTTCAAAAATTTTGCATATTTAGGCATTTGAGCAATAGCTTCAACAAAGGGAATATTGATATGCAATTTTTTTGAATATTTCTAAAAAACTTTTAAATTCCCTATCATTATCCCCATCTTTCAATCTTTGAAGATAAGGGATTTTTACCTTTTTTGGCTCACTGATGGTTGTTACCTATTTCTGCACACGAGGCAAGTTGGACGACCGTGCTAGAGGTGTTGTACGATTGTGCTCGTCTTCATAATCAATTTCTTTAGTAGGAGCATCTTCTTCCATGGGTGTAGAGTCTTCCTTCTTGTGCTTTTGATTCAATTCCTTGCCACTCCTAATAGGGATGACATCGACCCGTTCACTTGGATTAGGTTCAATTTGATTCTGCGATACACTCTGCAATGTCTGAGTTAACAATTGAGCAATATTAGACATCTGAGCTTCCATGACACCTACCCTTTTATCAATCTTCTCTATGTACTTCATCAAAGGATCCTCGGATTTTGGCTGCCTCTCCTCTTGGTTAGCCTAGTTTTGCAGATAAGGGGGCCTATAGACATTCTGATTTGAACCTTGACTATTTTGATGATCATTCCATGGGAAATTAAAACAATCCTTCCACCTTGAATTGTATGGGCCATTCTGCTTCTTGGGGATGCTCCATATGTAATTCACCTCCTCAATTTGCTCAACTTTAGATTTGGCTTGTAATTGAGCTTGCATTAAGATCTCCATTTGTTTTGAAAGAGCTTCCAGTTTGGATTCTAGTACCGTGTTGGCATTAACCTGATAAACTTCAATTGGCTTTCTGACAATATGACTATCTCCTTGAGGCCATTGGTAATGGTTGGCTAACATTTCTTCAATCAGGGTGTGAGCTTCTTCAGGTGTTTTCTTCAAGATAAAGCCTCCGCTAGCAGCATCCAAATTGGATCTATCATATTAAGAGAGCCCAATATAAAAAGTCTGCACCCGAATAGGAACTGAAAAGCCATGACATGGGCGTCTTCAAATCAAATCCTGGTATCGCTCCCATGTTTCAAATAAGGATTCATTTTCAAACTGCACAAAATTAGTGATGTCAACTCTAAATTTAGCAGATTTAGAAAGAGAGAAATACCTAGTCAAAAATTGGCGAGTTAGTTGGTTCCAAGTAGTGATGGAACCATCAGGTAGAGATGATAGCCATTGGTCGGCATTGTCTGAAAGAGAGAATGGGAAAAGCCTCAATCTGATAGCATCTGTGGAAACTCCACTGTACTTGATTAAATCTGTGACCCTAAAAAATTGCTTCAAGTGAGCGTTAGGGTCTTCATTGGGCAGTCCAGTAAATTGTCCAAAGCTTTGGACCATAGACACCATCGCAAGCTGGATTTCAAAGTTATCGGCAACCACCGCAGGATTGGTGATGCTATCTGTCATCTCAGGAGAGGGGGTAAAGTAGTCCAGCAACATCATCCTTTCCCCCATGGTGTTCTCCGCTCTTTCTTGCCTCCACAGCCTGTGAAAAGTCCTTTCAATTTTCCTGTCAAAAACTAGATAAGGATCTTCAGAACGCGTTAACATACAAAGAGAAAGAATAAAAAGAAAAATAAATGTCTAAATTAACAAGAATATCTTTTCTTCCAATATTACTAAAATCACAAAATACCAAAAGTTAATCCCCGGCAACGGCGCCAAAAACTTGTTGCGTTCAAAACACGCTAAAGGGAAATGTACCTTGTCGCAAAAGTAATATAGGACGGAAGTTCAAATATCGTAGCTAAGAGATTAATTTAGACAACTAAGTGATAAAGCAACTACTGGAATAGGGAAATATTTATGCTATGTAGACTAATCAATAACTTAGAAAATAAATAATAATAACAGAGCAATAGCAAAAGATAACAACAGAAGAATAAAAAGAGAGTTTAGAAATCAAGAGTAAAGAGTCTAGAGCCGTGGTTTCACTTGAGCTTTCGATACCCCGCAAATCCTAATTCTATTCAATTTCGTAGTTGCTTTTCAAATTTCAATCCCTCTACGAAAACAACATATCAATTGTTTGTCAGACAATTAATATTCTTTTCCCCAAGTAAACCCAAAAGTTTAAATGATTAGAAAGCATAAAGCATAAAGAGGTTGAATGATTGAAAGGAATAAATCACGTTTTCACAAATCTAGATATTAAACCCCGGTTATCCTACAGATCTATCAATTTAATTGGGCTTAATAGTCAAAATGTCAATCAATTGATTAAAACCATACAAATGGTGCGCAATCCTAGTATGGGATGAAGAACAGTAGAATAACACTATTCAAATTGCAACCTTGATACCAAATAGAATTGAATTAAAGCTAAGACATAGCGAAAAAGGTTTCTACTAACACAAGATCCACTACAACTTTAGTGGTGAATTTAGCTACTCATAGTAATAGAGAAAACCAAAATCAACAATGGAAAACGTATCCTGGATAATTGAAGAGGGAGAAGTTGTCTCCAACTTAATTTTCAAGTGCCAAATCCTACTCTAGAAATCAAAACTGCAAAAGCTAAAAGACTAGAAAGTTAAGAAAAGAGTTCAAAGATAAAAAGATGAAAAAATGTAAAGATTCCAGAAGATATCTCTTAAGTGGAACAGAGGGCCTCTATTTATAACAAAATATGTGGACCGGACCTTGAATTAGATCTTCTGTGCCATCACCATGGGCGTGCTCTTCACTTGGCACAGGTGTACTCCTCACTCAGCACGGCCGTGCTCAAATATTTCACGGCTCACCATCTTCGCAGAACAACGTTCTAAGGCACGGGCTGCAGCACGGGCGTTGTGACACTTCCAAAACTTAACCTCACTTTCTCTGATACCTTAAACATGCAGATACAATTCAATTTAAACTTAAGCAGATAAACAGTTATTACAGTCCAATATTACACATCAGAGCTTCGCCTGGAAGCCATGGCGTAAAAACAACAACAACAAAAACTGACGCCCCACTGGCCGTGGTACAAATCATAAGAGACTCAACGATACCTCAGAGATCTCTCTCTCTCTACTCGAGAAGCGTTGACGTCAAACTTGTTGTTCACGATGGGAGTCCAACCTCTACTCAGCTTCACTCACTGCAACACCTCTGGCAATCATCCAGCACCTCCGCCTTCGGATTACGACCCGAACAACGACATACATGTCAACATGGGGAAGCATGCACAGGTGGTAAGAAACGCCACAATATCATGCAAACGGAGATCACGCAGCATATAACACATTAACATACACCACAACAAACACAACCAGCAACCACATCCATCTCTCGAGTTCATCACAACAGTCAACCTCCAAGTTATCCCAACTAAGGATCACCGCTTACTCTACATGCACAACTGAGTTTATATGTTTGGCCAATTCTGCAACGCACACTCTTACCATGGGAATACAACAGTCAACCTCCAACTGCGAGGAATGACAATCCAATCTCCAACTGCGAGGGTGGATGTTCACCAGGTAAGAATGGCCCCTCCAATTGCGAGGAGTCGGATATTCAGGTAACCGCCTCCTGAGTTTCCAAGACAGTGCAATAGTGGTTCGTCGAACTGTGAGGAGCACGGCCTCCCCAAGCCCCTCCAACTGCGAGAAGACCCGAGAAGTTCTCCAACTGCGAGAAAGCACCTGCATCCCTCCAACTGTGAGTTCAGCCATCTTGGTCGCCTCAGAGTGTCCACCTCGAACACCAACCTCGTGTGACAACCACTCAAACTACTGTTGCAGTTGTACACACAGCTTTCACCACAACAATGCAAATGCTATGATATGCACCCATCATCTCAACAACGTGTTAACAACAACCTGACAAGGCCCACATCCTCCAACTGCGAGGAAGTCACTCTCCAACTGTGAGAGCCACCTTCAACTTAGATCCATCGGTTTACAACATCAACTACGAGTCCAATAACACAGACCACACTATCCTCCTAACATCACACCAATCGTCTCCAGAGTCAACCAAGATCATATCAATCATAATCACATCAACATATCATAGTATAGCAACATATAATCATTGCAAGCATACCAATTAGCAATTAAGCATGTTATCGCAACAAGCATCTCATCTAACATGTTATCACATACAACACCATTTAATCATGTTCTCGATTACCACAGATATGCATACATCCTCAATCGACATATATCCTAGATCGATCCTAACAGCGATAAACCCACAATGCCTAAAACAGGATTGGTACCACACACCAGTAGTCCCCAATGTGAGTTAGGTATCAGCGGTTACTCAACCACTAGTAGGGTTTGAGGATCCCTACACATGTTAACAGTTATACCCTACGTCTACGATTCCCAGATATTTGAGGTTTCTTCCTCCTCACCTGACAGTTCGTCACGATATACTCCCGTATCCACGGACAGCCCTGGCCCTCGATCTCACGAACACAGCCACGACCACCACGAGCTTACCACGTAGCTCCCAACACTGCCAAAGGCATCCCCGGCATGCACGTTAAGCCAACAATCGCCCCGGGTACACGCATTGGGTCCAGAAACAACCAGAAACTTAGAAACGACAACGAATTCAACAATAGACAATCGAATAACGATGAATCAAAGCAAGCAAGTGGCAGCCACGAAAATCAAGGGAAGACTCACCAACAATGGCTGTTCCTCGCAGCTGCCTTCAATGACGGGTCCTCGTGCAACTCCTCGAACGATCGCTTGGGCAAAAACACCCATAAAACCCTAATGTGTTAGCAAAACATCATTAGGTTCGAGTAGAAGTAAGAAAAGGATACCGACCAAGACAAATACCAAAAAGAACTTAGGGTCGACGATGTCGGCACCTAGGCTTACCTCAAAGAAGCTCGAAACCAAAGCCACACATAGTCGAATCCGAAGCTACAAGCACAGAAATGTAGTCAGAATAGGGTTTTCGACGAGCGATCGGCTTGAAATTACTCAAGAACTTTCTAAACTCTCTTTGGATGAAGAAGAAGAGAAGTCTTAGGGAATTTTCGAGTTTTGGTGAAATGATTCCAAAAACACAACACTTAAGGTTACTGATCAGCACGCTTTAGCGTGCAAAACTCTCCATGATTGAGCGTTCCCATGCTCTAGCGTGGACTCTCTTCCACGCTTGAGCGTGGAGCCTCGTCCACACCGCCTTCACCTTGGCTTGCCACGTGCCCCCCACGCGTCAAAACTCAGAACAACTAGCAACGCACTCCGCACGCTTGAGCATGCAAGCTCCCCACACCTGAGCGTTGCCACGCTTGAGCGTGGAGTCCTCCCACGCTTGAGGACTCTGCTCAGCTAGGAAGGAACTTCCAGCCTTCTGATCTCCCCCGTTTCTCGTGTTACGCCTTAAGCACTTCCAACTTGATTCAAGCCTATTTCTAAACTCTCAACTAGACTTATAACCAACACTCAACCCAACACACACCTAAGCAAAAGCCCGATTAAGATTATCCATCTTAATTAGGGTTACCAAAAATAGGGATGTTACAGGCGTGCTCTTCATCTGGCACGGCCATACTCTTTGCGATTGGGTCGTGCTAGCTTCTGTCAGGCCTTGTTTTTTTTGAGTCAGCCTTTTCTCCAATGTGGCACGGTCGTGCTCTCGCATGGCACGACCGTGCTAAGTCCCCAGAGGTCAGCTTTGAGTATTTTTGTAAGGCTTTGCTTGGATGAATGGATTTGGAAGGTTGGCACGGGCGTGCGCTCGCATGACAAGGTCGTGCTAACCTCAGAACATCAGTATTCTGCCAGTTTAAGCTGTAAAACCTTCTCTTTTCTTCAAAAGTCCATAGAACTGCTTCCGAACGTCAATTCTGTCAAAACTTAAGTAAAAGAGTGAAATACAATAACATTTATCTTTAAAAACATCGAAATTCGTTCCAAATACCCCCTATAAAATGCACAGAATTGAGGTTCATTAGTGAGGCACGGCGCGGTGCAGGCTGCTATTCACGGTGAGGGGTTCCGCGGCGCGACACTGTGCAGGTTGAGGCGCGGCGCAGTGCAGGTTGAGCGGCGGCGCAGTGCAAGTTGAGCAGCGGTGCTGTGTAGGGCGGAGGCAGTGATGTGCAGGGTGAGGGGTTTGTTCATTTTGGTATGCAGGGTGAGTAGCTATTTGAAAGGGAAAATAATGTTAGATGGAAAAAAAAAAAAAAGAAATATGTCTTTTTTTTGAGTGAATGGGAATTGAAGGGGTTATCTGGAGTGCAAAAGCACCGCATAAGCTAGTGAAAAGCTCCCCTATATGGCTTTTTTGAAAGTTACTTTTCTTTAATAAAATTAAGTTCCTTTTTTTAATAGAGCTTTTAAAGAATATATGTTTGGCCCAACTTCTCCTTTTAAGGAGAAGAGAAGCTAAAAAAAAAAAGCTGGGCCAAACACACTCTGGGTGTCGCCATCGTGGCTTCCACGTGTCATGGCCACATGGTGCCACGTCGCACCAAATAATAAAATTAATAAAAAATTAAAAGCATGAAATAACATTTAAAAATAAAATTAATAAATTAAAATATATTTTTAATAATAAAAAACTAAAAATAATTTTGCCCCTTAATATTTCTTATTCTTCCTTTTCTATCCAGAGGTTAATTGCGTGAACGCCGCCATGGTGAAGGCTTACCTCTGAATCGAGCCGACGATGTCATTTGATGTTATCGAATCAGTGGAATCAAACATCACCTACGACAACTCCGACAAGCAGATCCCCTCCCCGACATTGGAGAAAATCAGGATCTGGCACGTGCACCAGGGCGTTTATACCAAAACCCTAACCCCTTCCCCTTTCTCTCGCGGCCCCTCTATCGCCGCCACCTCCATCGTCTCCTCCACTTCCTCCCTGGTATCAAAATCATCATTGAATCTCGATTATCGATTATTCACGAGTACCTGAAACAGTTGTGTTTTGATTGCGGGTAGTTGGTGGTTACGCTGATGGAAGCATAAGGATTTGGGACTCCGATAAAGGAACGTGTGATACTACCTTGAATGGACATAAGGGAGTTGTGACTGCTCTTCGTTATAACAAGACATTAGGATAATGATGTCATTTTATGGGATGTGGTTGGCGAGATTGGCCTCTTTTGCCTTCGTGACCATCATGATCAGGTTTGTAGTTAAAACATCATACTAAACTCAAATGCAAGAGAAACTAGGCGACTTCTACGGTGAGAGGATTTCATAAGTCTCTCATCATGCATCTCCTTTAAGGACCATTGGATCATGCAGTTCCATTGGATTAAATCATACACTATCCACAGCATATCCTTTTTTGTACAGCACCAACCAAGACGTGCGAGGATGGGTTCCTCTAGTGGCTGTGACACACGTTCTGTACGGGACACGATAGAGTAGCGATGCACGTACGACAACGAAGTTGTTCCAGCAAGGCGGCGACGCATGGTGATGGTCCGACGGTGGCTGTATGGTGACCATGAAGGAGCGTAGCAAAGCGATATTCTTGCTCACTGCAGGGGCTGGGCGGCGGAGGTTTGAGACGCTGTGTACGTGGTGGCTGGAGCGTGACAGCGTGCACGTGATTCTTGGTCCAGTGAGGTATGGAGGGAAGCTTGACGGCGATTTGGTCACCACGATTTGAGCTGCCGTGCACGATGGCGGATGAGGAAGGAGGTCCCTCTTCCTATTGATAAATAGATTATCTGTAGGTTTTTTAGTTCAGGGACTTGTGAATCTCTCTTTGTGCAGAGGATTTTTTCTGTTGCGATTCGCTCTATTGTTGGCACCATCTTCAACCTCTCGTCGGCATCCTTCTTCGCCACCATCGTGATCTTCACCGTCGCCGATATGTCACCATGAACAAATTTGTTACCGTCGCCGATTTGTCACCTCTTCGCCGGCGACCATTGGAAAACAAGAAACACAAACATTTTCTTGTCGTTCTTCTTGGTGGTTGGCAACGTCCATAAACAGAGTTCTCCAGCAAGCACCACGGCCTTGACTTCCACATCTCCTTCGTCCGATCTGTTACCATGGACTCTTGGTCCGAGGCGGTGGGGGTGGCGGGAGTGGGAGTGGGAGTGGGAGTGGGAGGGGTGCCTACGGTGGTGGCACTGTGATGAAGGAGATGAGGTGGTCAGGGACTGTGGAGGGAGTTGGGGGAGGAATAATTTAGTGTGGAGGATGTACAATAGTATCATGAGGATCAAATTAATCAAAGGTAAATAATGTTCTCTCGTTGTCAGAAAATTGTTTGGGTCTCTCACCCTAAAATGTACGGACAAACTACTGCATGGTGACGAAGCAGTATTAAAATATCTTCCTCGTTATCTCTTAGTTTTAATCAATGTTTTAAAACCGGTCTAACCGGTTGGACCATCGACCGGACACCCTACCGATCCTGGTCGAATCGTAGAATTAGAGAAGTGGTCTGGTCGCTAAAAAATATCAAAATCCAGTTAAACCGGTCTAAAACGAAAAACTGGCCAGTTCAATTAAAAAAATTATTTATTTTTTTTTTAAAGGAAGGTTAGTGATACTAATTAGTGTAAACCAATTTTGGTGTTGATTTTTGTTACATCATAAACCTGACCATAAACTGTTAATTTACTATTATCAAGATCCTATTTGTTGCACTTTACTTTAAAGTTTAACTTTGTAATTAACTTGAATTTGTTGTTGTGTGTTTCTTTCGTTATTGAACAATTTGGACTTGGTATGGAAAGTTGGACCTTGGATTAAAATTCGACTTGTTGATTGATCTTTTTATTAATGAGTATTTGTAATTATATACATACGCCTCGGATCGATCATCAGTTAAATCGGTTGAACCTTGAATCACTCTTTTTTCCGATCCTCCGATTGAACCGGTTTTTCAAACATTGGTTTTAAGCACACTTCAATAAAATTTAAACACTGTATTTATTGTTGTCGGAGTAGCATAGTAGAATTTTTCCAAATGAAGGCACTAATGAGCGAGTAAATCTTGTTAATATATTTTTAATAATAAGTAAAAAAAAAAAACTAAAAGAAAAAGTGCCCCTTAATTTTTCTTCATCCTCCTTTCGTATCGAGACATTAGGGCAATAAACTGATTTTTTTTTATTTATCATATAAAAATATTTTATTTTTAAATGTTAGTTGTGTTTTATAAAAAAAAAATTATTAATTTTATTAATTGGTGCCACGTGAAAGTCACGAGGGCAAACTTAGCCATGTATAAGACTACCGTTAGCTTTTGGACAAAGAACTGACAGAAGGAACGTTTTTGCAAGTTTTAAGTTATAGAAGGACCGGATTCACCAGAAAAAAAATAGAGGGACTATTTTCGTCAAAGTGAAAAAATGAGGGACTAAAAATGTATTTTAACCTAATTTATATTCATTTTTCCTTCTCTTTTCAAGTTTAATATCTAGAAGTTCACCATTGGCCTCCACCGATTCGGGTGATGCAGTGTCTTACTCCGGATTTTTTGGCTTTCCCACAAGCTAGCTGAGACACCTTTAGCTCATTGTGCTTCATGAGCTTGGAGTTTTCCCGTGTCTAAGGAAAATGACGGGATGAATTGAGAAAGATGGGTTAAAGAACCCCTAAATATCATTTTACTTTTCTTTTTTGTTAGGCTAAATTACTCTTTTGGTCTCTCGTTTGTTTTAATTTATTCAACTTGGTCCCTCTATTTTTAAAAATGTTCAAGTTGGTCTCTTACTTGACAAACGTTAAGTAATTTAGTCTTTTTCGTTAAGTTTTGTCGTTAAGATTTCTTCTCGTCGGAAAACTTTGCTAGAATCTTCCTTTCTCTCTCTCTCTTCCTCTCTTTCTCCTTTGTTTTCTTCCCTTCCCTTCCTCTCTCTCCTCCTTCATCTCCAATGCTTCAAAATAACACCCCGATTTTTCGTACTTTCTAAGGACAATGAACTCGATTAACGAGTTTATATTTTTATCTGTGTGTTAGAAAATGATTTTGGGAAAACTAAAATCATATTCATGCTCCGGGCTATCGGGGGAGCCTACGGTTTGAGCCGAAAACTCAAACGGAGCCTGGTCTACGTTTTCACGGATAGTAGTGTTTTTTTGCTACTATCAAGACCTAATTTTGACTAACGGTCAGAACCACTTGTCTTAGAATTCGATCCTACACATTTTCGAAAAAATATGTCCTGACCTTCGAAAATAAAAACAATATATTATATTCGAGCGTACAATCGAACTGAGTGTCGATTGGAGCCGTATAAGGGTTTCACGGGACCCGCTAACGGATAATCTCGAAGTCACATCAGGTCAAAATCATCTTGGGATGCGTGCCAGTGTCATGAGGATGCGAAATGACCAAATTGCCCTTGGTCTTTATGCAAAATTACCAAAATACCCTTGCACTTAATTACAAGTTTGCCATTGAGAGAAAAAATTCTCTATTTCTTCTCCTCACCATTAGGCCTCTCGGCCATCAACTCTTTCTTCCCCATCTCACTCTTTCTCTCCATTTCTTTTTCTTCTTCAAGCTTTTCTTCATTTTTTCTCTCTTGAATCTTGAAGACTTTGAGTGATTCAAGTTTATTTCTTCACAAGCTTTGTCATCTAGCAGGTATTACCCTCAATCTTCATCTCTTAATCTCTCTATTTCTCTCTTTAAAACTCAAGTTTCATGGAAGTTAGGTTTTGAACCTTGAACTTCAAATATCCATAAGAAATTGTAGAAAAATCATTTTAATGTCAAACCACTTTTTATGAACCTAGTTCATGATTGTCTACCTAAATCCAAGAGTTGGAAACCAAAGAAGCTTCCCAGCCATATGGGTATTTTTGGGCCGAAACCCCTATGTATGGGTGGGTAGAGTTTTGGTTCAAGTTTTGGTGTAATAGGTTTTGATCTATCCTTACCACACCTAGTAAGGATAGAATCCAAGAGATGAGAATTTTTGGACATCCCTAGCTATGGCCGAACCTAGGAGGGTGTGAATAGTCGAGATTTTGTGATTTAAAGTTGATGTATTGATTAATTGTGTGTATGTAGTTGTCGACGAGTAATCGGACGAGGAACCGGATCGATCGGGCAACTTTTCACTTACCGGGAAACTACAAGAGGTAAGGGGAAATGCCTGAGGGATTCTCCCGATGACTGCATGTCATCATATTTGATCTGTATATATGTAATTAAGTTGTGTGGTGATTGATTTATTTACTTTCGGCAATTATTTGATTTATTGATAATTGTTGGTTAATATGTGTTATAGTAGTTGAATATGTATTCTAACTGTATTATCTGCTATAAACATATTATGATGTTGATTGTTGATTGGAAAGCCTGACAGTGGTCAGTGCTCATTAATTAACGGGGATAAAAACCTTAAAAAGCTTTGAATTAAATGCCAAAGATTTATTTGGGAAATGTTGGGTATTTTCAACAACGGTGTTTTTCTAAAGATAAAGTGGATCCAAAAGTAATTTATGAGGTTAGTAGGAAAAGTTAGTTTTTATTAAGAGGAAAAAGTCAAGTTTTTAGAACTTACGATGTTTTTAACGCTAAACGATGTTTTAATTCCGAAAAGATTTACGGAAAACGTTTTCGAAAACAGTAATGCTGTTCTGGGACGACGTTTTGGTCTCAATTATTTCTTTTCAAAAAAAATTGTCTTTGGGAAGAGACTTTCAATAAAAGTTAAGTTTTATCAGGAATACGGTGGTTTTCAAACCATTTTCAAAACAGAAAAGTTTTTTTGTAAATGAGTTTTTCCAACGGTGTAAAATCCGGTAACTTGGATAAGTTACGGAGTTTTCGTTTTGGATTTGTGTTTCACAGAACGAAAAACGGTGAAATATGATGAAAACGTGAACCTAGCATATGAGACGTCGGGATGCTAGTGTTCTGTAAACATAGCACGAGAAGCCGTGCAGCGATGTTATGGATTGTGTGTCCTATGGACTATGTGTCCTCCTCTTTTATGAGGAAACATGATTAAAGGTGTGAATGATGTTTCTATTACCACGGACCTTGGGTTGGTGCATCGGTCTAGGGTTCCGCGATTGAGCACTCGGACTTTTCGTCCTGTGTTAACGATGAGAGGTTTTAAAACGGTGTAATTTTGAATAGTCGGGAGCCTTCGAGCTACGACAACGAAAGAACGAACACAAAGAACAAATGGCAAGACTTGAAACGTTTTTCCATGCATTAAAATATTCGGCAGACATGCCAACGATGTTAATCTGGATATCCTAATGGAAGGATATTCAAGAAGATGACTAACATTGTGCCTTGATGGACAATGATGTATATATGAACGATGAATATTGTGCCTTGAGTTGGACAATAGAGTATGACCATTTACAAATTTATCAAGTACCGCTGAATGTAATTCCATGTAAACGCGACCTCATGGTGTTCATGTACCTCTGAATAAGCACTTAGGTGCTGGTAATTGCTGCCTGGGGCCAATGTACCTTGAGCCTGATCAGCTCAGTTTTTTTACAACGGTGTTGGGATTCTCCGGAGATTAAGTAAAGAATTAGATGACGAATATTGGAGTGTCATGCATTTTTATAAATGACGATGACTGTCGGGTATGAGACCCTATGATATACTACTTGTTTATCAGTAGAACCTTATACATAATGATTGTATATGCTTACGTGTTGTTGATCTGTAATACATGTTGTTAACGTCTGTGAATCCATATATTGGTATCTCACCCTTACATCTTTAGATGAGATCTCCGATGTGTGACGCTCCCAAAACATAACCTCACTCTCTCTGATACCTTAAGCATGCAGATACGGTTTAATTTAAACTTAAAGCAGATAATTAGTTATTACAGTCCAATAATACACATCAGAACTCTGCCTGGAAGCCCTGGCGTAAAAACAACAACAACAAAAAAACAAACGCCCCACTGGCCGTGGTACAACTCATAAGAGACTCAACGATACCTCTGAGGTCTCTCTCTCTCTACTCGAGAAGCGTTGACGTCAAGCTTGTTGTTCACAAGGAGTCCACCTCGACTCAGCTTCTCTCGTTGTAGCACTTCCGGCAACCAACTAGCATCTCCGCTTTCAGATCACGAACCGAACAACGACAAATATGAAAACATGGGGAAAAGTGCACAGGAGGTAAGAAACGCTACAATATCATGCAAAGGGATATCACGTAGCATATAACACATCAACATACACAACGGCAAGCACAACCGGCAAGCACATTCATCTCTCGAGTTCATCACAACAGTCAACCTACAAGTTATCACAACTAAGGATCACTGCATGCTCTACATGCACAACTGAGTCTACATGATTGGCCAATTCTACAACGCACACTCTTACCAAGGGAATACAACAGTTAGCCTCCAACTGTAAGGAATGACAATCCAATCTCCAACTACGAGGGTGGATGTTCACTAGGTAAGAATGACCCCTCCAACTGTGAGGATTCGGAAGTTCAGGTAAGCGCCTCCTGAGTTTCCAAGACAATGCAACAGTGGTTCCTCCAACTGTGAGGAGCACTGCCTCCCCGAGTCCCTCCAACTATAAGAAGACTCGAGAAGTTCTCCAACTGCGAGAAAGAACCTGCATCCCTCCAACTGTGAGTTCAGCAGTCTTGGTCGCCCCGGAGTGTCCACCTCGAACACCAACCTCGTGTGACAACCACTCAAACTGTTGTTGCAGTTGTACACACGGCTTTTCACCACAACAATGCAAATGCTATGATTATGCACCCATCACCTCGACAACGTCTTAACAACAACTTAAGTCCACATCCTCCAACTGTGAGGATGTCGCTCTCCAACTATGAGAGCCACCTTCAACTTAGATCAACTGGCTTACAACATCAACTACGAATCCAATAACACCAACCACTCTATCCTTCTAACAACACTCCAACCGTCCCCACAGTCAACCAAAATCAGATCAATCACAATCACATCAACATATCATAGTATAGCATCATAACATCATTGCAGGCATACAACTAGCAATTAAGCATGTTATCATATACGATATCATCTCAACATGTTATCAATTACTGCATATAAGCACACATCCTCAATCAACATATACCATAGATCCACCTACGGCGATAAACCCACAATGCCTAGAACTGCAGTGGTACCACAATCCAGTAGTCCCCAATGCGAGTTAGGTATTGGTGGTTACTCAACCACTAGTAGGGTTTGAGGAGCCCTACACATGTTAACAATTATATACTATGCCTACGATTCCCAGATATATGTGGTTTCTTCCTCCTCACCTGGTGATTCGTTCCAATATGCTCCTGTACCAACGGACTGCCCTGACCCTCGATCTCACGAACACGCCTACGACCACCACGAGCACTACACCACCACCACGAGCTCGTAGTTGCCACAACCTCCTCTCACAGCCGCGGTTCCTCCTTCAACCAAGAGCACCATCGTGTCCTCGAACTTTGCCCTAACCACGGAGACAACATGCAAGCAGCAATATTAACCCTAGGGCAACCCTAAAACCAAGAAAGATTCGAGGAAAAGCTCGAAGAACACGAAGAACACTAATGTTTACGTGTTAGAGATTCGAGCTTACCTTTGAGGAATTGAGAAACCAACCGGTGAAACTCGTAGTACTCGAAGCCCCGATCACAACGGTGTAGTTGGAATCACGATCCGATGGTCCAATCTTGCTCTACCTTCACTTTCTCTCTCTAAAAGCTTAGACCCCTTCTCTCTACGTTTTCTGGACTTTGGAGCGATATGATTTTCGTGCAAGAAAGAAAGAAAAGGAAAACTTAAGAGTTTGCTGTCAAGCTGTCCACACTTGAGCGTGGGAAGACTCCACGCTTCAGCGTTGGCACGCTCTGACGTGGGCAACTCCACGCTTCAGCGTGGGACGCTGATTGCCACGTCTCTGCCACGCATCGCGTGCGCGTTGACACGTGCACCCTCACGCGTACCCCCTTCCACGCTTTGACGTGCAACTACCCACGCTCTGACATCAACGGTCAACACTTAAGCGTGGGGTTTCTCAACATCAAAGCGTTCGACGCTGATCAAACCCGCTCTTCCACGTTTCTTTACTTTCTGAGCTCGTTCCAAGGCCAAATTCCCATCAAATTTGGACTATAGCTTTCTCAAGCCATAAGGAACATTATCCAGCTTTCTCACACACTTAACTTAGGTCCTAAACCTTATTCAAGAAAACGGGATGTTACACGATGCGCCTTCCGACACCGGGACATCTATTCCTATCGGGAATGGGGAATAGTGTCACTCTGCTTGGTAGGGGGTGAGCATCTTGCTTGGTAGGGGATGTAATGTACCCGTGGGTGTAACGGAATATGCTGCTCGGATGACGTTTGACTTTCATCCTGCTTGGTAGGGGATACGTTGTGACATAGGAATGTGGTTGAGTCTTCATGTCAGGTCTAGGTGCATGCGAGTGTGAGATGAGCAGTTAAGATCAATAAACCCCAAGGATGGTTGTTGGTGATGATTGTGTGTGTGGTTGTGCTATTAATGTATCTGCTTTACCTTTATCCCTATTTGTGCTGAGATGCAATTCTTATCCCATGTTATTCCTATATTGTATGTACTCTTATCATGGTAAGAAGACTCGGTAGCGAAGCCAAATGAGGAAGGGCTAGATGGCACTCCGTACGAGTTCGACGCTGGTGGCAGGGCTGTAGACCCCTATCTTAGGAGATTCTGAGTGGCGGCGTAATAGATACAGGCAAGGAGTATCCGTTCTCCAGACTGAAGAAAAGTGTGTTAGTGTACTTAGCGTATATGGCTAGTGAGTCTTTATCTTTGGATGTATTTTGGGCGAGGAGAGGAAATTGTCTGTATTTCCTTATACCATGCTTTCTTCTTGAAGTTTGTGCACTCTAATAACGATGAAAGTGTTAAATACCTCGTATGTGTAATCAGCGCGCTAACGGTTATAACGTAATTAGGATTAGTTAACTAGGTTCTTTAATGAGGCAGGGGACGTCTCAAACAATATCATAAGGCGTGAACACAAACACGAAATATTTTGTTTTAGGATAGTAGTTCGATGATAGGTCGGAGAGTCAAACCCGAGAATATCACCTATTTGTATGATCTTGTGATGACTCGTTCTCGGAGGGATCACGAGATTTATCTGATGGATAAAATATGTTAATACACTTGAATTTAGTGCTTATCACCTATTTGTATGTCTGTTTTTATTCTCTTGGAGTCGAGAGTGTCGATCGATGGTTTGCGGGCTATTAGGCGATCTAATACCCCGGGTCATCCATGATCACGTATTTGCTTAACTTCACATTTCCTCATATTCAAACATCTAACACAAGGACAATTAAATCTTCCATTACTATCAGGAAGATTTCTTTGAGCAAATTCTAGAAACTCTTCCACTCCCTCCCGATACTCATCACTTGTGCGTTTACTAACCATCCAACTACGGTCCATATCCACGTTCTGTAGATATACACTTATTTATACAATATGAGCACAAGAGGGGAGACTCTCAAAGAGCAGTATTTGAAATTATAGGCCTAAACCTTAAGTCCTATAATAGAAACTAAACCCCTCGACTATTGATCAAACCAATCCAGATGACCTAACTTTTTAAAAGAACCCAAACCCCTTGACTATTGAGATTATAAGCAAAGCCTAAAATTCTATGCTCAATATGTAACATCAAAGTGTTTAAGTTTAAAAAAAAAAAAACTCAAAATGCATTTCATTATTTCATAAAATATTCAAATTATTAAAACAGAGACAATGCTAAACACTAACTAACAGAGAAGGATTACCAAGTAGAAGGGGAGTTGGGGCGGTTCAAATGGGGTGGTCAGTTGTAGAAGAGAGGGAGTTGGGGTGGTTCAGTTGCGATGGTTCAGTTGTAAATGGTTCTGAGCAAATATTAGCAAAAATTGTATTTAGCAAATGAGGGTTTTAGCAAATAAAAAAAGGGAAGAGAGAGTTACGTACCTTTGCGAAGAGGAAGTTATGGTGGTGGTTCTACGGTGGCTCACGAACGGAGGAGAAGGAGGTCAGTGAAGAGAAGAGAAAAGTAGGTCACGAGAGTGAGAACACTGTAACGTTGAAATGTAGGGCGCGAGACAGAGAAGGTTTGAGAAAGTTAACGTTATACATTTTAATAACTTTTAACATCGGTTGTTAGAAAAAACCGATGTTAAAATTAATTTTAACTCGGTTATAAGGATCTAGGGGTTGTGTTGGTGAATGTCTCTTCCGTTTAGTGTCTTTTGGCCAACTTAGGACGTTTGTGTTTGTTTTATCTTTTGCGGAGTTGCGTCTCCACCATGTACCTTATATATAGGAGTTGCGTCTCCACATTTTTTATGTTGAGTCTGTATTTCCTGTATTTATTTCTGTAGTCGAGTTGAGTTTTATGAAAGTCTCTTTTTTGAACTTATGAATTCTACATTGTGACATTTTTACCATTTATCTTACACGTGAAAATGATTACAAGTTTTTATATTCATGTCTCACGAAAAAGAAAAATTTACCCCACGTTTTAATAAGAATTTCATTAACCCGTTTTCAGCCTTAAAATGTCAATAAAATGTAGTGTCCTAGAAGGGTGTTACAGAAACTGACAGAAAGTGTAACGGTGTTAACGTTTATCAACATAGATAACTAATTTGACAAAAATAAAAGTTAGGAAACCAAGTTGAACAAAACAATTAAGATAAGGGACAAAAAGACTAACTTTGCCTATAATTTATAAACTTAACAAATGTAGTCTTTTAAAATGTAAAATGTGAAGACTTTGAACTTGTAGTTTCAGCCCTAAAAGGGTTTTTGATTGACTTGAAGTCTGAACCCTAGAGAATTTAAACTCTATTGATGCGATAGGTGTTATCATATCTTATGGTTGGTCCGAGTAGTAAGTGACTCGGGCACCTTAATGAAGTAGTTAGTGGTTCGAATCCTAACTCTTGTGTATGGAGAAAACCTAGTTGGGAGGAGAGAACCCATCTTGTATGTCCAACGGGTTCCCCGACGGAGATTAGTCACTGCTAACGGTGGTAAATACTTTGTACTTATAATATGGTTATAAAAAATATTATGGTTAACTCGAGAATGATATCTATGTGGAAAACTCTGAAAGGATTAATGATATAAAAAACATCTATTTGATTTTATATTTTTATGTTAATAATATTAAACATTCTTATTGGTAAATAATGTTTGGTTTATAATGATGTTATTTCATTGTGAATAAATTATTTGAATTATTTAATCTTTTTTTATTTTCTTAGATGTCTATAAATTTGTATATATGTTTAATATAATTATTATGAATTTATGATGATTTAAATATTATTAGAATAATCTGAAGTTGGTTCCAAAACTATAGAAGATATAAGGAAATATCTTGAAATGAAATATTTTTTTGAAGAAAAGTTGTCTCAACCTTCAAATTAAGTATCTGACAACAAAGGCCCTTGATCCTCAAGTACTATATCATAATGTCATTGAAACAGTTTTGTATCTTGCAAATAACATTGGACCAGATATAACTTTTGTAGTCAGTTTACTAAGATTTAGCTATACACCAACTCAAAGACATCAGAATAAAGTGAAACATATTTTCTCGTTATTTTTGTGGTATATTTGTTACAAACACCAAAGTTTTTTTTACACTCATAAACTACATAAGAAAGATGATGTTGAAATTTGCAACATTCTCTCAATTGACAACCCATCAAATCTATTCACAAAGGCATTGCCAACTTCAATTTCCATGAAGCACGTGCCTGTTAAAAGATAATTCATAATTGATGTATTTAAGTAAGTTATATATAAGTAGTGTACTCTTTTTCTTTGCTAAGTTTTTATCCTACCAGATTTTTTTAGCAGAGTTTTAATGAGGCATAGTCAAAGTGTTGTAAACATGCATATGTAGCATTGATGAATGACTATCTTAATTTGATATAGAAAAATATCCCATAATATTTTTACCGTTTCTCAAAATATTTTTGAGTATCTTAAATAATCTCTTGAAATTTATTTTCGCAATAACTTCATGATTAAGAGTCTACTAATTAATATAAAATAAAATTATTTGTTTTTTTTCTTGTACACACTTGATGATATTATCAATACATCAAGTCAATATAAGTATCAATTAAAAATAATAGCTAGTTCTTAAGGAACTATTTTTTAAGTCTATATTTCTATTGTCTTTTCTATTTACAACACATATAACATTATTCTATTTTCTAAACGGATCAATAGAATGTGGACATTAGGAGTGTTCATGGGTCTGGATCAACCCGATGACCCAACCCGATGCATTTGGGTTGAATTTTCCCCCTCTTCTGGTCCGACCAAACCCGATGTGGTTTGGTTCGGATAACAGGTTTATTAATTGCCAACCCGTAACCCGATGACCCAACCCGTAGGCCCGTATATATATATATATATATATTCATTAATTCTAATAATAACGAAAATGCCTGTAAGTTTATATTTTATTAATTTAATTTTTTAATGATTAAAAATGTAAGATTTATGATCAGATTGACTTTATCCGAACCAACCCATCTTTGGTTGAGTTGGTTGGGGTCAGGTTCATAATTTTTTTTTTTTCACAAACCCAATCCAACCCATAAAGACTAATTGATTCGGTCAAATCCGACACGTGTACACCCTAATGGACATTCACTCATGTATTTAGTATAGTTTAGTTTTAATATATTGTCAATGTGATAAGAGTCAAATATTTTTTTCATGACGTATCAATTTATGATTGATTGATAACAAAAACAATTATGCACTAATTGTGAATAACAATTAAATACATTTAATATTTAGGCAAAAAAAATTTAATTAACACTGTTTTTTTTATTTACCCAAATAACACTGTTTTCAAATTAAGTACCAAAATACCCCCATTTTTATTCCCTTTGAAAAGTCCCCCCTCCATTCCTGACTTCTAAACTAGATTTGATTATTTTTTTTATTTTACCCTGTTGGGAAGTCGGGTATAGCAACGACGACTTCTCAACGTGGGTTTTTAATTTTTTTTTTTGTTTTTCATTTAATTTTAATTGTTTAAATTAATTTAATTTTTTATATTAATTTACTACTCCGGTCTTCCCAAAATTTTTTATCAAATATATCAGCAAATTTCAACTACTTTCATCCTATTTAATGACACTGTTCCTAAAATACCCTTCATTTAATACCAATTTTGCTTTCCAATAACTCAATGTGAGATGCATTTAATGACATTGTTCCTAAAATATCCTTCATCCGTCCACGCCGTAACCGACGACCTCCACGATGTGGGACTGGATACCATTTAGTTGATTAATTTTTGTGTAATTGTCATTATTGTACTTTTTTAATTAATTAAATCTATAATTTTTATTTTAATTTCATAAGTAATATTTTTTATTAGTCTTAATTAATAAAATTAATTACGTTAATATAATTATCATAATTAATTTAATTAAAAAGATTATCATCATTAATTAGACTAATATAATTAATTAATAAAGTACTCCCTCTGGTCTCTATTATGAACAAAACTTAAATGGAACACATATATTAAGTAAGTTGGTTAATCTCATTTAATGTTGTTAAAAAAATTAAGTGTATTACCTAAAGTAACATTCATAGAATTCTTCAATTCTTATTAAATGCATCCCACATTGAGTTATTGAAAAACAAAATTGGTATTAAATGAGGGGTATTTTAGGAACAATGTCATTAAATAGGATGAAAGTAGTTGAAATTTGCTTATATATTTGACCAAAAATTTTGAAAATTTTTTGTTTATAATAGGGATCGGAGTAGTAAATTAATATAAAAAATTAAATTAATTTAAATAATTAAAATTAAATGAAAAACAAAAAAAATTAAAAACCCACGTGGTTGCTATACCCGACTTCCCAATAGGGTAAAATAAAAAAATAAAAATTCAAATCTAGTTGAGAAGTCCGGAATGGAGGGAGAAACTTTTCAAAGGAAATAAAAAGGATGATATTTTGATATTTAATTTAAAAACAGTGTTATTTGAATAAATAAATAAAAAAAAACAGTGTTAATTAAAAATATTTGCCTAATATATACTATATTGCTTTTTAGTTTTGTCATAGTTTGTGTTATTCGTACTGGGCCCGATAAGATTAGAAGATTTAAAACACGTGTGAAATGAAACATTAGCGGTACATCTTTGACCAAATCTATTATGGAAGTTAAGAATTACCATACAGGCATCTTTCCATAGATTTATTCTTAATCTTTAATTTTGGAGAGAGGAACAAATGACAAGATGGTCAACACTAATCGGTAGTCAGCCACGGGCGAAACCACCGTCCACCACAAGATCGTGTCCGGTGATAAACTCAGAGTCACTGGAAGCAAGAAACAGCACCGCATCCGCGATGTGTTTTGCAGTTAAAAAGACGCCTTTCAACCTTGTGTTTTGCGCATAAAACTTCTGCAACTCTTCGGTCTCCGTTCCATGCGCAGCACACGTCAACGGCGTCACCAACGAATTCGGTGAGACGCAATTCACCCTAATACCGTGTTCCGCAAGCTGCAAGCTCGCGCAACGCATTAGTCCCAGCACCGCGTGCTTCGACATCGTGTAGTCTGTCCGCCTCGGGGTGCCGTGCGTCGCCGCCACGCTTGCCGTGCAAACTATGCTCCCCCTCACGTGCTTATCCAACATCACACGCGCCGCGTGCTTCACGCACGCTGCCGTGCCACGTGTGTTTACTGTGAAAAGGTTGTCGAATTCGGCGAAGTTGAGGTCGACGATGGTTTGGTCGGAGAGGCTGAGGATGCCGGCGTTGCTGAACATGATGTCCAGCTGGCCGTGGACGTTAACCGTCCATTCAATGAGGCTTTTAACCTGATCCTCGTCTGCCACGTCACAGTGGACATAACTGCATCTATAGAGATAGAGAAATTTACTAATAAATGTTACCCGTATTTTAAATTGAATCCAATTGATATGCATTATTATTTATTATTTTAAAAATATTTTATATTTTCGATCAATTATAAACTTTCACATCATCCATATTAATAGAAATATTTGATTTTTATTTTAATTATTTTAAAAATCATTTCTATCATAATTTTTGATTTCTTAACAAAGGAAAAAACTTTAAACGGGCAATATATTAAACTCTTTTAAATTATTAATTTTGTTTTACAATATTATAATCTGTATAAAAAAAAGTGAAGATAAAAATTTCACCAAAATGGATTATTAATTAAAAATATGAGTTTAAAATTTTTTGGGTACAGCATGAGCATAATTTTGATATTTGATAAGTGTAAAAGTTGTTTACACTTTACACTAACAAATTATACCATGATGTGAGTGACAACGATTTATTTACAAATTACAATTATAATATATCTAAATTAAACAGGCACTTTACTTACAGACCCCCATACTCTAATGACATTTTTATGGTTTGATGAGAATTCTTTTCTCTCTATCATTCTCCGTTAACGAACTCAAATTATTCTGTTTTTCTTTATAATTCTGTGCATATAGTTTTTACATATAATAATAATAATATATAAATAATTTTTCGAACCTGTGAGAACCAATGGATGCTGCTACTTGGTTGCCCAGATCGTCTTGGATGTCGGCGATCACCACCGCACGCACGCCTTGTTCGGCAAATAGACGTGCCGTTGCTTCGCCTATGCCGCTGGCTCCGCCGGTGATTATTGCTACTTTCCCGGCTAACTTGTGGCCACTGGTGATGGAACTAGCTGCTTCAGCCATCTTTTTTTGTTCTGGCTAGGTTGTGTAAGGTAAAACACTGTGGATAGGAAACAACAGGGCTATCCGTGATATATACTCCGCTGCGAAGTAACAGTTCTGTTATTTTGCAGATAAAAAAAACTCTCATTTCATTATTCTTTTTGACAATTGGGAACAAAATATTACTCACCCACCTATCACTCACGTGAGTCACGTCACTTAATTTTGAATCTACTCTTCTATATATGGAGTTATGGACGCAGCAGAAAAAATATAACACATGTGCAACGTGCTTACTTGTTTTTTTCTTTCTTTTTTTATGGAAATTGTTTTTTTATACCACAGTAATTGGTAGTAGGTAAATGTCATGCATGCATATGACTAATTAATCGTGCATATGACTAATTAATCGTTTAGAGAAATTCATTCATCCTTTGTTTATAGAAGAATCATCATTTATTCACATTGCATTGTGTTGTTTCACCATGCCACAAAAAGGTATTTTATAATGTTTCCCTGTGACGTTTAATATCTCTTCTCTCGATATTAAAAAACATTATCATTAAGGACAAAGCTTTGAAGAGTTATCTTAAGTCAACCTAACATAGAGTTTCTTGAAGAAACGCTATTCTCCCATTTTTCTTTTAATTTTTATTGTTTCTCCACATCTAAGATAGTACTTTTATGGAAGCGTTATCTTTTCTTGTACTTAATATAGTGCTTCTTCAAACAAGTGCTATTAAAGGTTTAACTTTTTTTTCTATTATTTTAATAAAGCAAAAGATAATATTTTCTTGAGGAAATACTATAAATATTTATTCGTATTTTTAAATAACGTTTCCGCTTTCAAACATTATTAAATGAGCGTTATTATATATCTTTTATGGCGTAGTATTTATAAGAATCATTATTTATTCAAATTGCATTGAGTGTTATTTGTAAGTGTTTAAACAAGAATCATCAATTATTCAAATTGCATTAAGTGTTATTTAGAAGTATTGAACCTGAGCAAATTAAATGTGAAAACTCAACAAAAATAAGTATTAATCTTATATGGCAAGTGCTTACTAATGCCACCCTGGTTAAGGAATCAAAAGAATAAAAGTTTTCATTGAAAAATAGTGTATTTAATCTATCGAGAAGTGTTGTACTTAGATTCTCAATGAGAACTTGCATTTCTTGATTTTGTAATCAATTTCTTTATGACACTGATTAGCAATTTAATTTGAATAAATTGTGTAATGCTTTTAATGGCTAAGGAATAAATGACTAATTCATCACCCACCCAATTTTATTTATCACTTTTTTACATAACAATCATCATCTATTTAGGTCTATACAAAAATTAGGTCTCTCTATTAAGCATAAAATATAAATATAAACATAATGAACTAGCTTTTTTAAGCTGTTTGAAAATTTTTTATATCCGTGATTGCCTTAGAATATTGGTCTCATAAAAGAACCATCCAAATTGGCGCGCAGTGTGAGTGACGGACTAAGATCAATATGGTGAACCATTATGAGACATTCAGGATGTTGGATTATGAATCTATTACTAAAGATGCACTATAGATTCACCATCCTCATGAATGATCTCAATAATCTTGGTAGAATTTTTTATGACCAAGAGCAAGTAAGCAAATATCTGAGAAGCCCTCCCTCAAATCGTGGAGCTCAAAGGTCAGCACAATCCAACAAATCAAGAATCCGGAGACCTTGAAGTACTTTTTCGTTGCCTTTTAGAGCTCGTTTGGTAGTCAGGATAGGATAAGGATAGATAGGATATGAGAGCTGGATAAGGATAGGATATGATATGAACATGATAAGCTCTTATCATGTCCAATGTTTGATTTGCATCAGATAATGACAGGATATGATATAAAATATCCACAAATAATAAAATTATCCTTATATCAAAAAATTTATTTTTTTTCAAAAATAAATTTGAATATTATGTGTTTGTTTTATATATTTAAATTAAAAAATATTGAATAATATCTATTTTCGGCTTTTTAAGTATACATTAATCCATTTTTTAAATTATAAAAAATTAACTTTTTTTTTTCACTTTTTATAAAAATTGTTAATTAAACCACATATTTTAGTTAGTAATAAGGTTGATTAATTAGATTTGAAACTATAATTAAATAATAACAATATTAAGGGTGAGAGATAAAGAAAAAACATTTTCTTATCCTATCCTGTTGGTTCTAACCCAGCTCTACCCTCAGGATAGAATTATAACTAAGTAACAGGATAGGATAAGCTAACAGGATAAGCTTATCCTATCCTGCTGGTTCACCAAACTACAGATTAAAGCAGGACAGGATAGCTTATCCTATCCTGCCTCCCTTATCCTGACCACCAAACGGACCCTTAACATTTAAAATCAGGTACTTTTTCGTCTCTCTAAAATATTTTATTGTATGATTGTATCTTAGAATATTTGAAAGTATCCTAGATGATCTCATAGGGTTTATATCCTATTTATATTTCATGATTTGTTTTCTTATTTAATTAAGATTAAGAGTCTACTATTAGAACAAATAGGACTGTTGAGTCTATTCTGTCATGTCCTTAATCTCCCATTATTCCGAGTTTCTATTCTCTCATTTCCTCCTTCCTTACCTAAAACCCTCCTCGTCGATATTTTGCTACAGAGTTTCCAAAAATCAAGAACTCTAATTAACCATATCTTTCTACCATGTTGTCTTTTAGGCAGAGTCCATCTCCTCCACTGCCATCCACCACCGTCTGACCACTTTCTGATGAGATTTTTGACTGGAAACCACACAATCGGACACATCTCAGTCCGAGATGCTTTGGCCCCGACCCTTTGACCCAAATGCATTGGCCCCTACTCTTAGTCCCGAATACACTGGCCCTTCCCCAGATGTCGAGTTGGATTATGGCGACACTTTCTCATCACTAGTGAAGATGGCTTCTGTTTGGCTTTTTCTATCCAAGGCTGCTATTTACTATTGCCCCTTCATCATCTGGACATCAAGAACGCTTTACTCCATGGAGATCTCATCAAAGAAATTTATATGTAGCAAAACCCCAAAGATTTGTTGCTTGGGGGGTCTTCTCACTAGTGGAAAATAGGCTTTTAACGTCAAGATTTAACATCAATTATCTTTTAACCAACATTAAAAATAAGGCGGTAGCAGTATTGTAAATATTTAGTTCACTTAAAACACTTGTAACATTGGTTAGGGAAAAACCGATGTTACAAGTGACTTTTAACATCGGTTGGGAAATAACCGATGTTAAAAGTCACTTTGTAACACCGGTTGCTTTACAACCGATGTTACAAGTTACATGTAACATCGTTTTTTTGGCCAATCGATGTTACAAACCGATGTTACATGTCATTAAAATTTTATAACGTTACATTCTAAATCCCGCACCCTAACATTTCAACATTAACATTCCTCCGTCACGCAACCTCCTTCTCCTTCGTTCGTGAGTCACCATAGAACCACCACCACCACCTCCTACGACGAAAAGGTAACTCTCTTCCCTGTTTTTATTTGCTAAATCCCTAAATCCCCAATCTTTTTGTACAATGCTCAGAACGATCGCGGCCCTCTCTTCTCCATCTCTCTCGTGTCCCTCTTTTCTGAAATAGAACCACCGCGGGTCTAAACAGGCATACATGGCTGATTCAGCAGGTATCACTCCTTCTCCTTCACATAGCGGATCAGGTAGTGTACGCCCAAAAAAAGGGGGTAGATTAGGCACAAAGTTGCGAACGTTGGACCTAAGTCGTTGTGGTGATCAAAGGCTTCCGATCGAGTTTGATAGATATGGGGAGTCCATAGGGACGAATGCTAAAAATGTCATCGGTTTTGTGGCCTTGGGAGCTCGAAACAAAGCGAGCATTTTGTTTGAGGAATGGGCTCAAGTACCAGATATCGTGAAGGATCAAATTTGGTCTTCAATCTTGGTATTTTACTTTTACCCTTTCTGTTTGTATCTATTAATTGTATTTAAGCATATTATTATCATACACTAATATTTCCTCCATTTTGTTCTATACTGTAGCTGACCTTTGATGTCCCGAATACTCCTGAATGTAAAAAGAAATGGCTTTCTTATGCCGTGAAGTGTTGGAGGGGGTTCAAGACCTATTTGGGTAATAAATACATTTTTGGGAAGAAAGTCGACGAATCTCCACTTGGGATATACTCTTTTATTGATCAAGAGACGTGAGATATGTTTGTTGCGAGCCAACACGAACCTGCTTGGCTGGTTAGTTGAAGTTATATTTTTTTATAATAGGCCAATCTAATTTATTTATTTGAATTGAGTACGTGTTATTTGTAACAAGAGAAAAGGGAAAAGGTCCAACAAATCCAGAAAAAGAATATCTACCCCCACCATATGTCTCGTGGTGGCTATCGTTTGATTCAGAAGAAGATTAAGGAGGAGAAGCTGAAAAAGAAGTAAGAAGAAGCCGGGGACGATGGAGAAACAATTGTTGATCCTCCATCTCCACCCCAACGCCATGAATCATGGATGGAAGGCCTAAAGACAAAATCGGGAGATTTTAGAGCTGAGCCCACACACATTGTTGTCGAAAAGATTGTAAGTAATTAATATTCAATTCTACTTGTAATTGTAATAAACTTAAGTAAACATTTTCTTACACATATTTTGTGAATTTCCCCCTTGTAGACATCGCTAGTGGAACAAAGCTCGCAAGGATCTTTCATTCAACATGGACGTAGGGATATCCTGAACACTGACCTAGATAAAGACGACCACCCTGGCTTTGCAAAGGGTGTTGGAGGGCAAGTGGGCTTTCAGCAATTTCACGGACCACGAGTCCATTTGGAGGCCGTATCAGTAGCGACGAGCAGGAGCTCATTAAGCAGGAGCATAAAAGAGAGATGTTTCCAGAGCTTATCGAATCATTCTTAAAGAGGATGTCATCTAGGGAGCTTACTTTTTCCCAACAGAGCCCAATGAGCCAACCTTCTCACCATGTGAGCACAGTGGGGAGCTGTGAGGATGCACATAAGCCAGTTGAGGAGGATTTGCGGCGTGAGCCTTTATCCCAGGTATTCATATTAATCATTCAATTACTTATGTCTTCTTTATTTACAAATGACATGACTTAAATAATTCTTTATCTTTGTTGTTTAGAACATTGATAAAAAGGCATGTCCGTCGAAAGCCATCTTGAAGCCAAGATCGAAAGTAGCTCTTTTGGCCGCATTTGTTGCGGATGTGCTAGATAAAGAGTTTGATATTCCTTTGGAATACGAAGGCGCTTGTGACTTGCTAGAATTTTTTTCTCTCTAGGAAGGATATGGGTGACCTATGCCTACCTGGTAATTGGCTAGCCAATACGGTTCTAAGTGTGTGGTGTAACACCCCGATTTTTCAAGCTTTCTAATACTAATAAACAGTATTTATGAGTTTGTATTTTATTGGAGGGTCTAGAGAGTAAAATAAAATAAAATGAGACCACAGTCAAGCTCTACGATATCGTAGGAAGCTACGGTTAAATTTTGGGTCAAAAACTCAGACGAAGCCCGCTCTATGTTTTTTCATTGACAGTAGTATTTTACTACTCAGAAGACCTAATTTTGACTTGTGAATAAGACAGTTAGTCTTAGAATCACATTTCCTACGTTTTCGTTAAATTTGAAAAAATTAGGCTCTTACGCTTTATTCGGGCGAAATCTCAAACCGAGGGACGAACGGAGCTGCGTATGAATTTACCGGGACCCGCGAACGGATAATCATGAAGTCACATCAAGTCACATCACCTTGGGATGCGTGTCAAAGTCATGATGGATTTTCAAAATATCTGGACGCGAAAAGACCGAAATGCCCTTGGACTTTTAAGGAAAAGACCATTTGGTCCTTAGCCAAAAAGACCATAATGCCCCTTGTGACACCCTTAACCCCAACATACGTTTATTATATAAATATTAATTTGCGAAAATATTCTTTGCGGAAAAAGGATAAATAATATACGAATTCTACTATTAATAAACATTTTCGCAATAGTTAAGAGTATCACCATTCATAAACTCAAACCTCAAATCCAATTAAATTAAACACAGTGCCATAAAACGTTTACAAGTTTCGCATAAATAATAAATAGTTTAAACAAGATAATCCCCTAGCCCGATGTCACATGGATCAGAGCTAAACAAAAACCCATAAAGAAATAAATAACATGATCCAAAGCCTAAAGAACAACATCAAAAGAATTCAACTACTAATACTCTAAGCATCAACAACTCCACGTAAGCTCCGACGTGTTACTCTTCAGTCACTTGAGAGTCATCTGAACAAATCATACATTGCACAAGAAAAGACACAAATACAAAGGGGTGAGAAGACATACTCATATACATATGTTGTGGAAGTAAAATGGAAATTAAGGCTAGTGCATACACATAGATATACATATATACATATATATACATACACATATAAGTACTACACACCCACAAACATAATATAATCATTCTCGTAAATCAAGTCAAATCATCTCACAACAGTTTAACATATCATCTCATTATATTTCGTATACATGTCGCATTACAATCACGAGCAACAATGTCCCCTCAAACTCATACAACACACATAATTGAGTACCCACAAATAGGCTCTCTAGGGGCTAGGTCCCATAAACAGGCTCTTAGAGGCTGGATCCCATAAACAGGCCATTCCATGGCTGGGTCCAAAAACAGGACCTTCCGAGCTGAGTCCCATAAACAGGCCTTGTAGAGCTGGGCTCACACAAACATTCACAAATGAGTACCCATAAACAGGCCCCTTAGAACTGGGTCTCACACTCAAACAATACCTCACATTCCAATATAGTCACAATCATAGTCTACATGTATTCATCCTTAAATATAAATCAATATTCACGTCTTATAATCTTAAACCAATAGTCATATAATTCATGATTACAACTATCAAAACATTATTATAATAACAATTAAAAACACTATAGCACTTCTAGTAACACATACATATTTATAACATTATAGCAATACATACACGCTTTGTGATATTATAATCATACAATAAGTTCAATACATTAATTATAACATACAATCATTTAAGCCATTGCTTCAACAATAGTAACAACAAATCACTCAAGGCACAAGGGGATCATGGGAATCCCCAATCACCTCAACCTCATTCCAACATTCCCATATGATATAATCATCTTTCTCCCTCCATACCTGGTATGACGATCACAATGAACAAAGGAAGAGAAAAGGTCCGGAAAAGGCTGCGTCTCACGAACACTCGATCTCACGACACTATATTTCACGATCACAGACCCAAAAGGTTCAAGAGTAGCAGCGAGAAAGAGGGCTTGTGATGGCAGCGATGCTCTTCAAGCGAAGGCGACGAAGAACGACGAACAACGGTGTATTCTCCTTCAAGAATCCATGGAAAGGGTTTAGGAATCCTAGTTTGGAGAGAAAGAGGCAGTTTCTAAGAGTATTTCGAGTTAGAAAATAGGTTTAGGTCGAGTCTTATGGTATAAATATGATTTAGGGTCATTATGGGCTGATTAGAAGCGTGAAAACACGATTCTGTTGCGTGCAGATTCGCTAAGCGAATAAATTTTCGCTAGGCGAACCAGAGAGCTGCAAGAATCTGTCTGCCAGATTCGCTAGGCGAAGTTCCTTCGCTACACGAAACTATAGAAGCCGAATTTGGTCCTGATACCTGAAATAAGACTTGTAGATAATCCTCTAAGCTTTCCAACGCATCTAAGATCGTCTCAATCGGACATCTATAACTCAAGATATGGACAAAACCGTAAAACATGTTTCTTGGACTCGAATGTATTGACCATTCCTTAAGGCTGAACTACCCCAACTATGAACTTAGGCACCAAGAGCAAGCATAGCAAGTATATATAAACATATATAATCAAGTATTAACACATTACAATCTAAGTGTGAAAATTGGGGTGTTAAACCCCTAATGAATTTTTTGTGGACATCCTTGTCCCACACCCCCTCATATTCGACCCACTCTCTCTCTCCCTCCTCCTTCATTTATTTCTTCTTCTTCTTCTTCATTTCTCCATTTCTCCATTTCACCATTTTCCTACCTTACTTTCCCTCATTTTCTTAAGATTTCCTTAAGGATTTTCAAGAATTGTTGAGAAGAAAAGTTGATCACCTCATCCATATTCATCATCTAAGATGTATAGACTTCATTCTTGAGCTCTCAATCTTCATCTTTCTCCATTAAATTCTATGGTTTCAAGTTTAAGATCCAAACTTCAAAAATCTCTAGAAAATTGTAGAAAAATCCTTTTGATGCCAAACCACTTTCTATGATCTAGTTTCATCCTCTTCTATCACTATCTAAGAGCATGAAATCAAATAATCTTCCTAGCCTATTTAATCTAGAGGAACCGAACCTATGACAATTTTGGGGGAAAATGGGTTTTTGTTCAATTTGTGTGAAATGATTCTTGATTTCACTTCCTTCCTTCCATGATCATGCAATCCAAGTGATTAGAAATCCAAATCAAACTCTAATCTATTTTTAATTTGGATGGCCGAAACCCTAGCTTGTTGGTTGAAGGGGTTTTGGTTCAAATCTTTGACAATTGATCATAGATTATGTCCTAGGTATGCTTAAGAATCATTGATCCAAGAGTTGGTAGAATTTCAACATTTCTAGCCTATTTAATTAAATAGGGTCAGAACCTTGGTCGTGTGGACTAGAGGGTTTTGATTGAACTGTATTGATTTCTGGTTGTAGTTTGCTGTAGAGGATCCGACGGTGTTCGAACATTCGAAAGCACACACGATTGACAGTTGCAGAGCCACAGTCGGAGTCGCATGGGAACACTACTAAGGTGGGGGAAAGAACCATAATATCGTCAGGGAGGCAAGATTTAAAATAATATATATATTGATATGCGTAGGGCAACCTAAACCCTACTAGAGGTCGTTTGACCGATAGGTTGATTTTATCTTATATTGAAGATGTATGTTCTGTGATGGGATGTTACATATAATATATGTGATATGTATGTTGTGCCTATTATATGTTTATGGTTACTTAATTATTTACCTGTGAGTTGATTTTACCTATGTTGATTTTATTATCGAACCTGTTTCTGGTTGCTTTATGATGTGATGTTGTGACTGCTGATGTCTGAGCAGAGATAGGCAGTAAATTCTGATAAGTTGGGAGATGAACATGTGGTGAGAATTTTGAGGACATATATTTGTTGTAGTGCTCAACCTAGAGATTCTGTTGATATGTTGATGTTGAGATATAAAGTTGATACCCGGTTAAGCCGGAGAAAGTTGGTCGTAGTTGTGTATGAGTTGTGGTTGAGGCATTAAGTTGTTGATCTTGAGATGAGTCGGTGAGGTTCATGTTGCATCATTGTTGTTCATCACTGTGTTGGCGTACGGGCGATCGATCTTGCTTGTGGGAAGATGATCGTACCGATTAGTTATGAACAGGCGAATGTCTCGACCTGGCCTACGGGTCGGGGGATATGTCGTTACCGTAAGATACGTTATTAACGGGCGAATATTCCGACCTGGCCTGCGGGCAGGGGAATATGTCATACCCATGAGACGAGTTGAGCCTGCGGGCTGTTGACCGAACCTTGCATTACGGGGGGTGGCACAGAGATGAACTAGACATCTTGATCTGTCGGGGATGTCGCGTTGTGATCGCGTCCATATAGTCGTTAGTTGCATGAATGTGGGAGAAAGTAGCTAAGAGAGCAAGACTTGGGAGATGATAGCTTGACATTGTTGTGCTGTTGTATGTTGCTATCTATATATCTTATTTTATAGCTATTTTCCCGTTTATGATGAGTTGTTTTTTCTTATCCCCTATATTTTCTCTATGTCGTATTTTATTTATTCTCGACCGCACGAGAAGATCATGTTGAGGAATTGCCAGAGGAGATTGATGGCATACCTGTTGAACCTGATACTGGCGGGAGAGCCTCGGATCTCAATGCTGGGGGACTTTGAGCTGCTCTATGCAGAGGAAGACCGTCTCTGGGAGATCGACTACTCTCAGCGAAAAGTAGTGTTACGGGCCCGACTATTGTATACGTTAGAGTCGTGGTTGGGTAGACAGTCATAGTTTTGTTATGGCCAGTACATGGGTTTGAGTGAAATGTATTTTTGGGGCCAGGAGAGGAAGTCATATGTATTTTATTCTGCTACCATGCTTTAATTTTATTTACTAGTTGCGTACTCTGAGACTTTTTAATGTCAGTTGTTGTAGGCTCTACTGATGGAGCCAGTACTCATATGTCTGTATATATTATTATGGTATCCGTGTATGGAGTGTTTTAATATTTTTGCATTTTTATTTTTCCACGCTACGCTGCGACATTAAGAGTTACGAGTTTGGGTTACCCATGGGACCTCCGAGGAGGGGCTGTCTCATGTGGTGCACGTAAGTACATTTTGTCATGTGTATTTTAATATTATAATTTATTTCAATATCTTAGGTAATTAACACTAATTTTTTTCAATATCTTGGGTATCTTCATCGCTTTAGTATTGAAAGAGGCAACCAAAGTGGGTATGGATTCTTAGACCCAAGCGTAATTCAGCGAAATTACTGCATTAATAGGGATGCGATGAAGACATACATCTTGAAGCTACTTGGTCAAACCAAGAAAGAGATTTATCTAGCACCAATACTAAAGAATGGCCATTGGCAGTTGTTGATACTTCATCCTAGCCAGCATCGCTTCATCTTCTTATGCTCGTTGCACTATACTCCGACATCTGAATTGAAGGATGCAATTGACATGTAAGCTTTAATTTAATTTGTAATACAAATTGCTTTTTACTTTATTACATGAACATAATTGACATGATTATTTTTTTAATCATAGAGCTATGGTTGCAAGTAGAATGGTTTGCGTAGATGGCAAAAGTAGGCCATCTAAGTCAAAAAGAAAGCCTGAATGGATTGTCCCACGCGTAAGTAGTTTATTAATTCTTAAAAAAATTATAATAGAAATTATTATTATATAAGTTTACTTGATAATCAACTTCATATTCATCTGTAGTCTCGTAAACAAGCTGACGGTTGGGAGTGTGGATATTACGTGATGAGACATATGTTGAAAGTTGTCTCCGCGACTATTATTGACGGATGGACTCACGTAATAAATATAGAATTTTTAACAAGTTAAATTATATTTTGTTTTTGTTGATGTGTTAATGTTGAATTTATTTGAACTTGTGCAGGCTTTCGACGATCAGACTCCACTCACTAAAGAGGAAATGAAAGGCTTGAGGGAGCATTTTGCAAACTTATTTTTGGAGTATACTGCAGAGCGTAATATAGAATTATATATAGAGAAGACTCTTATGGTTTATGGATGATTTATATTTTAGAGTATACTTGTGTTTATGAATTCTGCACTTGTACTGTTGAGTTTATAATGTAGATTCTGCATATAATACTGTATGTATTGTGCATGTAATTAGTTTAGTTATTCTAGACATGTGATACGAATTCTGGACTTGTGTTGTATATGTGATTCTGGAGTTAATGCATGAGTAGTTTATAGAATTCTGGACTTGGGTTGTGTACTGAATTCTGAATGATTATCATGTACTGGTTTATCTGCAGAGGAGAGAAAGGAATCATGTATCCAATTTTTTTAAAAAAGAAATTACTTTTAACATCGGTTTTTCAAACAACCGATGTTAAAAGTTTGACTTTAACATTAGTTCTGGGCTTACTTTTAAGCCTTAATTAACGTCACTTTTTAACCGATGTTAAAAGTCATTTTTAACAGATGTTAAGAGTGGTTTTTGCACTAGTGTCTGCGTGACGCCCCGAAAACTTAACCTCACTCTCTCTGATACCTTAAGCATGCAGATAAAGATCAAAAGAAACATAAGCAATTAAACAGTTAATACAGTCCAATTACACATCAGAGTTTCGCCTGGAAGCCATGGCGCAAAAACATCAACAACAAAACAGACGCCCCACTGGCCGTGGTACAACTCACAAGAGACTCAACGATACCTCAAGGGTCTCTCTCTCCGCTTAAAGAGCATTGACGTCAACTTGTTCACGATGGGAGTCTCGTCTCTACTCAGCTTCACCCGCTGCAGCTCTCTCATCAACAAATCAACACCTCCGCCTTCGGATCGTGACCCGAACAACGACATACATGTAACACATAAGGAAGCATGCACAAGAGGTAAGAAACACTACAATATCATGCAAAGGGATATCATGTAGCATATAACACATCAACACAGACAACTACAGGCACAACCAGCAAACACATTCATCTCTCGAGTTCATCACAACAGTCAACCTCCAAGTTATCACAGCTAGGGATCACCGCTTACTCTACATGCACAACTGAATCTACATGATTGGCCAATTCTACAATGCACACTCATACCATGGGAATACAACAGTCAACCTCCAACTGCGAGGAATGACAATCCAATCTCCAACTGCGAGGGTGGATGTTCACCAGGTAAGAATGGCTCCTCAACCTCGTGTGACAGTTACTCAAACTGCTGTTGCAACCGTACACACGGCTCCCTGTACACAACCACTCAAACTGCTGTTCCAGCTGTATATAGGTACCAGCTTATATGATAGCCACTCAAACTGCTGTTGCAACTAATCATACAACCCCTTGTGACAACCACTCAAACGGTTGTTGCAGTTGTTCACAAGTTCCGACCTCGCGTGATAACTGGTCAAACGGCTGTTGTAGTAAATTCCGTAGGTACAACAATGCAAATGCTATGATTATGCACCAATCATCTCAACAACGTCTCAAGATCCACATCCTCCGACTATGAGGATGTCACTCTCCAACTGTGAGAGCCACCTTCAACTTAGATCAATTGGCTTACAATATCGACTACGAATCCAAATAACACCAACCACTCTATCCTTCTAATAACATACCAACCGTCTCCACAGTCAATCAAGATCACATCAATCACAATCACATCAACATATCATAGTATAGCAGCATAACATCATTGCAGGCATACCGACTAGCAATTAAGCATGTTATCACAACTAATATCTCATCTAACATGTTATCAGTTACCACAGATAGACATACATTCTCAATCAACAGATATCACAGATCGATCCTACGACGATAGCCCAAAGTATGCTAAACCCAGGGTTTAGATACTTTATTAGCGCTCAACCACTAGTAGGGTTGAGGAGCCCCACACATGTGAACAATTATATACTACGCCTACGATTCTCAGACGTATGCGGTTTCTTCCTCCTCACTTGGTGATTCGTTCCAAAATGCTCCCGCACCAACGGACAACCCTGACCCTCGATCTCACGAACACCCTGAACATGCCTACGACCACCACGAGCGCAGAACCACCACCACGAGCTCGTAGCTGCCACCAGCTCCTCTCACAACCGCGGTTCCTTTTACAGCCACGAGCACCACCGTGTCCTCGAACTTTGCCCTAACCATGGGAACAACATGCAAGCAGCAGTATTAACCCTAGGGCAAGCCCAAAAGATCGAAGAAAAAGGTAAAGACTTGAAGAATTCCAAGAACACGTGTTAGGGATTCGAGTTTACCTGTAACGAATCGAGAAACTAATCCGTGGAACTCGTAGTACTCGAGGCCCTGATCACAGCGGTATAGTTTGAATCATGATCCGGCGCCTTGATCGACCTCAAACTCAAGCTTTCTCTCTCTAACCCTCTGGTTCTCTCTCCCTCAGCTTTGAAGAACCCAGAAACTTGGGTGATTTCGTGCAAGTGTGGAAATGAAAGTGGAAGCTCCACTTATGGTTCCTGCTGTCCACACTTTAGCGTGGATCACTTTGCACGCTTGAGCGTTGCCACGCTCTAGCGTGGGCTCTCTCCACGCTTGAGCGTGGAACCTAGTCCACTCCACCTGCTCCCTGGCCTGACACGTGTCTCACACGCGTCCAAACTCAAAACAGCTGCACAGCGCACTCAACAGCTGGAACGTCCACCTCTTCCCACGCCTAAGCGTCGCAATGCTTGAGCGTATCTCTCTCCCACGCTTGAGCGTCAAGCTCAGCGAGAGAAGAATTCCCAGCTTCCCAGCTTCCTGGCTTCCCAGTTTCTCGTGTTCCACCTTAGGCACTTCCAACTCGATTCAAGCCTAGTTCTTAACATCCAACTAGACTTATAACCAACACACAACCCAACACACACCTAAGCGAAAACCTAATTAAGATTATCTGTCTTAATTAGGGTTACTGAAAACAGGGATGTTACAGTCTGGACTAGTTTGTCATCTTCACAAGTCTTTGTATGGCTGAGTTGCAGAGAAGATTGCAATAGAGAAAGATGAGAGAAACAAGCAGGTTAAATTGATTTGTTTTTAAACAAAGTCATTTGTTTCATCTTACCTTGTTTTTTTACTCCTTCAGATGCATCTTTGTGTCACATATTCATCTTATAGCATCTAGTCTTTAAGCTTCTAACAAAAAGGTTTCTGTTTTTCAAAAAGTTTTAAGTAAACACCATTCAACCCCCTTATTGTGTTTATTGCGTTTATTTCAAGCTGCATGTTTGTGTAGAACTAATTGCTCCATTAAGCCATCTAATGCATCCTAATCCCTAAAGTAGGTAATTATGATGTGCTTCAGAGTTGTGATAAATTCGACCTTTGGTCCATGCTGAACAAGAAAATCTATCAGTTGGGGTTACTACATCGCTCGACACATGATGGAATGCAAGCGATCTGGTCTTCTCCCATAGTCGACGCTTGTTACTAAAATTATGGAACACTTTCATGTGACTTTGGATGGGGAAGAGAAGAGAGCATCAAAGAAAGCCACCAAGATGTTGATGAACACATTATCTTGAAGATGGGTTTGCAAAAGGTGTGTAACATTCTCATTTTCATCACCTTAATTAAGTGCATGAATATATGTTGGTTTGATGATGTGCTTGGGAGGTAGGTTAAGGGTTAAGGTTAAATTGGACTAGAGAAGGATGAAGAGTGTGTGACTCTGAGCAGAACGCTCAAGCGTGGAGCGATATAACGCTCAAACATTGTAACGCTCTAGCGTGGAGAAGGGTGGACGCTCAAGCGTGGCCACTTTGACCTGTTGACTGGCAGTGATGGGACGTAAAGTGACACGTGTCGGTTACGCGTCGTAGCTGGCACGTGATGGGCGATGCCTTAGCGGTGAGGAAACGTCAACGCTCAAGCGTGGGTGAACCCAACGCTCAAGCGTTGGTACTGTTAGTGTAAGCCCTAGTGGCCAATATATATTTTGGATTTATATATATATTGTATCATGACTTTATTCTATATTTTATATATGAGGCATTTATTTATTATGTTGTATTTGATGATCATATTTATAGCATAATAAAGTCCTTAGAATAGGTAGTTCATTTAATGGAATGTCAAGTATGACTTGACCGTGAGATGTCATTGAATTATAGAAAATATTCATAGTCATGTATTATTATTAATAAGGATAATAATAAAACATTGAGACTATTATGTGAGTGTACTGATGACCATATGTCATGGGTCATAGATATAAGATATCAAGTCTTCACATAGGTATAAATATTAGTGGAATATTTATACTGGAGTGACCCGCCATGAGAACGCTGCATAATAGTTATGTAAGTGTCATAAGCGATTCTCATGGTGACCATAGTGAAACAGTCTTTCGACTTGAAGTCACTACGATTCCTAACATATGTATTTGTAGGCTTTAATACTATTAAACATTGTTTATAACAGGACAACTAAAAGATAGTTATTGGGTCTGCAATGAAACATGTTGAGGAATGTATGTGATGTAGATAGGATTCGTCTCTCCTACATAACAGGGGTAATGTCTATAGGCCTCTTGATGGTATGCGACGTATAAATGCATGACCATGCTAAGGTGGACAATATGAGATATTGGGCCCACATGATTGCACGTCAATTACTAGATCAAGAAATAAATAAGTGAACTTAACAAAGATGACACATTTATGCCTTGGATTCAATTAAGACATTGAGACGAAAGGACATTGACTACATATTATATATGGTTACAATAAGGTTTTAATTGTATCACCAATATTCTAATTAATTGGGTAGTAATGATGTATTGCTAGATGCCGCTCATTGTTTATAATATTAATTGATTATTAATATGATTAATAATAATTAATATTATTGCCAATTAATTGAGAACCTATAGGGTCACACGCATAGAGCAAATATTCAGAGAATTAATTTAATTGGTTAATTAAATATGATTTAATTAATAATTAAACATTGGGCCTGTAGCGTACAGTAGCCCAACTGGGTTAGGTTAAGTGAGTGACAGCCATTAGTAAGCTGTGCACGTCACATAAGGTACACACAACATAGAGCACTAATAACGGCCGCTTTACACCCTTGACAGGCGCGCCCTCTTTTCTCTCTCGGTGTGCCGTGCCTCTCCCAATCTTGATAGCTAGCACTATGCTATCTCTGACGTTGGTTTGCTCGCGTGGACGGAGTAGAGGTATTGCTACTTTGCAATACTTGTGATAGAGAAGAACCTCTCCCTTTGTGGTGATAGCAGCAGTGTTCCTTGGATCTGCTGCTCTGTAGCTATGTAGATCAAGTTGCCATTCATACCGTAGTAGTGTTCGTGATTTACCAGCGCTGCTGATGTGCTCACAGTGTTCGTGGTAAAGCTACGCTTCAAGAGGTAAACACAATATCCTTGTGATTCATGTGCGATACGTGGTCCTTTAGTAAAGGGGTTTTTCCCGCTCAAGAGGTTTTTATAAATTATTTTTAAAAATTATCCCTCTTGAAATCCCAACAGTGATATCAGAGCATCTGGTCATAGTTTGCCATGTATCCTAGGATTGTTTGCCATTGTATGATAACATGTTTATTGCTTTTAAATATGATTTGTATGTTTAAAAGCATATTTGTATGATTTGTATGTGATATAAATCTCTTTGAACATGTTTTATGTGTTTGGTTGTGCTCCTGACATAAACAAGGATTCGCTTTTGGAATCCTGCTGCACCGTTTGGCACGGCCGTGCTCCCTATAGCACGGTCGTGCACGTTTGAGTTAGCGTTAGTGAACATGTAGAATGGCCGTGCGCCGTTTAGCATGACCATGCCACTTTTGAACAGCATCCGCGAATTTTCAGCACAGGCGTGCTGATGAGCAGAATATGATTTTGTCCCTTTTTGCATATTTATAAATTGTTTATTAAATGTGCGGTATATGGTTATAGCTCTAGTTTTGGTGTTTAATTTTATTTGGTAAATACGGCCTGCGTGTCGCGTTTTATTGTATTTATTTTATAAATACGCCTTGCGTGTCGTAACATTTACTTTATTTATTTTATTTTGTAAATTATTCAGGTTGACATGGAGGCAACACTAGATCATGACGCCAGTGGGAGAAACTTTGGAAGTTTGCTCGAGGGTCAAAGATTGTAATAATTAGTTTTAATTATTGCACATTAGGAGGCCATAATCATAATGCCTTTTATATGTCTTGTATGTGATGCATGAAATATATGAGATGTATGATTTAAATTTGGAATTTAAATTGTATGAATGCATGTATGTCATTGTATGCTTAATATGTTTTGAATGTATGTAAGCTAGTATGTCATGTGTGCTATGAGAGACGTTTATATGATAAACAAGCCGGTGAGATCACTTAATTATTAAATTCCCTCAATAAACTAAGTTATTAAATGACTCCTGATACGTGGCATTCGTCAAGGCCAGAATCATTTAAGTGTGGGTCGTGCTACAGCTGAGCACCTTAATATATTCTGGTGAGACGCGAAAGGTGAAATAACCTACTGCCAACCATTAGGTTGAACTTAACTAAGTGTATTCAATAGGATTGAAACGGCTTAGAGGCATGGGGTTGGGCATTAATCCATATGATGGATTAGAATAAAAAGTTATTCACCCAACTGGTCCAAGAATTACATTGGGTGTAATTGGAAAGGAGTTTCCTACCTAAATAGCTGAGTTCTGGGCGATCAGCCACAACTGACTCAGAACGAGATGAAATATGGAACTTGGTCCCACTAGAAAATCTTTCAACGAGATTTTTCGAGTCAATGATAAGGGTCATTGATTTAAGTAAAATAGTGGGAGCGTATTTAATAAAGACCTATTAAATATGTTTTTAAAATCATGATACTTATACTTTGCACATTTATTTTATGTAGATATCCATGGCACCAAACACAACTAATAATACGTCACTGCGATCTGTCCTTGAGAAGGACAAGTTATCTAGAAGTAATTTTTTGGATTGGTACCGAAACCTGAGGATTGTCCTTAGGCAAGAGAAAAAGTTGTATGTTCTTGAGGAGGCTGCTCCTGAACTATCCGAGGATGCTTCTAGGGCTGACAGAGATACTTACAAGAAGTATCAGGATGATGCCCTGGATGTTAGCTGCCTCATGCTTGCCACCGTGAGATCTAAGCTTCAGAAGCAACATGTGAACATGGTAGCGTTTGATATGATCGAACGTCTCAAAATGCTCCACCAAGAGCAGGTGAGGCATAAGCGCTTTGAAGTTTCCAGAGCCCTGTTTAATTATAAGCTGGCAGAAGGAAGCCCAGTTGGACCTCATGTACTCCTTTTGATTGGGTACATTGAAAGCCTTGAAAGGTTGGGTTTTCCACTGAGCCAAGAGTTGGCTACAGATGTAGTTCTGCAATCGTTGCTAGAAAGCTATAGTCAATTTATCATGAATTACAACATGAATGACATTGACAAAACTCTACCAGAACTGCTAGGCATGTTGACAACTGCTGAGAAGAACATTAATAAGGGAAAAGGTAAAGCCATAATAACGGTTGATTCTGGAAAGCAAGCTAAGAAGAAGTCCTGGAGCAAACAGAAGGGCAAGGGCAAGAAAAAGGTTAAGCCTAGCACTTATGGCTTGAAGCCCGAGGGCGGGGTAGCTAAGGAAGGCAATTGGCACTATTGTGGCCAACCTGGTCACTGGAAGAGGAACTGCAAGAAATACCTGGAAGAGAAAAAGAAGGGAAGTGAGACTTTCACTTCAGGTATTTATGTTATTGATGTTAATTTATCTACTTCAGCATCTTGGATATTTGATACTGGATGTGGTGCTCACATTTGTAATAATGTGCAGGGACTAAGAAGTAGGAGGAAATTGACTAAAGGTGAAGTGGACCTACGCGTCGGAAATGAAGCAAAAGTTGTTGCATTAGATGTAGGGACTTATGTTTTAACTTTACCTACTGGACTTGTTTTAGAGCTTGATAATTGTTATTATGTTCCCGTTATTAGCAAAAACATTATTTCTGTTTCTTGTTTGGACAAGAAGGGTTTTCATTTAAATGTTAAGGACAAATGTTGTTCTCTTTACTTGGATAATGTTTTGTTTGCTAATGTACCATTGAGTAATGGACTTTATATTCTTGATCTCGATGTGCCCATATATAACATAAATGCGAAAAGGATCAAACCCAAAGGTTTGAATCCTTCATATCTTTGGCATTGTCGTTTAGGCCATATTAATGGGAAACGCATCTCCAAACTTCATAAAGATGGATTATTGGATTCTTTTGATTATGAATCATTTGATACGTGCGAATCTTGTTTATTGGGAAAGATGACTAAGGCCCCATTTACTGGTAATAGTGAAAGGGCTGGTGATCTTTTGGGCTTGATACATAGTGATGTATGTGGGCCACTGAACAAACCTGCTAGGGGTGGTTTTTCCTACTTTGTCACATTTACTGATGACTTCAGTAGATATGGATATGTGTATCTAATGAAACACAAATCTGAAACCTTTGAAAAGTTCAAAGAGTTCAAGAATGTTGTAGAAAACCAACTGGGCAAGAGTATTAAAGCCATACGATAAGATCGTGGTGGTGAATAACTTAGCCAGGAATTTGATGACTATCTGAAAGAGTGTGGGATAGTATCCCAACTCACTCCTCCTGGAACCCCACAATGGAAGGTGTGTCCGAAAGGAGGAATCGCACCTTGTTGGACATGGTACGATTGATGATGAGTCACTCAGATCTTTCAGACTATTTCTGGGGTTACTCATTGCTTGCAACAGCTTTCACAATTAATCGTGTTCCAACAAAGGTGGTAGAACAAACACCACATGAGATGTGGAAGGGGCGAAAGCCTAGTTTGTCTTTTATGAAGATTTGGGGTTGTCATGTCTATGTCAAACGTTTAATCACAAATAAACTGGAACCCAAATCAGATAAATGTACTTTTGTGGGGTATCCCAAAGAAACGAAAGGATACTATTTCTATAACCCCTCTGATGACGAAGTGCTTATCGCCAGGACTGGAGTGTTCCTTGAAAAGTAATACATCTCTAAAGTAGACAGTGGGAGAACTGTAGAACTTGGAGAAATCCAAGCGCCACAGAGTATTGACTCGTTTGCAACGGAACAAGAACCGAATCCACAAGATGTTGTGATTCAAGAACCGGTTCAAGTAACACAAGAACCGCATAGGTCAAGAAGATCACATATGCAGCCTGAGAGATTTGAACTTCTCCTAACTCAAGAAGGTGATGTACTGCTCATGGATCAAGATGAGCCTGTTACCTACCAGGAGGATAGTTGGCCCTGAATCTGAGAAGTGGCTAGAAGCCATTGGATCCGATATGGAATCCATGTACACTAACCAATAGGGTGCAAGTGGGTCTTTAAAAAGAAGATTGACATGGATGATAAGGTTAATACCTTCAAAGCGCGACTGGTTGCAAAAGGTTTCGAGCGAATTCATGGTATAGACTATGATGAAACTTTCTCTCCAGTTGCAATGATTAAATCTGTTCGGATCCTACTTGCTATTGTTGCATACCATGATTATGAAATCTGGCAGATGGACGTCAAAATTGCATTCCTTAATGGGAATATCCTCGAGGATGTGTACATGACACAACCTGAGGGTTTTGTAGATTCACAAAGGATGCTAGAAAGGTGTGAAAATTGCAGAGGTCCATCTATGGACTCAAGCAAGCTTCCAGAAGTTGGAATCTTCATTTTGATGAAGCTGTGAGACAGTTCAAATTCATCAAGAATGAGGATGAACCTTGTGTGTACAAGAAGGTTAGTGGGAGCATGATTGCTTTTCTCGTATTGTATGTGGATGACATACTGCTCATTGTAAATGACATTCCTACACTACAAAATGTAAAGACATGGTTGGGGAATTGTTTCTCGATGAAAGACTTAGGCGAAGATTCCTATGTATTGGGAATCAGGATCTATAGGGATAGATCGTTGAAATTGTTAGGCCTTAGTCAAGATACATATATTGACAAAATGCTTAGGTGCTTCAATATGCATGATTCCAAGAAGGGTCTCTTGCCTATGTCACATGGCATACACTTGTCCAAGGGACAATGCCCTACTACATCTGATGAGAGGGAACGCCTGAATAAGGTTCCATATGCTTCGGTAATTGGATCTATAATGTATGTTATGATATGTACTAGACCAGATGTCTCGTATGCCTTGAGCATGACGAGCAGGTACTAATCTGATCCCAGTGAGAGTCACTGGAAAGCAGTCAAGAATATCCTCAAGTACTTGAGAAGAACTAAGGACACATTCTTGGTCTATGGAGGTGAGGAAGAGCTCATTGTATAAGGTTACATTGATGCTAGCTTCTAAACTGATAAGGATGATTCCAGATCGCAGTCAGGATTCGTGTTTTGCCTTAATGGAGACGCTGTGAGCTGGAAGAGCTCAAAGTAGGAGATAGTTGCCGATTCGACAGCAGAGTCTGAGTATTTTGCTGCATCCAATGCAGCAAAGGAGGCTGTTTTGATCAAGAAGTTCATCGCTGAACTTGGTACTATTCTTAGCATTGCGGACCCGATTGACCTCTATTGCGATAACAATGGAGCAATCGCACAAGCCAAGGAACCCAGATCTCACCAAAGATCCAAACACATAGTCAGGCGTTTCCATCTCATTCGAGAGATTATCGATAGAAGATATGTGAAGATATGCAGAGTTGATACACTAGACAATGTTATTGACCTGCTAACCAAGCCTCTTGCTCAGCAGAAGCATGACGCTCATACTAGATCGATGGGTGTTAGATTTATGCCTAATTGGCACTAGTGCTAGTGGGAGATTGTTGGTGAAAGCCCTGGTGGCCAATATATATATATATATATATATATTGTATCATGACTTTATTCTATATTATATATATGAGGCATTTATTTATTATGTTGTATTTGACGATCATATTTATAGCATAATAAAGTCCTTAGAATAGGTAGTTTATTTAATGGAACGTCAAGTATAACTTGACCGTGAGATGCCATTGAATTATAGAACACTATTCTTAAATATCCATAGTCAAGTATTATTATTAATAAGGACAATAATAATACATCGAGACTATTATGTGAGTGTACTGATGACCACATTTCACGGGTCATAGATATAAGATATCAAGTCTTCACATATGTATAAATATTAGTGCAATATTTATACTGGAGTGACCCGCTATGAGAATGTTACATAATAGTTATGTAAGTGTCATAAACGATTCTCATGGTGACCATAGTGAAGTAGTCCTTCGACTTGAAGTCAACTACGATTCCTAACATATGCAGTTGTAGACTTTAATACTATTAATCGTTGTCTGTAACAGGACAACTATAAAGATAGTTATTGGGCCTGCAATGACACATGTTGAGGAATGTGAGTGATGTAGATAGGATTCGTCCCTCCTACATAACAGGGATAATGTCTATAGGCATCTTGATGGTATGCGACGTAGAAATGCATGGCCATGCTAAGGTGGACAACATGAGATATTGGGCACACATAATCATACGTCAATTACTAGATCAAGAAATAAATAATTGAACTTAATAAGGATAACACATTTATGTATTGTGTTCAATTAAGACATTAAGACGAAAGGACATTGACTTCACATTATATTTGGTTATAATAAGGTTTTAATTGTATCACCAACATTCTAATTAATGGGTAACAATGATGTATTGCTAGATGCCGCTCGTTGTTTATAATATTAATTGATTATTAATATGATTATTAATAATTAATATTATTGTCAATTAATTGAGAACCTATAGGGTCACACCATAGAGCAAATGTTCAGAGATTTAATTTAATTAATTAATTAAATATGATTTAATTAATAATTAAACATTGGGCCTGTAGCGTACAGTAGCCCAACTGGGTTAGGTTAAGTGAGTGACAGCTATTAGTAAGTTGTGCACGTTATATAAGGTACACACAACATAGAGCACTAATAACGGCCGCTGTACACCCTTGACAGGCGCTCCCTCTTTTCTCTCTCTGTGTACCGTGCCTCTCCCAATCCTGATAGCTAGCAGTACGGTATCTCTAACATTGGTTTGCTCGCGTGGATTGAGTAGAGGTATTGCTACTTTGCAATACTGGTGATAGAGAAGAACTTCTCCCTTTGTGGTGATAGCAGTTGTGTTCGTCGGATCTGCTGCTCTGTAGCTGTGTAGATCAAGTTGCCATTTACACCGTAGCAGTGTTCGTGATTTACCAGCGCTGCTAATGTGCTCACAATGTTCGTGATAAAGCTACGCTTCAAGAGGTAAACACAATATCCTTGTGATTCATGTGCGATACATAGTCCTTTAGTAAATGGGTTTTTTCAGCTCAAGAGGTGTTTAGAAATTGTTTTTAAAAATTATTCCTCTTGAAACCCCAACAGGAACGCTAAAGCGTGGAGAATTCCAACGCTAAAGCGTGGACAGTAGAATCTTTTCTTATATATAGTTCTTCATATTCACAAGAGAAGAGGTTTTCACTCTTCATATTTTACGGAGAGAGAGGGAGCTCGAGACTGAGAAGGCAGAGTTGAGGTTGAGAGTGTTGATCCAAGTTCGTGACTAATTCGTTGATTCGATTCCATTTCTGTTCGTGTATTCATGATCAGCTCAACTTCTACTACAATTCTACCGGTTTACTTCTTTGATCCGTCAAGGGTAAGCCGAGGTTCCGTATCAACCTATATTGTAGCTATACAATGTTCTTCTATGGTTTAAGCTTCTATTCACGGTTTTAGCTTCGTATTAGGGTTAATGCTATAGTCTACGTGTTGTTTCTGTGATTAGGGCAAGTTTGGAAGTTGCATTTGGGACCCTTTTGGAGAAGGAAACCGCGATTGTGAAGGGCTAGGGGAGAGTTCGTGGAGCTCGTTGAGTTTGTGACTCTTGCTACGTTGCTATCAGGTGGGAGAAAGAACCACAATATCGTTGAAGAGGCAAGAATAAAATAATATATATTGATATGCGTAGGGCGACCTAAACGCTGCTAGTGGTTGAGTAGCCGACAACACTTAACTCACATTGGCGACTACTAGTCGGTGGTACCAATGTAATTTTAGGCATTGTAGGTTTATCGCTGATAGGTTGATTTTATGATATGTCGAGGTTGTATGCTTGTGTGTTGATATGCATGTTGTGATTAGTAACATGCTTTGGGTTACTTGAATATATGCATATGAGTAGACATGATAAATATGATTATTGAGCAGATTATGATTGCCTATGATATGATATTTGTGATTATTGTTCTATGAGAAGATATAGGCAGTAATTTCTGATAATTTGAGAGATGATCATGTGGTGAGGATTTCGAGGATATATACATGATGTAGTGCTCAACCTAGAGACCCTATTGATATATTTATGTTGAAATGTGAAGTTGACACCCGGTTATGCCAGAGAAAGTTGGTTGTAGTTTTGTACAAGTTGCGGTTGAGACACTAAGTTGTTGATCTCGAGATGAGTCGGTGAGATTCATGTTGCATAGTTGTTGTTCATCACTGTGTTGGCATACGGGTGGTCGATCTTGCCTGCCGGGAGATGATCGTACCCATCAGTTTTGACGGGCGAATATCCCAACCTGGCCTGCGGGCGGGGGGATGTGTCGTTGCCGACGGACGAATATTCTGACCTGGTCTGCGGGCGGGGGAATATGTCGTACCCATGAGTTGAGTTGAGCCTGAGGGCTATTGAACGAACCCTGCATTACGGGGGGTGGCACAGTGATGAATGAGACATCTTGATTTGTTGGGGATGTCGCGTTGTGATCGCTTCCATATAGTCGTTAGTTGCATGAGTGTGAGAGACAATAGCTAAGAGAGAATGGCTCGGGAGATGATTGCTTGATACTATTGTGATGTTGGATGTTGCTATCAGTATAGCTTATTTTATAGCTGTTTCCCTATTGTGACCACCTAATTTTGTCGGTTAAAACATTATAATAAATTAAGAATAATAAATTTGGATCAGAGAGAGAGTCGTAAGCAGATCCACTGGGCCTTGGGCAAAAAAAATAGATGAGCAATAATTACAATAACAAAAAATGTAAAAATAATAAGTAACGTTATTTGCTCGAATTGGTAAGTTTTCAAAAAAGGGATCTCATCAAATTGATAACTTTTCCCTTTTAATTTAAATTAAAATCTGAAATAAAATTAATTCCATAAATTCATTAATGGTAGGTTTTCAAAAAAAAATGGATGATTTCAATCGACTTGATTTCTAATCTACATAATTGATTTAATTGAGTCCATAATTAGAAAGATTTGAATGGTAAAATAAAAAAGGGATTGATTAATTAATCTTAATTAAATCCAAATCTGAATAACTTGATTGTGATTGAGACCAAAATAAATTTTCTTAAACCTAATTGCTAACTATAAATAGGAATTGAAAAATACTAAAAAAGGGAGGAAGGGAGGATTTTTTTTTTCCACGTTTCTCTCCCCCATGGCCACCAGACTTTCACAAAAACATTGGAGAACCTTGCCACTCAATGGCCTGAAAACCGTCTAACCCTTCAGTCCCTGACCCATGCCATCACCCCAACGTCTCCTTCCTAGCAGCGTCGTCGCCGCTCCTAGACCAGACCCAGAACACCGGCCGCACGCTCCATCCGGCGAGACGCCGCCTTTGCAGCGTTTTTCCACCATCGCCTAGTAGCTCTGGCGTGCAAGTGACGTCCTCTTTGCCACCCATCCGCCATCGTCCGGAGCACCCCACCACTGCTACGAACCGGATCTGCGACACCAACCACCGAGTCAGCCGCATCTGTCTTTCTTCGTCGTTCATCAAGCCAACGTCGCAGTGCTCCTTCGGTCCAGAACGCCCACCATCGCAGCCTCCATCCTGCTCGCCTCCCAGCCGCACCGCCGCTTCACGATCCACTGGACACCGCCGCCCAGCTAGCCGTCGTCGTCATCTCCTCCGGTCTTGTTTGGCCATCACGTCAGGGCACATAACAGAAACAAAAACTTTTGATTCTTTCTTTTGTAGGTTTTAGTTTCTTTTTCTTTTTTATTTATTTATTTATTAATTTTTCTTTCAGTTAATTTATTTTATTTTGTGACAGCTTGGTGATCTTAAGCTTTTAAAAAAGGAAAAAAACCAAATTAACTCCTTTTAAACAAAAAGGGTAAATTGAGATGTGACATCTTGTTAATCCTTGATTTTTAGGACACCTGAGTTGTGACAGCTTAGTGATCCTAAGCTTTTAAAAAGAAATAAATTAATTTCACTTAAATAAAATAGGTTATCTACGATGTGAGATTTTGTTAACCTTTGATTTTAGGACACCTAAGTTGTGACGTGACAACTTGGTGTTCCTGAAATTTCCCAATTAAAGATTATTTAAATAAAAAATAAAAATAATTAAAATCAACCAAACAAACAAACTTTATAAGAACTACGTGGCTTTGAATTTTCCATCGCACCGAGGAATACGTAGGAGCAGAATCAATCATTCTGTCAAGCCAAAAATAAATCTTCATAATTTGTGTGTTTATTTTATTTATATTTTCAAAAGGGGTAAAATTAATATTTTCAAAATTATTAAAGAATTTGCACAATTAACTTGAGGTACCGTTCTTAGAACGGGCGATGTAGGATGCTAATACCTTCCCTACTCGTAATCGACTTCCGAACTCAATCTCTTTCCTTTTTTTTTTTTTTTAAAAGACCATTTTTCCTACAATTAAGGGGTTTTCCAATATTTTCCCAAAATAAAATTGGTGGCGACTCCTCTATTTTTTCGCGGTGCCCGGACGGGATGGTCGTGACAGCTGGCGACTCCACTGGGGACTTTAGAGTGTCAGGCCTATCATAGTTAGTTGCAAATTTTTTTTAAATAACTTTTTGTATTTATTTTACCCATTTGTTTGTTGTTTTGTATTTTTTTTTTTAATATAAACTTGTCTTTGTATGTGTTCTTGTAATCATAGGGTACACTTACACTTTTGCTTACATTTTGCACACACCTTTGAGTGGGGCCCTATACCCGGGTCTGAGTGAAGCTTTTGATAGGTGCGAAATTGTTAGTGGTAGCCATTTTGGATGTACTTCCTGTTTGGTTATCGCGAGAATCTCATCTAGAGTGTGACTCTTTCGTGGATGCCCACATTTTGGATGTACATCCTATTTGTGTCAACATTCCGAAATGGGTAGTTAGCTCTAGAGACCATTAACTAGAACTTTTTGAGTCACCCAAGAGAGGTTTCACGAATTTAGAGGGCTTATAAACCCATTTAGGTCACAAAAGGAACATGTTTCTTCTTTACCTATCTCCTTCATGTTTTTGCATTCATTTCTGTAATAAAAAAAAAGGACCCGCCTTTTTTAAAGGAAAGGTTTGTCCATTTTCTTTTTTTTTAAAAATTCATAACACGCATTGACATTTATGGTTTGAAAAAAAGAAACATCTTTTCCATGCATCTCATGCATTAATAAATTTTTTGGTCAAAATAAAAAAAATCATCTCATGTATCTCATATATTTTTTAGTTGAAAAACTAATTTTTTCGTACAAGTCATGCATTGATATTCTTGGATGAAAAAAATAAAATTCATGTATCTCATGCATTGTTTTTTTGGTAACAAAAAACACAAAAAAATCATTTCATATATATCATGTATTGTGCTTCAAACCCTGAATCATGAGGTGGAATCATAGACAAGACTCGTTCAAGCGTCCAAAAGAAATGTGGGTCACAACCCGATGCCATGGAGTTATGATGTGCAAGTCCATGATCCGTTGATCAACTCGAAGCAGTCGTGCTTACACTCTATGTGATCTATGAAAAGGGCAACACTTTGTAGTCCTCCTTTTTGGAAATTTCAAAGTAACTTATCCAGATTGGCTCATCAGTTGTTTACCATGAAAGATGATTATGTTGTATTGACACCACAATCTATTCAATAATATGAATCATTTGATTCTTGATCCATGCTCACTTCCTTGATGCATTAATGTAATGGATTTGCATGCATATCTAGTCTCATCAATTCTTGACATGTCCATCCACATCATGGTGTTTCTCTCATTATTGTCTTCTTTTATCTTCTTTTATTCTTCTCTGAGTAACTTCCTTGGTTTGATTCATGGGGCTCATGTTCTTGGATATTAATTGTGGGGCATCGATGATGTAACACCCCGATTTTTGCTGCTTTCTAAGGCCGGAAATGAATATAAATTTGTTTATATTAAATCTGAGTTTTAGAAGATGATTTTGGATAAACCGAAGACATATTCATACTCTACACTATCGTAGAGAGCTATGGTTAAATTTTGGGTTGAAAACTCCGACGGATCCCGGTTTGCGTTTTCACTGACAGTAGTATTTTACTACTCAGAAAACCTAATTTTGACTCGTGAACAAATAGTTAGGCTTAGAAACGAATTCCTGACAATTTTGCTAAAATTGGTTTTTCGCACTAAAAAGCGAAATAATATAAGTTATTCGGGCGAAATCTTGAATCGGGTGACGAACGGAGCCGAATTCAGATTTACCAGGGCCCGCTAACAGATAATCGTGAAGTCAAATCAGGTCACGTCACCCCGGAAAGCGTGCCAGTGTCATGATGACATTTGAAAATATCGGGATGCAAAAAGACCAAAATACCCCTAACCTTTTTCATAATTACCATTTTGCCCTTGTAGGAAAAGACCATTTTGTCCCTTAAGTGAAAAATTTTGGACCTTCCTACCCTTGCCCTTAAGCCCCACGCCCCCACCTTCATGAAATGCTTCATGACTTCATTTCTTCATAACTTCATCTCTTCCTTTCTTTCTCCTTCACTTTCTCTCCTTTTCTTTAAGGAATCTTCAAGAACTTTGAGAAGCAAAGTTGATCACTTCACTCATCTTCATCCTCTAAGAGGTATAGACTCATTCTTGATCTCTCAATCTTCATGTTTCTTCCATTGAAAACTTCATTTTCAAGCTATGTTTAAGTTTGAAGATTAAACTTCATAAATTCATAAGAAATTGTAGAAAAATCCTTTTAATGTAAAACCAATTTCTATGAGCTAGTTTCATTGCCCTCTCTCATAATCCAAGAGCTCATAACCAAAAGAGTTCTCTAATCCATATGGGTATGAGTGGCCGAATCCCCCTCTTTTGGATGAATAGGGTTTTGTTCAAATTTTTGTCTAAGTGTTGATTAGGTTCTATCACACTTAGAGGTCATTGAATCCAAGAGCATGTGGTCAAAAAACTTCCCTAGCCTGTTTTATTAGAGAGTGGCCAAACCACCCATTTGAGGGAAACAAGGAATTTTTTATCCAAGTTTGAATAAAGACAATTGTTTTGGTGTTAAGAGTACCTAAGGATCCTTCATCCAAGAGATAGGAATTTTTAGATATCCCTAGCTAATTTTTGGGACCCTAAGGCCAAACCCTAGGTAGAGGGGAATAAGGAAAGTTATGTTGTGTAATATTGATGTTTGACTTGATTATGTGTATGTAGTTGTGGTTGGGTAATCGGATAAGTAATCGGGAGAAACCGCGGATCGATCAGACTACTTTTGCTCGGAGGATAACTTCAATGGGTAAGGGGATGAGCCTGAAGAATTCAATTTCCGAAAGCTGCATGCTGTATTTGTGTATATGGTTTGTAATATGTTTAATGTGCTGTGTTGATGTGGAGTGATTTATTTATGCTTGCTCATATTTGGTTATGCCTGATTACGCATGATTTTGCTTTTTATGCTTAATTATGGTGGATGATGTTATGTATGCTTGCCATAATTGATATTGTGCTAAAGGACCTAACATCGGTTAGGGTTCCAAATCGAGTAAAGTCAAAAGCTTTAAAAACCTTGGAACGTAAAATAAGAAAATAAAAAGCTAAGATTTCAAAGGATTTTGAAGACAAAAAGAAATTGATATCTTTTTGAGAATGAGTAAAGAAAAACATACTTTATTAAAGAATGAGAAGACATAAAGGGGAAAACAATTTTAGTTCAAGAAAAATAAGGTTTTGAAGGAAAAAGTGGGTTTTGGAGACATCGATCGTTTTTAAAGTAATAAAGCGAACCATTTCAAGTAAACGTGTTTTTCAAGAAATCTAGTTTTGAAATAAGTTATTTTATCCAAGAAAAAGGGTTTTTCACGAACCGTATTTCAAAGTGTTGTGGTATACCAAAGTACTCCAAAAGAAAATGTAGTTTTTGACCAAGAGTTGTTTTTATGGGAAACCGATCCTGAAGGCTTTGTGCGTAAGTTTCGAAGATATGGGTTTTGGTTTTTGTTTTTCAAAAAGAAATGGTTGTTTTGGATGTGAACCTAGAAACTGAGACGTCGGGGTTCTAGTGTTCTGTAGAACACGAGGATCAAGTATCCGTGTTAGCTAAGTGGTCCTGTAGGCTTGTGGACAATCTTTGTGGTCCTGTAGGCTTGTGGACGAGTTGTGTGCTCTAGAGCCCGAACTCTGAGACTGGTGCATCGGTTGATGGTTTTGGGATTCGAGCTGTTTCGGACTGTGTGTCCCTTTCTGGATTTTGGACTGTGTGTCCCCTTTTGAGAAATGTTATAAAGATTTAAGAGTCGAAACATTGTGGTGGTTGATAGCTTTGATGCTTCAACAGGGAAATAAATATATGAAACAGAAAAACTTAAGAAAACAAAGGTTTTCTCATGAATTATGGTGTCTGGAAGACGTGCCATCTAGATTGGGAAGCTTGACGGCAGGGAAACCTGTGATAACTTTAAGTCATTATGTATCATTGTGCCTTGATGGACAATGGTGTCATATGTTTTGGAACACATTGTGCCTTGTGTTGGACAATGTAGTATGACCTGATTACAATTTGTTAAGTACCTCTGATTGCACCCCCATGTGAGAATCGCTTAGTGTGATAGGATTCATGTACTTCTGTTTAGCATGTTGGTGCTAGTCATTATGGCCTGAGGGCCAATGAATTGTGAGCCTGATCCGCTCTTTTAAAGGTGATGAGATTTTCGGAATTAAGAATCAAATGTTAGATGATATATGTGGAAGTGCCATGCATACGTTTTGAAAATAACGATGTCTGTTGGCACGAGACCCTTGTGATTTATCTTCATTATTATGGTATTCTGTGATATGTTTATCATGTTCAAGTATGTTGGTTGATGCTTATATATATGAACTGGTTGTTTGTGCTTGAAGTATGTAGTTGTCATATTTTGAATTCATATATTGGTTTCTCACCCTTGCCTGTACATGTTGGACACCCTGTTGTGTTTTGGGATACATGTACAGATGTTTATCAACAGTACTCTAGGTCACTTCGGGACTCGATAGCTTGAGCTTCTCGATGTTGATGACAAAGAGGTATGGATGGTTGAAGACGAGACCCAGTCTCATTGGTACGATGTATGCTAGGTACTAGTTTTTTTGGACCAGCTTAGGGTCTCTTTTGAGGTAGTGCCTTTTGGGTAGTATGTTAGCGGCTACTAATGGTCAGGGTTTTTTGGAGATACGGTTTCCAGACTATTGCTACCTAGTTCATAGACTTGTAGTATTTACTTCTGTTAGTTTATCTTTTGAAGAGAACGAGTTGTCTAAGGTCCACTATGTATGTTGTTAACTGATGATGTATATATATATATATATATATATATATATATATATACCTATACGAGTGATGTTGATAAATATCTTGAGTATATGTTTCTTTAGTGTCGTATGAAGAAAAAATTTTACCACGATTTTCAAATAAAGAAAGAACGGAATAAAGAAAATCTCTTTTCCGAAAATAACTAGAAAACTCATTTTCTATATTTTATGCTGTTTTGGGTCACCATGTGATATTGGATTTAGGATGTCACAGATGAAGTCCACATGTGCAATTGCCCTTTGCAAAAAAAAAAAAAAAACAAACAAACAAACAAACAAAAAGCTAAAAAATGATAGAAAAAGAGAAGAAGCAAAGAGAAAAAAAAACAAATCAAATAAATAATCCCTTGGTGTGCACCATCTTTTTGTCTCTAAAAATAAGTTTTTAAAAAATAAGCAATCATGATTTGAAATGAAGATTGGTCATCTTTCTCTATCCTTCACAAAATATCATAATTATCCCTTGTTACCCTTTTGAGTCTGAAAGTTTTCTTTAAAGAACTTGGACAAGGATCACTCCTAAACAAAAGGCAAGCACAAAAGAAATGGTGATTATGAAGGAAATAATGCAAGAGTGAAAAACCTATCAAAATGAAAAAGAAAATAAAAAAAAATGAAAATGAAGAAGCACATGACAAAGACAAATGACAAAGTGAGAAGGGAAGAGGAGGAGGAAAGACAAGCGAAAAGCACATGTTCTTGCAAATACAGAGGCAGCTTGATCAAGCTCATTTCGTTAAGAAAATGGCATGTATCCTTGCTCTTATTCAACCCTCAAACACTTATTTGAGCCTTATACCCTTCCTTTCAAGCCCTCAACCTTGGCCACGTTACAAGCCTTAAAAGTCCACTCTGATCATTGAATGATTATTGCTTTTTTATCAAACTTAATTTTGAGACAAAAAATTTCTGCTCTCCTGAGTTTTTTTTTAGTTGCTCCTAAAAAAAATAAGAAAAGAAAATGAAGAAAAAGCCTATTAGGCTGAAAACCCGCAAGGGCAGTCGTCTAACCAAAAGTTGGGGCAAGATCTGCACTGGGGCAAAACTTTGCTTTCAAGGGCCCTGTACTGAGGCATGTCCATTCTCAAGTTTAATTTTCAAACACCCTGTACTGGGGCACCTCTTCATTCTCAGATGTCCTACACTGAGGCAATTTCATTCTAAGTGTCATTATAAGGTGCTCTACTTTGGGGAAACTCTGTGCCCAGAGGTCCTATACTGGGATGACTCCAGGCTCAAGGTCCTACACCGGGGCAACTCAATTCTCAAAGGTCCTACTCCAGGGCAATTCATTCTCAAGTGGCATATATCAAGCTAATCTTGTTTCCAAATGCCTTACACTGAGGCAAATTTTACCTATATCGAATTCATCCAAGCTGGGGCAACTTCCCTTTAACCCCATATCACTTCTTGTGAGTCTTACTTTGTTCCCATCCTTCGTAAATGCAATTTGAGTTGTCAAACTTCCAACAATAAGCAGGAAGTTGTTCTGTCTGTAATGTTCATTCTTATCATGCTTTTGAATCCATGCATATTTATTACGTGATGCTTCAAGTAAGGTAAACATGAGTTCAACAATACCATTTCACCATCTGATGGTAATTGCTTGATGAACAACTCTGGTTTGAAGACTTCTGAATTTTGAATACAAAGAGGAAGTTGCACCTTGTTTGGTAATTCAAGCAAGACTTCAAAAAGGACAGAGATGTTTTAGGAAGATGTCACAAGTCTCCAAAATAGCCACTCCAACAAAATTTTTGAGCGAAATGTATTTGGAAAAAGATTCCTTTGGAACATGGGTTTGGTCAAACATTTTTTGGAATAGGTCCTAGCTTGACATGACCATTTGAATCTCATTGAAGGGAATAGACTAGCTATTTTTTGTAATGGTCAACTTTACTAGAAATGATTGATAAAAGCAAGTGACAAATGTGATCCCTTGACATTTTCTAGAAGGAGATCTTGTGCTGAACTGGATTTTATCGATTCAAAAGGATTATCCGGGAAAAAGGGCTCCAAATTTTGAGAGACCTTATGTGGTGAAAAATACTTTTTGTCGGGAGAAGCATTAATCCTCACAAATAAGGATGGCAAAGATCTCTCACCTCATGAAAACTCAAATGCTAGTAAAAATTTTGCTTGAGAGCACTGCCCAGAAAAAGAAAATAAAAAAGAAAGAAAATAAAATGAAGAAAAAAAAGAATCAAAAGGAAAAAAAGAATGAAAAAAAAGGCAAAAAGAAAAATGGCTCGCTAGGCTGAAAACCTGAAAAGGCAGCTTAGGCAAAAGTTGAAGCGACCTACACAAAAGTTAAGGTCAAGTACAAATAAAGGGCAAGGAAGTCTCCTCAAGCTGGCAAATTGGGGGAGTTTAAATTTTGATGATAAGACCATGGAATTCTCCCAATACATGAAGACTGGGGCAAGTGATATTCTTGAAAGCTGATTCGGACGGTGTCCGAGATCATCTGCAGGCGAGACTAGCAATGATCATCTTAAGGAGTAGAGCTTGAAGAAATGTGAACTCCACCCCATCATCCCTTTTCAAAACATCTAAGATCATAGGAGCATAGTGGTCTCTTGATCAAGGGAACTTTCATCCATGGGGATAATCATCATGAAAGAAACATATCTCTATCAAGAAGCAAAGCATCGGCTAAGCAAGCGAATTACAGATCAAACCAATGGACCCATTCTAGTTCATGCTCAAATTTGGCTGCCAAAGACTAAAGAATTGTTCCAAGAAAGAAATATCAACGTTTTCATCAATCATTGAAGGCATCTCTTGCATCATGCAATGTCTCATGCATAAAAATCAACATCATTGCATCACAGTCTTCACCTTTAGCGGGCATAGGGCCCCGTGAGCCATCACACTGTTTTGTTCAGCTATTGCGGGCAGAGGGCCCATAAGCTGCATCTTGGTTAGCTTTAGAAGGCACAAGGCCTCTTAGGCTTCGTTTTGTTCAGCTTTGACGAGCTCAGGCCCATAAGTTGCATCTTTGTTAGCTTTAGCAAGCATATGATCTCTTCAGCTTTGTTTTGCTCAGCTTTGTAGGGCACAAGACCCATAAGTTGCGTCTTTGTTAGATTTAGAAGGCACAAGGCCTATTAAGTTTCTTTTTGATAAGCTTTAATGGGCACAAGGCCCATAAGCTACATCTTTTTAAGCTTTAGTAGGCACAGGGCCTCATAAACTTTGCATTGTTTTTGTTCAGCTTTAACGGACATAGGGCCCATAAGCCGTGGTTATGTTGCTTTAGTAGGCACAGGGCCTCATAAGCATTGCTTTGTTTTTGTTCAGTTTTACCAGGTACAGGGCCCAAAAGCCGTGTTTCTGTTAAATTTAGTCGGCATAAGGCCTCACACACATCATTATTTCAGGGTCTCCGTACCCATTGCATATAAATTTTGGGTCCCCGTGCCCATTTAAGTTTTCGGGTCCCCGTACCCATTTAAGTTTTCGGATCCTCGTACCCACCATCTTTTCGGGTCCCTATACCCATTGCCTGTTTTTCGGGTACCCGTATCCACTGCTCCTCGTACCCATCGTCATTTAAGTTTTCAGGTCCCCGTACCCATCTTCTTTTCGGGTCCCCATACCCATTTAAGTTTTCGGGTCCTCGTACCCATTGCTTAAGTTTTGGGGTCCCCGTTCCCATCACCTTTGAGGGTCCCCGTGCCCATTTAAGTTTCCGGATCCCAGTACCCATCATTTAAGTTTTCGGGTCCCCGTACCCATCGCCATTGAGGGTCCCCGTACCCATTTAAGTTTTCGGGTCCTCGTACCCATCGTCTTTCCGGGTCCCAATACCCATCATTTAAGTTTTCGGGTCCCTGTACCCATTGCCTTTGAGGGTCCCCGTACCCATTTAAGTTTTCGGGTCCCAATACCCATCATCATTCCAGGTCCCCATAAACATTCAAGTTTCAGGTCCCCATATCCATCATCTTTTCGGGTCCCCATACCCATCGTCTTTCCGGGTTCTCGTACCCATCATCCTTAAGTTTCAGGTCTCCGAACCCATCATACCACCTTTGAGGGTCCCAGCTTCCAATGTTCTCAGACAAAATTAGAGTTCTTGTCTTTACTCGTTGCATACAAAGATATTATCCAAACTACGGTTATGCTATTATCTAGGAAGAAAAAAATAAAGAGGGGCAACAGTGAACACCTAATTTTGTCTGGTTAAAACATAATAATAAATTAAGAATAATAAATTTGGATCAGAGAGAGAGTCGTAAGCAGGTCCACTGGGCCTTGGACAAAAAAAATAGATGAGCAATAATTACAATAACAAAAAATATAAAAATAATAAGTAATGTTATTTGCTCGAATTGGTAAGTTTTCAAAAAAAGGATCTCCTCAAATTGATAACTTTTCCCTTTTAATTTACATTAAAATCTGAAATAAAATTAATTCCATAAATTCATTAATAGTAGGTTTTCAAATAAAATGGATGATTTCAATCGACTTCATTTCTAATCTACATAATTGATTTAATTGAGTCCATAATTAGAAAGACATGAATGATAAAATAAAAAACGGATTGCTTAATTAATCTTAATTAAATTCAAATCTGAATAACTTGATTGTGATTGATACCAAAATAAATTTTCTTAATCCTAATTGCTAACTATAAATAGGAATTGAAAAATACTAAAAAAGGGAGGAAGGGAGGATTTTTTTTGGCTTAATTACACTTTTGGTCCCCCAGGTACCACGATTGTGCAATTTTGGTCCCCCGGATTTTAATTGCGCCAATTGGGTCCTCCAAGTGTTATGATTGTGCAATTTTGGTCCCTCAAGTTTCAATTGCGCTAATTGGGTCCCCACGTATCATGATTGTGTAATTTTGGTCCCCCAATTATCACAATTGTACAATTTTTAACGTCAGTAGCCTACATATGAAACGTGTGACTAATTTGACACTTAGTGAAGTCAACTTGACAGTTTACAGTTCTTATAAGACATCATTGCCATATCACACAATTTAATGGTCAAATGCACGTCATTAAGTGTCACATAAGAATGACACGTAAGCTGCCAAACTAGTCTCATTAAGTGCCAAATCAGTCGCACATGTGCTTCGTAGGCTATTGATGTTAAAAGTTGCACAATCGTGATACTCAGAGGATCAAAATTGCACAATCGTGATACTTGGGATCAAAATTGCACAATCATGATACGTGGGGGACCCAATTGACGCAATTGAAACTTCGAGGACCAAAATTGCACAATCATGATACTTGGAGGACCCAATTGGCGCAATTAAAATCCGGGGGACCAAAATTGCACAATCGTGATACCTGAGGGACCAAAAGTGCAATTAAGCCATTTTTTTTTTCCATGTTTCTCTCCCCCATGGCCAGACTTTCACCAAAACAGTAGAGAACCTTGCCACTCAATGGCCTGAAAACCGTCTAACCCTTCACTCCCTGACCCATGCCATCACGCCAGCGTCTCCTTCCTAGCAGCATCGTCGCCGCTCCCAGACCAGACCCAGAACACCGGCCGCACGCTCCATCCGGCGAGACGCCGCCTTTGCAGCGTTTTTCCACCATCGCCTAGTAGCTCTGGCGTGCAAGTGACGTCCTCTTCGCCGCCCATCCGCCATCGTCCGGAGCACCCCACCACTGCTACGAACCGGATCTGCGACACCAACCACCGAGTCAGCCGCATCTGTCTTTCTTCGTCGTTCATCAAGCCAACGTCGCAGTGCTCCTTCGGTCCAGAACGCCCACCATCGCAGCCGCCATCCTGCTCGCCTCCCAGCCGCACGGCCGCCTCACGATCCACCGGACACCGCCGCCCAGCTAGCCGACGTCCTCATCTTCTCCGGTCTTGTTTGGTCATCACGTCAGGGCACATAACAGAAACAAAAACTTTTGCTTTTGTCTTTTGTAGGTTTCAGTTTCTTTTTCTTTTTTATTTATTTATTTATTAATTTTTATTTCAGTTAATTTATTTTATTTTCTTTTTTGGGTTTAACGTCATTTGGGCTTTGTTGTGTTGGCCTAAAATGCTTTTTTGACACTTTCTGAGGTCACCTTCTTAAAAGGGGACGTATTTTAGTTGATGGGTTTATGCTTGTAATAAAGTGGGTTTGATCACGTGATCCAAGTTTCTAATTAAAATAAAAATTAGATATAAAACAAAAATAAAAATTAAATAAAAAGAATAATCTGAGATGTAACATCTTGTTAACCCTAAATTTTAGGATACCTGAGTTGTGACAGCTCGGTGATCCTAAGCTTTTAAAAAAGGAAAAAAAACCAAATTGACTCCTTTTAAACAAAAAGGGTAAATTGAGATGTGACATCTTGTTAACCCTTGATTTTTAGGACACCTGAGTTGTGACAGCTTGGTAATCCTAAGCTTTTAAAAAGAAATAAAAATAAATTAATTAATTTCACTAAAATTGGTTAACTGCGATGTGAGATTTTGTTAACCCTTAATTTTAGGACACGTAAGTTGTGACAACTTAGTGATCCTGAAATTTTCCAATTAAAGATTATTTCAAAATAAAAAATAAAAATAATTAAAATCAACCAAACAAACAAATTTTATAAGAACTACGTGGCTTTGAATTTTTCATCGCACCGAGGAATATGTAGGAGCAGAATCAATCATTCTATCAAGACAAAAATAAATCTTCATAATTTGTGTGTTTATTTTATTTATATTTGCAAAAGGTGTAAAATTAATATTTTCAAAATTATTAAAGAATTTGCACAATTAACTCGAGGTACCGTTCTTAGAACGGGTGATGTAGAGTGCTAATATCTTCCCTACTCGTAATCGACCCCCGAACTCAATCTCTTTCCTTTTTTTTTTTTTTTAAAAGACCAGTTTTCCTATAATTAATGGGTTTTCGAATATTTTCCCAAAATATAATTGGTGGCGAATCCTCTATTTTTTCGCGGCGTCCGGACAGGACAATCGCGACTCCTATTTATGATGTAATGTTGTTTCTTATCTCCCGTACTTCTCTATGTTGTATTTTATTCTCGAATGCACGAGAAGTTACTGTTGAGGAGTTGCCAGAGGAGTTAAATGGAACACATACTGAGCCCGATGCTGGCGGGAGAGCCCTGGATCCCATTGTTGGGAGATTTTGAGTTTATGTATGAGGACGATGACTGTTACTGAGAGATTGATTACTCTCAGCGATGAGTAGTGTATATGGGCCCGACTACCGTATACTTTAGAGCTTGGGGATCGTCTAGGAACTACTTAGTAGGAGACTTCCGTATCGCACAGACACTGCCGTTGGAGAGGCTGTGGAACAGGCCACGGGACTATCATCATGACTCAGATGTTGGTAGGAGATGTCACGCATCCACTAGGACTGGTTATATGGCTCGAGGCCGATGTCATCGTGCTGAGAGGAGGATGGGAGAGTACCGTCGTCGTCGGATTGTGATGTCCGAGAGCGAGAGCGAGTACGAGGTGTAACACCCCGATTTTTCAAACTCTCTAATACCAATTAAACAGTATTTATGAGTTTGTATTTTATTGGAGGGTCTAGAGAGTAGAATAAAATAATCCGAGACCATAGTCATGCTCTACGCTATCATAGGAAGCTATGGTTAAGTTTTGGTCAAAAACTCAGACGGAGCCCGATCTGCGTTTTTCATTGACAATAGTATTTTACTACTATCAAGACCTAATTTTGACTCGTGAACGAAACAATTAGGTTTTAAATAAAATTGCGAACGATATCGGCAATTTTGAAAAAAATTCAAAATAAATAAGTTCTCACGACTTTCTGGGGCGAAAACCTAAATCGGGTGAACAACGGAGCTAAATACAGGATTTACCGGGACCCGCTACGGATAAGGTTGAAGTCACATCACCTAGGAAGGTGTGTCATGACTCATTAGTGTAATGATTACGTTTAGAAAATATCTGAACGCGAAAAGACCAAAATGCCCCTGACCTTTTCCATAATTACCATTTGCCCTAGGATGAAAAAGACCGTTTTGCCCCTGAGAATTTATGAAATTACCCTTTTGACCCTGTGATTCACCAATGTCATCATTACTTCTAGAAAATATCTAGATATTTATAGGGGAAATGACAATTATGTCCCTAGTCTTTTAATGAAATTACCAAAATGTCCTAAGCCTAACTACAAGTTTGCCATTGAGACAAAATAAAATCTCACCTTCACTCTCTCTCTCTCTAGGCCACACGGCTTTTCTCTTTCTCACTCTTCTCTCACATTTTCTTCATTTCTTCAAGAGTTCTTCAAGTGTTCTTCAAGTTTGATCTTGAGAGTAATTTTTGAGTGATTCAAGTTGATTTCTATTAAGAAAGTTCATCAAGGAGGTAACAACTCTCCTCTAGCTCTCTCAATCTCTCTTTTCATCTCTTCAAGTTCATGATTCATGGTGGTTTAAGTTTTGAAGCTTACACTTCAAAAATTCCTAGAAAATTCTAAAAAAATCTTTTTAATGTCAAACCAATTTCTATGAGCTAGTAGCATCATCCTCTTCCTCTATTCAAGAGCTTGTAACCAAAGGAGCCCTCTAGCTCCAATGGGTGATGAAGGACGAACCTACCCCCTTTTGAGTGAGTAGAGTTTTGGTTGGATTTTGGGTATTCTAGGCTTGATTCTAGTGTTATCACACCTAGGAGGTATAGAATCCAAGAGATGAGAACTTCTGAAGCTCTCTAGCCATGTTTTATAGCTATATGTCCGAACCCCCAATTTGGGAAAAACATGATATTTTGATTCAAGTTTCAAAATTGAGACTTGATTTGGTGTTCTGGATACTTAAGGATCCTTACTCCAAGAGATAGGAATTATAGACATCCTTAGCTATTTTTGGCACCCTATAGCCGAACCTAGCCCCTAAGGGATTAGAGAAATTTATGTGTTAAATTGTTGATGATTGGATTGGTTGTGTGTTTGTAGTTGCTGTCGGGTACTCGGACGAGGAATCGGAAGAATTCGTGGACCGATCGGGCGACTTTACCTTCGGAGGATGACTTCATGAGGTAAGGGGAGATTAGCTCCAATAAGTTTGATAGCCTCATGAGTTCTTGTTGAACATTTGTAACCATGATGTGAAGATGATGCATTATGTGACATTTATGCTTGTTTGGTGCTTGAAGACATGTTTTATGTTGTGTATGTACTTGATTTATGGTATGAAGGATATGCTTGGATATTTAAATATGATTTGTGGCATGGATGCCTTGAATTGAGATTTCATGTGTATATATATATTTATATCCTGGACTGGTTAAGAGCATAGCACTGGGTATAGCTCAATAATTAAGATTAAGTTAACTAAAAGTCTTAATCAAAGATTTTTGAAATGTTTTGATTTGAGGAATGAAAAGCTTCCAAGCTAAAGGTCATAATGGCCAACTTTACTAAAAAGTTACTAAGTAAGAATCCAAAATGATTTTGAATAAGACTTAGGAAGTTGAGAGTTGGTGAGGAGAATAGTGAAAAGTTGCTTTATCATTATTTTCTAAACATGTTGTACAAAAAAAGAAAACCTTGAAAAGTATTTAGTTTGCCAAGAAAAGATCTTCTGAAAGTATTTGATGTCCCGAAAACGAAAAAGTTTCTTCATGAAAGTTGCTCCAATAACAATCCTTAGAAAAATGTTTTAAAACAATGGGACCTTTAGAAAAGGCTTTTACAGCCAAAATCCTTTGAACATGCATCTTTAGAACTTGAGTCTTTAAGAATGTTTTGTAAAGAAAAGTTTTGTGGAAAATAAGTTTTAGAGCGAAAACGAGTTCGGTGTATACCAAGAAGAACCTGAGTTTTGTTTTTGAGATTTGAACTACGAAAATGAATTTGATGAAACCGGTGATTACCCCTTCACGCATGTGAAGCACATGAACTTAGTGACCGAGACGTTGGGCTAGAGTTTTGTGACATGAACAGACTTTGTGTCCTATATGCGAATCTAGTGTCCGCGACGTCGGCCTAGTACATCATGGATTGAGCACTCAGATTACGTGTCCTATGTTTTGGAAAAGAGAAAGAACGGACTTAGTGTCCCATGCAAGTCTAGTGTCTGTGACGTCGGCCTAGTAATTCGTAAATCAAGAACTTGGACCGTGTGTCCTGAAATTCTGAGTTGAACGGACTATATGTCTTTTAAAATGAGTCATGAGGCATGTGCTGTTGAGTCTCCAAATGTCTGATGTGCATTTACCTTAGTTTTGATGAGATTAAAACAGTTATTCAATGATTTAATTGAACCCGTCTGTGATATTTAACTCGTCTACTTAGTGTGCAGATTAAAACATTAAGCGTTTATATGAACTGTTCACTCGTCTGAACTTACTTAAGTTCACACGTCTGAACTAACTAAAGTTCACTCGTCTGAACCAAGATAAGTTCACTCGTCTGAACTAGCTAAGGTTCACTCGTCTGAACTTAGAGAAGTTCACTCGTCTAATGAAGTCTTCAACCGTCTGATCGAAGGAAGACTCACCCGTCTAAAAGACTTTGCAACTAACGTCATCTCTTTGTTAAAGAGTCAACCCGTCTAATGAAGCTACTCATCCGTCTAAAGACTAACGTTAAAGAATACATTGGATGAAAGCTGTCTCGACCGTGATAAAGAACTTCAACAAAGTGCTTTGCCTGAACACAACTGCATCTTACACCAAAAGGGAAAGTCTTCCCTCTGCAAACAAAAAGCACGTATACAGACCTGCTGAGACCAAAGGTATATCAGAAGTCTGCATCACTCTGATGAAAGAGAACAAGCGAAGTTTCCTATGCTTTAATGGCTGATCAGAACGACTTTATTGCATTTATTGAAGATCTGCAAGAAGCCAAAGACTTTAGACTTTGTGTCCAACGGCTTTAAAATTTTGAAGCCTATTTAATGAAGAAGACTTTGAAGATTCCACAAGACACAAGAGAACGATCAAAGCAATCAAAGAGCAATTACTCTGTGCATTTATATCTTCATTCTTTCATTATTTATTCTTCAATCATTTGAAGTTAATACGCAGTCTTTTAGAACTTCACATTTTAATACACTCGTCTGAGTGCTTGTGAAAGACTTGCAAATTGTAATCTTTTTACAACTTCTCTCAAACAAACCCGTCTGAGCCTGAAGAGGCTAAGTGTGCAAACAATACTTGTCTGGAGCCTGGAGAGGCTAGGTGTGAAAACAATACTCGTCTGGAGCTTGAAGAGGCTAGGTGTGAAAATAGTACTTGTCTGTCCTGTAACCTAAATCAGTTATAGTGAGAAAACTTGGTGCTGCCAAGGACTGGACGTAGCCTCATTGTTAAGGGGTGAACCAGGATAAAACCTGCTGAGTGATCTCTCTTTCTCTTAACTCTTTAGTTTGATTATTTATCTTAACTATCATCTAACTAAAGGGGTTTATAATTGTGTTTATCAAAAACTTCCTTATCTTGCATGATTGTTTGTTTTCTATGAAAACCTTCAGATGAGTTATCAGTCTGATTGACATGTCTGTGTTTACTCGTCTATTACAACCCGTCTGTGCTTGCGAAAAAGTTTCTAAATTCCGCATAAATTTGGCAAACACTATTCAACCCCCCTTCTAGTGTTTGCATCTGTCTATTTCAGTTGGTATCAGAGCTCAGCCTCTGGGTTGAGCACCTAACAGTGTAGAGAAAAGATCCTGAAGAATAGACAATGTATTCTGGAGCAAGCTCAAGTGGGAACCCCCAACCTGAAGGAGGCTCTATGACCAGACCTCCCTTTTTCAATGGTTCAAATTATAACTACTGGAAAGAAAGGTTTCACTGGTTCATCTTGTCAACAAATTCTAATGTATGGGATGTCATTACTGATGGACCTTACACTCCTCAAAATAGTGATGGCTCAGACAAGCCTAAGGCTCAGTGGACACCTGCAGAAAAGACAAGATGGGATCTAAACCATAAAGCCAGATATGCTATAATCTGTGCTCTCAGTCCAGAAGAGTTTGAAAAGGTATGTGCTTGTGATTCTGCTAAAGAAATGTGGGACTCCTTATCTGTCACACATGAAGGTACTGCAAAGGTAAAAGAATCTAAAATTTCTATTCTTGTTAGAAAATATGAACTGTTCACCATGGATGAAGGTGAATCTGTTGCTCAAATGATTGGTAGATTCCAAACTATTACTAATGGTTTGAAATCTCTTGGCAAAACATATAAAAATGCTGAGAAAGTTGCTAAGATTCTCAGAAGTCTTCCAAGGCAGTGGAGAGCTCTTGTCACTGTTATTTCTCAAGCTAAGGATCTCACCTCCTTTACTATGGATGAACTTCTTGGCACACTCACTGTTCATGAGCAAGAGCTCAATGAAGATGTGTCAATCAAAAAGAGCAAAGCCATTACTCTTAAAGGTGATCTAAAGGCAGCTAAAGCCTTAAAAGCTTCAAAGACAGACGAGTCTGACTGTGACATAGACGAGTCTGATGATGATGAAGAGACTTCTCTCATGACCAGAAAGATGAAAAAGCTCTGGAGAAAGGAGAAGTTCAGAAAGGAGAAGCCTTTCAGAAAATCTCACAAAGAATCCACATCAACAGACAAGAGTCCAGTTGTCTGCTATGAGTGCAAGAAGCCTGGTCACATCAAACCTGAATGCCCTCTTTTGAAGAAAGCTTCCAAAAATAAGTTCTTCAGAAAGAAGAAGAAAGGAATGATGGCCACATGGGAAGATCTTGAATGCTCATCTTCTGAAGGAGAAGAGACAGAAGAGGAAGCCAATCTCTATCTGATGGCCAATACAGATTCAGAACCTGAAACTGAGGTACATTCTGAACTTGAGGAATTGCATGATGCTTATGATGAGCTGGTAGAGGAATCCAAAGGCTTATCTAAGGCCTTCAAATCCCTCAAGAGAGATTATGTTAAACTCCTCAGTGAGCATAAACAAAAATCTCAAGAGTGTGAGATGCTGGCCAAAGAGAATAGCCAGCTGAGGACTGAAAAGTCTGATGAAGCTTCAATCTCAAGTGAAACATCACATTCTGAAGAAGTGTTCACACTTCAACATAAAGTAAAGGAGCTCACTTCTGATCTTGCTAGATTTGTTAATGGCAGAGATAATCTGACAAAACTTCTAGGATGTCAGAGACACTCTCTTAACAAAGAAGGCATTGGATATAATCATCAAGCTGATCATAAAGTATCAACAAAATCTTCAACTGTCTATGTTAAACCCATTCCAGTTAGACTTAGACCCGTCTGTAACTTCTGTGGAAAAGCTGGACATGTTATGTCTAAGTGTTTTCACAAGAAAAAGAGGAAGTCTTCACAGACTCCTAGAACTAACAGAAAAGGACCCAGAAAAATATGGGTACCTAAAGATAAAATAATTTCTGTTGCAGACATCCTTAATAGGACAAAGCAGACGCCTCTGCTGGTACCTGGACAGTGGCTGCTCGCGACATATGACAGGAGAAATGTCTATGTTCCAAGACCTCTAGTCTAAGAATGGTGGATTTGTTGCCTTTGGAGGCAATCAAAAAGGAAGAGTAATTGGTGTTGGTACAATTGGTGGTAAACCCCCTCTTCCCTCTATCTCAAATGTACTTATAGTTGAAGGACTAAGACACAATTTACTTAGCATAAGTCAATTATGTGATAGTGGATTTGATGTCTCCTTCACTAAGAATGAATGCAAAGTCAAAGACAAGAGTGGCAAGACCCTCTTTTCAGCTAATAGACAGCAAAATCTTTATAAGATTGAGCTAACTGAACTCTCAGATCAAAGTGTAACCTGTCTGATGTCTAAAGAGGATGAAAGATGGTTATGGCATAAGAAACTAGGACATGGTAGTATGAAACTTATTTCAAAATTGAAAAAGGATAACCTTGTGAGAGGATTGCCTGATATCAGTTTCAAGAAAGATGTTTTATGTGATGCATGTCAGAGAGGTAAACAAGTAAAATCAAGTTTCAAATCAAAAAACATTGTATCAACCTCTAGACCTCTTCAGTTGTTACACATGGATCTGTTTGGATCAGTTAGTGTTGCCAGTCTAGCTGGAAGGAAATATGGATTTGTCATTGTTGATGACTATTCTAGATTTACTTGGGTACTTTTCTTAACCCATAAGGATGAGTCTTTTAAGGCCTTCTCTGTATTCTGTAAGAAAGTACAAAATGAGCAAGGTTTCTGTATTTCTACCCTTAGAAGTGATCATGGGGGAGAATTTGAAAATGAGCAATTCAAACTGTTCTGTAAAGAGAATGGAATCTCTCACAACTTCTCTGCACCAAGAACTCCACAGCAAAATGGAGTGGTTGAGAGAAAGAACAGATCTCTGCAAGAGATGGCTAGATCAATGTTCAATGAAAATAATCTCCCTAAGTACTTCTGGGCTGAAGCAGTAAACATTGCATGTTATGTGCAAAATATAATACTTATAAGGTCTATCCTAAAGAAGACTCCTTATGAATTGTGGAAAGGTAGAAAACCCAACATATCTTATTTCCATGCATTTGGATGTGAATGCTTCATCTTAAATACCAAGGATCAACTTGGAAAGTTTGATTCCAAGGTAGACAAAGGCATCTTCATTGGATATTCTGAAGTGTCTAAAGCATATAGAGTTTTTAACTCTAGGACCTCTATTGCTGAGGAATCTGTTCATGTAAAATTGAATGATAATCTAAAGACTGATAGGGAACTATCAGATCTAGGAGATGATCTTGCAGGACTTGATCTTACCCAGCAGACGAGTCAACAGCCAGACGTATCAAAAACTGAGTCTGCTGAGGAATCTCTCAGATAAGTGGAGCAGACGAGTCATCAGTCAGATCAACATCAAAATGATGATCTCAGAAGAGACTGGAAGTTCAAAGCTCATCATCTTGAAGATCTTATCATTGGAAGTCCCTCTGAAGGTGTTAGAACCAGATCTGTCTTAAGAGAGTCAAGCAATATGGCCTTTTTATCTGAAATTGAACCAAGGCATATTGAGGAAGCTCTTGAAGATGAAAGCTGGATTCTTGCCATGCAAGAAGAACTTAATCAGTTCAAAAGGAATGATGTCTGGAAACTTGTCTCCAAACCAATAGACAAGTCTGTTATTGGAACAAGATGGGTTTTCAGAAACAAGCTAGATGAAGATGGCAAAGTTGTCAGAAACAAAGCAAGGTTAGTAGCTCAAGGCTACAACCAACAAGAAGGTATTGACTATACTGAGACCTTTGCACCTGTAGCTAGAATAGAAGCTATTCGCATACTCATGTCATATGCTGCACAACATCAAATTACTTTATTTCAAATGGATGTAAAAAGTGCTTTTTTAAATGGAATAATTGAAGAAGAAGTTTATGTTAAACAACCTCCTGGTTTTGAAGATAATGAAAAACCAGATTATGTTTTCAAACTTAAAAAGGCTTTATATGGTTTAAAACAAGCGCCTAGAGCATGGTATGATAGGCTTAGTTCTTTTCTTATGAATAATGGTTTTATAAGAGAAAAAGTTGATAGAACTTTGTTTAAGAAATGCTCAAAAGATAACTTCATAGTAGTTCAAATATATGTTGATGATATTATTTTTGGAGCTACTAATAAAAAATTGTGCAAAGAATTCTCTAAGTTGATGCAAGCAGAATTTGAAATGAGCATGATGGGAGAATTGAAGTTCTTCCTTGGACTGCAAATCAAGCAGACGTGTGATGGAATCTACATCCATCAACAAAAGTACATCAAGGAGATTCTAAAGAAATACAAAATGGATAGCTCAAAGATCATGAAAACTCCAATGCAAACTAATGCTAATCTAAGCAAAGATGATGAAGGTAAAAAGGTAGACCAAACTGTTTACAGAGGTATGATTGGATCTCTTCTTTACTTAACATCTAGCAGACCTGATATTCAATTTAGTGTCTGTATGTGTGCTAGATTCCAATCTGATCCCAAAGAATCTCATCTTAAGGCTGTTAAAAGAATCTTTAGATATTTGCTTGGAACCACTAATCTTGGTTTAATGTATTTAAGAACACAAGATTACAGATTAGTTGGCTTTTGTGATGCTGACTTTGCTGGAGATAGACTTGAAAGGAAAAGCACCAGTGGAGGATGTCACTTCATTGGAGCAAACTTAGTCTCCCGGTCAAGCAAAATACAGACGACTATCGCCCTCTCAACTGCAGAAGCAGAATATGTCTCTGCTGCAAGTTGTTGCTCACAGCTTTTATGGGTAAAACATCAACTAGAAGATTACTCTATATTTGAGCATAATATACCTGTCTGGTGTGATAATTCTAGTGCTATTTGCTTAACCAAGAATCCCATACAACATTCTAAGGCTAAGCACATAGAAATCAAACATCACTTCATAAGAGATTATGTTCAAAAAGGTGTATTTGATGTTAAGTTTGTTAAAACTGAAAATCAATGGGCTGATATCTTTACAAAACCATTAGCTGAGGATAGGTTTAAGTTTATAAGAGACAACTTGAATATGCATTGCCTTGCTGAATAACCTGTCTGATGAGTATTTATGATATCCGTCTATGTTTAATCGTCTGACCTTATGAGTCATTCGCTCTTTTTTTTTAAAAAAAATTCTTTTTAAATGCCTATGTTATTTTCTTTTAAGTGTCGTTTCATTATCTGGGGCAAAATGTGTACGTGGATGTTTTTGTCTTATTTTAAATCTGAACCGTTCCTCCTTCTTTTAAAATTTCCATCCTTACGTTTTTCAAAATAACTCTCTTTATTTCACTCTCGTTTCGTCTTCTTCCCTCTTCACTCACTCTCTGACTCTCAAACTTCTCTAACCCTAACTTCTCTGAAATGGCACCCCCAAAGCAACTCTCTGCTGATGTCATTGCTAAGCGTTACAACCTTGATGTTGAAGCTGTTCACAAAATCATCCCAGGGAAACTCATTGACCTTTCGGCTCTAAGTCGGTTGGGTTTAGATGTGCTTGAAGAGCTCAACTACTCCAACTGGACTCCTTTCTTCGACTTGAAGGAGCCTGTGCACCCGAAGTTGGTCACTGACTTCTGGACCAACGTCGTCGTTCTTCACTCTCCAAGTGGCTTTCCCACGGAGATTCAAGCTCGCATTTCCAACCAACGCTTCTCCTTCTCCCTCAACACTCTGGAACTGGTAACTGGTTGCCCTAGACATGGTGCTGGTTATACAGACAACTGGGTAGATTCAGTAAGCCAGAGCGACATCAACATCGCCCTTTTTGGTAACCCTAACCCTACAAATCTCAAATCGAGTAACCTTGTTCTCAAATGCTGCTTCTTGCTCAAGCTTTTGCAAGAATGTGTGCTACCTAGGAAGGGCTCAAGAGACTACATCTCGAAGATGGATTCATTTGCCCTCTTTCATCTCATTCACAAAATCAAGGTAGACATCAATGACCTCATTTTCAAACATTTCGTGTCATTGATTAAGAGACCTAGCTCTCCTACATATCCATATGGCATGCTTCTGGCTTTTTAGAATCAAAATCTTTGTCCCTGAAGAAGTCACCTTTGTGGACATGGCTAGACCTTTAGCCAAACAGACTATCTCTTTAATGAGGCTCTCCACCCCTGCTCCATCCTCTTCAAATCAAGCATCTGAGGATCAGAAGGGTCAAACTCCTACTGAATCAACCGATGAGTCTGAGGCCTCTGCATCTGCACATATTTGCAAACCCTCTGGAAAGATTGCAAGCCAAAGCCAGCCCCTTTCTTCAGAAGAAAGTGCTCCTATTCTCTCCTTGAAGAAGAGGAAGCTGACTCCCAAGAGGCAAGCTCTTGTTGTGGTGGATTCTGATTCTGCCCCTTCTCAAGTTATACTGAGTGAGACTGTCTCTAGTGAAGAGACTGCACCTGCTCAGGGGGAGCAACTGCCAACGCCTTTAGGACAAACCTTGGACCACCCAGCCTTTTGTCCTGGCACTATTCCTAAGAGGAAGAGATCTGGCATACCTGTTGTAGCTGCTGCCATAGAAGCCCCTCAAGTTAGCCAACCTGCTGTCTTTGTGGTTCCTAAATGCATTAAGCTCAGAATGTCAGAAAACTCTACCCTTGGCAAGTATTCACCCTCTTCCTCCTCATCTCATGATGAACCTCAGGCTTCACCCTTTTAGGAAAACTCCTCTCTTTCCTCCTCTTTCATCATTGTGTCTGATTTGTGTCATATTTGAAGGGATTCAACTCCTGACAAACCTGTTGGCAATTCTTTTTTGTTCAAGTCTGATTTGCAACTTTTAATGTCTACTAGTGTCTCTAACCTCTCTGTTGTACCTCCTCCTCCATCTCACTTTACCAATACTTGTAGAGCTGTATGTGTTTTTGAACCTATTGTTATCATGTTTCATCACCCTAATCCTTCCATCACCCATCCAAACTCTGTTGTTATTCTTCCTAACTATTCAACACCTTGTTTCATTCTCATTACTGGATCAAATTTCTTCATGGAATATCTTGATCTATTAATCCCTGATTATCCCTCACTCCCTGTTGCACCTTTACCCGCATCTTTTCTTCCATCTCTCTCCTTTCTGTCCTCTGTTTTTCCCTCACCTCCAGAAGATAACTCCTCTGATGATTCTTTCCATAAGCTCACCTTTCTACCTTTTATCTTCTATCACAATCTTCACTTACGTTTCTTTCCCCGGATTTCGGAAGCCTTCTCTATCCCTTCTGCACCACCTGTCTATGCTCTTCCATGGCATTCTGATGACTCTGCTGATCACATTCCTGTGCCCAGACTAGATCTTCAAGCTTTGCTTTTTGAAGTAGCATCTCTCAGGACCTTGGTTGAAGCAGCTCACCAAGATCTTGCTGCAGAAAGAAGAGCTAGAATTGTTTTAGAAGCTAGAATAGATGCTCTTTTTGTTCTTTTTAACACTTATGTGTAATTTTCTTCTTTTTTAAAAAAAGAACCTTGTACACAGCCAATGATGGTCAAATACCTCCTTTTCTATTTTTTGATTATGACAAAAGGGGGAGAAAGTTAAATGAAAAATGTCTTTATATTACAACTGTCTGATATGAACAAATGTTTACTTTTAATATGATGTATCTTTTTTTTTTCTCTCTGTCTATATTCTATTACTTTTGATAATGTCAAAAGGGGGAGAAAATACTAAGATAAGACTAAGATAAAAAGTTAAATGCTTATCTGTCTGAGTGTATTATAATCATGAAACAATGTTTTTAATCTGATTAATCATATACATGACTGATTTATGTGAATTTTCTTAAGTTCATTAAATCATTTAACCTGTTTTGTCATCATCAAAAAGGAGGAGATTGTTGAGTCTCCAAATGTCTGATGTGCATTTACCTTAGTTTTGATGAGATTAAAACAGTTATTCAATGATTTAATTGAACCCGTCTGTGGTATTTAACTCGTCTACTTTGTGTGCAGATTAAAACATTAAGCGTCTATATGAATTGTTCACTCGTCTGAACTTAGTTAAGTTCACACGTCTGAACTAACTAAAGTTCACTCGTCTGAACTAAGATAAGTTCACTCGTCTGAACTAGCTAAGGTTCACTCGTCTGAACTTAGAGAAGTTCACTCGTCTAATGAAGTCTTCAACCGTCTGATCAAAGGAAGACTCACCCGTCTAAAAGACTTTACAACTAACGTCATCTCTTTGTTAAAGAGTCAACCCGTCTAATGAAGCTACTCATCCGTCTAAAGACTAACGTTAAAGAATACATTGGATGAAAGCTGTCTCAACCCTGATAAAGAACTTCAACAAAGTGCTTTGCCTGAACACAACTGCATCTTACACCAAAAGGGAAAGTTTTCCCTCTGCAAACAAAAAGCACGTATACAGACCTGCTAAGACCAAAGGTATATTAGAAGTCTGCATCACTCTGATGAAAGAGAACAAGCGAAGTTCCCTATGCTTTAATGGCTGATCAGAACGACTCTATTGCATTTATTGAAGATCTGCAAGAAGCCAAAGACTTCAGACTTTGTGTCCAACGGCTTTAAAATTTTGAAGCCTATTTAATGAAGAAGACTTTGAAGATTCCACAAGACACAAGAGAACGATCAAAGCAATCAAAGAGCAATTACTCTGTGCATTTATATCTTCATTCTTTCATTATTTATTCTTCAATCATTTGAAGTTAATACGCAGTCTTTTAGAACTTCACATTTAATACACTCGTCTGAGTGCTTGTGAAAGACTTGCAAATTGTAATCTTTTTACAACTTCTCTCAAACAAACCCGTCTGAGCCTGAAGAGGCTAAGTGTGCAAACAATACTTGTCTGGAGCCTGGAGAGGCTAGGTGTGAAAACAATACTCGTCTGGAGCCTGAAGAGGCTAGGTGTGAAAATAATACTTGTCTGTCCTGTAACCTAAATCAGTTATAGTGAGAAAACTTGGTGCTGCCAAGGACTGGACGTAGCCTCATTGTTAAGGGGTGAACCAGGATAAAACCTGCTGAGTGATCTCTCTTTCCCTTAACTCTTTAGTTTGATTATTTGTCTTAACTATCATCTAACTAAAGGGGTTTATAATTGTGTTTATCAAAAACTTCCTTATCTTGCATGATTGTGTGTTTTCTGTGAAAACCTTCAGACGAGTTATCAGTCTGATTGACCTGTCTGTGTTTAATCGTCTATTACAACCCGTCTGTGCTTGCGAAAAAGTTTCTAAATTCCGCATAAATTTGCCAAACACCATTCAACCCCCCTTCTAGTGTTTGCATCTGTCTATTTCATGTGCCTTGACAGAAAAAGAAAGAAAAGAAAGAATGAAAGCAAAGAAAGAATGAATAAAAAGAAAGAATGGAAAACCTTCTGCATACATGCATGAGTCGGCCGACGTGCCATTTGAACCGATCTACAACCTAAGTGGGTGAGAGTTGAGCCAGTTAAGACCACTAGGTCTATAGGGACATTCTGTGTTTGAGACTCCACAAGTGGCCGGAGGCCTCGCGACCCCGTGCCATGGTAAATCGGCTACCCAACACGAATGAACTCAATCAGAAACTGGACTATTCAGGATATGGTTTGACGTGTTACCCCAGAACAATTGGAGCTCGGACCTAAATTGAGAGGCCGACTCACGAGAACAATTGTGTTATGGGAGTATTCGTGGCCTATCGCTCGAGGAAGGGGAGTTAAGAGTCTTCGAAGTACATGAACTAGAAAGTTGAGAAGTCTCATGCATTCATTTGACTTATCTTGATGAATGTGTATGATATTTGAAAGTGAAATTATTCCATTGTGATAGTATATTGAATATTGATATTTTATCGCTTGACTGTGTTGATGTATTATTTGTATACTGCTTTATTTGTGTGCCTATTACGATAAACTTGTGAACGAGTATCTCACCCTTGCCTGTACATATTGGACACCCTGTTGTGTTTTTTTTTGAACACATGTATAGATTTTTTCCAGCGGTCCCCTGGGTCACTATGGGACCCTGTAGTTGAGTTACCTGGTGTTGATGACAAAGACGAGTGGACTGTCGAAGACGGGGCCTAGTATTATTTGGGCGATGCATGCAAGGTAGTATGTTTATTATTCTTAGAGTTTTGTTAGACCAGCTCTTAGGATTTTGATATTTAAAGTCAGGTCCTTTGACCGTGACGCAGTATGATATGTATGAAGATATTGAAATGATGTATGCCTTAAGGCAAAGTTGAAAGTCATATACTAGTGATGAGTTTGAGTTTATTCCTTTGTTATTGTTAGACACTTGGATTGGTATTAGAATTTTTGCAACAAATCTAATGAATATTTTCGAAAAGGTTTTAATTAACCGAAAAAGAGAATTTGGGTTACGAACTGTTACACCTTGAGGGGGTGTTACACGAGGCGTTGCAGACTTATCGTCGACGACAGCGAGCATCCGTGGGGAGTTCTCGCTATCCTCGTTAGAGTCTTGTTTGGGTAGTCAGCCTTATTTTTGTTATGGCCAATATATATGGGTTGAGCGAAATGTATTTTGGGGCCAGGAGAGGAAGTCTTATGTACTTTTCTTTGTCATCATGCTTTCGGTTTGTATATGTTGTGTACTCTGAGATTAGTTGGTTGATGTCAGTTGTAGGCTCTACTAAGAGAGCCTGTACTTTTATATGTATGTTATCTATGGTTGTGGTATCAATGTTGGATGTCTTAATTTTCTGCATTTTTATATGATCGCACTTCGCTATAACGTTGAGGATATAAGTTCGGGTTACCGAATGGGACCTCCGAGTAGGGGTTGTCTCAAGGTGCAAGGAGAATGGGCATACTAGAACGAACAACCTCAGTCCTCTTCAATAGATGGACCTGAAGGAACTTGTTTGAAACACAAGAAGGGGATTGAATTGTATTTCTTAAGTTTTTAAAACTTTTTCGCAAGCAGATATATTTTCGCAAAGGGTTGGACGCAAACTGTGAAGTTTACTTTTAAAGACACGCTCGTTAAGAAAGCATTTCAATCCCAAGGAGTTAGTTATAAGCAAACTAAGACGGAGATAAGCGAAAGAAGAAGGATAGAAGGATATTATCCTGGTTCACTCTTCACCAAAGAGCTACGTACAGTCCTCTCTACTTGAGAGCTTTTTCCATTATAACCAAAACTTTGTTACAAGTATTCAACACCTCTTCAGGCAACAAAAAGTATTCTTTTATAGACACGCCTCTTCAAGCTCAAGTATTCTTTTTCAGACAAGTCTTTTCAGGCTCAACCAACTAAGGTTTGAAAAGATTTTTGTTCTACTAACTCACTATGTGTGAGGTTTGAAACTTAAGCTCAGAACTCTAAAACTATACTATTCATAGAGAGTGATATGAAGGTTTAAGAACAGAGTAAGCTTGTATGCTTTTGATTTCTTTTGATAGCTTGCTTTTTCTCGTATGCTTGTGTATGTTTTAGGTAGCTTTGCATCTTCAAAGTTGAAGGCATTTATAGCATTCAAGACTTGATCAATCTTCAGTCTTCAACGAATGGAAAAAGAATCATTCTGATTGTGCATTAAATGCATTATCCCGTTGAGTCTGATAACTTGTTGAAGGTCTATCGAAAAGCAAAGTAGACTATCAGGCGATAGGTCAAAGTAGAACTGACATCTTTTCCTTGTACCTGAAAGTTGCCTTTTGTCTTTCCTTTTGGAGATAGTCAAATCCTTGTGTTAGGATCAGACTGGCTTCAGCGCTTTTGTTGGTACGAAGATTACAAGGAATATTTGTCCAAAGGATAATATACTTTTTACACGAGGAATAAAGAATTCAAATTATCCTAAGTGCAAGTTCACGCTACGTTACCGTCCAGTTTATTTAAAAGAGATGGATTTTTACATTTGACAAAAAATACGGAACTAATACATGAAGAATCTTTGGACTTAGATAAGAGGGTTAAAAAGCTTTTAGTCCAGCGTGATCAAGAAGCTTGACTTTGGACGAAAACTATGTTTTTGGACTTAGAAAGTCTTTTGGACTTAAAAGAATCTGCACACTCAGATAAAACGTTAGCCAAAACAAATATTTGTTCATACAATTTTAGTCTTTTGTTAACATCAAAACCTTAAGGAGTTTATAGACCATAACCACTTTGGTTCCAACAATCTCCCCCTTTTTGATGATGACGAAATACACTAATTTGATTTGAACAAAGTTTTCCTAAAGAGCCAAAAGGCTCCCCTAAGAAGAAGGCTTCTATCAAATATAGCATATAAAAGAGAGTAAACTACAGTCCAATTAAAGCAGGCATAAGACTTAAGCAAACATATATGCAAACACATATTATCAGACTTTATAAAGAAATGCAAGCAACCAGAATATGTGTAACTATCCTTGTCGTTTAATCAAATTATTCCCTTTCTCCCCCTTTTTGTCATCAGACAAAAGGTGAAGATAGACCATCATTGTCAGATAAAAAAGAAAAGAAAAATTTTTTATATATAAAAGTATTTAAGAAGGAGGAGAATGTTTAGATGAAATTCTGAAACATAGTGGCTATCTGCTTGAGCAACTTTGCATTGTTGTCTTGGATAGCATTAGATATCGACTGTTGGATGAAATCTTGGAACTCTGGAGGAACAGTAGATACTGAACTTTCAGCGGTGGCCTTGACTGCATCAGGGTTCTATTGTCAAGGAATCATGCTTAGAGCATTGGACGGAGAGGGCTTAATCGGATGACCAACTGAGATAGGATGGGGCTGAGTGTAAGGGTGGGAATAGGTTAGGCCGCTCGTCAGGGGCCTATGGCCTAGCCTATTTAAGGCCTAGCTTGGCCTACCTTATTTAACAAAAAAGGCCAGGTCAAGGTTTTTTAAAAAGCCTATATAGCTAAGAGGTCAGGCTAAGACTTTTAAAAAAAGCCTATTAGGCCGACCTATTTAACACACACATATATATAATATATATTTTAATATATAATACTATAATATATTATTTATAATATTTATAACATTTGAAAGTAAAGGCCTATTGGCCCATTTAAATGTAGAGGCCTACTTGCATATTTATTTGTGAAGGCCTAACAGGCTATTTCTCAGTATAAGCCTACCAACCTCTTTATCATTAGAGACTTACAAGCCTATTTACAAGTGAAGGCCTATGACCTATTTATAAGTGGAGGCATATTTAAAGGTCTTGTTGAAAAGTAAACTTTTAAATAGGCTTCCAGACTTTGAAGTAGGCCAAGTCAGGCCTTAAAAATTGGCCTATATCAGGCTAATAGGCCAGACTCAGACCTTGAGATTGGAGCATAGGCGAGGCTCAGGCAGGTCAGGGCCTAGCCTATTCCCACCCCTAGCTGAGTGCTTGGATGCTCAGATGCATTGTGCTCAGACTCTCCTACTCGTTCTTGTATAGCACATTGGTTTGCCTCCTCAGACACTTGAGTCGGTTCACAAGTGACTTCCTGAACTGGTGGTTCAATCCATCGAGAATCATCCACTTCCTCATTGTCTATCGGGTACAAGGGGATCCCAAAGATGTCATCACTTGGAATCATGAATGTGAAATCCGAGATTTTGTAATTCCCATGGATGGTGGGAGTGTTTGACTTCTCTTCTTCAGTCAGACCAGACGAAGATGCTTCAACTATACACCTCCAGGTGGTGCTTTCCCAAACAATTGGAGCATCATTGTCTCCATTCCGCCAAACAAGTTGCTCCAAGAAAAGTGGGAGGACCTCTTCATTGTCTCAAGGCCTTTTCCAAAACATAGGATCGAAGGAGAAATGATATGGCTTCTCTTCCTTAGACCATCGTTTCCGAGCATCCTTGTCTTTATTCATGTCCAACATCGGAATTCTTGGAAATGCTCTTGGAGGAACCACTCCAACTAAGGTGTCTGCCTTCAGCTTCCAAAACCTCTTGGGAAGATTATGAAGAATCTTTACTTCCCGAGGCATCTCACATTCCTTTCTAATGGCATAATAGGGGATGAAATCCCTAACATCTAAATATTCCATCCAATCAGACGAATGGTTGGGAAAGAACTACACATCTCTGTCCAAGATGAACTTCTTCAGTCCAAAGATTCTTGACCTTTTCTCTTCAATTATTTTCCATCCTCTCTTCTATTCATGAGGAGGAGTGATATGACGACCTACATTGCAGTGACACCACTTGAAGGCCTTATCCATGATGAGATTTGGATAAACCTTTCTCGGTGTGAACCTCTTATGATTCAGATGGACAAGTAATGGTCCATTGGAATTAAAGCTTTCACTAGGGAGGGGCGTATCTGAAGGTTGATAAAGGTGAGGGGTATATCTGAGAGGGGTAGGCAAATTTTGGGGTTCATACTTATATTTTGGGAAAGGGAAATGTGGTCGAGGAGTTGGTTAAGGAGCTAAATAATCTTCGGTATGACTCAACACCAAAACAGGCCAATCAAAGTCAATATCAACTTGAGTTTCGGTTTGGCTTTCTATGAAGGGGTGGGATCAATGTATGGGAAGGATTGTCTTTTGTATGTGGGGTTTGGATAGGGTGCACCATAGGGTTGGAAGGCTTTGTCTCCTCAAGGTGTAAACCAATCTTGAGGTTCAGATGGTGAAGGGTTGGTTTGAGTTTGGGTTGGTGAGAGAGTTTGACTTTGAGGTGAGATAGGAGGTAAAAGGTGTGAGTCCATCATTACATTTTCAACCACTTCAGGTTGCTCTAATGAAGGATAATAACTGAACAAGATTGAGGTTCAACATTACCTTGAGTCTTGGACCGAGTGGGCCTTGGCCTTTTTGCAGTTAACTTCGGCCTAGGAGCTTCAGAAGCAAACTCCCTTTTTTGACCTCTGATCACCTTAGCGATAGGCTGATCATCCTCCTCTTCTTCGTCCACAGATGCAAGCACCAGTTTTCTTTTTCTTGTAGGTTGGACGGAAGCAGCTGTTGGATTTGCTGTTGGACGTCCAGATTCTGTGGAGCGTCCAACAGAGACTTCTTGTTCAGATGCTTCTTCTGCAGCTTGCGTCTTATATTTCAGAGCGTCTTTTTGTTTCTCTTCCTTCTTGGACTTTTCAATACAGTCCAACTTCATCTTCATCAGACTTTGCTTGCTGAACTCCGATTGAAGCACATGATCAATGCCATGAACTCCAATATATTTGAATTTCTATTCTGAGGTTAGGGATTTGAGATCGTTGTAGATGAGGGGCTTCTCAAAAATCCTGGAGAGGAGAGAAGCATGAGGGATGGTTGTGTTCTTCCCATAACCTTTAATAGCATACTTGATGCACATGAACAAAAGCGGTTTTGCAATTATGAAAACGAAACTGACTTAATTAGGGAATGTGAATTTAATTTGCCTTTCGACAAAGATTTAGTTCATTTAATGTATTGGACGAACCAAACAACACATACATTGGACTCACATATATTGTACCAAAACAAGTATTGGACGCAAGCATTGGACTCATGATTAATCAATGAAATGCATGTTCTAATGTTTTCTTATGAATGTGAATCTATCTTCAACAAGAGGTTTGGTGAAGATATCTGCCCATTGATGGTCAGTATCAATAAATTGAATATCAATTATACCTTTTTGCACATAATCTCTAATAAAATGATGCTTAATTTCTATATGCTTTGCTCTTGAATGCAATATAGGATTCTTTGGAAGATCAATAGCAGCTGTGTTATCCCACATAATGGGAATGTTACTCACAAATACATTGTAGTCTTCTAACTGATGCTTGATCCATAGAAGTTATGAGCAGCAGCTTGCAGCAACAATATACTTAGCTTCAGCAGTTGATAAGGCAATTGTGCTTTGCCTTTTGCTTGACCATGAGACTAAGTTAGCTCCAACGAAGTGACAACCTCCACTTGTGCTTTTTCTTTCTATTTTGTCTCCAGCATAGTCAGCACCACAGAATCCAACTAACCTGTACTTATCATATTTCTTATACAACAGACCCAGATTAGTAGAACCTTTAAGGTATCTAAAGATTCTTTTAACTGCTGAGAGATGAGACTCTCTTGGATCAGATTGAAATTGAGCACATAGGCAAACACTAAACATAATATCAGGTCTGGATGCAGTTAGATATAAGAGGGAACCAATCATACCTCTATATACGTTTTGGTCTACCTTTTGTCTTTATCATCTTTGTTTGGTACGGATGTTGGATGCATTGGAGTATTCATTGGTTATCAATCATCCAATTTGAAGCGATTCAAAAGCTCCTTTGTGTACTTCATCTGATGAATGTACACTCCGTCTGATGTTTGATTGACTTGCAGTCCAAGGAAGAATTTTAGTTCTCCTATCATGCTCATTTCAAATTCCCTCTGCATAAGCTCGGAGAACTCTTGGTAAAGAGATTCATCAGTTGCACCAAATATTATATCATCAATATAAATTTGAGCAACAATAAAATCCTTTTTATTAGTTTTGATGAAAAGAGTTGTATCCACTTTTCCTCTTGAAAATCCATTCTCCATTAGGAAAGTGCTGAGTCTCTCATACCAAGCTTTAGGAGCTTGTTTGAGTCCGTATAAAGTTTTCTTAAGCTTGTATACATGCTCAGGATGGCTTTGATCCTCAAAACCCGGTGGTTGTACGACATAAACTTCTTCATTTATAAAACCAAGTAAGAAAACACTTTTTACATTCATTTTGTAAAGCATGATGTTATGATGTGTAGCATAAGAGAGTAAAATGCGTATGGCTTCTAATCTAGCTACAGGGGTAAAAGTTTCAGTATAATCGATATCTTCCTCTTGTGAGTAGCCTTGAGCAACTAATCTTGCTTTATTTCTTACTACTTTGCCATCTTCATCCAGTTTGTTTCGATAGACCCATTTTATTTCAATGATAGACTTATCCTTTGGCAGAGGAACCAGCGTCCAAACATCACTTCGTTGAAACTAGTTAAGCTCCTCTTACATAGCAAGGATCCAACATTCGTCCATTAAGGCTTCGTCCACTGACTTTGGTTCCAATTCAGAGATAAAGGCTGAATCATCTTGTTTTCTGAAGGTTGACCTCGTCCGGACTCTATCATTTGGTTTTCCAATGATTTGATCCTCAGGGTGATAAGTCTTGAATTACCATGAACGTAGGGTATTAGCAACTTGCTGATGCGTCTGATGCGTTTTGAGTTGCATCCGATGCTCCATCTTCTTTAATCGTTGGACGATCTTCTACATCATTCAGATTCATATCTGCAAAAGATTTATCTAGCTCTGATAATCTTTTATCAGGTTGTTTGTCATCAAACTTAACATGGATGGATTCTTCAACAACTAAAGTCCTTGAGTTATATACTCTAAAAGCTTTGGACGTTTCTGAATATCCTAACAATATTCCATTATCTACTTTAGCATCAAACTTACCAAGTTGATCCTTAGTATTTAAAATGAAACATTGACATCCAAAGGGGTGGAAGTAAGAAATGTTGGGTTGACGTCCTTTCCACAATTCATAGGGAGTCATATTCAAGATAGGTCTTATATATTCTGTTCTGAATGTAGCCGGCAGAATTTATAGCTTCAGCCCAGAAGTGCTTGGAGACTGAATTATCACTGAGCATTAGCCTAGCCATCTCTTGAAGAGATCAGTTCTTTTGTCAACAACACCATTCTGTTGTGGTGTTCTAGGGGCAGAGAAATTGTGATGAATACCACTTTCATCACAGAACCTTTTGAAAAGCTCATTCTTCTCCATGATCACTTCTGATTGAGCTAATACATATGCCTTTTTCATTCTGTACACGTTTGCAGAATATGACAAAGACCTTAAAAGACTCATCCTTGTGAGCAAGAAACTTAACTCATGTCCATCTTGTGTAGCATCTACTATGACAAGCCCATATTTCTTACCATTGACAGAAGCTGTTCTTGTTGGACCAAACAAATCAAGATGTAATAGCTCTAGTGGCCTTGAAGTACTAAAAATGTTTTTGGACTGGAAAGAGTTCTTAACTTGTTTTCCTTTCGGGCACGCATCACAGAGAGCGTCAGATCTGTACACAATCTTTGGTAGACCTCTTACGAGGTTATGCTTGTTTAGTCTTGAGATTAATCTCAGACTCGCATGACCAAGTCATTTGTGCCAGATCCATCGCTCATCTTCAACAAACACTGGCATGATACACTTTGATTTGAGAGTTCCCCCAAGTTAATCTTATACAGATTATTTTGCCTCTTGGCAATGAATAAGATGGACCCATCAGGGTTCTTGACTATACACTCTCCTTCATTGAAGGAAACATCAGACCCACTATCACATAATTGGCTTATGCTAAGTAAGTTGTGTTTTAACCCTTCAACCAAAAGAGCATTATCAAAAGAAAGAAAAGGGTGCTTACCAATTTTACCGATTCCAACTATCTTTCCTTTTTGGTTATATCCAAAGGTAATCCATCCTCCAGTCTTATTTCGGAGGTCTTGGAACATAGACCTTTCTGTAACATCCCGATTTTCATTGCTTTTTAAGATCGATAATTTATATAAATAAGTTTATATTTTATCCGAGGTTTAGAAAATGATTTTGAATAAACCAAGATCATATTCATACTCTACATTATCGTACAGAGTTACGGTTAAATTTTGGGTTGAAAATTCAGACAGAACCCGGTCTGCGTTTTCACTGATAGTAAGATTTTACTGATCAGAAAACCTAATTTTGACTCGTGAACGAAACAGTTAGGTTTTAAATTAAATTCCCAACAATATTGGTTATTTTGAAAATTTTCAAAATAAATAAGTTATTATACTTTATTCAAGCGTAAAACTTAAATCGGGTGAACAACGAAGATGAATACGGGATTACCGGAACCCGCTAACGGATAAACATCAAGTCCCTTTCATGGACAACTCACCTAGGTGAGTCATGTATGTGACTCACCAAGGTAATGATGAGTTAGTGGTAGTAGGACAATAATGTCCTTAAGCCTTTGGTAAAATTCCATTTTTGTCCCTAGGTGAAATGACTTTTTTGCCCCTAGGAATTTATGAAAACCCATCCTTGTCATGTGACTCATCACCATCATCATTACTTCAACAAAATATCTAAGATATTTTGTGACTTTAGGGGTGGTGGGACAATTATGTCCCTAGTCTTTTGTTAAAATGTCAATTTTGTCCCTACGTGAAATTATTCTTTTGTCCCTAAAATAAACAAAGTTGGACGCCCTTGTCCTTTCCTTATCCCACGCCAAGACCCCCCATCAAGCTATTTATACTCATTTCCTTACCTTCATCAACTTCTCTCTCATTTCCTTCTTTCTTTCTCAATGGAAACCATAAGCACAACTTGAAGAACTTGCTTGATTTCTTGCCACTTTCCACCATTCAAGAGGTAATCTCTTCTCTCTATGATCAATCATGATATCTTCTCCATTCAAAGCCATGAACATCATGTTTCAATTCTAGGTTTTATGTTCAAAAATCTCTAGAAAAGTGTAGAAAAATCCTATGATCATGAAACCAATTTCTATGAACTCATCACGATGCATATATTGATCGTCTAGAAGCAGGAACCCAAAAGAAATTTCCTCCCTTTTTCCCTAAGGGTGGCCGAACCCTCACCTATTTGGTTGAATGGGTTTTGGTTCAAATTTTTGACAAATAAGTATTGGTTATGTCTTTATCATACTTAAGGATCATTGATCCAAGAGTTAGTAAAATTTTAACATCCTTAACCTAATTAGTTAGTGAAGGGGCCGAACCATTGTCCACATGAGCTAAATGAGTTTTGTTGGATTTTATTAATTTCTGGTTGTGATTTGTTATGAAAGATCAGACGGTGTTCGATTATTCTAAGCGTGTACGGTTGTCCGTTGCAGAGTCGTAGTCAGAGTTGCACGGGGAAGCACGCAGGAAATTGTTCAAGTGGGGGAAAGAACCACAATACCGTCGAGGAGACAAGAATAAAATAACATATATTGATATGCATAGGACGACCTAAACCCTACTAGTGGTTGAGTAACCGACAAAACCTAACTTACAATGGCGACTACTTATTGGTGGTACCAATGCGGTTTTAGGCATTGTAGGTTTATCAGCGATAGGTTGATTTTATGATATGTCGAGGTTGTATTCTGTGTGTTAGTATACTCAATATGATATATGTAATATGTATGTTGTGCCGAGTAACATGTTTAGGGTTACTTGAATATTTACCTATGAGTTGATGAGTTGATATGCTTACATGAGTAGATATGATGAACGTGATTATTGAGCATGATTATAGCTGCTTATGACATGATATTTGTGATCATCGTTATATGAGTAGAGATAAGCAGTAATTCTTGATAATTTGAGAGATGAACATGTGATGAGGAATTTGAGGATATATATGTTGTAGTGCTTAACCTAGAGATTGTGTTAATATAATTATGTTGAGATATAAAGTTGATACCCGGTTAAGCCGAAGAGAGTTGGTCGTAGTTGTGTACAAATTGTGGTTGAGACACTAAGTTGTTGATCCCGAGATGAGTCAGTGAGGTTCATGTTGCATCGTTGTTGTTCATCACCGTGTTGGGGTACGGGCGATCGATCTTGCCTGGGGGGAGATGATCGTACCCATTAGTTGTGAATGGGCGAATGTCCCGACCTGGCCTGTGCGCGGGGGGATATATCGTTACCGTAAGTTGAGTTGTTGACTGGCGAATATTCCACCTGGCCTGCGGGTGAGAGAATATGTCGTACCCATGAGTTGAGCTTGCAGGATGTTGGCCGAACCCTGCATTACTGGGGGTGGCATAGTGATGAACGAGACATCTTGATCAGTTGGGGATGTCGTGTCGTGATTGCATCCATATAGTCGTTAGTTGCATAAGCATGAGAGACAGTAGCTAAGAGAGAGGACTTGGGAGATGATTGCTTGACACTATTGTGCTGTTGTATGTTGCTATCTATATAGCTTATTTTATAGCTGTTTTCCCTATTTATGATGTATTGCTGTTTCTTATCTCCCGTATTTCTCTATGTTGTATTCTATCTATTCTCGATAGCACGAGAAGATTCTGTTGAGGAGCAGCCAGAGGAGATTGATGGCACACCTGTTGAGCCTGATGCTGGAAGGAGAGCCCCTGATCCCAGTGTTGGTAGACTTTGAGTTGTTGTACGAGGATGACGGCCGTTTCTGGGAGATTGATTACCCCCATCCATGAGTGGTGTATACGGGCCCGACTACCGTATACATTAGAGTCTTGTTTGGGTAGCCAATCTTAGTTTTGTTATGGCCAGTATATGGGTTTTAGCGAAATGTATTTCTGGGGCCAGGAGAGGTAGACTTATGTATTTCCTTGTTATCATGCTTCTATTGGCATATGTTACTAGTTGCATACTCTGTTAGTTGATGTTGTTGTAGACTCTACTCATGGAGCCAGTACTTTATATATACGCATAGACGTATGGTTGTGGTATTAGTGTTGTGTTGGTTGTTTTTAATTATTCCTCATTTCTATATAATCACGCTACGTTGTAACATAAAGAATATGAGTTTGTGTTACTAAATGGGACCTCTGAGAAGGGGTTGTCTCACTTTCTCCCGTCATGTGACGTGATCATCCACTGTCCAAGTACCAAGGCTGGGGTTTCCTTTCTGTTGCTAAGCAGATTTGCAACAGGTATGATCATATTTTTAGGTTCCCATATAGACTTGGGTCCTTTATTGTTAGTTTGTGGTCTTCGTCCATGCATAAAATTTTTCTTTCGATGTATGCACTTAGATGAGTTATTACCAGATTTACCACATATGTTGCAATAGGTATGAGATACATGCGGTTTGGCTTCTTTTGAAATTTTCTTAAACTTAGAAACCTTGTGATAAGATGTGAATTTTGATGCCTTATGAGAAACTTCCTGTTTCTCATTGTCATAGCCTAGGCCAGACTTATCATGAGGTGATCTGGTGTACCTAAGTATCAAATTAGATATGCTCTTAGTTAGGCCAGTTACTTCTTGTTAAAGTCTTGCAACTTCACAAGGTGCATTGGACTCAGAGATGAGTTTATCAGTCCGACTGACATTCTCAGCTTTCAGCTTATTATTTTCTTCAATAAGCTCTTTATTTTGATTGCAGGTATTTTCATATTCTCTGCTCATTTTAGAAAACTTCTTTTAAAGCAATAAATATTGATGATGCAGTGAAGAAGAATCATTAAGAAGCTCATCATAAGCTTCCTGTAGAGAGTCAGAGTTAGATAACTCATTTTCGTTTGATTCATCATCCGAAGTGTCATTGCCCATCTGGTAGAGGTTGGATGTAGGAGGGCTCCTTGGTCTGAATAGGACAACTAAGGTTGCCAGCTTCTCTTTTGCAGTTTGGAACTGCAACACCATCTCCAATCTTGGTCGATCCAAGGCATTCATGAGACCCCAGTTGGCACGAGCATTCAAAGAGTACCTTCTAACATCTCCATCCGTCCAATCAGCTTCGGGTATAGACATTGTTGAGCCATCTTCTAGAATTATTGTTGGACAATGATCACCATCAATGAATACATTCCATAACTCATGTTCTTGAGCTTGGACGTATATTTGAAACACAGATCTTCAGTAAGGATAGTCAGTTCCATTGAAAATGGGTGGAACATTCCAGCCTCTTTCAGGAGTGACTTCCTGAGTTCTTTCTTCCGGAACAACAAGTTGTTCATCGTTCGAAGAGTCTTCATTTTGTGGATTTGACTATAGATAGATGTTTGCTTCCTCATTTGATTCTTCTTCTTCAGAAGAATCAAGGTCTTCCCAAGTGGCCATAAAGTTCTTCTTCTTTTTGAAGAACTTTTTCTTGTCCTTTAACATAGGACAGTCAGCTTTGAAGTGGCCTGGTTTGTTGCACTCGAAGCAGACCATCTGACCTTTATCTTTAGACTTAGCATGCTCCTTGAAGTTTTTCTTCTGGAATGGCCTTCTTTTCAAGCCATTTTTCTTTCCCCACACGTTTTGAATCTTCATGGAGATGAAAGATAGCTTGTCATCGTCTGAAGCTTAATTATCAGTTTGATCAACATTAGCACTTGACTCATCAACTTTTAAAGCCTTTGAGCTGTTGGACTTTTGAGCTTTTAAGGCAATCCCTTTGTTTTTCTTTCCAGGATTGTCAAGATTAATCTCTTGCTCATGAACCTGAAGAGTACCCACCAGATCATCCAGGGTCAAAGTAGAAAGATCTTTGGCCTAAGTAATTATTGTAACAAGTGGCCTTCATTCCTTAAGCAAGCTCCTAAGAATTTTAGTGACATTCTCCTTGGTAGTATAAACTTTCCCAAGGGACTTCAAGTTGTTGATGATCGTTTGAAAACGACCCATCATATCTAGGATGGACTCTCCTTCAGCCATAGTGAACATCTCATACTGGTCAACCAACATGATAATCTTTGAGTCTTTCACCTTGGTAGTCCCCTCATGGAGATTTGACAAGGTATCCCAGATTTGTTTTGCCGATTCACATGCGTGAATCTTCTGAAATTCATTTGGACTTAGAGCGCACTTCAAAACATATCTTGCTTTATGGTTTTGTTCCATTTTAACTCTCTCAGCATCAGTCCAATCTTCTTCAGCTTTTTCTGTACCATCAGCATTAAGGCACACATTTGGACCATTTGTTATTCTGGCCCAGAGAACAGAGTTTGTACTTAAGATGAAGCCTTTGAATCTCTCCTTCCAGTACAAGTAGTGGGTTCCGTTGAAGAACGGAGGTCTGGTCATGGAAGTACCTTCCATAACAGTTTGACTCTCGCATGGCATGCCTTGGCCTGCCATATCTGCTGTAGGATCTTTCCTCTTACACGGCTAAGTGCTCAACCCAGAGGCTGAGCTCTGATAACAATTGAAGGAACTTATTTGAAACACAAGAAGGGGGTTGAATTGTGCTTCTTAAGTTTTTAAATCTTTTTTGCAAGCAGATATATTTTGGGAAAGGGTTGGACGCAAACTGTGAAGTTTACTTTCAAAGACACGCTTGTTAAGAAAGCAATTCAATCTCAAGGAGTTAGTTATAGGCAATCTAAGACAAAGATAATGGAAAGAAGAAAGACACAAGGATATTATCCTGGTTCACTCTTCACCAAAGAGCTACGTCCAGTCCTCTCTACACACTACTACAGAAAAGGGATTTACCAGCGTTTATTTTAGGCCTTCAGCAGCGCTTCCGGGCGCTGACTATTTATCCGCTAGCGAAAGGGGAAACATTTCGCCAGCACTTATCGAAGCGCTGGTAAAGGTTCACAATTGCCAGCGCTTCCTTGAAGAAGCGCTGGTAAAGGTTAACCTAGCGCTGGCAATTGTTTAACCTTTACCAGCGCTTATTAAAGGAAGCGCTGGCAATACCCTTTTTTTTTTTTATATATATATATATATAATTACTAACTATTCCCCCTGTTTTCCATTACAATTTGCTCAACACAAGCAAAACCAGCAATATTCAAAACCAAACAGGTTATATATATATATATATATATATATATATATATATATATATATATATATATATATATATATATATATATATAACAAGAGCAAAAAAATCTTGTACTATCACAGTAGCTTAATTGATTGAAGAAAGAAGAAGCCCTCGATCAATCTTAGCACAGTATATTCATGTACATATTCATACAGTTAGGAAAACCAACAATATGTTATATATACAAGAGCAAAAACCAAAAAATAATCCTAGCTAGTACTAGCTTGATTGAAGAAGCCCTTGATCAATGAATCCTTTGCTTTCCCTTCAACAAAATCCTTGCTCCCCTTCAATAATATCCAAATAAACATTGTTAAGTTCAAAATGGTATATAAAGTACTCGAAATGACTACAATAGATCACACTTACATATACCTTCATTCGATAAAATCAACAATATAATGGCACCACTCTTGCTTGAGTGCGGTAAGTTGATCATCAGAGTATACCGGACATTTACGTTCTAGATAGTACTTCGAAACGAAAATTAAATCAAGTTTGTACATTTTCAATATGGTCAAATGTGAGAGTAATTAAATATATAAACTGTGGGGAAAAGGGAAGAAGCCACACACACTACTGAAAACAGAGTATTTAGAGAGAAAATATATATGCTGAATAATACTCAAAATTAACTCTTTATTGAATTCATATACCACTGCACTTACAGTACTTTCATGCACACATTTATAGATCTGCTAGACCTCTAACTAATAAGTCTAACTAACTCATCTAACTCAGAGCTAACCACTTTTACTGTTATAATCATCAACAGTTCATAACTACTAACCACTAACTGACTTTGAAATACTCTGTCAACACAACCACCTAATTCGAAGTTCACTCAACACACAAGATATGCTAATTTAGCATCACTATGGAGTCTAACATTCCAACTAGGTTGGCACCTAGACTCCATGCATCTATCATTTGCTGCACATCAAGTTTGAATCAATTCTCTTATTGATACAACTTTCAAAAAACTCCTTAGCTCTTTGAATCTCTCAATTTTCATAGGCTTGGTCATGATATCTACTTTATGAAATTCAAATCACCTGCAAAAGCACAATTGCAGTTTCCCTTTATTCACTCACGCAAGAAGTGAAATTTGGTCTCAATATGTTTACTCCTCCAATGAGCCATTGGATTTCTTGCCAAACTGATTGCAGATTTGTTATCACTGGATTTCCTGCAGATTTGTTACTAGGTCACAAGGAAAGAAAGATCATGAGCAATTTGTTTGCAGAACACAAATCATTTTACATTGACAACAATATGTACACTTTAGCACATTTGTGTTGAGCAGCTTTTGTTTGGTTTTGTCGGGTTATTTTATATATGAATCTTTGCGATGGCCACTGGTCTATACTCTTTAGTCAAGAAAAGCACATCCAAGGGCACACTTCAAAATCTGAGATTTACTTTGTTGAGCAAAGAAACTTGATTTTTTTCTTAAACCGTAGTGAAACTTTGGCTAAACAACGGTACCAATATATATGCTATAAAATTATAAAATTTTAGATATAAATATTATTGCTTGTTAGATTTTGAATGTCACCGGAATCACGCCATTTGGGTTCCTACAACCCGAGTTATGCGCATTGCAACCTAGGCTGTCCAGAACTAGCACAGCAGAAAAAACTTTTCTGCATAATGGCCTACTGGGAATTCATTTGTTGACCAAAAAATATGAATTTTCTCCATCATTAATGTTTGCGTCTTAGCTTTAAATAGCCACCGGAATTAGGTTAAAAGGATTTCGGTAGCCCGAGATATGCATCTTGAAATTCAGGCTGTCGGGAATGGATTCTGCAGCACATGAGTCAACTTTGAAGTTTAAACTGTATCTATCCATAAGACTAAAAATTCAGAAATTTCCATGGAGTGAAGGTATTTGTCTTAGGTTTCTAATTTCTCTGACGGCATGCAATTTCAATTATTATACATAGAGTTATGCATTTATAACTGTACACTGTTCAGAATCTTATTTCTGCAAGATTCTGCAGAAATAGAACCGTTTTCAAAGAACTGTTGAGAATCATACAATGATCCATAATTCTTGAAATTTTCACCAAATGTGGCCTTAGATCTTATCTTTCAAATGATACTGACCTTATACCTACAGGAGGTCCCTACCCCGAGATATGCACAAATCTTCGCCTGCTGTTCTGCTAGGACAGTAGGGAGTTCATAGAGTTGATATTTGTGTTTTTTTTTTTCTTCAAAAGCAGATGAGTTGATGAAATTCATCATGTTAGGGCTAGTGAATACATTCTTAGTTGTGTTGGTATTCAAATGCATGTAGAAGAATGATATACGAAGGACTAGGGTGTTCAAACTCCTTGTCATCCTTTTATGCATTATGAATTAAGTTCAGTTGCAAAATTGTATTTTAGAATTGTACCATTGTAGCATCAGCAGCATGGATTTGAACTTGAAAGGTTCTGTTCTGAGCAAGAGAAGGCTTCAGAATTCTTCTATTGTGAGCATCAAGAATCTCCATGTGTTCATGCTGCATGTGCATCGTGAATCCCTTTTCAAGCAACTAGCCATTACTAAGCACTTACGCTTCACAGATTTATAGATGTAGCCAGACCTTTAACAAAAGGTCTAAATAAATCATCTAACTAGCTCAAAGAGCTAATATTTACTTTTATAACTGTCATCAACAGTTCATAACTACTAACCACTAACTGACTTTGAAATACTCTTTCAAGATAAACTAGAACGAAAAGTACATACCAATGATGGGATTTGAGTTTGGTTCTCAACGACGATATCCTTCAAAAACTTCATTACATAGTAGCCACAGTCGATGTCGTTGGGTTGACGGGGGCACTATAAAAGCTCAAATAATAAATTAATTGTTTTCAGTTTTTAATTTAAATAACTGCATATATAAGATAGAACTTTTAATTTGTAAATACGTACATCCATAAATATCCAGTTAGTCTTGGATGATGAAGAAAATCGGGACTTGCCTCCTCTGCTCTGGGCATGATGAATTTGCAAACCCCTAAGTGCAAAATCAAACAATTCATCAAAGTATATAATTTGAATCATCATATATATTAAGATAAAAATAAATATGTATACTTACTTATTGTATTGATCCATCATTGGTTTGCGATAGGTATAAGGGACATGCAACGGGTCAAAATAGTACACAATGTCTTCATGGGGATTGATTGCTAATAATACCCAATGTCCCCTACAAAAATGAACAGAGTTGGCAAATCCTAAGCCTAGATAATCACATTTCACAAAATTTATAGAAGTTAATTAAAATGACTCACCCTACGTTGCAAGGTGACAAAAACAATGACTCAATACCAGGTTCAGCTAATGCTAAGCGATCGGCTATATATTGTTTTTGCCCAGTTATTGACTTGTGCAAAGCTGTTTTATGTGGGCACAAAAACATGAACCTCCGAGTCCGTTCTTCTGGGATCAATATCTCATGATACAAGTACCTTAAATTAAAACATGTAAACAAATTAATGGATAAACTATAACCGTACTTGAGATAGAAAATATAAGTTTGATGTAATACCTGAGATATACTGTAATAACAGTCTGAGATAGTATCTCATGACGAAGAACTTCCTTGATTTCGAAATGAAGGCCGAGAAACAAAGTGGTCTCATAACCCAGCAGTTCTGGCTCCAATGGCACTGTAACATCTGGTGCATTCATATTCCCTAACATATAGGCTTCAAGATAAGCCATATAATCTGCACCATGAACTGTAGGAGAACGGGAGACCTGAGAATTGCTCTGGGGCTGAGATTTGCTCCCGTTCTTCACTAGGGATGTTGTTGACCCTTTTGTTTGCCCCTTGCTAACTATAGGAAGGGAAGGTCGGGATTTGTCAGTTGTGTGCTCCGACACTTTGCCCTTACCATTGTCCTTGGCTTTGGATTTTGAGGGTACCTGGATATTTTGCATTGCAAATACATTAATTAGTTAGTGAATGATTTTATGATAATAAATCATGCATGTTTATTAACTTATATCATGTTACTTACAACTACGAGGCTGATTGGCCATGCCACATAGGTGCCTATTGCATCTTCCACAGTCAACACATCTGCCTCCTCAAGTGGTACAGGCAATGATGCATTCCCTTCAACCGCATGGTCAACTCTAACTTTCACATGACCGGGAGGTAATGGTCGGTTGTGCAATAGTGTTTGAACTGTTTCGTTAAACATTATCCCCTTACCAACCATTCGACGAGTTGGGCTTGACACATATAGGTTGCATGCAGAGGTGTCCTGAATAAATGATAAACAAAATATTAATATTTAAATTGTAAATGGATTAAATACGTTTAAGTAAAAACAACGTATGAATTATTAATTACCTCGGGTGACAGCATAGTGCAGCCATCTCTGGCGCTATATGGGGTAGGGGTAGGGAAATCAGGCTCATGCGCCTCCACTGGATGCCTGTCTTGCATGGTGCTTCTCAATTCATCTACTTCTTTCCGTGGACAGCGTATCTCACGCATCATCTCTTCCATTCTATCATTAGTAGCACGCGTTTGTGGTCCGAAAAGAAGGCTCGAAGTGACACCAAATCCCGTACCCCTTAGGCGACCAGGGTACTCTTTCCTTGATAAGGCTCGGGCAAGGATGTCTTGATGACCATCACAATCTGTTATATCCCCTTGAGATACAGACTGTGATATGCTATCCTGAGACACAAATGAAAATGTTAAATATTATCATAAGAAAGTTAAAAATGAAAACGCTTGTTAACTAATGCTTTCATACTTACAATTTGTTCAACCACTTGCCTAGTGGTGGGATCAACAATTTCTCCGTTCTCATCTCGACGACTTTCCATCCACAAAATATGGCGTTGAACCATTTTGTTTGTAACATCGTCCCCTGCCGCCAACAACTATACATTTGAACAATCAAATATTAGTAAACATTAGCAAATTATAACCCAATTATAAGGATATTGTACATACCAACTTTTCCTCAATGCCGGAATACCCCTGACTTCCACCTCTATAAGGGTATTCAGGATTTGACGCTCTCTGCCGATTTTCATTGCTAAGCCTCTACATAGACACAGAAATATATATATATATATATATATATATATATATATATATATATATATATATATATATATATATATATATATATCAATGCTTGCATGGTTAATTAATGTCATATATACAAGTCATAAGGATATTTATTGTACATACCAAAAATTCTTCATCTGTTGTGCGTCTTGCTACAAAAGCTCTCCAAGCATCCAGTGAAATGTACTCTGCATATTGAGCTGGAGGCTCAGGTCTGACATTCCCTTCCTCATCTCTCAGGTACTTCGTCGTCAATTAAGACCGGAATGATCGGTGCATATATCCGGCCATCTGAATTATCATTTTTTGCCGACATTTATCAACATCAAAGGTCGTCTGCAAAATTAATGTCATAGTATAAGTATGTTTACATAATTAAGAAACACTATAACTAATCAATGTTAATTAATTTACCTCTATATTATGCCAGATGTCTTCTTTGACACGGTGCAAAGAAGAATCCCTCCAATCATTGCAGGTAATTGGGACCGACTGCCGCACTAAGGTCCCAATGTAACTTTTCATGTCTCTGCTGACTTTACCAACGGGCTGGCCTTTAACATTCCATTGAACCTGAAAAAATTGAGTAAGTGTATAAATTTATATAACAAACAATAAAATGAAAGAGTTAATTATATTTTATATATTTATATATATATATATATATATCTTACCAAAGGTCTCACTCCTTTACTCCTTTGTCGAATGACATTTTTCTTAACTGTCGGTCCGCGACGCCTCACATTTTTCTTCGCCTCCGCAGGACTATCATGAGATGGAGATGCCATTTACCTGCAAAAAAAAAATTAGACACAAGTAAAAACATTATTTCATAATCATATATGCAAAAATCGATGAATATAAATTTAATTAGCCTGGAACTTAAAAAAACACAATCACTAGCTATACTTACATATTTAAGACAATCTTTTCCTTTTTCTCGTTGGATTGAGACTTGTGTGTCCCTTATTGGTACGAAATAATGGATTGACCCAAATTCCCTCATCATGATCATTTCTAATATACATATCTTCCTCTCTAGTTGGATTACCCTCAAGTGAATGTGATGTCCCAAAGAAAGGATCGTCCTCCATATTGGCATCTTCATGTGTTTGATGATCATCAATATCATTAACAACCATTTTGTTAGACAATAGAACAATGGACCAATTTGTATCAGCTGGATCGGTGACATAGATTTCAATAGTGTGAGTAAGTCATTAAAGCTCTTATCAGTCCATCCATTGCCCGATTTCAAGTTAAACAACTTTAACATGGCCGACAATCTTGTGAATTTAGTACAACCCTCATACAACGGTTTCTCTGCATCACTTATCAACTTCTCAAACATTTGAGGACAATCACGAAGATCTTCTTCAACCACGTTTGTCATCTCTTCAAAACGATCGCCCTCATATGTATTTGTATTGGCATCATTTGACGCATATTTCCCACTATTCCCCATATCACTAGATTCACCTCTGGTCTCACCATGCTTTGTCCAACAAGTATAACTTTGATCAATTCCATTGCATATTAAATGTCCTTCCAAGTCAGGTACACTAACTCGTCTTGTATAACAACAACCTAAACATGGACATATGATTCTACTAGGGTTTTCTGCGTGTCCAACTGCAAACCTAATAAAATCTTGCACTCCGTCCTTATATTCCTTCGACAAACGATTGGCAGACATCCACTTTCGATCCATATTTTCCCGATCTACAGCAATTATTTTGAGTTTAAAGAGGTTGACATCTACATTCAATAGTACTACATGCATGCATGATGCATGTCTACTTCATACTAAAGGGTGGGGTCCTATCCTATCCAAGATTGTAAACTTCGCATTATATTATTGTATATATGTCTTAATTACTTCTTGTTCTAAGAAAATTTCGGCAGCATTTCCCCTTAGTTCTCCAAGCACACAACTTAATTCAGGTGGTATTACGACCCAAATTAGGTATGTACACAGAGAACAATGAGAAAATACAAACCAATGACATTCTTAGATCAAGAAGCTAATGATTAAGACATACAATAATATGGATTGAATGCGATTTTACATTCTTAGACTGTCCACTTTGGACAATTCAAGAACAACTTGTATATTGTGTCAAAAACAATATACAAATCATTATTGAACAGGAAACTAAGGTTAATGCATGTGTACACCGATAAAAATAAATATGTCTAATGATTATACTGCTTATAAGAGATTAAAAAAAGATAAATACCTGGTAGGAGTAAGAAATCTGTGGTAGACAATAAGAAAATCAAGACATGACCAAAACTGCAGATTATCAAGTGACAAAGATAAAGTAAAGGTAAAATTAGACAAAGAAGGTGAGACCAAAAGCAGAACCACGGACAGCATGAAAGAGAAGAAAACTAACCTATTTCGATATGTGAGAAATGGGATGTCCCTATCACTCCATGAACGAATTTCTTCTAAGTGATTCCCGCTTGGTAATGTGCTGCTTCAATTATCACATGTTAGAATATATAAATGAGAAACAGAAAATAAATGAGTTTAATTTTCATTATATCACATGTCACATTATTATTAAATCAGTTTGACTATAATAATAATCATTAAACTCAAGAATATTTTAGTTACCCAATTTAAGAATTTAAGAACAGTGCTTGATGACTTACCCAATTTGGTTCCAACTAGTACCACTGGGACACCAAGAGCAAAATGTTGGAGTTCAGGGATCCACTGCTAAGTGTATACAAAATGAGAAAAGCAAATTCGAAATCTGGAAGACATGTCAATTAAAGTACAAAACACAGAAACACAAATATACCTTCTACAACACATTCTCATAGCAAGAATATACCTCAAGGAAAATAAAAGAGAAACCGTGAGGTTTTTTTCCTTGAGGTATATTTTTTTCCTTGATATAGGGGAAGAGGATAAGGAGACTGCACTCTACAGGCATAGTGAGAAATTGGCTATTGCCTATGCCCTTATTAGTACAGTACCTGGAGTAACCATAAGAATAGTGAAGAACCTTAGAATGTGTGTGGATTGTCACCATATGGCAAAGCTGGTTTCAGAGGCTTACAGTAGGGAACTAATAGTTAGGGATAAAACCAGATTCCATCATTTCAGGCATGGTTCATGTTCATGTAATAATTTCTGGTGAGTGGTGAACATTTTAACAAATAAAAAGATCCTAAAAGAGTAGCCACAAGTAGCTAATGTCAATTTAGATATTCATTTAATCATTATAGAAATGGAATTCTCCTGGGTTATATGCATTTTATTAGTTGCTAAGGTCAAAACCACATGCTAATCTTGATGGAGCTAGTCTATAAACAATGATAGAGGTTCCATTGCCAAATCTGAAGGGCTTTAATCTGGAATACTAAGAGCTACTTAATGTACATAAACAAGTCCTTACACTTGTGGATTACTTGCCGAATTAAGTAGAAGGCCACTTGTTGCAATAAAATTGAAGATAACTATAAATTTTCTATCTTATCATCACACAGACATTTTCTCAGTAAAGCAGAACCACAAATGTACAATACATATGCAACAGAGCTTATCTACACAATTGTGACACATTTTTTTCTTTGATGAGAAGTTGATCCACTTATAAGTCCACCTAGGTTCCAAGCTTAGAAAAAGATTTAGAATTTGCTTGAAAACTCTTGAGTGAAAGTTAAAATCCATTTAGAATTCTTGTGCTCTTAGAGCCGTAGTTAATTAGTAGCCTAACCTGCCTACAAGGCTAAGACAATGAGAAGTCAAGTTTCATTAAGGATTCAAACAGAGACCTAACTCATATACAACATTCCATCCCAATTAGAGATTTGGGGAAAACATATTAATTTGGAAAGTCCAAGTAAGTAGAATTCAAAAACTAAGTTCTATAATTAACATAAAATTCTACCTTGATTAGGGAACTAATCTAACTTAGACTCTAAAGTTTATGTAAAACCCTTTTGGTCAGTAGCAAAATCCAAAGGGACCTACTCCATTTTTTGGCAAATTAAAAGAGTAGTAGAAGATGCAGTGCAACATATAGAGTAAACACAAGTTGGATAAAAATGAACATATAAGCAATTATCCAAGAGATGGATATGTTCCAAAATGCATGACTGACCCCACAGAATAATAATGAATATGCACCCAAAATGTATGCTTCAATGATGGGAATACATCTGTTGAGAAGAGGGTTTGAGGAGAGAACCGTGAGGTTTCGCGAAGGTGCTGAGCGAAGAGAGAGATTGATCTAAAGCTGCATCAATTTTGTGGTTGTTTTGTTACTTTGTTGTTCTCTGTAAACCACGCTAGCTGGAAGACAGAAAATTAAAAAACAAAATAAATAAAAAATCTGAAAAGCTTGGATAATTTGTTGGGAAAGCACGAGGTGTAGTTCAGCTCACGTGGTGGCAACCTTCGTTCTCACCGTGGAGGAGAGGGTTGTGGACGCGCGGTTGTGGGGAGCGGATTGAGGGTCGCTGTGGTGGAGGAGAGGGGTTGAGTTTGCAGTTGTGGAGGGTTCAGTTCGCGACTGTGAAGAAGATGAGGAGGTTTGAGTTCGCGGTGAGAGTACTGTGCATGTGAAGATACTATTACTGAAAGCGCGCGCGCGAAGTGAAGATCGAGTACACTGATCAGTAATATAAATCAAAAAATTATACTTATATAGAAATTGAGTATTGCCAGCGCTTTTCCAAATAAACGCTGGTAAAGGACAACACATTTGCCAGCGCTTCCTTAGGAAAGCGCTGGTAATACTATTACCAGCGCTTTCCTAAGGAAGCGCTGGCAAATGTATTTGTCCTTTACCAGCGTTTATTTGGAAAAGCGCTGGCAATACTCAATGTCAGAGATTTGCTTGCGCTTAGTTAAAAAAGCGCTGGTAAATCCCAATAATTTGCTAGCACTTACCAAAGAAAGCGCTAGTAATACTTCTCCGCCTCATATTTTCTAGCGTTTTACGGGAAAACGTTGGTGAATGTTGCGTCAATTTTTCCCTATTTTGGTGTAGTGACATGAGAGCTTTTTCCACTATAACAAAAACTTTGTTACAAGTATTGAACACCTCTTCAGGCAAGTATTCAACACCTCTTCAGGCAACACAAATTACTCTTTTACCAACAAGCCTCGTCAGGCTTAACCAAGGTTTGAAAAGAGTTTTGTTCTATTAACTCACTATGTGTGAGGTTTTGAACCTTAAGCTCAGAACTCTAAAACTATACTCTTCGCAGAGAGTGATATGAAATTTTAAGAACAGAGTAAACTTGTATGCTTTTGATTTCTTTTGATATCTTGCTTTTTCTCGTATGCTTCTATATGTTTCAAGTAACTTTGCATCTTCAAATTTGGAGGTATTTATAGCCTTCAAGACTTGATCAATCTTCAGTCTTCAACGGATGGAAAAAGAATCGTTCTAATTGTGCATTAAATGCATTATCCCGTTGAGTCTAATAACTTGTTGAAGGTCTTCCGAAAAGCAAAGTAGACTATCAAGCGATAGCTCAAAGTAGAACTGACATCTTTTCCTTGTACCTGAAGGTTGCCTTTTGTCTTTCGTTTTGGAGATAGTCAAATCCTTGTGTTAGGAATAGACTGGCTTCAACGCTTTTGTTGGTACGAAGATTACAAGGAATATTTGTCTATACTTTTACACGAGGAACAAAGAACTCAAACTATCCTAAGTACAAGTTCATGCTAAGTTACCGTACAATTTATTTAAAAGAGATGGATTTTTACATTGGACAAAAAACACGGAACTAATACATGAAGAGTCTTTGGACTCAGATAAGAGGGTTAAAAAGCTTTTAGTCCAGTGTGATCAAGAAGCTAGGATTTGGATGAAAACTAAGTCTTTGGACTTAGAAAGTCTTTTGGACTTAAAAGAATTTGCACACTCAGATAAAACATTAGTCCAAAACAAATCTTTGTTCATTCAATTTTAATCTTTTGTTAACATCGAAACCCTAAGGAGTTTATGGACCATAACCACTTTGGTTCCGACAGGACCTTCTACTTCGACACCAGCATCTGATTCTGCTCCACCTCCACCATCTACCAATCCTACTTTCGAGGCTCCATATACCAAATTCAGGATCAAGCACTTACCACTAGGCCAAAATTTATAGTTAGATCGATACGTGGTGCTGGTTACTGCTAGGCTTAAGGAAATAAAGTTGCGTCCTGATTAACGACTATGGATTTTAGCTTAGTGGTAAACGCTTGATCCTGAAAAATTTATATATGTCATTCTTCATGCATATGACTTATGCAATTAGGCTCCCCATGCATATCATAAATTATATTATATGTCCAAGATGGCAATTTCATGTAAATTGTGATTTTGTCATGTTATGATGATATAGTTTTGGTGCCACTAAAATATCTTGAGATGTTTTAGCTTCGTTAGGGAAATTGTGTTTCAAGAGAAACAATTTATATAATCATTGGAAAGATCCAGGATCACATACTATGCTATGATGCGTACTTCTTCTGCACACCCGTTTGTTTTGTAGGGTGGACTATGTTAGTGGCCACAATACTGTTCAACTTGAAAGTAATTTTCAAAATGATTTTTAAAAATTATTTGAAAACTCAATTAATATTATTCAAGTGAGAAAATGTTAGATTTTTTTGGGTTTTGGGCTGGTGTTGAGTGGCACATTTAGTTTTATAAAATGATTTGAATGGATAACTTGATATATTTTCCCCGTGAGTAGGGATGTAAATGGAGCGGGATGAATATGGATAGTAGCCCCTTGCTATCGGTCCTGCTGGATGAATTTCCTATTCGTCCTCGTCCCATATCCGTGCGGGTATCCGGCTTGTGGGTTTTAAATAAATTTATCAATATTTACGGATATCCACGGATATTCAAACACCTCACAAAATTATTGAATATTATGCTAAATTTTTTATTCAAACACCCATATCTTGGCATCATTCACACATAATTCAATAAACCAAACAAACAATAATCCGTAGCAAAACAATAGACCATTCATTAACAGGAACTGTTTGACGTCATTCACGCTAATATTCACTGATAGGAACTATGTAAAAACAAAAGCATTTATTCTCAACAAATAAAAACCAAACAAACAATAATCAAGCATTTTGCTATATATGTACATGGTATTTTAGTAATTTTACTTTAACGGGTACCTGCGGGTATGAATACTACACTATCCGACCCCGCCACATTAATAAACGGATAGAGAAAATACTCGTTTATTTTACCCGTGGGTATCCATTAAGGTACCCATTTTCTATCCGTTGTGAATATTATTTGCAAGTATCCGTGGTTATGAATAGAATTTACATCCCTACCCGTGAGCCCATAAAATTATGTGATCTATCATAGGTTTTTAGGGGTAGTGTACTATACTATGATAGATTACTTTGTAGGTCTTGTAGCCTAAATCTATGAGGGATGAAAATTAAGTTATTGGTATATTATTAAATGATGGGATCCTCAAACTACTTTCTTAAGATATTCTGATTGTACATTGATTCATTGAGGTGTAAGATATAGGCAAGACTGTAAAGTGATTCAAAATTCAAGCTTTGATACCGATTTTCTCGAAATATTATTGATTAAGTTCAGAAATAAAAAACTAATTTCAGTTAATAATGATTTGATATTTAATGTTACCTATTTGAATTAGATTGATTAATAGTAATTAATTTGATTTGAAAAAAAATCAAGAATGCTTAAGAAATTTAAGATTATTGTGTATATACCAAATTCAAAATTTGTCATTACTATTATTGATCAATAAAAAATATTTGCGCATCAACTATATCAATTGTACTTAAACAGTTAGATAATTCTAGTCAGTGATAATATTACTGTTCCCATCGCTATTACAGAACTATACATGAGATTTTCACCTCATACGACTCCTAAAAAAAAAAGCCACCAGAAATAATATTGTTTCCGTAAAATAGAAATCCAGAAACACGCTTACGAATACTATCAATATCTACGAGAGGGGCAACAATGAAAGCGATAATAAATACATTAGTTGCATGTGTACGGTTTTACTATCCAGATGTCCTTTACTAAAATGTTTTCAAGAATAGGATAGACAAGACTGGGATCCTTTAGTTATTGTTGTTATTGATGCAAATTTAATGCTACTGATTCATCCAGGTGTAAGATATAGACAAGGCTTTTAGAATGGTAGACTATTCCTCACGTATATGCATATATATGCTTCTACCAATCTTTTAAAAATCAGACCAATTATTGAGCTGGTGAAGACACTAATTCAAGATTTAATGATTCAACCGTAATTAAATCATGATTGAGCTGATGATAATTAAATATATATTTTTAATATTATATATTCTATCAAATAACAAACTTAAGACAAATAAAATTTTAAATTAATATAAAATAATCATATTATATATTTCAAAAGATAAAAAATCAACAAAGGATAAATAATAAAAACCCATGTATATGTATTTTCATAACTTGTCATTGGACCTTTATATGACTATAAAATGTTTTTTTATAATTTAAAAATAAAAATTTCAAAAAAAATTAAAAAATAAAAATGATCGGTTCAAACCGGTTGTCACCATCGGTTTTCATCGATTTTGGATCAGTTCTGAAACCAGCCAGGTTTTGGGTTGAATGAACCAGACACCTGATCAATTCCCGACCCAATTGGTCGAACCGGCCGGTCCGATTTTCATAACTATGACTTTTACTATCCAGTTGCCTTTTACTAAAATGTTTTCAAGAAGTACACATTTTATTGATTTATGAATTTATGAATTATTGTAATATTATTCTAATTCCTACTATAGATCCTAATAATGAATAATGTACACATACTTTTTGAAAAATGAATTTTGTATTTGGATTTGTTAATGTAAAAATATAAAAGGAATTTTGTTTTGATTTTGGTAGATAGTGGGGGAAGGGGGAGGCAAAAGCTTCCCTTGTAATATATGATGCGATGGCCCTCTTAGAGGAGTGTTAGCAACACACTCTAACACTTTCTTTCCCACATGCACTCTCCTATTGGTTAAAATTTATATGGATCCCGCTAATTCATGTGGGTCCCACTTGAATTTTACATGACCCACATGAATTTCAACCAATAGAAAAATATGTATTGAAAATGTTAGAGAGCGTGTTGCTAATATTTTTCATTTAATTATAATTACTTACAACAGTTTTGTAAACTTACGGTGGTCGGATGCATTATGTTTCTTGTTATCCATACAATCGATTTTTTATAAAGAATTTCGAAAATATTACTACATTCTATACTCATCAAAGTTTTGGTTCTTAGTTTGTAGGATGCGATCCCTTCAGATTTGAATAAATTTCTACATATAACAAATTAAAATCACAATTAACTAAAAATCAATTTTTTTTATAACTTTTTAAATATAAAATTTCATTTTATAATTAAACCAAATCATTTTTGCTACTTTTGCGTAGGTTCTTCCATTTTATGTTCAATGTATATGTAATTTATAAATAGAAGAAAGATTCCCAGAACTGTTAATTATGATGAATATTTTGCACCTATCATATGGATATAAAAAAAAAAAAACATAAAATAAAATTAAAAAGTATGACATTTTGATTTTACTGACAAGTGGAAGCAAAGACAATAGAATAGAATATAACATCATTTTTTAGTCTGTTCTATCTGTGCATCAAAAACTAGTCAATTTTTTTTTAATGTAAGTACTTAAATATTATATCGAAGTGCAAAATAACCGTTGAAAAAGGTTCCTTTATAAAAAAAAAATTAAATTTTGTTTCCATAAGTCTATGCAAATTTGCAAACGTTAGACAATAAAATCGAAAAAATGACAAAAAACAATATCGATATAGTAACTCCATGGTGCACGAATTAAATGCAAAGAAATTGCAGATCCTAAGGATATGGACATTATAGATTGACTAGTTTGAAGCCGAATAGCTACTCAGGTAACAAAAGCACAGATTTTTGTACAATTTCCAACGCAATACGGACACCCAAAAAAAATCACTTGAAGAAACACCTTACACGCAAGGATGGATCTAGAGCGGGGCAAGCATGGATGCTAGCCGCTTCCTCTTGCATATATTTTGCAAAATTAGTTTTATGTATATAGATATAGTAAAAATATCTTATTATAAATATTTTGTAGATATATACATATACTGTTGTTATATATTCGACCTCTCCCTCTAATGCTTTCTAGATCCGTCTCTACTTACACGACATCTACAAAGCAACAGAGCAATGACAAATAAACTACTGAAACCCTGCTATTGGCTAACATCCAACAATTTCTTCAACTGAGTGTTCTTGTTCAAATCCCAGGTAACAATCGGAGACTAAAATAAGTTTCATACCCTGCAAGACAATAAATATTTACTCAGCAAAATATGCAAACAAAAGGGTATTGATTGACAACGAAAGTAAACCTGACAATTGAAAGTCAAGGATAAATCATATAGTTGTCAAAATAAATCTATTAAAACTAATGTTTACATTTCTAGATTATCACATCATTAATACATGCTTCAGACCTGCTACAGGCTCAACAAGTGAAACAGATTCACAAAGTGATATCAGGGGGCATAAACTCTTGGGTTAAGGCTCTAAAGTCAAAAGCCTATACTTCCGACACAATAAGCATATTCCCAATTGAAAAGAAAAATGAGAGAAATAAGGAGATCCACCCAAGCAAAGTCAATGATATCGCAAAGAAATTAGATAACAGGGAATAGAGAAGGTTATGTAAGTTAATTCAAGTATCCTTTCTTATTGTTCTTCTTTATGATGTGATCAGGTGCCAGAATCCACTCTGTTAATGAGTAATGACAAAACTGTGAAGCTTGCAGAAATGAACATCTGCGGGTGGCCCAACATTGTGATAGGCTTTGATACCATGTTAGAATAATTGGCCATTTCTCCATTCCAAAAACTAGCTGATAGAGGGAGGGTTGGCCATATTATTATAAATGGTCCTTTGCTCGTAGCTCATATACTCAACTGAGGTGACTTTGAAACTTAACAGTTAAAAACTGCTTTGTTTGAACTACTGATAGTATCCCCTACTAATGCAAATGATGGGCACTTTATTTCCACTTTATGTTTCTTGTGTACACAGTCCATCTTAATGATACTACAAGTGCATTAAGAACAAAAGGTGAAGGGAAAACAACAGTTTGAATGGAGAGAAATCATTTTCACCTGAAGATTAGCTGGATTTAGAGGCAACTCCATGGAGGTTACCAAGTGATCAGTAAAAGAAACTCTTCTCAAAGCATACAGCTCAGATGTAGAGGTATTACCAAGAACCAACCACCATTGCTCATCTTTTATCTGTAATCGAGAAAATTGTAAAATATATTTATAGCACACAGACTACAAATCGTAACAGCAAAATAATAAAAAAACATTGACCTTTGGGAATCGAGGTACAAATGCTCTAGAAGAGTGTCGTCTAGAATTTGTCTTCTCTAATCTGATGTACAATGTATGGGGCCTCTCACCATTATTGTCCCTCCTCTGAAGCTTTAATTTCATTTTAATATGAGGGAAGTGCTGTAGATCCTGCTTAAGAAGAAAAGAGAAACAGATATAAACTAAGCTAAAAGAGGCGATATGCCATCAAATAAAGTACTATAATGAAATAGAGCATCTTTATCCAGGAGTTACTTATAAAACAACCTACAACATACAAAGGATCCGATAAAATTAGCTGGTGTAAAGCCATGAAAGGATTTATAAGACTACCTATGATCTTGTCAGACTTGAACCAGCAAATTTAAGTATGGCACACTTGCGCACCACTTGAATACAAATCCCAACAATTTCATGTCTTTCCCGCTTTCAGATTTTACTTCACAGGGTGATACAAGTAATAAAACAGATGGTGGAGATGGATTTTATACAGGGCCAAGATCTATTGACAAGACTACCGAACATAGCATCAAACAATTTCTTATAGAAAATAACTTTCATTGATCCCAGACATGCAATATTCTAGAGAGACTGGCCATCGAACATCACATGACACATTAATCTTATGGAGAATGCAAATACAGTTAATAAGTAAAAGGTCAGCTCAGTGCATGAGGCTACCACTATTATGTATGTAGAATTCAAGTAGAGTTAAAAAAAAAATACTGAAAGTTGTCCCTAAGAAAAAATGCGCCTCCCAATTTAGTCCTTGAGAAATGAAAAATCCCAATTTGGTCACAAAGAATCTCAAATGCCAGTCGAATCAAGATTTTAAGAACAAATTTTAGGGAGAATATTTTGACTAGCATTTGAGATTCTTACATTGAGATAACAAAGTAACTTTCAGCTGACATAACTCCATCACAAATATTCGTTCAGTAAACGAAGATTCTAATTCACATAAAAATTAGAGAAGATTTCCAAATTTACAATTTATGATTAACACGGTATAGAGGGGTAGAAAAACAATATATTACCTATCAATATTGATTTGAAAAACTGCATGATAATATTAAACAGATAATGAGACAGCCTGTTAGCAGTAAACAATATTATTACCTGTATTGTATTGAAATCGGTTAACAGTTCTACAACTTGGCCTCACTTTAGTGGGGGGTAAAAATTTATGTGCAATGCATCACTGTGTAAAAGTTTCTGGTGATCCGAGTTAAAATCTTACATCTAGAACAATCAATAACAGTTGGGCGGTTCTTGGTGTAAATTGACAGGTTTCTAGCAGGCTTGACAAGTAATCTAGCTGCTACAAGGTTAACCTTGATGGAATTGCCAGCTTTGGTCCGAAGACCTACTCCAGCATCAAACACCCACAGGCAACTAATAAGGCAGACACCAACATGACATTATAGTGAGATTAACCATCACCAAAGCCTGGTTTCGAGAAGAGCATGTGCTTACATTAGGTAAACTCCACAGTTCTTGCAAACTAACAGTTAGTCATCAATTTTCTTTGTACATGGATAATTTAATATTACAATAATGCTATTAGCAAAAATAACTCCTGGCTAACATCTCAATTACTCCCACGGTTATCAATATTTTCTATCTGCCAAAAAAGTGTTTTCATCAATTTTTCTTCAACTTTCCTGCTTCCCTCCCTCCTCCCCCCCACCAAAAAAAGTATTGTTAGATATATAAAACATTCATGTGCCTTCACTTAATAGTTTAAGCTTTTGGAAGTTAGTTCTTGACAACTATATTCACAATCTAGGACAAGCATAAAAACAAGAAAAAGTTATTAGTACTCTACCTGAAACAATCTTGAAGCCGGGAATTTTCCAGTTACAGTATGCAATGCTTCCTTGCGAATATCTAGTAATTCCTGTACACTAGAAATTCCACTTCTGCTAAGTGAACTTATCAGATCAGAATTCATGCATGGCAGCATCCATAAGGAAGAGTCCTTGTCAAACCACAAACCCTAGAACCAGGTCACAATTTAAGAGGAGTGAATTGTATAGGACATTCTAGATAGGAAAAAAATAATTAAATTAAGAGACCAGGAACCATGCTGATTACGGTATGCCTGTTCTAAGGAGCAATATAAACACGGGTTTATTGAAAGCATAGTTTGTCCTTTCACTGTAAGCTCTAAAATATATCTAGCTGTACAATTACAGGAAAGAGGATTTGGAGATACAATGAAGAGTGCATATAAAGTAATTTCCTTTGATTGATACACATAATTAAAATAATGGAAAAGAGTACGTTGCATCCAATACTAATCTCGCTCCAATCCAAATCAGGAAAGAAAAGTAAAAACTTAAAAGGAACATCATATTATTACAAGAATATTTCCATTGCCTTTAACATTTAAAATCAAGTACTTTTTCTCCTCTCTTAAACTATCTATAAAATATCTTTATTGTATCTTACAATATTTGAGAGTATCCTTGATGATCTCTTAGGGTTTATTTCCTATTTATATTTCATGATTTGTTTTCTTATTTAATTAAGATTAAGATTCTACTATTAGAACAAATAGGACTGTTGAGTCTATTATGTCATTTCCTCAATCTCCCATTATTTTGAGTTTCTATTCTCTCATTTCCTCCTTCCTTACCTAAAACCCTCCTCGTCAATATTTTGCTAGAGTTCCCAAAAATCAAAAACTCTAATTAACCATCTCTTTCTACCGTGTCGTCTTTTAGGCAGAGTCCATCTCCTCCACTGCCATCCACCGCCGTCTGACCACTTTCTGATGAGATTTTTGACTGGAAACCACACAATCGGACACATCTCTGTCCGAGATGCTCTGGCACCGACCCTTTGACCCAAATGCACTGGCGCCTACTCTTTGTCCCAAATGCACCGGCCCTTTCTTGGTTCCAAATGCTCTAGTCCCATCTCTGTCCCAGATGTCGAGTTGGATTATGGTGACACTCTCTCACCACTAACGAAGATGGCTTCGGCTTGGCTTTTTCTATCCATGGCTGCAATTTACTATTGCCCCTTCATCATCTGGACATCAAGAACGCTTTACTCCATGGAGATCTCATCAAAGAAATTTATATGTAGCAACCCCAAAGATTTGTTGCTTGGGGGGTCTTCTGACTAGTTTGTCATCTTCACAACTCTCTGTATGGCCGAGTTGCAAAGAAGAAGAACGCAATAGAGAAAGATGATAGAAACAAGCGGAAAGCCGCTGGAAAGTCGCCATAACAAAGAAGGAATGGCGTGAGAGGAAAAGTTGAGAGGGAGGTCGCTGCTGAAAGAAGGGTGTTGAGTATGACAAATGCGCACCCTAGTAGTCTTCGAATTCATGATTGAGGGGGCAAAATGGCAGAGGGAAAAAAAATAGAGGGAACAGTAAGTTAGTGGGGGGGGGGGGGTAAAAAAGGGTTTTCGCACAGCTTTCACAGTAGCAGCCACTATACCCTCGATTGTGCCTGCAATTTCGCAGCCGCAATTTTGCAGCGTTTTGAAAGCACACCTCAACGGCTGTCCGCGTCGCGGACCCTGTCTGCTCCAGGCCGTTATCGCACGCTATTAACTACATAGCTAGTACAACAGTTCTATGTTGGGCAGTTAAGAAGCATTCATTGCTCAATATGCCTATAATTCAAGAATGAAACTCTAATTTAGTGCGTGTTTGACATCATATTTGGTTTCTTTGCTTTTAAAAAGTATAAAAATCAAAATGTTCAACACATAGCTTTTTAGCAAGGATTTTGACTGTAAAATAAACAGAACCCTACATGCACTTAGCTAGTTACATGCAAAATTATCCAAATGCTGAGGAAAAAAAAAAGGTCAGCTGCAAAAACAATGGAATGAATACCTGCATGACCATTTGCAGAAGATGCATGCAAGTAATTGAGCTTGATAGCCAACTACTGTTTGCACAAATATCAATCATGGCCTGAATTATCCGTATACTCTGATCTAATACAGATTTCAAGTCTGTGACATAGTCACTGATTGGTAACTCGAACTGAGAAAAATGAGCCTGCGTCCAAAAAACTTCAATGATCACAAATATAAACAAAAGAAATAAAGATTAAAAGAGAAACTTTACTATGCTAAATTGATGGTTAAAGACATGACCAACCTGAAATAGAAGATTTGCTTTGATATGTGGGTCATCCAGACGGTTCTTATCCACCGGATATTTCACTTTCTCAGATAGTGCTTCATTGTATTTTTCCTATGACAAGTGGATGATTAACAATCTTACTTTAATGAACAAATTTTATTTTGGAGCAAGGAAAGACCCATTTTGAAATAACATGAAATGTAGCAATCACCAAATTATTAGAGAAAGGGCAATAGTTCATGTGGATGCACAATGATATTACTTGTAAACTAGGCATCTTTTCAATCCTCTAAAGTGCAAGGCTTAGTTACCAGCAACGTAGGACGTTCTGGTGCATAGCATGAGAATGGAACGTGAAACGTCACTTAAAAAGAATATAAAAAGCAGGGGAAGGCTTCTTGGGCATGCTTTAGTTTGTTGTACACATTTTTTAAAACAATTTATATGATATATTCTTTTCCTGAAATTCCTTTCACGTTTTTTAAAACCAGGAATTATTTCATATAGAATTTTAGACTAGAAATTTTTCAGTAGAAGAATTTAATTAAGAAGTGGATTGAAAAGATAAGAGCATAAGATATCGTACACCAGAAAAACTACTAAGAAAGAAAGACACAAAGGAAACAGCAGAAGAAAACTCAAAAGTAACAATATACGACGGTAGCCTAATCTCTATGTATATTTGAAATGGCAAACCCCTTAAAAAGACCATGGGATCAGCACCAAGGAGAGATCCCACAAACTTTCTGCTGAAACCAAAACAGTTTGGAAAATCTGATTATTCTACTCCAACCAGATGCACCACAGAATAGCGAAACTAACACAGTTCCACAAAATACTGATCTCTTTTCTTCTTCCAATCTCTTGAAACCTGATTTTAAACTAGAAATTAAAAAAGTGAGTTTCATTAAGCCCTTCTTATTTTTTGTTTTTGAACCATGAGTTGAGACTACGCATTTCATTAAGCCTTTTTTAACTAAAAGTTCAAACGAGGAGTTTCACTAAGATTAGGTTTCATCTTTTCTCAGCCAACATCTCCCTTGCACGATGATTTCAGAGTTTCATCTCTGCAATAGCCAATGCAACAACTTATTCTGTGTTCTCAGCTATCTTCTACATTGGCTCTAGCTCATTTCTGTTATGCAACCCAAATTGGCCATTTTCATACCAAAGTGATCTGCATCACTGCATTATGGTGTGCACAAACTAGATCAAAGGACAAGTGGGACAGACGCAAACTGGTAACTATGGTGCAGGGTTGGCTTAGTTAAGAGTAAAATGCAAGTGGTAATGAGTGATGTGATAACCAACGGATTGGAATTTTACGTATCCATAGTCTGTTAATAGTTAAGCCCATGCTTGTATTTTATTTTATAAAAATATAAACTGTCGACATTTTCATTAATGGTTATCTGCTCGACACTTTACTCTATGAAGTACACCTTACACTTCCAAGGGTCCAAATATTCCCTCTGGTTGTAGTTTATAAAAAAGTAAATCGTTGAATATTTTTATTAATGGTTATCAACTCAGCACTTTAGAGGACCCAAATAAATTGTAATGCATTCAAAAATCCAAATAGATAAAATTTTAGATAACAAGAAAAATATAGCCCATGCATGCTTTTATAGTTGTTATCTTGAAAAGAACTGATTTCCAGTGCAAAAAAGTAAAACAGTACCTCATTATGACGCACAGGGAGTTCATCAAACTCGGATGCAGCGGATAAGATATGCAAAAACACCTACACACAAACAAAACTAAGCATAATGATTTCGAATAATTGAAATGATAAAGATATCAAAAATATAACAGAAAGGGAAAAATATAAGCCTTACTTCAAGTGACGTATCTGGACCTATGTTTGAACCAAACATTGATACAGTCATGTAGCTGAGGTAATACTGAGATGCTATTGAACCCAGCATCATGGGCTCCACCAAGTCTTCGTTCATCTTTATGCATCCACTGTCTTCCAAATCCTCAAATGTGCTCTGTACTAGGCTGCCAAAAGAAAACTATCGTTCAAAATACATTGTTGAAAGAGTGACATCATTCTCCTGACATTGGGTTCAGATAAATTAGGTATTTCATGTAATTACCTGGACAAATAGGAACTTAAAAATTCAGGTTCTGCATTCTCCAATCCATAGTAAGCTGGATTAACCATCTGCCCAAAAATAGCTATTAAGCATGTCTATAGAACACTCATACAAAAATTGGTAAATCAAAAAATCCAAATCCTAAATTGAAAACTTTTTACCAAGAATTTTTTTTTGTAACTGTTGATATGTTTTGATATGCTTTAGATTAGGTGTCAATATGATTTGATTTAGTTTCCTAGTTTCCTTGATTTAGTTGTTGGAATTAGTAGCATTAATATTGGGAGTTGTAGCAATTATATTCAAATTCATGTACATAGTTAGTCATGCATTTAGGGAATGTTATACATGCACCTAGGAAGTAGAAATATTATTAATCTCCTTGTAAATGTAAATTGTATTTACTCCTATGAGTGTATATAAATAGTAGATCAGCTGAGTGCAAACACACTCAAGCATTTCACAATTTCTTTCTTACTTTTAAGTCTGTCTATATGGTATCAAGAGCAAGTTCGTTCCCATTTTGAAGGATTCTGCCTCTCATCTAGCAGAACCTTGAAATCCCTAAAGTCTTGTCCTTTGGAATACCCAAACAGCCACTGTCAGGTCCAAAACTCATTGTTTCCGGCCAACCCACAGTCTACTATCGCCGGAAACCTACTCAGCAACCTCCGACGATCCTTTCCACCAAGCACCGCCACCAGAACAACCATCACGCGCCAGTTTCTTGACGGCGCGTGAAGCCCAGTCTCAGTCACGTCCTCGGCGCGTGTGAGTCACGCGCCGCCTTCCCACCACCAGAATCTCGCTGCGACCGCCCAGAAAGGTTCGCCTAAGCCTCCTCTGTTCGTCTAGCTGGTCAAAACCCACTTTTCCAGTTGTTTGGAAGTTGATCCTTGTTTTTTTTTAGCCTCCTATTTTTTTTTGTTGCTGTTACGGTTGTTTTGTTACTGCTATTTGCTTGCTCGTCTCCATACAATCTCAGGTGTTAGTTCGGACTCTCCTCTGTGTGGTTTTTTTTATTAGAATGGGTCGTCCTCAATGCACATATTGCAAGAGAATGGGTCACACTCAAAAGACTTGTTACTCTCTTCATGGTTTTTCTGGAAAATCAGTAAATATATGTAGTGTTGAAATGTTCAACAAATTTTCCGAAGCTGAGTACCAAGAATATCTTCAATTAAAAGCTGCCTGTCACTTTCATGGGTCTACTGCCACTGGTGTTCATGACTCTGCGGCCTTCATATCTCAATCTGGTAACAATCAAAATCTTTGGATAATTGATTCAAGTGCCTCTGATCATATTGCTGGTAATAGTTCTTTATTCTCCTCCATATCTTCTCCTAAATTTCCACACTTCATAACACTTGCGGATGGTTCCAAGGTCACCGCCAAAGGAATCGGTCATGTTTCAGTCACTCCTTCTATAACTTTAAAAACTATTTTGTTTATACCTGGTTGTCCTTTTAATTTGATCTCCCTTAGTCAACTTACTCGCTCTCTAAATTGCTCAGTAACCTTTGATGCTGGTTTTTTTACTATACAGGAACGTAGTACGGGTCGGATGATTGGCGTAGGACATGAATCACATGGTCTGTATTACCTCAAATTAGCTCCTTCTGTAAGCTGTACTGCGGTTGAATCTCCAAATCTTCTTCATGAACGATTAGGCCATCCAAGTTTGTCAAAATTGAAGCAAATGGTTCCGAATCTTGCAAAGATATCATCATTAAACTGTGAGTCTTGTCAATTAGGCAAGCATGTTCGCTCTTCCTTTCCCAGCAAAGTTGAAAGCCGAGTTGATTCTCCTTTTTCCGTTATCCATTCAGATATATGGGGACCAAGTCGTGTGTCTTCTAATGGCTTTCGATATTTCATCACTTTTTTGATGAATTCTCCCGGTGCACTTGGGTTTTCTTAATGAAAGAAGGATCTGAACTTTTGTACATTCTCACCACTTTTGTTAATGAGGTTAAAACCCAATTTGGTAAGACGATCAAAATCCTTAGAAGTGATAATGCAAAAGAATACTTTTCTTCTGCTCTTTCATCCTTTTTGTCATCACAAGGCATTCTCCATCAATCCAGTTGTCCTCATACCCCTCAACAGAATGGCATAGCTGAAAGGAAGAATAGACATCTTGTAGAAACTGCTCGGACGTTATTACTTCATGCACATGTTCCTGTCCGACATTGGGGTGATGCAGTTTTGACATCCTGTTTTTTAATTAATCGGATGCCTTCTTCTTCTCTTAATCACAAAATACCACATTCCATTTTATTTCTTAAAGAACCACTGTTTCATGTTGCTCCACGAATATTTGGATGCACATGTTTTGTTCATGACATGTCTCCAGGTCTTGATAAGTTGTCTGCCCGAGCCATCAAATGTGTTTTTCTGGGATATTCCAGGTTACAGAAAGGTTACAAGTGTTACTTTCCTATGCAGATTCGTTACTACATTTCTGCATATGTAACGTTCTTTGAAGAAAAACTTTAGTTCTCACCATCCATAGTTGAGTCTCATACTATTCAAGAAGTTTTTCCGATCCCTTATCTTGGTCCATCACCTTCCCTTGTGCCAGAACCAGTTGAAACTGCAGATATTCCTGACAATTCTCCTCTCGAGCAACCTCAAAGATCACCCATCATATATCGACGTCGTCCTCGTGTTGCTAATACAGAAATAGAAGGCACTGAAAGACCGACCGAATCATGTCCTACTCCAACAGATGGCCCTACTACGGACCTTCATGATGAGAACCCTGACTTGCCCATTGCTCTTAGAAAAGGTACTCGGTCTACCCGTAATCCTCATCCTATTTATAACTTCTTAAGTTACCATCGTCTATCTCCTCCTTATTATTCTTTTGTGTCATCCATATCTTCTGTTTCCATTCCTAAAAATGTTTGAGGCACTTGATCATCCAGGATAGCGACAAGCCATGATTGATGAAATGCAGGCTTTGGAGCATAATGGTACTTGGGACTTAACTCTTCTTCCTCCAGGAAAGAAACCCGTTGGCTGTCGATGGGTCTATGCTATTAAAGTCGGGGCCGATGGTCAGATTGATCGACTCAAAGCCCGACTTGTAGCCAAAGGATATTCCCAAATTTATGGACTTGATTATGGAGATACTTTCTCCCCTGTGGCCAAAATCACTTCTGTTCGACTCTTTCTTGCCATGGCTGCTATACGTCACTGGCCATTATATCAGTTGGATATTAAAAATGCGTTTCTTCACGGTGAGCTAGAAGAAGAAATTTATATGGAGCAACCTCCTGGATTTGTTGCTCAGGGGGAGTCTGGTTTGGTTTGCAGGCTACGACGATCTCTCTATGGGCTGAAACAGTCTCCACGAGCTTGGTTTGGGAAATTCAGTACGGTTATTCAAGCATTCGGAATGAAACGTAGTGAAGCAGATCATTCGGTCTTCTATTGTCATACCTCTCCAAATAGATGTGTTTACTTGGTGGTCTATGTAGATGATATAGTCATCACAGGAAACGACCAGGAGAAAATTTCTCAGTTGAAGGAACATTTGTGCAACCATTTTCAAACCAAGGATTTGGGGAAGCTAAAATATTTTCTTGGGATTGAAGTTGCTCAGTCAAAAAATGAAATTATCATCTCACAGAAAAAATATGCATTAGACATACTTAAAGAAACTGGTATGTTGGACTGTAAACCAGTTGATAGTCCCATGGATTCGAATCTAAAATTACTTCCTAGTCAAGGAGAGCCATATTCTGATCCGGAAAGATATCGGAGATTGGTTGGTAAGCTCATTTATCTCACTATAACAAGACCTGATATTTCCTTTGCGGTTGGTGTAGTAAGTCAATTCATGCAGTCTCTTCATAATGATCATTGGGATGCGGTGACTAGAATTCTGAAGTACATTAAGAAGGCACCAGGACAAGGACTACTTTATGAAGACAAAGGAGACACTCAAATTGTTGGATTTTGTGATGCAGATTGGGCAGGTTCACCTATTGATAGACGTTCCACTTCAGGGTATTGTGTTTCTATTGGTGTAAATCTTGTCTCTTGGAAGAGTAAGAAGCAAAATGTGGTCGCAAGGTCCAGTGCAGAGGCTGAATATAGAGCTATGGCTACAGTCACTTGTGAACTCATTTGGATTAAACAACTTCTTCAGGAGTTGAAGTTCGGAGACACCAAACAGATGAAACTATGTTGTGATAATCAGGCAGCTCTTCACATAGCTTCTAATCCAGTGTTTCATGAAAGAACTAAACATATTGAGATTGATTGTCATTTTGTTCGAGAGAAAGTTCTTTCTATGGAAGTTATCACTGAATCTGTTAGTTCTAATGACCAACTAGCAGACATTTTCACAAAGTCTTTAAGGGGGCCAAGAATTCAATATATTTGTTCCAAGCTTGGAGCATTTGATTTGTATGCTCCAACTTGAAGGGGAGTGTTGGAATTAGTAGCATTAATATTGGGAGTTGTAGCAATTATATTCAAATTCATGTACATAGTTAGTCATGCATCTAGGGAATGTTATACATGCACCTAGGAAGTAGAAATATTATTAATCTCCTTGTAAATGTAAATTGTATTTACTCCTATGAGTGTATATAAATAGTAGATCAGCTGAGTGCAAACACACTCAAGCATTTCACAATTTCTTTCTTACTTCTAAGTCTGTCTACAGTTGTAAATAGATGATATGGCCAATCCTTAAAATCAAGGGAATTGATATTGTATATTTGTAATCTATCATTATTTATATTCATGAGGCTCCGAGGGTTTGTCTCAAGCTATTCCTAATTCCAGCATCTCAAGTGGTTTTCCCCCTCCACATGTACCCTCATGCGCTGTGTTAGTTCGCTGTGTTCCGCTGTGCGTGACGCCCGTTCGTCCTTTCGTTAGTTCCGTTCTGTTTTCCAGCTGTGTCCAAAGAGTCTCACGTCATCTCCCTCTCACTATATCGACCGAATCGTCAATTAGTACCTCTCACAGTTCTGGGTCTCATCAAAGGGCCTCATTTAATTTGCTTTCTCTGGCAGCCCTACTATTACTTGGGAGAAACTCAATGGTAAGAATTTATAGATTGATATAATGTTAATGAAGTATGGTTTTTAGGTCAAGGACTCCTTGATCATCTCACCAAGAAGGGAAAAGACATTGATGCTAAGGTGTGTGATGAATGGAAAAGGGCTGATTATCAATTGGTATCTTTACTATGACAATCAATTGATCCGAAGTTATTATTGCAATTTCTCCCTTACAAAACTTGTTATGAAATCTGGAAGAAAACTCAAAATGTGTATATTCTAATGACATAAAGCATCTCAACACAAGTCTACTGATAAGAAAATTGAGGTGATGAATACAAGGAGTATCTTCTGAAAGACAATCAGAACCTTTTTTCGGTTGATGAATACATTGAGTTTTTCAACTTAAAGCAGCCCAACGGGTCTCATACTGGTGATACTACGGTTTGTCTCTCATTCATCTCCTACAGGTTTCTGGATTTTGGATTATGCGGCTTCTGATCACACAGCTGGCAACTCTTGTCTCTTTTCTACTTTATCCTCTACCAAAACACCACATCACATCACCCTTTCTAGTGTCTCTAAAACACAAGCCACTGGTATTGGTCAAGCTATTTACATATCAAGATTTATACATCCACTGTCTTCCCTCTCTATCTTTAAATTCAGTCTTATTTATACCTAAATGTCCTTTTAATTTAATTTCTATTAGTCAACTTACTCGGTCTCTCAATTGTTCCATAATCTTCACCTCTACTTCTTTCCTATCCTGAACTGGAGTACGGGCAGACGATTAGAGCAGGATCTGAGTCATGTGATCTCTACTATCTACAAACTCCATCCTCCACCACATGTGCTGCCACAAAGTCACCTAGTCTTCTTCATTATCGTTTGGGTCACCCGGGTTTGAATCAATTGAAGAAAACAATTCCTCATCGCTCTCATCTATAGTCAATTAAAGAAAACAATTCCTCATGTCAACGTGGAAAACATGTTCGGCCATCCTTTCCAAGCAAGATTACAAGTTGTGGAGAATCTCCTCACAATATTGTTCATTTTGATGTTTAGGGGTCCCAGTTGTGTTTGTTTTGCCTTAGGATATAGGTACTTCGTCATTTTTAATGAAAGAACGTTTTGAGTTCTTTGCTGTCTTTCAAATTTTTTGTACTGAAATACATAACCAATTTGGTCAAACTATTGTAGACACCAAGGACTCACCACTTGCTACTCTGCCTCCACCGATTCCGATACAACCCGAGTCTTCCACTGACCTTCCCATCACTCTTCGCAAAGGTACTCGTTCTTCTCGTAAACCCCATCCTCTATATAATTTTGAGTTATCATTGTTTATCTTCTTCCATATGCCTTAGTCTCTCCGTTGTCGTCCATTTCTATTCCTAAAACTGTTCAGGAAGCACTATCCCATCCAGGATGGCGACAAGCTATGATTGATGAGATGACAGCCTTGGACTGTAATCATACATGGATTCTTGTTCCGCCCCCCTCCTAGGAAGTCTACCGTTGGCTGCTACTAGGTTTTTACTATCAAGGTTGACCCCGATGGGACAGTGGACCGCTTGAAGGCTCGTCTTGTGATTTATGGTCTTAATTATGATGATAAATTCTTCCTTGTTGCTATAATGGTCTCTGTCCATCTCTTTTTATCCATGGCTGCTATATATTGTTGGCCTTCGTATCAGTTGGACATTAAAAATGCCTTTTTACATAGCTATTTGGAGGAGGAAATTTAAATGGAGCAACCATTTGGTATGATTCGAAGTGAGGTATAGACCATTATGTGATCCATAAACATTCATTGTCTAAGGCCATTTATCTTGTGGTCTATGTGGATGATATTGTAATCATAGGTGAGGATCATGAAGAGATCACTAGAAGACTAAAACAACATATGTTTCAGCATTTCCAAAACAAATATTTGGGTAGGTTACGATACTTCCTTGGGATTGAGGTTGCTCAATCGAAAACGGGCATTTCCAATTGTCAAAGGAAGTATGCACTTGATATTTTGAAATAAACTGGGATAGTAGATTGTAAGCCAGTAGATGCTCCGATGGATCTGAATGTTAAGCTCATGCCAAATCAGGGGGAGTCCTACACTAACCCATGCAGATATAGGAGGTCAGTGAGAAAATTAAATTTCTCACCATGACCAAACCAAATATATCCTTTGTTGTCAGTGTTGTAAGTCAGTTTCGTAACTCCCCTTGTGATAGTCATTGGGATGCAGTAACTTTCATTTTAAGGTATATTAAGGGGTCTCCTGGAAAGGGGCTAATATATGAAAAAAGAGGTCACACAGACATTGTTGCCTATACAAGTACAGACTGAATAGGGTCTCCTAGTGATAGGAGGTCAACTTTTGGATATTGTGCTTTTATTGGAGCAATCTCATTTATTGGTAGAGTAAAAAGCAGAATGAAGTTGCAACATCGAGTGCAGAAGCAGAATACCGAGTCATGTCTCTCACTATAAGTGAACTTAATGGCTAAAACATTTACTTCAAAAGTTAAAGTTTTGCGAGATAGGTTCTACACCACTGATTTGGTAAAATTAGGTAGTTTTGCACATTGCTTCCAATCCTGTCTTTCATGAACGAACTAGACATATAGAGACCGATTGTTATTTCATTTGAGAGAAGATTCTTTCAAAGGATACTTCATTTGTCAACTCTAATGATCAACTTGTAGATATTTTCACCAAATCTCTATGGGGTTCACGAATAACATACATAAGTAACAAACTTGGTGCTTATGACATTTATTCCCCAGCTTGAAGGGGAGTGTTGATATGTTTTGATATGCTTTAGATTAGGTGTTGATATGATTTGATTAAATTTCCTAGTTTCCTTAATTTAGTTGTAAATAAATGATATTGCCAACCCCTAAAATCTATAGATTTGAAATTGTATATTTGTTATCTATCATTATATATATTCATAAGACTGAGAGGGTTTCTCTCAAGCCATTCCACCATCTTAAGTGAAACTTTTTCATTTCTTATAGCAGAATAATATTGTGCCTTAGGGAAAAAATGGAGAAAGTAAATGAGAGAAAAGAGATGAAGGCAAATGATAAGGGAAAAAAATTATAATTATGTATCAACCCAAAACTAATTTTTGTTGTGATGGTATTTTAAGTGGTCATGTAACCTTTAAGTAAAATCTATCTATCCATGGTGCACCCTCTTACAAAAACCAATAGTCTCACTAGATATGCCCCTTATATAAACACACCAGACCAATATGTCCTACAAATTTACAGTATGTGCTTTATACTTACAGTTGTGGTGATTTTATGTCCATACACTAATTTTATGTCAAATTCAACGACCTGGACTGGACTATTAAACAACTCTAAGCTAGCCAGAGGTTAAGAAAATAACATGACTATGATATAATAAAAAATTAATTTGCTATGCTAACATGCGATATGTCATTTGTATGCTATTCTTTTTTGGCAGTAAGCTTCTTTTTTCACTTAGTTTTTTAGCCAGTGCTGATGAGCCAAAACATTCTTTTTCTCATGCTATACAAAATTGTTCAGAATAACTAGTACAGAAAACAGCTTTTGTTTTTATGATGGAGATAGGGTGGTATAAGAAGTTTATATCCAAGACTAACTAACAAGGAATGGATGTATCCGAATATGGCCTTTAATCTGGAATTAAGCACCAAAGCACACTTACCAGTCTACGGAACAGGTAAGTCCATGTAAGATAATGCATTGCATCTTGTTTATGGGAAATTGTTCCGGAAATAATTTCGGCATTAATGTGGTCATGGAGCTTCTCCCTCAAACTACTTTCAACAGGAAATGGCTCATACAAAAACTGCAACATAAAACAGCAAACAGTACAGTTCTCAGCACAGTAGGCTATTCAGTGGTTCATGAACAAGAATTACTGCTTTTAAACTTATAAAATCACCAATCTCAATTTTGACCTTTTTATAGAAGCTCTTCTTGGGTTCATGAACTAGAATTACTGCTTTCCCATGCTGATCAAATTGAGGCCGTCCAGCACGACCCATCATTTGCAAGATATCAGTGATTGGAAAATCAACATACCTCTTCGCTTTTCCATCATAGTATTCCGTCCCCTGCAAAAGAATAAAGTACTGATCGAACTTCAAATAAAAATTTGAGATGATAATACCAGGTAGGATTTTTTAGAAAATCTAAAAAGTATATGATAATATCTTTTTTATATCTTAGAATATTTTAGAGTATCCCAGATATCTCTGAGGATTTAATTCTTATTTATATTTTATGATCTGTTTCCCTATTTGATTAGGACTAGGATTTTACATTTAGCACAGAGGCTATTAGGGTTGTCTTTTGCAATCACTTCAACACCTTGATTATTACATTATCATCATATTAGTATCGATATCAATCTCATATTATTGAGTGTGTATTTGGATGAGCGTTTGACAAACGTGATTTTGAATGGAATTGATTTTGTAAAATTGATTTGAATACAATTGAGTTTGAAGTAAATTGATTTATGTTTAGATGTTTTTATTTCGAAAGCAAGTTTGATGTCAAACTTAGTGTACTTTTTCAATCCAAAAGCAGAAACTACTCCAAGTTGCTTCAAGTAGAATCGATTTTGGAATGCAAAATTGCTTCCCTAACACAAAGCCAAGCATCTTAAAAAGTGGTCAACCCCGTTAGACCATTGCAAACGTGACTTTGCTGGTTCTCAACGTGGAACCAAACAGGTGTTGAGTCTTTATTATTTCTTTTCCTTCTTCCCTACCTAAAACCTTCCAAATCAACATGGTATCAGAGTTGTACCATTCTTTGACCTGTTCCATCACTATTCCGCTGCCTACTTCATAAAATTTTGTTCCGTCACTATTCTCGAATGTGGTTGTCAATGTTAGTTCGCCGCCGATCATTGTTTTTCTTTTCTCAGTCACTTTGCGTCCGCCATCGTTCCAATGACTTTTCTGGATGATGACTCCACCATCAGAATCCCTTGCCTCTGATTTAACAAGCACTGCCGGTTTAGGCTCCATCACTGACACTCCCTCACGCACCATATCTTCACTCCGCAGTTCACCGCACACTCTTTTTCCAGCACCGTGTCCAACCATCTTTTTGGTGCCTGTTTGTTGCGTAGTACTCGCTATGCACCCCTCTACTCATATATGACCCCTTGTCCAATAGTGCACAAGGTTGTTGTGTTTCATTGATTTAAGGTTTCAAATGTATTGTGGTTTCTGTTTTTGGTCATTATGCATAGACTCGTGGCTGTTCAATCATTTGTTTGCCTTCCTACTATGTAGGAATCATTCCATGTATGTCCATATGTTTCCTATCTTTGTATCAATTTGATATAGTGAATAAAAACAATTCACTTTTCCGCATGGTATCAGAGCTTGATCTGAACCATCTCTAAGTTCCAGCGTCGGCCCTACCATGGAGAGTGAAAAACCAGAGCAGTCGCCCAAGGTAGAGACTGGTATAAATCTGACCAGCCCTATCGAAGGGACAGTTCTACCCATCACAGGCCATAAATTAAATGGCCAAAACTTCACCCAATGGGAAAGGTCAGTTCGCAACTTCATCCAAGGAAAAGGAAAGGAAGGGTACATCACGGGAAACTCCAAACAACCAGATGAAGGAGATCCCAACCTACAAAAATGGCAACTAGAAAACAGTCTGGTAATGTCTTGGCTCCTCAATACTATGACAAATGAAATTGGGGAGAACTTCCTGTATTATGACACCGGCAAAAAGATGTGGGATGCAGTGAAGGAGACATATTCCAACGTGGATAATACCTCGGCCATCTTCGAAATCAAGAGTCTGCTCCATGACCTGAGACAGGATGAATACTCGATCACTGAGTGTTTTAATACCCTCAGCCGACACTGGCAACAACTGGACACATATGAAACCATAGAGTGGAAGTGTCCAGATGACAAGAAACAGTACAAAGGGCTACTGGAAAAAGATAGAATCTATAAGTTCCAATTGGGACCCAACAAAGATCTTGATGAAGTACGAGGAAGGATTCTTGAAACCAAACCACTTCCAAAAATACGAGAAGTATTTTCGGAAGTAAGAAGAGAAGAGAGCAGAAGAAAACTCATGCTAGGAAACACCACTCCGCTCTCGGAAAGCTGCGCTCTGGCAGCAAAAGGAATCCAGTTCCGTCCAACACAAAGGAAGTATCGTCCCTGGTGTGACCAATGCAAGAAACAAGGTCACACTAAGGATACTTGTTGGGTCATCCATGGGAAACCATCAGATGCAAAGCCCTTCCAAAACAAGGAGACCAGAGGCAACATAGCCCATAGTAGCACTCAATATGGAGAAACAAAATTCTGATCCAGCACCCCTTAACAAGGAACAAATGGAAGCTCTACAAAGACTCCTCTAACAAACCTTGTCGAGTGCAGAAAAAATGTGGGTACTGCGGCAATAGCCCAGAAAGGTAATTTTTTACATGCTTTAAATACTAGCAAAGGGAAATCAAACTCTTGGATTGTAGACTCAGGAGCCTCGGATCATATGACTGGAGACATTACTATATTTGATAGCTATTCTCCATGTCACAATCACTCAACAGTTTGGATAGCTGATGGTACACTTGCAAAAGTGATTGGTAAAGGTTCAGTTGTTATTTCAAGGAATATCACTCTGAATTCAGTACTTTATGTACCAAAACTTGACTATAATTTACTGTCTATCAGCAAATTAATAAGGGATTTGAACTGTATCACTAAATTCTTTCCTAACCTACGTGAATTTCAGATTTTGGGGTCGGGGAAGACGATTGGCAATGCTAAGGAAAGTGTTGGCCTCTATCTCCTTCAGGTTGAAGATTCCAACAGCAAAGCAAAGGCCAACTAGTGTGCTGTAGTTCCTTCAAATAATGAGAATTCTGTAATGGTGTGGCATTATCATTTAGGCCACCCCAATTTCATGTACTTGGAAAAAATGTTCCCATCATTATTCAATAAAAATCCAAGGAGTTTTAAATGTGAAGTGTGTCAATTGTCCAAACATACCCGTAGCACATACCCATCTCAGCCATATAAGCCTTCTCACCCATTCTCCTTGATTCATAGTGATGTGTGGGGGCCATCAAGGGTCAGCAGTGTCACTAGCTCTAGATGGTTCGTTACCTTCATTAATGATCACAAAAGAGTTACATGGGTATTCCTCAAGAAGGAGAAATTGGAAGTTGGACGAATATTTGAAAACTTTCATACAATGGTGCAAACACAATTCCAAAGTAGCATCAAGGTACTTAGAACAGATAACGATCGCGAGTACTATAATTCCATGCTGAATTCCTACCTCCAGAAATGTGGAATTGTACATCAAAGCTCATGTGTAGATACCCCACAACAAAACGGGGTGGCGGAGGGAAAAAATCGTCACCTGTTGGAAGCAGGTCACTTATGATGGCCACCAATGTACCAAACCAGTTTTGGGGAGAAGCTGTACTAACTGCCACCTAACTCATAAATAGAATGCATTCCCGTGTCCTCAACTTTCACACCCCTCGCTCCACTCTCCAGGCCTTTTACCAAACCAGTAAAATTCTAACCTCAATTCCTTTGAAAGTATTTGGATGTTCAGTGTTCGTTCACAACTTAGACCCTCACCGTAGCAAACTTGACCCCAAATCTCTCAAATGCATCTTCCTTGGGTACTCACCTAACCAAAAAGGGTACAAGTGCTATTCTCCCTCAACCAAAAAATTTTACCACACCATGGATGTGACATTCTTTGAACACCAACCTTATTACTCCAAAAATGGAATTCAGGGGGAGAATACACCTTTCCTACCCGATCTGACAGAATTCCAAGTTTTGGAATTGGTGGGAACAAATCAGGCCGAAACTGAAATTGCACCAGAAGTAGACCAAACAGCAGGTCCTACTATTGCACAAGAACAGACCTGGAGGGTTTACCAGAGGAAAAAGAAAAAACTGAAGAAGGTGGTAGAGCCAAGCAAATTTCTAATGCAAAGTCATGAGTCCAACCAGATTTCAAAAAATGTAATTCCCTCAGGTAACTCTGCTCCTATCTCTGAATTTGATCACACTAGTACAAGTGATCTTGATATTCCTATTGCCTTAAGAAAAGGGGTGAGAACTTGCACTCAACACCCCACTGAGAAACATATGTCCTTTGGTAAATTGTCACAGGAATACAAGCATTTGTAACATCTCTTGATAGAACTCATATCCCAAGGAATATCCAAGAAGCCTTCCAACATCCTGAATGGACCAAAGCTGTAACTGAAGAGATTCAAGCTTTAGCAAAGAATGACACCTGGGAGATAACTACCTTACCAAAGGGGAAGAAACCAGTCGGATGCAAGTGGATATTTTCCATTAAATACAATGCTGACGGTAGTATAAATCGGTATAAAGCAAGGTTGGTGGCAAAGGGGTTCACCCAATCATATGGTGTGGACTACGAAGAAACATTTGCATCGGTGGCTTAACTAAACTCAGTTCGGGTAATACTATCTTTGGTTGCAAACTTAGATTGGCCGCTACACCAGTTGGACATAAAATATGCCTTCTTAAAGGGCAAGTTGGAAGAGGAAGTGTATATGCAAATCCCCCCGGGACTTGAATCAGACAGCACCTCAAAAAAGGTATGCAAGCTCCGGAAGTCGTTGTATGGCCTTAAACAGTCACCGAGAGCTTGGTTTGATAGGCTGACTTGTGTTGTCAAGGAATATGGGTTCACTCAATGCCAATCAGACCACACTATGTTTGTCAAACACTCCTTGGAAGGAAAAGTAACATTGTTCGTTGTCTATGTTGATGACATTATCATCACAGGAGATGATCATGATCAAATTGAGCACCTAAAGAATTTGAAGTCAAAGACTGAGGACAGCTCAAGTACTTCCTAGGGATGGAAATAGCCCGAACAAAAAATGGGATCTATGTTTCCCAAATGAAGTACACCCTGGACCTCCTTCAAGAAACCGGGATGCTTGGGTGCAAGGCTTCCAACACCCCTATAGAAGCAGTAAAATGTGGCAGCTCAGAAGATGAAAGCCCTCCTACCAAAGCCTAGTGGGAAAATTAATCTATCTTGCACGCAGTAGGCTCGACATTGGGTTTGCTGTAAGTATAGCAAGCCGCCATATGTCAAACCCCAATGATACTCATATGAAAGCAGTGAGGAGGATCCTACAATATGTCAAAGGCACACCAGGCAAGGGTCTATACTTTAAGAAAAATTCAAACAAAGGCATTGAAGTCTATACAGACCAGGATTGGGCAGGTTGCACATCAGGCCGAAAGTCAACTTCTGGCTATTGCTCCTTTGTATGGGGAAACATGGTTACTTGGAGGAGCAAGAAACAATTTGAGGTGGCAAGGAGCAGTGCAAAAGCAGAACTTTGCACAAGGCACATGGCATTTGTGAAGGAATTTGGCTGAAAAGAATGTTAGAAGAACTCAGAATTCCCACTAACTATACAATGAGGATACTATGCGACAATAAAGTTGCCATCAGCATGGCAAAGAACCCGGTCCAATATGATAGAACAAAACACGTGGAGATTGACAGACACTTCATAAAGGAAAAGATAGACCATGGCATTATAAGTGTTAATCATGTTCCATCATGCCACCAGATAGCAGACATCCTAACTAAAGCACTTCCAAGACACACATATGAAGATCTCAGATCCAATCTGGGAATGATAGACATCTATCACCCAGATTGAGGGGGAGTGTCGTTGATTGTGACATTAATTCAAAATTATATTATTGTGATTTGTACAGCTAGAATTGGGATTTGTTTATTCTTTTTCCTTTTCTAGTCATAGCAGTTATACAATCATTTATTTCCATTTATAGGGACATTTATTTCCCCTGATTCTTAGCCTAATTAGTGTACAGAATCAATCCCTGTATGTCTATATATTTCCTATCTTTGTATCAGTTTGATATAGTGAATAAAAACAATTCACTTTTCTGCACTTATGTTGGCCATGACTCACTAGCTCGACACTTTCTCCCAGATGCATTGGCCCCGTCTTCATCCCATATACTATAGCCTTGGCTCTTTGTCCCATATGCATTGTCCTCGTGTCTGTCCCAGAAGCAGTTTCCAACCTTAGTTTTAATTTCATATATTTTGGGTCTTTGACATTGTTGTTTGAAGCTTCCAAATGCGGCTTTGAGAAGTTCAAGCCTTGCTATGCTTGATTGCTTGCCAAGAAATTTATGATGATCATTCCAACTGTCATGCTAAGTTATCTCTCCGACAATTCTCTCCAACATCCATAAACTATCTTCCCAACCATTGTTTTCATGGAGCTCGGTTTTTATATTTTTGTTATTTTCATTTTGAAAGATAATTTGTAACGAGCTTAAAGCCTAGTGAGCTTTAGCTTGCGAGGGAGCCTTAGAAATCTGAAAAATATCTGATAATTTGTAACGAGCATAAAGCTTAGTGAATTTTTTAGAGTATCCCATATGAACTCTAAGGATCAATTTCTTATTTATATTTTACTATTTGTGCATTTGGGTTTTTGAGTTCGATCTATTCCCAACTAACACTCAAAACAAAGCCTTTTACTAAAGCGGGCCAAATATGAGTAAAATCCAAAAAAAAAAAAAAAAACCTTACTTTGAACGATTATTTCAAAGCTGAGTGGCATCACCCTAGACCATCTCATGAATGATTAGTTAAAGATCCAATAAATAAAACCAAACAAGACCGATACCAAAACAGACAATTTCAACATGACCAAATATGATCAACCTTACCCAAAAAACGAAGTTTCTATGTATTTCTCCTAGACCTGCGGCAAAAAGAAATGACTACAAACAAAATGTATTAAAAGAAACACTTGCTATAACTACATCACCTTGATAATCACAAGATGGGCGGGAAGATTCACACCCCAAGCCAATGTGCTGGTACAAACCAATACCTGCAATGATATTGTAAAAATAATCACTTAAGGGTGAATTGAATGTATGGCTGAATATCAAAAGTATTATTCATAATCTCTCATGTGAGACATCAATGAGTTATATATACACGTGGATAATAAATGCATACCTATTTACTAGAAATAATTTAGCTAATTCCTAGGAGAGGAGCTAGTTCAAAAGAGAGGAGTTCCAATACTATTTAATACAAGGTGTTATTTCCAACAAACTATTTCTTAGGATAATTAAGTACACGCAATTTTCTGCCATCCTATTAACATACATGGCTGTACATGCTAACTCTCCCCCTAAAGTTGGTGCCTACATATGTGCTTATTAGAAGTAGATAGTAGGGGGGGGGGGGGGGGGGGGGGGGGAGACATGCAAGTGAATAGTGATGTAATTCATTGAGTCTAACTGTCATAGAGGAAAGCTATTCCTCTCAAGGTTACAATCGTGCATAGCAAGCTACTAGAGCCTAACAAACTAACAGAATACTAACTAGGACAGTTCAGTAGTTACAAGCATAATAGCTACTCTAACATTTCCCCCTTAAACTCACGGCGGTTGTGTCAGTGAAAACTGATCAATCACTCTGAGTTTATCTCTAAGCTCTAAGAATCTGAGAGGAGACAAAGCCTTGGTCAGAATGTCCGCATTCTGGTCTTGAGCAGAGACATGTGCTTGCACCTTGAGTGTAAGACTGGGTTGTTGATGACTTTTTCAAACATGAAGAACAGGTCCAGTTCCATGTGCTTGCACCTTGAGTGTAAGACTGGGTTGTGAGACAGTGCTACAGTGCTCAGATTATCATAGAGGATAGTAGGGACAGTTGCAACTGCATTTAACTCCTCCAACAGAGACTGAATCCACAATATTTCTAAGGCAGTGTTGGCTAGGCTTCTATACTCAGCCTCCGTGCTTGACCTTACCACCATTGGCTGTTTCTTGGACTACCAAGAAATTAGGTAGGGCCCAAGATAGATGCAGGACCCTGAGCTTGACCTCCTGTCATCTGGGTCTAAGGCCCAATCAGCATCATAAAACGCTGTCAGTGTGAGAGGCAGTTGAGCATGAGTAGACTGGAACAAGAGTCCATCTGATGCAGCCCCTTTAAGGTACCTTAGGATTCTTTTGACTACCTTCCAATGTTCTTCCAAGGGCTGTGACAGAAACTGACAGACCTTGTTTGCTGAGTAGCTGATCTCTGGCCTAGTTATTGTGGCATACTGCAGTGCTCCAACAACTGATCTGTAGAGGTGAGGGTCAGAGACATAGTCACCTTCATGCTTAGACAGTTTACAGCCACCCACCATGGCTGTTCCAATACCTTTTGCATCACTGAGCTATGCTTTGTCAAGAAGGTCCCTGATGTATTTTGACTGAGACTGTACGAGGGACCCATTTGGGAGATATTTAACCTCGATGCCCAAGAAATAGTCTATTGCACCCCGGTGTGTGAGAGCAAAAACAGAGTTAAGTTTTGAAATGAGCTGCTAGATCAACTGTGGGTTATTGCCTGTTACTAGTATGTCATCCACATAGACTAGGATGTAAATTCAATGAGAAGGGCCAGAGTGAACAAATAAGGATGGATAACACTTGCTTGCTTTGAAGCCAAAGGAGAGCAGAGTACTATGTAGCCTTTCAAACCATGCTCGAAGGGCTTGCTTAAGCCCATAGATGGCCATCTGGAATTTGCAGACCAGAGACCTATCTGCTGCCTCAGCCTTCAGGATGCTGCATATAAACTTCTTCTTGCAGCAGGCCTTTTAAGAATGCATTATTTACATCCAACTGTTGTATGGTACACTTGTGGGTAAGAGCAAGGGTCAAAATTATCCTCAATGTGACAGATTCGACCACAGGTGAGGTCTCTGTGTAATCAAACCCGGGTTGCTGGTGAAATCCCTTGGCCACTAGCCGAGCCTTATATTTATTGACGGTTCCATCAGGTTCTCTTTGACCCTAAACACCCATTTGCAGCCTATGGCAGATCTGCTGGGAGGTACGGGAACAAGAGTCCATCTTTGATTGTTCATGAGGGCATCATATTCAGCCTTCATAGCTGAGTGCCAATGGGGAACAGCAAGGGTAGTTTTTGTGTTGCTGGGCTCACAGTGAGTCAGCAGCAGGGTGGGGGCAAGCCGAGGTTTTATGATGCCAGGTTTGGCTATGGTTTGCATGGTATGACAATTTTGTGGATGGAGAGGAGGGGATGGGGGTGATGCAGTTGGGGAAGGAGTACTGGAACTGGAATGTTGGGAGGCTTGAGATTCAGGGGAGGCGGCGTTTAGTGTAGAAGAGGTGGTGTCTGGTGTAGCTGAGATAGGAGGGTGAGGTGATGCTGGCAGAGAGGAGTCATTGGTTGAAGGTAAGCTGGAAGAGGAGACAGGTGAGGAAGGCTGTGGTGTTGGGGTGGGATGAGGGAGGGCAGAGGTTGCAGCAGGGGCAGAAGAGTGTGGAGGGGACAAAACTACAAGAGAGGGACTAGGTAAGGAGTCTGCAGAGGGTGCAGGTCCAGTGGGAATAGCAGTTTGAAAAGGGAACCTAAACTCATTAAAAATGACATCCTTGGATATGTAAATTCTACCCGAGGGTGAGAGGCATTTGTACCCTTTGTGAGAGGGAGAGTAACCTAGAAAGGTGCACTCTTCAGACCTATATTGTAGTTTGTTTTTGTTATATGGCCTTAGACATGGATAGCATGCACAGCCAAACACCTTAAGGAAAGTATAGTCAGGGACAGTTTTGTGTAAAACAGTAAAAGGGACAGCCTTGGAGATGTAAATTCTACCCGAGGGTGAGAGGCATTTGTACCCTTTGTGAGAGGGAGAGTAACCTAGAAAGGTGCACTCTTCAGACCTATATTGTAGTTTATTTTTGTTATTTGGCCTTAGACATGGATAGCATGCACAGCCAAACACCTTAAGGAAAGTATAGTCAGGGACAGTTTTGTGTAAAACAGTAAAAGGGACAGCATTATTGAGAGAGGCAGTGGGTGACTATTTATAAGATAAACAACAGTGATGAAAGCCTGATCCCAAAACCTGAAGGGAAGAGAGGCTTGGGCCAACAATGTGATGCCCATTTCAACAATATGTCTATGTTTTCGTTCCACAATGCCATTTTGGTGATATGTGGGTGGGCATAAGACCCTGTGATGAATGCCCAGAGTGGTTAGAAAATTGGAGAAGGGTCTAAACTCTCCTCCCGAATCTGTTTGAACAGATTTAATGGTACAAGAGAATTGTACTTGAACTAGATTTTGAAATTGTTTGACGATGGTTAAGGCTTCTGACTTTGCTTTAAGCAAATAAAGGCAAGTGAACCTAGTGCAGGAGTCCACTATGGACATATAAAAGTAGGTAAAGCCATTTGAAGACATGATAGGGGCTGGACCCCACAAATCAATGTGAACGAGTGCAAATGGTTCACTGTAAATAGTAGTTGAGAGACTTGATGGTAGTCTGTGAGACTTCCTCAAACCACAAGCATTGCAAAATTCATTTGTCATTTTATGTGTATGTGGGATATTATACTGTTGTAAAATAGTCCTTACTACACTTCCACTAGGGTGTCCTAGACGGCAATGCCATAAAGAGTAAGAACTAGGAACATTCTTCATAGACTGAGAACTAGATTCAGCTGACTAAGGAGTTACTTTTACAGAATTTGAACTTTTATTCCAAGTGGAATTACAACTGAGTAAACAAGCATTATTGAATATCCTATGCCTAGGTACAAAAGTAAGGTGATATCCACCTTTATTTACAAATTGTGAAGAAACATGACCTATAGGAGTACTACTTTGAGGTAGATGATGGAAGGCATAGAGTCCATCAGCTCCAACAGTGCCTTCCAGGACAACAGACCTGTCAACCTGAGATTTCACATAGCAACAAGAGGAGTGAAATTCAAAGAACACATTGTTGTCTTTGGTGAATTGACTGACACTGATTAAGTTCTTAGTTATTGAAGGGACAAGAAGCATGTTATTTAAAATTAGAACAGAGTTAGAATGGAAAGGTGAAACAAAATTAGATGAGCCAATGCAAGATATGGTGATACCTTGTCCGTTTCCCATGTAAATTTGTTCAGTGCCACAAAGATCAGACCTCTTCTGCAACAGGTTAGGGTCAGCTGTGACATGGTGTGTGTCTCCTGAGTCAGGATACCACAGGTGGGGATTGTAGGTGGAGTTTGCCATCATAGCCATGGGAGCAGGTTGGGCTTGGTGGTTAGTGAGTAATGGTGTAGATGATTGTTGGGAAGGTGGAGGAAGGGCAAGGAGAGGTGGTGGATTATTGTTTGTAGGATAGCTATGTTGCTGCCAACTATGAATTGGAGCAGTACCAAACTACAATTACTGAGCACGATTGGTCCCAAACTGAGAAGGTGAATTGAAAGTAGGATGCGTATTATTACCATACGACAGTTCCATTAGAAGGTGGTGCTTGAGATCCAACAGAGCCATAGGAATACTGCTGAGGAGGTGCCGGAGAGGTTTGACCATAGGAAGGATCAAAACGATACCAACAGGTCTGAACTTCATGTCCATTCTTCCCACAAAGTTGACACTGAAGATGACTTCTAGAACCTCTACCTCCTCAGCCTCGTCCTCTGCCATGTCTGCCACCTCTTCCTCTAGATCCATATCCTATATCATACTGCTGATGATGGACTTGTTGAGGTTGCTGGTTATAGCCTGATTGAGGGAAGGAATTGTTGATAGGTAGAGGAGGATTGGGCAAACTAGGAGACATGACAGAGTTCTGAGACGATTGTTGTTGAAACTGTTGAGAAGGTGCCTGGGCAACATTCACCGAAAAGGTATCATTGCTTACTGGCGGATGAAGACGTTCGAGATATGCCTCATGAACCAAAAGAAGAGACTCCATTGCAGTCACAGGGACAGGATCCGATCGATGACAAGTAACAAACGATTCATACTCTACTGGAAGTCCTTCAAGAATCACATTGATATGCTCTCTGCTCGAGATATGCTCTCCGATCGAAAACAAAGAATTCACAAGAGCCTTAATACGCAAAAGATACTCAGAAATGGTCTGATTCTGCTTCTTTGTGTTACGCAATTCCGAGAACAGTTGGAGCCTTCTTGCTTCAGTTTGCGAATGAAAGGTGTGTAGCTCATCCCAAATCTGAAACGAATGCCAACAAGCTACTACATGAGGATGGATCGATTCGCTCAAGGAGAGAAGAAGCCATGAAAAGAGATGTTGATCTTGTTGCTCCCATTCGAGAAAGGCAGGGTTTACTCTTCCAAGATTGCGATCAGAATCTGAAAGAAAGCGAGGAGGAATCTGAGGATCTACAACAAAATGTTCAAGACGATTGGCTTTGATGACAGATTCAACGTGTTGTTTCCAAAACATGAAGTTCTTTTCGGTCAATTTTGCCGAAATCGAAGAAGAAAAGGTAATCAGAGTTGTAACTGGAGCGGAAGAAGGAGTCACCGCCGTATCGGACGGTGATCCTTCAGGTGGAGGCGGTGGCCATGCCGGAGTCACCATGGCCCCGAATCAAGAAGCGATTGATATCATATTAGAAGTATATAGAAAAGGGGGGAGAGAGAGAGATGTAACTGAATAGTGATGTAATTCATTGAGTCTAATTGTCAAAGAGGAAAGCTATTTATAGCAATAGTTTTCCTCTCAAGGTTACAATCGTGCATAGCAAGCTACTAGAGCCTAACAGACTAACGGAATCCTAACAGAATCTGACTAGGGCAGTTCAGTAGTTACAAGCATAATAGCTACTCTAACAGTGCTGTATAGAATGGACCACTAGGTACAACATGAGTCATCATATCAACCAGCTGATCTGCACTTGTAATGTAGGGGACTTTTATCTTCCCCCGGGTCTAAGTTATCTTTGATGTAGTTTCTTTCTAACTCAATATGCTTAGTCCGAAAATTGTTGCACTGGACGGTTGCAATATCAACTGTCGTCGTGTAACGTGTTACCAAAGAAGAGTGGTATAGGCTGTTTTATACCAAAACCGAGTTTACTTAGGAGAATGTTCAGCACAGTGCTCAACTTCTGCACTGGGTAGTGACAAAACATTTTGTTTTACTTCTCCATAACACTAGATCGCCCCCATCAAATGATACATAACCTGACGTAGACTTTCTATCAAATCTAGATATGGCAAAATCTGAATCTGTGTAACCTACAATGTCCAGATGACCCCTTTTGCGGAACATTATACCTTTAACTAGAGAAGACTCAAGATAGGCCAGAATATGATTCATTGGCCCCATGTGTCGGTCACCCAAATTGTGCATGAATTGACTCACATGATAAGTCAGGTCTAGTGTGAGTTAGATGGATCAATTTTACCACCAGCTTCTGGTATCTCTCTGTTTGTTGGAGTTTGGTCAAGATACATACTTAAGCCAACATTTACCTCAATGGGTGTGTGAACAGGTTGACTAGTGTGTACTTCCATTGAGAAAGTAACAGTTCTTGCTTAGAACGAGATACTTCAATGCCCAAGAAGTATTTTAGAGCACTGCAGTCCTTCATTTTGATTTCCTTAGACGAGTAGATTCAAAGCTTTGCTATCTTATTCAAATTGTTGCATGTGACTATCATGTCATCAACATAAACACGTAGCAAAGTAATATCATCCCCATCTCTCTTATTAAATAAAATGTGATATGCCATAACTTTCTGGAAACCATATTGTTTCATGAAGTAACTCAATCTGTCAAACCATGTCCTTGGCAGTTGTTTCAACCCATACAGAGCCTTCTTCAACCGGCATACTTCACCTCCATTTGGTGTAAATCCAAGAGGAGGATCCATATACAAAGGCATTCTTCACATCGAATTGCCTTGATGTCTAGTCTAGATTAACTGCAAGAGATAGTATGACTCTAACAATATTCATTTTGGCCAAAGGGGTAAAGGTCTCCTGATAGTCAATTCCATAAGTCTGAGTGTATCCTTTGGCAACCAATCTAGCTTTGTACCTATCACTTTTTCCATCTGAGATATACTTTACCGAAAACACCTAACTTACACCCTATTGTCTTCTTATCCCAAGGAAGTTCGCCATCTCCCAAGTAGAATTTTTCTGGAGAGCCTCATTTCCTCTATCATAGCTGATTTCCACTTTGGATCTTCAAGGGCTTCCTGTAAATGAATAGGAATAGATACAGAGGATAACTGAAGGGCAAAGGCAAGATGAGATTTAGACAAACGATGATAAGAAACAAAATTAGTGATAGGATAGGCATTAGTGGATGATTGCGAGAAAGCCAACCTATAAAGTGCATTTCGTTAACGAAGGGGGTATCTCCTACCCGGATCTCCAGGTTGTGGATTCAAGATATGAATTTATGGGATGAAAGTGGGAGAAGAAGAATATACCTTAAGATAAGATTTGTCACAGAAGAGTCATCTGATGGTATGGTAGTTTCACTGAGAGGGGCATTGGAGCATGGAGGGAATACTATAGCAATAACCCCAACATTCCCCACTTGTCCAACTGTTGCTGAGCAGTTTTTGGATAACAAACGAACCTCCCCAAAGTGTTCCTCTTTGTATAACTTTGTTTGAAAAACATACTATTCTCTCTATCCATTCTTTCTTTAGCTTCAGGCATAGGCTCTATAGAGTTCGGATTATCGAGAGACTCCCCCTGTCCTTCTGAATTCCAAAATCTCTTTTCTTCCAGCCATAATTTTCCCACTTCCATACTATTAATCTCCCCAGGAAGAGAAACAAAAGACACATTTCAGTGTTCGCAAAATTGAAGATCCATGGAAATAAAGTATTTTCTAGCAGAAGGATGGTAGCTTTTATAGCCTTTTTGAGAGTTAGAATAGCCAAGAAAGACACATTTATTAGCACAAGGATCAAGTTTGTCCCTCTGATGTGAGTGTACATGAACATTGCAGACACAAAGGGTTTGGTATTCAATGACACCGGCTCATGTAAATAGCAGTCATAACACCATCATCCCATAAATGTTTTGGAACGTGCATAGTAAAGCATAATGCTCGTGCCACTTTATGGATATGGCGAAGATTGTCCTGAAACACAGAGTGAGTAGAATGAAAGGTTACAAAACAATTACGGTGGTTTGTAATCTTGCTAACGGAAAGAAGGTTATTAGAGAGAGTAAGTGCAAGTAAGACAAAATACATGGTGTAGAGGAAAAAAGGATGTTTCCAGACCCTGATATAGGCATAACCCCATTAGCAACCTGAACAGACTTAACAATTCAAGGCATTAGATTGTCAAGTAGGGAAGGGTTACTAAACATATGATCAGTGGCCCCTGGGATGCAGAAGCAATAGTAGATAAAGTGGTGTCATTCAGAACAACCTGAGCTGATTTCTTGTTTTTTTCTCATCTTGTTTTAGTTTGAACCACTCCAGAGAGCCATGTTTCTTCCAGCAAACATCTACTATGTGTTTCGTGTTATTGCAGTGCGTGCAAAGAAGAGGTGGTTGCGGGTTACGCCTCTGGACAGCCAGTGTAAAGGCCTCAGAATGATCTTCTAACCCCATGATGGTCTGTCTTTGTGCCTCACAATTCACGAAGGACCTGTTAATATGCCTCCTCTAGACTTGGGATGAGAAGTTGCCAAGACTCGTCCTCTAACCTAATCCAGATTGCAATCAAGACCTGCAAGAAATATCTATACCATATCCTCACCAGTGTGTTTCTTCAATTTCTCAATGTCAGTTGGACACGCCATATCATTTGGCTTGCGATAATCAAGTTCCAATAATATGGAGTTCAACTCGTTGTAGTACACTGCAAGAGAGTGACCTCCTTGTCATGATTGGAATGATTTCTTCATCAGTTCATATACTTAAGAAAAATTCGAGAAATCAAGATAGCTTCTCTTGACTACATCCCGAACATCCTTAGCTCTTTCATACTATACAAAGTGTGCCATCAACCTTTCCGTCGTGGAATTGATGAGCCACATTTTGACAAGCGAATCTTCAACCTCCCATTCATCATAGCTAGGATCGTCTTCTGCAGGCGCAGCCTTCCTTCATGTAAGATATCCCTATTCCTTCTACCAGCAATTTGCATCTCCACAATTTGAGACCAAACACAATAGTTAGCACCTTCCAACTTAACAAAAGTTGTTGGAGAGGAAGTTTAGTGAACAGTCACCATGGATGGTGACCTTTTGTCAAAAGTAGCGGTGGATGGTGTCTTTTTGTTGGAAGTAACAACATTTATTTTCGCATCCATGATGTAGAAGGAAGAAGAAGATGGCTAGAGATTCATCCAAGAGCAGAGCAGCAGCGGAATATTTTTTTCTATTTTAGCTATGATGCCAAATTGAATGTATGGCCGAATATCAAAAGTACTATTCATAATCTCTCATATGGTACATCAATGAGTTATACATACACTTGGATAATAAATGCACGCCTATTTACTAGAAATAATTTAGCTAATTCCTAGGAGAGGAGCTAGTTCCTAACAGAGGAGTTCCAATACTATTTAATACAAGGTGTTATTTTCAACACACTATTTCCTAAGATAATTAAGTACACACAACTTTTCACACATCCTATTATCATACACGGTTGTACATGCTAACTGGGTGTTATATATGAAGCATTTATGTGGACCAATTAGTGTAAGCTTTAGGAAGAGTGTGTTCATGACACGGTATTAGAACCTCTATGACCAAGTGGTCCAAAGTTCGATCCTTGCAGCCCTCATTCTGAGTAAAAAATGTTGAATTTTGCATTGTCCACGCTTCAAGCCCAAACAGCTCTTGTGTGAGGACGCATGTTAAATATAAATCATTCATGTGGCCTCACCAAAAAGCTAAAGCTTTTAAAAAGTTGGTTCATGACAAATGGAAAGACAAAATACATGTATTTGTCAACTTCTTTTTTCTTTAATACAAAAAAGAAGTATCAGTTTTTCAATATTTAAGGTAATAATGTGTGCCTGAATCTTGTTGTTTGCAAAAAGTTCCTCCACCAGAGATCTGTCTTTGTCATTCAGGCCTGCATGATGTAACCCAATGCCAAATTGTAAAGTATGTCTCAGGTTTTGGTCTGTGACTTGAGACAGAACCATCTGCAGTGCTTCTTCTGGCATATTAATGAATTGCCTTGGATGCTCATCTGAAGCAGCAAACTTCATTCAAGGAGAATAAAGATTAATAACAGTACACCATAATGGAATTAAAATTATAGCTTCAAGAAATTGGATCTGCACCTGAATTAGGTCCAGTGCAGTAAGTCTTGTCTGGCGTCGTGATGAGACAAATATAAGAACTGGTTTTGCAGGTGAATGTGTGCATATTGCAGCATATGCTGGTTTATTCATACTGTTCATCCTTGGGCAGTAATACTTTCCAGGATATCCCTATAAGAAGGCCAAGTAATGGTAACATATTTGTACGACTTCTTTACAAGAGAATGCTACAAGTAGGGTTTGCTGGGCAGGAATAAACAGGTAAAGGTCAAGATTTAGAATTGATGCAAGTGAAAAGATGTATATGCATCTCTCATTGACACAAATCACACCCTTATTATAATGAAAACAATTTACACCAAACATCAGACAGAGAAATGGGCATGTAAAACCACCATCTACATGAAACACCATAACCACTTGCCTGAATATGAACTTCCAAAGGTACAGGCCTCACACTTGGCTTGAAATTGAAGAGTCCAATCTCCTCAACGCCTAACCAATCAGCTAGATCACTACATAAAGAGGGAAAAAGGAATTATAAGTTAATCAAACATAATTCCTACCCTGTACTCTCCACCTATCTTTCTCCCTACACATATACTAGAAATCAGTGTGTGTGAATAAAAATAAAGAGGTACAAGAAAGAGTGGGCACTGTAGGATGATAAAAAAAAAATTGGCAGTTATGAGTGGATGTAACAATAAAATAATCTTAATCTTATACTTGCAGAAGAGTGGACATAAAGAAAGTAAAATTACCCAGCATTAGCCAAAGCTGTAGAAAGGCCAATAAACCGTACTGCACGCTCTGTTTGAGATGATATGTATCTCATCCTAGAAACGATAACCTAGAAACAGAAATTAACTCAATTTTGAGCACTTAAAGGACATCAGTATGACACAAAAAACAGTTATAATATGCACATAAAGATGATAGCACTAAAGCAAAACCTTTCGTATAAAAGAAATATTTAGAGAACAAATGGGGGAAATCAAGAGCAGAAGATACGATATCCTCCTAAAGAAAGCAAAACACAAGCCAGAGCAAACAAGAGAGATACATCAAGTATCAACTTAGCAAAGCTTGCCAATTTCTATGCATGTCTAGAATAAAAATTTGAAATCACTCTAAAAAAGCAACCATCAGCTGAGCACCATCAAAAAATTATTCTGGAATTCTCAATTCCTCGCCAATCATATGCACCAAATAATACCATACTGACTTGGATGCCTTTGCGGGGCAGCAATACCAGACGAGAAAAGCACTAGATAATTCTGCCAACTAGGATAACCTTATCTCTATTTAAATTTTGAATTTATCATAGTTATTTTGTTTCTTTGAATTCTGCCAACTAGGATAATCTTATCTCTTTGCGTAACAGAATCCATGATTTTGGGTCAATTAGGATAATTGTTTAGTTTATTTTGTTTCAATATCTTGATAAGATTTCCAGATCAATTAGGCATCTCTTTATTGCTTTGTACCCTTTAAAAAGGCATATCAGGACTGGAATAAAATTATCACAATAATTTTTCAAAAAATGTGTTGGTTTGAGGAAAGACTTCGTCAACAACGAGTCTACTTGTTACTTTCACTATAGACCCTAAGGAAAATATGAAGGAACAACTTTTCTGAATGTGCTTGAGTAATGCACTCAGCAGCCTTGGTATTTACATACACTTCATAATTAATTACATGTCATATTTACAAAGAGAAATAAATACAGGTAAATCTTCATAAACTCCCTAAGTACATGAATCTAAACATACATGAACATAAGGCTTAAAGTGCTCCTATTTCCAATGGGAAACATTCATGAATCTTGTTGTTTCTAACACTTCCCCTCAAGCTGGTGAATAGGTATTCTCCATTCCCAGCTTGGATACAATTCGTTCAAAATTTGAGCTGCTCAATCCTTTGATGAGAATATCCGCAAGTTGCCCTTGTGTGGACACATACGAAGTGCAAATCAGTCCACTACCGAGCTTCTCCTTAATGAAATGTCTATCAACCTCGATGTGCTTAGTTCTATCATGCTGAACTGGATTGTGTGCTATACCGATTGCTGACTTGTTATCACAATAGAGCTTCATAGGTCCATCCCATTTGATTTTCAAGTCTTCTAAAATAATTTTGAGCCAAAGTAATTCACAAGTCCCTTGTGTCATGGCTCAAAATTCAGCTTCAGCACTAGAACATGCTACTACACTTTGCTTTTTACTCCTCCAAGTCATAAGATTTCCTCCAAGAAAGGTGCATTACCCTGTAGTGGATCTTCTATCAACAATCAACCCCACTTAGTCAGCATCATTATAGGCCTCAAGTGTTGCATTCCCATTTCTTTTGAACAAAAATCGTCTTCCTGGAGTTCCCTTGAGATACTACAAAATTCTATGAGCTGCCTGTAAATGAACCTCTTTCGGATTGACTAACCATACTTACAGAACATGCCATGCCTGGTCTAGTGTGAGACAAGTAAATTAATCTCTCGACCAGACGCTTATACATTTCTTTATCTACTGTAGCATCTTCTTCTGCATCACCCAATTTCAGATTCGGATCCATAGGAGTGCTCGCAGGTTTACATGTTATTATCCATGTCTCCTTGAGTAAATCTGTAACGTATTTCTGCTGAGATATAAAAATGCCTTTCCTGGAATGTGTCACCTCAATTCCCAAAAAATACTTCAGTTTTCCAAGAGTTTTTATTTCAAACTCCTTAGCCAAACACTGACTCAAGACTTATTAGTCCTTCCAATGATCTCCAATCATTATGATGTCATCCACATATACTAAAAGCACCGTTACTTCTCCTCATGCCAAGTGTTTGATGAACAAGGTATGATCTCTTTGACTTTGCTTGTACCAAAAAAGTTGTCATAACCTTAGTGAATCTTCCAAACCATGATCAGGGTGATTGTTTCAAGCCATATAATACCTTTTTCAACATGCAAACTATATTGGCACCCATTTTTATCATACCCCGGTGGCACCTGCATATAAATTTCCTCCTCAAGTTCTCTATGTAAGAAGGCACTCTTCACATCGAATTGTTGTAATTCCCAACCATAATTGGCAGCAAGAGACAAAATTACCCTGACTGTATTCATCTTTGCAACATGAGCAAATATCTCTGAATAGTCAATCCCATAAGTTTGGGTGAACCCTTTGGCAACCAACATGGCTTTGTATCTTTCATTTGATCCATCAACCTTATTTTTTACTATGTACACTCATTTGCATCCAGCTGGCCTCTTCCCTTCTGGTAAACTCACTAACTCCCAGGTTCTATTTTTCTTCAATGCATCCATCTCTATATTCATGGTTTGCTTCCATTTTTCATCAGACAATGCCTCATAAACAATAGTGGGTATGGAAGTAGCGTTTAGGTTTGTAAGGAAGGCTCTATGGGTAGGAGAGAATTTGTTAAATGAGAGGTAGTTTGAAAAGGGATATAATGGTTGGTTGGTGCATTTTCTGGTTCCTTTTTTTATGGCAATTGGGAGATCTAGGTCAAAATCTGTTGTTTGGGCATTTATTTCATCCTGTAATTCTAGAGAATTAAAATTAATTACTTCATTCGAAGGGGTCAAGTCGGGCTCTTAAACGTGTGTCGATTCAGGAATGGCCTTCGAACTTCTTATGTACACCAAATTCTTTCCATATCTTATATCCACCTAAGATCCAATTTTAGCTGCAGGTTCAGTTTCAATTGCAGGTTCAGGTTCAGGTCTAGATTGAGACACAAGTGTATTTGAGTGAAGACTAGAAAGATCTAATGTTTCAAGTGTTTCAAGCTTATCCTCCCTAAGATTCTCCCCCGACGATAAGGTTGAGCGAAATAGGCTTTCCCCCTCCTGAAAGGTTACACCCCGCGACACAAAAAAAAATTAGATGGAGGATGGAAGCACTTATATCCCTTCTGAGTAGAGGAATACCCAACAAAAACACATCTTAGGGCTCTCGAGTTTTCCCCTGTCTTGACTATGAACATGGACAAATAACACACACCTAAAGATTCGAGGTTTAAGATTACTAGTTGCTGAAGAATTTAGATAGAAGGAAGAAAGAACATCCATAGGACTCTTGAACCCTAAGACTCTAGAGGGTAATCGATTAATAAGATATGTGGCTATGAGAACGGCTTCCCCCCATAAATTTTTGGGAACATTTTGATAAAACAACAATGATCGGGTTTGGTCTAAAAGGTGCCCATTTTCCTTTCTGCAATCCCATTTTGTTGTGGTGTTTTAACACAAGAAGACTCATGGACAATTCCTTCCTTCTGAAAGAATGAAGTAAGGACATGATCGAAGTACTTTTTTCCATTGTCAGACCTAAGCCTTTTGATGTTCACACCAAATTGATTTTTAATCATGTAGAAAAAATTGGGAAAATAATACTTACGTCAGACTTGTTTTCGAGTAAAAAAATCCAAGTAACCCGGGTACAATCATCTATAAAAGACACAAACCATCTAGCACTAGTCACATTTGGAACTATAGAGGGACCCCAAACATCTGTATGAATAAGATAGAAAGGGAAAGGGCTTCTTTTGTTGCTAAATGGGAAAGGTGGACACTTATATTTAGTAGGCTCACACACATCACAATGAAGACTCTCAATATCTACCTTAGTAAACAGAGATGGAAACAAAACTTTAATTACCCCAAAAGAAGGATGACCTAATCGACAATGAAAAAGAAATATTTTTTTCTTTATTAGAGAGTATTGACTCTAACATGAATGAGTGACACTAGTGGTTTTTTGTAGATAGACCAGATTCTTCAAGATAGTAAAGGCCATTCCTTTCTCTAGCACATCCAATCATCCTCCCTGACTCCTTGTCCAGAAATACACAACAATCACTGTGAAAAAAAGACTACAGGATAAATCTTTTGTAAGTTTCTGTATAGAGACAAGGTTTATGGATAGCCTTGGAACATGGAGGACATTTTTTAAGGTTATCGAATGATTTATTTGGATGTCTCCAATGTCAGCTACAGTTACAAGTGTTCCATCTGTAGTGGTGATTTTCTTATTGGTGGGACAAGGGAATATGTGGAGAAGTATTTAGAATAGGGTGTCATATGGTCTGTGGCTCCTGAATCTAATATCCAAAAGGGGCTAGAAAGTGTTTTTGAGACATTAAAGTCAAATGAAGGTGGAAGCTTACATGAATACGCCACACTACAATTACTTGATGGCTTCTCCACACTACAATTACTTGATGGCTTCTCCAGACTGTTGAGAAAAGCTCTCATTCTTTCTAAGTCATTCTGGTTGACTGGGTTCAAAACTTCCTCATTGTTCGACATGGAGGAATCAGAAGAAAGATCCACGTATCAGAAGAAAAAAAACGAAGCAAAAACACAAGCACCAAGTAGATCTGTATAGAGACCCAAAAAAGGGAGGTGAGATCAAAAAACCAACCCCTAAAACAGGTTCAGGAGAGGCCGGCAGTCAGAACGTGGCAAGCAGACGGCGCGTGCGGTGGTTTTTGGCGGCGGGCTTCCGAGATCTATCCATTCTCAAGGCGGCAGTTCTGCGGGTAGGGTCACTAGTCTGAACGGCAATGGTCAACAGAGGACTGCGGCTGTCAACGGCGGTACTGCTAGTCTTAACAGAATGGGTGTTGGTGGGTCTAGCCGGAAAAGTGGTGGTGGTCTGTTTGGTGGGGTTGGGTATTATGGCGGCCGGAGAGTGTTTACCCGAACAAATGTCCTGCAATGCAAGCAAGGACCGCCGGTTATGAAGGCTGGAAAAACGTTAAAACAGAGACTCCCAGGGTTGGGGCTCTGATACCATATGGAAACTAAGAAGACAGAACTATTCTGAATGTGCTTGAGCGAGTAATGCACTCAGCCACCTAAGTATTTATAAAAACTTTATAATTAATTACTTGTTATGTTTATAAGGAGAAATAAATAAAAGTACAACTTCCCTAACTCCCTAAGTACATAAATCTAAACATACATGAACCTGAGGCTTAAAGTACTCGTGTTACCAATGGGAACATTCATGAATCTTGCTGTTTCCAACAGACTCTGTCAAGGAAGAGTCTATTTTCTTGCTTCCACTATAGGTCGCAAGGAGTCATCTGTGTCTAGGCTTGTAACTCGGTCCTATGCGAAGGAGCATACCAACTTGGTATTAGCAGCCAGCATGGATGACACAGCGAATTTAGCAGCGAAGGGCCCATTTAATACAGATTAAAAAAATGATTTTCATATAAATTAATTTAGAGATTATTTTTTAGAGATTTTGCAGTAAAGCAGAAGCTAATCTGTGTTTGTTTACAATCATGAAAATGATTTTTTATTTAAAAAATGATTTTTAACTGGTTTGGATAGAACCATATAGAATCACTTTTTTATTACAAAATTACAATAAAGGACATTACAGCCAAGTAATGCTCTTTGAAATCCATATGTTTAATGTCTATTTTTTTCACTCTTTTTCTAATCCCTGTGTAATGCCCGTTTGCACTATTTTTTTTTTTTAAAATCATGCTTTTCGTTTATTTAATATCACGCCAACGTGAATTTATTAAAAAATTATTAACATGAATGAGGAAAGAGGGAGGGGGGACAAAGAGGCTAAGAAAAAAATAAAAAAGAGAGAAACGTTCATACGAAAACGAATTTAATGTTGCACAATCTCTCTCCTCTATAAAAATAGATTATGAGGAGAAGCTGAAAAACAATAGCTTCAGATTTTCACCACAAAAATCATTTTTTCAAATTCCAAAAATCATTAATGCCAAATCTAAAACAAACAACTAGTTACACTAAAAAGATGGTTTTTTTCAAAAGAAAAATGGTTTTTACATCAAAAGAATCTATAACAAACGGGCTCTAAATTGATGCCTTCATGGAACAAATAGCCACCAAACAACGTGCGATGGAACAACTTACGGGATGCAGGCAGTGCTACTGCAACCTGAAGATCATAGCGGCGGTGCGGAGGACAAAAAAGAATCACAGTTTAGGGGATCCATTGTTCCGCGATACTCCAAACTGGAATTTCCCTCTTATGATGGCACTGAAGATGCCTTAGGGTGGCTAAAATGTTGTGAAAGATTTTCTACAAATCAACTGACTGCTGAAGAAGACAAGGTGGGATTAGCTGCATTTCATCTCTTAGGAGAGGCGCAATTATGGTTTGATCAGCTGGAACAAGAGGAACCACAACTGGATTGAGGGCACTTTAGGGATTGTTGTCATGTACGATTTGGACCACCCATGAGCAATAACCCCCTAGGTGAACTCGCCAATCTCAAGCATACAGATTCTGTAGAAGATTATCAACGCCAATTCCAATCCTTCCTAGCCATAACTTTTGATCTTACACCTTGACAAAAGGTGGGTTGATAGATGGATTAAGGATTGATATTGAGCTTCAGGAACCAAGAAATCTTGGCATTGCCATGATTTTGGCTCAGGCATTAGAAAGTAAACAGAGGAGCGCGCAAGGAATGCTACATCACAAGATAATACGAGTAAAACCATCAATGGTGGATCTGTTTTCTCCGCCCAGAAGAATTTGATAACAAACAGGGGGGAACACACAACCAAGTCAGCTCAACTGGGGGCAATAGCATAGTACGTTCTTCTGCACCATTTATCAAAAGGTTGACACGAGCAGAAATGGCAGAAAGGAGAGCCAAGGGGCTATTTTACAACTTTGATGAATCCTATGTAGTAGGACATAAATGTAAAAGGTTGTTTTGGATTAAGGTACCCACAGAGGGCAGTGAATTATTGACTCAAGCATTTTCAGATTTAAAGGATAAAATGAAAGACCAAATAGTGAATGACCTAGACCTCCCAATTGCCATCAGATAACGGACCAAATATGCACCAAATAGTTGTTACATCCCCTTTCAAACTACCTTTCATTTAAAAAATTCTCACCAACCTACAAAGCCTTCCTTACAAACCACTACTTCCATATTCATTGTTTCTAAGGCATTGTCTGATGGAAAATTGAAGCATGTCATGGATGTAGAGAAGGAGGCATTAAGGAAGAATAGAACATGGGAGTTAGTTACTTTAGCGACTATTTTTTAGGGCACAACTGACATTTCGCCCGGGCTTCACCGTAGCGCCGCTACAGGCTGCTATTTGGCCGCAATTTTCGCTATTTGCGACCGCTACGTGAAATCGCTCCACAACATGCAATTCCATAGCGGCCCGTCGCTACGTCGTTATAGCAGCCGCTACAGTCGTTATTGACTACCCTGCTTCCTATAATACCCGGTTAATCCCAGGAAACCCCTAACGCCTTTTACACCTTTAGGAAAAGGCTACTCCAAGACACCTCTTACCTTTTCTTGATCCATAGCCACCCTTTTCTCGGAAATCATATGACCCAAATATTCTACTGCCCTCTTACCAAAACGACATTTCTTCCTATTTGCTACCAAGCCATGTTCTTGTAAACAAGTAATAGAATTAGGTAATCGGTTGAGAAGAGAGAGAAGACAGAGAATGAGAGAAGAGAGAGAGAAAGAGAAGTTGTAACTGAATTTCTCAACTGAATTTCTCAAAGCTATTTATAGCTTTGGTTCACTTATTACAAAGGTGCGGTCACTGTACAACCTGGCAATAGTACAGAGAGGTGTTTTACAATAATAACTAACTACTCTAATCTAATATTTCCCCCTAAAACTCATGGGGGTCAAAACTCTTAGTCTATCTCTTAGTTCAGTAAATCTTGGTGCTAAGAGAGCTTTTGTTAGAATATCAGCATTCTGGTCTTGAGCAGGAACATGAGTCACTACAAGATGCTTGCTGATGACCTTTTCCCTTACAAAGAACAAGTCCAACTCCATGTGTTTGAATTGGGAGTGCAGGACAAGGTTGTGATAGAGAGCAACCGTGCTCAAATTGTCACAACATATATACTTAGGACAGAGGTGGTCATATTCAGCTTGGCTAGGCTTCTATATTCAGCCTCTGTACTAAATCTGGCTACAAGTAGCTGCTTCTTGGACCACCTTGGGACCTAGGTAAATGCATGACCCAAAGGTTGACCTCCAGTTATCTGGGTCAGATGCCCAGTTCGCATCGCAATATGCATGTAGGTTGAGATTTGCTATAGCAGGCTACAGTAACAGACTATAAGAGATTGAACCCTCTAGATACCTTAGGATCCTTTTGACCACTTTCTAGTGTTCCTCCAAAGGTTGAGAGAGAAATTGACACACTTTGTTGACATTGTAACTTATTTCTGGCCTAGTTATGGCGGCATATTGCAATGCAACAACGACTGACTTGTAGAGGTGTGGATCAGAAATGTAGGCTCCTCCTCCATGCTTGGATAACTAGCATCCACCTATGATACGTGTGGCTATACCCTTTACATCACTGAGTTGGGCTCTGTCAAGCAAAACTCTGATGTATTTGGACCGAGTTAGAAGAAGAGAGCCATTGGGGAGGTGTTTGACCTCAATACCCAATAAGTAGTCAAGACTGCCCAACTGTTTTAGATCAAAAACAATGTTGAGTTTGCTGATTAGCTTCTGAACTACCTGTGGACTGCTCCCTATGACTATTATGTCATCTACATAAACCAGGATGTATACTTTGTGTGAAGCACTCAAGTAGACAAATAGAGAGGGGTCACACTTGCTTGACTTGAACCCAAAGGATAACAGAGTGCTGCCCAACCTTTCAAACCAGGCCCTTGGGGCTTGCTTGAGCCCATAGAGTGCCTTTGGCAGTTTGCAAACTAAGGATCTGTTGTCTTCAAAACCCTCTGGTTGGTGCATGTAGACCTCTTCTTCTAGGAGACCATTTAGGAAAGCATTATTCACATCAAAGTGTTGGATGGTCCATTTGTAGGTTAAAGCAAGAGTCAAAATCAGCCTTACAGTGACTGGTTTTACTACAGGTGAGAAGGTCTCACTGTAGTCAAAACCAGGTTGTTGATGGAAGCCTTTGGCCACAAGCCGAGCCTTGTACTTGTTAATGGACCCAGCTGGGTTTTCTTTAAATCAGAAGACCCATTTACACCCTATAGCAGTCCTGTTATGTGGCAGAGGTACTAGAGTCCACGTGTTGTTACTCATTAGGGCATCATATTCAGCTTGCATTGCTGATTTCCGGTGAGGACTAGTCAGGGCAGTTTTAATTAAGGTAGGTTTTGCCTGACTTAGAAGCAAGGTAGGGTGCAGTCTTGGACAAGGGTGACCAGTTTTTGATCTGGTAAGCATGGGATGGGTGTTTGGCTGAGAGGGAGGTATGATGGCAGTAGGTGCAGCTTGCTGCTGAGGCTGTGAAGTGGATGACAGGGTGTCATCAGTGGTATCATGGGACTGAGTAGCGGTTTCTGGTATCTGAGCAGTGTTGGAGAGAGATGAATTGGTTAGGTCATTTGGTGAGGATGCAGGTGAGTTGGGAGTGGACTCGGTTGGGGAAGGAATGGGCATTTGAGGACTGAGTAAAGGTGGAGAGGGACTAATTTGAGGTAATACAGTGAGACGAGTGTGAGTGATGGTGGTGGGACTGTTTGATGTAGATGGTGGTGGACTGACAGAGGACTGATAGGGAAATCGAAACTCAGTGAATAAAACATACTTTGAAATGTAGATTCTACCAGAAGGAGATAGACATTTGTATCCTTTGTGAGAAGGAGAGTAACCTATAAAGGTTCACTCCTCAGACCTAAAGTCAAGTTTGTGTTTGAGATAAGGTCTTAAACATGGGTAGCATGCACACCAAAATATTTTGAGAAAGGAATAGTTAGGTTCAATTTTGTAGAGATGGGAGTAAGGGACAGCACCACTGAGAGAAGCACTAGGCAAGCGATTAATCAAATACACAACATTTACAAATGCATGATTCCAAAAATTTGTGGGTAAACAGGCTGGTGCCAAAAGGGTAAGACCCATTTCAACAATATGACGATGTTTGCGTTCAACTTTCCCATTTTGATGATCGGTGTGTGGGCAAATTACTCTATGAAAGATGCCTTGAGAGGCTAAGTAGGTACTAAAGGGTCTGAATTCTCCCCCCAATCAATTTGAATAGATTTCAGAGTGGTTTGAAACTGAACATTGACAAGCTTATGAAACTGTTTGAAAATGTCTATGGCCGCAGATTTTGCCTTTGGTAAGTAGATCCATGTGTAATTTGTACAAGCATCTACAATGGACATGTAGTACTTGAACCCATTGGGTGTGGGTAGAGGTGCAGGACCCCAAAGATCAATAAAGATAAGATCAAAGGGATGAGCATAAACTGTGGTAGAGGGATGGGAGGGTAGTCTATGTGACTTACCAAGGGCACAAGCATGACAAAAATCAGATGTCATTTTATTAATAGGAATATTACATTGTGTAAGAACTTGCCTAACAGTTGCCTCATTTGGGTGTCCTAATCTACAATGCCAAAGAGAAAAGGAAGTGGGAACACTGCTCATGGCATTTACAGTAGTAGAGCTATTACAAGTAGGTGTGCATACCGAAGTACAAGGAAAGTTTGAACTATATACAAGAGGATTAATATTTGAACTAGGAAAACTAGACTTAGCTAACTTGGTTGGAGGAGCAGATAGCAGAATGTTGTTGAAGGCATACAAACCATCGGATCCAACCGAGCCCTCCAAAAGGATGGAGTGATCAACCTGAGATTTCACATAGCAGTTAGTGGGGTGAAATGAAAATTAAACCAAGTTATCTTTGGCAAATTGACTGACACTGACAAGATTTTTAGTTATAGAGGGTACAAGAAGTAAATTTGTAAGGTATAGTGTGATGTGCGGTTGTTTAGGGGATTGAAAAGTACTACTGCCAATACTAGTAATTGGGATACGTTGCCCATTGCCCATGAAGAGCTGATCAGCTCCACATAACTCTAATCGCTACAAGAGATTGTTTGGATTTGCAGTGATATGGTGGGAAGCACCAGAATCAGGGAACCAAAGTTGTGGATTATAGCTATGAGCAGTGTTTAGGAAAGCAGTAGGTGTAGCTGGCTACGACTGATGAAATTGTTGTCGCGTAAAAGTTGTAGGGGCAACTTGTGGAGGTTGCTGAAATTGTTGGGGTGCAACAGATGCAAAGGGATTATACTGCACCAGAGGAGCAGGCAGGGCCAATAGAGGTGCTTGCTGAAAGTTGGACCGAGGGAAGTGAGGGTGAGGTGCATTCTGACCATAAGTGCCAAATTGAACTATGGGTCATGGGGCTGTAGTGGAACCTGAGTAAGAATCTTGGCCAAAGTTTGGGTCAAATCGATGATAGCATGTGAAAATGTCATGATTATATTTGCCACACAATTGACATTGCAAGCCATTTCTACCACGAAAACCATTGTTGCCCTGATAGCCAGAGTCAAAGCCAAATCCATTTCATTTCCATTTCCTTGGTAATTCTGTCCCTGACCAATACCAAAACCATTGTTGTTTCCATTTCCTTGGTAATTCTGCCCCTGAAATCCATTACCACTGCCATTATAAAAGTTCTGTCCCTAAAATCCATTACCACTGCCAAAACTTTGTCCTTGAAATCCATTACCACTGCCATTTCCTTGGTAATTTTGTCCCTGAAAGTTGTTGTTTCCATTTCCTTGGTAATTCTGTCACTGAATTCCACTTCCATTTCCATTTCCTTGTGTATTCTGAGGATTATTGTTGTGACCTTGAGGAAATTGATTGTAGTTCTTATGCGAGTTATTCTAATTCTATTGTGTTTGTGCCAAATTGATATAGAACGTATCAGTGGGTTCATGAGGTTTCAGGCAATCAAGAAATGCCTCATGAACTAGAAGAAGGGATTCAAGCTCTATTACTGAGCACGGTTCAGTGCGATTGTTCATGGAAGTAATGAAAGACTCATATTCAAGAGGTGATCCCTCAAGAATGACGCGTGTGTGTTCACATGAGGTGATGAGTTCACCTATGGAGACAAGTGAATCCACGATCTCTTTGATCCTCAGAATGTATTCAGGGATGGAGCGGTTACCTTTCTTGGTATTACGAAACTCAGAAAGAAGATGCTGAGACCTGGCTTTGGTCATGTAATCGAAGAATTTGTGCAATTCGTCCCACATCTGCCATGCATGTCGACAATCTACAACTCGCGGATGCATCGATTCGGAAAGTGAGAGAAGAAGCCATGAGACAAGATGTTGATCTTGCTCTTCCCGGGTCAAGAACACAGGATTCACGTGATTAGCAATACGATCTTCTTCGGTTAGGAATCGATTTGGAATCTGAGGGCGAACCACAAAGCATTCTAGGCGATGCGCAATTAGAATCGCTTCTACGTGCTGAGATAGCGGGAGAAAGGTCATCGGGGACGATGAGACTAACGGCACCGCTGGCGGCAGGGTTGACGGCAGAGGTTGGGGACTCCCGGTGGGGGTAGCCATGGCCGGACCGAATAAGCTCTATGATACTATAATAGAATTAGGTAATCGGTTGAGGAGAGAAGGAGAGAAGAAAGAGAGAGAGAGAAGTTGTAACTGAATTTCTTAACTGGTAAAGTGAATCTCAAAGTTATTTATAGCTTTGGTTCACTTATTACAAAGGTGCTTTACAATAGTAACTAACTACTCTACTCTAATAACAAGACAGAACATGCTCCAGATATTGGATATGAGACTCCCAATCACTGTTGTACACCAATATATCATCGAAAAACACTAACATATACTTCCGCAGACAATGCCTAAACACATCATTCATCAAAGACTAAAAAGTTACTGGTGCATTCATCAACCTAAAAGGCATCACAAGATATTCATAATGGCCATTATGTGTTCTAAAAGCTGTTTTAGGAATGTCTTCTTCTCTTACCCAGATTTGGTGGTACCCTGACTTCAAACCCAACTTGGAGAAATAAGAGGCCTCATTCAATTCATCAAGCAGTTCCTCTATAATCGGTATAGGATAATTGTCAGGTATTGTCTCCTTATTGAGGACCTTTTAATCAATGCACATCCTCCGGGTATGGTCCTTTTTTCTTACCAAAATCATCGGGCTAGAATAAGCACACGTGCTCGGCCTAATTACTCTAGACTTCAATAACTCATCCACTTGCTTCTCTATCTCTTCTATTTTAAACTGTGGATATCAGTACGGCCTTACATTCACAAGTCCAGCATCTTACCTCAAAAGAATCATATGCTCCTTGGTTCTTCTAGGGGGCAAGCCCTTAGGCTCTGAAAACACTGCTGAAAAAGTTTGCAAGATATGTTGCAGCCTTGCCTCTTGTTCACTCCTTAATCCATCACCTCCATACCCTTCAACCTTTTGCATATTACAAGGCCACATCAACCCATTTATTTCTTGCACCTCCTGATATAGGAAACAAACAAAGAGTCATGCGCTCTCACAGAATTGACCTCTCCCTTCAACTCTACCTTCCTCCCTTCATAGTTAAATTCCATAGTTTGTGTCTTCCAATTAGTGGTCACCTTCCCTAACATAGACAGCCACTCCACCCCTAAAATTAAATCCACTTGCCCCACATATAAAACGTAAGAATCAATGATCACGCAACTGATCCAACTCCACCATACTACCCCTTCACAACATCCCAACACCTTTTTTCTGTTACCATCCACTAATGTTACTATTGTATTTGTGGTTTGCCCATAATCCAACCCCAAGAGTCCACCACCCCCATTCAAATAAAATTATGCGAAGCTCCACTATCAAATAGGATTATCACAGGAACACCCTTTTATCTTCATGGTTCTGGGCATAAAGCCTCTCTTTTCCACATTACAACTACTAAACATGCGAGCTCATCCGGCTGCTGCTCCTCCATCTCTAAAGCCAACACTTCATGTTCTCCTCCCTCTAACTGCTCCTCATCCACAATGATTAATTTCAATTGGCGCTCTTGGCATTGATGCATTGGATGGAAATTTTGACCAAAAATTAAAAAAAAACAAAAAAAAAAAAAACAAAACAAAACAAAACTTTTTGTTTCCTTTCAATTAACTCTACATAAGACAAATAACGCACCCCACGGTCTCTTCCACCTCCAAATCGCCTTTCTCCAGCACTTGTGTTGCCCACACCAGGCCCTACAGTCTTCAGCTAATCTCGACAAAATTCCCTCTTTCGCTGGCCACTTGAATTTCCTCCAGATTTTGACATCACAGAATACTCTATTCCCCCACGTGAAAACAGAGTACGATTCTGACTCCCTTCAGTTCCCACAAAACCCCTTTTGTAGAAGGGTTTCAAGTGGGTTTCCTCGCATACATCTTCAATCGCCCTTGCAAGCTCTATCATCCTCACCTTATTGTCAGGTTTATGTATCCTAACCTTCCTTATAATTTCTGCACGAAGACCATGCATGAATAAGCCATGAACTGCTGCTCCAGCATCTTAGAAACTTGAGAAGCTAGGTACTCAAATTCTTCAATATAAGAGGCCACAGTGCAATCTTGTTGTATCTTTGCGAGACTCTCAAAGGGATTCTCGACTAACGCTCCTCCGAACCTGCGAAGCAATGCTACTTTCAGATTCTCCCATGGTTTTGATTCACTCTCTAACAAGAGATTGAACCAATGAATAGTGGGTTCCTGAATTCCAAAGGAAGTTTCAGCTCTCATGACCCATGCCCCAAGGTCGATGCCATCGAAACTCGAAAGTTCCACCTTCTTCACTGCTGAACAAAATTCAGATAAAATTTGCCCCTCTGAATTTTTCCGACTGTGCGACTCATTGTGATGTGAATCCTCCTCACTCGGAGGTGGACCGAGCCTCCATTTGCTTCATATCCGCCATCATCTTATTTAGCAAACACGGCAATTCTGCTTGGGATTTCTCATGTGTCTCACCAAGATTCTTAACTGCAACCTCCAATGAGCTTACACGACCTCCCAAGGCTGTTTCGGCTCCTCCACGTCGTTTGGGCATAAACTCCGTCATCGGATCTGGCAATAAATCCGATAGGTCGGACAAATTGTCAGAAACCAAAAACAGAAATAGAAAAAAAGGCATTGTATTATTGGAGAAGATGAATGTATTACAAAGATCAAATCTGCAATACCCCAGAGCAGAGCTCCTGACCCACTACTAACAGAATTCCAAAACTGATTACCCCACTCCTTTTCTCTCCCTAGAAAGGCTTACACATCAGCATAACTAACTCTCACTCCCCAATTCCCCTTTTTTCCCTCCTACTCCTATTCTTTCTTCTTTCTGTCTTCCAAACCCACGGCCCATGACTGAGTTGGACTGGGCTAGACAATTTGTGAGGCCTGACATGATGATTGGAATGAGCTACAAGTCTTAAGTCAGTGTTTGGCAAAGAGATTGAAATAAAAACTCTTGGAAAGTCGATGCACTTTTTTGAGAATAGGTGGCACACTCCAAGAAATGTATTTTTATATCTCAAAAGAAATACATTACAGATTTAGGCCCAGCTTGGATAGCATACCTTACAACTTATTAACCCGAAAAAGCTATTTTTAGCTTATTTTATGAAGCCAAATTTTTAAGCTTCTAAGAAAGCCTTGTGCGAAAGCTCATTTCAACATGATCGATAAACTGTTTTGCATATTTGCAGGACAATTATATTCCCATCATAATTTGAAATTCCATGAAAAGCAAGCCCTTCATCTCCCACCTTCACTCCCTCGACCCTAAAAACGCTTCTTCAAGTATGTATCCAAACAATAAATAACTTAATTTAAAAGGAGCTTATGGTACAGAAGTTTCTCACATAAGGTCTTATTATATAAGTGCTTAAATAAACTGTTTACCCAAACGGGACCTCACTCAAGAAGACAGGCAAAAAACATTTAAACTTGCGAGCACTACTATGGATTTGAATTTGAAATTGGGTAATGCAGAAGGAAATGCTACAATAGACAAAGAAATGTATCAGCGTTTGGTCAGCAGATTAATTTACGTGTCTCACACCAGACAAGACATTGGATATGTTGTAAGTTTGATGATGGCTCTTGTTCTAGCTTTTACCTGTCTCATCCCAACATTTACTTGTCTCAAAGAGAAGATTGATGATGGGAGTATCTGCATGACATACATCCCAACCAAGGAACAAATAACTGATGTCTTGACAAAGAGCCTACATAGACCAAGCTTTGAAGATATGGTGAACAAGCATTTAGATTCAATCTTGAGGGGCAGTGTTGGACAGTGGAATTTAGTGGATGGTGGAATTTAATAGGCCATGTTGGTATAAGTACAAATTAAATACGGATTCATGTATATATTAGTTCATGCACATAGAAAGTAGCATTTATGAACTTGGGAGGTTACATTCTTATTAATTTTTCCTAGTAATCATAAGATGTAATTATTTGAAAGTGTATATAAATATCAAACTTGCTGAGTGTCATTTCAAAACTTTTATGTCATCAAAAATATGTTGGTACATACATGTCTCTAATTTTAGTACAATGTATTAGTTCAAACATTCAAAGTTTCCGATCTGATGCCGAGAAATAAAATAAAGAAACGAAGCAGAGTCAGTAGTATGTCATTGCAGTTCATAACCATATACCTCAAGGATGGGCCCACGATCAGCTCCCAACAAGTGAATCTCATCCAATATCACAAGTCCAACCTATTGACCAGTGCCAGCAGGATTCAAATATTGAAGTAGATAGCTTGAGTATTGAAATAAATTAATATATACTACGACACACCCAACACATATACGAACCTTTGTGACATAGCTACGACTATGCCAATTACGACTGATACCATCCCACTTTTCAGGAGTAGATATGATGATATTTGCCGACAAGAGGGCCATCAAATCTGGAGTATAGTCTCCAGTCATTTCAACCTGATAAAGAGCATAGTATCATCAGCACCAATACCATACATTAATTTATGTTTATCTTTATTAGTAAAACATAGAATAATACCATCTTTTTCCCTAGCTGAGAGACAAGACGCTTTTGCCAATCACCCATTCTTTCCCTAACAATAGCCTTTAAAGGTGCTATATAAATAACCTGCATGTTCATAGAGAAAAGTAGCTTACAAACTCCATAAAACAATGTACAATATAGGTAACAAGAACAGTTATTTCGGTAAGCAATAATGCATAAAAAAAATTACATACAATGTATACACGAAGTTTCACCATTTGCCCACACAAATAAATAAATAAATAAATAAATAAAATTTACTATACAATACATTTTATTCTTTCGCATATCAAGACAGTGCATCAGTAGAGCGTGCAAAGAGCAAGCAGCTTGACTTCAAATAAAATGCATAATTCTATTGTTTTTCTTATTTTCCGCAATTTTATCCCCAGGATTCATGTTCTTTCTCAAACTGAATTAACAAATTTAAGTACTAACCTTCATATCAGGCTGAGTCCTGAAAAGGCGAAGCATAGCAAGCTCAGCGGATATAGTTTTTCCACTCCCAGTTGGAGCTCCTAATAAAACGTTATTGTCCGAGTGATACAAGACATGGAAAGTCTGCCCAAGTCCAGTAAAGGCATTACAGAACAGTCTTCAAATGTTGTTTACAAATGTAAAACCCACTGTGCATAACCAAATAACCTTTGTAGTAAAGCAGATGAACCAAACCTGTGTTTGTATGGGATTAAAATGTGAAAACTTATACAACACTTCATAATCACTGTTGCCCAGGGAAGAGACAGGAAGAGGTGTTAAATCAAGGAGTTCTGTGTGAGCAGTACGAGCCTGAGGAAGGTATAGTCTAATCTTGAGATATAGCTTGGATAGGAATCAGTTTCCATACAGTAGTTCTAGAAACAAAATAAGAAATAAATTGACACATTATACCTCTGGCAATGGTAAATGATGAAAAGTAATAGTGAAGAATGACTCTGCATGAAGCCAGGAATCAGAAATCGCATGAATGTAGTACTGTGGTGGATGTGGTTCAAATATTGGCACAGTGAAGGAAAGCTTGTAAGGTTCCCCCTTAGCCATCCGCTTTGTCAGAGTAAAGAGTTCCGAGTGGTAGATGTGATCATTCTCTGAATCCTGCTCAAAACAGTTGATCATGTATCAAATTTGGATTTAGCAATTATCAAGCCATAACTAGTTTAAAATCAAGTTTGCAAAATGATGTCTCAAGGAAAAGCTTGTATGACATGCATCGCCGGTGACTTATTTTAGGCATCAACACATTTGACTTTCATGCATCAAGATATAAATTCTTAAGCAAGCAGTATACACAAAATCAAACACCAATTGGAGATGCCTTAGACACATGGGCAACTACCTAAGTATTTTAAAATAAAGGATTCTGATTATCCAAACAACAAACAAAGCATATCAAAACATAAATACTTACAACAACAACAACCAACACTGAACCCCATTGGGTGGGATCGGCTACATGGATCAATCAATGCCATTAGGGCTCTATCATAAACAACTTCCAAGTAAAACCATTTAGAGCAAATCAAAATATAAATACTTAGGCAGGATAAAATGGAAACCATTTGGACATGCGATAAACATGTTGGCAACTTCTAAAGCTTCTTTGTCCAGCTAATTTGGGATAAGATTAGGAGATTGACTTGTATTATGGCATAACGCTAATTTAGGCTGCTTTGCTCCAATGATGTTTTCTCTTTTTCATTGTTTTTCATCTTGATAGGAACTGATATTAATAGTAGAAAATATCAGTAAAACCCAGGATCCAAGCTCCAAATACAGTGGTAGGATATAGGAACTGTAAGGACAGAAGTACAATAAAATAGAGAGAAAGAAAATCAGAGCTGCAAGTGCAGTCTCTGCCCTATGGCCTAAGCCACCCCAAACCTTTCCAAGTTCCAGAATAACCTGAATCATCCCACCCCCCCCCCACTTTCCTATTTATTCGCTCCACTAACTGTCCATTCATTTTCCATAACCCCCTAAGGTAAATGCTAATTGTTGCCTTCTTTATTTTCTCCACTCCCACTATCTCTCACTAGTTGAAAATGCTTTCCCAGTAGCTCCCACTAGCTGTAAATGCTTTCACTTACTGCCTTCTATACTCACTCCAATTCCACTGATTGTTTATTGTGACCCCTATGACGAGTTTCACCTTGTCCTTAAGGTGAAGAAAAACCCCAACGTAGGTCCCATTGACTCTTATCGACTCTCACAATACAAGACAGCAAAGAACTAAAGTATCCTTGGCTATTCACATTGGGTTCACCACTAGCATATAGCAGGTTTACTTTATCAAGTTCATCTTCATTGTTGATATTGGACCATGGTCTAAGATTCACCCCCATGGTTGTAAGTGTTTGGGTAACTAGAGGGTTATTTCTTTCCTTTTGATATAGCCATATAGGTCCATTTCTGCCTCATTAGTCAGTTGGGCTTGACCCATTAGGTTAAAAATGGTAGCCAACTTTTTTAATTGCAGTTCTGTCCCTTCCTCCTCATTCACGCAGGTTCCTCTCTCTCCAGCTTCTTGATGCAGAGCCATGGACCAGAAAGCATCCCCTCCCCCTTTACGGAAGAGGATTCCGATGGCTCCGGTAGCAGTGGGTCATTGGCTGGCCCACCAAAGACGATGAGTTGTGTGGTCATCATTATAGCCTCCGTTTCCTCGCCCCTAACCACAGCTTGGTTGCCGATGTAGTGGCAGTCGTGACTGCCACCATTATTTCCTTTACTTTCATAGTCAAACCTCCCTTTCCTGATTGCTGCCCTTATCTTCTCTGACAACACTTGCGTCATCTCAGCCATCTGCTGATGAATAATTGCCAGGAGAGAAGCCTGAAGGTTCTCCAACCTTTTGGCTCTGTTCACCATGCACGCTAGTACCATCAACAGGCTCCCTAGGATCGGGAGCTCTGATACCACTGATAAGAGCTGATATTAATAGTAGAAAATATCAGTAAGACCCAGGATCCAAGCTCCAATTACAGCGGTATGATATAGAAACTATAAGGACAGAAGTACAATAAAATAGAGAAAGAAAATCAAAGCAGCAAGTGCAGTCTCTGCCCTATGGCCTGAGCCACCCCAAACCTTTCCAAGTTCTAGAATAATCAGAATCACCCCCCCCCCCACACTTTCCTATTTATTCGCTCCACTAACTGCCTGTTCATTTTTCCATAACCCCCTTAGGTAAATGCTAATTGTTGACTTCTTTATTTTCATCATCCCACTATCTCTCACTAGCGATAAACTAAGTAGTCAATAGAGGCCAAATCGCGGGGCGTTTCTCTGTAGCAGGTGTTAAAGCCGGGTATCGCGGCCAAATCGCGGCCGCCACCAACCCGACAGTGAAGGTCTAGGGTTTTCCCCAAAAAAAACCTATTTCCGGCAATGCTCCCGTGGTTTTTCTCCTACATTCTCCTCTCTTTTTTCTGTTTGTAGCAGCCGCCACCTTCTCTCTGCTACTAGAATTAGGGGTTTTTGTTTCCCTCATTTTGTTCTTACAATTTTATCCTTACTTTCACTCATGAAAGTTCTGATTTGCCCTTTCTAACTCAGAGTTACTCTATTTTGCCCTCACTTAAACCCAGTAAAAGTCAGTTTTACCCTCACTTACCCTTACCCTCACCCTCACTTAGTCACTTCAGTTCTATTTCACATGTTCTTCCTCCCAGCCGCACACCACCTTCTTTCTTCCTCACTTAGATGGCCAGAAAAGATGAATCTTCCAGCACCCCATCACCTTTTCAGCCAAGCACCACCAATTTTTGGCAAGCCTAGTGGCATTTTGGCAGTCATCCTTGTTTGTAACCTTTGTTTTAATGAGTTTTTTGTCTCACTGTTCAGCCATCCTATACCTATGATCTTCAATGTAGTGACCATCCTGCTACCCGCTATCCCACTATAGCGTTTTTGGGGTCGGCCACTATGCTCCGCAATCTAGGATTGACTACATAGGCTGTAAATGCTTCCACTTACTGCCCTCTTTACTCACACCACTTCCAATTCCACAAGTTGCTTATTGTGGTTCTATCACATTTCTCATTAAAGGGGCCCGCTATCCTCCATATTGGAATATATCTTTAGGATATTATTTTGTAATTATTTGTAGATTGTAGATTATATAATAATCAAGACAGATATGATAATTAGGACAGATTATTTAGTTTCCTTATTACCGTATTCTTAGGAAAGTAATTAATGTACTGTCTATATATTGTGAAAAACCTTATACAGTTGATCATTGAGAAATAATATTATTCAGATATTCACTTTTAACTTGGTACCAGAGCTCTCGATCGGTCTCTGCTTCCGCATTCAACCCTAGCTTGCCTTCATTGCGATTGCCGCCTTCATTGAAGTTCATCCCTTTCCTGTACTTTGCGCCTTCATTTCGCACACTGAGGTCTCAGCCACCGTAGTGACCACCTGCTCCTCTTCTACCTAGATCTACCGTCACCTTGGCATAGCACCATTCACCTACCCACCCATAGTCCACCTTCATCGTCTCTATCACTTATTGACACCTCCACCATTTGACTAACTCATTGCTACCTCTCCAAGCAAGGATGTTTGCAGTTAGTCGTCCGATCAGATCCTTGAGTCGTCTGATAGATCAAATTGAACTGTCTTATAGTTCCTCAAGCCGTCTGGTCTCTGTAATCGTCGGATCTGTCTCCCCATGTCTGATCCTCCATTCATTCGATAGCTTCTCAAGTCGTCTATTGTTACACAATTGTCTTATGCAATCGTCTTATTCAATCTTCTTATCCACATCCCCACTGTAAAGCCCAAACAGTACCTCAACCTACATCACCATGTCTAGGGATGTAAATTTTACCCGCACCCACGGATATCCACGGATAATATCCGCAACGGATAGAAAATGGATACCTTAATTGGTACCCGCGAGTAAATTAAACGGGCATTTTCTCTACCCACTTATTAATGGGGCGGGGCCGGGTAGTATAGTATCGATACCCGTGGGTACCCGCTAATGTAAAATTACAAAAATACCCCTTTACATTACCAATAGATTGAAATAATACTCATGTGCAAACGGATTAATTCAGACACGCTTATGAATTAGTTTTACTATTTAATATTTTAAATTTTAATTTAATGACATGTATGATTATACTGTTTACATATCATATTGTTTAGTATGTTTACTATAATACTTTTCAAGCACAAGAACTTCTCGCACCAGCAAGGAACTCAAATGTAGAATTAGTTTGAATTTCATGTGTGAATAATTTTTTTTGTAAGGTGTTGAATATCCACGAATATCCATGGATACCCGCAAATATTAATAAATTTGTTTAAAACCCGCAAAATGAATATCCTCACGAATATGGGGCGGGTACGGATACAAAATTCATCCAACGGGGTGGGTAGTGGGGGGCTACTACCCATACCAACCCCGCCTCATTTACATCCCTAACCATGTCAGATAATGAGACTACAAACACCTCCTCCACAACCCATACCTCCTCACACACCAACATGCCTTTTACACCCAATGACCTACCTGTCTTACATCCTACCTATCGTCTTACCAGGATAAACTATTTGCAAAAGACCCAAGTTCGTACCACTAAAGGTCCTCGAAAGTTGAACCACCTTGAAGCGATGGCTCCTAGCAAACATGACCTTATGTTGGCTTCCCTTATCATGACATGGCTTTGGAATTCTATGACTCCGTAGGTTAGTAGAAACTGTATGTTCTTACCTACTGCCGTGACATCTGGGACAACCTACGTCACTCTTTTTCCATTAAGACATAGCCTCCTGTTACGAGTTGAAAACCAAAATCTTTTCCACAAAGCAGGTAACCTTATCAGTTACTGCTGTATGGTAACTATGCTTTTACCCTAGCTAGCTTTGTTGAACATGACCGTGTCTTTGAGTTTATTTCTGGTCGGCACTTGGAGGGTGAGCCTACTAGGGCCTGTTTAGCTTGTTTCTAGTTTGTTGTTTTCATTTCCTGTTTTTATAAATAATTACAACATATATAATTATAAAATTATCATTTTTTTTTGTTCTGTTTCTTATTTTCAAAATTTTGTACAGGAAACACTGAAAACAACTTTTTGTTTTTCACAGTTTACTATACAAATCTTTGGAAACAAGAAACAAAATGAAAACAATGCGACAGTTTTATAATTATTTTTGTTGTAATTATGTTTGGAATTAGAAAATGAAAACAGGAAATTAGAAACAAACCAAACAGACCCTTAGAGTTCAGATCCTAGGTAAGGAAAAGCTTCCCTCTCTTTACGAAGTCTTCTATACTATTCAAGGAGAAGAGAGTCGACGAGCTCTTAAGCTTGATGCTAAACTGTTTGATGGGTCATCCTTGTTCATAGGCAAGTTTGCTAAACCAAGCTCTTCCTCATCCTACTCCTCTGCTATTAGGCCTAACCTAACCAAGATAGTCATTTGTGTTCCTATTGTAAGAAATACGGCCATACATAGTTATCAATCCCGAATAGTGACGCGTAGCGCGGCAGACCCCCAAAACCGCTATAGCGAGATAGGGATAGCCACTATTGCAAAGTCTATACATGTAGGCAAGCAAATACACAACAAGACGACAACAAAATAAATAAAAGAAGAATAAAGTAGTTAAAAAACATAGCAGCGACCTGCGACGAAAAGAGAGTTGCTGCGAACAATGGGCTGTGAAGAGAACTTAGCACACCAGCATCGTCGAAATACAATTGGGTCTCAATTTGCAACGACGCAGCGGCACGATAGCAGCACTGTAGCGCACTACTGACTACCCTAGGTCATACCAAGGACACCTGCTTTAAATACCATTCTTAGTAGTACAAGTGGGTTAAAGAGAATAGTGGTAGAGTCAATCTAACATCTTTGGATACCATACCTTATGATGAGGTCCCACATATGACATATGATGTTCAAGCCCTCAATAAGGAAGAGCCAGAGGCCGGAGCGCCTACAGACTCTTATTGGTTCTCCTAGTAAGCCTTATGGCACTTCTTCTCTAGCCATGATTGGTAAGACTTTATGTTACAGTAGCTTAATGCTTTTGGTACGGTTTTTGATGAATCATGGATTGTTCACTCTGGTGCTACCTCTGATGCATGGGTACTCCAAAATTAGTGTCGCACCCGTATCGGGTACCGTACACGTATCCTATACTCGTTGGGTTCTTCTGGGTACGTACCAAACACGTACCCAAAAAAAATTCAAACAAAAACATTTGGGTACTCGATTTGGGTACACGTGGTACTTTTTGGGTACGTACCGGTTCCCGTATACAAGCTCTGATAAATAAAACAAGATTGTTGTTTAGTAAAAAAACATTAAAAATAGATTTTTTTTGTTACTTTTTTTTTGATAATGTTGTATTTGTGAACTTTATATCATCATTATCAACATCGTTATTATTATTATTATTATGGATTTAATTGGTATGGACTGTCTGACAACGAAGCGTAGCTCGGATGGTAAGACGCTTCACCTACATCTAAAGGATCGTGGGTTCGAGTCATATAGGGGGGAAGTGAGGAACCACTATTGATCCCCTTTAAAAAAAAAATTTGGTATGGACTGTTTCTGATTGGTTGTCAATGTAAATAACTTTACATTGACAGTATATAACAATTAAACTATTATTATTACTGCTATTGTTGTTGTATTTATGTTTATCTTTTATACAATTTTGCCATGTTTAATCACATAAAATTTTATTTTATATATATATATATATATCATTTTTAAATAATTTATATTGACGTACCCGTACCTTGATTTTTTAAAAAACTCCGTATCACGTACCCGTATCCGTATCGGGTACCGGTACCGTACCCGTACCTATGCAACATAGGGTGCTACTGATCTTTTGAAATTTTGTTCCCCACATTTTTCCTCCAACACCATCTCTTGGTACCTATACCATATAACCCCGGCGAATGGTTCCAACACCTCAGTTGCAGGTTGTGGTCCCATTACCGTTTCCTTTCCCCTCAACTCGCATAATGTACTGCATATTCCTAAATTGTCCAATAACCTTTCTTTTGTGCATAAACTTACAAAAGTTTTGAATTATGTTGTAACCTTCTTCCATTATGATGTTTGGGATCCAGCTTCAATTGCTAAGGTTTCTGGTGGAAAATGGTTCGTTTCATTCATTTATGGTTGCACTAGGGTAACTTGGATCTCTTCAATGAAAGATAAGACTGAAGTAACCCAATTGTTTATCCATTTTTTTTGCATTTTTAGACATAGTTTGGCAAAACAATTAAGCATTTGCACTCTAATAATAGTAAGGAGTTTGTCAACCAGCATCTCTGTCAACTCATTAAGAAACATGGTGTTCATGAACTTACGTATGTTGATCATGGTTATCAAATCGAGATTCATATTGTGAATCGGACAACCTATTTTCCGTATCGTGAATCAAATCAAATCGTAAGATACATAACCAATAAATAAAATAAACATAAAAGACATTTCCACATAAAGAAACAATAGATATTAGTATTTTAAAGTCAAATAACTCATTAAATAACCAATAAAGTAAAAAAGAAACTTCAAAATAAATCAATAACCAAGTCATATAATAAAATAAAAAGACAAAAACAATGACTAAAACAAGTTCTAATAATCATCAATTCATCATTCATCATCCCCAAAACTGGCAGAAAGTAATGAAAAAAATTGGTACAAAGAGACAAGGGGACCAAGAATTGAAAAACAGCTTTTCAGAGGAAATAAACAGCACAAACGCAAAGGGGGTTGGGGATAAAAATACTAATTTTAGAGCTTAGAAAGGAGAGACTAATTAAATAGGTTGGGAAGGTTAATTTCTTCCAATTCCCTCTTCTAAGTAAAAAAAAAAAAAAAAAAAATCGCACAAAAAAAACCCAAAAAACATTGTTTTTCAGAATCCGAGTTGTGCGGACCCAACCCATTTTGGCGCGAACCAGTAACACGTTGCAACTTTCGCGAATCACAATAGATGAATCTGACTAGCGAATCAAGCGATTCATCTGCGATACTCCATTTCGACGCACGATTCCACATCAATTTCGATTCAACCTGCGTTCAGTATCGTTGGCCCTCTAAATCGTTATGAATTGTACGATTCATTCGATACTAACTACACTGGTGTTGATACTTCTTAACATAATGGTGTTGTCAAATGAAAAAATACACACTTACTTGAAGTTACTAGGGCTTTACTTTCCCAAATGTTTACCTCGCACTCATACCGGAGGGGAGACGTTCTCCCTACGACCTACTTAACCAACTAGTTACCCTTTCGTCTTCTTGGTGATATCAGTCCTATTCACATCATGAACTCCTTCTTCCTTTCTGTTCCTATAATGCAGAGTATGTAGTCTCGCGTCTTTGGATGTTTTGCCTTTGTTCATGTTCATTGTCAACACAGTAGTAAACTCAACTCTCGTGATATCAAATGTGTTTTCCTAGGTTATGCTGTTGACAAGAAGGGCTACAAATGCTACCACCCTTCGAGTCGCCGTTTTTTTGGTTTCCATGGATGTCACTTTTCATGAAACTGAGTCTTTCTTTGGTCATTATCCACTTCATGGAGAGAGTGTTTCAGAATCTGAGTCCTCCTCTCCTAAGTTTTCTATTCCTTTACTTCCTATGTCTCAGCCTTCTCATAAGTCATCTAATACACAGGAACTAGCACACACACATTATCAGAAGACGATAAACCCGAACAAGTCCCTCAGCAACTCCAATCGTCTGAAACTATGGTAAATACTGAGGAGACAAGTAGTGTTCCAGACCCAAATACTTTAAACATACCTTTGAATAACTGTGATCCTAACTCAGATTATTTACCCATTGTTTTGAGGAAAGGAAAATGATCTTGTGCAAAATACTCAATTTCTCAATTTGTTTCCTCAAAGTTCCATTCTGTGCAACATAAGAGTTTCCTTTCGACCATTGATTCTATACCTATTCCAACATCAGTACACGAAGCATGGAAGGATAGGAACTGGACTCAAGTCATGAATGAGATGAGTGAACTAGAGAGGAATGGAGCTTAAGAGGTTGTTGACACACCACGTGATAAAGACATGTGGGGTGTCGATGGACCTATACTTTGAAATATCGATCTGACAATACTCAGGAACGATATAAGACAAGAATGGTTGCAAAGGGATACAACCAGACTTATAGGATTCACAATTAGGAGACATTTGCTCCAATGACAAAGATGAACATTGTGAGAATACTTCAGTCTCTTGCTGCCTACTTTGGTTGGCAAATACACCATTTTGATGTGAAAAATGCACGTCGCTGAAGTAATGCTAAAGGCAAAATTAGCAGATGAATTTGAGATAAAGGATTTTGGAAGACCGAAGTACTTCCTTGGCATCTAAACAAGGCATCTTAATTTCTCAACTGAAATATGTTCTCTATCTAATCAAGGAGACAAGAAAGTTAGATTGTAAGGCAACTAGTATACCCATTGAACAGAACCATAAGATGGGAAATTATGAAGAAAACCCAAAGGTTGATAGAGCTCAATATCAAATGTTAGTCGGTTTATGCAAGACCCAAGGGTGAGACACTTGCAAGCCGTGGATAGAATTCTATTGTACCATAACACTACAGCTGGAAGGGATTGCGATTCAAGAGGGTGGAAATTTGTCCATGGAAGTGTATACAGATGCCGATTATTGAAGATCAGTTGTCTGCAAAATGTCAAACTCTGGTTATTGTATGTTTTTGGGTGGCAACTTAGTAACATGGAGAAGTAAGAAGCGAAATGAGATAGCTCGATGAAGTGCAGAAGCGGAATGTAAAGCTATGGCAGAAGAAATCTTTGAGTTTCTATGGATGAAGATTGTACTAGATGATCTTACCATAAAGGATGAAACTCCTATGAAATGGTTCTACAACAAAAATTCTACCATTTGCATTGCCCACAAACACTTTTAGATAGACCGACATTTTTTCAATGAGAAGTTGGATAGTGGGCTGACCACCACCAATTATGTTCCTTCTGGGTCATAGAGTGCAAACATACTAACTAAAGGGCTACCCATAGAAAGGTTCAATGATTTTACTCGCAAGTAGGGAATGGAAGATATCCATTCCCCAGCTTGATCGGTCCCACCTGATGGTGTTCTGATACCGTCTTATGGTGTTATGGTACTGTCTTATGGCACTGATTGGTACATCTGATGGGCTCGTCTCATCGTGCTGACTGGGACCGTCTTACATTGTTGTTTGGAACCATCATTATGGTTTTGTTGGTACCGTCTGAAGATGCTGACTAGTACCATCTTAGAGCTACCGACAGAAAGGTTTTGTGATCTTGCTTGCAAACTGGAAATGATAGATATTCATTCCTAGCTTGAGGGGGAGTGTTGGAATATTGGAATATATATTTAGGATATTAATTTGTAATTAATTGTAGATTGTATTATAATTAGGACAGATACGATAATGAGGACAGATTATTTAGTTTCACTTGAATCTGAATAATGAAGATTGTGTATTTACATGAAAGATTTGTACAATATTTATACACATGAGTAACATCAATCCCTAAAGTCTAGGGAATAGGATCAACTCAGGGAACTAAACAGAAAATCAAATATGAATAATATCCTATAGGATAACATCTAAAAATATCTCTACAGTTTCCTTATTTCTGCCCTATTCTTAGGAAAGTATTTAATGTACTCTATCTATATATTGTGAGAAACCTTGTACAGTTGATCATTGAGTAATAATATTATTCAGATATTCTCTTTCAACTCTCCAATTTCCCTGTAATTTTCGTATTCTTGTCTTAACTAATTTCTTCTTTTATGTCCAAAAAAAAGTAATGAGTAATCTGTGGAATCCTGATACAAAAGTTAGCCACAATAGTCAGCAGAATTAACATCATCATATGAGAAGCAAAGTGTTTTCTACAAGCACAAATGAATTTCATTTATGCACTTTGCAGATGGTCATGTAACCATAACTGGCCAGGTTTATTTAACAAAAAGCAAGCAATTTGTAAAGTGAAAGGTCATGATGACATGAAAATCTATTAAGAGAACAATTATCGATGATCACCTCAACCAAAATCCACCAACGTTGAGCAGCACCATGAGAACGATCTTTCCAAATGAAAACAGGCGTGATGACCAAATTAACCTGAAAATAATGATTGATTATATGGGATTGGATATCAAGGTTATTTTATGTGATGAAATTAGGGGGGGGGGGACTGCAATATGCGTAATCTGGAAAAAGTTCTTCATTGTGGAATTACCTTCAAGACAGTTCTGGTTATTGGACTCACAGTTGCTGATAACTGAAGTGATGGAAAATACCCTACGTATTGCTTCACCAGCTAAAAAAGGAAAGGGATATGTAAATAATAATTAAAATTTCTTCAACATCTGAACCCACCACCAAAGGAAATCTTTGAATACCATTCTAGTAAAAAATACATACCCTTCCTCCAGGTGCAAAACGAATTAATGCCCCAATGTCTTTTTCCTCCATCTCCACAAGGCGATCTAGGTCCGCCCCACGTTCTTCAAGCTTCCGCAATATCTAGACCAACAAAAGAAAGATCATCATGCACCAGTATGAAATATAGCTACAGAATCTAGTGAAAGAAATAGTTAAGGGCAAACTTCAGCAGAAAGATCCTTGTCAAATTGTCTAAGAGGATGTTGGTGCGGCCAAATTTGGCGATCCACAGCTTTGCAATATTCCAACATGTACAAAGACATCTCACACCAGCCTCTTCGCAAACAAATCTCAAATAAAGCCCGCATTATACGAGCCAAGCTTGCACTTATGTATGCAGCATCAGATACCAAAGAAAAAGAATCTATAGAGCCTCGAGATATGTACAACTGAAAAAAACAAGCCATATTTTATTGATGAAATTATTTAGGTATCCTAACAGGAAAACAAAGTCAACAGCTTAAGAACATAACCTGAATCAGAATGGAAATCTTTCCATGTTTATTGGAAGGACCACCCTTAATTTGTACGGGACATGATGAGCGTGCCAACATCTCTAGCTCATTTTGTTCTTCTTCTCGAACAACAATATTCTCAAATTCAGAAGAATGTGCAACCATGTCAATCACCTAGAGTAAAGAAAATGTAAAAAGAAAATGAATAAAAATTCTAATAATTTAAAAAAAGTCATTGAGATATGCGTATGCTTACAACAAAGAACTGAACCAAGATACACGATGACTAACCACCAAATTGCACTTCTTTTCCAATTTTACAGGAAAAAATAGTATATAGTAATATGAATAAGAAATAATCATTTCTATAGCAGACCTTTTTTACATTAAAAAAAAAAATTTGATAAAAAGAGGCAGGCTGAGGTATCACCAAAACATTACAAACGAAAAAATAACTATTAGGGATGCAAAGCCTGCCCATTTTCCGTAAATTTCTATAAAAGAGAAAAAAATGAAAGTAAAACAAGAGGCAGGCTGAGGTATCACCAAAAGCATTAAAAACAAAAAAATGAAAAAGAACAGGAAAAAATAATTAGGGATGCATAGGCTGCCCAATTTCTGCGCATATTGGAGATGGCATATCCCTTGAAACAGCCATGGGCAGAACATTCAAAGAAGCTAAACACAAAATAAGCATGAGCAGAAATCTTTTCACAGTAAGATACAATCGATAACCTCACTATCGTTCATGTGGCGACGCAACATTTCATTGTATGTTTCAACACTGGAATATTGAATGTAAAAATGGCTTGCAATGCGACCAAGCTCAGTACAGTAAAAATTGCCACTTTTCTCATCAAATCGCATCATTTTTGCTTTATCAAGTGCACGTGCAGCATCGATTACAAGAGATCTTTGCTTAGAACTTAAAGCAGGATCTGCCATCACCTGGAGCATAGAAGATCATGAAATCACCTGTGCTACTCTAGACAGCATATAAAAATGATCATGAAATGCATAAAGACAATCACAAAAACTATTTCAAAATGAGAGATAACTCACTATGAGAAATCTGTGAAATGCAGCAAATTATCAACTTCCAATTTTAAAGTAGTGGTATCTATGTATTCTTCCCTTGTTTTTGTAGAATATGCAAAAAGGTGACACTAATGACTTGAAGCAAATCAGAAAATGGAAATACAATGTTCTTTTTTCTTTGGTACAAGTTCTTTTTGTTTTAATTAGTAGGTTTGCTGTTCGGGTATGAGGAGGATAGATGCGCTTGAAACAAGCAGGGAGTACACCTCATAAAGCATCTGAAATATTGGCAGACAAGTGCATCCCCAGAAGACTTCTGAATAGGAATTACGTATTCATACAATATCAGTTTATTATAATTCTCTGCAACTAATAGTACAGCTTCTGAAGAAAAGCCTTCTCACCATATCACCACACCACTACCATGTTTGAGGTTAGAATCCTCATCTACTTTTTAATGTTCAGAGAATATCTACCCTAAACAATCCAAGATTTAAAAATATATTGTAGAATTGGCTCAATAAAGTTTGTAGTTACAAGTTAGGTACCTCATCCCACCCAATACCATATGCCAGAGGATTCATCCTCATCCTTATAAAAAGATATGTATAGCCAAGCCATGCACAGGCTTCCTTTACATTAGTTACGGTACCCAATGCCACCTCTGCATTTAAATTATCTTTCAAGGAGCTAATAAACTGCAGAAGATGAAAGATTTCAGTAAACACAATGCCGAATCCAGAAAGAAAATCTTCAGCAATGAACATGACTGCCTAGCCGTTTTCCTTATCACTACCTGGCTCTCTATAGGGAGTTGACTTGTCAGCAGTCGCAGATAATATGCTAGTTTGTCATGAAATGTAATTATGATACCTTCACCACTTTGGTCAAACTGAGGTCTCCCAGCTCGCCCAAATATCTATAGCAAAATGTCATGAAAGAGCATCTTAGCTAATGATAAGCTTATGTAGAAAAAGAAAGCACTTCATATATACCTAATACAGGAAACTCCAGGTCCTACCTGCATAACATCAAGCATACCTAGGTCTCGCCACCCACCAGCTTTTGGATCATATAATTGGGTACCCTTGAGAACAACAACATTCAGATCAATTTACAAAACAAAAGTAACTCAAGACCACTAAGGACTTACTAACAGATAATAATTTAACACTGAATTCCTGGAAAAATAAAAAAATAGTGAAACCAAGCTGCAGAATAAGACATTTCAGTGTATATGATCAGTAGCTATCTACATAAAGTTTTACACATTAACACTAAGATTCAACTACAACATGATGTGCCAGCACTAGGATTTTGTTTCAAAATGAGTGGGGCAAAGGCATACATAGAATTTATAAAAACAAATACCAAGTCGTCCCAGAGGACTGGGCTATGGACAAAGCGCAAGACCATCGTACCTTGTACCCCAATTAATTTATGAAGAAATGAGATTGACAAGAATCAAACTCTTGACTACTTGGACAAAGAGGCTCTCCTATGATAATATTAAGGACCAACTCTCCTAAGACTAAGACCTTAAGTTGTTAGGTTCAGGCCCAAAACAGGGTTTTTTTTAAATAAAACCAGCTATAACCAGCAGTCACAATATCATGCAGCTCACTAATTAGACAAACAGAGATTTCAACAAATGATAGGTCAAACTTGCATCAAGCTGAGTCAAGCAAGGTAATAAGAAAAGCAAACTGTAGAGGTTGTAGAACTATTATGAACTGTGGACATCAAGAAGGCTGGACACCTGCCCAATCAATAAAAATTAAAGTGTAATCTGAGCAAGTTTGACGGTCAAGAAAGTGAATAATTGCAAAGCAAAACACAGTTCTCACCCTTTTTGTTCTCATTAGTACAATACAATTAGACATATTCAGTTCTGGTAACATCTATTCTATTTTCTTATTTTTTTTCTAAATACATTCTTATGTATTTTAAAAAAATCAGAGGACACCAAAACCACATCGCTGTTATCCATTCTGTTAGGATACGAAGCCAGAAAATACAGAACTGAACAGAAATACCCAGTAATAAGACTCGATTAAAGAGAATGGAATACTCAATGTATTATTCAATCCAAAAGGGATATGATGATCCTCTGTCACTCACACCAGGAATTGGAAATCACTCTTCCCCCTTCACACACCAGCTTCCCACTATAACTACTCATTCACGTGAGCATTGGTCTCTTTCTCAATGTATTATTCAATCCAAAAGGGATATTTACAAGGTCCCAGAGCCTAGGGCTCCTCAGAGGAAGATGATCCTCTGTCAATCACACCAGAAATTGGAAAATCACTCTTCCCCCTTCACACACCACCTTCCCATTAAAACTACTCATTCACTTGAGCATTCCTCTCTTTCTCCTAACAGAATACTAACAGAATGCCACCTCATCCTCCTCTAACTAACTTACCCTCAGCCCCATTTTCTTTTTCCTCGAATACACTCCAAATCCTAGGCTTCTCTCCCTGCTGACTCAGCACCTGCCACCTGATAATTTTCTAAATTCTGGGCCCTATCATTGCCTACATCAGAAACTACAGCCTCGTCCTCAAGGCTGAATTCTGGAAATTGGTCGCGAATCACATCTGCATCCTCCCATGTTGTATCATCAAGAGAGCGGCCCTTCCACTTGATTGAGAATTGCAGCAGAGACCCCAGCCTTAGTCATTTTTCTGGTGACCCCCACAAACTCAGGTTCCTCCTTTTCCTCCATCTAAACCTCCATCCCTTAAGGTAGTTCTGGTTCAACAGAAAAACTTCCCGCTGCCTTTTTGAGTTGAGTTACGAGGAAAACTGGAAGAATTCTTCGTTGTGCAGGCAGCTTTAATTTGAAGACACTTCACCATATTTCTCCACTATTGATCGTGTATTTCAGTACAAAATTTAGACAGTAAACAAGTTCTTTCATTTAAAATAACCAAGTACATCGTTAAAAATCATCAATGAAAGTAACAAAATACCAATATCCTAAGGCAGACAAAACCCAACTAGGATCCCAAACACCAGAATGAACAAGACTAAAAGGAGACTCTGCACGACCAGTAATCTTGCTTGGATTGATGAAAACAAAATCATATTTATATGACAGAGAAATAGTACAAACCTTAATGACGACTGTGTGAGCAGGTAGATTGACACCCCATGCCAGAGTTGCTGTGCAAACAAGTACCTAAAAGCAGCAATTGGCATACGTTTGGATGAGCTTTTAAAATAAGATCTTATGTGATCTTTTTTTTTAAAAGGTCTTATAAAGAGGTAAAGGCTATTTTACGTTTGAATGCGATATTTGAGACGTACTTTTCTCATGTTTCAACAGCTTTTTTAGTTTATAAAAAGGGTCTTTTCTGAGAAGCACCCAAATCTAGCTAGAAAAAAAAAAAGATCTTTTTGTGCTCTTACCTTCTTTAAAAAATCTCATCAAAACATGATAAAAAATGCAAAAAAATACTTTTTTAAATAAAAAATAGGCAAAATTATAGTTTTTGTACCTTAACTTAATTGTTTTGTTAAATTTGGTCCCGTAACTTTTTTATGTAACAAACTAGTCCCATATATTTACCAACGTTAACAATATTGGCCTAAGTGTTACTCTTCATTCAACTTTGCTAACCGTGTCCATTAACTCCACAACTTGACGTATTAAGTGGTTGATGACCTAGTTATTGCCATTAGGGGTGTATGGGTTATCTTCATCTCCCTTAAATGGTGACCTAGAGTTCATGGTTCTCAATCTTCTTCTCTACAATAATGGCTACAAAGTTTGGTTTACATCTACCTTATTCAAACACCGATCTGAGGTCGCCAAAACGACGTCGTTTTGGCCAAGCCAGCACCATGTCAACGCCATGTTGGATACTTAATAGACACATAGGACCGTTTGAGACGGTGTTTACTAATGTTTAGGCCAACGTTATTAATGTTTGTAAACATAAGAGACTTATTTGTCACAAAAAAAAATTAAAGGACCAAAATGAAAAAAACAGTTAAAATAAGGGACCAAAAGAGTAATTTTACCTAAAAAATATCCTTTTAATCAAAATAAGCACATCCAAACAAGACCTCACAAGAAACTTCAACAAAATTCTGGAAGTCTAATCTGGAAAAACAAGGGAAAAGCTCTACCTTCAGAAGTCCATTGGAGAAAAGCCGCTCAGTTAGTCCTCTATCAGCACGTAGCATCCCCGCATGATGAACACCCATGCCATATTCAAAAAGTTCAACGAGATCTTTGTTTCTAGATTTAATGACTTCTTTCTGGAATGCATGAGATAGAAAATCTAATAAACTAAAAAGAAGAAGCATAAATATCATATATTATAAGAAAAATCCAAAGAAATGTTTACTATAATCACCTTCATAAAGGTGTACTGGGGATGTGTATTATTACTAAAAAGTTCCAAGTCCTCATTCCTTCGTGCAAGCTCAACCTGTCAAACATGCCACGCAAGTGATGATAGTATGATACTAGAAGCAAAGCATGGGACAGATAAAAGTACAATCTGTTCCCATTCAGAGAAGTAATTAGCCACAACGAAGTAACAAAAAAACCACATAGGATACACCCATACTCATACTCAAATAAAATGTACAACATAACTAGTCCACTTCCAAGGATCTGTTTTCATAGTAGATGAGATATTTATCACGAATAGAGAAAACTAACTTTTGGTGCTAGAAAAGTATGTATTGTCTCTAAAAAAATGTAGTAGAAGAAAAGAAAAGTACAACTTGGGGGAGGATAAGAAATCCTCCAAAACAGAAATTCAACAAAAACCAGAAAAAGAGGAAAACAAAAAGTAATAAATAACAAGAAAGATGATGTAATTCAGAAAAGATAGAGAAAAATCTAAACCAGTAATTTCAACATATGATCTTGGATGAATATAAGTCATTAATATATGAACAGTTCACATAAAATACAATTAAATTTTAGAACAGACACATATTGCTATGACAACTTATTTCGTTTTACACCCATGTTAAACTTCCTTAAATAACAAGTCAATAATTTAAACAGTAATAATGCTTTCAGCAAACACTCCAATACATGGACCAAGAGCTTCAAATCAAATAACATGATTGTATAAAACTTCCAAAATGACAAACCAGTTTCTGAGCAGTCTTCACAGTATCTTTTCGTGAATGAACGAATACCATTGCCTGATGGCCTTGCCTAATAGAGTCAACAACCTGGCAAAATAAAAGTGGCAAAACTAGCAAATTAGCCACCATTGCAAGATTTATTTTGTTTTGAAGAGAACAAAGAAGGAAAGAGACCTTCATATAGGATATAGCATTCAACAACTCATTACGAGCTGCAAAGTTTGGCTCACTAATTCCAATATACTGTTGTGCAAGTGGCACTGGACGATAAGTAGAATCAAAGAAGAAAAGACCTGTGTCTGAATTTACTCTGAGAAATTGTGCAACCTGGTGAAAATGTATAGTCAAAACTTGCAGGTGAGGTCCAGCAAATACTTCCAGAATACAGATTGTCAAGGTCAACAGAGGTCATAGAAAAGGTATATATTATTTGGACCAAACACCTCTAGGTAATTGGGAAGAGTGGCAGAAAGGCCCACAATGCGTATCATGGTCTGGGTTGACTCCACCTGATATCAAAAAGAGAGAAAAAGTTGTTCAATTAGAAGCCAATTATCATGTGCGGAGATACAATAAATAAATGGCTGTGGTGGCACCAAGTAATGGGAATATCACCAGTGCCCAAAATGCATATCATATATATTGCACCAAAAGCACAGGCGTTATCTGACAGATACCATCAAAAAAAAAAAACACTGATTTCCAATATGCATTATAAGTCTTTATAATATGTAAGATTATGCAACTGTAGCACAATAAAAGGAAATGCTAGTTGAAAATAAACAGAATTCTTCCATTCTGGTCCTTTTCAGCTTGCATACAAAACTACATTGTTAGCTCTTAAAGACCGGAGAGGGGCACCTATCTACTCTAACTTCTAGATCTAAATTTTAAATTAGGGTCCAAAATAACACAAAAACATCATTGGAGGGAAGTTAGTCTGGATTTCTCTTTGCAAGCACAAATCACCAAGTATAGAAATGATTCATGCATATTAACTTTACCAAAACTCACCAAAAACTAAAAACATACTTGGTCAAAAAAGCTTTACCTGTCGTAGGGTCCTAGCAACTAGAGCCTCTATTACAGGACCTCGATCATCATTGAGTAAATGCACTTCATCAATAATTAAGAGCTTCACCAACATCGACAGTGACATGTCACTGCTCTTGCGAGTAATGACATCCCATTTCTCAGGTGTTGTCACTATCATCTGATTTAAACCATGGCGGAAAAAACTCAACTTAGTTTGCATGCCGGCAAAGAAATCCTAACATTGCAATTTTCATAACAAGAAACCTGAGTTTCTTCCAGTTCATTTTTAGAGAGCTGCATATCTCCAGTAAGCTCTCTGACAGTCATATTCAAAGGAGATAAACGTTGGCTGAATGTTGATGTGACTTCTGCAGCCAAAGCCTAGAAAGGACAAGAATCTAAACTTAAGAAACCGCACATAAATGCAGGGAACAAAAGGCACAACTGAATAGAGAGACAGAAAGAAAAAGAGCCACACAAGCACCAAAGTACCTTCATTGGAGCAACATAAACTATCTTAAATTCATCTTTGTGTAAGTAACCATCCCTGAAGTGCTGTCCAATCTGCATACAAGTCATTCATCAAGTAAAGAAGATTTTCATTATTAAAAGAATTTCCTTTTTTAGAAACAAAGAGTCAACATAATTTGAGTATAATCAATCCTCTTCACGGAGCTAAAAAAAAGGACAAACAAATTGAACAATTAAGAAACACCATGAATACAGTTAAATTAAATCTGGATATTTCTCTTATTTCATTGCAATATGAAACTACATATATATATATATATATATATATATATATATATATATATATATATTATATATATATACACATATATATATATATATACATATAAATACACACAAACACACACACACACTTAACCAAGAGAGTGGAACCTAATTCCTAGAACATTAATCTATTTTCTGGGACATTAATTATCTATTCCAAAATCCTATACAATGAATACATCTAATAAAGCACCACCCTCCAACACCACCCACACCACTTATATGATTACGATTACAATCAACAAATACAATAAAACCCCCAATTGTCAGAAAGAAAAAAAGAAAGGGAAAAAAGTCCATATTTGACAGAAAACTATTATTCTACATCCATATATATTAAGATCTTTGTCGATTTAAGAGGATCAAACAAAAATATTCACAACACCTACTAGGCTTTTGGGAGTAGTAACAGCTATTGCGCCATAATTGTTAGAAGTCTATTACTATCGATCCATATATATTAATTTTGTATAAAGCAACTTATTGTGCCAAGTTTTTCCTCTCGTTCTCTTCTTCCTCCTAGGTCTTCACATACTTTCCAGTCAAGATTCTTCGCAGGCTCACACCTACCTCATTTACATCCCACTTGACGACAACAATGACCAGGCCTTTCCCACTAGGTGGGGTCAGCGACATCGATCAAACAATGCCATGATGTTCTGTCGCAAATCATGTCTATAGACAAACCATAGATATTTGAATCCTTCTTAATGGTTTTGCCTAATAGTCTTTTTCAATCTCCTCCCTCTAGCGATTAGGCTACCCTCCATCTGATATACTCCCCTCTTATAGCTTTTGTTGGAGGTATGTTTAGTTTTGTACAAGTTTGTTCACTGCTGAGTCAGCAGAGTTTGTTAAAGGTTAGTTAAGTAATAGTTAGACTGTTACAGAGTTTGTTTAGTTCAATTAGCTTACACTAGCTATTATAAATAGCAAGCTTGGTTGTACTCAATTAATCAATTCAATAAGATGCATATTCAGTAAACTTTCTTCTCTCTCTCTCTAATTCTCTACTTCTTACATGGTATCATGAGCTCAAAGCTCAACCATGTTTCCGCCCCCGGTCCTCCCATCACCAATCTGCCGCCACAACCACCACAGAGCTTTAGCATCGGCGACCTCCGCTGCACCCTCTGTTCCGTATCTTTCCTCTATTGATACGACCAAACTCACTGATCACAACTTACTCCAATGGAAGCAAATAGTTGAAGCAGTCATCAGATCGCCTTGAAAGATCTGTTTCTTGTCCCAAAATTCCATCGCGCTTTCTCTTTGAGGATGATCACATCAATGATCGCGTCAATCCAGAATTTTCTGCTTTGGAGGCTCAAGATCAAAATTTGTTCATATGGATGCTCAACTCCATTTCCGATTCGATGCACTCTCGCGTTATTGGATGCTCTCATGCCTGGCAGTTATGGGATGAAATCCCTAACCTCTTCAACTCGCAAACCAAGGTTCGTAGTGCGCAACTTCGTTCTAAGCTTCGTCGCATCACCAAGGTTGATCGCACGATTCCTGGGTATCTTCTTCGGATTAAAGCTATTGTCGATGCTCTTATTTCCATTGGTAACCCTATAACCTTTCAAGAACATACCATTCTTGAGGGTTTACCAGAAGAATATCACATCATGTTCCCTAAGATTGAGAGTCACGTGGAGCCTTTAACAATCTCTGAAATTGAATCTCTTCTCATTTCTCAAGAATTCAGACTGGAGCGCACTGTTGGAGTCCCGTATTGGATAATGATATGGCCTGAATAGAGTTTATAAATGAGGGGCAACCCTAACCCCATGAGCTAGCTTTTGGGGTTGAGTTAGGCACAAATCCAAATTCTAAGACGCACCAAGGCCAAGATTGGTGCTGATGCCTTTTATGTTAATCTTGCACAAGGCCCTAATCAGAATTATAATCCAAATCAGGTTAATCATGCTTCCTTTCAATCACCTCAATCTTCTTTTGACTCAAACCCTTCCTCCTATTCTGGTTACAATAACTTTCAACAGTCTAATGTTCCTTAAAATTCTGGTAATGGTAGTTTTCGAGGAGGAAGGGGTGGTCATTTTGGCTCTCGTGGTCACGGCAGATGTGGTCGTGGTAATCGTGGTTTTGGGGGTCTTGGTCCTACATGCCAAATTTGCAATCGCACTAATCATAATGCCTTGAATTGTTATTATCGTTGGGATGAGTCCTACACGGCTCCACCAGGCAACTTTCAATGCTATGGCAGCATTGGCAGGGGCCAATCTGCTCCCTACAATCAGTTTGGACCCTCTCAGCAGAATTCTCAAATTCTTTCCTCTCAGAAAAATGCACCACCTAACCAACCTACTCCTGCTCTGCCAAGCCAACCTCATCTTCTTCAACTTCCTTGGCATATGACCACTCAACCTAATAACACATAAAATCCTGGTGCCTATGGCAATGATTGCTTCTGATGCTGGCTCTGAGTCTTCTACCTGGTATGCTGATCGAGTTTTTATAAATTTTTATGTAATTAATTTTAGATGTTTTAGGAGTGGTACAATTTTCTTGAAAAGAAGCAATGGTTAAGCATAAGCAAATTGATGCATTTTTCAAGAGGAAAACTTCCAACAAAGATGAAAATTGTATAGCTTCAACATCACTTCAAAAGCATCCTTCTAATGATTAAAATGTTCAACCGGATTCAAGATTCAAAAAGTCACAATTGATGAATTTGATATTAATTCTTTAGAACGTGAGCCCGGAAAGCGTAGCCAAAAATTTTAGTTCTGATTTAATCATTGATGACTTCAAGTCTTTAAAATTGTTACTTTGTATTAATCTGTTATTTTGAAGCTTAGATAAAATTATATATGATTCATATGAATTTTAATTACATTATTTTAGCTAGTAGCTAGTGGCTCCCCCAAAAAATTTAGTCAAGATCCGCCACTGGTTGTTAGTCACATGGGAATTTCCACATGGTTAATGGGATTCAAGTTTGCATTTACAGTATTTTATTGTTTTTAATATGCTTTTATTTAGTTTGATTAGGCCTAATCACTACTAGTCAAACCCAAATATCTTTTTTCCTTATTTGGTTGATCTGTTTCCTCTTTTTTATTTGTTTCCTTAGTTAGTTATTCCAGTTTTAATTCTTGATTCAAAAAAGAATTTGATTGGCCAGTACTTAGCGTGACCGACATCCTTAAATATCTTCTTCATAGAATAGAATAAACATCACAAAACACTGTTTTTCTACAGTTCAGTTTGTACTGTACACTACAACAAAATGATGATGAACGCAGCAGATAATGAATTGAAAATTGGACTGTAACCTCATAGACAGGTTTAGGATCAAGAAAAAAAGGAAAATACAAAGTAACCAACTAGTACATCAACATCTGTCTCGTGAGATGACCACAGGGAGAGGAATCAATGTAAAGCACTGATTTTCGAATGATAGAAAAATCATATCTTTCAGGAAAAGACTAAGTATAAAGCAAGTTATTATTCACCTCATGTAGAACGGAAATCATAGCTATGTTAGTTTTGCCAGCTCCTGTCGGAGCACACACCTGCAAGCACATGAAAATCCATTTATTACATAAGAAAACTAACACTTCCTTTTTTGCTTAATGAACACCTCTACAATCGTTATTAATTAAGCTTGAGAGCTAGAGCATAGATCACTCACTAATATATTTTCATTAGTGCCATAAACAGTTTGAAATATCCTGCTTTGAATACGGTTTAGTGATTTATATCCACGGAAAGCAGCTTGAGCAAAGTCATCTAACTCCCTGATCTCAATCTGAAAATGCATAATTGTAGAACAAATGCATTAATGATGCCACTTTATCAAAAAAAAAAAAAAACATTACTTCGAAGAGCATTTTATGAGATAGGGGAACCAGTAGTCATGCAATTTGTTAATATTTAGATAGAGAAGATTGAAAATTATGCAAAATGTGGGTTTTAATATATATAATATATTAAATGTGGCATGGTAAAATCTTGCAATAACCAAAGATCCTAACACAACAGCAACCCATGCATCAAACTCATCCCTCATTTCATATGTTAATAAGGTATCAATGACCTCATCTTGTTTTTTAAAAGTACAAAGGACGATGATAAGGCATCCTCACAAACAAAACAAAAAGAAACAACTAAAACCCATGTGACAATGTCATGCAACAAAGCATGTCAATCGCTCTGCATGTCTAACAAAGAAACATCACTAAAAAGCCCGTGAGTAGAAACCAAAGGGGTGCCAAAAGAGTAACCTTATCCCAAATGAAATCGAGGGTCGACAAGAAATGATCTTATCATATATAGTCACCAAATAAGATTATAACTTCTCATTAAATAACTGACAGTATCTCACAAGTCACAATAAAAGAGATATACCAGCTTTTCTCCAGGTTTCATTGGTGCAGTTGGTCTTGGGGGAATAATAACCTCTTCATACCCTTTAAAATGCTTCCTAACAGTTCCTTCGGGGAGAGCAGTAACGGCTATTGACTGGGACCTAGCTCCAGAACCAATCATCTCATCAACTAAATTTTTCCTCTCACTTGCTTGAAGTAAAGATGAGAAGTCCAATGCAGACAAGTCACCTTCACCAGCATGCTCTATTCCCCGTCTGTTTCGCTTTTCCTCCTTGCGTCGAAGCTTGTCAATTTGCTTTTCTGACTCTGTCTGAACAGTCACCTAAAAAAGAGTAGTTCCTTGAGGAAGGCAATATTTTAACAAGTGAAGAAGTTCAGACTAATTATAAAGAACATAGTCAATACCTGCGTCCCATAGCTAGGCATACGAGACTGAGCATTTGAAGCATTTTTATCCGACTTCAACACTATTAAGCCATGATGAACAGAATCAACAATCTCCTTGCGATGCTGCAAATTGTCAAAGAAATGTCAACTATGATTCCAACAAATCCACATGAAGACTTCAGTACCTTTAAAATAAAAGATAGTTGACAAGCATGCCTTCAGTCTGAAAGTGAAGGTCATTAACCAACACAGTATTATTCGAACAAACAAAAAACATAGAATTTTAAAAGAAAAACTTGACACAGCATATGAACAATTATTACTTGGATATGGGTGGAGGAGAGCTAAGTTTTCAAAGAGTTACCAACAACCATTTGAAGAAATAAAAGGGAAGAACTAGCATATCCTCACCAATAAAAGATTTTGCACAGTTTCAAATGCAATATCACCAACAAGATCCAACAGATATCCAGCTATCTACAGATGAGGGAAAAGAGTAAGTTTCAAACTTGCAGCAAACTTTAGTTATGTATTATATATACCTGTTAAAGAAGATTGACATCAAGCAATACCTCTTCGCCAGGCTTTTCTGAATTAAGAACCCTACAAATGGCCATTGCCAATTCATCTCGGGATAGCTGTGAATTACAATTCCTAACTATTCTATCACATGCATCTCTTAACCAAGTCAAGTTGAACTTTTCCCCGTCAACAACAGAACGATCTGTTGGGTCGGCATAACTGTACTGTTCTTCATGAAATGCAAAAGGAACAGTGCTTTTGAAATCCATCATTTCTCCATCATCTATGGATACATCAACCAAAAAACGAGCTGGTGCTTGAAAAATAAAATCAGCTCCAAATTCTAAATCCTCTTTAGCATCGAGATCTTTTTCTGACGAAAAGGCAGAGTTTTTATTGCTAGGCTGCAAATTTAGAATTCTCTGTGCTAGAGATGCAACTGGCCTCAACTGGGAGTCAGCAATTGCATGACCAATAAGTCTTTGCAATTCTAACCTGCATATCAATGTCAGACACTGAAAGTTTGATGTTTTTTTTTTTTTTTAAAGAAAAAGAAATCCATTAAGAAGGAAGAGGATCACAGGATAGGAGGATAAGATATCCTTCACGAAAAAAACTACAGATAGATAAAAATAGAAGAACAGCCAACAAGCTCCAAAAAAACAAAGCACAATGGAATGCAAACCCTATGCATATCCTCCAAAGAAAACAAAAACACACACTTAGGGGGTGTTTGTTTCAAAGTATCTCATTACATTTCTGGGAATGACATTCCTTGAAATGCTATGACAAGGAATGACATTACGCTTGGATATCTTGGACACCACCGAATCCCAAAAGGATAAGCCTCAAGGATTACCTCCTAGAGGGACACCTAGATAGGTAAGAGGCCATTGAAGAGTAGTTTGACAACCAGCTAAAGTAGCGAACACACATGACAACCAGCTTACTTGCATTCACACCCGCTATCCCACTTTTGGTCAGGTTAATTTTGAGCCCAAAAATGATCTCAAAAAATCATAATATAGACAAAATATTTACAAAAGATTCAACATCGACCTCCAAAAAGACAACATTGTCATCATCAAACTGAAGATGGGATAATAAAACACCCTCCCCTCCAACCTTCAACCCCTTAAGTCCTTAACCATCATTATTCATTGTTCTTGAAACCAGCCAACTAAAAACACCAACCACAATTGTAAAGAGAAACCGAGACAGAGGATCGTCTTGCCTCACTCCCATTTGCCCTTTAAACCAGGCTTTAGGCTCACACTCGACGTTTAAAGTTCTTGAACAAATGCTCCATTCTCTCCACATTCAAGACTCATACAATAATAATAATCCATCAAATATTTAAGCCAACTATGGCCTCAGCAATTTATAAAATGCATCAAGCAATACAAATTTTGAGAATTTTCATAACAGCATATTCAAGTCCTCTAAACAATAATTATTAACGCTCATTAATTTTTTAGATAAAAACTCAACCCCCAATTGAACAATTACTCTATTCATATGAAGTGCAAACGTGAGAAAAAGAAAGGAAAAAAAGACATCCAACCACATCACATTAGCAACTTCTGTCGAAACTTCACAAGCCAATACTTACTTTTTATCAGAAAAAATTCTATCACCATAATCCTCCTCCTCCTCCATTGGCCTGCTGAAAAGACGGTAAACAGTCAGTGCCACTTCATGGAACTCCTCAGAGCGCAATTCTCCACCAGTCAACTCCACTACAGCTCCTATAAACTGCTTGTAGGCCTGTCGCACTTCCAACGAAGCTGCCTCACCAGTTCATTAAATGCAAACATGTCAATGCTAACTACATATACATAAATTTCGCATCAATTAAAAATATTATCACAATGGTAACATTACAACCGCACGATACCTTTTTCCCACCCACAAACAATCTTCCGCGCGAGTTCCGATTCATCAAGCGAGCTTGCAGAACTAAATGCCACAGTTTAAAACCCGAAATTTCATCATCAACAAATTTATAAAGAAATACAAAGCATGCAAATCACAAAAGACTATAGAGTAACGAAACCAAAACAAGGAACATCTCAGAGTCCGCATCCGGTTGCCGAAAAATTGCGGAATTAAAAAATTCACCAGGATTAAGGAAATTCTTAATTCTCCAGTTTTTCTTTTTTTTTTTTTCTTATAACCGCCGATTATTTTCTCGGGAACCAAACGGGGTGCATATGAAAAACGAGATCGAGAAAATTGATGAGTGCGAATGATTTACTTGCGACGTCTTTGGTTCTGGAGAATGGTTTTGCGATGAAGATAGGCCTGGTCGACATCGAAGGGGTCTCTGAGAGAGTTGGTGAGGCGAGGAATCTGAATCAACATTGTCAATAGCTTTGATGTCGAAGCTCCTTAAACCCTACTGATCCCCTCTATTAAGAAGACGTGAGAGTATCGAAGGAGACTGCAGAGGACTGGGAAAAACGAACCGAGCATCACTTGTTCAAACAATTAATTGTTTTTACCGGTTTGTCTTCGATCCCCACTCACTCCATATATATATATATATATATATACATATAGGGGATGATGGGTATACTTACAATGTCAATTATTAATATAATATAATATAATATTTAAATAAGCAAATGGTTCAATTTTAAAATGGTAATGGGCAAAAACAAAAAAAAACATTAATTTTTCTTTCAATTGACACTCAAAAATGCAGAGCGGTGTACTCTGCCATAAGAGGCAGTTGGAGAATGTTCAACTCAAGGATTGCTATTCATTTTCTCCATGACTTGCCTATGACATCAAGCATCTGTTCATCTTCTTCTTCCAGTTCTTTTACCAAGCGCTCTCTCTTTTCACCTTCTTCTTCTCCCAACGTCAAATGATCAAAGGTATCTTTTTTACTTTCATTTCATGCTCCCATTCTTTCTTTTTCGACAAAGATTTCATTTTCTCTCAAATGGGTATATGATTTTCATACCCAATTCAAGGTAACTGAGGAAGATGTCTCATAAACAAGCTTGCCCTCCACTAAAATTCTCAACCTAGTCAACAAATCTGGGAACAAATCTAGTGAACCGGAGTTACAACCCTCTGATCTGCAAGAACCCAGTTCATTTAAAGATGTTGTTGATGCAATGTTACCACCAAAGTCTCCTTCTATGCCCATTCAAGAAGACCCTATGGTGTTGCAGCAATCTGGAAGGTAAAAGATGTTGGTCGAAACAACTTTCCACCTGGTCGGCGGACGAAGTTGGAATTTATGCATGTGTCCCTAGTTGGATAATTCAATCTATGTAGGCTGGAATAAATCGTGCGAAAGTGAGCCAAGGACGACAGACGAAGTTTTTAAGCGGGTGTCATCATCACCGTCCATGAAAGAGGTAGAGAAAAGGAGGTAAGGTGTTTTTAATTTTTTTTTTGTTTTGTTTTTTTTATTTTACCATAATAACTCTGGAGTATCAAAACTCAACTCCAAAGAAGGAGGATTAAAGATTTGCCTGTTTTTATCTGGTAGATGCAGAAATAGATTTCACCACTTTGGTAGGGCTTTGTCTTCAATCCTCACTCCTTATAGGGGAGGATGCAACATCCATCAATTCTAACCATTGATATAATATTAAAATAAATCAATGGTTGAGATTAAAAAGGGCAAAAAGGGAAAAGCAGAAAACCAAAAAAAAAAAAAAATCAACCTCCCCCTCCTTGAATACATCGTCTGCTATACCTCAAGCTCGTCATCTGCGGCCACCGCCCACCACCACTGTCACCCGGCAACCTCTACGTCTACAAAGACCCTCCACTTTCATTTAGCATCCAAGCATGCGTTTTCACCTCTCTCTCTCTCTCTTTTTCTGTTGCTTTTTTTTGGGTCAAAAGCGTTGATGTTGCTATATCTTTCTAATGCAAACAAAACAGAGGAAATAATCGATAATATCAAACCACATCCCCAATGTCTCAACAAAATCAAAAGTATATGGAAAAATCACATAAATTATAATGGGTAGATTTTTTTTGGTTAAAAATAATAGACAGAACTCTTTTGCTTTGGCTTGATTTCTAATATTTTTTAGGATCATGCCCTCAAATTTCCTCATGAGGCTTCAAAATTGTGGTTTGTTTCAGGTGATGATGATCGTGATTCAAACTTCCAATCCAATTCCATGGAGATCAACAACGACAACGACAATAACCATCTTCCAATTATCAGTGATTGTCGCCTCTCCCTTCCCCCCTCTCTCTCTAAAGTATGAATTTTTCCTTTCCCAAAATCAATTTTTCCTTGACATTACAAAACAGGGTAAGGGTTTAAGGAAGTTTTAAGAAGCATCTATTCTAATTCTCCATACAGCCAGAAAAACCACCACCAATCTCAGTTGAATCGATGTTCCGATTCCAAACCTTTCCCGAAGCAAATCCCAACAGAGCAACCTGATGCCGAAGCAGAACCTCCTCCTTCATCCCAACCAGGTTCGAACTCTCTGGAAGCCGAAGCAGAAGGAGATGAAGAGGAGGAAGGAGAGTGCGGGTTTTGCTTGTTCATGAAAGCAGACGGGTGTAGAGACGCATTCATCGATTGAGAGAATTGTGTGGAAAAAGCAGAGAAGAACAAAGAAAATATGGTGGTTCTTCTGGTGTCGTGTCAAATCTTTGTTGTTTTTGCTTTTTTTTTATTTTATTTTAGCATAATACCCATTATAACCCTGGAGTATCAAAACTCAACTAAAAGGAATGAAGATTAAAGATTTGCCCCTTCAGTAGCGTATAGATAAGGCAGCTTTTATGGTGCACGTTGCTAAAAAGAAATGCAGCCATACACCTTAAGATCAAATGATCTGAATCGTTCATATAACATGCTACCATATTCTTACAGTGGACTGACGTGCACCTAATCAACTCATTTATTAATATTATATATTTTTTAGTATTTATAATTATTATTAATATTATTATTTTAATATTATTAAAATATTTAGAAATTTGTTCTGTTTCGTCGTCTTCTTTTAATCTTCTTCTTTCTCCCCTCCATGTTCACTTTAATCCTCTAAAACTAAACCAAAAAATTTGATTCTCCTCTGTTATAAGGTGGGTTGTTCTCCACTTTCTTCCCCTGTGAGATCACGCTCACCTGAAACTCACCAAGTTGTCTTCTCTTTGCATTTTCATCCAAAACCAATGCAGTTATGAGAATTAGAAGAGAGAGAAAGAGAGATGGAAGATGTGTGTTGGTCAAACAAGTAAACTATTGAATCTTTTTATCATTCTACTAGTGATTCTAGTCACCATACTTGGAAGGGGAAGCATATCGTGTTTCTGAAAAAATTAGGAAACAATCAATTTAGGTTTGTTTAGCAAAATCGGGAGAATAATTTTTGTATGCAGTACTAACTGATGAGACTCGAGAATTAACTAACAAAGTTCACTTCGTGTTGAAGCTTTGGAGAAGCAACAACAGCTAAAGGGAGAAAATAAAGGCAGACCAGAGTCATAATGAGTATATAATAGTTTAAGAAAAAGAAAGAAGTAAATAATATTGGTTTTGGATGAAAATGTTGAAAGTCTTTTGGTCTGATCTCAGATGATTGAAGTGAACAGGGAGGGGAGAAAGAAGAAGATTGGAAGAAGATGAAATGAAGCAAATTTCTAAATATTTTAATAATATTAAAATAATAATATTAATATCAATAATAATAATAAAATATATAATATTGAAAAATGAGCTGATCAGGTGCATGTTAGTCCACTGTGAAAATATGATAGCATGAAATATCAACGGTTTAGATCATTTAATCTAAAGGGTATGAGTGCACCTCTTTTTAGCAAGGTGCACCATAAAAGCTGCCTATAGATAAGAGATTATAGTACTCAGTGTCATATTCGTATCTTAAAAAATACGGGTATCTAGACTCATATATTAATGGGTAATAATTTTAATATTTGCATTCTTATCCGTTGGGTATGGAAGTACTTATAGTTGTGCTTATTACTCGCAATTTAATTAACTATTAAAAATCATTCAATAAAGAAAGAACATTCACTAAAAATATAATTATAACTCAATTGAAAAACTATTCAAATATCATCCAAACCTAATCATAAAACATTATAAACAAAACTACAATACAACATAATAAGGTTATTAATGTATAACATTATGTTTAACATTGAGCAAATGTTACAATAAGATTCTAGAATAACTAATTCATAAAATGTTACAATATTTTATTCTTTTAAAATTTAATATTATAATTATGAGTATAATATATATATATATATATATATATATATATATATGTGTGTGTGTGTGTGTGTGTGTGTTTGTTTGTGTGCGCGGCTATGGTGTACTATAGTACGCGTACCTACACTCATCTCCATTAAATTTTGTGGATAATTACTGTACACATACTCATACCCGTTAAGAGGGCTATTACCCTACTCACCATAGGTGATTTTTGCAGTACCCACCGGGTCTATTACCCATTGTTATCCCGAGACTGAAGAGGGGTCCTGCACGTTTTCACTACCTATCAATAAGAGGATAAAAGTAGGACAAGACTTAGGTGTGATGTTGTTTTCCAATGAGCATAGGATATGTCTAATAACTGTTACATGCAACACCCTTTCCCGAGTGTCACATTCCCGAACGTTTATAAGGCCGAAAATATTTCTTAATGCGGAAAATACGGTTTTCTTTTCTTTTCCTTTTCACAAGATGCAATGGGATTTAGCAAAGGTAAATAATACTAATAACGAACTTAGGTTCGCCATACATTTCTAGAACAATATGCATAATAAATACAGGGACATAAACAGAAAAGAAATAATACTATATACAGACATAGGTCTAATGTATAACTGACATAAAAAGATACAATAAGTACTAGGAGTCGTAGCTCCCAAAAGGTACTACAAAAACTAACATAGTCCGGCCGACAACAAAACTAAACCACAAAAAGAGTCCTCCTCCGGCTCAAAGGAACTACTGGACTGAACCATCATCACGTCCATCTGTTCAAACAGCAACAACAAGTACCAACAGAAAACATATAGATATGGGTGAGATTCCCGTTCATGAACACAGCAAAACAGCAATAGTAAAAACGGGACGACTCACCGGGTAACAGCGTACCCAACATGCTTACTAAAATTCCCAATGTCAAACATATTAAGCAGTTGACACCATAATATCATGTTAAGCAGTTAACAGCATAAAATAAGGTATTCTTAAACAGTACAACGATGTATAACAGAAAATGTAAACATCAATAGCCATGCAATGCAATGCAATGTATATGACTCAATGTCAATGTCACTGGGTACTACTCTGACCCCTACTCCATGGAGCTAACAAAACATTCGGAGAGAGTGAATGGGAGGACATGTTCCGTGCGCGCCAGCCTTGGGCAAGATGCTACAACATTCGTAACGTGCACGTATCTGGCTTTTACGGAAACCCTCTCGACCAAACATGAAAAGTACAGCATCTAGTAGAGGATATCAGTGTATTGCATGGATTCGCCACGACACAGAAGAGCTACCAACTGGTCACATGTCAGCCCTTCCAACCCTGATACCTCCAAAAAGACCATTGAAGATCGTCACCGTAAGATTCGCACCCGCATCAAGGTGTAAGCTCAACTCCTAGGCTCAAGGCCTTACAACTATGCAAATGAAATGCCAATGCTTACACAAAGCAGATGCGATCAAGCAATGTCTATCCCCCGGATAAACCTCGAAGTCTACTAAGGTTCTCTTCCTTAGGAACTATACGTGTCTTTTTGAAAACAAAACCTTTATCCACCGGATAAATCTCGTGATCCCTCCGGGATCGAGTCATCACAAGACTGAAACAATTAAACGACTGATCGGGATCCGAATCACCGGTCCGTCATCGAACTACTGTTTCAAAACCCAAAACGTTTCATGTTTGTGTTTATGTCTTATGAAGTCATTGATGTACTAGGTCATCAATGGTATAGCATGTGGTCTTGTTCCACCACATACCATACTTAATTATCCCTTGTTTTCAACTCTAAGTCAATTACTTAACTTAGGTTTTTAAAACGTAAAACTTTACAATTTGAGTTGAAAAACACTCTTCATAAACAAACCATTTCTCGCGAGGCGAAGGTCTATGTCGCGACGCGAGGCTGAGAAGTTATCTTTACTGCTTGGAAAGTCCTTCTGCTTCGCGAGGCGAGGATTGTATCGCGACGCGAGGCAGAGAAGTGATCTTTTCTATTCAGACAGTCTTTCTGCTCCGCGAGGCGAGGATTATATCGCGACGCAAGGCAGAGAAGCTGCATCTTCAGTATTCAGACAGTCTTTCTGCTCCGCGAGGCGAGGATTATATCGCGACGCGAGGCAGAGAAGCTGCATCTTCACTATTTAGGCGGTTCGCGGGGCGAGAACTGCTTCGCTACGCGAGGCCGAGAAGTTGCATCTTTGGTGCTTAGGCGGTTCGCGAGACGAGACGACTTCGCGACGCGAGGCCGAGATATTTCATCTTTGTTGCTCGGGCTAGTCCACTGTCTCGCGAGGCGAGGCAATGTTAGCCTGGCGAATGCCTTATCTTCCCTCTGTCTCGCGAGGCGAGACGGGGTTCGCTGGGCGAGTGCCCTGTTTTTCATTTTTCCTAACTCCTTCATTAATTCTTCTTTTGAAACACTTAGTTTTATTAAATAAACCTATGGCTAAAGAAAAGACATTTTCCCACTTTGATGACACACTTTAAAGGTTAAAACTTCATTTGATCTTTGGATCAAAAATCACTTTTGTTTCTCTTTGAAATCCTAGGTTATGAAATCATGTTTTGTTGCATCAAAACTTTGCCAAAACAAGAACAACATATGTTCTTATATTTTCCTCTTACTAAGGCCACAAGCCTACTCCAATGCAAAATGGAGACTTTACTTCACCAACAAGGTAAATGTAGCTCACACAATTATGGTAAACAACAATACACATTACTACCTCATAATCAAACAATAAAAGTCCATACTTGATCTAGTGATCAAAGTAGGTTTTTCAACATACGTGGAAATGATTTTCATTTAATCATATCTTGATCAACATATGCTAAAGCACACTACAACATACTCAAGCATAAACTCATCATCTCCAAGAGAACTTAACAAAACTTAACATATAAAAGTGAACCCAAACTAAAGGGTTTCACCCACACATAAAATTAAACAACCATTCTCACTACCACCATCTTGGTGTGATGAGGTTCTTCTCCCCATACCTGTTGATGAGCAGATTCCCCGGATCAAAGTCGGTTGATCGGTTTGTGAACCTCCTGATAATCGTCAACAACTACAACAACACAACAACCAACATTAAACAACAATCAAAACCAATCTCAACTATCCTAACAAAGAGGATTTCGGCCACCCTAGGTTAAAAAGGTTAGGAATTGGTTTTGGTTTTCCATTTCATGGATTCAAAGGCATTAGGAAAGCTAAGGATGAAATCAAGTGTTAAAAATCAAAAATTGATGAAAACACTATTCATCATCATCCAAAAGGGTTCGGCCAAAAATGCTTTTTGAGCTATGATGAGAGTTGAATCATAAGCTCTTAGGTTTAGGTAGAGATTGATGATGTGAGTTCAAAAAACTTGGTCTTACCTCAAAAGGATTTTTCTACAATTTCCTATGGATTTTCAAAGTTTTGGATCTAAGAAATTCTTTTCATGAAAATGAAGATTGATCTTGAAATAAAGAAAGATTCAAGAAGCTAAGAGATCATACAAGTGATCTTACCTTGAAATGAAGAAAGATTGCTCAAGGAATCAAGTGATTCCAACAAAAACTCAAGCTTTTCTAGGTGAAAATGGAGTTTTCTCTCAAGAACAACTATGGAGCTTCAAAGGATGAGGGGCTGTGCGAAAATGATGAAGTGAGGGGCTGAGTTCAGCCTCTTAAAAGTTCACTTAAGGGTAAAAAGGTCATTTGCCAAAAGGGTATAATGGTAAAAGTGTAAAAGACTAAGGTTAGGGGCATTTTGGTCATTTTGCGTCCAGATATTTCCGAACGTCATGAAGACTCTGGCATACTCTCCCATGTGTCCTGGGATGATGTGATATCAAAATTATCTGTTGGCGAGTCCCGGTAAATCCATATGTGGCTCCGTTCGTCACCCGATTGAGGATTCCGCCCGAACGAAGGTCAGGAAGTGATTTTTCTGAAATTTTTATGAAATTTAACCAAAACGTAGATAATCGAATTCTAAGACTTATTGTCTCGTTCACGGGTCCATCTAAGGTCTTCTGAGCAGTAAAATCATACTGTCAGTGTAAAAACGCAGACCGGACTCCGTTTGAGTTTTCGACTCAAAACTTAATCGTAGCTTCCTACGATATCATCGAGCATGACTATGGTCTCGGAATATTTTATTTCTATTCCTAAGACTTCGAATAAAATAAAGACATTAAAATACTAAAGAAATAGAAAACGTGAAAATCGGGGCATTACATTACACATGTTATATTTTTATTGATGAGTTGTTATACGTGTCTTCTTCTCATTGGAAAATAGCACTACAAGTACCTATAGAACTGCACCTAAGTTTTGTCAATAAAAGAAACCAAATAAGAGCAATGGTAGCAACACAATCTTTATCACACTCCCTTCAACACACTCTATTATTGGATAGATTTCATGTGGGACCCGCAAAATGGAGAGTGAACTCATGTGATTTAGTGGATTCAACATGAAATCCACACAATAATAGAGAATGTGTTGAAGAGAAAGTGTTAAAGAGTGTGTTTTTAGTGTAACACCCTGCTTTTCACCTTTATGCTTATATGTGTTATTCTCGTTGTTATATATATATATATATATATATATATATATATATATATATATATATAAAGTAAGTGTTGTTATGCTTGTGTTAGATGTTTAGGGACGTGTTTTGGGATAGTTAACCTTAGAAAGAGTCAAATCAGTGATTCTGATAGGTGAGCACGCCCGTGCTTGTTAGTCAGCACGCTCATGCTCAGGGTCAGCACACCTGTGCTCAGCGCGCGTAGCAGAAATGCGTTTTGGGCTTTTGGTGAACCCGTTTTGCCCTAATCCTTTTTATACTTCTTTTCCTCGACCTAAAACTTATAGCCGTCATTCCTAAAGATAGAAACAGACATCGTCAACCTTTCTCTTAGGCTCCCATTGAATTCTTTGAGCGTTCTTCAATCTCCAATCCTTGGTTTAGGTGTTCTTCGTCAAAAAACACAACCCTTGGTGTTTTCCGTTGCCGATTGGGGATAAACCGTTTGCTTAATGTTACTCTAAGGAAAGGTAACCAACCCTATTCGTTCTTTCCTTTTAATCCTTTTAAGTTTAGTGTTGAACTGTTCTCTCTCTATCGAACCCGACTTTGTTGTTCGCATGCCGGTGCTGTGAACGACAACTAGCAGATTAGTTCCCCAAGGATCTAATCAAGGTAAGTTTGTAACCCTTGTGTTAATTCCCTTCCATTTTCCTTGTTTGGGAATTAATTGTCCTTTTCTTGACGTTCTTGGCCAAAGCTTGCTGAACCTGTTAAATCTGTTCGAAGGAGTCAAGCGTGGACTTCGCTCTTGTTGGCTCAGAGGCTGGTTTCGTCATACCAGGTATGGGGAGAAGGGATTAGTATGAACATATAGGTTCTCAGTGAAGCTAGCACGCCCGTGTCGGAAAAACGAGAAAAGCGACGCTGATGAACACGCATGTGCTCTCAGTGTGCACGCCCGTGCTCAGGCCGTGCATAACCGTGCTACTGGGTAGATTTGAGGAAAACTACATAGATTTAAATAAGAGAGTTTGATTAACCGTTTGGGGGTAAAAATACTATATATAAGATTATAAATTGTGACCTTGAGGATAGTAAATGAACTAGGATAATGATAAGGTAAGATGTAATAATGTAGACTTAATAAAGAGATTATTCAATAAGATGATGATGTTATTAGTAACAATATACTGTTACCAATGTTGTTGGTTAAATCATTCTTGATGCTTATTGATCAAGTTTGATGTTGATAAAACATCTTTGATGCTTGATTGTTAAAGTTGCTAGCCATTTTTAATGGTGTTGATGGAGGTGGTTGTCATATTATTTGTATGTTAGCATTGCATGCATCATGACATGGAGTTGTCAGTTTGGGGGAAGTTACGATGACTAGGGAGTTTGTCCGAGAGTATGGCGAACTGGCCGTCCACGGTGATTCATCTGAGAGTTAGGTGAATTAAGTGCATCCGTGATGGTCCATTCGAGAGTATGGTGGATCGACTATCCAAGGGGTTCATCCTAGAGCTTGGTGAACTGTCGGCGTTGGTGTTTATTGGCCAATGTCGATATGTAACTCCAAAATCGTCTTCCTGTGTTAGTTATTGGATCCACATTGCATATAGAGTAGTGGAGTAGTCTTGCATTGCATAGCATGATTATTGATGTTATATGATGTGATATGGTATGATCTGTTATATGATGTATTATTATGTTGTGTGATCATCTTACTAACTGCTGTATTACCGTTTATGTTTATACGTTCTGTCTCTTACTCCCTACTGTTGTTGTTGTTTTGCTTGTACCTTTGATTATGTAGAGGATGGTGAGCAGCCAGTTTAGGAGTGATTCCGAGGAGATCGCTTGCTCTTAGTATAGTTTCAGTTTATGTTAGTTTGTGTTCTGATGTGTTATCAGTAGTGGTTATCAGCTCTGATATGTGACATCAGGATTTAGGTTGTTTTAGTTATATTTTTCTCAGTTGCTAGTTATGTTTTAAACATTTTGGATCAAGTGGTACTTGTTACCCTTTTGGTTTCAATTTATGGATTCTTTTACATGCTTTATTTTATGTTTATCGTATGTAGGGTAACAGGTGTCACATGTATCAGAGTCTGTCTGTCCTTCAGGCCCGGCTATGTGTCTGTTATGTTTTCTTTTGTGTACTCTTATATGATTATCTATGCCTAGCATAGATGATGATATAGGATTATATGAGCCTTAGTTTCTTTTCTGCTTAACTTCTATGTTAAGTGGTTCGCTTTGGACGGTGTAGAAGGTTATGGTTGGTCGGAATGATCGCGCGATTGCTAATGCTCTAACACTGTTGGCTAATGCCATTACTCAGAACAACAACCAGAACCAGAATCATCACAGAGGAGCTGATGATTTTAAGGGTCTGGATAAGTTCCAGAGACACAACCCGAGTTCGTTCAAGGGAGCTTATGACCCTGAAGGTGCTCTTCTATGGATCCGCGAGCTCCAGAAGATCTTCCGGGCTATGGCATGCACTGATGCCCAGAAAGTCGCTTTTGGGACTTTCATGTTGGTGGAGGAAGCCGAGCACTGGTGGGAGAGTTGTCGCCATTGTATGGAAGCTGAAGGTGCAACAGTTACTTGGGTTGCCTTCAAGGAGAGGTTCTTGGGAAATTATTTTCTAACTGACATTCGTGACAAGAAGGAGATGGAGTTTTTGGCTCTGAAGCAGGAAAACATGTCCATTGGGAAGTATGCTGCAAGGTTCGGGGAGCTTGCTCGTTACTGCATGCTCTATTAGTATGTGAATGATGACCGCTCGAAGTGTGTGAAGTTTGAAGATGGTCTGCCCCAGAGATCAAGCAAGCCATCAGCTACCAGAAGATTTGAGTCTTTCCAGTTCTTGTGAACAAGTGTAGGATCTTTGAAGACGCCTACAAATCCAGAGTTGCACACTGCAAGAGTTCTAGTTCGCAACGTAACAAGAAGACTACTAAGCAAGATAAACAGGAACGCCATCTGGCGCCGGTAAGCCGTTATTTCAAGCAAGTCAGCCAGAAGCCATAGTATGCTACGAGGTTAACCAGTGAAGAAGGATTTTCTGCCCCTAGGCCAATCAAGTGTGGCAAGTGGTAAGGGTCACTTCACTCGCGAGTGCAAGGAAACTGATGTCATCTGCTTCAAGTGTGGGAAATCTGGCCACATCACCCGTGATTGTGGTGGAGCGAAAGGTGAGCCGCAAAGCGCTAGCAAGAGTTCTCAGGCCAACCGACTGAAGGCAAATGGGAGAGTCCTCACCCTCATTGGAGATGAAGCCTCTCCATCCGCAGATCTGTCTCAAGGTAAGAGCCTCCTCAAAGGAACTCCTTCTTTTGTGTTGTTTGGTTCGGATACCTTGTCTTCTTTTCCTTCGTTTGCTTTGCATGTTTTGTGTTAGAAACCTTAAGTTGCTTGTTCCCTATCTTGAGCATGATCTAGTTGTTGCTGCTTCTGTAAGTAAACCTGTTAGCACTTCCCATGTTTCGTAAAGGTTGTTATCTGTCAATTTTGGCATATTTGAAAGATAAATCTTAAACTTGATTTTCAAGATCAATACAATTTTCATAAGAAATTGAGATTTTATATTTCAACGATCATTCCTTGTCAAGAAAAGCATATTCATATTTCAAATTCTCATAAAGAGGCGCGACTTAGGCTATGTGGCATAGGGGATGCGCGGCCTTGGAAGCTTAGAAGCTCCATGAGCTTTCCCTCCAATTTAGGGAGTACAAATACCTATTTGTAACAAATTTGAATCATAATTGAATGAATTAGAATTTTCTCACACTTGAGAATTAGAGAGAGAGTTGAGAAAGTCTCCTCTTAGAGGTTCTATGGTAGAACCATTGTGATTTTTATCAAGAGCTTCATACTCTTGTGGCAAATATTCCTTGGACTTATCATTTCATCCAATTCATGGAGTAAAGTGTGGCGCCTTCTTCCAATCCCTTCCCGTTAAATCTTTTCCTTTTTTTTACTTGTGACTCACGCACTAAAGTGTTGCGCCTGCTTAATCATGGCTTACGCTTGAGGTGCAGCTAGTTTCTCCTTAATATCCTCTTGGTTGGCTTCTTGATCATCAAAGATGAACAAGTTTGGTTTTCCATCCAATATTTAGTTTGAATTTCATTTTTATTTTGGATCAATTCTCCTAGATTGATCCTACATTTCAAAGATCCAACATTGGATCACAACATTTGGTATCAGAGCTAGTCTCTAGGAGTCTTATAGCTTCCAAATTTGAAAATCAATTCAAAATTTTTCAAAAAAAAAAATTGAGATCTAGATCCATTTGATCTTGATCTTGTGTTCATTTGTGTGTTTTGCTGTTTATTGATATTGAATCTTTGAATCTTAAACTGTAGTTGTGTTAATTGTAGTTCCATTATCTTGAAATTTGAATTCAATGTTCATAGCTTGTTCTTGATGTTCATAGTGTTCTTCTTGTGTTCATAAGATCCTTGGGAAATGTGCTTGATAGATCTTGATGAATTTCAAAAGTGTTGATGAAAGTGTTGATCAACCACTTGATTGAAAGATCTAAGCATCAAATTGTGAATTCTAATTTTGTTTTTGTTGAATTCAAATTGTTCTTGTTAGAACTTTGATCTCATATTTGTGATAATCTTTAATTTTGGGATATTTCTGTAATTTCAAAAAAAGTCAGTGGCTGTTTGTTAAAAAAATAGTTTCGAAAGTTCCATAATAGGAAAAAGAGTCCAAATCTGAAAAATCCAGAGGACCAGAAAATAATTTCAGACAAGTTTGGGGCAAAAGTGCAAATAATAGAAATATTAAAAAAAATTCAGAAAAAGACTTACCACTTGGAAATAGCCAATCTAAATTGTTTTGAGGCTTATTCCATCATCTTCATTGAGAAATTTTTTTCGTAATTCATTTGACAAGAGAAGTTGAAGTTCATGTATTCTAATACTTGGTTTGAGTATTCGAATACACTGTAAAAGTCTTTAAAAATTTTCTTTCAATCATTTGAGTGTGTTATTCTTGTTGAGCATTTTTTTTAGTTTGTCTCTTAATTTCCTCTTAGTTTTGTCTTTGTAGTTTTCTTTCTTCGAACTCTTGTGTGTGATAACTCTTGCTTGAATTGTTTGCAAGTGTGTGTGGCTTGAGGTTGTGCATTGCTTGTTTCTAATTCAAGGACTTTTATTAGGGACTTAGAGTGGAAAAAGGCAAGAGAGAAGATATGCTAAAAAGCCTAATTGAGTGATACACGGGTGAACATTCTTGAGTGAAACACTTAGTTGAGTGGTGAGGTCCTATTCTTGAACTTACAATCATGTCACAAACTCGTGGAAATAGTGGAGGTAGCAAACCACCTTCACCAAGAACCGCGGCTATGGATGTAAGATTTCAACAAATGACAAGGCATTTAAAGAGACTTCTTCAAAGACAAGGTGATGAGCTTCATGAAAGGATGGATGGCATTGAAAGATCAAGAGGATCAAGGCATAGAAGTCCAAGACAAGGGAGCTTTATTCATGAGAACTCTTCACATGAAGATAATGATGATGAGGAAAAAGTGAGGAGGAGGAGCCACAAAAGGAGACGTGGAGAGAATGGTGAGACTAGAGGAAGGAGACAAAATGATAGAGAAGGTATGATTGAGGGAGTTAAAATCAAAGTACCAACTTTTCAAGGGAAGAATGATCACGAAGTGTATCTTGAGTAGGAAACAAAGATAGAACAAATTTTTGCATGCCAACATTATAGTGAAGAGAAGAAGGTTAAGGTGGCATCATTAGAGTTTGTAGACTATGCTTTAATTTGGTGGGATCAATTATAAAAGGATAGAAGGAGGTATGGAGATGATCCTATCACTACTTGGATAGAGATGAAGACTATCATGAGAAAAAGATTTGGTCCTTCACACTATCATAGAGAACTCCACAACAAGCTTCAAAGACTTAGTCAAGGCAACAAGAGTGTGGATGAGTAATTCAAAGAGATGGAGGTTGCTTTGATTAGAGAATATTAATGAAGAAAGAGAGGCAACCGTGGCAAGGTTCTTAAATGGTTTGAATCAAGATATCTTGGACATAGTGGAATTGCATCATTATGTTGAATTGAAAGATTTGGTGCATCAAGCAATCAAAGTGGAATAACAACTCAAAAGAAAGAGATCCTTCAAGAAGCCTTTCTCCAACTATTCTACAACAAGTTGGAAGGACAAATCCAAGAAGGAGGGAACTTCAATCAAAGCCATTGAGGTCGCGGATCCTACTACTAGCAAGGGTAAGAATTCCACAAGTTCTACTCCTACTTCATCTTCATCTAGGAATAGTGAAAACCACCGTCAGAGATAACGTAGTGCTAGCTATCAGGAAGGGGAGAGGGCGCGACACACTCAAGGGGAGCGACCACTAGGATTAGCAAATGCTTTGTGACTTGTGTTGGGTTGTGTGCTTAAGTGACGTGCATAACTTTATATAAACTATCACTCACTAACCCTTTCCCTAATGGGCTCTTGTACACTACAGGCCCATTATTTAATTATTAATTAAATCACATTAATTAATTAAATTACTTCTCCGATCATTTGCCCTATGTGTGTGACCCTATAGGTTCCCGTTAAGTTGGCAATAATATTAAATCATATTTAATATTATAAACAATTAGCGGCATCTAACAATACATCATTGCTACTCAATTAATGAGAATATCGGTGATACGATACAACCTTAACTGCGACCATATTTACATTGTAGCCAATGTCCCTTCGTCACAATGTCTTAATTGAACACAAGACATAAATGTGTCATCCTTGTTAAGTCCAATTATATGTTTCTCGATCAAGGAGTAGACATGTAACCATTTGGGCCCAATAACTCATATTATCCCAACTTAGCATGGTCATGCATTTCCACGCCTCACACCATCGAGTGACCATAGACATTACATCTGTTATGTGAGAGGAACAAATCCTATCTTCATCACTCACTTCCCTCTGCATGATTCATTGCAGGCCCAGTTACTACCTTTATGATTATCCTGTTACAGATAACATTTGATAGCATTCATGCTACCACTAAGCAAGAAACTCCATTAGTGGATCGTTCAGTGTTGTCATTCTGCACAACTTCATATCCCCCTCTATCGATCATCTATCGAATGAGATGGAAGTGCCTAAGTATATGTTTGGATCATTGGTGAGATCAAATTTACTTAACTTATGCGATTCATCCACCATCATCGCAACGAGATCAATGGCATTCGCAAAGTTTAGGAACTACGATTAGTTCATAAATGAACTTCCTGATCCAAACGACCTCTAAACCTACATTTAAGGCAACTGTATACTCGGCCTCTAAAATCAGGAACTGTCTCACGTTTGGAACCTTTTCAAGCTCACAATGCCACCATGGAGACAAAACACAAATCCTCACCGCGATCTAGAGTCATCCTTATCGGTTTGGAGGCTAGCATTAGTGTAACCCTTTACAATGAATCATTCCTCACCACAATAAACCAAGAATATATCCTTAGTTCTTCTCAAGTACTTTAGGATACTCTTGAGTGTTGTCCTGTGACCATTACATGGATAAGATTGGTACCTGCTCGTCATGCTCAAAGCATATGAAACATTTGGTCTAGTACATATCATGGCATACATAAGAAATCCAATTTCCGAAGCATACAAAATCTTATTCATGCGTTCTCTTTCATCAGATGTAGCAGGGGATTGTCCCTTGGATAGGTCGACGCCATGTGACATAAACAAGGGATCCTTCTTGGAATCATGCATATTAAAACGCCTAAGCACTTTGTCAACATATGTACTTTGACTATGGCCCAATAATTTCAGCGATCTATCTCTATAGATCTTGATTCCCAACACATAAGAAGCTTCGCCTAAGTCCTTCATTGAGAAACAATTCCCTAACCATGTTTTTACATTTTACAGTGTAGGAATGTCGTTTCCCATGAGTAGTATGTCATCCATGTAACACCCTGCTTTTTGTAACGCCCTTCATTACATTAGTAATCCGAATAAAATGTTTAAATAAAACCCGGTGAAATAAAAAAAAATCGTAATATAATACTTAATATAGTAATAATAATAATAATAATAATAATAATAATAATAATAATAATAAAAATAAAAAATTGATCTTTACATCATAAAATACTCATAACTGAAATATCATAATTAATCCAAAACTCTTAAAAACAAGGCGCCAACAGAAAACCCAAACATATAAAAATAAAATAACTAAGGTCTAGCCACAAACGGCTTTAATACATCATAATACTAACCAAAGCTATAAGAATACTATTAAAAATCTCCAGTCTTCAAGCCTCCTCGATCTCAGGAATAACGTCTTCGTGCTCTGAAAATAACACTACTAAAGAGATAAGAATCTCAGAGAATAAAAACAGTTATAAATTATTTTCACAAATAGTGTTATTCTCAACCGACGCAGTAATCGGAAAAACAGCCATGGCACCTGCTACTTTCGAAAATAATATAATTTTTTATAATATCAATCATATAAAATATTCAGACCAACACCACATATTTCAAATAACATCATTTAACATTTAATTCATGCACTTATTCTACCAATCATAAACACACAACAATGGCGTCCTATTGCCCACCTCTCTTCATAAGAGGTGTTTCGACATCTCATTCTTTGATGATATAACTAGTTTTCGATACCCCATTCTTTGGTGGTATAACTCATATTTTCAACATTCCAATTATATGGCGATGTAACTATTTTTGATACCTCTTTCTTAGGCGGTATAACTCATATTCCGACATCTCATTTCCTGACGATGTAACTATTTGGATACCCTTTTCTTAGGCGGTATAACTCATATTCCGACATTGTAATTAATTGGCATGTAACTATTTTCGATATCCCTTTTATAACGGTATAACTCATATTCCGACATCCCAAATAAATGGTAATGTATCTATTTCAATACCCGTTTCATATGCAGTATAACTCATATTCCGACATCCCAATTAAATGACGATGTAACTATTTTTCAATACCTCATTCATAGGTGGTATAACTCATTCAACAAACATCATCCAACATATATATCAGTTATTTAATCATGCCAGTACCACATATAACATCATATAATCGAAATATAGCATGTCAATCAACTAAATCATGTACAAAACATACATACCACAACATCATTCTCAATAATAAACACATATATCATGGTAAGCTTGCTTTTAAGGACAAACCCTCAATTTAGAAAATCAGGATTTGACCAAAACATGTATTTTCCATTGAAATCTCACTATAAATCATTAGATAAAATTCAATCCTCTTTTCCCAAATTCGTTTGCCTCATGGAAGGGTAAGAAAATGTTGTTTTTACCCACCTCTTGAAGACCTCCAAGTAAACTTCAATTATTCCCTAAGATGAATCCTAATGTTTCACCAAGAATCTTCTCTTTGCTGACATCCTTGTGAAAACGGTGCGCTTATTTTTCCTCTACACTAATCGGTGGCGCTGAAATGCAGCCTTTCTCCTTTTTATTAAAAGGAAACAGTTTCTATCCAACTTGAATTCTATATGTGGTGCCCCTATGACATTGGATTTCGCTAATCGAATACCCATTCGATAAATAGGTGGAGCCCGCTTCTTTTATTTGTTTTTTTTATTATTATGAAAAGAAATCTTTCCCTACTGTACGTGAAATGGAAATCACGTGAACCCCTATACTTTGGTTTATTTATTTTTGTCATTGCCTAAAGAAAGAATAGCCCATGTAGTTTTCTTTTTTTTATTTTGTTTAAACTTTCAAATCATTTTTATATTACTGTGGGACCCTCTTAACTTTTATTATAAAAAAACAATTTCTAATAAATTCTTATAATAACAATTTTGTACACTAAACCTCTTAATAGCTTAATCTTTTTATTGCAGTTTTAGGATGTTACATTTTCTCCCCTCCTTATAGAATTTCGTCCCCGAAATTAACATCTTACATAGCATCCATCTACATTTAGTACATTAACAACATAAAGAGTTAATGTACCTTAGTTAGAGAGATCCGGATAAAGTTGCAAAACATCTTCTTCAAGCTCCCAAGTAGCTTCCTCGGGAGTTAATCCTTCCCAAACCACCTTCACCAATGGAATCGTCTTGTTCCTCAGGGTCTTAGTGCTCATGTTGATAATCCGAACAGGCCTAGGCTTAAAGATCAAATTATCCTTCAATTGTATTGACTCAGGAGCTATTATATAAGACACATCTGGTGCATATTTTCTGAGTTGTGAAACATGGAAAACATCATGATGGTTTGACAATAGAGGTGGAAGAGCCAATTGATAAGCAACAGGCCCGACTTTTTTTAGGATTTGGAAAGGACCAATGAATTGAGGGTTTAGTTTTCTAACTTTCATGGATCTTCCCGCCCCAGTCTTAGGAGTGACTCTCAAGAATACATGTTCACCTTCTTGGAATTCTAGAGACATTCTCCTCTTATAGGCATAGCTCGTCTCCCTACTCTGTGCAATGCGCATTCTCTCCCTAATCATCCCGATCGTATCTGTGGTTTCCTGAACCAAGTCCGGTCATATCAAGGTCTTCTCACCTACCTCACACCAATACAAACGGGATCTACACTTTCTTCCATAAAGAGCTTCATAGAGTGTCAACCATATGCTAGCGTGATAACTATTGTTATATGCAAACTCTATGAGAGGTAAAAACTTATCCCGACATTAGATTTACGCTCCCACTTCCACTAAGGAATTTCTAAAGGTTGCAACAGACCTGGAGATTTTTGATGTTCTATCTTAACCTTTTGGCATACTAAACATTTAAACATAAAGTTGGCCACATCCCTTTTCATTCCTGACCACCAATACATCTTTTCAAGGTCCTGGTACATCTTAGTTATTCCTGGATGTATGGTGAACTTTCCCTTATGTGCCTCCTCTAACACTCTTTCCCTGAGCTCCCCTCCTTACGGACAACAATCCTACCCTGAAACATTACTAAGCCATCAACAGACAACTTATAACCCTCTTGTCCCAACAAAGATTGTAATTCCTGGTCTAAAAACTGTCCACGCCTAATCTCCTCCCTAAGGTAACTATGAATTTCCAATCTATTCAACCTCAAACTCAAAGCATTCAAAGACACCTCCAAATTCATATCTCTAAACTCCTCTAAAAGGATCATCTCCTGCACCATTAAGCTAGACATGTGTATGGATTTCCTACTAAGGGAACTAGCCACTACGTTAGCCTTCCCTGGGTGGTACTTCAATTCAAAATCATAATCTTTAAGGAACTCTGTCCACCTCCTCTGTCTCATATTCAACTTTTTTTGGTCAAACAAGTATGTAAGGCTCTTATGGTCACTAAAAACCTCAAACTTAACACCATACAAATAGTGCCTCCAAATCTTAAGGGCAAAAACTACTGCTGCCAAATCAAGGTCATATGTAGGATAATTCACCTCATGGGCCCTAAGCTGCCTAGATGCATAAGCCACTACCTTCCACTCTTGCATCAGCACACATCCTAGACCATTCTTAGAAGCGTCGCAATAAACGACAAAGCCATTGAAGGGTCCGGAATGATCAAGATTGGTGATGACACCAATCTCTTCTTAAGCTCTTGGAAATTCTCCTCACATTCTCTGTCCCACTCAAAGGATCTCCCTTGCCTAGTCAACTTGGTCAAAGGTTAGGCTAGTCTAGAGAAACCTTCTATAAACTTTCTATAGTATCCTGCTAATCCTAGAAAGCTCCTCACTTCAGTCACTGACTTAGGTTGTTACCACTCTAAAACTTCATCTACCTTAGAAGAGTCAATTGCCACCCTTTTCTAGAGATGGTATAGCCCAAAAACTTCACCTTATCAAGCCAAAACTCACACTTCTCTGGTTTGGCATGTAGATGCTCATCCCTCAAGATCTATAACACTAATCTCAAGTGCCCCTCGTGGTCTTCTGGCATCCTAGAATATATAAGAATATCATCTATGAACACCACCACAAAGCTGTCCAAAAACGGTCTAAAGATTCGATTAATGTAATCTAGAAAACGGCCGGGGCATTGGTCACACCAAACGGCATTACTACATACTCATAGTGTCTGTACCTTGTCCTAAAGGATGTCTTAGGAATATCCTCGCCTTTAACCCTAATCTGATGGTACCCAGATCTCAAATATATCTTAGAGAAAACTGCCGCCCCTCTCAACTGGTCTAACAGGTCATCTATTCTAGGCAAAGGGTATTTATTCTTGATGGTTACCTTGTTCAACTGGCCTAATGAACCCCTTTCCTAACAACTCTTCTAACTGTTTCTTAAGCTCACTCAGCTCTAGGGGTGCCATTCTATAGGGTGCTACTGAAACAGGTCCACACCCTTCAACCCTGCATGTTATAAAAGCATTAAAGAAGAAAAATAAAACATGCAACCTTTCATAAAAAGGTTCACGGGTAGAAAAGGTACCACATGAACTAGTTCTTAACAACGCAGAAAAAGATTAAACCAATATAGAAAAAGGAATAAAGAAAACATAAGCATTACAAACCCAACCCCGATGTCACAATTCAGAGCTGGTACAATCGTTCCGAAAAACATCCTCGAAATACAACTGACAAAATAAAATAAATGCAACTAAGCTGTAGGCCCTAACTATGAGTGGTGGCTCTTCAGAGTCACTCCTCTCCGGGCTGCTCGCCATCCTCTGCATAAACCATACATGTCAAACAAGAAAACAAAGAACGGGGAGTAAGAAAACATGTAAACACAATGATATTGAGATAGGAATATGATGATCATACATCATGGCATAATAACAATCATAAGCATACACATACGTATATAAACATCATCTCAACATCATAAATCAACCGGATATGCTATATGATGTTGGGGTAAGCCCTAGTGGCCAATCTATTTTGAATAGATAATCATTTGTATCATGACTTTGATCATATATTTGATATATGTATAAGGCACTCATTTATTATGTTATATTTTATGATCATATTTATAGCAAAATAAAGTTCATAGAATAGGTAGTTCATTTAATGGAACGTCAAGTATGACTTGACCGTGAGATGCCATTAAATTATAGAACAGTATTCTTAAATATCCATAGTCAAGTATTATTATTAATAAGGACAATAATAATACATTGAGATTATTATGTGAGTGTATTGATGACCACATCTCACGGGTCATAGATATAAGATATCAAGTCTTTACATAGGTATAAATATTAGTGGAATATTTATACTGGAGTGATCCGCTATGAGAACGCTACATAATAGTTATGTAAGTGTCATAAGCTATTCTCGTAGTGACCATAGTGAAGTAGTCCTTCAACTTGAAGTCACTACGATTCCTAACATATGTAGTTGTAGGCTTTAATACTATTAAACATTATCTATAACAAGACAACTATAAAGATAGTTATTGGGTCTGCAATGAAACATGTTGAGGAATGTGAGTGATGTAGATAGGATTCGTCCCTCCTACATAACAGAAGTAATGTCTATAGGCCTTTTGATGGTATGCGACGTAGAAATGCATGGCCATGCTAAGGTGGGACAATATCAGATATTGGGCCCACATGATCATACGTCAATTACTAAATCAAGAAATAAATAATTGGACTTAACAAGGATGACACATTTATGCCTTGTATTCAATTAAGACATTGAAACAAAAGGACGTTGACTTCACATTATATATGGTTACAACAAGGTTTTAATTGTATCACCAATATTCTAAATAATTGGGTAGCAATGATGTATTGCTAGATGTCGCTCATTGTTTATAATATTAATTGATTATTAATATGATTAATAACAATTAATATTATTGCCAATTAATTGAGAACCTATAGGGTCACACGCATAGAGCAAATGTTCAGAGAATTAATTTAATTGATTAATTAAATATGATTTAATTAATAATTAAATGAGATTGATTTAATTGATTAATTAAATATGATTTAATTAATAATTAAACATTGGGCCTGTAGCGTACAGTGGCCCAAGTGGGTTAAGTTAAGTGAGTGACACCTATTAGTAAGTTGTGCACGTCACTTAAGTAACACACAATACAGAGCACTCATAACGGCCGCTGTAAACCCTTGACAGGCGCGCCTTCTTTTCTCTCTTTGTGTGTCATGCCTCTCCCAATCCTGATAGCTAGCACTACGCTATCTTTGACGTTGGTTTGCTCGTGTGGACTGAGTTGAGGTATTGCTACTTTGCAATACTGGTGATAGTGAAGAACCTCTCCCTTTGTGGTGATAGCAGTAGTATTCCTCGGATCTGCTGCTTAGTAGCTGTGTAGATCAAGTTGTCATTCACACTGTAGCAGTGTTCGTGATTTACCAGTGCTGCTGACGTGCTCACAATGTTCGTGGTAAATTTACGCTTCAAGAGGTAAACACAATATCCTTGTGATTCATGTGCAATACGTGGTCTTTTAGTAAAGAGGTTTTTCCGATCAAGAGGTTTTTATCAATTGTTTTTAAAAATTATCCCTCATGAAACCCCAATTGTGGTATCAGGGCGTCTGGTCGTAGTTTGCCGTGTATCTTAGGATTGTTTGACCTTGTATGATAACATGTTTATTGCTTTTGAATATGATTTGTATGTTTAAAAGCATGTTTGTATGATTTGTATGTGATATAAATCTCTTTGAACATGTTTTGTGTGCTTGGTTGTGCTCCTAACATAAACAAGGATTCGCTTCTGGAATCCTGCTGCGCCGTTTGGCATGGCTGTGTTCCCTGTAGCATGGCTGTGCACGTTTGAATTAGCGTCAGTGAACCCGTAGCACGGCCGTGCGCCGTTTGGCACGACCGTGCCACCTTTGAACAGCATCAGCGAGTTTTCAGCACGGCCGTGCGCCTTTTGGCACGGTCGTGCACATGTTGTACAACGTCAGCAAGCTTTTGGCACGGTCGTGCACATGTTGTACAACGTCAGCAAGCTTTTGGCACGGTCGTGCGCTGTTTGGCACGGCCATGCTGATGGACAGAATGTGATTTTGTCCCCTTTTGCATATTTATAAATTGTTTATTAAATGTGCGGTATATGGTTATGGCGCTAGTTTTGGTGTTTAATTTTAGTTAGTAAATACGGTCTACGTGTCGTGATTTATTGTTTTTATTTTATAAATACGGTCTGTGTGTCGTGACATTTACTTGATTTATTTTATTTTAAATTTTGTAAATTGTTCGGGTTGACATAGAGGCAACACCAGATCCTGACGCCAGTGGGAAAAACTTTGGAAGTTTGCTCGAGGGTCAAAGATTGTAATAATTAGTTTTAATTATTGCACATTAGGAGGCCATAATCATATTACCTTTTATATGTCTTGTATGTTTATGTATGTGATGCATGATATGTATGATTTAAATTTGGAATTTAAATTGTATGATAGCATGTATGTCATTGTATGCTTAATATGTTTTGATTGTATGTAAGCTAGTATGTCATGTATGCTATGAGAGACGTTTATATGATTAACAAGCCGGTGAGACCACTTAATTATTAAATTCCCTCAATAAATTAAGTTATTAAATGCCTCCTGATTTGCTGCACTCGTTAGGGCCGGAATCATTTAAGTGTGGGTCATGCCACGGCTGAGCACCTTAATATATTCCTGTAAAGCGCGAAAGGTGAAATAACCTACTGCCAACCATTAGGTTGAACTTAACTAAGTTTATTCAATAAGATTGAAACGGCTTAGAGGCATGGGGTTGGGTGAGACGACCCGTCATCCCATTGGAGAACCTTAGATATTAACTAGCCTTAATCGCATTATAAACGTTAGCGCGCCTTATTAATACGAAGCGAAGTAGAAAAATTGAGCGCAAAAGCAAAACGATTTATGGCACGCTACGCCTTAGAGTACACAGCTTTAATTATAAAGAAATATATCGCATACATCATTACCCCATCAGTAGGGCTACAGTGATAAAGTAATACATAGAGTATATTAGGACATTCGGAAATCAAAATACGTAAATAAGCCAAGAGTCAACTCTCCGGCTAACCACAATCACTGCCTAACCTCTCGAGGCTAGGGTCCGTGGTACGTCCTCCGGCGTCTGGTTCGTACGGAATGCCGTCCAGCTCCTCAGCAACTGGTTCCTCTTCGGGATCTTCCCATAAAATAAAAATAACACATATAGAAAATAAAGGGAGATAAGAATCATAATTCATCAATATGGGAGGGGGCAGCATTACAGTATCTATATATACATACATCACACAACACGATTAAATCATAGGACACAACCTCATCCATCTCTTAAATCACTCATCACAATCATCTCAAAAGTCATTCTCTCGGATAATCCTATAAGAGAGATACTAATCTCTATGCATATGCTGACTTCCCTATATGTATGTCGGACGATATATCTCGTCCCCAGTTGGACATCCCCGTCGGGATTACATTACATCACGTCCGCCATTGGACATCCCGCCTCGGGATTTAAAGTAACGTCCCCAATTGGACATCCCCCTTTGGGTCAAAATGCTGTGGTATGAAATGATATGCAAATGCAACAGACATCCATCGCAGGTTGATATCGGGACCTCATGCCTAAGCACTCGTCCACGACCACGATACATCGCATCACATCAACATCAACATCACATCATCATCAACATCACATCAGCATCAGCATCACGACGCCTTGTGTCTAAGAGCCACAGCTCCATGGTCGGCACCACAACGATATCAACCCGAACAACATCCTCACTCACCATACTCTCATGAACACCCAATCATCAGTCAAATCACAATAACATTACAACATTAATTCATTCCAGTGCAGATATCATCATAAAGTCGAATACAATAAATCACACAAACAGTTCAACAAAATAAAACCAACAGAAAATCAAATAAACAATTCATCACATCAACCTCAATCAATTACAATATCCATATTATAAACGTAGTGGTGATAGCCCAAAAGTACCTACACCCAGGTTTCAGGCACTTTATCCAGGGCTCAACCTCTAGTAGGGTTTAAGGGTTCCCCTACACACACACACACACACACACACACACACACACACACACACACACACACACACACACACACACACATATATATATATATATATATATATATATATATATATATATATATATATATATTCAATAGTAAGCTTGTCTTCCCGACGATATTAGTTCTTTCTCCCCACCTTAGTGATTTCCACGTGCAGCTCCGGCTACGACTAGCTGCCGATCACTACATACACACAATCAATAAATGCATTAACTTAAAAAAAAAAACAAGATTTCTCCTATTGCACCACCCCTAGGATTCGGCCATATTGAATGAAAAATAGCTAGGGAGCTCCAAAAATTCTCGTTTCTTGGATAACACCCTAACTAAGTGTGATAACCCTAGATATCAACTCAAAACATCAAAAACCAACCAAAAACCCTACCCTACACTATAAGGGGGTTTCGGCCTCTCTATTAAAAATAGCTAGAGAGATTTCTTGGTTCTAATCTCTTGGATCATGCAATTATGTCATGAACCTAGGCCATAGAAATAGGTTTGGTATTAAAATGATTTTTCTACAATTTTTCATGGATTTTTGAAGATTTAGGGACAAAAACCCTAACATCTATGATCATGGAAATTAGAGGAGAAAAATGAGAGATTGAGAGGGATAAAAAAGACTAGCTACCTCCTAGGATGATTTCCTTCAAAGTTAGTGAAGGTTGCTTCACAAAAAAAACTCAAGATCAAGCTCCAAAATGAGCTTCAATGGTGAGAAAGAAAGGGGAAGGGGGTTTGGGGGCCTGTTTTCTGGCCGAAAAAAATGAGGGTGAGAGTGTGAGAGAATAGGATATTTATTTAGTAAACTTAACCCTTAAGAAAATAACACTACTAACAAGATGAGAATCCCAGTGAATAAAAACAGCTATAAATTGTTTTCACAAACAATGTTATTCTCCGTCGGCGCAGTAACCGGAAAAACAACCATGGCACCTTTTACTTTTGAAAATAATATAATATTCTATAATAACAACCATATATAATATTCAGACTTCAAATAACATCATTTAACATTTAATTCATGCATTTATTCTAGCAATCATAAACACACAACAATGGCGTCCCATTGCCAACTTCTTTTCATAAGAGGTGTTTGGACATCCCATTCTTTGGTGATGTAACTAGTTTTCGATACCCCATTCTTTGGTGGCATTACTCATATTTTCAACATTCCAATTATATGGCGATGTAACTATTTTCGATACCTCTTTCATAGGCGGTATAACTCATATTCCGACATCACATTTCTTGGTGATGTATAGGCGGTATAACTTATATTCCGACATCCCAATTAATTGATGATGTAACTATTTTCGATACCCCTTTCATAGGCGGTATAACTGATATTCCGACATCCCAAATAAATGGTGATGTAACTATTTCGATACCCCTTTCATAGGCGGTATAACTCATATTCCGACATCCCAATTAAATGTTGATGTAACTATTTTTGAATACCCCATTCATAGGCGGTATAACTCATTCAACAAACATCATCCATCATATATAACAATTATTTAATCATGCCAATACCACATATAACATCATATAATCCAAATATAGCATGTTAATCAACCAAATCATGTACACAACATGCATACCACAACATCATTCTCAATAATAAACACATATACCTTGGTAAGATTGCTTTTAAGGAAAAACCCCCAATTTAGAAAATCAGGATTTGACCAAAACATGTATTTTTCATTGAAATCTCACTATAAATCATTAGATAAAACTCAATCCTCTTTTCCCAAATTCGTTTGCACCATGGAGGGGTAAGAAAAGGTTGATTTTACTCACCTCTTGAAGACTTCCAAGTAATCTTTAAATATTGCCTAAGATGAATCCTACTGTTTCCCCAAAAATCTTCTCTTTGCTAACATCCCTGTGAAAACGGCGCGCTTCTTTTTCCTCTGCACAGATCGGCGGCGCTGAAATGCAGCCCTTCTCCTTTTTATTAAAAGGAAACAGTTTCTATCCAACTTGACTTCTATATGTGGTGCCCCTATAACGTTGGATTTCGCTAATCCAATACCCATTTCATAAATAGGTGGAGCCCGCTTTTTTATTTGTTTTTTGTTTTGTTTATTATTATAAAAAGAAATCTTTCCCTACTGTACGTGAAATGGAAATCACGTGAACCCCTATACTTTTGTTTATTTTTTTTGTCATTGCCTAACGAAAGAATGGCCCATGTAGTTTTCTTTTATTTATTTTTTTAAAACTTTCAAATCATTTTTATATTACTTAGGGACCCTCTTCACTTTTATTATTAAAACACAATTTCTAATAAATTCTTATAATAACAATTTGTACACTAAACCTCTTAATTGCTTAATCTTTTTATTAAAATTTTAGGATGTTACACTTTTCACCTTTATGCTTGTATGCGTTTATCCTTACTGTTATATGCTATATAGGATTGATATGCTTATGTTAGATGCTTAAGGACGTGTTTTGGGGTAGTTCACCTTAGAAACGAGCCATATTAGTGTTTCTGATAGGTGAGGACGCCCGTGCTCCTGTCTTGCACGGTCGTGCTTGTTGGCCAGCATGCCCGTGCTTCGTGCGTGCACCAGAACGCGTTTTGGGCTCTTTGGTCAACCCATTTCACTCTAATCCTTTTTATACCTCCTTTCCTCGGCCTAAAACACAAAACCATCATTCCTAACGTTAGAGACAGCCGTCATCGCTCTTTCTCTTAGGTTCACATTGAATCCCTTGAGTGTTCTTCAACCTTCAATCCTTGTTTTGAGTGTTCTTCATCAAGAACACATCCCTTTGATGTTTGCCCTTGCGATTAGAGGGTAAGCCGTTCGTTAGTGTTGATCTAAGGTAAGGAAACCAACCCTGTTCTGTCATTTCCTTTCAATTCTCTAAGTTGAGTGTTGAATTGTTCTTTCTATCAAACCAGACTTCGTTTATCGAGTGTTGGAACTGTAGTGGCAACCTAGCATATAAGCTCCCCTAAGATCTAATCGAGATATATTTGTAACCCTTGTGTTAATTCCGTTTAGAGTCTTTGTTTTGGGAATTAATTATCCTTTATCTTGACGTTCTTGACCAAAGCTTGTTGAACCGTTGAACCTGTTTGAATGAGTCAAGTTTGGACTTTGCTCAAGTTGGCTCTTAGGCAGGAATCGTCATGCCAGATATGAGGAGAGGGAATTAAGATGAATTGTTAGGTTGTGGGGTAGCGTAAGATGTGTGCTATATGCCTTAGTTGATGTATGAATCTTAATTGTTATTGTTGTTATATGTATGATGATAATTATTCATATGTGGTTATATGATCTTGGCATGATTTATATGAATTGGTTGATGATAATGTTTATTGGTATGCCATGATTATATGAGTTGATACGATGAACTGGTGTTGTTAAACTATGTTAATCAAAGACATAGGGATGTTAGCGTTGAAACTAAAACTAGGATTGATTAATTGATGTTCATAAAACATGAAGATATTGATGAGGGGTGAGATTGATGCCTAATGGATTAGTCAAGAACCTTAAGACTGATTTGAGTGTCTAGAACCTAGAAAACTCTAAGTTCCAGAATAGAGAACGCTGCAATGGCGTTGAGCACGCCCGTGCTCAGTACTCAGTAAAACGTACACGATTGTGCTCTAATTCGATATGCCCATGTTTCGCAAACGGAGTTTCAGTACGCTGTGTTTATAGTGTGCACGACCATGCTCATAGTAAGCACGCTCTTGCTCAGACCATGCACGACCATGCAACTGAGCAGATTTGAGGAATCTCCTTAGATTTAAATAAAAAGAGATTAAATAACCTTTTGGGATAAAAATATGATAATTAAATTATAAAACGTGACCTTGAGTATAGTTCATCAACTAGGATGTTGACAAGGTAAGATTTAATAATGAAGACTCTTAATGATGAAACGTTGATGTTGGTTAAGACGGTAACGATGAGTTATCGCACGTTGATGTTGGTTTGATCACTTTGATGCTTATTGGTCAAAGTCAATAGCCATTGTTAATGGTGTTAATGGAGGTGGTTTCCATGTTGTTTGTGTATTAGCATTCCATGCATTCATGACATGAAGCTGTTAGTTGGGGGAAGTTATGATGACTGGGGAGTTCGTCCGAGAGTATGGCGAACTGTCCGTCCGCAGTGATTCATCCGAGAGTTAGGTGAATCAAGCTCTTCCGTGGTGATCCATCCAAGAGTAAGGTGGATCAGCTATCCAAGGGATTCATCCGAGAGTTTGGTGAACTGCCGACGTTGGTGCTTATTGGCCAATGTGGATATGTAACTCCAAAATCGTCTTCTTGAGTTAGTTATTAAATCCAAATTTCACATGGAGTGGTTGAGTAGTATTGCATCGTATAACATGTTTATTGATATGATATAATGAAATATAAAATGATATGATCTATTATATTATGATGTATCATATGCTATGTGATCATCTTGCTAACTACTCTATTACCGTTTATGTTTATACATACAGTTTCGTACTCCCTATCGTTGTTGTTTCTTTGCATGTACCTTGGTTTATGCAAAGGATGGTGAGCACCCTATTGAGGAGTGATCCTGGGGAGATCGCTTGCTCGTAGTATATGATTTGTGTTAGTTGTTTCCGTGTATTATCGGTAGTGCTTACCAGCTTTGATATGTGACATCGGGATATTGATTTTTTTTTTTCACAATTGTTTAATTTATTGACTTTTTATACGATTTATTTTTTATTTATCTTATGCGGGGTAGTGAGTGTCACATTTAGTGGTATCAGAGCCGATCTGTCCTACAGGCCGGGGTATGTGTCTGTTATGTTATCTTCTACGTACTCTTATATGATTTTCTTTGCTCAGTGTAGATGATGATATAGGATTATAGGTATCTAGTTCTCGTTCTCGCTCGACGCAATCTGAAGTCCTGATTCAAAGTAAATGCCTAATTTGTGGAACTCCTTTAGTTTGTTATTTGATTCGGCTGCAACCCATTCTTTTATATCACATGATTGTGTCAAAAACCTTAAATTTCCCCTGACCCTTCTTGATTGTGATTTGATTGTTGCCATACCTACAAATAAATTTGTTCTTATTTCAGATTTGTGCAAAAGTTATCCAATTACCATTGATGATAAGAACTTTGTAGTTGACCTTGTATGCTTACCTCTTAAACAGCTTGATGTCATTCTTGGTATGGATTGGTTGTCTTCCAACCATGTTCTTTTGAACTGGTTTGATAAAACCATTGTTTTTGGAACTCCTGTTAAGTCTAAGGATCCGAGATTTCTTTCTGCCGACCAAGTTAAGTCTTCTATGAAAGAAGAGGCCCAAGTTTACATGATGTTATCTTCCCTGGAAGTAGAGAGCAAATATAGTATTGAGAATGTGCCTATAGTGAGAGAGTTTTATAAAATGTTTCTTGAGGATGTTTATAGTTTACCACTTGAGAGAGATGTTGAGTTCACCATAGACTTAGTGCCCGGGACTGAACCTATATCCATAACACCTTATAAGATGTCTCCTCTAGAGCTAACAGAGTTGAGAAAGAAGTTAGAAGATTTGATCCAGAAACAGTTTGTAAGGCCTAGTGTGTCCCCGTGGGGAGCGGCAGCGTTGTTAGTGAAGAAGAAGGATGGTAGTATGAGGTTGTGTGTCGACTATCGACAACTCAACAAGGTGACTGTTAAGAATAAGTACCCTCTCCCTAGGATTGATGACCTTATGGACCAGTTGATAGGAGCTTGCATATTTTCTAAGATAGAGCTGAGGTCAAGGTATCATCAGATTCGGGTCAAGTCTGAGAACATTCCGAAGACCGCATTCCGAACGCGTTGTGGTCACTACTAATACTTGGTTATGCCTTTTGGTGTGACAAATGCTCCTGCTGTGTTCATGGACTACAATAACACGATCTTTCACCCTTACTACGATAAGTTTGTGGTGGTTTTCGTAGATGACATCTTAATGTACTCTAAGACTAGAGAAGAGCATGAGGAACATTTGAGGATAGTATTGCAGACCCTTAAGGAAAAGTAGTTGTATGCTAAGTTGTCTAAGTGTGAGTTTTGGTTAGAGGAGGTGAGTTTCTTTGTGCACATCAACTCTAAAGGAGGGATAGCCATAGACCCAGCTAAGGTAGAGACCGTGCACCACTGGGAAGCACCTAAGTCAGTGACCGAGATTAGGAGTTTCTTGGGTTTAGCAGGATACTATATGAGGTTTATAGAGGGGTTCTCTAAGATAGCTTTACCTTTGACCCGCCACCCAACCCTAGTGAGCCTATTGTAGTGTATTGTGATGCTTCAAAGCAAGGTTTAGGAGGTGTGTTGATGGAAAATGGTCGGGTAGTAGCTTATGCTACTAGGTAGTTGAAGTTCCATGAGAAGAACTAACCTACCGATGACTTGGAGCAGTAGTGTTTGCCTTGAAGATTTGGAGGCATTATCTTTATGGAGCTAGATTTGAGGTTTTTAGTGATCATAAGAGTTTGAAATATCTTTTTGATCAGAAGGAGCTGAATATGAGGCATCGTAGGTGGAAGGAGTTTCTTAATGATTGTGATTTTGAGCTATGTTACCACCCAGGAAAAGCCAATGTAGTGGCTGATGCTTTGAGTAGAAAAACCTTACATGTTTCAGCCTTGATGGTTAGAGAGATGGACTTGATCGAGGAGTTTAGTGACTTGAGCTTATGTAACACCCCAACCCGGTGTCACATTTCGTAACCCAAATTATCTTTTTCGGTTAATTAAAAACATTTTCGAAAATAACTCTATAAAGTAGTTGCGGAAATCTGATACCAAAGAAAACTTTAACAACCAGAAAGAAACAAATTGAAACTCATCATCTATAACAGTAATTCAACTTTGCCATAAGGCGTACGTCTTTCAATCTCTTAATATACATCATACTTAGTCATAGTCGAAAGACCTGACTTTAACATCAAAAATCCTAAGAGCTGGTCTGATAAAAAAATTCTAAGAACAAGAGAGCATACTACCTAACATACATCGTACAAATGAGACCGGGTCTCGTCGTGAACAGTCCACACATCTTCATCGTCGTCTTCAAGAAAACTCAAGCCATAGGGACCCAAAGTAGACCAGAGGACCGTTGAGAAATATCGGTACACGTTTCCAAAAACACAACAGGGTATCCAACATGTACAGGCAAGGGTGAGATACTCGTTCACAAGTTTATCTTAATAGCCACACAAGTAAAACAATTACAAATAATATATCGATATACAACACAGTCATGCTATAGAATATCAACATTCAACATAATATCACAATGAGATAATCTCACTCTGTGGGACCACGCCCATTCATCAAGATAAGTTAAAAGAAATGCATGAGACTTCAATCAACTTTCTAATTCATGTTCTCCGGAGATTCCTAATTTCCCTTCACCGAGCAATAGGCCGCGAATACTCCCATAGCACAATTGTCCTCATGAGTCGGCCTCTCAATTTAGGTCCGAACTCCAATTGTTCAAGGGTATCATGTCACAACCATATCATGAATAGTCTAGTCTTTGACCGAGTTCATCCGTGTTGCGCAGCCGATTACCACGGCGCGGGGTTTTTATGCGTCAGGCCTCTTTTGGAGTCTTGAACACAAGATGCCCCTATAGACCTCATGGTCTTAACTAGCTCATATTCTCAACCACTTAGATTGTAGCTCGTTTCCAATGGCACATTGGCCAACTCATATATGCAACTTATGGTTTTGTGTTTTCTTTTTCGTTCGTTCTTTCTTTCTTGTGAAGGCACACAGCTCATGACTCATTTTAAAGGACATTTAGCTCGTTCATTCAAAATACAGGACATGTAGTCCAAGTTCTCAATTCACGAAGTACTAGGCCGACGTCGCGGACACTAGACTCGCATTTAGGACACTAAGTCCGTTCATTTCAAAACACAGGACACGCAGTCCGGGTGCTCAATCCACGAAGTACTAGGCCGACGTCGCGGACACTAGACTCGCATATAGGACACAAAGTACGTTCATTTCAAAACACAGGACCAGTAGTCCGGGTGCTCAATTCACAGAACTCTAGCCCGACGTCTCGGTCACTAGGTTCACGTGCTTCTCACCAGTTTCATTGAAATTTCGTTTTCGTTGATCAAATCTTAAAAACAAAACTCAAAATCTCTTTGGTATAAACCAAAACTCGTTTTCGCTCTAAAACTTATTTCCACAAATCTTTCCTTTGCAAAGCTATTACTAAAAGCTCAAATCCTCAAAACTCAGTTCAAAAGGATTTTGGCTTAAAAAGCCTTTTCTAAAGGTTTCATCATTTGAAAAACTTTTCTAAAGATTTTCATTGGAGCAAACTTTCGTTTTTTTGAAACAGACTTTTTCTTTTTGAAAGGTCTAATACTTTTAGAAGATTCTTCCTGTGACAAAACTAAACTATTTTTCAAGGTTTTTCTTTTTGTATAACATGTTTAGAAAATAATGATAAAGCAACTTTTCACTATTTTCCTCACCAACTCTCAACTTCCTAAGTCTTATTCGCAATTCGTTTTAAGTTCTTAACTTAGTGGCTTTTTAGTAAAATTGGTCATTATACCATTTAACTTAAAAGCTTTTCATTTCTCAAACCAAAACTTTTCTCCATCATTGATTAAGACTTTTAAGTAGCTTAATCTTTCATTATCAAGCTATAGCCGATGCTATGCTCTTAACCAATTCAGTCAAAGAAATCACAATTCAATATATGCATCTATATTAATCAATGTCAAAATCAACATCATACATATATCTCATCCAAGGCAATAACGTCACAATTCATGCTTCAACATCTAATCACATATTCACCAATTAATTCAAACATTTACATCACCAGAGAATCATCACTTCAATAATACCATCACAATCATACAACAATCAACCTTATGCGGCTATCAAACTCATTGAAGTTAATATCCCCTTACCTCTTGAAGAATTCCTCCGAAAGAAAAGTCGTCTGGTTGATTCGCGAGTCGTCCGATTACACACCCGATTACTCCACACCAACTACATTCACACAATCAAATCAAACATCAACATTTCACAACACAAATTTTCTTATTTCCTTAGAGGCTAAGTTCGGCCATATGCTCCCAAAAATAGCTAGAGATGTCTAAAATTTCCTATCTCTTGGATGAATGATCCTTAAGTATACCTAACACTAGAATAAGTCTCATTACTCAAAAATTGAATTAAAAACTCAAGCTTTTGCAATATATAGGTTTCGGCCTTCTCTATACCCATATAGGTAAGGGAACTCTTTTGGTTACATGCTCTTGGATAATGAGAGAGGGTAATGAAACTCACTCATAGAAATTGGTTTCATTATCATAGGATTTTTCAACAATTTTATAGGGATTTTTGAAGTTTGAACATTGAAGTTGGAACTCATGGAATTCAAGGTTTTCAAACAAGAAAAGAGAAGATTCATGAGGTTTAAGATCAAAGGAGTAATCTTACCTCTTGAATGATGAAGAATGAACAAGAATCAACACCTATTTCACCAAAAATGGTTAAGTCTTCAACTTGGAAGATGAGAGAAAGTCTTGGAGAACAAGAAGTTGAAGAAGGATGGAGAAATGCTTCTCATGAAGGTGGGGTGTGGGAAAGGTGAAGGGAGGGGCAAGGATGTCCAAAAAAATTTCACTTAAGGATAAAAGAGTCTTTTCACACAAAGGTAAAAAGGTAATTATGAAAAAGGTTAGGGGTATTTTGGTCTTTTCATGTCCAGATATTTCTAAAAACCATCATGCCATTGGCACGCGTTCTTAGTTGATGTGACCTGATGTGACTTCATGTTTATCCGTTAGCGGGTCCCGATAAATCCGAATTCGGATCCGTTCGTCAGCCGATTCAAGATTTCGCCCGAATAACTTATACTATTTCGCTTTTTAGTGCGAAAAACCAATTTTATCAAAAAGGTTAGAAATTCGATTCTAAACCTAACTGTTTCGTTCATGAGTCAAAATTAGATCTTCTGAGTAGTAAAATCTTATTGTCAGTGAAAACGCAGGCTGGGCTCCATCTGAATTTTCAACCCAAAATCTAACCGTAGCTCTCTACGATAGCGTAGAGTATGAATATGACTTAAGTTTATCCAAAATCATTTTCTAAAACTCAGATAAAATATAAACGCATTTATATAGTTTACCGGTCTTATAAATCGTGAAAAATCAGGGTGTTATAGCTTAGCTTGGGAAGTTACCTCTAAGAGTATTAGGCTTGGAACGTTGAAGATCACTAATAGCTTGATGGATCAGATTAGAGAAGGTCAGAAGATAGATGTATACCTTTTAGATCAGAGGGAGCTGCTTGCTTAGGGTAGAAACCTTAGTTTTAAGAAAGGAGCTGATGGAGTTTTGAGGTTCCAGGATAGAGTTTGTATACTGGATGTCCCAGAGCTTAGGAAGTTGATCCTTGACGAAGGCCATAGGAGTGGTTTGAGTGTTCACCCGGGAGCCACAAAGATGTACTAGGATCTGAAGCGTATGTTTTGGTGGCCTAGGATGAAGAAAGATGTGGCTGAGTTTGTTTATGCTTGCTTAGTATGTCAGAAGGCTAAGATAAAATACCAGAAACCTTAGGCTGAGATGCAACCCTTGAGTATCCCGGAGTGGAAGTGAGATAATATCTCTATGGATTTCGTGTCTGGACTCCCTAGGACTCCAGCTATTTGTGATGCCATATGGGTTGTTGTGGACAGGTTGACTAAATCTGGCCATTTAATTCCTATGAACATGAAATATCTCGTAGAGAAGTTGACCGGGTTGTATATTAGAGAGATAGTTTGATTGCATGGTGTACCCTCTAGCATAATGTTTGATAAAGATCCTAGATTTACTTCTAGGTTTTGGAATAGTTTGCATGAGGCTTTAGGAACCAAGCTTAGACAGAGCTCAGCTTATCACCCGCAGACCGACAGTCAGTCTGAGAGAACCATTCAATGCTTAGAGGATCTGTTGAGAGCTTGTGTGTTAGAGCAGTCAGGTTGTTGGATAAGTTCTTACCTCTTATAGAGTTCACCTATAACAATAGTTTTCATTCCAGTATTAGGATGACACCCTATGAAGCTTTGTATGGTAGGAGATGTAGGACACCCTTGTGTTGGAACGAGCCTGGTGAGAATGTTGTGTTAGGACTTGAGATAGTGCAAGAGACTACAGAAAAAGTGAGGATGATACAAGATAAGATGAGAGTGACACAAAGTAGGCAGAAGAGTTACCATGATAAGAGAAGAAAAGCTCTCGAATTCCAAGAAGGTGACCATTTGTTCTTGCGATTTACTCCAATGACTGGGGTTGGTAGAGTAATGAAAGACTGGAAACTTACTCCTAGATTCATTGGTCCTTACCAAATACTAAAAAGAGTACGTGAAGTTGTAATGAACATAATTTTGGCATATTGTTTAGCCCTCATAATTGTTGTTTTAACCATCATTTATGCTTAATTGTTGGGTTTTGGGTACATTTCATGACTTTGGGTATTAATTGGGCATAATTGCATTTTTGGCATGATTGGCACATTGATACTACTTCTGTATTTTGAGCATAAATTTGGCTGTAGATACTGAAAAATTATGATTTTAATTTTGTAGGAAATTTACGAAAATTATCTCCAACTTTCATGAAGAGCTTAAGATCCAATTCTGAGGATAAAAGGGTCAAATCTGGGATGAAAGTATGACCAGAGGTGCTGTTGCGGGAGTTTGGACAGAGAGCATTGTTTGGGCCATAACTTGAGTTATAGAAATAGGATGCACCTAAAACTAAGACCAATTCGAAGAAGGAGCATTTCTCTAAGATCACTTGACCAATTGATGTCGTCGTTGATGGTGAAAATTTCCTTGGAATGTCAGCCTCGGATCCTGGAATATCTTGAAGTATTTTTGGCCTAACTTTCTCATTAGAGGTCCAATGGGGCCATTTTTGGTGGCTAGTTGAAGCTGGGCTCATGGGGCATGGAGGAAATTAGTTAATTTGTTAATTAAGTCAGCTTTAAGTAGTGAAAATCTGAGAGAGACTAGAACTACGAATTTTGAGGGTTTTGAGAGCTTTTCTCTAACTTCTTCTTCTTCTTCTTCTCCATTTCTATGTTTTCAATTTGTTCCCTTTTTATGAGTTGTTTCTCTACAACAATGGAGCGCTAAACTCCTTTGACCAATCCTTGGGTTGACATTGTTATGGGTTTAATTTTGAAATCAAGTTATGTTTTGGTTAATTACATGTATTAATTTCATTTTTCTGTTTTTCTCCTTTTAATTCTTTATTCTATGTTTGTTTGCTTAAATGAATTGGAGCCTTGGCTTTATGGGTTGATGGCTTCATTGATTCATTTTTGATAAAAAGGGAAAACAGTTTCTAGGTTTATGCATTGAAGGTGTTTGATGAAATGCCTAACTTGATTGAATTTCGGGTTTAGTGTTTAATTTTGATTTTATTAATGCTTAATTCTTTTGCCTTAACTAATCAAATGCTAGATGCTTTTCTAGTAGGAGATTCATGGGTCCCTTTTAGGCTTCTAATCGGAATTCTAAATCAAGGGCTTAAATAACATATGTATGTTCTTTAATGATTAAGGATGAATTAAATCCAGTAAATGTCATTCCCTTGGATTGGTTGTTGTCACACCCTAAAATTTAAAAGTGATGAAAAATAGAAAATAATTAATTGAATATGTTAGGAGTAATTCAAGGAAATTTTTGATGTAGAAAAATTCAAATTTCGACTCGGTTCGGAAACCGATGACAGTATTGATCGGTACTGTTAGTAAGGACACAGGAATTGAAAATCCCGATTTGACCGGACAAAATAAGTTAGTATAATTTTTAGGTGTCGGGTATTATGTCTGAATCCTAAAATTGAGTGAAAATCGACACTGAAAAATAATAATATTATAATCAGTATCAATTACATTTGTCTAAACCAACACAGATTGTGAGTCCCATGTCAAAACCAGAACTGAGAATCTAAGTCCAACTTCTAAAATATTCCCATAATTCAATGCCAAAATCCGGGTTAAATTTGAAATCCGGAATTTGAAATTTCTATACTGCTAAGATTAAACACAATATTAAATAGATTCAATTTACACTCAATATTTCACTTTTTCCTCCTTTCCCTCCCGTGTTCAGCCGTAACCGACCTTTCCCTTTGATCAATGTGCTCCTAATTTGTCTTATTCTATAACTAATGAGAACCACTCTTTTTCTCTTTAATTTTTACACCACTAGATTTACTTTTCAAGATTAATCCTAGCCTTTCATTCAAATAAAAATAAAAGATATTTTCTTCTTTCTCTCCCTGGTTCCATATGTAACTCACTTCAATTTGGACACAAAAAGTTTTCATTTTTGTTTCTCCATTCCCATGCTACACGGTCACACACACACACTTTTCACTAACATTTCAACTTCATTTCTCTTCTCTCTTCACCGCCTCTCTACCTCTCTCTCATTTCTTCATTTTTCATTTTCTCAACAAGGAAACAAGTGCTACTTCATCCCCTTTTCATCATTTTTGTGAAGAAAGGTGAGGAAGTTGTCACCTTGTTCATTCACTTCCTCTTCCTTCAAGTGCCATACCCAGTTTCGATATTTCATTATATCTAACCAAGTCACCATTTTTCTTCTTCCTTTCTTGATTTTGAATGATGTTTAGAAGCTACAAGGAGCAAAGAAACAGGCTTTGTTGGTGGATTCTTTATCTTGGCCGAAAATCATCAAGGTGGGGGAGGAAGACTAACCTTCTAAGTGGTTTGAGTAGATTTTTCTCTTAGGGGGAACTCTCCATTCCCTTTACTCCATTGATATTTATTTTATTTGATTTTCATTTTTGTTGATTTGTTTGATTTATTGGTGATTTTCGGATTTTTCTTGTAATAGTTGGAAGGAGGTTGAAAATCCATTCAACCATAGTCTAAATGTGTTTATATGCTTTCTTGATCATGGTTTTATATGAATTTGTTGATTTTGAACTTGATGCTTGATTGGGGTTTTTAAAAACCCTAACCTAAATGGTCTTGAAACATGTTGAAGATGGTAGATATTTTGAACCATAGTTTACTAATTGAACACTAATTACACACATTATGTATTAGGTTAGGTTTTGAAACGAACATTCGATCCTTTTGGGACTTAGGTAATTTGGCCAACATGGCCCATAGTGAGTTATCATACTTTCCTCTCAAGTAATAACTTTGGCCTCGTAAAGGCCAATATGATGCATCAAACTTAGATTAATACTTAGGTTAACTAAATTATGCAAGATTGGACCAAGGACTAAGATAGGGAACTTAGCCTAGTTCTAATTCATATGTGATTAGAGAACTTTGAAGTGTAATCTTCCAAGACTTAGACTAGAATGACATAAACCAAAATGGGCCCCAAAGTTCCTAACTTGGGCCCAGAAACCATTGGATCAATAAGAACTAACAACAACCACTATTCTTGATCCATTAAGGCCCACAACAACGAGGCTTGAGGTTAGGCTCCATGATGTAACACAATTTTGTTAAGGCAAATTATTGAGTTAAGCATAAGAGGAGAGAAGGGAATTAGCTTAAAAGGATCAGGTTAAGTATGGATCATACATACTTTAAGTAGAAACTAAGCTTAGACCTAAATCTAACTAAATTGGTTAGTCAACTAAACTTGGGTGAGCAACCACTTCATTTACAAAGTTTCCACTCAATGCAAAGAGAATAATTACATTTCCCTTAAGCATCTAGAGAATCCAAATTAGTTTGGAATCCATATAGTTAAAGACACAAAAGTTGGATTTTGGGCTTAAAAACGCCAATTTGATCAATTGGGCCCATAAGGCCCAAATAATCCTACTTTGACTTATTGTACTTGACATAATTGGATATACTTATGGACATTTGGATATATGTTCCCTTATACCCTATTGGGCTTGGCCCATTACTTGAGATGAAAACGACTATGGATGAATATTGATGTGAATAAACTATACTTGTACCATTATGTGCTTTGGATGAAACTTGTTGTATATTGGACTCTACATGAATTATGGATACCTATGAGTGGTCTATCGTGAGATTGCATGATGATGAAAGAATATTTACTTGACCATACATGCATAATCTTGATGGTTGATGACATTGATAAGACATTGGTCATGAAGCATTGTTGCATGTGGCATGTGCATTGAGTCGAACATGACCCTAGAATGTTGAAGAAGTTAGACGTTAAGGACATTCCTCCTGTATGAGTTTCAATCCCAAAGGACATATTGGAACAAACGCCAATGGAATGACTTAACGGTCTAACAAATTGATATGAAATGTATTTTGGTGAGATCATGCACGAATTTGGTATTTACATCGGCATGATGTTGGGGAGCTGAGCTACACCTTGAGTGCAAGTGAGAGTACAATAAGGAAGGTTGAGATGACCTAGGGGGCACTTATGGTGCGATACTCCACAGGGGGTCGGGTGTTAGCTCTCCCGAGCCGTGGTATTCGATGCAAACACAATGGTGTCCCGACCAGACCCTAAACTACTCGAGCTCAATGGAGAGTGTTCCGGTGAGCCATTTAGCACGCATTTGGAATTGATGGCACTTATTGGGCTAGTGATACGAAACATGTACTCCTGATTGCTCCTCCGATGATGTTGTCACTCCATGGAGTCGAGTCGGGCTGAGACCCACACATGCGCATTTTCATCCCATACACATCATGCATTCTTAACATCGTATGAAACTATTGATTTATGGCATAACGTAAACTTAGGAATTGATGATTGGAATATCTGCTTTTTTCTTCATGTCATTCATGCGATGGATATTTGATTTCACTTGGTTTACCTAAGAAGTTAAATCTAGTCTATTGCCATTAGTCTTGGAATTAGTTAACTTACCTCCCTTTGTGTGCTTGTTGCTTGTTGGATCTGTTGTTTGGTATAGGCTACGGTACAGGTTCTTTTCCCCAATCTTTGGGACTGCATTGTCATCCACAAGGGTGACAATCTTTTGAAGATTCTTAGGTGGAACGTAGAGGAAAGAATAGTACACAAGTGTCTTGGACCAGCTCTGGAAAGTCTTATTTTACGTTGGTAATAAGTTTTGTATACTAAATGTGTGCGTTGGGTTTTGGTTGTTATCAAATGGATTATGTATATGATTTACTAAAAGGTTATAAAGGTATTGAGTCCTAATCAGGAGTTATGATTGGTTGATGTTTGTTTTTTTTTATGTTTGAGCCCAGAGGGCCATGGTCATGACTTTGCATGTATATGTATATATAACCTAATACTGCATGTAGAATGATGATAGGTAATATTAAGACACGTTATTAAAATAATGAGATACTAGGGGGTGTCTCAGTTGTCTTTAAATCTCTGTTTTTAGTTTTAATAGTTTCTGCTTGTTGCAATTTCATTTATAAACTTGCAAACCTCTTAACCTTGTAATTAGCTTGCTTAATTTGATTGAATTTCTAAGTTGGTCAATCGGAAAACGATTCGAGTCAACATCCTTGCTACTGTAAGGTTGTTATTCGGTTTTATTAATTTTGGTGGGTTTGACACTCGTCAAGTTGTCTACTAAATAGTCTTACCACCTTTCTTGTCTAACCTTCGCAATATGATCGATGTGTCTCAACTTCGAAAGTAAATTCATGACCCTAGCCATGTGATAACACCTGATACAATTCCGTTAAAGGAGAACTTGACTTTTGAGGTATTGTCACTTCGGGTTGAGGATCGAAAGACTAAGCAGCTGAGAGGGAAGGCAATTCCCCTGGTCAAAGTTGTTTGGAGGGGAGCTACAGAAGAAAATGCTACATGGGAGTTGTAGAGCAAGATGAAGGAGTCTTATCTGCATTTATTTGATCAAGGTGAGTAGAAATTTCGATGACGAAATTTTTATAAGGGGTGGAACTGTAACACCCTGCTTTCACCTTTATTCTTGAATGCATTTATCCTTGCTGTTATACGCTATATATGATTGATATTCTTATGTTAGATGCTTAGGGAGGTGTTTTGGTGTAGTTAACCTAAGAAACGAGCCATATTAGTGTTTCTGATAGGTGAGCACGCCCGTGCTCCTGTCCTGCATGCCCGTGCTTGTTAGCCAGCACGTCCGTGCTCAAGGTCAGCACGTTCGTGCTATGCGCGTGCACCAGAACACGTTTTGGACTCTTTGGTCAACTTGTTTCGCTCTAAACCTTTTTATACCTCTTTTGCTCGACCTAAAACACAAAACCATCATTCCTAACGTTAGAGACAACCGTCATCGCTCTTTCTCTTGGGTTCTCATTGATTACCTTGAGTGTTCTTCAACCTTCAATCCTTGTTTTGAGTATTTTTCATCAAGAATACATCCGATTGGTGTTTGCCCTTGCGATTGGAGGATAAGCCGTTCGTTAGTGTTGATCTAAGGTAAGGTAACCAACCTTGTTCCATCCTTTCCTTGAAATTCTCTAAGTTGAGTGTTGAACCATTCTTTCTATCGAACCAGACATCGTTTATCGAGTGTCGGCGCAGTAAACGGCAACATAGTAGATAAGTTCCCCTAAGATCTAATCGAGGTATGTTTGTAACCCTTGTGTTAATTCCCTCTAGAGTCTTTGTTTTGGGATTAATTATCCTTTCTCTTGACGTTCTTGACCAAAGCTCGCTGAACCGTTGAATCCGTTCGAAGGAGTCAAGTTTGGACTTCGCTCAAGTTGGCTCTTAGGCAGGAATCGTCACGCCAGGTATGGGGAGAAAGGAATTGGTATGAACATATAGGTTGTATGGAAGCGTAAGATGAGGGTTAACCCATGATCCTTTTTGTGTGCAATATGCCGTAGTTAATATATGAATCTTAATTGTTATTATTTTTATATGTTTGATGATAATTATTCATATGTGGTTATATGATCTTTGTAACACCCCCTTAGGCATTACATAATTGCACACGCACGGAATTAATTTACTTTAAGTCAGAAAACTCGGGTGCAAAAACTTTTCGCATAATACTTCGAAAAAGTGATACATACAATAAAATCACATTATACTTGACAACACATATAAACTGGGTTTAATCATAAATCATTTTACCATCACACATAAGCTTTCCTGAAATTGTTTTTCACACTGAAGTCCCAAACTGTACAAAGGTTGTCAAAATCACTTATACCAACTTTCTCAACTTAAACATTAAAAATTAATCCTAAGAGCTGGTTTGATAAAAGAACTCTAAGGACAATAGAGTCTACTACCTAGCATACATCATACCAATGAGATTGGGCCTCGTCGTCAACAGTCTACACATCTTGGTCATCGACATCAAGAAACTCAAGCTACAAGGTCCTGAAGTGACCCAAATGACCGTTGGAAAACATCTGTACACGTATCCAAAAATACAACAGGATGTCCAACATGTACAGGCAAGGGTGAGTAACCAATATAAGGATTTAAGCACGATAACTACAAGCATGACATACAAAACAGTATATGAACATATGTAGTATCAACACAACACAGTAGCAGAAGTAACATGGGAGGACACACCAGGTAACAACATGCCCAACATGCATACCATAAATCGCAACATATCATGTTAATTAATTGGCAGCATAAGACATCTTCAAAAGCAAAATAGTGATGTACAATAAGTAAATGTAATCATCAACAGCCATGCAATGCAATGCGATGTACATGACTCAATGCCATATGCCACAAGGGTAAAGCTCTTATCCCTACTCCATGGAGCTAACAAATACGTCGGAGATAGTGAATGGGAGGACATGTTCCGGTTATTGCCAGCCATGGGCAAGATGCTACAACAAAGGTAACGTGCACGTATCTGGCATTACGGAAACACTCTCGACCAAACATGAAAAGTACGGCATCTAGTAGAGGATATCAGTGTATTGCTCGGATTCGCCACGACTCAGAAGAATCACGAACTTGTCTTATGTCTGCTCTTCCAACCCTGATACCTCCAAGACCATTTAAGATCCTCACCATAAGATTCGCACCAACATCTAGGTGTAAGCTCAATCTCCTAGGCTCAAGGCCTTACAAACTCATACAATGAAATGCCAATACTTACACAAGGCAGATGCGATAAAACAATGTTTATGCACCGGATAAACCTCAAGGTTCGATAAGGTTCTTTTCCTTAAGAACTATACGCGTCTTTGTATTATCAAACTTTTATCCACCGGATAAATCTCGTGATCCCTCCGGGATCGATTCATCACAAGAATGAAACAATTGAACGACTTTTCTTGGATCCGGACCACCGGTCCATTATCGAACTACTGTTTCAAAACCCAAAACGTTTGATGTTTGCGTTTGTGTCTTATGATTTGCATCTCAAGTCCTAAGTTTTATGTAGAAGGATTGAGAATCCTCTTAGATAAGTCTTCGATCCTTTCTAAGATATTAATTCCTTGAGTTTCAAGTAATGAAAAGAGTATTGATTCACTTAAGGCTTATGAAGTCATTGATGAACTAAGTCATAAATGGTATAGTACATGGTCTTGTTCCACCATATACTATACTTAATTATCTCTTTTCTTTTTCTCTAAGTTAATTACTTAACTTAGGTTTCCATGCGTAAAACTTTACGATTTGAGTTAAAAACTCTCGATTGAAGACTTTGCGAACCAAAACCTTTCAAATTGAAAAGTTATTTGATTTAAAAGAACTTTGTTACTTGCTTGAAGTAAAGTACCTTAACTAATTTGAAAAGGTTTTTCCTTACCAACTTTGTGTAAAATCGTGATCTAAGTTAGCGTAAAAGAAATGGAATTTTCATTTAGTTTTCAATCTAGGATTCGTTTAAATCTAAACTTTAGGACAAAGTCCTCTTTATACTTTGAATATTTGAATGTTAACTTGGTTTTAAAACGAATGTGACATCCTACTAAACCTAAGGTAACTTCATATTAATTTTACTTTCATGAAATCACATTCATCATTTTATTCCTAAAACACTTAGTTAATTGAACAAACTTTAACTAAAGTAAAACATATTTTCACCTTAGTTAAAAACACCTAAGGGTCGAAACCCTAGTTGAACTTTGGATCAAAATCACTTCTTGTTCGTTTTGAAATACAAGTTACCAAAACACTTATTTGCTTTCAAAAACATTGAAGTTCAAGTACAAGCTCATGTTCTTCCTTTTGTAATCATTATGGCCAAATGCTATACCATGTGAAATGTGAAGATTTTGCTTCACTAACTTGTCAAGTAATAGCTCAAAATGATCACAATATTATGATGAACAATAATCATACATCATTCAACCATAAAATAAGCCTATGGTTTTCAACATACATGAAAACATTTATCCATCCAAGTGTACATCATCATAACCATATACTAAGCATAGAGCATTATTTCAATCACAACAAAGCTGAAACAGAACTACACAGACCAATCATGGATAACATATAGTTATTGGAAAATACCTCAAGGAAACTCCCCTTACCTATTGATGGTAATTTTTTGGATGAACGTTGTCCGACTTGATCCGCTAATCCTCCGATTAGTTGCCCGAACTACTCAAACACAATCACCTTCACACAATCAATTCAAAACTTTAACATCAATAGCCTAAAGTTCCTTGCATCTCAAGGTCTAGGTTCGGCCAAGGGAATTAAAAGATGTCTAAAAATTTCTAACTCTTGGATGAATGATCCTCAAGTATACAATACTAGATCAAGTTATATTACACAAAAATTTGAAGCAAAACACTTAACTCCCAAAGGTAAGGGTTTCGGCCACTCTTAGTAAATATAGCTAGACATGTTATTTGATTACATGCTTTTGGATAGTGATAGAGGATGATAAGACTAGATCATAGAAATTGGTTTTACATTAAAAGGATTTTTCTATGATTTTCTTGAGACTTTTGAACATAGAACTTTGAACTTTAAACATAATGATCATGGCTTGAAAACAAGAAATGAATGAAGAAGAGATCATGATTGATCATAGAGAGAAGAGATTACCTCTTGAATGATGAAAAATTGCAAGGATCAAGCAAGTTTTGCTTGACAAATTTGCTTATGGATCCCTTGAGAAAATAAAATACATAAATGTCAAGACAATGAAGCAAGGAACAAGTTTACTAACTTGTGTCAAGCGAGTTTACGTCTAGGTTGATGGAAAAATTGAGAGAAAGTGAAGAACAACTCAAGAACTCCAAGAACTTGAAGAACACTTGAGAGAAAACCAAAAATCAATTCTTTGATCTTACAAACTCAAGACAAAGTAACCTTGTTGCGTTTGTAGCCAATGAGAAGGAATAGAGGGTTAGCGGGGGGGCATTTTAGGCATGAGATCTAAGGGCAAGAAGGTCCAAACTTTGTTCATTTAGGGACAAAAGAGTAATTTCACTTAGGACGAAATTGGTATTAAACAAAAGGCTAAGGACGTAAACGTCAAAATGCCGAAAAATATCTAGATATTTTTAGAAAGGTAATGATGACGGGTGGTGAGTCACAGGGTTAAAAATTTAATTTCAGAAATTCCCAGGGGCAAAAGAGTCATTTCACCTAGGGACAAAATTGTCATTTAGGAAAAAATCAAGGGTATTTTGATCTTTTCCTAGTGTGAACGCGTTTAGATATTTTAGAACGTAATGATGATAGTGGTGAGTCATACGGCACAATGGTAATTTCATCAATTCCTAGGGGCAAAACAGTCTTTTCTCGCCCTAAATATCTTAAATATTTTTCAAAATTCCATAAATATCTTGGATATTTTCTTAGGAAGTCATAATGACTTGTGGTGAGTCATGGTGGTGAGTCATGGTGGTGACTCATCCTCTGACTCACCCTGCTCAGGTGACTCATGTCTCCATCTGGTGTTCGGTTTTGTCCCTGCACGTCCGTTCTTGATTTCGTCAATATCCCGATTTAGGTTTTACGCCTGAATAAAGCGTAAGAACTTATTTATTTTGAAAATTTTCAAAATAACCAATATCGTTGGAAATGAGATATAAAACCTAACTGTTTCGTTCACGAGTCAAAATTAGGTTTTCTGATCAGCAAAATCTTACTGTTAGTGAAAACGCACATCGGTTTCCGTTTGAATTTTTAACCCAAAATTTAACTGTAGCTCTCTATGATAATGTAGAGTATGAATATGACTTTGGTTTATCCAAAATCATTTTCTAAATCTCGGATAAAATATAAACTTATTTATAGAATTTACCGATCTTAGAAAGCAGTGAAAATCGGGGTGTTACATTCTTGGCTGATTTTTATGAATTGGTTGATGATGATGTTTGTTTGTATGCCATGATTATATGAGTTGATACGATGAACTGCTGTTGTTAAACTATGTTATTAAAAGACATAGGGATGTTAGTGTTGAACCTAAAACTAGGATTGATTAATTCATGTTCATAAAACGTGAAGACATTGATGAGGGGTTATAAGATTGATGCCCAATTGATTAGTCAAGAACCTTAGGACTGATTTGAGTGTCTAGAACCTAGAAAACTCTAAGTTCTAGAACTGAGAATGTTGCAACGGCGTTGAGCACGCCCATGCTCAAGGTGAGCACGCTTGTGCTTAGTACTCAGTAAAACGTGCACGACCGTGCTGTAATCCGGTACGCCCGTGTTTATAGTGTGCATGATCGTGCTCACAGTAAGCACGCCCTTGCTCTGATCGTGCACGACTGTGCAACTGAGCAAATTTTAGGAATATCCTCAGATTTAAATAAAAAGAGATTAAATAACCTTTGGAATAAAAATATGATAAGCAAGATTATAAAATGTGACCTTGAGGATAGTTCATCAACTAGGATGTTGACAATGTAGGATTTAATAATGAAGACTCTTAATGATGAAACGTTGATGTTGGCTAAGACGAAAACGATGAGTTATCGCACGTTGATGTTAGTTTGATCACTTTGATGCTTATTGGTCAAAGTTGATAGCCATTGTTAACGGTGTTAATGGAGGTGGTTTCGATGTTGTTTGTGTATAAGCATTTTATGCATTAATGACATGGAGTTGTTAGTTGGGGGAAGTTGCGATGACTGGGGAGTTCGTCCGAGAGTATGGCAAACTGGCCGTCCGCGGTGATTCATGCAAGAGTTAGGTTAATCAAGGGCATCCGTGGTGATCCATCCGAGAGTAAGGTGGATCGATTATCCAAGGGGTTCATCCAAGAGTTTGGTGAACTACCGGCGTTGGTGCTTATTGACCAATGTGGATATGTAACTCCAAAACCGTCTTCCTAAGTTAGTTATTGGATCCATATTGCATATGGAGTAGTGGAGTAGCACTGCATCGCATAGCATGTTTATTGATATGATATGATGAAATATAAAATGATGTGACCTGTTATATTATGATGTATTAAATGATGTGTGATCATCTTGCTAACTACTCTATTACCGTTTATGTTTATTCGTACAGTTTCTTACTTCCTATCGTTGTTGTTTCTTTGCATGTACCTTGGTTTATGCAGAGGATGCCTGTTCAAGAGTGATTGTGATGAGATCACTTGCCCGTAGTATAGGATTTATGTGACATCGGGATATGGGTTTTGTTTGGTTTATGCTTTTCCGCAGTTGGTATGTTATGGTTTTATATGTTTTGGATCATGTGGTACTTGCTACCTCTTTGGTTTTAATTTATTGATTTTTTTATATAATTTATTTTATATTTATCGTATGCGGTGTAGTGGATGTCACAATCCACATATAGTTCGAGAAAAACTATTACGCTCCGGCTAATCATCTTGTACACACAAGGTTCATCTTCATTCTTGATGAATCCAAACTGTCTTACAACTTCATCAAAATGAGATTCCAGCTTCTGGAAGCTTGCTTTAACCCATAAATGCATCTTTGCAACTTGCATACTTTCGCAACATTCTCTGGATTCACAAAACCCTCAGGTTGTGTCATGTACACATCCTCAAGAAGATTCCCGTTAAGGAATGCAATTTTGACATCGATTTCCCTGATTTCATAATCATAGTATGCTGCTATAGCAAGCAGAATCTGAACAGATTTAATCATTGCAACTGGGGAAAAAGTCTCATCATAGTCAACACCTTGAATTTGCTTGAAACCTTTCGAGATCAGTCGCGCCTTAAAGGTATTCACTTTTCCATCCATGTCAGTCTTCTGCTTGAAGATCCACTTGCACCTTATGGGTTTTACCGCTTTTGGTAGCTCTAACAAGGTCCATACCTAGTTAGTGTACATGAATTCTATTTCAGATCCCATGGCCTCTAGCCACTTCTCAGATTCTGGGCCAATGATGGCCTCTTAATTGGTAAGTCATAGGCTCATCTTGATCCATGAGTAGTACATCACCTTCTTGAGTTAGGAGTATTCCATATCTCTCAGGTTAATGATGTGTCTTGTTTGACCTATGCGGCCCTTGTGTTACTTGAACCGATGGTTGGACCACCACTCCTTGCGGAACTAGTTCTTGTTCCATTGCAAGTGGATCAATATTTTGTGGTTCTTGGATTTCTACAAGTTCTACATTTCTCCCACGATCCCCTTTGGAAATGTATTCCTTCTCTAGGAATAATTCAGTCCTAGCGACAAACACTTTGTCTTCGGAGGGGTTATAGAAATAGTACCCTTTGGTTTCCTTAGGATACCCCACGAAAATACATTTATCAGATTTGGGTTCAAGTTTATCAGTAATTAAACGTTTCACATAAACATGACAACCCCAAATCTTCATAAATGACAGACTGGGCCTTCGGCCTGCCCATATCTCATATAGAGTCTTTTCAACCACTTTGATGAAACACGGTTAAGAGTGAATGCAGCTGTAAGTAAAGCATATCCCCATAGGAGTCTGAAAGGTCTGAATGACTCATCATTGATCGTACCATGTCTAACAAGGTGTGGTTCCTCTTTCAGACACGTCATTCTATTGAGGTGCTCCAAAAGGTGCGAGTTGGGATAGCGTCCCACACTCTTTCAGTCAGTCATCAAACTCTTGGTTTAGGTATTCACCACCATAATCTGATCGTATAGCCTTGATACTTTTGCCAAGTTGGTTCTCTACTTCATTCTTGAATTCTTTGAACCTTTCAAAGATTTCTGACTTGTGTCAACACAAATCTATGTTTATTGAAGTCATCAGTAAATGAGACGAATTACGAAAACCTATCTTTTAGCCAACTTGTTTATAGGCCCTCATACATCACTATGCATCATGCCAAAAGAATGTCAGCCCTTTTGCCTTATTGGTCAATGGTGCTCAGTCATCTAGCCAAACAAGCAAGGTTTGTAGACCTCAAACAATTCACAATTGGATGAGTCCAAGAGTCCATATTAATGGAGCTTGGAAATGCATTTCTCACTTATATGGTCTAAAAGATATTGCCAAAGGTACAAAGAGTACAAATCACTTGGTTTGACCCTATTCGCATTTATGTTATTGATGGGCATATCGAGATCAAGGATACAAAGTCCATATCTCATATGAATACTAGTATAGCAAACATCGATTGAATAAATAGAACAACAATTGTCCTTTTATTAAAATCCTTTCTTGTCTATACAAGATAATGGAAGTGATGTTTCTATTATCAGCTGTAATAAAATAACAATTATTTATTTCCATCAAGGCCCTTAAGGCAAATTCAAACTCATATAATCAATTTAGCAACTTTTGCTCCATTTCCATTCATAGGTCGACCTTTGCCTTTAGTGAACATCCGACTTCCTTTGATCTTTCAAATTAATGTGAGATCCATATGTGATATCAAATACCCATAATTTTGAAGTAGGTTGACTCTTACAATATAATGCTAGAAGTGGAAGTCATACTTCCTTTCTTCTTCTTATACTCTTTCTGGTACCTCTCATGCCTTGCTAGCTCTTGTCAGAGTATCATGAAGCATATGATCATATCATGAAGTACATGATCATATCATGTACCTCAATGATACGCAAGCATGAGATATCCACCACCAATGACATCGACTTGATGCTTCTACTAAGCATCATTTTCGATCCTTATTGTAGTAGCAACAAATTGCTTGAGAATCGGTTGCTCAAGAACATACAACCTTTTTCTCATACATAAGGACAATCCTCAAATTTCTGTACCAATCCAAAAAATTAATTCTAGACCACTCATCGTTCTTAAGGACATATCGCAACAATAAAATACTAGTTGGGTTTGTAGCCATGGTTATTTAACACAAAACATATAGAATATATGTATCATGATTATTAAAAACATATTTAATAGGTCTTTATTAAATGCACTCCCACTATTTTACTCAAATCAATGACCCTCTTCATTGACTCGTAAAATCCCGTTGGAAGATTTTCTAGTAGGACCAAGATCCATATTTCATCTCGTCCTGAGTCAACTTTGGCTGATCTCCAAGAACTCAGTTATTTAGGCAGGAAACTCATTTTCAATTACACCCCTATGTAATTCTTGGATCAGTTGGGTGAATAACTCCTTATTCTAATCTATCATATGGATTAATGTCCAACTCCATGCCTCTAAGCCATTTCAATCCTATTGAAATGCTCAGTTACATCAAACCCAATGGTTGGCAGTAGGATATTTCACCTTTCGTGCCTCATCAAGAATAACTCAAGGTGCTCAGCTTTGGCATGACACACACTCAAGAATTCCGGCCTTGACGAGTGCCACACATTGAGAGGCATATTAAAACTTAATTTAAATGAGGAAATTTTATTAAGTGATCTCACCGGCTTTTGTATCGCATACGAACGTCCTTCATAGCATACATGGCAAACATGCTTTCATATATTCAACTAACATATAAAGCATACAAGGCATACATGCATATAAACATACATTTCATACATATCATGCATCACATACATTAACATACAAGAGATACATGGTACTACGGTTATGGGCTCCTAAAGTGCAATGATTAAATAACTAATTATTACAATCTTTGACCCACGAACAAACTTCTCCAGTCTCTCCCACTGGCATCATCAACTGGTGTTGCCTCCATGTCAACCGGAACAATTATAAGATTTAAAATAATGAGTAAAGGCCCATTTAAGTCCCCAACAATTTTTGAGGTACCACTTTTCGTCCATGAGAAAAAAAACTCACTGAATAGTCTCCGAGAATGATAAAAGAGGGACAATTTAGTCCCTCCATTTGTTTCTATCCTGAACAAGTCATTAGAGTGCTGATGTGTATCGTTAGTATGCCAGGTGTCCAGGCAATAGTCCTACATGCATAATAGACTATGAGAATAATTATGCATTGACCTAATTAAGTCCCCTACTACTATTTAAGTAAACCAATTTAGTCCCTGACAATTCTATCGTGGGACATATCAGTCCCTACATTTTACAAGCAACACACCATATGCACCAGATGCACCAACACATGTCATATGGATGAGTTTAATGGACACCTGGGCACACCGTCAATATATATCAGCGCTCTAACATTATGTTTAGGATGGAGACAAACGGAGGGACTGACCTGTCTCTCTTTTGTCCTTGTCAGGGACTATTCGGTGAATTTTTTTCTTAGAGACGAAAAGTGGTACCTCAAAGATTGTTAGGGACTAAAATAGGCCTTTACTCTAAAATAAAATAAATAATGTAAAAGTCACGACACACAGGTTGTATTTATAAAATAAATCACGACACTAGGCCTTATTTACCAAATAAAATAAACACCAAAACTAGGACCATAACCGTATACCGCACATTTAATAATCAATTTATAAAAGTGCAAGAGACAAAAAATAAACTTTTGTTCAGCTGCACGATGTCGCTTAACAGAGCACAATCATGATGAAAGTTCACTGGCACTGTTGGGTAGGTGCACGGTCGTGCTGGGAAGGTGCACGACCGTGCTCAGTGCCTTAATGGGTGCACGACTGTGCTTCGAGGAGCACGGCCCGTGCTCGTAAATCGCTGACGCTGATTCGTGGTGCATGACTGTACTCAGTGCCGCAACTGGGTTTCCACCCGCGAAACCCAGCAAACAGAGAGCATAAACATCCAAATTAACATGTTAAACAGATTTACATCACATACAAATCATACAAACTTGTTATAATGCATATATATCACATATATATCATATCAGTTTCATAAATGAAATCATAAACATGACCTAAGCATGTTAAAACTCTAAGCACGTTATCATGAATATGACAGGTAAACACAAACAAGGTCATGGTTTCGAAGACCGGCTTTGACACCACTGTTGGAAATTCATGGGAAATAAACAATTTATAACCCGTTGGAGGAAAACAAAATTACATTTTACAAGATCTCAACGAATGAGCATGACCATTGTTATAGGGGTTTACCTTTGAAGCGAAACTTTACCACGAACACGTCAGCAACACTGTTTAATCACGAACATTGCTATGAAGAGGGTAGCAACTTGATCAACACAGCTACAAGGCAGCAGATTCGACAAACACTGCGACTGCAACCACCAAAAGGAGGGGCTCCTCTTACACTAGTATTGCAAGGTAGCAATACCTCTACTCAATCCACGCGAGCAAACCACCATCAGAGATAGCGTAGTGCTAGCTATCAGGAAGGGGAGAGGACGCGACACACACAAGGGGAGCGACCACTAGGATTAGCAACTGCTTTGTGACTTGTGTTGGGTTGTGTGCTTAAAGGTCGTGCATAGCTTTATATAAGCTATCACTCACTAACCCTTTCCCTAACGGGCTTCTGTACACTACAGGCCTATTATTTAAGTATTAATTAAATCATATTTAATTAATTAATTAATTAAATTACTTCTCCGATTATTTGCTCTATGTATGTGGCCCTATAGGTTCCCATTATGTTGGCAATAATATTAAATCTCACTTAACATTATAAACAATGAGCGGCATCTAGCAATACATCATTGCTACCCAATTAGTGAGAATATCGGTGATACGATACAATCTTAAGTGCGACCATATTTACAGTGCAGCTAATGTCCCTTCGTCACAATGTCTTAATTGAACATAAGGCATAAATGTGTCATCCTTGTTAAGTCTCATTATATGTTTCTCAATCAAGAAGTAGACATGTAATCAGTTGGGCCCAATATCTCATATTGTCCCAACTTAGCATGGCCATGCATTTCCATGTCTCACACCATCGAGTAGCCATAGACATTACTCTCGTTATGTGGGAGGGACGAATCCTATCTACATCAGTCACATCTCTCTGCATGATTCATTGCAGGCCTAATTACTACCTTTATGATTATCCTGTTACAGATGACGTTTGATAGCATTAAAGCCTACAACTCTTCATGTAGGATTTGTAGTGACTTCAAGTCGAAGGACTACTTCACTATGGTCACCATGAGAAATGCTAATGACACTTGCATAACTATTATGCAGCGTTCTCATAGCGGGTCAATCCAGTATAAATATTCCACCAATATTTATACCTATGTGAAGACTTGATATCATATATCCATGACCCGTGAGATGTGGTCATCATGTCGCTCACATAATAGTCTCGATGTATTATTATTGTCCTAAGTAATAATAATACTTGACTACATATACTTTAAGAATAGTGTTCTAAAGTTTAATGGAGTCTCAAGTCACACTTGATGTACCATTAGACGAACTATCTATTCTATGGACTTTATTATGCTATATATATTATCATAACAGTAACATAATAAATGAATGCCTTGTACATATATAAAATATATGATCAAAGTCATGATACAAATGATTATCTATTCAAAATAGATTGGCCACTAGGGTTTACACCAACATGTTCTACTTGGAAAACCATGGCAATACGACCGAAATATGGTGCATGATGGTCATTCCAATAAGTTCTCTTTTGTACATAGAAATAGGAAAGTTACTCTTGTACCACTTTCACCAAGAGAGGTTTGTGAGGATCAAATAAAGTTGAAAGTGAAAAGAGAACAAGAGAGAACAACCTTGAAAGGAAAAGAAAAAGTATGTGAAAACGAGACAAAGAAAAGTGGAACAAGTGATGAAAAAGGCACTAAGAGAAAAGAATGAGGTTGAGGTAAAAGAAAAGGGAAAAAGAGAAAGCTTATTCATAAAAGAGAGAGAAGTCAAGAGAGCTTACTTAGCAAGGCAACCATTATATCTTCTCTACTTTCATGACTGATGCTTATCTACTAGTGCATCAACTCAACCCTCTTCTTTACCATCTTCTTTTGAATCTCTCTTACATGAATTTATGGATGTCTTTCCATAAGACTTACCTTGTGGCCTACCACCTATGAGGGGGATAGAGCACCGAATGGATTAAATTCCAAGTGCTTCTCTTCCTAATAGGTTAGCTTATAGGATTAATCCACAAGAAACAAAAAAGATTCAAAGGCAAGTGGAAGGTCTCTTGGAAAAAGGATGGATCCAGGAATCTTTAAGTCCATGTGCTATGCCGGTCATCCTAGTTCCAAAGAAAGGTGGCACTTGGAGAATGTGCACCGATTGTAGATCCATTAATAACATTACCATAAAGTATAGGCATCCAATCCTTGTTCATGCTACTTCTCTAAAATTGATTTAAAAAGTGGATATCATCAAATAAGGATTAGGGAGGGGGATGAATGGAAAACCGCCTTTAAGACTAAGTATGGACTTTATGAATGGCTAGTCATGTGTTTTGGCTTAACTAATGCACCTAGCACATTCATGAGGCTCATGAATCATGTCTTGAGGGAATTTCTTGGGAAATTTGTGGTAATGTACTTTGAAGACATCTTGATATATAGCATGACACTTGTGTTGCATATTGAACATGTTAGGAGTGTTTTGCATGTGCTTAGGAAAGAGAAGTTGTATGAAAACTTTGAAAAACGCTCTTTTTGCACAAATCAAGTTGTATTCCTTGGATTTGTGGTAAGTTCCAAAGGTATACAAGTTGATGAGGAGAAAATAAAAGTCATTCAAGAGTAGCCAACTCCCAAAACCGTGGGAGAAGTAAGGAGTTTTCATGGCTTGGCAAGTTTCTATAGGAGAGTTGTCAAGGATTTTAGTACCTTGGCCGCACCCCTAAATGAAGTGGTTCAAAAGAATGTTGGCTTTAAATCAGGTCAAGAACAAGTAAAGGCTTTTAACTTTTGAAAAGACAGACTCACACATGCACCAATTCTTGCACTTCCTAACTGTGTAAAATCATTTGAGATTGAGTGTGATGCCTCCAACATATGCATAGGTACAGTTCTTTTGCAAAATGGGCATCCCGTTGGTTACTTCAGTGAGAAACTCAATGGGACGGTTCTTAACTATTCAACTTATGACAAAAAATTGTATGCCCTAATGAGGAGTCTTCAAACTTGGCAACATTACCTCTTGCCCAAAGAGTTTGTGATCCATAGTGATCATGAATCTTTGAAACATCTCAAGGGGCAAGGCAAGCTAAACAAGAGGCATGCCAAGTGGGTTGAATTCATAGAACAATTTCCTTATGTGATTAAGCAGAAAAAAGGTAAAATGAATGTTGTGGCCAATGCGCTTTCAAGAAGGTATAATCTACTTGCCACATTTGAATAAAAAATTCTTGGGTTTGAACACATTAAGGAATTCTATACTAGTGATCATGATTTCTCTCAAGTCTTTAAAGCATGTGAATTAGGGGCGCATAAAGATTTCTTTAAGCATAATGGGTTTCTTTTCAAAGATAAGAGATTATGTGTTCCTAAGCATTCAATGAGAGAAATACTAACAAAAGAGACGCATGAAGAGGACTTAATGGGACACTTTGGGGTTTAAAAGACTATGGACATGTTACTTGAATATTTTTATTGGCCATGTCTAAAACATGATGTGTGTAAGTGGTGTCAAAAATGCATTGTTTGTAAGAAGGCAAAATCAACTAATAAACCTTACGGTTTGTACTCCCCTTTGCTTACTCCTACATCCCCTTGGATGGATTTATCCATGGACTTTATTGTAGGTTTGCCTAGGACTAAGCAAAGGAGAGACTCCATTTTTGTGGTGGTAGATCGTTTTTCAAAAATGACTCATTTTATACCTTGTCACGAAATTGATGATGCATGCCATATATATATATATATATATATATATATATATATATATATATATATATATATATATATATATATATATATATATAAAGCAAAAATGCATGCAAAAGCATCACTATGAGGCAAAAGATCCCAACCAAGTTGGCACATTAGGACTCACCAATCGTCTGCAGCATGTCTAAGTATTAGGCTACATGGAAATTGTTAGGCTACATGGAGTGCCAAAAATCATTGTTTCAGATAGGGACACCAAGTTCCTAAGCTATTTTGGAGAACTCTTTGGAATAAAATGGGAATCAAACTTCTTTTCCACACCACTTGTCATCCACAAACGGAGGTTATGAACTGAACTTTGTCAACCCTTCTTAGAGCAATAATAAAAAAGAACTTAAAATCATGGGAGAAGTGTTTACCGTTTGTGGAGTTTGCATTTAATAGAGTTAAACATTATACTACACTTTGCTCCCCATTTGAAATAGTGTATAGGTTTAATCTTCTAACCCCACTTGATCTACTTCCTTTACCAAATGCTTCTTCTTTCATGCATAAAGATAGCAAGGCGAAAGCCGAATTTGTTAAAAAGCTTTATGAAAAAGTTAAGGCACAAATTGAAAAACACTTGGAGCAAAATGCTAAATTTGCCAATAAAGGAAGGAAACACATTGTTTTCCAACTGGGGGATTAGGTTTGAGTTCATCTAAGAACAGAAAGGTTTCCTTCAAAAAGGAAATCCAAATTTTAACCTAGGGGAGATGGGTCGTTTCAAGTCTTAGAGAAAATAAATGATAATGTTTAGAAAATAGACTTGCCCAGAGATTACAATGTGAGTGCCACATTCAATGTGAGTGACTTAAGTTTGTTTGATGTAGGTGATCAAGAATCAAATTCAGGGACGAATTCTCTCTAAGAAAGAAGGGATGATGAGATCCTTCATACCTTAACTCAAGAAGAATCACCGAAGAGGACAAAGACTCAAGCTTAAGGAACATAGGTGGGCCTATGACAAGATCAAGAATGAAGAAAGCCCAAAGTGCTCTAGAAGAGAAAGTGATCAACCTTTTGGTCATGAAGATCAACATGGAGGAAGACTCAAGGATCACAAATGGAGGTCATGGATACATAATTAGTATTAGTATATCATGTAATAAAAGTAGGACTTAGGTTACTTCGACTTTGACTTTTTGGACTTTGACTTGTACTTGGGCCAAGATGAAGTCACCAAGGCCCACACATCATAAAAAGGCACGACTTAGGATATGTGGCATAGGGGAGGTGCGGCCTTGGAAGATTAGAAGCTCCATGAGCTTTCCCTCCAATTTAGGGAGTCATATAAATACCTCTTTGTAACACATTTGAATCATAATTGAATGAATTAGAATTTTCTCACACTTGAGAATTAGAGAGCGTTGAGAGAATCTCCTTTTAGAGGTTCTAGAGTAGAACCATTGTGATTCTTATCAAGAGTTTCATACTCTTGTGGCGAATCTTCCTTGGGCTTATCACTTCATCCAGTTCATGAAGTAAAGTGTGGCGCCTTCTTCCAATCTCTTCCCCTTCATCTTTTCCCTTTCTTTTTGGACTTTGACCTGTACTTGGGCCAGGATGAAGTCACCAAGGCCCACACATCATAAAGAGGCGCGACTTAGGCTATGTGGAATAGGGGATGCACGACCTTGTAAGCTTAGAAGCTCCATGAGCTTTCCCTCCAATTTAGGGAGTCATATAAATACCTTTTTGTAACACATTTGAATCATAATTGAATGAATTAGAATTTTCTCACACTTGAGAATTAGAGAGAGTTGAGAGAGTCTCCTCTTAGAGGTTCTAGAGTAGAACCACTGTGATTCTTATCAAGAGCTTCATACTTTTGCGGCGAATCTTCCATGGGCTCCAATTCATAAAGTAAAGTGTTGCCTTCTTCCAATCCCTTCCCTTTCATCTTTTCCCTTTCTTTAACTTGTGCCTCACGCACCAAATAGCTTGTTTTCTTTCATTGTTGTTTCAATTTTGTATGATGAATTTGGAATCCATAATACTTGTGATTTGCTTGATGATGGCTTAGGCTTGAGGTGGAGCTAGTTTCTCCTTAATATCCTTTTGGTTGGCTTTTTGATCATCAAAGATGAACAAGTTTGGTTTTCCCTCCAAAATTTAGTTTGAATTTCATTTCTAATTTGGATCAATTCTCTTAGATAGATCCTACATTTCATAGATCCAACATTGGATCACAACAAATAATTATATTGATGGTATGATTACTAAATAGTAATAAATAGTGGCACATGAACGATGATGTGGCAGTGTCCAAAATGTGGGTTTTATCCCAATTGAATGATATTAGTAATTGTTGTGATGGACATGCATACATGATATATATATATATATATATATATATATATATATATATATATATATATATATATATATATATATATATGTGTGTGTGTGTGTGTGTGTGTGTGATCAGCCTTAGTGATGGAGATTTCACTAATGGTCAAGAGGTATGCCACCATTTAATGGTGAGAGCTTGTGGAGGAACACAGTGGTGACGCGAGAACCAGACGACATACCAGACATATGAGTCATTGGGGAGAGACTTAGATGAGTTACGCACATCTCTCTCTCCTGGCTATAACCCAATTGATTCAAGATGGTATAAAGTATTTCCAAGAACCACGAGTAAAGGGTTTTGGCCATCAATTTGATCATTCACCCGAAAACATGTACTCCCAATCCAAATATACTCCCAATATGAAAGTCTCCATGGAGCATTATAATTATGAGACTTGGGCGGGCCCGCATGTATTGCAATGTAGTCTGCATGACCTTAATTGGTGGTTAGTAATTGTGCACAACATAGATATATTGATTGATAAAAGTATTCTATGGTGATTGGTGACATAATGGATGGTTATTGGTTGTATATCAACATGATGTGTCTCTTCTATTTGTATGTTGTTATATGAGAATGGTTGTATGATTGTTGTGTGATGGCATATGAGTAAGGACAAAGCATGCTTTTTGTGTGAGGGCTCCAACTACAGATGATTAGCGGAGATTCTCACCCTTATTGCTTGTCTTTCTATTTTTTTATTTTCTTTTACCATATACACTGCGATGGCCGGAGACAGAATCATATGAGTGGAGTCCACAAATTTCTACTTGCTATTATCTCCTCTCGCTATTCCTATTCCGCTTGACGACGTGATCATTATTTCTCATGATGAAGGGGAGGAGATCCCTCCTATGGTGGTAGAGGAGCAGCCACTACCACCATCTTCAATGCCTGAGGAAAGCCATGCTGCGATAGTTACCATCTACCTGGGAGACGGGATTTTCATAGACAAGGATTGATCAGTCAGTCCGCGTATACTCGAGGCCTGTCGAGATTATCATTCACCTCCCACCTACGAAACTAACATCTTTCCTTTTTTGTTTTGGGATAGTCCCAACTTATGCCCTCCGATGCACCTTTAATTACTGACGCTTTTGATGTCTATGCAGACTCACTTTTGTATATCCTGGTAAATGATAGGTAATACATGTTATATATATATATATATATATATATATATATATATATATATATATATAGGGGATTTGCTAGGCCTAATTAATCCTTTTTCTAAAAGACTTCGAATATCCTTTTAGCAATATTCAAGAGTTTCTTCAGTCATTTGATTGGACAAGCTTTTGTAGGGATTTTACTTTCATGAAATCCGTCTTCACAAGATAGAGTTACCATATGAGTTTTTCTTTGCCGAAAGGCGTTAGGTACTTCAAAACAAACTTCTTGTTCGAATTCCTTTTATAACTTATTTATTTTTTCTTTCACTAGAGAGTTACTTAATTGGTCTTCTATTTTCTTATAAAGAATTTCTTTTTTCAAGAAATTTATTTGTTCTTCTTTTCGAGAAATCATTTTAATAAAATTTTCTTCATTTATATGATGAATTCTCTTCTGTGTAATTGGGTTTATAAATTCAAATAGAAGTGTTTGACCATTTCTTTTGGTTTGTAAACCTTTTGCATTTATAGTTATCGGGTATAATTGAGTTAAAAAGGGTGTTTCTAAAATTATCTATTCGCTAGTGTCTTTTACTAGGATAAAAGAATTTGGGAAACAAATCCCTGTATTACAAATTTCTGTTTCAAATAATTGGTATTTAATGTTTAATCTTTGATTATTTACGGTAAATAATTTTTGAATAGTTTTATCATAATATTGGGTTGGAGGAGCTTTTGTACAGGCTACGAAACTAGCATCTTTCCTTTTTGTTTTGGGATAGTCCCATCTTATGCCCTCCGATGCACCTTTAGTTACTAGGGCTTTTGATGTCTATGCAGACTCACTTTTTTATATCTTGGTAAAGGATAGGTAGTACATATAACCCCTCTACTCTTGTTAATGAAATCAGTCATGTTACTATGCATATTGTGATATTGCCTCGCATCTGCATCTTAGTTTATTTCCTGCTGGCGCTCTAAATTAGAATATTTTGTTTTATATCGCGAAAAATATTTTAGTAAATTCCATACACTATTAAATAATAAGGTGAAATAATTAAATAAATAAATAAATAGTTTACCAGTTGAGAGGGTGTTACAACTTGTATGATATATTGTTGCTAATATGAATGTGATTAGATATTAGGCTAAATTATACTTTTGGTTCTCTGTCTTATCTTTGTTTTCGATTTGGTTCTTTATTTAAATTTCATTTCGATTTGGTCCTCCATTTGTCCACGTTATATCAAGTGAGTAATTTTCTGTCAGATTTACATTAACGGTGTTAGATTTTCACCGTTAGTCACCGGAGATACCCTCTGATCGCCGGAACCTAGAAAAACCTGACGGAATCAGGGTTTCATATATATATATATATATAAAATCTGTGTCAATCCCACGTATTTTTTCCCGCTCAATTTTTTCACTAATTCAACTCTGTTCAGTTTTTTCTATTTATAACTTCCCAGTATGTTAATCCAATATTTTAAAAACTGTTTCTTTCTAATAACCGCTCAAAACATCCCAAATTATCTTCCTTTCCCAACTATATTTTAATTCTATTTCTATTTACTTTCCCATCAAGAGAAAAAATGTGATGCTCCTCTTTCAACTTTTCAAATTTATTTACTTTCTGTTTACAATTTATCTATTTACTTTCCCAACATGTTTTCATTATTCTTTTCCCGTTCCCATTTTTATTTCTCTCTTCACCCTCTTCCTCTCAGTCTTTCAGGTGATTTGATCATGAAGTCCTGCCAGCCTATGACTCGAGTGGTGTTTGGTGCTGTCCCAACCCTTCAAGAAGCAAAGGAAGCCACCACCAGTTGAAGGACGCTAATGCTATTGATAAGTATTTTTTTTTTTATTTCAAAATTGTTCAATTTGAGAATTTTAATTTTGATTTTAGTGTTTTTAATACTGGGTTTTTTTAAAGGTTTCATTTTATTTCACTTTGATTGTTAAAAAACAGTTATCCCCCCATTTTATACGGCTAGGTCATTTTATTATCCTCAAATCTCAGATCGTGAAAAAGTTTTGGTGCTTGCGTTCCTCCAATCTCACTGAAACATGGAAAACGACGATGTCGACATGCAGGCAACAGAGAATAATGAAAGAGGGTTGCTTCCTCTTCCTTACTATCCGTTCCTTTTTAATAACCGCTCAAAACCTCCCAAGTTTTCTTCCATTCCCAACTCTATTTTTTTTTCTTCTATTTCTATTTACTTTCACGTCAAGAGAAAAAAAAATGTGGTGCTGCTCTTTCAAATTTTCATTTTTTATTCTATTTCCATTTACTTTCCTCTCTGAACCATTTTTTAGAACAATTTTACCATTCGCTTCACTGACCCATCATGGTAAAACTGTTTCTCTCTCAAGCAGTTACCTTCGATGAAGTTAGTAATGCTGAAAACTCTGAATCTCATGTTGAGGATGGGATTTTTGAGCCATATGTGGTTATGGAATTTTAATCTGAAGATGCTGCAAAGACTTCTTACAATGACTATGCCAGACGCATAGGTTTCATCTCCAATGCTGGCCCACATGGTCGTTCTAAAGGTGATAGGGCAAATATGCATGGGCAATTTGTGTGTGGCGGGGAAGGTTTCAAAGGAAGGCTTACAGAAAGCTGTGATACAATGATTAGGATAAAGCAAAAGGGTCAAAATGAGTGGTTGTTACAAAATTTGTGAAGGAGCATACCCATTCCACGTCAAGTCCCAGTAAGGTGCACAATTATAATTTGTTGCATTTGAATTGATTTTTCATTGGGAAAAAAACTTAAAAAAAGTTACTATATTTACTTGCCCATGACTTTAATAAAAGTGGCTATACTATATATTCATGTTTCTGCACAGTTATTTTTGTTTGATTGCTATAGTTGTGTATTTCATGCATACATCACTGAAATACGCAATCGGATATTTCATGCAGTTGTTTATGTTTAAATGATTGGTCTAGACAAGTTTTCTTAGACTTTTGATTTGCATGTTACTGCCAACTTCATGTTAATACCAAATTTTTGTATTTTCCATTTTTATATTTTAAGTATGATTGTTTTAGATTATTTATTACATGTTTTGTTTTAAACAATGGTTATATAGTATATAGTGAATATCTCTGAGTATGTGTTATAAAGTACGTAAGAAACAGATCATAGCAAAGGGTGTTTGATTGATGGACAATATTTCAAGAATTGAATCTAAAACTCTGAGAGCCCTATACTAATGCTTCTCTCATTTCCAAAACTTTGATGTTAAAAATATGAAAACCATAAGGTTCCATATTCTAATGTTAACCGAGGCTTAAGCGGTGCTCCATAGATTTCATCTCCGGTAAATCATGACAAAGGTACATATATTTTTTTGGATGAGAGTATCGATGTTGGATAAATATAATGTGTGGTATATATATATATATATTAAATCTGGGTGTGAAGAACTATTAACTCTTAGACATTTAATACGTGAAGTTGTGTATGTAATCTCATGATGATGTGTTGTAAATGAAGAATTTTAAAAGCAAAATCATTGTATTTTGTTTTACATTAAAATTGAATTTTAAAGGCAAAACGATTACTTTTTGTTTGTAATCATATTCTATATGAGTAGCACTTGAGTAGAAGTAACTCTCTCTTTATTGTAGAAGTAACACTTGAGTAGTTGCTTTTTTATTTGTGTGACTTTGTTGGTTATCAATAGTCTTTGCCTTCTATGAGATACCATAGTAGATGCATGAGTCATAGTAGGAATTATTTAATCAATTAGAATATATTTTGCACATGTCTACTTTTTATTGTCTTGCTTTTTGAAATATTATATTTATCCTTATTTCACTCTTAATAATATTCATTTTTTGTCTTACTTCTTCACTTTAGGAATTTGAATCTGCTATTTCTGATACTGGTAATTATATTTGTTCTTCAAATCTATTACCCTAATGAAGAGGCCTGTTTCAACTGAGGATAGTGACACTTGTTTGGTTGATATGATATTACCTTAGTACTCCTCAACTAAGATTATGTCAAAGATTAAGAAGGAAAAAGATCAGACTTAATTAATATTTCTGTATTGTTCATCACGATGTTATGTATGCATGTGTTTGTTAGGCTTTTGCTATGTATTTTGTAAGTAAACAAGTAATTTAATTTGCTATGCTTTTGTTGTGTATACTGCATGTTAACTTATGTAAATTTTGTTGGTTTTAACTTTTAAGATATATAAATTCTAGACAAACTAAGAATGGTGCAAGATTGATTTTATTTTACACTAACTTTATTTGATGTTAAGTTTTTATCACGAAACACATACAATTTTTATCCTGCATTTCTTAATTTAGTACATCTATTTATGGACTTGACTTTATACATTTTTAATATTTTGTTTTTTCTGTCCGCATATACGTTAATTTCAATCTTTGCTTAATTTGATCTTTTCCTATGAGTTTCTTTACCATGATTTTTTTCTATTGGTAGAAAAAGTTTCAATCCCAATGAATCTCATTCTTTTAAATTATTATCTACTTTAGAGATAATTTTGCATTGTATTTATTCTTTTTTCACTCTTAATAATATTCATTCATACAAATTTTGTTGTTTTATATTTATAAACATGTATTAAAATTATATTTATACACAACATTTAAAATAAAAAAATTTATTATAATTACGCACGGGGATCGCGCTAGTTATCTTTAAATATGTTCCTGCATTTGACTAAATTCATTCATTTCCATCTATATATATATATATATATCCTTTCAATGGCTGGAATTCTAAGCACACCCGACAATGACCAACACTGTTGAAGCTCTCTCAAACGCTAACTTCCACGCCGCCTCCCATTACAGGTCCATTATCTCTCACTCTCTCTCTGAACTTTGAATGACTCAATTGAACGAAAATAAAGTGTATTCAATGGATTGGAATTTGTGTTTCGTTCGTGAATTGCCTTGTACAGCAGAAGAATTGAGTGGTTTACTAATCTGTTTATTTGATTTTTGTTCTTATGCGATGAGATCGCTGGGGAAACATAAAGTGAGGGTTGTTAATTAGCACAAAGAAAAAGTGTTAAGGATTTTGATTTTAATATTAGGAGAATGCGAAAGTGTGTGAGGTGAAGTAGAATGTTAAGATCTGGTTAATTTTCTTAGTGGCATTTGCGAATATTAGAGATGTGAACATGGTTGATATTTGACATTGTCTGGTATATATATATATATATATATATATATATATATATATATATATATATCGATCTGAGTTGTAGCTATGTGGATTTTGTAATTGTGATTTTTCTTTGAGGATTTGCAGTTAAGAGCGAGAGAGAGAGAGAGAGGCGGAGAGAGAGATAGGAAGATAAGAGGAAGTTTTTTTAGATTCCGACGAGTTTTTTCTAGATTCTGACAATCGGAGGGTGTCTTCGACGACTAGCGGTGTAAATCCGACGAAAAGGATCAAAATAGTGTAACATCGACAACATCGAGGACCACTTCGAAATGAAAAAAAGATTAAGGATCGGAATGAAAACAAAAAATAAAATAAGGGACCAAAAGTATAATTTAGCCTAAACATTACCATATATTATGTTCAAAGTCATCGAATATATTGTATGCAAATGTGAGTGATATATCATCTAGATGTCGTATTATGAGTATTCAAATAACACAACCCAAAAATTACAATATAAAAATTACACTATTGTTCCTCGGGCCGACCATGATCAATTTCAGGCAACTCGGACCTCGTAACCGATCTCTTAATAAATTGTGATTAATAAGGCATAATAGTTTTGTAATTACTCTCATCAAGGACACTCGTTGTCGCGACCGTCCCGTCCGGGCATTGCGAAAAAGATAACAAGTTTAAGAGGAGTCGTCACCAATTTTATTTTGGGAAAATATTGAAAAACCCATTAATTAAAGGAAAACGGGTTGTGACACCCCCTTCTAGGACATCACATGGTAACCCGTTACGGAAAGAAATAAAGCTTTAGTAAACTAAAAACTTTTTCGAAAAACACTCACTCGAGTGGTTATAGAAATCTGATACCAAAAAACTAAACAGAATAATCATATAAAACAAATTGGCATTCATCATTTATAATAATAGCTCAACTTCGCCGTAAGGCGTACACCATCTTCCCAACTTTTTAGTACACCACATGTACATCAAAAATCCTAAGAGCTGGTCTAAAGAGACATTTAAAGATGATAGAGTATACTACCTAATATACTTCATACCCATGAGACTAAGCCTTGTCGTCGCCAGTTCACACATCTTAGCCATCGACGTAAGGAGACTCCAACTTCAGGGCCCCGAAATGACCCAGAGATTCGCTGAAATGCATCTGTACATGTATCCAAACACAACAGGGAGTCCAACATGTACAGGCAAGGATGAGATACCAATATATGGATTTTAAACACGATAATCACATGCGGGACACAGCCTCAACAAATAAGCATATCTAATATCATGACGCATAAAATTCCACTGAATAAACAATTAGTATCTCATAGGGTTTCATACCCGACAGTCATCGTCATTTTTAAAAGAAATGCATGACACTTCAATGTTCATTATCTAGTTCTTTACTTAATCTCCGGAGATCCCAACACCGTTGTATAAAAAACTAAGCTGATCAGGCTCAAGATACATTGGCCCTAGGCAACAATGACCAGCACCTACGTGCTTATTCAGAGGTACATGAACACCATGACATTATGCGATTACATGGAATTACATTCAGTGGAACTTGATGAATCGTAAATTGTCATACTATATTGACCAACTCAAGGCACAATATGCACCGTGCGTATGATACCATTTTCCATCAAGGCACAATGTTACACACCATCTTGAATATCCTACCATCAAGATATCCAGATTAACACTACCGTTGGCACATCTGTCGAATTTTAATGCATGGAAAAACGTTTCAAGTCTTGGACTGGTGCATCGGTCTAGGGTTCCGCGATTGAGCACTCGGACGTTTCGTCCTGTGTTAACGATGAAAGGTTTTAAAACGGTATAAATTATGAATAGTCGGGAGCCTTTGAGCTACGACAACGAAAGAACAAACACAAAGAAAAGTGTCTGTGTCAATCCCACGTATTTTTTCCCGCTCAATTTTTTCACTAATTCAACTCTGTTCAGTTTTTTCTATTTATAACTTCCCAGTATGTTAATCCAATATTTTAAAAACTGTTTCTTTCTAATAACCGCTCAAAACATCCCAAATTATCTTCCTTTCCCAACTATATTTTAATTCTATTTCTATTTACTTTCCCATCAAGAGAAAAAATGTGATGCTCCTCTTTCAACTTTTCAAATTTATTTACTTTCTGTTTACAATTTATCTATTTACTTTCCCAACATGTTTTCATTATTCTTTTCCCGTTCCCATTTTTATTTCTCTCTTCACCCTCTTCCTCTCAGTCTTTCAGGTGATTTGATCATGAAGTCCTGCCAGCCTATGACTCGAGTGGTGTTTGGTGCTGTCCCAACCCTTCAAGAAGCAAAGGAAGCCACCACCAGTTGAAGGACGCTAATGCTATTGATAAGTATTTTTTTTTTATTTCAAAATTGTTCAATTTGAGAATTTTAATTTTGATTTTAGTGTTTTTAATACTGGGTTTTTTTAAAGGTTTCATTTTATTTCACTTTGATTGTTAAAAAACAGTTATCCCCCCATTTTATACGGCTAGGTCATTTTATTATCCTCAAATCTCAGATCGTGAAAAAGTTTTGGTGCTTGCGTTCCTCCAATCTCACTGAAACATGGAAAACGACGATGTCGACATGCAGGCAACAGAGAATAATGAAAGAGGGTTGCTTCCTCTTCCTTACTATCCGTTCCTTTTTAATAACCGCTCAAAACCTCCCAAGTTTTCTTCCATTCCCAACTCTATTTTTTTTTCTTCTATTTCTATTTACTTTCACGTCAAGAGAAAAAAAAATGTGGTGCTGCTCTTTCAAATTTTCATTTTTTATTCTATTTCCATTTACTTTCCTCTCTGAACCATTTTTTAGAACAATTTTACCATTCGCTTCACTGACCCATCATGGTAAAACTGTTTCTCTCTCAAGCAGTTACCTTCGATGAAGTTAGTAATGCTGAAAACTCTGAATCTCACGTTGAGGATGGGATTTTTGAGCCATATGTGGTTATGGAATTTTAATCTGAAGATGCTGCAAAGACTTCTTACAATGAATATGCCAGACGCATAGGTTTCATCTCCAATGCTGGCCCACATGGTCGTTCTAAAGGTGATAGGGCAAATATGCATGGGCAATTTGTGTGTGGCGGGGAAGGTTTCAAAGGAAGGCTTACAGAAAGCTGTGATACAATGATTAGGATAAAGCAAAAGGGTCAAAATGAGTGGTTGTTACAAAATTTGTGAAGGAGCATACCCATTCCACGTCAAGTCCCAGTAAGGTTTTTGGATCCCCCGTGCTTTGCACGGGTGTGTGAAATTACATTAATATAGCTATTTTAAATAATGCTTATAAATATGATTGTAGTACATATTTATAAATAAAGGACAACAAAATGAATATTATTATAAATGAAATAAAGATAAATACAATTCAAAATAATGTATATTTTAGATAATAAATGAGGTTTAGAATTGAAACTTTTTGTAGCAATTGAAAAATAAAAATAAAGAAATTAATATAAAAAGAAAAAATTAAGGTAAGCATGAAAATAACGTATAAGCTATAAAACAAAATATACAGCAATAGAAAAAACTGAATATTAACAATGTCTACAGTAGTGTTAAATAAAAACAGCATTCTTAGTTTTTGTAGGATGTATATATCTTAAAACTTAAAACTAACTAAGTTAAGTATACACAACAAAAGCATAACAACCCAAAAGACTTTTTTTTATATACAGACATGGCAGTAGCATAGCAAACACTTGCATACGCTTCATGCTGATGATCAATACATGTAATTTGCTATGTAGCATCAAAAATATTAACCCTAATCTTTCTCTTTCTTGATCTTTGGCATAATCTTAGTTGAAGAGTATTGAGATGATATCATATCTACCAAACGAATATCACCATCTTCAGTTGAAGCAGATCTCTTCGTTGGGGTAATAATATTTGAAGAACAAATATCATTTCCAGTATTAGGAGTAGCAGATTCAAATACCTAAAATGAAGAAGTAAGACAACAAAATTCCAGTAAATGAATTTTATACATGGTGGAATAGGATAAATAAAATGTAAAATAATTTGTAATGTAGATAATAATTAAAAAGGTTGAGAATAATTTCAAAATCAATACACTAAAAAGTAGACATTTACAAAATATATTGTAATTCATAAAATTGATTAATGCTAAGACTGGTACATGTATTGTGGTATTTCACATTAGGGAAGGACTAATGATTATCAACAATGTCACACAAATAAAAAAGCAACTACGGAAGTGTTAACTGTACAACAAAGAGAGATCTACTTCTAGTCAAGTGGTACTCATAAAGAATATGATTACAAACAAAAAGCAATAATTGTGTATTGAAAATTAAATATTTATATTACTGGAAATAAAATTTAGCATAATTGAAATATAATTGATATTGTATATTATTTTTATTTACCATTTTAATAGGAGTCATTTTTCCAATTGCCATTGGTGAAAGTGTACTCGCTGAATCAGCAACTTCAGATTCCTGTATTATATGAAGCATGAATATGTATAAATCAACATAATTAAGAAAACTAAATTTCAGTGTTTTTATATGAAAAGATGTGGACTGATAATGCAGTTCAATGTATGCATTGTTTACTTACATTGTGTATAGTAGTCAATTTGGAAACCACCTGTGAATCAATATTAGTAACAGATTCTTCCAAAGCTATCTCTTAGAATAAAAAAAATTGGACATCATTAATAAGAACTAAGAATGTATGCAGGCCAACCCCTTTGGCTGTTTCCTATGTAATTATTAAACGTAGACACTTTCATATCACAAACAACTTTGTCTGCATTATTATATTATGCTTTCGATTATATGTTGAACGGACAACGTAAATATTCTTGTTAATAACCAATTGTCCTTAATAGGGGTTTAAATATGTGAATGTCAATTTCTTCTCTATTTAAACTACAAACCAAAAGGCCAACACTAAATATAAAATGCACGACCTCTGAAGTATTTTGTGAAGAAAAAAATTAGTTGACTACATAATTTACAATTATAGCATGAGAAGTTGGAAAGAAACATATGGAGAAATTAAACGTTACGGATTTAGCTCACTCAGAAATTGGGAAAGCTGACAGAACATGGATGAACCATTATAAGTGATGAAAATAAAGAGTGGTATACATAAAGATTATTAAGGAATAGCCATATGCAAAATTCCCAAGGATGAAGTACTATTTAACTCCTTTACCAATCTTGTAAAATTCAATGTATTTTTTCTTTACTTACATTGTGTATAGAAGTCAATTTGGAGACCACTTGAGAATCAATATTAACATAATCTTCCAAAGTTATATCCTGGAATAACAAAAAATGGACATTATATATAAAGAAATATAATAACAATTATGAATCTTATATCATGGGAGAAAAATCTTAAATTACAGGTTTAAAAATATACACTATTCTTTGGCAAAGAAGGCGTGTAAGATTTGATAAGGTCCGCATCATCAAATATTTTTTTCACAGTGAAACTTGATGACGGATTCCTTTTGTTGAAATCATTGACTTCTACTTTGAATATATATGTCTTTTTCAGTAAACAATCAAGCTCATCAGGAACTCCATCATCATCACCTTCCTGAATAAAAATAATTAAAGTATACATTTTTTGTTTGAAAGGAGTAATGTACTTAACATAAAATAATGATTACTAACTTGAACCAAACGTTTTTTCAGATCATTTGCTGTGAGCTGAATAATCTGAAAAGCATGATTATCAAACATCACAAATGATGAAGCCGCTCCATGTTGATCTTTCACCTCGACATGGATTTTGAATCTATAAATAAAAAAAATATAGTAAATCTGTGATAATATTCATGTTAAACTCAACTAATTTAAAATTGAATAGTTGAATAGTTGAAAGAAATTAAACTATATGAAAAAAATATTTAATGAATTAAATTTGTCTAACATACAAAATTAATAACAAATAGTGCATACTTTACAATAACTCCATTTATAAATATAAAATGAAAATGTATAATGTGAGAAATACCTTGGCAAAATCATTGGAGGGTTGCCATCACATCTTTTGCATATGAGGTCTTCACCTATTATGTTGATTTTAGATCCATGAATAGAGCATGCATCATAGTACCAATTGAATTGAGTTTGAATTTTGATGATTGTAGCAAGAGTTGTATAAACTCCATTCTGTTAACACGCGAAAATTTGTTAGTTTATATTGATTAAACATAGAAAATAGTTTGACATTATGAAATAGAATACTCCATTCCTGAAGTTGTTTCAATTCAGAAAGTGTTTTAAGTGTCTCCAAAGACAAACTATCATTTGTAGTTGATCCTTGAGTGTGACTATCATGTTGGGTATATCTCTGTGATGAAACTTGTCCATTCAAATTCAAACTTCAAACACAATAAATTATAATGAATATATGGATCGAAAAATATATGGAATTTTAAATAAAATATGGTTATAAATTCACAATTACACAATAGAAGTAATTTAATGTATTTGGGTACCTAGTTTTAAATTCAGCAACTGCTGGTACATCTGGATTAATCAAAAACTTGGATGCATTCCATGAATTTGAGAGCTTGACCTCACCTGGGCAAGAAAAAAAAATTAAATCATAACACATTTAATATTATGTCAGTAAATTTTTTATTACTATAACCAAATAAAGTTGGAGATTGTACCTGCTGTATACGAAATCATTGCCAATTGAAATACAACAATTAGTGTGGTATCCAAGGACTCATTTATAGTCTTTGTCAGGTAATCAGCATAATCACCAAATAAAGTACACTTAATTTTGTTGTTGCTGAAAAATCAAAGATAAATATTAAAAGTAGATAATACAAATATATTTATCAACAACGCGTTTAATATAAATTCATGTCACACCTGTTATCTGCAAGATATAAATTCATGAATTTTGACATCCGACCATTTTTTTGGAATAACTTAGAGCTTTCAAATGTAGAGATTTCTCCAAGCACATCTAATATTGATGATTAAAATTTAAATCCAGTTTCATAAGAATTACTATTTATAATAAAAATAAATAAAATATTGTAAATAAGATGGTGAAAGACAGACAAATAATTTTATAGTTACCAACTAAATAACCCTTCGGAGCATTTCCATGTAGAATATCTTCAAATGCCACGAAATCAAATGAATGATGAGGAACTTGTAGATCACAAGTGTGGACAACTGTAGATTTGTGAAAATTGATTTTGCATTTGTGTCGGGTGGCTTTATAATCGCCAATATTGTCAACAACTAAAAACTTCTGGATGATATAGCACTTTCCCTCTGAAATTGTGTCGATGTGCTTCTTGATTAATGTATCTGTTGCGATAGAAGCTTGAATTTTATCGCCCTAATTTGAGATTAAAAACAAACATTATATGACAAGATGAGAATCATTATGATAAAAAAAAAACCATGTAGATCAATCATCATAGTGTTTGTGAGTTTTTCTTATCTATCATGAGATGAGGTTTTTTTAATTTCAAACCATCATTAGTCATCACCATATAAACACTTGCAAGTTATTTGTTTGAGATATAACCAATTTTTTTAGGAAACTAAAGAGGTCATTTCACTTATTGTCATCTTCATTATAACCCAATAATTATATATCTAGCTGAATTTGTACAGGCTCAGCTATGATGATATTCCGTCTATAAAGCAACATGCATATATAGATTCACATCATGAACTAAAGTAAATAAGAAAAATTTTATGTCAATTTTTTTATGTGTTTATTTGGTATGTTGGATAATTTATTGGAAACTAAGTTCAATCATAGACCTAAGTTGTATCGTTCACCCAAAGTTACCCACTTAATTATTTTTCTTAACCTCCAAAGAAAAATAGGATGAATCATAAAAAATTGGAGGCCCAGCTGTCTGGACTTTTTGTGGGATTGAAACCGAAAATTAAAACTTTGAATGAGAGAGACAAATAAAAAATATCAAAACATGTAGATGATGCGCAAAAATGTTTTTTCTGTTTATTGATTGACTGAGAACTCAATAGTTAACACAAACTCTCTCAACATTTAACACACAACTTTATTCTCAATTTGATGGAGAGAGGCATCATCATAAACACTATAAGTAAGGTGGTTTTAAAGGAAGGGGAAGATATGAAAATCAGAATGAAAAAACAAAGTTGAAGAAGAAAGAAGACCTTACCTTTCGATAGAGAAGAGTGTGATAGTTTGAAGAGGCAGTTAATGTGAGTGAAAGAGATTGAGGGAATTTCTGAAGATTTGCCTTGCCTAATGAAATGCTTGTGCTGAAGTTGTGAAGTTTGGGTTATTTTAATGGGTTTTTTGAGGAGTAAAACCGTCAGGGACAAAGTGGCGAGTGTGGGTTAGTTTCACAAAGTAAGTGGAGAGAGTGTGGTATACTTTTTTAAGACGCGTAGCAATGAAAAGATAGAGTAAGAAAAGAAACTAACATTGTATTAGAAAAAAAATTTAAAGTTAAATAAAAAAAAAAATTGTGTAAGTGATGGAAAATATGAGCGGGAAAAAAAGTGATGGATAAAGAAACTAAGATTGTATTAGAAAAAAAAATTTAAAGTTAAATAAAAAAAAAAATTGTGTAAGTGATGGAAAATATGAGCGGGAAAAAAAGTGATGGATAAACACAGATTTTATATATATATATATTTTAAGTATGATTGTTTTAGATTATTTATTACATGTTTTGTTTTAAACAATGGTTATATAGTATATAGTGAATATCTCTGAGTATGTGTTATAAAGTACGTAAGAAACAGATCATAGCAAAGGGTGTTTGATTGATGGACAATATTTCAAGAATTGAATCTAAAACTCTGAGAGCCCTATACTAATGCTTCTCTCATTTCCAAAACTTTGATGTTAAAAATATGAAAACCATAAGGTTCCATATTCTAATGTTAACCGAGGCTTAAGCGGTGCTCCATAGATTTCATCTCCGGTAAATCATGACAAAGGTACATATATTTTTTTGGATGAGAGTATCGATGTTGGATAAATATAATGTGTGGTATATATATATATATATATATATATATATATATATTAAATCTGGGTGTGAAGAACTATTAACTCTTAGACATTTAATACGTGAAGTTGTGTATGTAATCTCATGATGATGTGTTGTAAATGAAGAATTTTAAAAGCAAAATCATTGTATTTTGTTTTACATTAAAATTGAATTTTAAAGGCAAAACGATTACTTTTTGTTTGTAATCATATTCTATATGAGTAGCACTTGAGTAGAAGTAACTCTCTCTTTATTGTAGAAGTAACACTTGAGTAGTTGCTTTTTTATTTGTGTGACTTTGTTGGTTATCAATAGTCTTTGCCTTCTATGAGATACCATAGTAGATGCATGAGTCATAGTAGGAATTATTTAATCAATTAGAATATATTTTGCACATGTCTACTTTTTATTGTCTTGCTTTTTGAAATATTATATTTATCCTTATTTCACTCTTAATAATATTCATTTTTTGTCTTACTTCTTCACTTTAGGAATTTGAATCTGCTATTTCTGATACTGGTAATTATATTTGTTCTTCAAATCTATTACCCTAATGAAGAGGCCTGTTTCAACTGAGGATAGTGACACTTGTTTGGTTGATATGATATTACCTTAGTACTCCTCAACTAAGATTATATCAAAGATTAAGAAGGAAAAAGATCAGACTTAATTAATATTTCTGTATTGTTCATCACGATGTTATGTATGCATGTGTTTGTTAGGCTTTTGCTATGTATTTTGTAAGTAAACAAGTAATTTAATTTGCTATGCTTTTGTTGTGTATACTGCATGTTAACTTATGTAAATTTTGTTGGTTTTAACTTTTAAGATATATAAATTCTAGACAAACTAAGAATGGTGCAAGATTGATTTTATTTTACACTAACTTTATTTGATGTTAAGTTTTTATCACGAAACGCATACAATTTTTATCCTGCATTTCTTAATTTAGTACATCTATTTATGGACTTGACTTTATACATTTTTAATATTTTGTTTTTTCTGTCCGCATATACGTTAATTTCAATCTTTGCTTAATTTGATCTTTTCCTATGAGTTTCTTTACCATGATTTTTTTCTATTGGTAGAAAAAGTTTCAATCCCAATGAATCTCATTCTTTTAAATTATTATCTACTTTAGAGATAATTTTGCATTGTATTTATTCTTTTTTCACTCTTAATAATATTCATTCATACAAATTTTGTTGTTTTATATTTATAAACATGTATTAAAATTATATTTATACACAACATTTAAAATAAAAAAATTTATTATAATTACGCACGGGGATCGCGCTAGTTATCTTTAAATATGTTCCTGCATTTGACTAAATTCATTCATTTCCATCTATATATATATATATATATATATATATATATATATATATATATATATATATATCCTTTCAATGGCTGGAATTCTAAGCACACCCGACAATGACCAACACTGTTGAAGCTCTCTCAAACGCTAACTTCCACGCCGCCTCCCATTACAGGTCCATTATCTCTCACTCTCTCTCTGAACTTTGAATGACTCAATTGAACGAAAATAAAGTGTATTCAATGGATTGGAATTTGTGTTTCGTTCGTGAATTGCCTTGTACAGCAGAAGAATTGAGTGGTTTACTAATCTGTTTATTTGATTTTTGTTCTTATGCGATGAGATCGCTGGGGAAACATAAAGTGAGGGTTGTTAATTAGCACAAAGAAAAAGTGTTAAGGATTTTGATTTTAATATTAGGAGAATGCGAAAGTGTGTGAGGTGAAGTAGAATGTTAAGATCTGGTTAATTTTCTTAGTGGCATTTGCGAATATTAGAGATGTGAACATGGTTGATATTTGACATTGTCTGGTAATATATATATATATATATATATATATATATATATATATATATATATATATATATATATCGATCTGAGTTGTAGCTGTGTGGATTTTGTAATTGTGATTTTTCTTTGAGGATTTGCAGTTAAGAGCGAGAGAGAGAGAGAGAGGCGGAGAGAGGGATAGGAAGATAAGAGGAAGTTTTTTTAGATTCCGACGAGTTTTTTCTAGATTCTGACAATCGGAGGGTGTCTTCGACGACTAGCGGTGTAAATCCGACGAAAAGGATCAAAATAGTGTAACATCGACAACATCGAGGACCACTTCGAAATGAAAAAAAGATTAAGGATCGGAATGAAAACAAAAATAAAATAAGGGACCAAAAGTATAATTTAGCCTAAACATTACCATATATTATGTTCAAAGTCAACGAATATATTGTATGCAAATGTGAGTGATATATCATCTAGATGTCGTATTATGAGTATTCAAATAACACAACCCAAAAATTACAATATAAAAATTACACTATTGTTCCTCGGGCCGACCATGATCAATTTCAGGCAACTCGGACCTCGTAACCGATCTCTTAATAAATTGTGATTAATAAGGCATAATAGTTTTGTAATTACTCTCATCAAGGACACTCGTTGTCGCGACCGTCCCGTCCGGGCATTGCGAAAAAGATAACAAGTTTAAGAGGAGTCGTCACCAATTTTATTTTGGGAAAATATTGAAAAACCCATTAATTAAAGGAAAACGGGTTGTGACACCCCCTTCTAGGACATCACATGGTAACCCGTTACGGAAAGAAATAAAGCTTTAGTAAACTAAAAACTTTTTCGAAAAACACTCACTCGAGTGGTTATAGAAATCTGATACCAAAAAACTAAACAGAATAATCATATAAAACAAATTGGCATTCATCATTTATAATAATAGCTCAACTTCGCCGTAAGGCGTACACCATCTTCCCAACTTTTTAGTACACCACATGTACATCAAAAATCCTAAGAGCTGGTCTAAAGAGACATTTAAAGATGATAGAGTATACTACCTAATATACTTCATACCCATGAGACTAAGCCTTGTCGTCGCCAGTTCACACATCTTAGCCATCGACGTAAGGAGACTCCAACTTCAGGGCCCCGAAATGACCCAGAGATTCGCTGAAATGCATCTGTACATGTATCCAAACACAACAGGGAGTCCAACATGTACAGGCAAGGATGAGATACCAATATATGGATTTTAAACACGATAATCACATGCGGGACACAGCCTCAACAAATAAGCATATCTAATATCATGACGCATAAAATTCCACTGAATAAACAATTAGTATCTCATAGGGTTTCATACCCGACAGTCATCGTCATTTTTAAAAGAAATGCATGACACTTCAATGTTCATTATCTAGTTCTTTACTTAATCTCCGGAGATCCCAACACCGTTGTATAAAAAACTAAGCTGATCAGGCTCAAGATACATTGGCCCTAGGCAACAATGACCAGCACCTACGTGCTTATTCAGAGGTACATGAACACCATGACATTATGCGATTACATGGAATTACATTCAGTGGAACTTGATGAATCGTAAATTGTCATACTATATTGACCAACTCAAGGCACAATATGCACCGTGCGTATGACACCATTTTCCATCAAGGCACAATGTTACACACCATCTTGAATATCCTACCATCAAGATATCCAGATTAACACTACCGTTGGCACATCTGTCGAATTTTAATGCATGGAAAAACGTTTCAAGTCTTGGACTGGTGCATCGGTCTAGGGTTCCGCGATTGAGCACTCGGACGTTTCGTCCTGTGTTAACGATGAAAGGTTTTAAAACGGTATAAATTATGAATAGTCGGGAGCCTTTGAGCTACGACAACGAAAGAACAAACACAAAGAAAAGTGTCTGTGTCAATCCCACGTATTTTTTCCCGCTCAATTTTTTCACTAATTCAACTCTGTTCAGTTTTTTCTATTTATAACTTCCCAGTATGTTAATCCAATATTTTAAAAACTGTTTCTTTCTAATAACCGCTCAAAACATCCCAAATTATCTTCCTTTCCCAACTATATTTTAATTCTATTTCTATTTACTTTCCCATCAAGAGAAAAAATGTGATGCTCCTCTTTCAACTTTTCAAATTTATTTACTTTCTGTTTACAATTTATCTATTTACTTTCCCAACATGTTTTCATTATTCTTTTCCCGTTCCCATTTTTATTTCTCTCTTCACCCTCTTCCTCTCAGTCTTTCAGGTGATTTGATCATGAAGTCCTGCCAGCCTATGACTCGAGTGGTGTTTGGTGCTGTCCCAACCCTTCAAGAAGCAAAGGAAGCCACCACCAGTTGAAGGACGCTAATGCTATTGATAAGTATTTTTTTTTTTATTTCAAAATTGTTCAATTTGAGAATTTTAATTTTGATTTTAGTGTTTTTAATACTGGGTTTTTTTAAAGGTTTCATTTTATTTCACTTTGATTGTTAAAAAACAGTTATCCCCCCATTTTATACGGCTAGGTCATTTTATTATCCTCAAATCTCAGATCGTGAAAAAGTTTTGGTGCTTGCGTTCCTCCAATCTCACTGAAACATGGAAAACGACGATGTCGACATGCAGGCAACAGAGAATAATGAAAGAGGGTTGCTTCCTCTTCCTTACTATCCGTTCCTTTTTAATAACCGCTCAAAACCTCCCAAGTTTTCTTCCATTCCCAACTCTATTTTTTTTTTCTTCTATTTCTATTTACTTTCACGTCAAGAGAAAAAAAAATGTGGTGCTGCTCTTTCAAATTTTCATTTTTTATTCTATTTCCATTTACTTTCCTCTCTGAACCATTTTTTAGAACAATTTTACCATTCGCTTCACTGACCCATCATGGTAAAACTGTTTCTCTCTCAAGCAGTTACCTTCGATGAAGTTAGTAATGCTGAAAACTCTGAATCTCACGTTGAGGATGGGATTTTTGAGCCATATGTGGTTATGGAATTTTAATCTGAAGATGCTGCAAAGACTTCTTACAATGAATATGCCAGACGCATAGGTTTCATCTCCAATGCTGGCCCACATGGTCGTTCTAAAGGTGATAGGGCAAATATGCATGGGCAATTTGTGTGTGGCGGGGAAGGTTTCAAAGGAAGGCTTACAGAAAGCTGTGATACAATGATTAGGATAAAGCAAAAGGGTCAAAATGAGTGGTTGTTACAAAATTTGTGAAGGAGCATACCCATTCCACGTCAAGTCCCAGTAAGGTTTTTGGATCCCCCGTGCTTTGCACGGGTGTGTGAAATTACATTAATATAGCTATTTTAAATAATGCTTATAAATATGATTGTAGTACATATTTATAAATAAAGGACAACAAAATGAATATTATTATAAATGAAATAAAGATAAATACAATTCAAAATAATGTATATTTTAGATAATAAATGAGGTTTAGAATTGAAACTTTTTGTAGCAATTGAAAAATAAAAATAAAGAAATTAATATAAAAAGAAAAAATTAAGGTAAGCATGAAAATAACGTATAAGCTATAAAACAAAATATACAGCAATAGAAAAAACTGAATATTAACAATGTCTACAGTAGTGTTAAATAAAAACAGCATTCTTAGTTTTTGTAGGATGTATATATCTTAAAACTTAAAACTAACTAAGTTAAGTATACACAACAAAAGCATAACAACCCAAAAGACTTTTTTTTATATACAGACATGGCAGTAGCATAGCAAACACTTGCATACGCTTCATGCTGATGATCAATACATGTAATTTGCTATGTAGCATCAAAAATATTAACCCTAATCTTTCTCTTTCTTGATCTTTGGCATAATCTTAGTTGAAGAGTATTGAGATGATATCATATCTACCAAACGAATATCACCATCTTCAGTTGAAGCAGATCTCTTCGTTGGGGTAATAATATTTGAAGAACAAATATCATTTCCAGTATTAGGAGTAGCAGATTCAAATACCTAAAATGAAGAAGTAAGACAACAAAATTCCAGTAAATGAATTTTATACATGGTGGAATAGGATAAATAAAATGTAAAATAATTTGTAATGTAGATAATAATTAAAAAGGTTGAGAATAATTTCAAAATCAATACACTAAAAAGTAGACATTTACAAAATATATTGTAATTCATAAAATTGATTAATGCTAAGACTGGTACATGTATTGTGGTATTTCACATTAGGGAAGGACTAATGATTATCAACAATGTCACACAAATAAAAAAGCAACTACGGAAGTGTTAACTGTACAACAAAGAGAGATCTACTTCTAGTCAAGTGGTACTCATAAAGAATATGATTACAAACAAAAAGCAATAATTGTGTATTGAAAATTAAATATTTATATTACTGGAAATAAAATTTAGCATAATTGAAATATAATTGATATTGTATATTATTTTTATTTACCATTTTAATAGGAGTCATTTTTCCAATTGCCATTGGTGAAAGTGTACTCGCTGAATCAGCAACTTCAGATTCCTGTATTATATGAAGCATGAATATGTATAAATCAACATAATTAAGAAAACTAAATTTCAGTGTTTTTATATGAAAAGATGTGGACTGATAATGCAGTTCAATGTATGCATTGTTTACTTACATTGTGTATAGTAGTCAATTTGGAAACCACCTGTGAATCAATATTAGTAACAGATTCTTCCAAAGCTATCTCTTAGAATAAAAAAAATTGGACATCATTAATAAGAACTAAGAATGTATGCAGGCCAACCCCTTTGGCTGTTTCCTATGTAATTATTAAACGTAGACACTTTCATATCACAAACAACTTTGTCTGCATTATTATATTATGCTTTCGATTATATGTTGAACGGACAACGTAAATATTCTTGTTAATAACCAATTGTCCTTAATAGGGGTTTAAATATGTGAATGTCAATTTCTTCTCTATTTAAACTACAAACCAAAAGGCCAACACTAAATATAAAATGCACGACCTCTGAAGTATTTTGTGAAGAAAAAAATTAGTTGACTACATAATTTACAATTATAGCATGAGAAGTTGGAAAGAAACATATGGAGAAATTAAACGTTACGGATTTAGCTCACTCAGAAATTGGGAAAGCTGACAGAACATGGATGAACCATTATAAGTGATGAAAATAAAGAGTGGTATACATAAAGATTATTAAGGAATAGCCATATGCAAAATTCCCAAGGATGAAGTACTATTTAACTCCTTTACCAATCTTGTAAAATTCAATGTATTTTTTCTTTACTTACATTGTGTATAGAAGTCAATTTGGAGACCACTTGAGAATCAATATTAACATAATCTTCCAAAGTTATATCCTGGAATAACAAAAAATGGACATTATATATAAAGAAATATAATAACAATTATGAATCTTATATCATGGGAGAAAAATCTTAAATTACAGGTTTAAAAATATACACTATTCTTTGGCAAAGAAGGCGTGTAAGATTTGATAAGGTCCGCATCATCAAATATTTTTTTCACAGTGAAACTTGATGACGGATTCCTTTTGTTGAAATCATTGACTTCTACTTTGAATATATATGTCTTTTTCAGTAAACAATCAAGCTCATCAGGAACTCCATCATCATCACCTTCCTGAATAAAAATAATTAAAGTATACATTTTTTGTTTGAAAGGAGTAATGTACTTAACATAAAATAATGATTACTAACTTGAACCAAACGTTTTTTCAGATCATTTGCTGTGAGCTGAATAATCTGAAAAGCATGATTATCAAACATCACAAATGATGAAGCCGCTCCATGTTGATCTTTCACCTCGACATGGATTTTGAATCTATAAATAAAAAAAATATAGTAAATCTGTGATAATATTCATGTTAAACTCAACTAATTTAAAATTGAATAGTTGAATAGTTGAAAGAAATTAAACTATATGAAAAAAATATTTAATGAATTAAATTTGTCTAACATACAAAATTAATAACAAATAGTGCATACTTTACAATAACTCCATTTATAAATATAAAATGAAAATGTATAATGTGAGAAATACCTTGGCAAAATCATTGGAGGGTTGCCATCACATCTTTTGCATATGAGGTCTTCACCTATTATGTTGATTTTAGATCCATGAATAGAGCATGCATCATCGTACCAATTGAATTGAGTTTGAATTTTGATGATTGTAGCAAGAGTTGTATAAACTCCATTCTGTTAACACGTGAAAATTTGTTAGTTTATATTGATTAAACATAGAAAATAGTTTGACATTATGAAATAGAATACTCCATTCCTGAAGTTGTTTCAATTCAGAAAGTGTTTTAAGTGTCTCCAAAGACAAACTATCATTTGTAGTTGATCCTTGAGTGTGACTATCATGTTGGGTATATCTCTGTGATGAAACTTGTCCATTCAAATTCAAACTTCAAACACAATAAATTATAATGAATATATGGATCGAAAAATATATGGAATTTTAAATAAAATATGGTTATAAATTCACAATTACACAATAGAAGTAATTTAATGTATTTGGGTACCTAGTTTTAAATTCAGCAACTGCTGGTACATCTGGATTAATCAAAAACTTGGATGCATTCCATGAATTTGAGAGCTTGACCTCACCTGGGCAAGAAAAAAAAATTAAATCATAACACATTTAATATTATGTCAGTAAATTTTTTATTACTATAACCAAATAAAGTTGGAGATTGTACCTGCTGTATACGAAATCATTGCCAATTGAAATACAACAATTAGTGTGGTATCCAAGGACTCATTTATAGTCTTTGTCAGGTAATCAGCATAATCACCAAATAAAGTACACTTAATTTTGTTGTTGCTGAAAAATCAAAGATAAATATTAAAAGTAGATAATACAAATATATTTATCAACAACGCGTTTAATATAAATTCATGTCACACCTGTTATCTGCAAGATATAAATTCATGAATTTTGACATCCGACCATTTTTTTGGAATAACTTAGAGCTTTCAAATGTAGAGATTTCTCCAAGCACATCTAATATTGATGATTAAAATTTAAATCCAGTTTCATAAGAATTACTATTTATAATAAAAATAAATAAAATATTGTAAATAAGATGGTGAAAGACAGACAAATAATTTTATAGTTACCAACTAAATAACCCTTCGGAGCATTTCCATGTAGAATATCTTCAAATGCCACGAAATCAAATGAATGATGAGGAACTTGTAGATCACAAGTGTGGACAACTGTAGATTTGTGAAAATTGATTTTGCATTTGTGTCGGGTGGCTTTATAATCGCCAATATTGTCAACAACTAAAAACTTCTGGATGATATAGCACTTTCCCTCTGAAATTGTGTCGATGTGCTTCTTGATTAATGTATCTGTTGCGATAGAAGCTTGAATTTTATCGCCCTAATTTGAGATTAAAAACAAACATTATATGACAAGATGAGAATCATTATGATAAAAAAAAAAACCATGTAGATCAATCATCATAGTGTTTGTGAGTTTTTCTTATCTATCATGAGATGAGGTTTTTTTAATTTCAAACCATCATTAGTCATCACCATATAAACACTTGCAAGTTATTTGTTTGAGATATAACCAATTTTTTTAGGAAACTAAAGAGGTCATTTCACTTATTGTCATCTTCATTATAACCCAATAATTATATATCTAGCTGAATTTGTACAGGCTCAGCTATGATGATATTCCGTCTATAAAGCAACATGCATATATAGATTCACATCATGAACTAAAGTAAATAAGAAAAATTTTATGTCAATTTTTTTATGTGTTTATTTGGTATGTTGGATAATTTATTGGAAACTAAGTTCAATCATAGACCTAAGTTGTATCGTTCACCCAAAGTTACCCACTTAATTATTTTTCTTAACCTCCAAAGAAAAATAGGATGAATCATAAAAAATTGGAGGCCCAGCTGTCTGGACTTTTTGTGGGATTGAAACCGAAAATTAAAACTTTGAATGAGAGAGACAAATAAAAAATATCAAAACATGTAGATGATGCGCAAAAATGTTTTTTCTGTTTATTGATTGACTGAGAACTCAATAGTTAACACAAACTCTCTCAACATTTAACACACAACTTTATTCTCAATTTGATGGAGAGAGGCATCATCATAAACACTATAAGTAAGGTGGTTTTAAAGGAAGGGGAAGATATGAAAATCAGAATGAAAAAACAAAGTTGAAGAAGAAAGAAGACCTTACCTTTCGATAGAGAAGAGTGTGATAGTTTGAAGAGGCAGTTAATGTGAGTGAAAGAGATTGAGGGAATTTCTGAAGATTTGCCTTGCCTAATGAAATGCTTGTGCTGAAGTTGTGAAGTTTGGGTTATTTTAATGGGTTTTTTGAGGAGTAAAACCGTCAGGGACAAAGTGGCGAGTGTGGGTTAGTTTCACAAAGTAAGTGGAGAGAGTGTGGTATACTTTTTTAAGACGCGTAGCAATGAAAAGATAGAGTAAGAAAAGAAACTAACATTGTATTAGAAAAAAAATTTAAAGTTAAATAAAAAAAAAAATTGTGTAAGTGATGGAAAATATGAGCGGGAAAAAAAGTGATGGATAAAGAAACTAAGATTGTATTAGAAAAAAAAATTTAAAGTTAAATAAAAAAAAAAATTGTGTAAGTGATGGAAAATATGAGCGGGAAAAAAAGTGATGGATAAACACAGATTTTATATATATATATTTTAAGTATGATTGTTTTAGATTATTTATTACATGTTTTGTTTTAAACAATGGTTATATAGTATATAGTGAATATCTCTGAGTATGTGTTATAAAGTACGTAAGAAACAGATCATAGCAAAGGGTGTTTGATTGATGGACAATATTTCAAGAATTGAATCTAAAACTCTGAGAGCCCTATACTAATGCTTCTCTCATTTCCAAAACTTTGATGTTAAAAATATGAAAACCATAAGGTTCCATATTCTAATGTTAACCGAGGCTTAAGCGGTGCTCCATAGATTTCATCTCCGGTAAATCATGACAAAGGTACATATATTTTTTTGGATGAGAGTATCGATGTTGGATAAATATAATGTGTGGTATATATATATATATATATATATATATATATATATTAAATCTGGGTGTGAAGAACTATTAACTCTTAGACATTTAATACGTGAAGTTGTGTATGTAATCTCATGATGATGTGTTGTAAATGAAGAATTTTAAAAGCAAAATCATTGTATTTTGTTTTACATTAAAATTGAATTTTAAAGGCAAAACGATTACTTTTTGTTTGTAATCATATTCTATATGAGTAGCACTTGAGTAGAAGTAACTCTCTCTTTATTGTAGAAGTAACACTTGAGTAGTTGCTTTTTTATTTGTGTGACTTTGTTGGTTATCAATAGTCTTTGCCTTCTATGAGATACCATAGTAGATGCATGAGTCATAGTAGGAATTATTTAATCAATTAGAATATATTTTGCACATGTCTACTTTTTATTGTCTTGCTTTTTGAAATATTATATTTATCCTTATTTCACTCTTAATAATATTCATTTTTTGTCTTACTTCTTCACTTTAGGAATTTGAATCTGCTATTTCTGATACTGGTAATTATATTTGTTCTTCAAATCTATTACCCTAATGAAGAGGCCTGTTTCAACTGAGGATAGTGACACTTGTTTGGTTGATATGATATTACCTTAGTACTCCTCAACTAAGATTATGTCAAAGATTAAGAAGGAAAAAGATCAGACTTAATTAATATTTCTGTATTGTTCATCACGATGTTATGTATGCATGTGTTTGTTAGGCTTTTGCTATGTATTTTGTAAGTAAACAAGTAATTTAATTTGCTATGCTTTTGTTGTGTATACTGCATGTTAACTTATGTAAATTTTGTTGGTTTTAACTTTTAAGATATATAAATTCTAGACAAACTAAGAATGGTGCAAGATTGATTTTATTTTACACTAACTTTATTTGATGTTAAGTTTTTATCACGAAACACATACAATTTTTATCCTGCATTTCTTAATTTAGTACATCTATTTATGGACTTGACTTTATACATTTTTAATATTTTGTTTTTTCTGTCCGCATATACGTTAATTTCAATCTTTGCTTAATTTGATCTTTTCCTATGAGTTTCTTTACCATGATTTTTTTCTATTGGTAGAAAAAGTTTCAATCCCAATGAATCTCATTCTTTTAAATTATTATCTACTTTAGAGATAATTTTGCATTGTATTTATTCTTTTTTCACTCTTAATAATATTCATTCATACAAATTTTGTTGTTTTATATTTATAAACATGTATTAAAATTATATTTATACACAACATTTAAAATAAAAAAATTTATTATAATTACGCACGGGGATCGCGCTAGTTATCTTTAAATATGTTCCTGCATTTGACTAAATTCATTCATTTCCATCTATATATATATATATATATATATATATATATCCTTTCAATGGCTGGAATTCTAAGCACACCCGACAATGACCAACACTGTTGAAGCTCTCTCAAACGCTAACTTCCACGCCGCCTCCCATTACAGGTCCATTATCTCTCACTCTCTCTCTGAACTTTGAATGACTCAATTGAACGAAAATAAAGTGTATTCAATGGATTGGAATTTGTGTTTCGTTCGTGAATTGCCTTGTACAGCAGAAGAATTGAGTGGTTTACTAATCTGTTTATTTGATTTTTGTTCTTATGCGATGAGATCGCTGGGGAAACATAAAGTGAGGGTTGTTAATTAGCACAAAGAAAAAGTGTTAAGGATTTTGATTTTAATATTAGGAGAATGCGAAAGTGTGTGAGGTGAAGTAGAATGTTAAGATCTGGTTAATTTTCTTAGTGGCATTTGCGAATATTAGAGATGTGAACATGGTTGATATTTGACATTGTCTGGTAATATATATATATATATATATATATATATATATATATATATATATATATATCGATCTGAGTTGTAGCTATGTGGATTTTGTAATTGTGATTTTTCTTTGAGGATTTGCAGTTAAGAGCGAGAGAGAGAGAGAGAGGCGGAGAGAGAGATAGGAAGATAAGAGGAAGTTTTTTTAGATTCCGACGAGTTTTTTCTAGATTCTGACAATCGGAGGGTGTCTTCGACGACTAGCGGTGTAAATCCGACGAAAAGGATCAAAATAGTGTAACATCGACAACATCGAGGACCACTTCGAAATGAAAAAAAGATTAAGGATCGGAATGAAAACAAAAAATAAAATAAGGGACCAAAAGTATAATTTAGCCTAAACATTACCATATATTATGTTCAAAGTCAACGAATATATTGTATGCAAATGTGAGTGATATATCATCTAGATGTCGTATTATGAGTATTCAAATAACACAACCCAAAAATTACAATATAAAAATTACACTATTGTTCCTCGGGCCGACCATGATCAATTTCAGGCAACTCGGACCTCGTAACCGATCTCTTAATAAATTGTGATTAATAAGGCATAATAGTTTTGTAATTACTCTCATCAAGGACACTCGTTGTCGCGACCGTCCCGTCCGGGCATTGCGAAAAAGATAACAAGTTTAAGAGGAGTCGTCACCAATTTTATTTTGGGAAAATATTGAAAAACCCATTAATTAAAGGAAAACGGGTTGTGACACCCCCTTCTAGGACATCACATGGTAACCCGTTACGGAAAGAAATAAAGCTTTAGTAAACTAAAAACTTTTTCGAAAAACACTCACTCGAGTGGTTATAGAAATCTGATACCAAAAAACTAAACAGAATAATCATATAAAACAAATTGGCATTCATCATTTATAATAATAGCTCAACTTCGCCGTAAGGCGTACACCATCTTCCCAACTTTTTAGTACACCACATGTACATCAAAAATCCTAAGAGCTGGTCTAAAGAGACATTTAAAGATGATAGAGTATACTACCTAATATACTTCATACCCATGAGACTAAGCCTTGTCGTCGCCAGTTCACACATCTTAGCCATCGACGTAAGGAGACTCCAACTTCAGGGCCCCGAAATGACCCAGAGATTCGCTGAAATGCATCTGTACATGTATCCAAACACAACAGGGAGTCCAACATGTACAGGCAAGGATGAGATACCAATATATGGATTTTAAACACGATAATCACATGCGGGACACAGCCTCAACAAATAAGCATATCTAATATCATGACGCATAAAATTCCACTGAATAAACAATTAGTATCTCATAGGGTTTCATACCCGACAGTCATCGTCATTTTTAAAAGAAATGCATGACACTTCAATGTTCATTATCTAGTTCTTTACTTAATCTCCGGAGATCCCAACACCGTTGTATAAAAAACTAAGCTGATCAGGCTCAAGATACATTGGCCCTAGGCAACAATGACCAGCACCTACGTGCTTATTCAGAGGTACATGAACACCATGACATTATGCGATTACATGGAATTACATTCAGTGGAACTTGATGAATCGTAAATTGTCATACTATATTGACCAACTCAAGGCACAATATGCACCGTGCGTATGACACCATTTTCCATCAAGGCACAATGTTACACACCATCTTGAATATCCTACCATCAAGATATCCAGATTAACACTACCGTTGGCACATCTGTCGAATTTTAATGCATGGAAAAACGTTTCAAGTCTTGGACTGGTGCATCGGTCTAGGGTTCCGCGATTGAGCACTCGGACGTTTCGTCCTGTGTTAACGATGAAAGGTTTTAAAACGGTATAAATTATGAATAGTCGGGAGCCTTTGAGCTACGACAACGAAAGAACAAACACAAAGAAAAGTGTCTGTGTCAATCCCACGTATTTTTTCCCGCTCAATTTTTTCACTAATTCAACTCTGTTCAGTTTTTTCTATTTATAACTTCCCAGTATGTTAATCCAATATTTTAAAAACTGTTTCTTTCTAATAACCGCTCAAAACATCCCAAATTATCTTCCTTTCCCAACTATATTTTAATTCTATTTCTATTTACTTTCCCATCAAGAGAAAAAATGTGATGCTCCTCTTTCAACTTTTCAAATTTATTTACTTTCTGTTTACAATTTATCTATTTACTTTCCCAACATGTTTTCATTATTCTTTTCCCGTTCCCATTTTTATTTCTCTCTTCACCCTCTTCCTCTCAGTCTTTCAGGTGATTTGATCATGAAGTCCTGCCAGCCTATGACTCGAGTGGTGTTTGGTGCTGTCCCAACCCTTCAAGAAGCAAAGGAAGCCACCACCAGTTGAAGGACGCTAATGCTATTGATAAGTATTTTTTTTTTTATTTCAAAATTGTTCAATTTGAGAATTTTAATTTTGATTTTAGTGTTTTTAATACTGGGTTTTTTTAAAGGTTTCATTTTATTTCACTTTGATTGTTAAAAAACAGTTATCCCCCCATTTTATACGGCTAGGTCATTTTATTATCCTCAAATCTCAGATCGTGAAAAAGTTTTGGTGCTTGCGTTCCTCCAATCTCACTGAAACATGGAAAACGACGATGTCGACATGCAGGCAACAGAGAATAATGAAAGAGGGTTGCTTCCTCTTCCTTACTATCCGTTCCTTTTTAATAACCGCTCAAAACCTCCCAAGTTTTCTTCCATTCCCAACTCTATTTTTTTTTCTTCTATTTCTATTTACTTTCACGTCAAGAGAAAAAAAAATGTGGTGCTGCTCTTTCAAATTTTCATTTTTTATTCTATTTCCATTTACTTTCCTCTCTGAACCATTTTTTAGAACAATTTTACCATTCGCTTCACTGACCCATCATGGTAAAACTGTTTCTCTCTCAAGCAGTTACCTTCGATGAAGTTAGTAATGCTGAAAACTCTGAATCTCACGTTGAGGATGGGATTTTTGAGCCATATGTGGTTATGGAATTTTAATCTGAAGATGCTGCAAAGACTTCTTACAATGAATATGCCAGACGCATAGGTTTCATCTCCAATGCTGGCCCACATGGTCGTTCTAAAGGTGATAGGGCAAATATGCATGGGCAATTTGTGTGTGGCGGGGAAGGTTTCAAAGGAAGGCTTACAGAAAGCTGTGATACAATGATTAGGATAAAGCAAAAGGGTCAAAATGAGTGGTTGTTACAAAATTTGTGAAGGAGCATACCCATTCCACGTCAAGTCCCAGTAAGGTTTTTGGATCCCCCGTGCTTTGCACGGGTGTGTGAAATTACATTAATATAGCTATTTTAAATAATGCTTATAAATATGATTGTAGTACATATTTATAAATAAAGGACAACAAAATGAATATTATTATAAATGAAATAAAGATAAATACAATTCAAAATAATGTATATTTTAGATAATAAATGAGGTTTAGAATTGAAACTTTTTGTAGCAATTGAAAAATAAAAATAAAGAAATTAATATAAAAAGAAAAAATTAAGGTAAGCATGAAAATAACGTATAAGCTATAAAACAAAATATACAGCAATAGAAAAAACTGAATATTAACAATGTCTACAGTAGTGTTAAATAAAAACAGCATTCTTAGTTTTTGTAGGATGTATATATCTTAAAACTTAAAACTAACTAAGTTAAGTATACACAACAAAAGCATAACAACCCAAAAGACTTTTTTTTATATACAGACATGGCAGTAGCATAGCAAACACTTGCATACGCTTCATGCTGATGATCAATACATGTAATTTGCTATGTAGCATCAAAAATATTAACCCTAATCTTTCTCTTTCTTGATCTTTGGCATAATCTTAGTTGAAGAGTATTGAGATGATATCATATCTACCAAACGAATATCACCATCTTCAGTTGAAGCAGATCTCTTCGTTGGGGTAATAATATTTGAAGAACAAATATCATTTCCAGTATTAGGAGTAGCAGATTCAAATACCTAAAATGAAGAAGTAAGACAACAAAATTCCAGTAAATGAATTTTATACATGGTGGAATAGGATAAATAAAATGTAAAATAATTTGTAATGTAGATAATAATTAAAAAGGTTGAGAATAATTTCAAAATCAATACACTAAAAAGTAGACATTTACAAAATATATTGTAATTCATAAAATTGATTAATGCTAAGACTGGTACATGTATTGTGGTATTTCACATTAGGGAAGGACTAATGATTATCAACAATGTCACACAAATAAAAAAGCAACTACGGAAGTGTTAACTGTACAACAAAGAGAGATCTACTTCTAGTCAAGTGGTACTCATAAAGAATATGATTACAAACAAAAAGCAATAATTGTGTATTGAAAATTAAATATTTATATTACTGGAAATAAAATTTAGCATAATTGAAATATAATTGATATTGTATATTATTTTTATTTACCATTTTAATAGGAGTCATTTTTCCAATTGCCATTGGTGAAAGTGTACTCGCTGAATCAGCAACTTCAGATTCCTGTATTATATGAAGCATGAATATGTATAAATCAACATAATTAAGAAAACTAAATTTCAGTGTTTTTATATGAAAAGATGTGGACTGATAATGCAGTTCAATGTATGCATTGTTTACTTACATTGTGTATAGTAGTCAATTTGGAAACCACCTGTGAATCAATATTAGTAACAGATTCTTCCAAAGCTATCTCTTAGAAAAAAAAAAATTGGACATCATTAATAAGAACTAAGAATGTATGCAGGCCAACCCCTTTGGCTGTTTCCTATGTAATTATTAAACGTAGACACTTTCATATCACAAACAACTTTGTCTGCATTATTATATTATGCTTTCGATTATATGTTGAACGGACAACGTAAATATTCTTGTTAATAACCAATTGTCCTTAATAGGGGTTTAAATATGTGAATGTCAATTTCTTCTCTATTTAAACTACAAACCAAAAGGCCAACACTAAATATAAAATGCACGACCTCTGAAGTATTTTGTGAAGAAAAAAATTAGTTGACTACATAATTTACAATTATAGCATGAGAAGTTGGAAAGAAACATATGGAGAAATTAAACGTTACGGATTTAGCTCACTCAGAAATTGGGAAAGCTGACAGAACATGGATGAACCATTATAAGTGATGAAAATAAAGAGTGGTATACATAAAGATTATTAAGGAATAGCCATATGCAAAATTCCCAAGGATGAAGTACTATTTAACTCCTTTACCAATCTTGTAAAATTCAATGTATTTTTTCTTTACTTACATTGTGTATAGAAGTCAATTTGGAGACCACTTGAGAATCAATATTAACATAATCTTCCAAAGTTATATCCTGGAATAACAAAAAATGGACATTATATATAAAGAAATATAATAACAATTATGAATCTTATATCATGGGAGAAAAATCTTAAATTACAGGTTTAAAAATATACACTATTCTTTGGCAAAGAAGGCGTGTAAGATTTGATAAGGTCCGCATCATCAAATATTTTTTTCACAGTGAAACTTGATGACGGATTCCTTTTGTTGAAATCATTGACTTCTACTTTGAATATATATGTCTTTTTCAGTAAACAATCAAGCTCATCAGGAACTCCATCATCATCACCTTCCTGAATAAAAATAATTAAAGTATACATTTTTTGTTTGAAAGGAGTAATGTACTTAACATAAAATAATGATTACTAACTTGAACCAAACGTTTTTTCAGATCATTTGCTGTGAGCTGAATAATCTGAAAAGCATGATTATCAAACATCACAAATGATGAAGCCGCTCCATGTTGATCTTTCACCTCGACATGGATTTTGAATCTATAAATAAAAAAAATATAGTAAATCTGTGATAATATTCATGTTAAACTCAACTAATTTAAAATTGAATAGTTGAATAGTTGAAAGAAATTAAACTATATGAAAAAAATATTTAATGAATTAAATTTGTCTAACATACAAAATTAATAACAAATAGTGCATACTTTACAATAACTCCATTTATAAATATAAAATGAAAATGTATAATGTGAGAAATACCTTGGCAAAATCATTGGAGGGTTGCCATCACATCTTTTGCATATGAGGTCTTCACCTATTATGTTGATTTTAGATCCATGAATAGAGCATGCATCATCGTACCAATTGAATTGAGTTTGAATTTTGATGATTGTAGCAAGAGTTGTATAAACTCCATTCTGTTAACACGTGAAAATTTGTTAGTTTATATTGATTAAACATAGAAAATAGTTTGACATTATGAAATAGAATACTCCATTCCTGAAGTTGTTTCAATTCAGAAAGTGTTTTAAGTGTCTCCAAAGACAAACTATCATTTGTAGTTGATCCTTGAGTGTGACTATCATGTTGGGTATATCTCTGTGATGAAACTTGTCCATTCAAATTCAAACTTCAAACACAATAAATTATAATGAATATATGGATCGAAAAATATATGGAATTTTAAATAAAATATGGTTATAAATTCACAATTACACAATAGAAGTAATTTAATGTATTTGGGTACCTAGTTTTAAATTCAGCAACTGCTGGTACATCTGGATTAATCAAAAACTTGGATGCATTCCATGAATTTGAGAGCTTGACCTCACCTGGGCAAGAAAAAAAAATTAAATCATAACACATTTAATATTATGTCAGTAAATTTTTTATTACTATAACCAAATAAAGTTGGAGATTGTACCTGCTGTATACGAAATCATTGCCAATTGAAATACAACAATTAGTGTGGTATCCAAGGACTCATTTATAGTCTTTGTCAGGTAATCAGCATAATCACCAAATAAAGTACACTTAATTTTGTTGTTGCTGAAAAATCAAAGATAAATATTAAAAGTAGATAATACAAATATATTTATCAACAACGCGTTTAATATAAATTCATGTCACACCTGTTATCTGCAAGATATAAATTCATGAATTTTGACATCCGACCATTTTTTTGGAATAACTTAGAGCTTTCAAATGTAGAGATTTCTCCAAGCACATCTAATATTGATGATTAAAATTTAAATCCAGTTTCATAAGAATTACTATTTATAATAAAAATAAATAAAATATTGTAAATAAGATGGTGAAAGACAGACAAATAATTTTATAGTTACCAACTAAATAACCCTTCGGAGCATTTCCATGTAGAATATCTTCAAATGCCACGAAATCAAATGAATGATGAGGAACTTGTAGATCACAAGTGTGGACAACTGTAGATTTGTGAAAATTGATTTTGCATTTGTGTCGGGTGGCTTTATAATCGCCAATATTGTCAACAACTAAAAACTTCTGGATGATATAGCACTTTCCCTCTGAAATTGTGTCGATGTGCTTCTTGATTAATGTATCTGTTGCGATAGAAGCTTGAATTTTATCGCCCTAATTTGAGATTAAAAACAAACATTATATGACAAGATGAGAATCATTATGATAAAAAAAAAAACCATGTAGATCAATCATCATAGTGTTTGTGAGTTTTTCTTATCTATCATGAGATGAGGTTTTTTTAATTTCAAACCATCATTAGTCATCACCATATAAACACTTGCAAGTTATTTGTTTGAGATATAACCAATTTTTTTAGGAAACTAAAGAGGTCATTTCACTTATTGTCATCTTCATTATAACCCAATAATTATATATCTAGCTGAATTTGTACAGGCTCAGCTATGATGATATTCCGTCTATAAAGCAACATGCATATATAGATTCACATCATGAACTAAAGTAAATAAGAAAAATTTTATGTCAATTTTTTTATGTGTTTATTTGGTATGTTGGATAATTTATTGGAAACTAAGTTCAATCATAGACCTAAGTTGTATCGTTCACCCAAAGTTACCCACTTAATTATTTTTCTTAACCTCCAAAGAAAAATAGGATGAATCATAAAAAATTGGAGGCCCAGCTGTCTGGACTTTTTGTGGGATTGAAACCGAAAATTAAAACTTTGAATGAGAGAGACAAATAAAAAATATCAAAACATGTAGATGATGCGCAAAAATGTTTTTTCTGTTTATTGATTGACTGAGAACTCAATAGTTAACACAAACTCTCTCAACATTTAACACACAACTTTATTCTCAATTTGATGGAGAGAGGCATCATCATAAACACTATAAGTAAGGTGGTTTTAAAGGAAGGGGAAGATATGAAAATCAGAATGAAAAAACAAAGTTGAAGAAGAAAGAAGACCTTACCTTTCGATAGAGAAGAGTGTGATAGTTTGAAGAGGCAGTTAATGTGAGTGAAAGAGATTGAGGGAATTTCTGAAGATTTGCCTTGCCTAATGAAATGCTTGTGCTGAAGTTGTGAAGTTTGGGTTATTTTAATGGGTTTTTTGAGGAGTAAAACCGTCAGGGACAAAGTGGCGAGTGTGGGTTAGTTTCACAAAGTAAGTGGAGAGAGTGTGGTATACTTTTTTAAGACGCGTAGCAATGAAAAGATAGAGTAAGAAAAGAAACTAACATTGTATTAGAAAAAAAATTTAAAGTTAAATAAAAAAAAAAATTGTGTAAGTGATGGAAAATATGAGCGGGAAAAAAAGTGATGGATAAAGAAACTAAGATTGTATTAGAAAAAAAAATTTAAAGTTAAATAAAAAAAAAATTGTGTAAGTGATGGAAAATATGAGCGGGAAAAAAAGTGATGGATAAACACAGATTTTATATATATATATTTTAAGTATGATTGTTTTAGATTATTTATTACATGTTTTGTTTTAAACAATGGTTATATAGTATATAGTGAATATCTCTGAGTATGTGTTATAAAGTACGTAAGAAACAGATCATAGCAAAGGGTGTTTGATTGATGGACAATATTTCAAGAATTGAATCTAAAACTCTGAGAGCCCTATACTAATGCTTCTCTCATTTCCAAAACTTTGATGTTAAAAATATGAAAACCATAAGGTTCCATATTCTAATGTTAACCGAGGCTTAAGCGGTGCTCCATAGATTTCATCTCCGGTAAATCATGACAAAGGTACATATATTTTTTTGGATGAGAGTATCGATGTTGGATAAATATAATGTGTGGTATATATATATATATATATATATATATATATATATTAAATCTGGGTGTGAAGAACTATTAACTCTTAGACATTTAATACGTGAAGTTGTGTATGTAATCTCATGATGATGTGTTGTAAATGAAGAATTTTAAAAGCAAAATCATTGTATTTTGTTTTACATTAAAATTGAATTTTAAAGGCAAAACGATTACTTTTTGTTTGTAATCATATTCTATATGAGTAGCACTTGAGTAGAAGTAACTCTCTCTTTATTGTAGAAGTAACACTTGAGTAGTTGCTTTTTTATTTGTGTGACTTTGTTGGTTATCAATAGTCTTTGCCTTCTATGAGATACCATAGTAGATGCATGAGTCATAGTAGGAATTATTTAATCAATTAGAATATATTTTGCACATGTCTACTTTTTATTGTCTTGCTTTTTGAAATATTATATTTATCCTTATTTCACTCTTAATAATATTCATTTTTTGTCTTACTTCTTCACTTTAGGAATTTGAATCTGCTATTTCTGATACTGGTAATTATATTTGTTCTTCAAATCTATTACCCTAATGAAGAGGCCTGTTTCAACTGAGGATAGTGACACTTGTTTGGTTGATATGATATTACCTTAGTACTCCTCAACTAAGATTATGTCAAAGATTAAGAAGGAAAAAGATCAGACTTAATTAATATTTCTGTATTGTTCATCACGATGTTATGTATGCATGTGTTTGTTAGGCTTTTGCTATGTATTTTGTAAGTAAACAAGTAATTTAATTTGCTATGCTTTTGTTGTGTATACTGCATGTTAACTTATGTAAATTTTGTTGGTTTTAACTTTTAAGATATATAAATTCTAGACAAACTAAGAATGGTGCAAGATTGATTTTATTTTACACTAACTTTATTTGATGTTAAGTTTTTATCACGAAACACATACAATTTTTATCCTGCATTTCTTAATTTAGTACATCTATTTATGGACTTGACTTTATACATTTTTAATATTTTGTTTTTTCTGTCCGCATATACGTTAATTTCAATCTTTGCTTAATTTGATCTTTTCCTATGAGTTTCTTTACCATGATTTTTTTCTATTGGTAGAAAAAGTTTCAATCCCAATGAATCTCATTCTTTTAAATTATTATCTACTTTAGAGATAATTTTGCATTGTATTTATTCTTTTTTCACTCTTAATAATATTCATTCATACAAATTTTGTTGTTTTATATTTATAAACATGTATTAAAATTATATTTATACACAACATTTAAAATAAAAAAATTTATTATAATTACGCACGGGGATCGCGCTAGTTATCTTTAAATATGTTCCTGCATTTGACTAAATTCATTCATTTCCATCTATATATATATATATATATATATATATATATATATATATATATATCCTTTCAATGGCTGGAATTCTAAGCACACCCGACAATGACCAACACTGTTGAAGCTCTCTCAAACGCTAACTTCCACGCCGCCTCCCATTACAGGTCCATTATCTCTCACTCTCTCTCTGAACTTTGAATGACTCAATTGAACGAAAATAAAGTGTATTCAATGGATTGGAATTTGTGTTTCGTTCGTGAATTGCCTTGTACAGCAGAAGAATTGAGTGGTTTACTAATCTGTTTATTTGATTTTTGTTCTTATGCGATGAGATCGCTGGGGAAACATAAAGTGAGGGTTGTTAATTAGCACAAAGAAAAAGTGTTAAGGATATTGATTTTAATATTAGGAGAATGCGAAAGTGTGTGAGGTGAAGTAGAATGTTAAGATCTGGTTAATTTTCTTAGTGGCATTTGCGAATATTAGAGATGTGAACATGGTTGATATTTGACATTGTCTGGTAATATATATATATATATATATATATATATATATATATATATATATATATATATATATATATCGATCTGAGTTGTAGCTATGTGGATTTTGTAATTGTGATTTTTCTTTGAGGATTTGCAGTTAAGAGCGAGAGAGAGAGAGAGAGGCGGAGAGAGAGATAGGAAGATAAGAGGAAGTTTTTTTAGATTCCGACGAGTTTTTTCTAGATTCTGACAATCGGAGGGTGTCTTCGACGACTAGCGGTGTAAATCCGACGAAAAGGATCAAAATAGTGTAACATCGACAACATCGAGGACCACTTCGAAATGAAAAAAAGATTAAGGATCGGAATGAAAACAAAAAATAAAATAAGGGACCAAAAGTATAATTTAGCCTAAACATTACCATATATTATGTTCAAAGTCAACGAATATATTGTATGCAAATGTGAGTGATATATCATCTAGATGTCGTATTATGAGTATTCAAATAACACAACCCAAAAATTACAATATAAAAATTACACTATTGTTCCTCGGGCCGACCATGATCAATTTCAGGCAACTCGGACCTCGTAACCGATCTCTTAATAAATTGTGATTAATAAGGCATAATAGTTTTGTAATTACTCTCATCAAGGACACTCGTTGTCGCGACCGTCCCGTCCGGGCATTGCGAAAAAGATAACAAGTTTAAGAGGAGTCGTCACCAATTTTATTTTGGGAAAATATTGAAAAACCCATTAATTAAAGGAAAACGGGTTGTGACACCCCCTTCTAGGACATCACATGGTAACCCGTTACGGAAAGAAATAAAGCTTTAGTAAACTAAAAACTTTTTCGAAAAACACTCACTCGAGTGGTTATAGAAATCTGATACCAAAAAACTAAACAGAATAATCATATAAAACAAATTGGCATTCATCATTTATAATAATAGCTCAACTTCGCCGTAAGGCGTACACCATCTTCCCAACTTTTTAGTACACCACATGTACATCAAAAATCCTAAGAGCTGGTCTAAAGAGACATTTAAAGATGATAGAGTATACTACCTAATATACTTCATACCCATGAGACTAAGCCTTGTCGTCGCCAGTTCACACATCTTAGCCATCGACGTAAGGAGACTCCAACTTCAGGGCCCCGAAATGACCCAGAGATTCGCTGAAATGCATCTGTACATGTATCCAAACACAACAGGGAGTCCAACATGTACAGGCAAGGATGAGATACCAATATATGGATTTTAAACACGATAATCACATGCGGGACACAGCCTCAACAAATAAGCATATCTAATATCATGACGCATAAAATTCCACTGAATAAACAATTAGTATCTCATAGGGTTTCATACCCGACAGTCATCGTCATTTTTAAAAGAAATGCATGACACTTCAATGTTCATTATCTAGTTCTTTACTTAATCTCCGGAGATCCCAACACCGTTGTATAAAAAACTAAGCTGATCAGGCTCAAGATACATTGGCCCTAGGCAACAATGACCAGCACCTACGTGCTTATTCAGAGGTACATGAACACCATGACATTATGCGATTACATGGAATTACATTCAGTGGAACTTGATGAATCGTAAATTGTCATACTATATTGACCAACTCAAGGCACAATATGCACCGTGCGTATGACACCATTTTCCATCAAGGCACAATGTTACACACCATCTTGAATATCCTACCATCAAGATATCCAGATTAACACTACCGTTGGCACATCTGTCGAATTTTAATGCATGGAAAAACGTTTCAAGTCTTGGACTGGTGCATCGGTCTAGGGTTCCGCGATTGAGCACTCGGACGTTTCGTCCTGTGTTAACGATGAAAGGTTTTAAAACGGTATAAATTATGAATAGTCGGGAGCCTTTGAGCTACGACAACGAAAGAACAAACACAAAGAAAAGTGTCTGTGTCAATCCCACGTATTTTTTCCCGCTCAATTTTTTCACTAATTCAACTCTGTTCAGTTTTTTCTATTTATAACTTCCCAGTATGTTAATCCAATATTTTAAAAACTGTTTCTTTCTAATAACCGCTCAAAACATCCCAAATTATCTTCCTTTCCCAACTATATTTTAATTCTATTTCTATTTACTTTCCCATCAAGAGAAAAAATGTGATGCTCCTCTTTCAACTTTTCAAATTTATTTACTTTCTGTTTACAATTTATCTATTTACTTTCCCAACATGTTTTCATTATTCTTTTCCCGTTCCCATTTTTATTTCTCTCTTCACCCTCTTCCTCTCAGTCTTTCAGGTGATTTGATCATGAAGTCCTGCCAGCCTATGACTCGAGTGGTGTTTGGTGCTGTCCCAACCCTTCAAGAAGCAAAGGAAGCCACCACCAGTTGAAGGACGCTAATGCTATTGATAAGTATTTTTTTTTTTATTTCAAAATTGTTCAATTTGAGAATTTTAATTTTGATTTTAGTGTTTTTAATACTGGGTTTTTTTAAAGGTTTCATTTTATTTCACTTTGATTGTTAAAAAACAGTTATCCCCCCATTTTATACGGCTAGGTCATTTTATTATCCTCAAATCTCAGATCGTGAAAAAGTTTTGGTGCTTGCGTTCCTCCAATCTCACTGAAACATGGAAAACGACGATGTCGACATGCAGGCAACAGAGAATAATGAAAGAGGGTTGCTTCCTCTTCCTTACTATCCGTTCCTTTTTAATAACCGCTCAAAACCTCCCAAGTTTTCTTCCATTCCCAACTCTATTTTTTTTTCTTCTATTTCTATTTACTTTCACGTCAAGAGAAAAAAAAATGTGGTGCTGCTCTTTCAAATTTTCATTTTTTATTCTATTTCCATTTACTTTCCTCTCTGAACCATTTTTTAGAACAATTTTACCATTCGCTTCACTGACCCATCATGGTAAAACTGTTTCTCTCTCAAGCAGTTACCTTCGATGAAGTTAGTAATGCTGAAAACTCTGAATCTCACGTTGAGGATGGGATTTTTGAGCCATATGTGGTTATGGAATTTTAATCTGAAGATGCTGCAAAGACTTCTTACAATGAATATGCCAGACGCATAGGTTTCATCTCCAATGCTGGCCCACATGGTCGTTCTAAAGGTGATAGGGCAAATATGCATGGGCAATTTGTGTGTGGCGGGGAAGGTTTCAAAGGAAGGCTTACAGAAAGCTGTGATACAATGATTAGGATAAAGCAAAAGGGTCAAAATGAGTGGTTGTTACAAAATTTGTGAAGGAGCATACCCATTCCACGTCAAGTCCCAGTAAGGTTTTTGGATCCCCCGTGCTTTGCACGGGTGTGTGAAATTACATTAATATAGCTATTTTAAATAATGCTTATAAATATGATTGTAGTACATATTTATAAATAAAGGACAACAAAATGAATATTATTATAAATGAAATAAAGATAAATACAATTCAAAATAATGTATATTTTAGATAATAAATGAGGTTTAGAATTGAAACTTTTTGTAGCAATTGAAAAATAAAAATAAAGAAATTAATATAAAAAGAAAAAATTAAGGTAAGCATGAAAATAACGTATAAGCTATAAAACAAAATATACAGCAATAGAAAAAACTGAATATTAACAATGTCTACAGTAGTGTTAAATAAAAACAGCATTCTTAGTTTTTGTAGGATGTATATATCTTAAAACTTAAAACTAACTAAGTTAAGTATACACAACAAAAGCATAACAACCCAAAAGACTTTTTTTTATATACAGACATGGCAGTAGCATAGCAAACACTTGCATACGCTTCATGCTGATGATCAATACATGTAATTTGCTATGTAGCATCAAAAATATTAACCCTAATCTTTCTCTTTCTTGATCTTTGGCATAATCTTAGTTGAAGAGTATTGAGATGATATCATATCTACCAAACGAATATCACCATCTTCAGTTGAAGCAGATCTCTTCGTTGGGGTAATAATATTTGAAGAACAAATATCATTTCCAGTATTAGGAGTAGCAGATTCAAATACCTAAAATGAAGAAGTAAGACAACAAAATTCCAGTAAATGAATTTTATACATGGTGGAATAGGATAAATAAAATGTAAAATAATTTGTAATGTAGATAATAATTAAAAAGGTTGAGAATAATTTCAAAATCAATACACTAAAAAGTAGACATTTACAAAATATATTGTAATTCATAAAATTGATTAATGCTAAGACTGGTACATGTATTGTGGTATTTCACATTAGGGAAGGACTAATGATTATCAACAATGTCACACAAATAAAAAAGCAACTACGGAAGTGTTAACTGTACAACAAAGAGAGATCTACTTCTAGTCAAGTGGTACTCATAAAGAATATGATTACAAACAAAAAGCAATAATTGTGTATTGAAAATTAAATATTTATATTACTGGAAATAAAATTTAGCATAATTGAAATATAATTGATATTGTATATTATTTTTATTTACCATTTTAATAGGAGTCATTTTTCCAATTGCCATTGGTGAAAGTGTACTCGCTGAATCAGCAACTTCAGATTCCTGTATTATATGAAGCATGAATATGTATAAATCAACATAATTAAGAAAACTAAATTTCAGTGTTTTTATATGAAAAGATGTGGACTGATAATGCAGTTCAATGTATGCATTGTTTACTTACATTGTGTATAGTAGTCAATTTGGAAACCACCTGTGAATCAATATTAGTAACAGATTCTTCCAAAGCTATCTCTTAGAAAAAAAAAATTGGACATCATTAATAAGAACTAAGAATGTATGCAGGCCAACCCCTTTGGCTGTTTCCTATGTAATTATTAAACGTAGACACTTTCATATCACAAACAACTTTGTCTGCATTATTATATTATGCTTTCGATTATATGTTGAACGGACAACGTAAATATTCTTGTTAATAACCAATTGTCCTTAATAGGGGTTTAAATATGTGAATGTCAATTTCTTCTCTATTTAAACTACAAACCAAAAGGCCAACACTAAATATAAAATGCACGACCTCTGAAGTATTTTGTGAAGAAAAAAATTAGTTGACTACATAATTTACAATTATAGCATGAGAAGTTGGAAAGAAACATATGGAGAAATTAAACGTTACGGATTTAGCTCACTCAGAAATTGGGAAAGCTGACAGAACATGGATGAACCATTATAAGTGATGAAAATAAAGAGTGGTATACATAAAGATTATTAAGGAATAGCCATATGCAAAATTCCCAAGGATGAAGTACTATTTAACTCCTTTACCAATCTTGTAAAATTCAATGTATTTTTTCTTTACTTACATTGTGTATAGAAGTCAATTTGGAGACCACTTGAGAATCAATATTAACATAATCTTCCAAAGTTATATCCTGGAATAACAAAAAATGGACATTATATATAAAGAAATATAATAACAATTATGAATCTTATATCATGGGAGAAAAATCTTAAATTACAGGTTTAAAAATATACACTATTCTTTGGCAAAGAAGGCGTGTAAGATTTGATAAGGTCCGCATCATCAAATATTTTTTTCACAGTGAAACTTGATGACGGATTCCTTTTGTTGAAATCATTGACTTCTACTTTGAATATATATGTCTTTTTCAGTAAACAATCAAGCTCATCAGGAACTCCATCATCATCACCTTCCTGAATAAAAATAATTAAAGTATACATTTTTTGTTTGAAAGGAGTAATGTACTTAACATAAAATAATGATTACTAACTTGAACCAAACGTTTTTTCAGATCATTTGCTGTGAGCTGAATAATCTGAAAAGCATGATTATCAAACATCACAAATGATGAAGCCGCTCCATGTTGATCTTTCACCTCGACATGGATTTTGAATCTATAAATAAAAAAAATATAGTAAATCTGTGATAATATTCATGTTAAACTCAACTAATTTAAAATTGAATAGTTGAATAGTTGAAAGAAATTAAACTATATGAAAAAAATATTTAATGAATTAAATTTGTCTAACATACAAAATTAATAACAAATAGTGCATACTTTACAATAACTCCATTTATAAATATAAAATGAAAATGTATAATGTGAGAAATACCTTGGCAAAATCATTGGAGGGTTGCCATCACATCTTTTGCATATGAGGTCTTCACCTATTATGTTGATTTTAGATCCATGAATAGAGCATGCATCATCGTACCAATTGAATTGAGTTTGAATTTTGATGATTGTAGCAAGAGTTGTATAAACTCCATTCTGTTAACACGTGAAAATTTGTTAGTTTATATTGATTAAACATAGAAAATAGTTTGACATTATGAAATAGAATACTCCATTCCTGAAGTTGTTTCAATTCAGAAAGTGTTTTAAGTGTCTCCAAAGACAAACTATCATTTGTAGTTGATCCTTGAGTGTGACTATCATGTTGGGTATATCTCTGTGATGAAACTTGTCCATTCAAATTCAAACTTCAAACACAATAAATTATAATGAATATATGGATCGAAAAATATATGGAATTTTAAATAAAATATGGTTATAAATTCACAATTACACAATAGAAGTAATTTAATGTATTTGGGTACCTAGTTTTAAATTCAGCAACTGCTGGTACATCTGGATTAATCAAAAACTTGGATGCATTCCATGAATTTGAGAGCTTGACCTCACCTGGGCAAGAAAAAAAAATTAAATCATAACACATTTAATATTATGTCAGTAAATTTTTTATTACTATAACCAAATAAAGTTGGAGATTGTACCTGCTGTATACGAAATCATTGCCAATTGAAATACAACAATTAGTGTGGTATCCAAGGACTCATTTATAGTCTTTGTCAGGTAATCAGCATAATCACCAAATAAAGTACACTTAATTTTGTTGTTGCTGAAAAATCAAAGATAAATATTAAAAGTAGATAATACAAATATATTTATCAACAACGCGTTTAATATAAATTCATGTCACACCTGTTATCTGCAAGATATAAATTCATGAATTTTGACATCCGACCATTTTTTTGGAATAACTTAGAGCTTTCAAATGTAGAGATTTCTCCAAGCACATCTAATATTGATGATTAAAATTTAAATCCAGTTTCATAAGAATTACTATTTATAATAAAAATAAATAAAATATTGTAAATAAGATGGTGAAAGACAGACAAATAATTTTATAGTTACCAACTAAATAACCCTTCGGAGCATTTCCATGTAGAATATCTTCAAATGCCACGAAATCAAATGAATGATGAGGAACTTGTAGATCACAAGTGTGGACAACTGTAGATTTGTGAAAATTGATTTTGCATTTGTGTCGGGTGGCTTTATAATCGCCAATATTGTCAACAACTAAAAACTTCTGGATGATATAGCACTTTCCCTCTGAAATTGTGTCGATGTGCTTCTTGATTAATGTATCTGTTGCGATAGAAGCTTGAATTTTATCGCCCTAATTTGAGATTAAAAACAAACATTATATGACAAGATGAGAATCATTATGATAAAAAAAAAAACCATGTAGATCAATCATCATAGTGTTTGTGAGTTTTTCTTATCTATCATGAGATGAGGTTTTTTTAATTTCAAACCATCATTAGTCATCACCATATAAACACTTGCAAGTTATTTGTTTGAGATATAACCAATTTTTTTAGGAAACTAAAGAGGTCATTTCACTTATTGTCATCTTCATTATAACCCAATAATTATATATCTAGCTGAATTTGTACAGGCTCAGCTATGATGATATTCCGTCTATAAAGCAACATGCATATATAGATTCACATCATGAACTAAAGTAAATAAGAAAAATTTTATGTCAATTTTTTTATGTGTTTATTTGGTATGTTGGATAATTTATTGGAAACTAAGTTCAATCATAGACCTAAGTTGTATCGTTCACCCAAAGTTACCCACTTAATTATTTTTCTTAACCTCCAAAGAAAAATAGGATGAATCATAAAAAATTGGAGGCCCAGCTGTCTGGACTTTTTGTGGGATTGAAACCGAAAATTAAAACTTTGAATGAGAGAGACAAATAAAAAATATCAAAACATGTAGATGATGCGCAAAAATGTTTTTTCTGTTTATTGATTGACTGAGAACTCAATAGTTAACACAAACTCTCTCAACATTTAACACACAACTTTATTCTCAATTTGATGGAGAGAGGCATCATCATAAACACTATAAGTAAGGTGGTTTTAAAGGAAGGGGAAGATATGAAAATCAGAATGAAAAAACAAAGTTGAAGAAGAAAGAAGACCTTACCTTTCGATAGAGAAGAGTGTGATAGTTTGAAGAGGCAGTTAATGTGAGTGAAAGAGATTGAGGGAATTTCTGAAGATTTGCCTTGCCTAATGAAATGCTTGTGCTGAAGTTGTGAAGTTTGGGTTATTTTAATGGGTTTTTTGAGGAGTAAAACCGTCAGGGACAAAGTGGCGAGTGTGGGTTAGTTTCACAAAGTAAGTGGAGAGAGTGTGGTATACTTTTTTAAGACGCGTAGCAATGAAAAGATAGAGTAAGAAAAGAAACTAAGATTGTATTAGAAAAAAAATTTAAAGTTAAATAAAAAAAAAAAATTGTGTAAGTGATGGAAAATATGAGCGGGAAAAAAAGTGATGGATAAACACAGATTTTATATATATATATTTTAAGTATGATTGTTTTAGATTATTTATTACATGTTTTGTTTTAAACAATGGTTATATAGTATATAGTGAATATCTCTGAGTATGTGTTATAAAGTACGTAAGAAACAGATCATAGCAAAGGGTGTTTGATTGATGGACAATATTTCAAGAATTGAATCTAAAACTCTGAGAGCCCTATACTAATGCTTCTCTCATTTCCAAAACTTTGATGTTAAAAATATGAAAACCATAAGGTTCCATATTCTAATGTTAACCGAGGCTTAAGCGGTGCTCCATAGATTTCATCTCCGGTAAATCATGACAAAGGTACATATATTTTTTTGGATGAGAGTATCGATGTTGGATAAATATAATGTGTGGTATATATATATATATATATATATATATATATATATATATATATATATATTAAATCTGGGTGTGAAGAACTATTAACTCTTAGACATTTAATACGTGAAGTTGTGTATGTAATCTCATGATGATGTGTTGTAAATGAAGAATTTTAAAAGCAAAATCATTGTATTTTGTTTTACATTAAAATTGAATTTTAAAGGCAAAACGATTACTTTTTGTTTGTAATCATATTCTATATGAGTAGCACTTGAGTAGAAGTAACTCTCTCTTTATTGTAGAAGTAACACTTGAGTAGTTGCTTTTTTATTTGTGTGACTTTGTTGGTTATCAATAGTCTTTGCCTTCTATGAGATACCATAGTAGATGCATGAGTCATAGTAGGAATTATTTAATCAATTAGAATATATTTTGCACATGTCTACTTTTTATTGTCTTGCTTTTTGAAATATTATATTTATCCTTATTTCACTCTTAATAATATTCATTTTTTGTCTTACTTCTTCACTTTAGGAATTTGAATCTGCTATTTCTGATACTGGTAATTATATTTGTTCTTCAAATCTATTACCCTAATGAAGAGGCCTGTTTCAACTGAGGATAGTGACACTTGTTTGGTTGATATGATATTACCTTAGTACTCCTCAACTAAGATTATGTCAAAGATTAAGAAGGAAAAAGATCAGACTTAATTAATATTTCTGTATTGTTCATCACGATGTTATGTATGCATGTGTTTGTTAGGCTTTTGCTATGTATTTTGTAAGTAAACAAGTAATTTAATTTGCTATGCTTTTGTTGTGTATACTGCATGTTAACTTATGTAAATTTTGTTGGTTTTAACTTTTAAGATATATAAATTCTAGACAAACTAAGAATGGTGCAAGATTGATTTTATTTTACACTAACTTTATTTGATGTTAAGTTTTTATCACGAAACACATACAATTTTTATCCTGCATTTCTTAATTTAGTACATCTATTTATGGACTTGACTTTATACATTTTTAATATTTTGTTTTTTCTGTCCGCATATACGTTAATTTCAATCTTTGCTTAATTTGATCTTTTCCTATGAGTTTCTTTACCATGATTTTTTTCTATTGGTAGAAAAAGTTTCAATCCCAATGAATCTCATTCTTTTAAATTATTATCTACTTTAGAGATAATTTTGCATTGTATTTATTCTTTTTTCACTCTTAATAATATTCATTCATACAAATTTTGTTGTTTTATATTTATAAACATGTATTAAAATTATATTTATACACAACATTTAAAATAAAAAAATTTATTATAATTACGCACGGGGATCGCGCTAGTTATCTTTAAATATGTTCCTGCATTTGACTAAATTCATTCATTTCCATCTATATATATATATATATATATATATATATATATATATATATATATATATATATATATATATATATATATCCTTTCAATGGCTGGAATTCTAAGCACACCCGACAATGACCAACACTGTTGAAGCTCTCTCAAACGCTAACTTCCACGCCGCCTCCCATTACAGGTCCATTATCTCTCACTCTCTCTCTGAACTTTGAATGACTCAATTGAACGAAAATAAAGTGTATTCAATGGATTGGAATTTGTGTTTCGTTCGTGAATTGCCTTGTACAGCAGAAGAATTGAGTGGTTTACTAATCTGTTTATTTGATTTTTGTTCTTATGCGATGAGATCGCTGGGGAAACATAAAGTGAGGGTTGTTAATTAGCACAAAGAAAAAGTGTTAGGATTTTGATTTTAATATTAGGAGAATGCGAAAGTGTGTGAGGTGAAGTAGAATGTTAAGATCTGGTTAATTTTCTTAGTGGCATTTGCGAATATTAGAGATGTGAACATGGTTGATATTTGACATTGTCTGGTAATATATATATATATATATATATATATATATATATATATATATATATATATATATATATATCGATCTGAGTTGTAGCTATGTGGATTTTGTAATTGTGATTTTTCTTTGAGGATTTGCAGTTAAGAGCGAGAGAGAGAGAGAGAGGCGGAGAGAGAGATAGGAAGATAAGAGGAAGTTTTTTTAGATTCCGACGAGTTTTTTCTAGATTCTGACAATCGGAGGGTGTCTTCGACGACTAGCGGTGTAAATCCGACGAAAAGGATCAAAATAGTGTAACATCGACAACATCGAGGACCACTTCGAAATGAAAAAAAGATTAAGGATCGGAATGAAAACAAAAAATAAAATAAGGGACCAAAAGTATAATTTAGCCTAAACATTACCATATATTATGTTCAAAGTCAACGAATATATTGTATGCAAATGTGAGTGATATATCATCTAGATGTCGTATTATGAGTATTCAAATAACACAACCCAAAAATTACAATATAAAAATTACACTATTGTTCCTCGGGCCGACCATGATCAATTTCAGGCAACTCGGACCTCGTAACCGATCTCTTAATAAATTGTGATTAATAAGGCATAATAGTTTTGTAATTACTCTCATCAAGGACACTCGTTGTCGCGACCGTCCCGTCCGGGCATTGCGAAAAAGATAACAAGTTTAAGAGGAGTCGTCACCAATTTTATTTTGGGAAAATATTGAAAAACCCATTAATTAAAGGAAAACGGGTTGTGACACCCCCTTCTAGGACATCACATGGTAACCCGTTACGGAAAGAAATAAAGCTTTAGTAAACTAAAAACTTTTTCGAAAAACACTCACTCGAGTGGTTATAGAAATCTGATACCAAAAAACTAAACAGAATAATCATATAAAACAAATTGGCATTCATCATTTATAATAATAGCTCAACTTCGCCGTAAGGCGTACACCATCTTCCCAACTTTTTAGTACACCACATGTACATCAAAAATCCTAAGAGCTGGTCTAAAGAGACATTTAAAGATGATAGAGTATACTACCTAATATACTTCATACCCATGAGACTAAGCCTTGTCGTCGCCAGTTCACACATCTTAGCCATCGACGTAAGGAGACTCCAACTTCAGGGCCCCGAAATGACCCAGAGATTCGCTGAAATGCATCTGTACATGTATCCAAACACAACAGGGAGTCCAACATGTACAGGCAAGGATGAGATACCAATATATGGATTTTAAACACGATAATCACATGCGGGACACAGCCTCAACAAATAAGCATATCTAATATCATGACGCATAAAATTCCACTGAATAAACAATTAGTATCTCATAGGGTTTCATACCCGACAGTCATCGTCATTTTTAAAAGAAATGCATGACACTTCAATGTTCATTATCTAGTTCTTTACTTAATCTCCGGAGATCCCAACACCGTTGTATAAAAAACTAAGCTGATCAGGCTCAAGATACATTGGCCCTAGGCAACAATGACCAGCACCTACGTGCTTATTCAGAGGTACATGAACACCATGACATTATGCGATTACATGGAATTACATTCAGTGGAACTTGATGAATCGTAAATTGTCATACTATATTGACCAACTCAAGGCACAATATGCACCGTGCGTATGACACCATTTTCCATCAAGGCACAATGTTACACACCATCTTGAATATCCTACCATCAAGATATCCAGATTAACACTACCGTTGGCACATCTGTCGAATTTTAATGCATGGAAAAACGTTTCAAGTCTTGGACTGGTGCATCGGTCTAGGGTTCCGCGATTGAGCACTCGGACGTTTCGTCCTGTGTTAACGATGAAAGGTTTTAAAACGGTATAAATTATGAATAGTCGGGAGCCTTTGAGCTACGACAACGAAAGAACGAACACAAAGAAAAGTGTCTGTGTCAATCCCACGTATTTTTTCCCGCTCAATTTTTTCACTAATTCAACTCTGTTCAGTTTTTTCTATTTATAACTTCCCAGTATGTTAATCCAATATTTTAAAAACTGTTTCTTTCTAATAACCGCTCAAAACATCCCAAATTATCTTCCTTTCCCAACTATATTTTAATTCTATTTCTATTTACTTTCCCATCAAGAGAAAAAATGTGATGCTCCTCTTTCAACTTTTCAAATTTATTTACTTTCTGTTTACAATTTATCTATTTACTTTCCCAACATGTTTTCATTATTCTTTTCCCGTTCCCATTTTTATTTCTCTCTTCACCCTCTTCCTCTCAGTCTTTCAGGTGATTTGATCATGAAGTCCTGCCAGCCTATGACTCGAGTGGTGTTTGGTGCTGTCCCAACCCTTCAAGAAGCAAAGGAAGCCACCACCAGTTGAAGGACGCTAATGCTATTGATAAGTATTTTTTTTTTATTTCAAAATTGTTCAATTTGAGAATTTTAATTTTGATTTTAGTGTTTTTAATACTGGGTTTTTTTAAAGGTTTCATTTTATTTCACTTTGATTGTTAAAAAACAGTTATCCCCCCATTTTATACGGCTAGGTCATTTTATTATCCTCAAATCTCAGATCGTGAAAAAGTTTTGGTGCTTGCGTTCCTCCAATCTCACTGAAACATGGAAAACGACGATGTCGACATGCAGGCAACAGAGAATAATGAAAGAGGGTTGCTTCCTCTTCCTTACTATCCGTTCCTTTTTAATAACCGCTCAAAACCTCCCAAGTTTTCTTCCATTCCCAACTCTATTTTTTTTTCTTCTATTTCTATTTACTTTCACGTCAAGAGAAAAAAAAATGTGGTGCTGCTCTTTCAAATTTTCATTTTTTATTCTATTTCCATTTACTTTCCTCTCTGAACCATTTTTTAGAACAATTTTACCATTCGCTTCACTGACCCATCATGGTAAAACTGTTTCTCTCTCAAGCAGTTACCTTCGATGAAGTTAGTAATGCTGAAAACTCTGAATCTCACGTTGAGGATGGGATTTTTGAGCCATATGTGGTTATGGAATTTTAATCTGAAGATGCTGCAAAGACTTCTTACAATGAATATGCCAGACGCATAGGTTTCATCTCCAATGCTGGCCCACATGGTCGTTCTAAAGGTGATAGGGCAAATATGCATGGGCAATTTGTGTGTGGCGGGGAAGGTTTCAAAGGAAGGCTTACAGAAAGCTGTGATACAATGATTAGGATAAAGCAAAAGGGTCAAAATGAGTGGTTGTTACAAAATTTGTGAAGGAGCATACCCATTCCACGTCAAGTCCCAGTAAGGTTTTTGGATCCCCCGTGCTTTGCACGGGTGTGTGAAATTACATTAATATAGCTATTTTAAATAATGCTTATAAATATGATTGTAGTACATATTTATAAATAAAGGACAACAAAATGAATATTATTATAAATGAAATAAAGATAAATACAATTCAAAATAATGTATATTTTAGATAATAAATGAGGTTTAGAATTGAAACTTTTTGTAGCAATTGAAAAATAAAAATAAAGAAATTAATATAAAAAGAAAAAATTAAGGTAAGCATGAAAATAACGTATAAGCTATAAAACAAAATATACAGCAATAGAAAAAACTGAATATTAACAATGTCTACAGTAGTGTTAAATAAAAACAGCATTCTTAGTTTTTGTAGGATGTATATATCTTAAAACTTAAAACTAACTAAGTTAAGTATACACAACAAAAGCATAACAACCCAAAAGACTTTTTTTTATATACAGACATGGCAGTAGCATAGCAAACACTTGCATACGCTTCATGCTGATGATCAATACATGTAATTTGCTATGTAGCATCAAAAATATTAACCCTAATCTTTCTCTTTCTTGATCTTTGGCATAATCTTAGTTGAAGAGTATTGAGATGATATCATATCTACCAAACGAATATCACCATCTTCAGTTGAAGCAGATCTCTTCGTTGGGGTAATAATATTTGAAGAACAAATATCATTTCCAGTATTAGGAGTAGCAGATTCAAATACCTAAAATGAAGAAGTAAGACAACAAAATTCCAGTAAATGAATTTTATACATGGTGGAATAGGATAAATAAAATGTAAAATAATTTGTAATGTAGATAATAATTAAAAAGGTTGAGAATAATTTCAAAATCAATACACTAAAAAGTAGACATTTACAAAATATATTGTAATTCATAAAATTGATTAATGCTAAGACTGGTACATGTATTGTGGTATTTCACATTAGGGAAGGACTAATGATTATCAACAATGTCACACAAATAAAAAAGCAACTACGGAAGTGTTAACTGTACAACAAAGAGAGATCTACTTCTAGTCAAGTGGTACTCATAAAGAATATGATTACAAACAAAAAGCAATAATTGTGTATTGAAAATTAAATATTTATATTACTGGAAATAAAATTTAGCATAATTGAAATATAATTGATATTGTATATTATTTTTATTTACCATTTTAATAGGAGTCATTTTTCCAATTGCCATTGGTGAAAGTGTACTCGCTGAATCAGCAACTTCAGATTCCTGTATTATATGAAGCATGAATATGTATAAATCAACATAATTAAGAAAACTAAATTTCAGTGTTTTTATATGAAAAGATGTGGACTGATAATGCAGTTCAATGTATGCATTGTTTACTTACATTGTGTATAGTAATCAATTTGGAAACCACCTGTGAATCAATATTAGTAACAGATTCTTCCAAAGCTATCTCTTAGAATAAAAAAAATTGGACATCATTAATAAGAACTAAGAATGTATGCAGGCTAACCCCTTTGGCTGTTTCCTATGTAATTATTAAACGTAGACACTTTCATATCACAAACAACTTTGTCTGCATTATTATATTATGCTTTCGATTATATGTTGAACGGACAACGTAAATATTCTTGTTAATAACCAATTGTCCTTAATAGGGGTTTAAATATGTGAATGTCAATTTCTTCTCTATTTAAACTACAAACCAAAAGGCCAACACTAAATATAAAATGCACGACCTCTGAAGTATTTTGTGAAGAAAAAAATTAGTTGACTACATAATTTACAATTATAGCATGAGAAGTTGGAAAGAAACATATGGAGAAATTAAACGTTACGGATTTAGCTCACTCAGAAATTGGGAAAGCTGACAGAACATGGATGAACCATTATAAGTGATGAAAATAAAGAGTGGTATACATAAAGATTATTAAGGAATAGCCATATGCAAAATTCCCAAGGATGAAGTACTATTTAACTCCTTTACCAATCTTGTAAAATTCAATGTATTTTTTCTTTACTTACATTGTGTATAGAAGTCAATTTGGAGACCACTTGAGAATCAATATTAACATAATCTTCCAAAGTTATATCCTGGAATAACAAAAAATGGACATTATATATAAAGAAATATAATAACAATTATGAATCTTATATCATGGGAGAAAAATCTTAAATTACAGGTTTAAAAATATACACTATTCTTTGGCAAAGAAGGCGTGTAAGATTTGATAAGGTCCGCATCATCAAATATTTTTTTCACAGTGAAACTTGATGACGGATTCCTTTTGTTGAAATCATTGACTTCTACTTTGAATATATATGTCTTTTTCAGTAAACAATCAAGCTCATCAGGAACTCCATCATCATCACCTTCCTGAATAAAAATAATTAAAGTATACATTTTTTGTTTGAAAGGAGTAATGTACTTAACATAAAATAATGATTACTAACTTGAACCAAACGTTTTTTCAGATCATTTGCTGTGAGCTGAATAATCTGAAAAGCATGATTATCAAACATCACAAATGATGAAGCCGCTCCATGTTGATCTTTCACCTCGACATGGATTTTGAATCTATAAATAAAAAAAATATAGTAAATCTGTGATAATATTCATGTTAAACTCAACTAATTTAAAATTGAATAGTTGAATAGTTGAAAGAAATTAAACTATATGAAAAAAATATTTAATGAATTAAATTTGTCTAGCATACAAAATTAATAACAAATAGTGCATACTTTACAATAACTCCATTTATAAATATAAAATGAAAATGTATAATGTGAGAAATACCTTGGCAAAATCATTGGAGGGTTGCCATCACATCTTTTGCATATGAGGTCTTCACCTATTATGTTGATTTTAGATCCATGAATAGAGCATGCATCATAGTACCAATTGAATTGAGTTTGAATTTTGATGATTGTAGCAAGAGTTGTATAAACTCCATTCTGTTAACACGTGAAAATTTGTTAGTTTATATTGATTAAACATAGAAAATAGTTTGACATTATGAAATAGAATACTCCATTCCTGAAGTTGTTTCAATTCAGAAAGTGTTTTAAGTGTCTCCAAAGACAAACTATCATTTGTAGTTGATCCTTGAGTGTGACTATCATGTTGGGTATATCTCTGTGATGAAACTTGTCCATTCAAATTCAAACTTCAAACACAATAAATTATAATGAATATATGGATCGAAAAATATATGGAATTTTAAATAAAATATGGTTATAAATTCACAATTACACAATAGAAGTAATTTAATGTATTTGGGTACCTAGTTTTAAATTCAGCAACTGCTGGTACATCTGGATTAATCAAAAACTTGGATGCATTCCATGAATTTGAGAGCTTGACCTCACCTGGGCAAGAAAAAAAAATTAAATCATAACACATTTAATATTATGTCAGTAAATTTTTTATTACTATAACCAAATAAAGTTGGAGATTGTACCTGCTGTATACGAAATCATTGCCAATTGAAATACAACAATTAGTGTGGTATCCAAGGACTCATTTATAGTCTTTGTCAGGTAATCAGCATAATCACCAAATAAAGTACACTTAATTTTGTTGTTGCTGAAAAATCAAAGATAAATATTAAAAGTAGATAATACAAATATATTTATCAACAACGCGTTTAATATAAATTCATGTCACACCTGTTATCTGCAAGATATAAATTCATGAATTTTGACATCCGACCATTTTTTTGGAATAACTTAGAGCTTTCAAATGTAGAGATTTCTCCAAGCACATCTAATATTGATGATTAAAATTTAAATCCAGTTTCATAAGAATTACTATTTATAATAAAAATAAATAAAATATTGTAAATAAGATGGTGAAAGACAGACAAATAATTTTATAGTTACCAACTAAATAACCCTTCGGAGCATTTCCATGTAGAATATCTTCAAATGCCACGAAATCAAATGAATGATGAGGAACTTGTAGATCACAAGTGTGGACAACTGTAGATTTGTGAAAATTGATTTTGCATTTGTGTCGGGTGGCTTTATAATCGCCAATATTGTCAACAACTAAAAACTTCTGGATGATATAGCACTTTCCCTCTGAAATTGTGTCGATGTGCTTCTTGATTAATGTATCTGTTGCGATAGAAGCTTGAATTTTATCGCCCTAATTTGAGATTAAAAACAAACATTATATGACAAGATGAGAATCATTATGATAAAAAAAAAAACCATGTAGATCAATCATCATAGTGTTTGTGAGTTTTTCTTATCTATCATGAGATGAGGTTTTTTTAATTTCAAACCATCATTAGTCATCACCATATAAACACTTGCAAGTTATTTGTTTGAGATATAACCAATTTTTTTAGGAAACTAAAGAGGTCATTTCACTTATTGTCATCTTCATTATAACCCAATAATTATATATCTAGCTGAATTTGTACAGGCTCAGCTATGATGATATTCCGTCTATAAAGCAACATGCATATATAGATTCACATCATGAACTAAAGTAAATAAGAAAAATTTTATGTCAATTTTTTTATGTGTTTATTTGGTATGTTGGATAATTTATTGGAAACTAAGTTCAATCATAGACCTAAGTTGTATCGTTCACCCAAAGTTACCCACTTAATTATTTTTCTTAACCTCCAAAGAAAAATAGGATGAATCATAAAAAATTGGAGGCCCAGCTGTCTGGACTTTTTGTGGGATTGAAACCGAAAATTAAAACTTTGAATGAGAGAGACAAATAAAAAATATCAAAACATGTAGATGATGCGCAAAAATGTTTTTTCTGTTTATTGATTGACTGAGAACTCAATAGTTAACACAAACTCTCTCAACATTTAACACACAACTTTATTCTCAATTTGATGGAGAGAGGCATCATCATAAACACTATAAGTAAGGTGGTTTTAAAGGAAGGGGAAGATATGAAAATCAGAATGAAAAAACAAAGTTGAAGAAGAAAGAAGACCTTACCTTTCGATAGAGAAGAGTGTGATAGTTTGAAGAGGCAGTTAATGTGAGTGAAAGAGATTGAGGGAATTTCTGAAGATTTGCCTTGCCTAATGAAATGCTTGTGCTGAAGTTGTGAAGTTTGGGTTATTTTAATGGGTTTTTTGAGGAGTAAAACCGTCAGGGACAAAGTGGCGAGTGTGGGTTAGTTTCACAAAGTAAGTGGAGAGAGTGTGGTATACTTTTTTAAGACGCGTAGCAATGAAAAGATAGAGTAAGAAAAGAAACTAACATTGTATTAGAAAAAAAATTTAAAGTTAAATAAAAAAAAAAATTGTGTAAGTGATGGAAAATATGAGCGGGAAAAAAAGTGATGGATAAAGAAACTAAGATTGTATTAGAAAAAAAAATTTAAAGTTAAATAAAAAAAAAAATTGTGTAAGTGATGGAAAATATGAGCGGGAAAAAAAGTGATGGATAAACACAGATTTTATATATATATATTTTAAGTATGATTGTTTTAGATTATTTATTACATGTTTTGTTTTAAACAATGGTTATATAGTATATAGTGAATATCTCTGAGTATGTGTTATAAAGTACGTAAGAAACAAATCATAGCAAAGGGTGTTTGATTGATGGACAATATTTCAAGAATTGAATCTAAAACTCTGAGAGCCCTATACTAATGCTTCTCTCATTTCCAAAACTTTGATGTTAAAAATATGAAAACCATAAGGTTCCATATTCTAATGTTAACCGAGGCTTAAGCGGTGCTCCATAGATTTCATCTCCGGTAAATCATGACAAAGGTACATATATTTTTTTGGATGAGAGTATCGATGTTGGATAAATATAATGTGTGGTATATATATATATATATATATATATATATATATATATATATATATATATATATATATATATATATATATATATATATTAAATCTGGGTGTGAAGAACTATTAACTCTTAGACATTTAATACGTGAAGTTGTGTATGTAATCTCATGATGATGTGTTGTAAATGAAGAATTTTAAAAGCAAAATCATTGTATTTTGTTTTACATTAAAATTGAATTTTAAAGGCAAAACGATTACTTTTTGTTTGTAATCATATTCTATATGAGTAGCACTTGAGTAGAAGTAACTCTCTCTTTATTGTAGAAGTAACACTTGAGTAGTTGCTTTTTTATTTGTGTGACTTTGTTGGTTATCAATAGTCTTTGCCTTCTATGAGATACCATAGTAGATGCATGAGTCATAGTAGGAATTATTTAATCAATTAAAATATATTTTGCACATGTCTACTTTTTATTGTCTTGCTTTTTGAAATATTATATTTATCCTTATTTCACTCTTAATAATATTCATTTTTTGTCTTACTTCTTCACTTTAGAAATTTGAATCTGCTATTTCTGATACTGGTAATTATATTTGTTCTTCAAATCTATTACCCTAATGAAGAGGCCTGTTTCAACTGAGGATAGTGACACTTGTTTGGTTGATATGATATTACCTTAGTACTCCTCAACTAAGATTATGTCAAAGATTAAGAAGGAAAAAGATCAGACTTAATTAATATTTCTGTATTGTTCATCACGATGTTATGTATGCATGTGTTTGTTAGGCTTTTGTTATGTATTTTGTAAGTAAACAAGTAATTTAATTTGCTGTGCTTTTGTTGTGTATACTGCATGTTAACTTATGTAAATTTTGTTGGTTTTAACTTTTAAGATATATAAATTCTAGACAAACTAAGAATGGTGCAAGATTGATTTTATTTTACACTAACTTTATTTGATGTTAAGTTTTTATCACGAAACACATACAATTTTTATCCTGCATTTCTTAATTTAGTACATCTATTTATGGACTTGACTTTATACATTTTTAATATTTTGTTTTTTCTGTCCGCATATACGTTAATTTCAATCTTTGCTTAATTTGATCTTTTCCTATGAGTTTCTTTACCATGATTTTTTTCTATTGGTAGAAAAAGTTTCAATCCCAATGAATCTCATTCTTTTAAATTATTATCTACTTTAGAGATAATTTTGCATTGTATTTATTCTTTTTTCACTCTTAATAATATTCATTCATACAAATTTTGTTGTTTTATATTTATAAACATGTATTAAAATTATATTTATACACAACATTTAAAATAAAAAAATTTATTATAATTACGCACGGGGATCGCGCTAGTTATCTTTAAATATGTTCCTGCATTTGACTAAATTCATTCATTTCCATCTATATATATATATATATATATCCTTTCAATGGCTGGAATTCTAAGCACACCCGACAATGACCAACACTGTTGAAGCTCTCTCCAACGCTAACTTCCACGCCGCCTCCCATTACAGGTCCATTATCTCTCACTCTCTCTCTGAACTTTGAATGACTCAATTGAACGAAAATAAAGTGTATTCAATGGATTGGAATTTGTGTTTCGTTCGTGAATTGCCTTGTACAGCAGAAGAATTGAGTGGTTTACTAATCTGTTTATTTGATTTTTGTTCTTATGCGATGAGATCGCTGGGGAAACATAAAGTGAGGGTTGTTAATTAGCACAAAGAAAAAGTGTTTAAGGATTTTGATTTTAATATTAGGAGAATGCGAAAGTGTGTGAGGTGAAGTAGAATGTTAAGATCTGGTTAATTTTCTTGTGGCATTTGCGAATATTAGAGATGTGAACATGGTTGATATTTGACATTGTCTGGTAATATATATATATATATATATATATATATATATATATATATATATATATATATATCGATCTGAGTTGTAGCTATGTGGATTTTGTAATTGTGATTTTTCTTTGAGGATTTGCAGTTAAGAGCGAGAGAGAGGCGGAGAGAGAGATAGGAAGATAAGAGGAAGTTTTTTTAGATTCCGACGAGTTTTTTCTAGATTCTGACAATCGGAGGGTGTCTTCGACGACTAGCGGTGTAAATCCGACGAAAAGGATCAAAATAGTGTAACATCGACAACATCGAGGACCACTTCGAAATGAAAAAAAGATTAAGGATCGGGATGAAAACAAAAAATAAAATAAGGGACCAAAAGTATAATTTAGCCTAAACATTACCATATATTATGTTCAAAGTCAACGAATATATTGTATGCAAATGTGAGTGATATATCATCTAGATGTCGTATTATGAGTATTCAAATAACACAACCCAAAAATTACAATATAAAAATTACACTATTGTTCCTCGGGCCGACCATGATCAATTTCAGGCAACTCGGACCTCGTAACCGATCTCTTAATAAATTGTGATTAATAAGGCATAATAGTTTTGTAATTACTCTCATCAAGGACACTCGTTGTCGCGACCGTCTCGTCCGGGCATTGCGAAAAAGATAACAAGTTTAAGAGGAGTCGTCACCAATTTTATTTTGGGAAAATATTGAAAAACCCATTAATTAAAGGAAAACGGGTTGTGACACCCCCTTCTAGGACATCACATGGTAACCCGTTACGGAAAGAAATAAAGCTTTAGTAAACTAAAAACTTTTTCGAAAAACACTCACTCGAGTGGTTATAGAAATCTGATACCAAAAAACTAAACAGAATAATCATATAAAACAAATTGGCATTCATCATTTATAATAATAGCTCAACTTCGCCGTAAGGCGTACACCATCTTCCCAACTTTTTAGTACACCACATGTACATCAAAAATCCTAAGAGCTGGTCTAAAGAGACATTTAAAGATGATAGAGTATACTACCTAATATACTTCATACCCATGAGACTAAGCCTTGTCGTCGCCAGTTCACACATCTTAGCCATCGACGTAAGGAGACTCCAACTTCAGGGCCCCGAAATGACCCAGAGATTCGCTGAAATGCATCTGTACATGTATCCAAACACAACAGGGAGTCCAACATGTACAGGCAAGGATGAGATACCAATATATGGATTTTAAACACGATAATCACATGCGGGACACAGCCTCAACAAATAAGCATATCTAATATCATGACGCATAAAATTCCACTGAATAAACAATTAGTATCTCATAGGGTTTCATACCCGACAGTCATCGTCATTTTTAAAAGAAATGCATGACACTGCAATGTTCATTATCTAGTTCTTTACTTAATCTCCGGAGATCCCAACACCGTTGTATAAAAAACTAAGCTGATCAGGCTCAAGATACATTGGCCCTAGGCAACAATGACCAGCACCTACGTGCTTATTCAGAGGTACATGAACACCATGACATTATGCGATTACATGGAATTACATTCAGTGGAACTTGATGAATCGTAAATTGTCATACTATATTGACCAACTCAAGGCACAATATGCACCGTGCGTATGACACCATTTTCCATCAAGGCACAATGTTACACACCATCTTGAATATCCTACCATCAAGATATCCAGATTAACACTACCGTTGGCACATCTGTCGAATTTTAATGCATGGAAAAACGTTTCAAGTCTTGCCACTTTTCTTTGTGTTTGTTCTTTCGTTGTCGTAGCTCAAAGGCTCCCGACTATTCATAATTTACACCGTTTTAAAACCTTTCATCGTTAACACAGGACGAAACGTCCAAGTGCTCAATCGCGGAACCCTAGACCGATGCACCAGTCCAAGTTCCGTGGTAATAGAAAACATCATTAACCTTTAATCACGTTTTCACATAACAAGAGGATGTTTCCTTATAACAAGAGGATGTTTCCTCATAACAAGAGGAGGACACAATCCAAAGGACACACAGTCCATAACACCGTTTCACGACTTCTCGTGCTATTTTTACAGAACACTAGTATCCCGACGTCTTGTATACTAGGTTCACGTTTCATTGTTTTTTTTCACCGTTTTTCGTTCTGTGAAACACAAATCCAAAAACGAAAACTCCGTAACTCATCCAAGTTGTCGGATTTTACATCGTTGGAAACACTCGTTTACAAAAAATCCTTTCTGTTTGAAAACTGTTTTATAAACCATTGAATTTCTGATAAAACTTATCTTTTGTTGAAAGTCCCTTCCCAAAATCCATTTTTGAAAGGAAATAATTGAGACAAAAAACGTCGTCCCAGAACAGTATTACTGTTTTTCGAAAACGTTTTCCGTAAAAAAAATCGGAATTAGAACGTCATTTAGCGTTTAAAAACGTCCTAAGTTCAAAATCTTGACTTTTTCTTCTTATTTAATTTCTTCACCTAATGATGAATTCATTTTTGGAAATCTAACCTTTTCTATTTTTATAATTTACTCTAGGATCCTTTTTAGTAAAACTTGTGTCATTGGAAAATTTCCAACGTTTCCCCAAACAAATCTTTGGCGTTTACTACAAAGCTTTTCTAGGCTTTTATCCCCGTTAATTAATTGAGCACTGACCACTGTCAGGCTTCCCAATCAACATCACAATATGGTTATAGCAGGTAATACAGTTAAAACACATATTAAATCACCATAACACATATCGGCAAGCAATTATCAACAATTAAAATAATTGCGGAAAGTAAATCAATCAACCACTACACAGGTTAATCACATAATTACAGACCCAAAACAATAACACATAATCATCGTGAGATCCCTCAGGCAATCTCCCCTTGCCTCTCGGAGTATCCTCCGGATGCAAAGTCGTCCGATCGGTCCGCGAATTCTCCCGATTCCTCGTTCGATTACTCGACGACAACTATGAAATAGACAGATGCAAACACTAGAAGGGGGTTGAATGGTGTTTGACAAATTTATGCGGAATTTAGAAACTTTTTCGCAAGCACGACGGGTTATAATAGACGAGTAAACACAGACAAGTCAATCAGACTGATAACTCGTCTGAAGGTTTTCACAGAAAACACATAATCATGCAAGATAAGAAAAGTTTTGATAAACACAATTATAAACCCCTTTAGTTAGATGATAGTTAAGACAAATAATCAAACTAAAGAGTTAAGGGAAAGAGAGCTCACTCAGCAGGTTTTATCCTGGTTCACCCCTTAACAATGAGGCTACGTCCAGTCCTTGGCAGCACCAAGTTTTCTCACTATAACTGATTTAGGTTACAGGACATACAAGTATTATTTTCACACCTAGGCTCTTCGGGCTCCAGACGAGTATTGTTTTCACACCTAGCCTCTCCAGGCTCCAGACAAGTATTATTTGCACACTTAGCCTCTTCAGGCTCAGACGGGTTTATTTGAGAGAAGTTGTAAAAAGATTACACTTTGCAAGTCTTTCACAAGCACTCAGACGAGTGTATTAAATGTGAAGATCTAAAAGACTGTGTAATAACTTCAAATGATTGAAGAATAAATAATGAAAGAATGAAGATATAAATGTACAGAGTAATTGCTCTTGATTGCTTTGATCGTTCTCTTCACTTCTTGAATCTTCGAAGTCTTCTTCATTAAATAGGCTTCAAGATTTTAAAGCCGTTAGACACAAAGTCTGAAGACTTGGCTTCTTGCAGATCTTCAATAAATGCAATAGAGTCGTTCTGATCAGCCATTAAAGCATAGGGAACTTCGCTTGTTCTCTCTCATCAGAGTGATACATACTTCTGATATACCTTTGGTCTCAGCAGGTCTGTATACGTGCTTTTTGTTTGCAGAGGGAAGACTTTCCCTTTTGGTGTAAGATGCAGTTGTGTTTAGGCAAAGCACTTTGTTGAAGTTCCTTATCAGAATCGAGACAGCTTTCATCCAATGTATTCTTTAACGTTAGTCACTAGACGAATGAGTAGCTTCATTAGACGGGTTGCCTCTTTAACAAAGAGATGACGTCAGTTGCAAAGTCTTTTAGACGGGTGAATCTTCCTTTGATTAGACGGTTGAAGACTTCATTAGACAAGTGAACTTATCTCAGTTCAGACGAGTGAACTTTAGTTAGTTCAGACGTGTGAACTTAAGTTAATTCAGACGAGTGAACAGTTCATATAGACGCTTAATGTTATAATCTGCACACTAAGTAGACGAGTTAAATACCACAGACGGGTTAAATTATATCATTGAATAACTGTTTTAATCTCATCAAAACTAAGGTAAATGCACATCAGACATTTGGAGACTCAACAATCTCCCGCTTTTTGATGATGACAAAACATGTTAAATGATTTAATGAACTTTAAGAAAATTCACATAAATCAGTCATGTATATGATCAGACAGATTAAAACATTGTTCCATAATTATAACATACTCAGACAGATAAGTATCAGACGTATTTATCTTTTTATCTTAGTCTTATCTTAGTATTTTCTCCCCCTTTTGACATTATCAAAAGCAATAAACATAGACAGAGAGAAAAGAAAAGATACATATTATTTCCATATCAGACGGATAAACAATTGTTCATATCAGACAGTTGTAATATTAAAACATTTTTCATTTAACTTTCTCCCCCTTTTGTCATAATCAAAAAAGAGAAACAGAGGAGATAATTGTATTTAACCATCATTGGTTGTGTACAGGTAATTTAAAAAGAAAATAACAAATAAGGTACTAAGAGAACAAAAAGAGTTAAAAGCAAGTTTGTCCTTTGGTTTTGCCTAACGGCTTCTTCAACTGCTCCCCCTGAGCAGATGCATCCTCTTTGATGGTTTTAAAAAAGAAGAGAAAAAGATTTGAAAACGTAAGAACGAAATACCTTTTAAAAGAAAAAAAAATTTCCCTTTTAAAGACCAAAGACAGTTGTAATTTTAAATGAAAGCAACCAAAAAAAAAGGAGGTTTTTTAAAAAAAATTGATTTAAAATAAAAACAGCCATGTACACATTTTGCGTCAAAGAAAGAAATGGCATTAAAGATAATAACCATTTAAAAGAAAATATTTCAAATAAAGAGTATGATTCAAAGAGTCAGACGGTTAAACATAGACGAGTATCATAAACACTCATCAGACAGGTTATTCAGCAAAGCAATGTATATTCAAGTTGTCTCTTATAAACTTAAACCTATCCTAAGCTAATGGTTTTGTAAAGATATCAGCCCATTGATTTTCAGTTTTAACAAACTTAACATCAAATACACCTTTTTGAACATAATCTCTTATGAAGTGATGTTTGATTTCTATGTGCTTAGCCTTAGAATGTTGTATGGGATTCTTGGTTAAGCAAATAGCACTAGAATTATCACACCAGACAGGTATATTATGCTCAAATATAGAGTAATCTTCTAGTTGATGTTTTACCTATAATAGCTGTGAGCAGCAACTTGCAGCAGAGACATATTCTGCTTCTGCAGTTGAGAGGGCGATAGTCGTCTATCTTTTGCTTGACCAGGAGATTAAGTTTGCTCCAATGAAGTGACATCCTCCACCGGTGCTTTTCCTTTCAAGTCTATCTCTAGCAAAGTCAGCATCACAAAAACCAACTAATCTGTAATCTTGTGTTCTCAAATACATTAAACCAAGATTAGTGGTTCCAAGCAAATATCTAAAAATTCTTTTAACAGCCTTAAGATGAGATTCTTTGGGATCAGATTGGAATCTAGCACACATACAGATACTAAATTGAATATCAGGTCTGCTAGATGTTAAGTAAAGAAGAGATCCAATCATACCTCTGTAGACAGTTTGGTCTACCTTTTTACCTTCATCATTTTTGCTTAGATTAGCATTAGTTTGCATGGGAGTTTTCATGATCTTTGAGCTATCCATTTTGTATTTCTTTAGAATCTCCTTGATGTACTTTTGTTGATGGATGTAGATTCCATCACACGTTTGCTTGATTTGCAGTCCAAGGAAGAACTTCAATTCTCCCATCATGCTCATTTCAAATTCTGCTTGCATCAACTTAGAAAATTCTTTGCACAATTTTTCATTAGTAGCTCCAAAACTAATATCATCAACATATATTTGAACTACTATGAAGTTATCTTTTGAGCATTTCTTAAACAAAGTTGTATCAACTTTTCCTCTTATAAAACCATTATTCATAAGAAAAGAACTAAGTCTATCATACCATGCTCTAGGCGCTTGTTTTAAACCATATAAAGCCTTTTTAAGTTTGAAAACATAATCTGGTTTTTCATTATCTTCAAAACCAGGAGGTTGTTTAACATAAACTTCTTCTTCAATTATTCCATTTAAAAAAGCACTTTTTACATCCATTTGAAATAAAGTAATTTGATGTTGTGCAGCATATGACATGAGTATGCGAATAGCTTCTATTCTAGCTACAGGTGTAAAAGTCTCAGTATAGTTAATACCTTCTTGTTGGTTGTAGCCTTGAGCTACTAACCTTGCTTTGTTTCTGACAACTTCTCCATCTTCATCTAGCTTGTTTCTGAAAACCCATCTTGTTCCAATAACAGACTTGTCTGTTGGTTTGGAGACAAGTTTCCAGACATCATTCCTTTTGAACTGATTAAGTTCCTCTTGCATAGCAAGAATCCAGCTTTCATCTTCAAGAGCTTCCTCAATATGCTTTGGTTCAATTTCAGATAAAAAAGCCATATTGCTTGACTCTCTTAAGACAGATCTGGTTCTAACACCTTCAGAGGGACTTCCAATGATAAGATCTTCAGGATGATGAACTTTGAACTTCCAGTCTCTTCTGAGATCATCATTTTGAGGTTGATCTGACTGATGATTCGTCTGCTCCACTTGTCTGATAGATTCCTCAGCAGACTCAGTTTTTGATACGTCTGGTTGTTGATTCATCTGCTGGGTAAGATCAAGTCCTGCAAGATCATCTCCTAGATCTGATAGTTCCCTATCAGTCTTTAGATTATCATTGAATTTTACATGAATGGATTCCTCAACAATAGAGGTTCTAGACTTAAAAACTCTATATGCTTTAGACACTTCAGAATATCCAATGAAGATACCTTTGTCTACCTTGGAATCAAACTTTCCAAGTTGATCCTTGGTATTTAAGATGAAGCATTCACATCCAAATGCATGGAAATAAGATATGTTGGGTTTTCTATCTTTCCACAATTCATAAGGAGTCTTCTTTAGGATAGACCTTATAAGTATTCTATTTTGCACATAACATGCAGTGTTTACTGCTTCAGCCCAGAAGTACTTAGGGAGATTATTTTCATTGAGCATTGATCTAGCCATCTCTTGTAGAGATCTGTTCTTTCTCTCAACCATTCCATTTTCTGTGGAGTTCTAGGTGCAAAGAAGTTGTGAGAGATTCCATTCTCTTCATAGAATAGTTTGAATTGCTCATTTTCAAATTCTCTCCCATGATCACTTCTAAGGGTAGAAATACAGAAACCTTGCTCATTTTGTACTTTCTTACAGAATACAGAGAATGCCTTAAAAGACTCATCCTTGTGGGTTAAGAAAAGTACCCAAGTAAATCTAGAATAGTCATCAACAACGACAAATCCATATTTCCTTCCAGCTAAACTGGCAACACTAACTGGTCCAAACAGATCCATGTGTAACAACTGAAGAGGTCTAGAGGTTGATACAAGGTTTTTTGATTTGAAACTTGATTTTACTTGTTTACCTCTCTGACATGCATCACATAAAACATCTTTCTTGAAACTAATATCAGGCAATCCTCTCACAAGGGTATCCTTTTTCAATTTTGCAATACGTTTCATACTAGCATGTCCTAGTTTCTTATGCCATAACCATCTTTCATCCTCTTTAGACATCAGACAGGTTACACTTTGATCTGAGAGTTCAGTTAGCTCAATCTTATAAAGATTTTGCTGTCTATTAGCTGAAAAGAGGGTCTTGCCACTCTTGTCTTTGACTATGCATTCATTCTTAGTGAAGGAGACATCAAATCCACTATCACATAATTGACTTATGCTAAGTAAATTGTGTCTTAGTCCTTCAACCATAAGTACATTTGAGATAGAGGGAAGAGGGGGTTTACCACCAATTGTACCAACACCAGTTACTCTTCCTTTTTGATTGCCTCCAAAGGCAACAAATCCACCAGTCTTAGACTGGAGGTCTTGGAACATAGACCTTTCTCCTGTCATATGTCGCGAGCAGCCACTGTCCAGGTACCAGCAGAGGCGTCTGCTTTGTTCTATTAAGGATGTCTGCAACAGAAATTATTTTATCTTTAGGTACCCATATTTTTCTGGGTCCTTTTCTGTTAGTTCTAGGAGTCTGTGAAGACTTCCTCTTCTTCTTGTGAAAACACTTAGACATAACATGTCTAGCCTTTCCACAGAAGTTACAGACGAGTCTAATTTTGACTGAAGTGGGTTCAACATAGACAGTTGAGGATTTTGTTGATACTTTATGATCAGCTTGATGATCATATCCAATACCTTCTTTGTTAAGAGAGTGTCTCTGACATCTTAGCAGTTTTGTCAGATTATCTCTGCCATTAACAAATCTAGCAAGATCAGAAGTGAGCTCCTTCACTTTCTGCTGAAGTGTGACCACTTCTTCAGAATGTGATGTTTCACTTGAGATCGAAGCTTCATCAGACTTTTCAGTCCTCAGCTGGCTATTCTCTTTGGCCAGCATCTCACACTCTTGAGATTTTTGTTTATGCTCACTGAGGAGTTTAACATAATCTCTTTTGAGGGATTTGAAGGCCTTAGATAAGCCTTGGATTCCTCTACCAGCTCATCATAACATAATCTCTCTTGAGGGATTTGAAGGCCTTAGATAAGCCTTGGATTCCTCTACCAGCTCATCATAAGCATCATGCAATTCCTCAAGTTCAGAATGTACCTCAGTTTCAGGTTCTGAATCTATATTGGCCATCAGACAGAGATCGGCTTCCTCTTCTGTCTCTTCTCCTTCATGTGTGACAGATAAGGAGTCCCATATTTCTTTAGCAGAAGCACAAGCACGTACCTTTTCAAACTCTTCTGGACTGAGAGCACAGATTATAGCATATCTGGCTTTATGGTTTAGATCTCATCTTGTCTTTTCTGCAGGTGTCCACCGAGCCTTAGGCTTGTCTGAGCCACCATTATTTTGAGGAGTGTAAGGACCATCAGTAATGACATCCCATACATCAGAATTTGTTGCCAAGATGAACCAGTGAAACATTTCTTTCCAGTAGTTGTAGTTTACACCATCGAAGAAAAGTGGTCTAGTTATAGAGCCACCTATAGGTTGGGGGTTCCCACTTGAGCTTGCTCCAGAATACATTGTCTATTCTTCAGGATCTTTTCTATACACTGTTAGGTGCTCAACCCAGAGGCTGAGCTCTGATACCAACTGAAATAGACAGATGCAAACACTAGAAGGGGGTTGAATGGTGTTTGACAAATTTATTCGGAATTTAGAAACTTTTTCGCAAGCACAGACGGGTTATAATAGACGAGTAAAAACAGACAGGTCAATCAGACTGATAACTCGTCTGAAGGTTTTCACAGAAAACACACAATCATGCAAGATAAGAAAAGTTTTGATAAACACAATTATAAACCCCTTTAGTTAGATGATAGTTAATACAAATAATCAAACTAAAGAGTTAAGGGAAAGAGAGATCACTCAGCAGGTTTTATCCTGGTTCACCCCTTAACAATGAGGCTACGTCCAGTCCTTGGCAGCACCAAGTTTTCTCAATATAACTGATTTAGGTTATAGGACAGCCAAGTATTATTTTCACACCTAGCCTCTTCAGGCTCCAGACGAGTATTGTTTTCACACCTAGCCTCTCCAGGCTCCAGACAAGTATTATTTGCACACTTAGCCTCTTCAGGCTCAGACAGGTTTGTTTGAGAGAAGTTGTAAAAAAAATTACACTTTGCAAGTCTTTCACAAGCACTCAGACGAGTGTATTAAATGTGAAGATCTAAAAGATTGCGTAATAACTTCAAATGATTGAAGAATAAATAATGAAAGAATGAAGATATAAATGTACAGAGTAATTGCTCTTGATTGCTTTGATCGTTCTCTTCACTTCTTGAATCTTCGAAGTCTTTTTCATTAAATAGGCTTCAAGATTTTAAAGCCGTTAGACACAAAGTCTGAAGGCTTGGCTTCTTGCAGATCTTCAATAAATGCAATAGAGTCGTTCTGATCAGCCATTAAAGCATAGGGAACTTCGCTTGTTCTCTCTCATCAGAGTGATACAGACTTCTGATATACCTTTGGTCTCAGCAGGTCTGTATACGTGCTTTTTGTTTGCAGAGGGAAGACTTTCCCTTTTGGTGTAAGATACAGTTGTGTTCAGGCAAAGCACTTTGTTGAAGTTCCTTATCAGAATCGAGACAGCTTTCATCCAATGTATTCTTTAACGTTAGTCACTAGACGGATGAGTAGCTTCATTAGACGGGTTGCCTCTTTAACAAAGAGATGACGTCAGTTGCAAAGTCTTTTAGACGGGTGAGTCTTCCTTTGATTAGACGGTTGAAGACTTCATTAGACGAGTGAACTTATCTCAGTTCAGACGAGTGAACTTTAGTTAATTCAGACGTGTGAACTTAAGTTAGTTCAGACGTGTGAACTTAAGTTAGTTCAGACGAGTGAACAGTTCATATAGACGCTTAATGTTATAATCTGCACACTAAGTAGACGAGTTAAATACCACAGACGGGTTCAATTAAATCATTGAATAACTGTTTTAATCTCATCAAAACTAAGGTAAATGCACATCAGACATTTGGAGACTCAACAAACTACACACAATCAATCAATCAAGATATCAACTTTAAATCACACAGTTTTCTCTTATCTCCCTCCTCCTAGGTTCGGCCATAGCTAAATAAAATAGCTAGGGATGTCCAAAAATTCCTATCTCTTGGATTCCATCCTAACTAGATGTGGTAAGGCTAGATCAAAGCCTATTACACCAAAACTTGAACCAAAACCCCATCCACCAAATCATGGAAGTTTCAGCCAAAATACCCATTTGAGCTAGAAAGCTCATTTGGTTTCCAACTCTTGGATTATGATAGACAATCATGAACCTAGTTCAAAGAATTTGGTTTGACATTAAAAGGATTTTTCTACAATTTTTCATGGATTTTTGAAGTTTATGAACAAAAACCTAACTTCCATGAATCATAAAAATTAAAGAGAGAAATAGAGAGATTAAGAGAGCTAGAAGAAAGGTAATACCTCCTTGATGCTAAAGCTTGAGAGAAAATCAACTTTGTTCTCACTAAATCTTGAAAACTAAGAGAAATTTTTGGAGAAAAATGGTGGGAGAAATGGAGAAGAAGAAAGAAGAAGGTGGAGAGAAAAGACGAGGGAGGGTGCGTGGGAGTGAGAGGAAAAGAAGATAAGGAGGTTTAAGTTTTTAACTTAGGGGTAGTTTGGTCTTTTTACCATGGTTAAATGGTAATTCCATGAAAACTGAATGGCGTTTTGGTCATTTTGCGTCCAGATATTTTGAAAAATCATCATGACATTGACACGCTTTTCAAGAGGATATGACTTGATGTGACACTGAGTTTATCTGTTAGCGGGTCCCGTTAAATCCCTTTACAGCTCCAATTGTCTCCCAGTTCGAGTTTTCGTCCGAATATTTTATATTATTTTCACTTTTTAACTTCAAGACTGATTTTAGCAAAATTGTAGAGAATCGAATTCTAAGACTAACTGCCTCGTCCACGAGTCAAAATTATGTCTTGATAGTATTAAAACACTATTATCAGTGAAAACGCAGACCGGGCTCAGTCTGAGTTTTCAACCCAAAAGTTAACCATAGCTTCCTACGATAGCGTAGAGCATGACTATGATCTCATATTATTTTATTTACCTCTCTAAACCCTCTAATAAAATACAAACGAATAAATACTGTTTAATTAGTATTAGAGAGTTTGAAAAAATCGGGATGTTACACTGGTCATTAAAAAAAGATTGAGTTTGGGAGTCGGTTACGAGTAGGGAAATTAGCACCCTACATCGTCCGTTATAAGAACAGTACCTTAAGTTAATTGTGCAAATTCTTTAATAACTTTGAAAATATTAATTTACCTTTTTTGAAAATAGAAAATAAAATAAGCACACAAATTATGAAAAATTAATTTTGGCTTGACAGAATGATTGATTCTGCTCCTACGTATTCCCTGGTGCGATGAAAAATTCAAAACCACATAATTCTTAAAAAAATATATTTGTTTGGTTGATTTCAATTATTTGAAGTATTTTTATTTTGAAATAATCTTTAATTGGGAAATTTCAGGAATACTAAATTGTCACAACTCAGGTGTCCTAAAACCAAAGGATTAACAAGATGTCACATCTTAGTTAACCTATTTTATTTAAGTGAAATTAATTTAGTTTTATTATTTTATTATTATTTTTAAGCTTAGGATCACCAAGCTGTCACAATTCAGGTGTCCTAAAACCAAAGAGTTAACAAGATGTCACATCTCAGTTAACCTATTTTATTTAAGTGAAATTAATTTAGTTTTATTATTTTATTATTTTTTTAAGCTTAGGATCACCAAGCTATCATAACTCAGGTATCCTAAAACCGAAGGTTAAACAAGTTGTCACATCTTAGTTTATCCTTTTATTTAAAATAAATTGTTAAATAATATTCGATTTGTTAATTTTAAATAATATGTAATTTTTATAGCATATTTTAATTAAATTAATATATTATTGTAAAGAATATGTGATGAAATGATAGTTGTAATAAATCTAAATAAACACTTTAATTTAAACAAATCATTTTCAAGTCCAAGTCAGAATTACTTTGTTATTATTTTTTCATAATCTCACACACCCATAATAAGGCCTAAATAGCACTAACCCAAAACAGAAAACAAACACATCTAAATTAAAATAAAAAAAATACAAAAAAGAGATTAAAAGGTAAAAGAATCAGAAGCAGGAGTTTCTACTTCTGCTGTAGCCACGCAGCGCGGCACTGACCAGAGGGGATGAGGACGCGGTGGGATGGGCGACATCCAGAGGAACTGGTGGCGACTTGCGGTCACACTCTGGACGGAGCTGGTGGCAGTGCGACAACGCGAAGGTTGCTCGTGGTGGTTTGCTGGCGTTTCGCGCGGAGGAGATTCTGGATGGCGAGGCTAATGGTTGCGCATAAGAGCTTTTGGACGGCGGAGTTTCTGCTCGCGGCTTTGCGGTGGGACTAGTGCGCGGAGGATGGCGGTCGTCTGTGACTGGGCAGAGTTGACGGGTGGTGCTGGGTAGAGACTTGCGGCTGGTCTGATTTCCGCTGAGGAGGGACTCACGATTGGGCTAGAGTCGAAGCGGATGACTATATGGTTGTGTGGCGGCGGCGCTGCTGTGTTTGTGATAGGGGAGGGAGAAGAAGTGGTTATGGAGATTGTTTTGAATGGAACCAGAGGATGTTCTTTTAGACAAAAAAAACCTAGTCTTGCAGCATTATATAATTGAAAACCCACCCTATTCTTGAATTTTCATTCCTATTTTTATAATTAGTGTTTAGGTTTTTTAGTTAAGGAAATTGTTTTAATATCACATATTAAAATCAAATGCCCCAATTAAGGAATTTTATTTCAATAAATTAGGATCAAATCGATTAGATTGAGTCCACCCCTTTTATTTGAAAACTTACCATTCTGATTTTGTTCAATTATGTAATCAATCTCAATTAAAATCAATTTATTGAATAAAAATTGAAAAAAATTCATTTATCTTATTATGATCAAATCAAATTAATGAGGATCAATTAATTGGTTTTTCTCTCAAAACTTATCATATTTTGGGCAAATATTTATTTTATTATTTTTTATTACTTTTATTAATTAATTATCCCAGTTCGGACAAAATTGGGTGTTCACGGCTGCCTCTCTTTATTTGTTTCTTACTAGATAATAAGCATAACCATAGTTTGTATATTATCTTTGTAAGCGACGAGTAAAGACAAGAACTCCAATTTTGTCTGAGAACATTGGGTACAAGGACCCTCAAAGGCGATGCGATGGGTACAAGGACCCGGAAAATTACGGGGACCCGGAAAGACGATGGGTACGGGGACCCGGAAAGGCGATGGGTGCGGGGATCCGAAAAATTAAATGGGTACGAGAACCCAAAAACTTAAGCAATGGGCACGGGGACCCGAAACTTGAATGGGTACGGGGACCCGGAAATACGATGGGTACGATAACCCGAAAACTTAAACGGGTATGGGGACCCGGAAATGCGATGGGTACGGGGACCCGAAACTTGAATGGGTACGGGGACCGAAAAACTTAAATGATGGGTACGGGGACCCGAAACTTGAATGGGTACGGGGACCCTCAAAGGCGATGGGTACGAGGATCCGAAACTTAAGCAATGGGTACGAGGACCTGAAACTAGAATGAGTACAGGGACCCGAAAACATAAATGCAATGGTTATGGGGACCCAAAAAAGTTAAAGCAATGGGTACGAGGACTCGGAGAAGGTGATGGGTGTGCGGTGGATTACCCGCTAAGACTTGGATAAGAGGATAAAGAGATTACGGGTTGGATTGCTCGTTGAAGCTCGAAAACAGCAGACTTGCAAGGTGGATTGCCCGCTAAGACCTGGATAAGAGCATAAAGAGCTTACGGGTTGAATTGCCCGTTGAAGCTCAAAAGCAAAAGGCTTGCGGGATGGATTGCTCGCTAAGACCTGGATAAGAGGATAAAGAGTTTACGGGTTGGATTGCCCGTTGAAGCTCAAAAGCAAAAGGCCTGTGGGATGGATTGCCCGCTAAGACCTGGATAAGAGGATAGATAGCTTATGGGTTGGATTGCTCGTTGAAGCTCGAAAACTAAAGGCTTGCGGGGTGGATTACCCGCTAAGCTGAACATAAACAAAATGAAGCTTATGAGGCCCTGTGCCCGCTAAAGCAAACATAAACACATCGTATGGGCCCTATGCCCGCTAAAGCTGAACAAAAGCCTACTAAATTAAAAAAGAAACACCGCTCATAGGCCCTTGGCCCGTTAAAGTTGAACAAAAACAAAGCAAAGCTTATGAGGCCTTGTGCCTGCTAAAGCTAACAAAACCACAGCCGATGGGCCTTGTGCCCGTTAAAGCTGAAGAAAACAAAGCCAAGCTTATGAGGCCTTGTGCCTGCTACAGGTAGAGAAGTGATGCAATGATGTTGATTTTTTTATGCATGAGACACTGCATGATGCAAGAGATGCCTTTACTGATTGATGAAAACCTTGATATTTTTTTTTTTGAACCATTCTTTGGTCTTTGGTAGTCAAATTTGAGGATGAACTAGAATGGGTCCATTAGTTTGATCTGCATTCGCTTGCTTGACCGACGCTTTGCTTCTTGCTAGAGATATGATTCTTTCATGATGATTATCCCAATGGATGAAAGTTCCCTTGATCAAGAGACCACTATGCTCTTGTGATCTTAGATGTTTTCAAAAGGGATGATGGGGTGGAGTTCACATTTCTTCAAGCGATAATCCATACGATGATCATTGCTAATCTCGCTTCCAGATGATTTCGAACACCGCCTTAATCAGCTTCTAAGAATATCACTTGCCCCATTATTCATGTATTGGGAGAATTCCTTGGTCTTGTCGTCAAAACTTTAATTGCCCCAATTTGTCAGCTTGAGGAGACTTACTTGCCCTTTATATGTTTTTGACCCTAACTTTTGCGTAGGTCGCTCTTTTCGAGTATTCAACCCACCGGGACGCTTTAACTTTTGCCTAGGCTATCTTTTCAGATTTTCTGCCTAGCGAGCCATTTTCTTTTTCTTTTTGATTCTTTTTTCTCATTTTCTTTTCTTTCTTTTTTATTTTCTTTTTATGGGCAGTGCTCTCAAGCATAATTTTTTCTAGCATTTGAATTTACATGAGGTGAGAGATCTTTGCCATCCTTATTTGTGAGGATCAATGCTTCTCCAGACAAAAAATAATTTTCACCACATAAGGTCTGTCAAATTTTGGAGCCCTTTTTCCGGATAATCCTTTTGAATCGATAAAATCCAGTTGAGCACAAGATCTCCTTCTTGAAAATGTCAAGGGATCACATTTTTCACCTGCTTTTATCAATCAATTCTGGTAAAGCTAACCATTCAAAGAGCGGCTAGTCTATTCCCTTCAATGAGATTCAATTGGTAATATCAAGCTTGGACCTATTCCAAAAAATGTTTGACCAAACCCATGTTCCAAAGGAATCTTTATCCAAATACATTTCGCTAAAACCTTTTTTGTTGGAATGGCTATTACGGAGACTTGTGAAATCTTCCTGAAACATCCCCATCTTTTTTGCAGTCTTGCTTGAATTGCCAAACGAGGTGCAACTTTCTCCTTGTACTCAAAATTCAGAAATCTTCTAACCAGAGTTGCTCATCGAGGAATTATCATTAGATGGTTAAGTTTTACGGTTGAACTTTTGTTTACCTTACCTGAAGCATCACGTAATAAATATGCATGGATTCAAAAGTATGACAAGAATGAACATTACTGACCGAACAACTTCCTGCTTACTGTTGGAAGTTTGACAATTCAAATTGCATTTACAAAGGATGGGAGCAAAGTAAGACTCACAAGAAATGATATGGGGTTAAAGGGATGTTGCTCCAACTCAGATGAATTTGATCTTGGCAAAATTTGCCTTAGTGTAAGGCATTTGGAAACAAGATTAGCTTGATATATGCGATTTGAGAACGAATTGCCCTAGAGTAAGACCTTTGAGAATTGACTTGTCCCGGTGTAGGACCATTGAGCCTGGAGTTGTCCCAGTATAGGACCTCTGAGCACAGAGTTTCCCCAAAGTAGAGCACCTCATAATGACACTTAGTGAGACAACCCTTCCTCGGAGGTCCCATTCAGTAACCCGAAATTATATTCTCAACGTTATAGCGTAGCGCGATTATATAAAAATGCGGAAATATTAAAAACAACCAACACTGATACCACGACAACATATATATATATATATATAAGTACTGGCTCTCTCAGAAGAGCCTACAACTGATGTCAGCAACCAACCTCAGAGTACGCAACATATACAAACTGAACGCATGGTAGTAAAATAAAATACATCAGACTTCCTCTCCTGGCCTCAAAATACATTTCACTCACCCATGTACTGGCCATAACAAAACTAAGACTGCTACCCCCAACACGACTCTAGCGAGGATAGCGAGAACTCCCAACTGAAGCTCGCTGCCTCTGACGATAGGTCTGCAGCGCCTCGTACTCCATCTCGCTCTCTGACATCACGATTCGACAACGACAGTACTCTCTCATCCTCCGCTCAGCACGACGATGTCGGCCTCGAGCCACATAACTAGTCCTAGAGGATGCGTGAGATCTCCAACCTGCATCTGAGTCATGATGACAGTCCCATGGCCTGTTCCATAGCCTCTCCAAGGGTAGCCACTATGTGATACAGAAGTCTCCTACTAAGTAACTCCGGACGATCCCCTAGCTCTGAAGTATATGGTATTCGGGCCCGTTTACACTACTCGTCGCTGAGAGTAATCAATCTCCCAGTAACGGTCATCGTCCTCGTACAACAAGTCAAAATCTCCCAACACTGGGATCCGGGACTTTCCCGCCAGCATCAGGCTCAGTAGGTGGGCCATCTATCTCTTCCGGCAACTCCTCCACAGGATCTTCTCGTGCGATCGAGAATAAAATACAATATAGAGAAGTACGGGAGATAAGAAACAAAAATACATCATAAATAGGGAAACAACTATATAATAAGCTATACCGATAGCAACATCCAACAGCACAACAGTATCAAGCAATCATCTACCAAGCCATTCTCTCTTAGCTACTGTCTCTCACACTCATGCAACTAACGACTATATGGACGCGACCACGACGCGACATCCCCAATAGATCAAGATGCCCCATTCATCACTGTGCCACCCTCCGTAATGCAGGGTTCGGCCAACAGCCCTCAGGCTCAACTCGACTCATGGGTACGAAATGTTCCCCCGCCTGCAAGCCAGGTCAGAATATTCTTTCGTCGGCAACGACATATCTCCCCGCCCGCAGGCCAGGTCGGGACATTCTCCCGTCAACAACTGATAGGTATGATCATCTCCCCACAAGCAAGATCGATCGCCCGTACCCCAACACAGTGATGAACAACAACGGTGCAACATGAATCTCACCGACTCATCTCGGGATCAACAACTTAGTGTCTCAACCGCAACTTGTACACAACTACAACCAACTTTCTCCGGCATAATCGGGTATCAACTTTACATCTCAACATAAATATATCAACAGGATCTCTAGGTTGAGCACTACAACATATATATATATATAGATATATCCTCAAAATACTCACCACATGATCATCTCCCAAATTATCAAGAATTACAGCCTATCTCTACTCATACAACAATAATCACAAATATCATATCATAGGCAATCATAATCATGCTCAATAATCATATTTATCATATCTACTCATAGGTATATCAACTCATAGTAAATATGCAAGTAACCCTAAAAATATTACTAAGCACACATGCACATCAACAGATATCATCTTAAGCATACCAACACACAAGCATACAACCTCGACATATCATGATATCCACCTATCGGCGATAAACCTACAATGCCTAAAACTACATTGATACCACCGACTAGTAGTCGTCAATGTGAGTTAGGTGTTGTCGGTTACTCGACCACTAGTAGGGTTTAGGTCGCTCTACGCATATCAATATATATATTATTTTATTCTTGTTTCCCCGACGATATTATGGTTCTTTCTCCCACCTGATAGCAAGTAGCAACAATCAGGAACACCATGAGCTCCACGAGCCCTCCGAACTTCCTTCACAGCCGCAACCTCCTTCTCCCAAAAGGATCACGAAAGCAATCCGGTAGAATTGAAGTAGACGAAGGGCTGATCACGAAAACACGAACGGAATTGGAATCAGATCAATGAACGAACCACGAACTTGAATCAAAGCTTGAAATTGTCTCTGGACCTTCTCACGAGCTCTCTGTACCAGTTTGAGGTTGGTAAAGTTCGTGCAAGTGAAAATGAGTCAAGTATTTATAGAGGTAAAACTCTGCTGCCAACGCTTTAGCGTTCAGGATCTCCACGCTTTAGCTTCCCAACGCTTGAGCGTTGTACTTCCCAACGCTTGAGCGTTGACGTTTCCTCACCGCCAAGGCACCGTCCATCACGTGCCAGCCGCGACGCGTAACCGACACGTGTCACTTTACATCTTATCACTGCCAGTCAACTGGTCAGAGTGGCCACGCTTGAGCGTCCACCCTGCTCCACGCTAGAGCGTTACAACGCTTGAGCGTTGCATCGCTCCACGCTTGAGCATTCTGCCCAGAGTCGCACACTCTTCATCCTTCTCTAGTCCAATTTAACCTTAACTGTCAACCTCCTTCATAAGCAAATCATCAAACCAACATACATTCATGCATTTAATTAAAGTTATGAAAATGAGGATGTTACACTTAGAATGAAATTGCCCCAATATAGGGCATCTGAGAATGAAGATGTGCTCCAATACAAGGTGTTTGAAAATTAAGCTTGAGAATGGACATGCCTCAGTACAGAGCCCTTGAAAGCAAAGTTTTGCCCTAGTGTACGTCATGCAGAACATGCCTTAATTTTGCTTAGACTGCCCTTGTGGGTTTTCATCCTAACGGGCTTTTTCTTCTTATTTTTTTAGGAGCAAATAAAAAAAAACTCAGAAGAGCAGAAATCTTTTGTCTCAAAATTAAGGTTGATAAAAAAAGCAACAATCATTCAATGGTAAGAGTGGACTTTTAAGGCTAGTAACGTGGCCAAGGTTGAAGGTTTGAAAGGAAGGGTATAAGGCTCAAATAAGTATTTGAGGGTTGAATAGGAACAAGGATATATGCATTTTCCTAACGAATTAAGCTCGATCAAGCTGCCTCTGTATTTTCAAGAACATGTGCTTTTTGCTTGTCTTTCCTTATTTTCCTCTCTTCTCACTTTGTCATTTATCTTTGTCACGTGCTTCTTCATTTTCATTTTTTTTCTTTCTTATCTTTTTCCTTTTGATAGGTTGTCACCCTTGCATTATTTCCTTCATAATCACCATTTCTTTTGTGCTCGCCTTTTGTTTAGGAGTGATCCTTGTCCAAGGTTCTTTAAAGAAAACTTTCTCAAAAGGGGTAACAAGGGATAATGATAATATTTTGTGAAGGATAAAGAAAGATGACCAATCTTCATTTCAAATCATGATTGCTTATTTTTTTTTAAAACTTATTTTTAGAGACAAAAAGATGGTGCACACCAAGTGATTATTTATTTGCTCCTTTCTATTTTGTTTTTTTCCTTTTTGATTCTTCTCTTTTTCTTTCATTTGTTTCACTTTTTTTTGTTTTTGCAAAGGGCACTTGCGCATGTGGGCTTCATCGATGCCCCACAAATAATATCCAAGAAGGTGGGCCCCTTGAATCCAAACCTAGGATGCTACTCGGAGAAGAATAAGAGAAGATAAAAGAAGAGAATGATGAGAGAAAGAACATGATGTGGATGAGCATGTAAAGAATATATGAGACAAGTTATGCATTCAAATCCATTACATTAATGCTTCAAGGAAGTGAGCATGGTTCAAGAATCAAATGATTCATATCATTGAATAGATTGTGGTGTCAATACAACATAAGCATCTTTTCATGGTAAACAACTGATGAACCAATCTGGACCAGTTACTCTGAAATTTCCAAAAAGGAGGACTGCAAAGTGTTGCCCTTTTCATAGCTCACATAGAGTGTAAACACGACTGCTTCGAGTTGATCAAGGGATCATGAACTTGCACATCATATCTCCATGGCATCGGGTTGTGACCCACATTTCTTACGGACGCTTGAACGTGTCTTGCCTATGATTCCACCTCATGATTCAGGGTTTGAAGCACAATGCATGATATGTATGAAATGTTTTGTGTTTTTTTCTTTAAAAAAAATGCATGAGATCAATGATTCTTAATGCATGAGATTCATGTTTTTTTTTTTTTTACCAAGAAATACCAATGCATGACATGTATGGAAATATGAGTTTTTTCTAAAATAAAAAAGTATGAGATGAATGGGGTGAATTTTTTATTTTGACCCAAAAATTTATTAATGCATAAGATGCATGGAAATTTTTTTTTCAAATCATAAATGTCTATTCATGTTATGAATGAAATTTTTTTTGCAGAAAAAGGAACAGGATAAACCTTTCCTTTTAAAAAAATTGGATCCTTTTTTTTATTACAAAAAATGAATGCAAAAACATGAAAGAGATAGGTGAAAAAGAAACATGCTCCTTTCGTGATCTAAATGGGTCTATTGGATGATTTCTACCTTGATGGTCTATAAGTCTTCTAACTTGTGAAACCTCTCTTGGGTGGCTCTAAAAAAATGCTAATAAACGAACTCTAGAGCTAAGTACCCATTTCAGAATGTTGACACAAATAGGATATGCATCCAAAACGTGGGCATCCACGAAAGAGTCACACTCTAGATGAGATTCTCGCGATAACCAAACAGAAAGTTCATCCAAAATGATTACCACTAACAATATCACACCTATCATAAGCTTCACTCAGACCCGGGTATAGGGCCCCACTCAAAGGTGTGTACAAAGTGTAAGCAAAAGTGTAAGTGTACCCCATGGTTACAAGAACACATACAAAGGCAAGTTTATACAAAAAAAAAAAAAAAACAAAACAACAAACACATGGGTAAAATAAATACAAAAAGTTATTTTAAAAAAATGCACAACTAACTATGATAGGTCTGACTCTCTAAAGTCCCCAGCGGAGTTGCAAATTGTCGCGACCGTCCCGTCCAGGCGTCGCGAAAAAGATTACAAGTTTCAGAGGAGTCGCCATCAATTTTATTTTGGGAAAATATTGGAAAACCCATTAATTAAAGGAAAACTGGTCTATAAAAAAGATTGCGTTCGGGAGTCGGTTACGAGTAGGGAAGATATTAGTATCCTACATTGCCTGTTCTAAGAACGATACCTCAAGTTAGTTGTGCAAATTCTTTAATAACTTTGAAAATATTAATTTTACCCCTTTTGAAATTAGAAAATAAAATAAGCACACAAATTATGAAAAATTAATTTTAGCTTGACAGGATGATTGATTCTGCTCCTATGTATTCCCTGGTGCGATGGAAAATTCAAAGTCACGTAGTTTTTAAAAAAATATATTTGTTTCTTTGATTTTTAATTATTTTTATTTTGAAATAATCTTTCATTGGGAAATTTCAGGAACACCAAGTTGTCATAACTCAGATGTCCTAAAACCAAAGGGTTAACAAGATGTCACATCTCAGTTAGCCTATTTTATTTAAGTGAAATTATCTAAATTGTGCACACCTGATGTAATGACTTCTCCGACACATCTCTCACTTTTATAGCTATTCTATATTGTGCATCTTATTTTTAAGCTTAGGATCACCAAGCTGTCACAACTTAGGTGTCTTAAACTCAAAGGGTTAACAAGATATCACATCTCAGTTAACCTATTTTATTTAAGTGAAATTAATTTAGTTTTATTATTTTACTATTTTTTTAAACTTGGGATCATCAAGCTGTCACAACTCATATGTCCTAAAATCGAAAGTTAAACAAGATGTCACATTTCAGTTTATCATTTTATTTAAAATAAATTGTTAAATAATATTCGATTTGTTAACGTTAAATATTATGTAATTTGAATAGCATATTTTAATTAAATTGATATATTGTTGTAAAGAAAATGTGATGAAATGATAGTTGTAATAAATCTAAATAAACACTTTAATTTAGACAAATCATTTTCAAGCCCAAGTCAGAATTATTTTTTTATTATTTTTTCATAATCTCCCACACCCATAAGGCCCAAATAGCATTAACCCAAAACAGAAACAAACACATCTAAATTAAAATATAAAAAAAATACAAAAAAGAGATTAAAAGGTAAAAGAATCAGAAGCAGGGGTTTCTGCTTCTGCTGCAAAACGCGGCGCGACACTGACCAGAGGGGATCAGGACGCGGTGGGATGGGCGGCGTCCAGAGGAACTGGCGGCGACTTGCGGTCACGCTCTGGATGGAGCTGATGGTAGTGCGACGGCGCGAAGGTTGCTCGCGGTGGTGTGCTGGCGTTTCGCGCGGAGGAGCTTCTGGACGGCGAGGCTTTTGGTCGCACAGAAGAGCTTCTAGACGGCGGAGTTTCTGCTCGCGGCTTCACGGTGAGACTGGCGCGTGGAGGAGGGCGGTCGTCCGTGACTGGGCAGAGTTGATGGGTGGTGCTGGGTAGAGACTTGCGGTTGGTCTGATTTCCGCTTAAGAGGGACTCACGATTGGGCTAGAGGCGAAGCGTCTGACTATATGGTTGTGCCGCGGCGGCGCTGCTGTGTTTGGGAATAGGGGAGGGAGAAGAAGTGGTTATGGAGATGGGTTTGAATGGAACCAGAGGATGTTCTTTTAGACAAAAAAAACCTAGTCTTGCAGCATCTTATAAGTGAGAACCCACCCTATTCTTGAATTTTCATTCTTATTTAGGGTGCGTTTGGAAGAGCTTATAAAAAGCTTATGAGAATAGTTTATGAAATTAAAATTATACAAATAAATTATGAAAATAATTTATGATCTTTCCATAAGCTGTTTTTAGCTTATTTCCATAAGCTTGTCAGAGAAGCTTATGAAAATAAGCTGTTTTTAGCTTATTTTAGAAAGAACTTATTGCATAAGCGTTTAAATAAGTTGTATACCCAAACACATCCTTATAGTTAGTATTTAGGTTTTATTAGTTAAGGAAATTGTTTTAATATCAAAGATTAAAATCAAATGTCCCAATTAAGGAATTTTATTTCAATAAATTAGGATCAAATCAATTTGATTGAGTCAACCCCTTTTATTTTGAAATTTACCATTCTGCTTTTGTTCAATTATGGAATCAATCTCAATTAAAATCAATTTATTAAATAAAAATGGGAAAAATCTCATTTATCTTATTATGATCAAATCAAATTGATTCGAATCAATTAATATTCTCCTTTTTTTTTTTCAAAACTTATCATTTTTGGACAAATATTTATTTTTATTATTTTTTATTTATTTTGTTAATTAATTATCCCAGTCTGGACATAATTGGATGTTCACACTCGTAATCACTCATAATGGCTCATTACCCCTATGGAGACCACTATCCTTATGCCAAATATGTGAAGATATGGCTGCCCTAAACTAGTGTTGATTTGATGATGACATAACAATTCTACAATGACCACAAAAACAAGAATCTTGAAATAAGTTTATTGTATCATGTCATTGCTATATATCTCATCACTTCATAAATATCAGACTAACAATTTCCATGAGTATGCAGATAACGAAAGAAAATGTTGAAGTTGGTCAAAGAAGTCGACGTCCAAAAGCAAAATGCTGCTTAGATGACTCCAAGAGTAATCAAGCTAGACGACTCTGGCAGACGACTCAACCTATGAGTAAAGTTCCAGACGACTCGGTCAGACGAATTATCCTATACAAAACTATAAAAAAGCAAGTCATATCTGAAGAGTGCATGAGGTGACATAGGTCACATGACAGCCAAAGAATATTTTAGAATATCAAACTGACTAAGATGTCACAACAAGAAAGCATCTCTGGCCAAATTAAGGAGTGTTAAAAGAAATATCAGCTTTCAAATTATTCTATATAATAGTAAAATCTCTCCTCGAAGAGTTGAAGAAGTCAACATTTTGAGAAAGGACTTCCCTGACACTAACAAGGCAAACCAATCACAATAGGACAAGTATCCTTCTGACGGAAAAGCTTAAAGTTGAGACAAAGAGTTCAAATGTAAAGCATAGTTTGACAAAAAGCATAAAGCAAAAGTCAAAAAACAAATTTTTGTCAACACTCACGATAACAAGGGTTGCACCCAAAATGCTTTTCTCCATAGCTACAACCTATAACCATGATCGGAAAAGTCACTAATGACTCTCAACGATATAAAAACATTTAATGTTATTAGTGAACGACTTCTGTCTCCAAATCGTATGAAGATCAATATCATAGGAATATATCAAACGGCTAAATTTCAATGAAAAAAACTTCGCCGTCTATATAAGGAGGAATGCTGAGAAGAAGCGGATAGAGATTTTGCGCTAACATTGTATAAACTCTATAAAATCATACTCTTCTTAAAGTCCTAATTTCGAGCTTCACATTGTAATATCCAACTCTTGGAGTTGTTATCGCTTTCACTCAATCACTTTGTTGTAAACTCTTTAAAGGTCCCCAAGCCCCTGGAAATCTTGCGAGAGTAAGTGATTTTGTAAAGTTTAGAGGCTCTTGCACAAAGGTGTGTGCATCCTGAGGTGAAGAGTGCTCGAATTTTGTAAAGATTTCTCAAGTACTCGACTAAACTTAGAGAGGGTAAGAGGAGCCTTAGACGTTGCTCTCTAACTCTAGCGGCTAGTGCAAGGAGGTTGATATGCAGAGTGCTCGACTTTTTAAAAGTTTATCAAGCACTTGTGAAGCTTGGCTCATTGTGAAAATCCCACTATGTTGTAAGGATTGGACGTACATCACAATGGTTGTGATCAAACCGGGACAAATTTATGTGTGTTCATCTTCTATACTTTCTACTTTTCAAAGTCAACACATTTTCTGATCTATTTTCATCATACTTATTTGAGCCAATAGACATCATCGCTGAAATACCAAAGTTTACAAAGAACTCAATTGCCTCATCTTATGTTTGAAGTCACTTGGTAACAATATATACTAGTCATGGCCCTTAGGCATGCATCTTCTCTTGACATTAGCAAATCGAGTACTATTTTTGACTTGAACGTCAGAGTGCTTTTTGCAGGTACACCCCTCTCTACCATTGAAGTTGCTGCACAAGGAGGAAGCCAACCTCAACATCCCTTGTGATTGGGACAAGTACACTGACCTCAAAACCCAAGTCGATCAAAATATTGGCGCACACCGTGGGGCCTGAGGAAAAACTTCCCCGTCCACACATTGTACCAACATCTTCCATACCCGAGTCAAACCCACTAATCTTCCAATGCACAAGTATCATTAAGAAAAACTAATACCTCCTCCATCATCATGATATCCTCAATTGGCCCACAACAACTACTGCGGCTTAAGCCATTGTTGTCAAAGCCAGAACTTGTCCAAGGAGGCAAACCACGATGCATTCCGCGATGACAACAAGTAAACACCATAGTTAACACCATTTGTCTTTTCCACAAAAATTTTTGCTCTTGAAGAAATCAAACACTCACAGTGAACCCATTTTCAGTATCTAACAAAAAAATCAGATCAATAGGGGATCATTTGTACCAACAACATGAGCAATACAACAACTAAGAGCACATAACCAACAAGAACAAAAAAATACTTCAAATTCGAAACTAGCACGACACTAAGCCATGTTGCATATTGCCTATAACGGTTGCAAGCTTGGCGTTGTCTACGCGTCTATCACGCCAGCCATCACACACAAACCTACAAATATGGTTCCCCCACGTCTTTTCCCAAAACCAACGCCGCCAAATTCGACCACCATGTCCATCATCTCGACCTCATGATCATAGGGACAACAACTGTTAGTTTTAATGGTCTGCAATGAAGAGAGTCCTAAATAAAAAAAAGGTAGCTGAACACATATAAAAAAGTAGCAGAATGGGAAGAAAAAAAATAGCAGAATGGGGAAGAACATGAAGAAGAAAGATCACCGACCTCCATCCTCATGCGTTGTTTAAGAAAGCCACACACCCAAAATTTTGAATGCAGAGAAAAGGACTTTTCTGTCCAACATGAAAAATGGGAGCCTTCAAAATTTTCAAAAAAAAAAAAAAGAAGAAGAAAGTGAGGCCAAAAGCAACATGAATCCTTTGTAGACACAATCTCCCTGTATTCTCTCACCCGTTAGATTAATCCAATGGTTAACATTTGACTGGAGGGAGGAATGGAGGATAGCGGAGGATTATAGCTGCAGAGGATCCGAATCCTGCCAAAAGAACATGAACCAAGAAAAAAGGACCAAAAGAATGAAGAAGACATTTTAATGCTAGAAGATAAATAAAAGGGCTCAACACCCAAGGTTCAAGGTTAAAAATACATTTTTCACTGAAAACAATATAATATTGTGGGGGTGTTTCAACATCTTTAAAAAGTTGCAAAAAGGCTTAAGCGCCTTATTTATTTTTTATTTTTATTTTTGATAAAATGGCCCAAACTCCCCCAAAAAAATGTGGTTAAGGTATGAGGTGCAACTTTTGGGCACTAACATCGGCAAAGATGATCAACTCAATGGTCGTGGTCAAATTTCGATGTTTCACCTGAAAACACAAATAGGAAGTCAACTCAACCTTTCCATATGTTCTCTTTCATAGTTTTAATTATCACATATTGGCTGACATTCCTACGTGCGTTAATTGTCTCACATTATATGCATAAATTAGAGAAAGGTTTTGCTAACGAGTGTCCTAAGGTCATTTGTTAAGAAATCAAGAAATGATAAATTTTCATTGAAAATCTAAATATATTATGTCTCGATATGTTAAATAACCATTTTCCAATGAAAATTTAATTCTTTTGACTCCTTATCTAGTGTCTTTAGAATTTTTCATTAAAGAATGCAACAATATACTAGTATTTGACATTCGTATATGCTCTAATTGCTCTCATATGAATTCCTATAAATAGGTAATAAGTATAAGTATTATAATTACTGCTACAATTGTTCTTCATTATCTTTTAAGTGACATCAAATGTCAATCAATGACATTATTCTCATCGAACAAAGAAAGGAAAAGGCATTTACTATTATATCATTTTTATCATTTAATTTGCTAATATATAAATATCATTTAAAAACATTAAATGCCAATTATTTCACTGAACCATGAATGAAAAAATATGCTAACATATTATATATTATTTATAACATTTAATTGTATTTCCTTATATCATTTATACAATTTAAATGGCGTTAAACGCCAACCAATGATATTCGAAAACGCTAATATATCAATTGCATTTACGCGTACCTCATTTTGGAATATTACGCCTTGTCGTTACTGCATATGCCAAAGTGAATACATTTAATCTTACTCATTTCTTTTTGGAGGGAGCCCATTTCTCTCCTCTGTTCTCAGAAGGCTGTTTATATAGCAGAAACCTCTTTCGCTCATTCAAGTTCGGAGTTTGCGGGACTTTTGTTCCTACCGGGCGGATCGAGATTCGGTTTAGGCAGCTTTTAGGCCTCGTAATGACGTAACCGACCTCTTAATAATATGCGATTAATAAGGTATAATTGTTTTGTGGCTACTCTCATCAACAATACTTATATAATCACTCATAATATGACTCGTTACCCGTTAACCTATGATAACCACTACCCTCGCGCCATATATAGCTGGCAGGACCCTTATGTATGTATCTCCTCTCCTCCCGACGTTGGCAAACCGAGCACCCTTTCTTACTTCGGTGTTAGTTAGAGTGCTCTTTGTAGATGCACCCCCTTCCTACCGTTGGAGTTGCCACACAAGGAAGAAGACAACCCCAATATCTGCTTTGGCTGGGACAAGTACACCAATATATATCAAAATCCAGGCCAGAACAACTATACTATCAAATTTTATATTATTAAACCTTTAACTCAATACGGTAACAAACAAGTGTTATAAGTGTAGGGGAGAGATATAGGCTTGGATAGTGGGAAGATGAAATCCCAACAATTCATTATGCAACACATGCTAAAAAACAAAAACCAAGTCAAACAAATAATTTATTCTTTCATTAAAAAATATCTTTATTTCAATAAGAAAACGATAATTTCAGGCCTGGACGCCTGGTGCTATGAAACACAAAATGCAAGCTATTTGGAAAATATAAATCCACCGTCCACCACAAGATCATGGCCAGTGACAAACTCCGAGTCATTAGAAGCGAGAAACAACACAGCATCCGCCACGTGTTTGGGCGTGAGCACCACCCCTTTCAGCCTTGCCAACTGTCTAAAAGCCTCTTCCACCTTCTCCTCCTTCATCCCTAGTAGCTTGCATGTCAACGGTGTTGCCAATGCATTCGGTGAGACGCTGTTCACCCTTATCCCATGCTCCGCCAGCTGCACACTCGCCGCTCGCATCAGCCCCAACACTGCGTGCTTTGACATTATGTAGTCAGTTGACGACGGGCCACCCAAGCTTCCTCCAATGCTTGCCGTGCACACTATACTTCCCCTCACGTGCTTCTCCACCATGGCACGCGCTGCATGTTTCACGCACGCCGCCATTCCACGGGTGTTGATCGCGAATAAGCGGTCAAAGTGAGAGAGGTCAAGTTCAAGGATGGTTTGATCGGATAGACTACCGATCCCGGCGTTACTGAACATAATGTCGAGTTGTCCATAATTTTTGATTGTCGATTGGACCAAGTTTAGGACTTGATCTTCGTCCACTACGTCGCAGTGAACGTAGGTGCACCTGTGGGTGCCAATGGACGCAACCACTTGATTGCCCAGCTCGTCTTGGATGTCAGCGATCACTACCATACGCGCGCCTTGGTCGGAAAAGACACGTGCCGTCACTTCGCCGATTCCGCTCGCTCCTCCGGTGACTATGGCTACTTTGCCTGCTAACTTGATACCGCTGTTGGTGGATGTAGATTCTGCCATCGTTGAGTCACGCTCTCACCTTAACTACTATTTTGTGATAGAGAAGAGATTAGAGAGAGAGGCTTTTATAATCGGTAGTGTTTGTTTATATTGCAAATTGAACAACAATTATTAACTGGTGAGGAAGTTTTCAAATTTATCTTTTATAGGAACGTGTGATTTGTGAATACGGGTAAAATTATTCTTCTTCATTGGTTAGATAATATAAAAAATTTATTTGATAATAATCCATAATATTTGTTTATTGAAGTATTTATGCAAATATTTATATATCAGTTACTTGATAATAATTATATTATAAACTCAAGTCATTAATACATCTCTTAAAACAATTTTACAATATACAATACAATATATATAGAAGATGATAATGATATAGAATATATGCATATAGACATATATTAACTATTTTAGTAATTATTAATTATTAATTATATTATAAAATTCAAGTCATCAAGACATATATATATATATATATATATATATATATATATATATCCATTTTTTTATAATCACTATTTTTCAATTGTACTTGTTAGAGCCGCCTCTCTCTCAACCTTCTCTTTACTCATCTCTTTCTTCTTCCTCATCCACTGAAGGGGTGGTTTTAGGCCATTTTTTGGTCTAGAATCATCCCTCTACATCGTTTTTCTCTCCTTTTATCTAAACAAGTGGTTTTTCCACATAGATCTGATTTTTCTTTCGTGTTTTTTTTCGTGATTTTGTCGTCTGAGTGCGGCGTTGTTTTGTTCGTCGTTTTGGTGCGGCGTTGTTTGATTTCCCGTCTTATTGTGGTGTTCGTTTGATTCAGATTGGCAGATCAGCTTCGATCCATTACAGATTCAATCAAGACTTGGGCGTCAACGTTACAGATCCGGAGGCATGGGTATTCCAATCACTTTGATTTTGTCACATTTGTAGGCATTTTGCCGTTTTATACTATTAACCTGAATGCTGTGAGTTTGTTCGCAGATTCATCATTTTCGATTTTTAGCGATGTTGAATTTGTGTTGTTTTCGATGTATTTTACCAATTTGAATGAATGAATATCTTTTTTAGTCAAATTTTTTTTCCCAATTGTACAATTATTATCCTTACATGCATATAATTATATTATATTATATTAATAAATAAGAGTTATGGATTTACTGATTTAGAATGTTACAACGTTTTATTCGTTGTCGTGCCATTAGTGCTATGAAGCATGTCTTTATACTCCAATATACACAATGGTCATATCTATTTATCATGTGTAATAATGTTTATAGCTTTAAATGTGATTGAAGAAAGGTTAATACTTACTCGGAGGGGTGGCAAAAACATCCATTTATTCACCATCCATCCAATCCAACCATTACAAAAAAAAAAAAATTTAATGGATTGGATCAGTTGGACCAATTTATTTTAAGGATGGATGGTGATCCATCCACTATTTTTTAAAATCCATAGGATCAGATAATAATAATAAAAAAAATCTATTGGATGAAAATAAAAAAATAAATCATAACTTTTAACAATTTTGATTAAAACAAAATCCGTGGTACATCCGTGGCTTGGGATTATTTTGAGAAGTTTGTCGATCATAGTGGACTTCCAAAAGCAAAATGTAAAAACAGTGGTAAAGTCTACATGGCAAGAGATGGTGGTGGGACTTCAAATATGAGAAGTCATGTGAAGAAATGTGTAGTGGGAGGAGAACTATCTTCTTATCCACCTTTGGGTCAAGAAAAGTTCCGGGAGATGATTTATGAGGTAATCATCAAACACGGTTATCCATTTTCTTTTGTGGATCCTGTAGGAATTAAAGATTTGCATTGTTTTTTAAACCCACATGCTAAAACCATATCTATAAACATTGCAAAGTCAGATGTTCTGAAGTTGTACAAAAAAGAAAAAGAAAATCTCAAATGCTACTTACGATCCAGTCCTGGAAAAATTTGTTTAACTTCAGATCTGTGGTCATCAATAACTACTAACCAGTATATGGTTTTGACAGCACATTATATTACTAAGAGCTGGGAGTTACAAAAAAAAAGTGTTAGCTTTCTTTCATTTTCCACCACCTCATACCGGTGCTGATTTGGTTGAGAAGTTATTGAGTATGTTAAAGGAGTGGGGTATCGATAAAAAAAATATTCACCATTAATTTAGATAATGCGTCTTACAATGACACAATGGTGAGTATATTGAAGAAACATCCATCATTTGGATTAGGATTGATAGCTAGTGGAGAGTATTTTCATATTAGGTGTGGGGCACACATTTTAAATTTGATTGTTCAGGAGGGTCTGAAGGTGATAGATGGTTCCTTGGTTAAAATTCGAGATAGTGTGAAATATATTAGGGGTTCAGATGCACGAAAGTCAAAGTTTGTATCATGTTTAGAGCAACTCTCATATGTGACATCTAAGCAAATTCGTCAAGATGTGCCCACAAGATGGAATTCCACATATCTCATGCTTGAGAGTGCTATGGGTTTTCGGGAAGCCTTTACCCTCCTAAAAAATATTGATCCCTATTTTGATAGTTATTTATCGAAAGAGTAGTGGATTGAGGTAGGAAAATTAGCCGAGTTTTTGAGGCCATTTTATGATATCACTACTCTTTTCTCAGGCAACACTTATCCAACTGCCAACCTCTATTTAATGGTGTCTGGAGAATTCAGCTTAAGATTAAGGAAGCTGTATGCTTTTTTCATGATTAGTTTGAATATGAAAATCAAATATGTTGCATGGCTAGAAAAATGAAGAGGAAATTTGAAAAATATTGGAACTACTACAATATCATTCTATCATTTGTTGTCATCTTAGATCCTAGATATAAGTTGCAATTTGTTGAATAGTTATGTGAAATTGTATGGTGGTGATGAGGGTGTGAGATTGGCAAAGAAGATTCATGATAAGCTGAAAGTTTTTTTTCAAGAATATCTTATGTCCTCTCCAAATGAGGCAAATCCTTCATGTTCACAAAGATCTGCTAGAGGTAGCCCAAGCATTCCCTCTTCAAGTGATTTAGAGGATTTTGGAACATTTCAAAGTAAGTTGTGTGGATCCTCAAAGAAAGAATTTGATTTGGAAGCTTATTTGCATGAAGAAAGTGTTGGAACCAAAGTGGTTATGGTCCAAATAATCCCTTAAGTTTTGATGTTAACAAAGAGCTAATTTAAGATGAACAAAGATTTGTTATGGACTAACGTTTTATATTAAGTGTGCAGGATAAAACTTAATTGAGTTCAAAGACTATCCCTAGTCCAAAGACTTTATCTCATCCAACATTTAATCTTGGTTTACGACTGGACGATAATATATAGAACCATGAGTCCAAAGACTCTTTCGGTTACTTTTGTAATAGCTAGTCTAATAAATGCTTTTATACTTCAAGCGCGAATTTCTTGTAAAAGCATTTGAATTTATTATTCCCTGTAAAAGGCTTATATCCTTGGAACAAAACATTCCTTGTAATATTCGTACATATGTAAAGCGTAAGCCAATATGTCTCTATCACTTTAAGAAGTTGACCTTCTTCTTTTGGAAAAACAAAAGGCAACTTTCGTTCTACTCAGAGGATACGTCAGCACCTCTTTTAGCTATCATCCTGACAGTCTATCCTGCTGATCAGAATCTTCAGAAGCTATCAGACTCAACGGATCAAATGCATTCAATGCTCATCAAAACGGATCCTTTTTCATCCGTTGAAGAGTGAAGTCTGCTCAAAGATAAGGGGCTATATATACCTCCATCCCCTGAAAGTGCGAAGTCAAGAAAACGAGACAGAACTTGAGCAAAAATACAAGTGAAGCAACACTTAGCACTCAAAATCTTTCAAGAGATACAAGCAAACACTAGCTCAAGAAATCAAAGAGAAAGTCTCAAGCTTGCAAAGCTAGCAAAGCTACTCTGATCCTCATTTTCATATTACTCTCTGTGTAGAGTTGTTTTTAAGAGTCTAAGCTTTAGTTTCGAATTCTCACATTTAGTGAGTTAGTAGAACAAACTTTTTCAAAACCTTAGTTTGGTTGAGCCTGAAGAGGCTTGTCTGTAAAAGAATACTTAGATAACCTGAAGAGGTTGAGAATACTGCCTGAAGAGGTGTTGAATACTTTGTAACAAAAGGTTTTTGTTATAGAGGATAAAGCTCTCAAGTAGAGAGGACTGGACGTAGCTCTTTGGTGATGAGTGAACCAGGATAATATCTTTGTGTTCTTTTCTCTCTCTTTCCTTACTTTAGTTTATTATCTAACTAACTAACTGGGATTGAATTGCTTTTTTCTACGCTGTCTTCTTATCTTATTCAAACTAAGTTAGCGTCCAACTTGGTGCTTGGAAGAGCTCTCTTGGCTTTTAACTGTTTTAGCGTCCAACCTTGCGAAAACTATTATCTGCTTACGAAAAGAATTTAAAATCTTCAGAAACACAATTCAACCCCCTTTCTTGTGTTTCAAACAGGTTCCTTCAGAAAGAATTGATCATAAGCAGTATGCTGACTTAGATGTTCTAGAGTATTGGAAATCAAGTGAAGGTAAATATCCCGAACTTTCTTTGATGGCACGGGATGTTTTGAGTATACCGATTACTACAGTTGCATCAGAATCAGCATTTAGCATTGGTGGACGTATACTTGACAAGTATCGGAGTTCTCTTTTGTTTGAAAATGTTGAAGCATTATTGTGTACAAATGATTGGCTTTGTGGAACTCCAAGTTAGTATTTACCAACTTGCTATTTTTAATATTTTCATTTAATTTCAGTCTTTTTTTAATTATTGTACGTTTAATTGTTTTCTACTTTGGTTCTTTTTTGTAGCTACGTTAGATCTTGATGATGAAGAACTTGTTGAGGACCTTTCAGCCTTATCTATATCAAGGACTTAATGATTGTAAGTTTTTTCCAGTTATATCTTCAGTTTGATGTCTAATTGTTGTGATGCTGGCTCCTGTACATTGTTCAAATAAAAATGTTCTGCTTTGAAGTTAGGAGGTTGGATTGGACAGATGCCAATGACTTGGTTAAAACCTAACTAGCTGTCTCTACTAATCTCCTCTTTAACTGTTTGTTCTTGCTTTAGAATATAGTTTGTGACATGCTTTTAAACTGTTTTACTCACAATTGCACTTATATTTTTTACATAAGCAATACTTATTTTCTGTTTTATTATCATTTCTCTCTTTCTCTATAAACTGATAATTGTGGAATCATGCAGCAACAATTTGAACAATATGCTGGATGGCCATATGCAGCAATTACGAGGGAAGTTTGGTTGTTGTTGTTCTGTTTATATTTGTTCTTGCTATAGCTGTTCCGTGGAGTTGAATAAGGAAAAAGTTAAATTGTTAAGGTTGTATAATTGCTATTGTTCTGAAGCTGAAAAAGATGTGAGCTATGATCTGCTATATCACTATAGGCAGCTACACTATGTTACACTTTTTTGTGCTTCGGGAGTTTTATGTTTTGATGGTCATAATGTAATTTTGAGACTGCTCTCTGCACTCTGTAAATAGTTGCCTTAGTTGAAAGAAAATCTTCAGCTCTGTTTCGTTTGTGAGATGATTTGATACATTGGGATTCCTTTTCACCTGCGTTTGGCAGTAGACTGCTCTATGAACCATTTGATTTTCTTCAAGTGCTGGCAAATAGGCGGAAAAAAATTGTTTAATTGGCATTCTATATTGATACACTTGGAGCCATCCATTATGTTTTTTAATACTATCCAACATATTTATGTACACATTATATTTATATATTTTTTATAATTCAAACCGTTCCCTTCCATTTTCTAGTAGACGATGTGACGTCCCCAAGTCCCACTCAAGGAAGTCCCATTATTTAGAACCCAATATACTATTAATTATAACTTAACGATTACGCGTTTATTAAAAACAACGATAACATGTAATCAATTCAAAAGCGCACAATATCAGAGTAAGCACAACAGGTTATAAGAAACACATGCAATACTGATATATATACATGATGGACCCATCAGTAGGGCTAAGTAATACTACAAACGAAAGTACATAAAAAGTAACAGAAAGCATAAACAAAGTACATCTCAGGACCTTCAAAAAGAAAGCTCTCAGGCTCACCAACACACTCTCCAGCCCACTCTCAAGTACATCAAAAACCTCTCCGCACAATCCTAGGGACGCACTGGCTGACTCTCACCCTCAATGGTGAGGATGCCCTGAACTACCATGTCCCTCTCCATGAGTGCGTTTATAAACTTGCATAGGCTCATACTCGGACGAGGAACTCGACACTACAATCCTGCGCCTCTGGGCTGCCCGCAAGTACCGCTCCGAGCGCCTGCGCTGTCCTCCGTGCACAAAGCCTCTCCTGCTAGATACTACGGAAGATTGGGGTGCCGCCCACAAATAGTCCCGCTTTCTCTGCCTCGGAGGGTGCCACATCCAAGAGAAGGGAAGAAACTGGTACACTCGATAAGGTCCGATGATGTCTGCATATGGCGGAGTGCCGCTCTGGAAGATCAAGCTGACAGGTCCGGTATACACGGCCAAAAAGGTCGAGGGGTCCACTTGCCATCCCCTCTCATCGTGGTAGACTATCTCAAGGTCTCCCAGCACCGGCATCGGCGGTGCCCCCGTGATAAACGGGTGACGTCTCGGGTCTATCCTGTGGCTCTACTGTCTTCGTCGCCTGCTTGTACAACGAACATATACATACAAGAAATACAGGGAGATAAGATATACAACACATCTATAACAGGGATGATGCAATGCAGAACATATAGTAACCACAATTATCTCTCAATATCACGACGCCACGGTCGCTCCCTAGCTAGATGTACACATACTGTTTCTATGCATGCCGGCCGGTACTAAACACCCTACTAAGGGCAACATCTCGTCCGCATATCGGACACAAGTTGGTTTGTTCCGGTAATCCGTTCTGCTCGCCATGACCCATTAGAGTGCATCACCGCTCAACTGTCCCAGACAAAGAGGGCTAACTGGGCCTCCTCGGAGATCCACCAGCAACTGGAAAGACTTAGGGTCCAGTCGGGATAGTAGGACGTGCCCAGGACCGTCATGACCCGATAGGAGCTACCTCATCGATCTCTTGTGGGTACACCTGTGTCCAGTATATCCCCGAGGTCACACAACCCTCCCTTCCGTTTTCCGCACCCGCACTCGGTGCACCAACCTCGTATGCCTCACAGCATACAGCTCGCCACTTGGCATCAAATGCATATGCTATGCATGTCATCCATCTCTCTTGAGCTGATATCGCAACACATGCAAACTTGCTCTTAGCAACATGAGCTCCAAGCTCCATAGGTACACACACGAGCTCCAAGCTCCACGGGTACACATATGAGCTCCAAGCTCCCGTCATAACCTTATGAGCTCCAAGCTCCACTATATCTCAGATCTCAATTATCAGCTCAAACATCCAACATGGGGTCAAAGCCCTAATCATGTTAAACCTTCGAATCTCATACATACATGTATTTCCAGATATAATGCAACATTACGTCAATTATCAACATGCTCCATAAAGCAATAAATGACATAACATACTATGATATCATTATTAACAATATCTCATGCATCTCTTACCATTTTCAGTTATCATAGATAGCATATATCATCAAATATCACATTTTATCATGCATCACGGATCTGCTAACCTAGGGTACCAAATACAACGGTGATAGCCCAAAGTAGACTAAACCTAGGGTTTAGGTACTTTGTCAGGGCTCAACCTCACATAGGATTTAGGGTTCCCCTATACACATAAAACATACAACAAAGCTATATGGACTACTCTTGCCTCCCCGACGTGTGTAACTCTTTCTCCCCATGCCACCTGGTAGTGAAAATGGTGATAATCACGAACACAACAAGCACTCTCTGCTCTTCTCCTTGCCCTCACAGCCGTAGCCCACCTACTCCAACGGGTTCTGCACACAACTTCCAAACTTGCCCTAATCACGGAAATAACACGTAAACTATAACATTAACCCTAATACGGAGTTAAAACCGTGAAAATAAGCTTAAACCAAAAGACAACATTGTATAGGTACAATGTAAGTAGATACGGAATCTCGGCTTACCCTTGACGAATCACGAAAGCAAACCGATAGAATTGGAGTAGGAGTTGCGCTGATCACGAAAACACGATCGGAATTGGAATCGGACTAACGAACGAGTCACAACTCAAGATCAAAGCTTCAACCTAAGCTCTGGACCTTCACTCTCGTGCTCTCTCTGTCTCTGTAAGAAATGAAGAAGTGAAAACTTCTTCTCGGTGAAAAATGACAACTATATATAGAGAAAGATTCTGCTGTCCACGCTTTAGCGTTGGAATTCTCCACGCTTTAGCGTTCTAACGCTTGAGCGTTGTCCTCATCAACACTTAGAGTGTTGACGTTTTTTCATCGCTAAGGCACCGCCCATCACGTGCCAGCCGCGACGCGTAATCGACGCGTGTCACTTTACGTCCCATCACTGCCAGTTGCTGGTCAGAGCGCCAAAGCCCTCCATGTTAGAGCGTCCTAACGCTTGAGCGTTCTATGGTTCCACGCTTGAGCGTTATGCCCCTGTTCCTTTGTTCTTTATCCTTTTCCTATCCTATGCATCTCTACTCTTAGCATATCCTCTAAACATACTTTCAAGCCATAACAATACTTATATATATATATATATATATATATATATATATATATATATATATATATATATATATATATATATATATATATATATATATATATATAATTACCCAATTACAGCTTCTGAAAATCGGGATGTTACAGAGGACGTGAAAATGAAATAAAATAACGTGATTGGCTTATGTTTGCAAAATATGTAACTTTAATTACAAAAAAAAAAATAGGCAAAAAATATTTTTGGAAATATACTTGTGGATGGATGAGAGAGATATTATTTGAAAATAGTCATAAAAATTATTTAATTTTTTAAAATAATTTTCATGGATGGATCAGATATCCATCTGTAAAAAAATTGTTAATGGATGAATTAAATTTTTTTAATGAACTTTTAATGGATCATAATGAAATAATGGATTGTTTTTAATCCATCCATTATAATCCGAATAAAAATTTATCCAATCCATCCATTTGTCACCCCTACTTACTCCCACTGGACCTATATATAAGCAAAAAAAAAAAACTAATTTTATACGTATTAAGGAAGTTAGTTATGTTAGTTTAATTGTCTTGATTTGTGTAAAAAATAAGTTATAGTTACTAAACTATCCTTTCTTTGAAATTTCTTTCTTAGGAGTGTATAATATTTTTGGAAAAGTAAAAAAATAATTAATCAAAGGGTATTTTTGGAATACTGACATTAAATAGAGTTGAATTGGTTAACTTTTGTTTATATTTTAGTCCACAAAGTTTAGGTACTTTTTTGTTTATATATAGGTCCGGAGGGAGTATATTAGATGGCAAACCAATCCAATCTGGGCCGCGGGTTATGTTGGGCTCGATAAAAAAATGTGGAACCATTTCGGTCTATCAACATGGTGCCAAAATCCGGCCTATATGGGTTGTGGGTTTGTTTGGGCCGGCCCACCATACTTTCAGAAACAAAAAAAATCTTTTTTCTTCGCATTCACATTTGTTTAAGGATTTAATTGATATGCATCGAAAATGTAAAAAATTTTTATACTGTCAATCAATAATTGTTTTTTATAAGCACTATCAACCAATCATAAATCTTCACATCATTAAAAATATTTAAATTTTATCATAACTACAGTAAAAATCTTACATATCATAATTTATGATTAATTAATCGTATAAAAAATTTCACAATAATAATACATGTCAATTAAACTCTTTTTTTAAAACAAACGATTGGACACTGTTGCGCGCTGCCATAACAAAAGGGTGGGCAACAGCAACAGCATAAAAAAAACATTGTTGCATGCTTGGACACTGTTGCACGCTGCCGATATATGATTTAGAATAGTATAAAAGTGTTCAACGTGTCGCACGTTGCCAAATCATGTTTGCGTAGTATAATGAATCCAAGCAAAAAAAATGAAAGTCCAACATAGTACAGTATAATGAAACTCCAACAATTATTCTTCGGCCTCAAAATTGGAATTTAAGCCTTCTTAAGAAAGCTTTACATCTTCAATACTAATGGTCGTCCGCTCACCATCATTATCTTCATTATCATAATCTAGAATAAAAAATAGACTATGTTATAAATTCTTATATAAATTAATTGATTAATTTTAAATCCTAAAAATGATAAAGCTTAAAAATACTTACCTACAAAACCATGTAACCAACTGTACCCACCCAAAGCTAGTGTACCTGAGAGTAGGTCCATCATTTTAGGTTTAGCACCTAATGTTGGACAAGTGGCACCCAACGCCTGTAAATAACCACTACAACAAATTCAGGATGTAATAGCGTGTAATTTTGTCATTTGATATCACTTTCAGGCTCTATCTTGACGATATTGAAAGTTGTAAACAAGGATAGCGCTTCCGAAGTGCTATCATAGTTTTAACTTTAACTACAATAACGTTTGCCCAACGAAATGCGACAGTAGTTCACACTAAAATATGCCTCCATGAAGCGGTGTGATGTGGGCTCATAATGAGACGACCCGCCGTCCCATCAGTAGAACCTAATATATTAACTAATCTTAATCGCATAATAAACGTTAGCGCGCCTTATTAAAACGAAGCGAAGCAGGAAATTTAGCGCGGAAGCAAAACAATAAACGGCACTCTACGCTTCAGAGTACACAGCTTCAAATATAAAGAAATATATCACATACAGCATTGCCCCATCAATAGGGCTATAGTAATAAAGTACTACATAGTGTATATTAGTACAGACTGAAATCAAAATACATAACTAAGCCAAGAGACAGCTCTCCGGCTAGCCACGATCATTGCCCAACCTCTCAAGGCTAGGGTCCGTGGCACGTCCTCCAGCGTCAGGCTCGTAAGGAATGCCGTCCAGCTCTTCAGCAACCGGTTCCTCCTCGGGGTCTTCCCATAAAATAAAAGCAACACATACAGAAAAATAGCGGGAGATAAGAAACATATATCATCAATATGGGAGAGGGGCATCAGTACAGCATATATATATATATATACATCACACAATACAGATAACATATATAACACAACCTCATCCATCTCTTAAGTCACCAATCACAATCATCTCAAACATCGTTCTCCCGAATAAGCCTATAGGAGGGATACTAGTCCCTATGTATATGCTGTCTTCCCTATATGCATGTCGGCCGATACATCACGTCCCCAATTAGACATCCCCGTCGGGATTACATCACATCACATCATATCCCGCCTCGGGATTTTACATAACGTCCCCAATTGGACATCCCCCTTTGGGACCAAATGCTGTGGTATGAAATGTTATGAAAATGCAACAAACATTCATCGCAAGTTGATATCGGAACCTCATGCCTAAACACTCGTCCACGACCACGACACATCGCATCACATCAACGTCAACATCAATCATCAACATCAACATCACATCATCATCACATCAGCATCAGCATCACGACGCCTTGCGTCTACGAGCCACAGCTCCACGGTTGGGACCACAACGATATCAACCCGAACAACATCATCGCTCACCATACTCTCATCAACACTCAACCAACCAATCACAATAAACATCGCAACAGAAGATCTTTCCAGTACAGTTATCATCATAAATTCAGGCAATAATTCATCAAAGAGACAGTTTACCAAAACAAAATCAACAGGTAATCAATTAAGTAATTCAACACAATCAACCTCAATCAGTCTCGTCATTCATAATATCAACTTAGCGGTGATAGTCCAAAAGTACCCACACCTAGGGTCCAGGCACTTTATCCAGGGCTCAACCTCTAATAGGGTTTAAGGGTTCCCCTACACAAATATATATACTCTATACTAAGCTTGCCTTCCCGACGATATTAGTTCTTTCTCCCCACCTTAGTGATTTCCTCGTGCAGCTACGGCTACGACTCCGCAGCTGTCAATCGAGTGCGCGATCGAGCGTTCGAGTCCTGTCAACTTCTATACAGTAAAACACAACCAGAAATTAAAATAATGAAACCATAATCTCCATAATCTACCTAATCTCTAGGATTAGCTACTGCCCTTAATTAATTAATAGGATAGGGATATTGAAATTCTACCAACTCTTGGATCAATGATCCTTAAGCATACCTAATGCATAATCAATGATCAATTATCAAAGATTTGAACCAAAACCCCTTAAACTCACAAGGTAGGGTTTTGGCCATCACCATGAAAAATAGGTGAGAGTTTGATTTGGCCTCCTAATCACTTGGATTACATGATTAAGGGTTGCAACATGTGGAATCAAGAACAAAGAACAAAAACCCATTTTCCCCCAAAAACCCATACATTCGGCCCTTAAAAGATAAATAGGCTAGAGATTTTATTTCATCGCAAGCTCTTGGATTATGATAGTAGGGGATGATACTAGCTCATAGGAATTGGTTTGGTCTCAAAACGATTTTTCTTCAATTTTCTAGAGATTTTTGAAGTTTAGATCTAGGAATTGAAATTCATGAAAATAAATGGAGAAAATAAAGATTGAGAGCTCAAGGATGAAATCTATACCTTCTATGTGATAGAGGAGGATGAGAGGAGCAACTTTGCTTCACAAACATTCTTGAAAAAGCTTGAGGAAGCTTGAGAAAATTGAAGTTGAAAATGGAGGAAGAAGAAGGAAGAAGAAAGAAGAAGAAGGAAGAAGAAGAAAAGGAGAAAGAAGCAGCAGCTGGAGCAAGCGGAAAATGAGGGGAGAAAAGGTGAAAAATAGTGTATTAAATGATGACTTATGGCTTAAGAAATAGGTAAAGGTAATAGTAGGTAATTAGTAAAAATTAACCAAGGGTAATTTGGTCAATTCACGTCCCGATAATTTGAAAATCCTCACGACATTTGTAGGAGTCCCCAAATGATTTAACATAGCCTTGGTATGAAGATCATTGGCTCAAGGTTCTCGAAAAACCCTAAGACAACTCGAATCGTCTACCCGATCGATTTTCTGCCCTAATATAAAAATATTATTTTTATTTTCGGACGTCAGGACGAACTTTTTCGAAAATATAGGAAACGTGATTCTAAAAATAACTGTCTCGTTCACGAGTCCAAATTAGGTCTCGATAGTAGTAAAGCACTACTGTCAAGGAAAAACGCAGACTGGGCTCCGTCTGAGTTTTCGACCCGAAACTTAACCATAGCTTCCTATGATAGCATAGAGCATGACTATGGCTTTGGAATAATTTATTAAAGTTTCTAGACCCTCAAATAAAATAAAATTACTTAATTACTGACTAATTAAAAGATTAAGAAAATCGGGGTGTTACATTACAACCCCTCTTAAAAGAATTTCGTCCTCGAAATTCAACGTACCTTAGAATAGATGTGGGTACCGCTACTGCATATCCTCTTCACGTTCCCAGGTGGCATCTCCTGTGGTAGCATCCCATATGACTTTGACTAAGGGAATTTGCTTTCCGCGAAGTTCTTTCACCCTCGTGTCTTCAATCCGTACAGGCAATGCTTCGTATTCTAAGTTCTCCCTTACCTGGACTGATTCGAGCTCTATCACGTGTGATGGATTAGGATGGTATTTTCTGAGTTGGGATACATGTAATACATTGTGAATATTGGATAGGTTGGGAGGTATGGCAATTTGGTAGGCAACTGGACCAATTCGGCGAAGAATTTGAAATGGTCCAATGAATCTAGGCGTAAGCTTTCTGGATTTGATTGCCCTGCAGATTCCAGTTCTTGGAGTGACTCTCATAAAGACATGATCGCCTTCCTGGAACTCCAAAGGTCTCCTCCTCTTGTCACTGTAGCTCTTTTGTCGATCCCGTGCGACTTTCATCTTTTCTCGAATTTTCTTAACTTGCTCCGTCGTTCGCTGCACCATTTCGGGTCCTATCAACTGATTTTCCCCGGTTTCATACCAACAGAGCGGTGTTCGACACTTCCGTCCATACAGTGCCTCGTATGGCTCCATGCCAATACTCGAGTGGAAACTATTATTGTATGTGAATTCAATCAATGGAAGGAATTCGTCCCAACTTCCTATGTTTTCCAAAACACATGCTCTTAAAAGATCCTCCAACGATTGAATCGTCCTTTCAGACTGACCATCCGTTTGTAGATGATAAGCTGAACTCATCCTGAGCTTCGTCCCCAATGCACCATTTAGACTCTGCCAAAACCTAGAAGTAAACCGCGGGTCCCTGTCCGAAATTATACTCGAAGGTACCCCGTGTAATCTTACCACTTCTCTGATGTAAATCTGGGTTAATTTTTCCAAAGAATACCTTTGGTTGATCGGCAAGAAATGAGCACATTTCGTAAGCCTGTCAACGATTACCCAAACTGCGTCGCATCTCTTTTGCGTCCTCGGTAATCCAGAAACAAAATCCATTGCAATGCTATCCCATTTCCATTCTGGGACGTCCAGTGATTGCAATAACCCTGCTGGTTTCTGGTGTTCAATCTTTGCCTTTTGACACACCAGACAGAATTGGACATATTCTGCTACTTCCTTCTTCATCCCAAGCCACCAAAACATTCCCTTTAGGTCTTGATACATCTTTGTAGATCCGGGATGAAAACTCAGTTTGCTCTTGTGTGCTTCTTCCAAGATCATGTTCCTAACTTCACTATCCCTAGGCACACATATCCTGTCTCCAAACTTCAGAATTCAATCAGTACCCTTCTTGAACTCTGAAGTCCTTCCTTCTTCTACCATCTGGTTCTTTTCCTGTAGGTACTGATCTTCTCCTTGATTTTTCCAGATCAAGTTCAGAAAATCACTAGTGATAGTGATCATTTCTAAACTTATCTTATCTCTGGATAACTCCACGTCCAGGTTCAGATTCCTGAACTGTTCTAGCAGTTCCAGTTCTTTCACCATCATAGCGGACATATGCAAAGATTTCCGACTCATTGCATCTGCCACCACGTTGGTCTTTCCTGGGTGGTAAAGTAGATCAAACTCATAATCCTTTATGAATTCCATCCATCTCCTCTGCCGCATGTTCAACTCCTTTTGGTCGAACAAATACTTTAAACTTTTATGGTCGCTAAACACGCTGAATTTAGCGCCATGAAGATAGTGTCTCCATATCTTCAATGAAAACACTATTGCGGCCAACTCTAGGTCGTGGGTTGGGTAATTCCGTTCGTGTACTTTTAGCTGTCTGGAAGCATAGGCTACCACTTTCCTTTCTTGCATAAGCACACAACCCAAACCTTGATACGATGCGTCACAGTACACATTGAACGACATTGATGGATTTGGCAAGACTAGTATCGGAGATGTAGTTAGCCTCCCTTTCAGCTCTTGGAAACGAGCCTCACACTCTTCTGTCCATTTGTACGCTTTTCCTTTCCTTGTTAATTGCGTCAGAGGTAACGCAATCTTCGAGAATCCCTCGATGAACCTCCTGTAGTATCCTGCTAGTCCGAGAAAGCTTCTGATCTCGGTTACCGTCTTAGGACTTTCCCATTTAACCACGGCTTCTACTTTTGCAGGATCTACTGCGATACCACCCTTGTCGATCACATGTCCAAGGAATTGTACCTCCTCTAGCCAGAACTCGCACTTCGACAACTTGGCATAGAGTTGTCTGTCCTTAAGAACTTGAAGTACAATCCTCAAATGCCCCTGATGTTCTTCCTTGTCCAAGGAGTAGATAAGGATGTCATCGATAAAAACAACGACAAACTTATCGAGGTACGGTCTGAAGATCCTATTCATGTAGTCCATGAACACTGCAGGAGCATTAGTCACACCAAAAGGCATAACTAGATAGTCGTAGTGTCCGTATCGACTCCTGAAAGCTGTCTTTGGTATATCATCTTCTTTCACCCTTATTTGATGATAACCGGATCTCAAATCAATCTTAGAAAATACCGTTGCTCCCCTTAATTGGTCCATGAGATCGTCAATCCTTGGCAACAGGTATTTATTCTTGATTGTCACCTTGTTGAGTTGTCTGTAGTCCACACACAACCTTGAACTGCCGTCCTTCTTCTTAACGAACAGCACAGGTGCTCCCCATGGTGAAACACTCGGTCTGATAAACTGCTTCTGCAGCATGTCATCCAATTGCTTCTTCAGCTCTGCCAACTCTGTTAAGGACATTCGATAGGGTGCTATCGAAATCGGTCCGGCTCCGGGTGTAAGGTCGATTGCGAACTCCACCTCTCTCTTGGGTGGCAATCCTGGCACATCATCCGGGAAGATATCTGGAAACTCACGCACCACTGGCAAAGCATCAAGACTTGGAGTCTCTTCAGCTTCCAAGGAAAACAGCACCATGCACTCTCCTGATTGTACACCTCCCGATACACCATCACTGGCAGGCAATGATCCATATTGCTTGGAAAAGCAGAGGGTTTTATTTGAACAGTCTAGTATTACATGGTTGGTCGAAAGCCAGTCCATGCCTATAATAATATCAATCTGTTGCATAGGCAGACAGATTAGGTCCACAAGAAAAGATCGGTTCTCTAACATAACCGGGCATTTTAAACAGACAAATAGAATTGTCAGGGAATCACCCGTAAGTGTAGAAACAGTCAAATCATATGGTAGGGTTGAAATAGGCAAATTCAAGTGATCCATACACGCCAAAGAAATAAAGGAATGTGTAGCCCCTGAATCAAATAAAACAGATAAGAGTCCCCCCGCAACTAGGCACTTACCTTGTATCAGATCGGGACATTGAGAGGCTTCAGACCCTCTCACGGCGAACACTCTTCCCGTTGTCTGCGGCCTGTTCTGCTGGCCCACCACTTGTTGTCTAGTCCCAACACTCTGAGCCCTCCCGGCTTGTTGTTGAACTTGACCCTTACCAGCGTCCCCTATTCGACATTCGTTGGCATAGTGGCCCCACGTGCCACAACGGAAGCAAGTGAAATTTGGTGCCTGAGCACAATCTTTCACTTGATGCGGCCCGCCACATCGAAAGCACTTGGAGAATCCTGGTTGCCCTTGACTGGCATTTCCTCTTCCATAGTTTGCTGGTTGCTGATTCGGGCGACTGTAAGGCTTCGCCCTCGGTTGGAACTTTTCTCCTCGGCCTTTCTGACCAAAGCTCCTGGCTGGTCCACCGCTTGTTACTGGAGTTTGTGTAATTCTCTCTTGATCGTGTCCTTTTAGTATGGTACATTTTTCCACTAGATCGGGAAATGATCGGATACTCAACGGTAGCATGGCTCTCTTCAGCTCGGACCTTAGTCCGTCTTCGAACCTTCGGCACACCCAGTCTTCATCCGGATACACTTGGTAAAATTGGGAGAATTTCAGCAGCGCCTCGAACCTCATTGCATATTCTCCAACCGACTTCTGGTCCTGCTTCAGGCTTAGGAATTCTTTTTCTTTCTCTTGACAAACACTCCTTGGAAAATATTTCTCCAAGAAGCTCTCACGGAATACCTCCCAGGTCAGTAGTCTTCCTCCAGCCTCTTGCAGTCGTTGTTTGTTTTTCCACCATGCTTCAGCTACTCCGACTAGCATGAAAGCGGCGTAAGTAACCTTCCTATCCTCTCTGCACTGGATAGCCACAAAGACTTTCTCGATTTCTTGCAGCCATAACTCAACAGCTTCCGGATTGTACTCTCCATGGAATTGGGGAGGATTCCCCTTCATGAAAGCATTCAGTCCAATGTTGACAACTTCACCTCCTTCGACCGGATTCTATTGTTGTCTAGCATCCCTCTCTTCCTGTCGCTGCATGAACTGAGCATTCTGCTGTGTTTGTTGCAGCATTGCAGCGGCCAAATCCCTCATGGCCCTCATCGCTTCGTTCTGATCTTTGCTACCCCCAACTCCCGAGGTATCCCCACTACTGTCGGGGCTCCCGGTTCCAACTAGTGCTCCCCTTCCTCTACCATGTCCTCTGGCCATTCTTTCCTGGTGAAGGAAGCATTAGTTTAAATTTAAAAATCATATCTAGTTTTTTAGTTAGGAAAGAAAATGAAGAAAACAAGAGAAAAGGCAAAAACAAAGTTTCGCTTAACGAAACTACATCCGCTTAGCGAAATTGAGTGAATTTCGCTTAGCGAATCTCCATTCGCTTAGCGAAATTGGGTGAATTTCGCTTAGCGAGGATCCATCTGCTTAGCGGAATTGAGGCAGTGATGCACCATTTGAAACTCCTCTGGATCGCTTAGCGAGATCAATTTTGCTTAGCGAAATTGAGACAGGGATTCGAACTTCTCTGGATCGCTCGGCGAGTTCAATTTTGCTTAGCGAAAACCATTTCGCTTAGCGAGATAAATTTCGCTTAGCGAAATTCCCCAGATCCTTAGCTATTCCCAACAAGAATAAAGCAACATTCAATATAACTCAACCGATATATATATCATATGCCTTACGAGCAGAATAGTTATCACTCTCGATAACATACGCATCGGACACACTACCCTTTCCCTAACACAATTAGTACCCAATGTGGACATAACTGTTAATGTTAATATGCTTTCTAAACCACACAGTCCGATATTAGAATCGAACTGCTCTGATACCAGTAAATGAGACGACCCGCCATCCCATCAGTAGAACCTAAGATATTAACTAATCTTAATCGCATAATAAACATTAGCGCGCCTTATTAAAACGAACCGAAGCGGAAAATTTAGCGCGGAAGCAAAACAATAAACCGCACGCTACGCTTCAGAGTACACAGCTTCAAATATAAAGAAATATATCACATACAGCATTGCCCCATCAGTAGGGCTATGGTAATAAAGTACTACATAGTGTATATTAGTACAGACTGAAATCAACATACATAAGTAAGCCAAGAGACAGCTCTCCGGCTAGCCACGATCATTGCCCAACCTCTTAAGGTTAGGGTCCATGGCACGTCCTCCAGCGTCAGGCTCGTAAGGAATGCCGTCCATCTCTTTAGCAACCGGTTCCTCCTCGGGGTCTTCCCATAAAATAAGAGCAACACTATTAGAAAATTAGCGGGAGATAAGAAACATATATCATCAATATGAGAGAGGGGCATCAGTACAACATATCTATATATATATATATATATATATATATATATATATATATATATATATATATATACACACACACAACACAGATAACATATATAACACAACCTCATCCATCTCTTAAGTTACCAATCACAATCATCTCAAACATCGTTCTCTCGAATAAGCCTATAGGAGGGATACAAGTCCCTATGTATATGCTGTCTTCCCTATATGCATGTCGGCCGATACATCACGTCCCCAATTGGACATCCCCGTCGGGATTACATCACATCACATCACATCATATCCCGCCTCGAGAATTTACGTAACGTCCCTAATTGGACATCCCCCCTTGGGACCAAATGCTGTGGTATGAAATGTTATGAAAATGCGACAAACATCCATCGCAGGTTGATATCAGAACCTCACGCCTAAACACTCGTCCACGACCACGACACATCTCATCACATCAACGTCAACATCAATCATCAACATCAACATCACATCATCATCACATCAGCATCAGCATCACGACGCCTTGCGTCTACGAGCCACAGCTCCACGGTCGGGACCACAACGATATCAACCAGAACAACATCATCGCTCACCATACTCTCATCAACACTCAACCAACCAATCACAATAAACATCGCAACAGAAGATCTTTCCAGTACAGTTATCATCATAAATTTAGGCAATAATTCATCAAAGAGACAGTTTACCAAAACAAAATCAACAGGTAATCAAGTAATTCAACACAATCAATCTCAATCAGTCTCATCATTCATAATATCAACTTAGCGGTGATAGCCCAAAAGTACCCACACCTAGGGTCCAGGCACTTTATCCAGGGCTCAAGCTCTAGTAGGGTTTAAGGGTTCCCCTACACAAATATATATACTCTATACTAAGCTTGCCTTCCCGACAATATTACTTTTTTCTCCCCACTTTAGTGATTTCTTCATGCAGCTCCGGCTACGACTCCGCAGCTGTCAATCGAGTGCGCGATCGAGCGTTCGAGTCCTGTCGAATTCTATATAGTAAAACACAACCAGAAATTAAAATAATGAAACCATACTCTCCATAATCTACCTAATCTCTATGATTAGCTACTGCCCTTAATTAATTAAATAGGCTAGGGATATTGAAATTCTACCAACTCTTGGGTCAATGATCCTTAAGCATACCTAATGCATAATCAATGATCAATTATCAAAGATTTGAACCAAAACCCCTTAAACTCACAAGGCAGGGTTTCGGCCATCACCATGAAAAATAGGTGAGAGTTTGATTTGGCCTCCTAATCACTGGATTACATGATTAAGGGTTGCAACATGTGGAGTCAAGAACAAAGAACAAAAACCCATTTTCCCCCAAAAACCCATACATTCGGCCCTTAAAAGATAAATAGGCTAGAGATTTTATTTCAACACAAGCTCTTGGATTATGATAATAGGGGATGATACTAGCTCATAGGAATTGGTTTGGTCTCAAAACGATTTTTCTACAATTTTCTAGAGATTTTTGAAGTTTAGATCTAGGAATTGAAATTCATGAAAATAAATGGAGAAAATAAAGATTGAGAGCTCAAGGATGAAATATATACCTTCTAGGTGATAGAGGAGGATGAGAGGAGCAACTTTGCTTCACAAACTTTCTTGAAAAAGCTTGAGGAAGCTTGAGAAAATTGAAGTTGAAAATGGAGGAAGAAGAAGGAAGAAGAAAGAAGAAGAAGAAGAAGGAAGAAGAAGAAAGAAGAAGAAAAGGAGAAAGAAGCAGCAGCTGGAGCCAGCGGGAAATGAGGGGAGAAAAGGTGAAAAATAGTGTATTAAATGGTGACTTATGGCTTAAGAAATAGGTAAAGGTAATAGTAGGTAATTAGTAAAAATTAACCAAGGGTAATTTGGTCAATTCACGTCCCGATAATTTGAAAATCCTCACGACATTTGTAGGAGTCCCCAAATGATTTAACATAGCCCTGATATGAAGATCATTGGCTCAAGGTTCTCGAAAAACCATAAGACAACTCGAATCGTCTACCCGATCGATTTTCTGCCCTAATATAAAAATATTATTTTTATTTTCGGACGTTAGGACGAACTTTTTCGAAAATATAGGAAACGTGATTTTAAGACTAACTGTCTCGTTCATGGGTCCAAATTAGGTCTCGATAGTAGTAAAGCACTACTGTTAAGGAAAAACGCAGACCGGGCTCCGTCTGAGTTTTCGACCCGAAACTTAACCATAGCTTCCTACGATAGCGTAGAGCATGACTATGGCCTTGGAATAATTTATTAAAGTTTCTAGACCCTCAAATAAAATAAAATTACTTAATTACTGATTAATTAAAAGATTAAGAAAATCGGGGTGTTCCACATAACAAAGATAGTGCTGGATAATAAATGCCCTATTTTAGTTACCCAAAAAGGATAGTGCAATCACACTAAAATGCGCTATTTTAGTTAAACTACGATAGCGTTTTCTAAAACAAACACTGTCTATTAGCCACTTTTTTTAATTGGTATTTTCGTTTCATTCTGCATATTCCCCTGCATTCACCAATCAAAGAACAACATTCAACAATCAATAAACAATATTCAACAATCAAAAAATAGCTTTCTGCATATTCCCCTGCATTCACCAATCAAAAACAGCATTCAACAATCAAAAAATAGCTTTATGCATATTCCCCTGCATTCACCGATCAAAAACAACATTCAACACTCAAAAAACAGCATTCAGCAATCAGAAAACAACATTCAACAATCAACAAAGAACATTCAACAAAGAACATTCAACATTCAAAAAATAGCATTCAACAATCAACACCAATCAACAAAATCGATCATAATCAAACTTTGGTTCTTAAAAACATATATGATAATGAAAAACAAAAACATATACTCCAATGAATATATATACCCGAACTTGACATAGTCTAGTTTGCATCCTTTTCTGCACTAATAGAAGCCCATCGATAGAACTGCCACCAACATCCTGAAATTAAGACTTTAACATCCATTAAGAAATTCACAAACGCCCATTAAAGAAAAGCCACTATACCTATATCAAGCAAAAGATTAAAACAATCCTCTATATTGAAAGTACTATTATGCATTTTTGAAACAAAAAAAATCAGAAAAGATAATGAGAAACCTTCACTAATGTCTTATTATCTTCTAGAATAAGCTAGTAACAAGAAGCAAGTTTCACTCCTCTATGTTTGAATCTGCACATAGGGTCACATGTTTGATGTTCGGTGGATCAATTGAGTAGTCTTCCAATTAAAATTGCTCAAACTCAACTACAGAATCAAAAAATTAATTACCAACACATATTTTGTACAAGGTTAAAAAAGAAAAATAACCAAATAAAACACATAGGTTTCTAAGGAGAACTTACAATTGAACCTTCCAATAGCAACTTCTCAAGGAGAGATAATTTTTGAAAAGTTCAAGAAACCATTGGCCGATGATAATAATGGAACTCATATATACTAAATGTAACTCCCGTAAGTTTGTGTACTCTAGGTAACCCTAAGTAGTCATTTAATTGCAATGAAATTACTAAAAGAGTCAAAATGACACTACAACATTTTTTACTTTTGGCAACACTTTTATTTCCAACAGGTGTAATATGTTGCCTAAAAGAACATTAGCCAAAATTTTATGACCGTTGCCAAAAAATGTATGTTTTACGCAACACTTCTTCGCAATACTGAATAAGTCTTCCCTTAACTTTAACTAGGAACAATATTAAACTGTTACAATGATAATATTTTTGCAATACTTAACAGGTGGCTTCTAAGGTGAGGGAGCAAGTCTTTCACCTATGCACCACCAGTTTATAGGTAATATCAATCTTTTCTATATATTTTTTTAATTTCTTTTATTTATCGAAATCCATTTTTACCCCTCATCCCATCTTCCCCAGCTACTAATAATCCACACCACCAAAATTGGTGGTGCTCAACGGAGGACTGCATTTGAGATAGTGACATGGGTTAGGAGGTCACCACCATTCCCACTCCTCACCATTGTAATATCCCAAAATAATCCTACGTCTATCTTTTTAACTATTTGTGTGAATAATTTGACTGAGAATACAATCTGGTTAATCATAATCATAATGATAGTGAATAATTGGAAATTCATATTTGAATTTCAATTATGAGCTTAATAATCATAAAATATTGTTTTGAGCCTGTTGTGTTGTTTTGAGTCGGAATCGATAAAAATATTATTATTTTAATCGGGACCGCTTTACCTTGGGATGCCTGCTAGGGCCAGGGGAGTTGTTCTGGCCTAGAGCCGGGAGTAGTTCTGGACTGCATTTCATGCTCCACGAGACGGTGTCAACTTTATGTCAATTATCCATCACTTTTTCATTCCTTTAATCAATGGATTAACTTTCTATGACTCTTGGTTAATAACCTATGAACCTTACCTTTTATGGAGAAAGCAAATTAACCTATTTATGGTTAATCTCTACTTCTTTTAATTAGATATCAACATCTACGTACTTGTTTAAATCTTGGCCATCCAAGTACTTACACAAATTCCCATCAAGTTGTCACTAACTCATCAACCAAGAATATGGTCATAAACACATCAACTTAATTTTGGTATCCATTTTGCTAAGGCCATTCAGCCAACACTAGTGTTCTAACACTAGAAACACTTCTCATTTTCATTCCAAAAGATCAAACCTCTCTTTATGCAAGTTTCTCAAAAACCTCTCTTCTCTCTCTTCTTCTCTACATTCGGCCATCATCTCAAACAACACCATCCAAATTTCCTTTTTTGATTTCTAAAACCATAGATCATCTATGAAAGTGAAACAGGGAAAGACAAGAAGGGGAGTTGAATTGTGTTTCTTAAACCTTTTTGAAAACCTTTTCCAAAAAGCGTTTTAAGCAAGCACGATGTTTAAACAAATTAAATCGAAAACCAGTTTTTGACAAACGTTAAGAATTTTTGGTTTTCAATCCTCAAGTTAGTAAATAAATAATCTTGACAAGATAGAGATAGAGAGATTCACACAGAGATATATCCTGGTTCACTCTTTCAAATCGAAGAGCTACGTCTAGTCCCTTCCTCCTGAAGGTTTGTCCACTAAAACGCTTAGCACTTTTAACAAGTTGTTTCCTAGTCACTCCAGACTTTACAACTCCAAGTATTCTACACCTCTCTAGGTTCCAAGTATTCTTTTACAAACAAGCATCTTCATGCTCAACCAATCCTAAGATTTTGAGAAGGGTTTTGAGCTTTTTGTAAACTCACTAAGTGTGAGAGTATTACAAGATATAGCTCTTTGAATCTGTTCGTCACTTTACAAAGAAAGAATATAAAAGTTTATAGATCTTTCGACTAGAGAGTAGTGCTTGCTTGAAAGTTCTTTTCGCGTATGAATTCTCTCTTGTATGTATGTGTGTCTCTCTATTTGTTTCTTCAAAAGATGGTCTTTAAATAGTCTTGACTATCTTTCAGATTTGAAATAGTAGAAAACTTGTCCGTTTAGACTCAGTGAAATAGCCGTTAGACACATGTCTATTTGCTAGCTGTTTTCTGTTCATAATTGTCCTTTCTTTGTGTGAGCAGGGAGGCAAGTTTGCTTTTGATAGAGTAGCAGTGATAGCAGCTTGTAGCAGGTTGAATCAGATCAGACTGTCCTTTGCTTTTTGGTCGTCATGCTTTCTGTTTTATGTGGCTCGACATGTAAATGTTGTACCTTGTTTTGTTTTTATAGAAAGATATTTTTCTTTTCTAATCCAATAAAGACTTTTGAAATATGTGCCACGTCATCTGCAAAGTAAAGTTAGTGGACGCACAAGTAATATAAACGATTGGACGCACAAAAATATGCTTGTTACTACTGGATGCAAGACACTTATCCTTTAAAGAGTAAAGACCAGTTGGACGATCCACATAATCTTCTTTGGACGCAGACAGCTTTGAGAGTTATATTTTACCATTAGACGCATAGAGTGCTTTGAGCTTATCATCCAGTATGAGCTAGATGTAATTTTGGACGTTGAGAGCTTAGTGCTCTTTTGAGAATCTATCTAAAGTCAGAGACATAAAAGGTCTTTTGACCTTATGGATTAGTAACAACTGAACTTCTACTATTTTCATAAATATATAATAATTTTGTTAATCATTAAAACTTTGAGGGGTCATAAACCATTCCTGTTTTGGTTCTAACAATCTAGTCTTGATCTCTAGATCTTCTTTGATGGAGAAAGTTTTCTCTTTGGAGCAACTTTGCTCTTGACCTCCAAGAACACCAACCTTGATCTTCAAGGTGTTCTTCACTAAGTAAGTTTATAAACTCATCTTCTCTTCATTTCCTTACTTTAAAATCATGTGTGGACTTCTTCTAGTTCATGATTTTTGTGAAAAAGTTTCAAAACCTTGTGTTCTTACACTATATATATAACATCCCCTCTCAGTGTCACAGTTCGTACCCTAAATTTTCTTTTTCGGTTAATTAAAACCTTTTCAAAAATACTCATTAGACAAGTTGCGGAAATCTGATACCAATTGAAAATTTTAATAACAGCTGAAAAACCAATTCAAACTCATGATCTATAAAACTTATTCAACTTTGCTGTAAGGCGTACATCACTTCAATCTCTTAATACATATCTTACTGAGTCACAGTCAAAAGACCTGACTTAAACGTCAAAAATCCTAAGAGTTGGTCTAATAAAACTCTAAGAACAATAAAGCATACTACCTAGCATGGCTCGCCCCAATGAGACTGGGCCTCGTCATCAACAGGCCACTCGTCTTCGTCGTCAACGCCAAGGAACTCAGCTACAGGGTCCCGCAGTGACCTAGAGGACCGTTGGAAAATATCTGTACATGCATTCAAAAAACACAACAGGGTGTCCAACATGTACAGGCAAGGGTGAGATACTAGTTTACAAGTTTATCATAATAGCCACACAAGCAAAGCAGCATACAAACAATGCGTCAACACAGTCATGCGATAAAATATCAATAATCAATCATAATATCATAATGAGATAATTTCAATTAGCGGGATCACACCCATTGATCAAGATAAGTCAAAAGAATGCATGAGACTTCAATTCAACTTTCTAATTCATGTTCTCCGGAGATTCCTAACTTCCCTTCATCGAGCGATAGGCCACGAATACTCCCATAACACAATTGTTCTCATTAGACGGCCTCTCAATTTAGGTCCGAACTCCAATTGTTCCGGGGTACCACGTCATAATCATATCATGAATAGTCCAGTCTCTGATTGAGTTCATCCGTGTTGGGCGGTCGATTTACCACGGCACGAGGTCGCGATGCCTCCGGTCACTTGTGGAGTTTCGAACACAGAATGCCCCTATAGACCTAGTGGTCTTAACTGGCTCATATTCTCAACCACTTGGATTGTAGCTCAATTCAAATGATACGTCGGCCGACTCATGTATGTATGCAGAAAGTTTTCTGTTCTTTCTTTTTCGTTTAATCTTTCTTTTTTTGTCAAGACACACAGCTCATGACTCATTTTAAAGGACATATAGCCCGTTCAATTCAAATTTCAGGACACGTAGTCCAAGTTATTAATTCACGAAGTACTAAGGCGATGTCGCGGACACTAGACTCGCATATAGGACACTAAGTCCGTTCATTTTCAAAACACAGGACATGTAGTCCGAGTGCTCAATCCACGAAGTACTAGGCCGACATCGCAGACATTAGACTCGCATATAGGACACAAAGTCCGTTCATGTCACAAAACTCTAGCCCGACGTCTCGGTCACTAGGTTCATGTGCTTCACATGCGTGAAAGGGGAAATCACCAGGTTATCAAATTTATTTTCGTAGTTCAAATCTCAAAAACATAACTCAAATTCTCTTTGGTATAAACCAAAACTCTTTTTCACTCTAAACTTATTTTACACAAAAACTTTTCTTTACAAATCATTCTCAAAGGCTCAAGTTCTAAAGATTCGTTTTTCAAAGGATTTTGGCTTTAAATGCCTTTTCTAAAGGTTCCATCGTTTTAAAACATTTTTCTAAATACTGTTATCGGAACAAACTTTCATGAAGAGACTTTTTCATTTTGGAAAGTCAAATACTTTCAGAAGATTCTTTCTTTGACAAACTAAATACTTTTCAATTTTCTCTTTCTTCGTACAACATGTTCAAAAAATAATGATCAAACAACTTTTCACTATTTTCCTCACTAACTCTCAATTTCTTAAGTCTTATTTCGAAATTCATCTTGGGTTCTTAACTTTGTGGCTTTTTAGTAAAATTGGCCATTATAACATTTAGCTTAGAAGCTTTTCATCTCTCAAATCAAAACATTTCCAAATCGTTGATTAAGACTTTTAAGTAGCTTAATCTTCATTATTGAGCTATAGCCAGTGCTATGCTCTTAATTAGTCCAAGATATATATATATATATATATATATATATATATATATATATATATATATACACACACACACGCATCAAACTCAATTCAACATCATCTCATCCAAGGCATCAAATGCCACAATTCATATTTCAATATCCAATATCTCATTCAAGGCAATAACGCCACAATTCATATTTAAATATCCAATCACGCACTTACCAAATAATTCTCGCATATACATCACAAGAGAAATCATTAACATTGATTCAAATAACATCATCACAATCATACCACAACCAACCTTATGCGGCTATCAAACTTATTGGAGTTAATCTCCTCTTATCTCTCGAAGCTTCCCAGTTAGCGGAAAGTCGCCCGATCGATCCAAAAGTCGTCCGGTTTCTCGTCCGATTACCCGACAACAACTACAAATACACAACCAATCCAAACATCAATAACTAACAACACAAATTCTCCCTATATCCCATGACCTAGGTTCAGCCATATAGCCAAGAAATTAGCTAGGGATGTCTAAAAATTCCTATCTCTTGGAGTAAGGATCCCTAAGTAATCTTAACACCAAATCAAGTCTCAATTTTGAAACTTGAATCAAAACTTCATATTTTCCCCAAATTGGTGGTTCGGCCATCCTATGATTAAATAGGCTAGGGAAGTTTTTTGATCAAACACTTTTGGATTTAGGAACATCTAAGTGTGATAGAAATAGATCAAGGCTTCCTATACACAAATATTGAATCAAAACTCCAATAGTCCAAAAGGGTGAGATTCGGCCTCTCATACCCATATGAGCTAGAAGGCTCTTTTGGTTACAAGCTCTTGGATTATGGAAGAGGATGATGCTACTAGCTCAAAGAAATTGGTTTGACATTAAAAAGATTTTTCTACAATTTTCTAGAGATTTTTGAAGTTTGGATCTAGAACATGAAATCTACTTGAATCATGGTTTTCAAACCTGAATTAAGAGAAGATTCATGAGGTTTAAGGATCAAAGAAGTGGTCTTACCTCATGGAGTGATGAAAATGAGCAAGAAACCTCACTTGATTCACCAAAAATGGTTAGAGATCAAGCTTGAAAATGGAGAGAAAGCTTGACTAGAGAAATGGTGGAGGGGCTACCTTGGCTGGTCTATTCGTGGGAGATGAAGGGGGGACAAGGATGTCCACAATTTTTTTCATTAAGGGCATTATAGTCTTTTCCATAGGACCAAATGGTAATTTCTTTAAAAGACTGAGGGCATTTTGGTCATTTCGTGTCCAGATATTTTCTAAAACCATCATGACACTTGACACGCATTCCTAGATGATGTGACTTGATGTGACACTGAGCTTATCTGTTAGCGGGTCCCGTTAAATCCATTTACAACTTCGTTTGCCTCCCGGTTCGAGTTTTCGCCCGAATAGCTTATATTTTTTTCACTTTTTAACGTCAAGAACCAATTTTAGCAAAATTGTAGAGAATGGAATTCTAAGCCTAAATGTCTCGTCCACAAGTCAAAATTAGGTCTTTATAATACTAAAATACTACTATCAGTGAAAAACGCAGACCAGGCTCCGTTTGAGTTTTTAGCTCAAAATTTAATTGTAGCTTCCTACGATAGCGCTGAGCATGAATATGGTCTTATTTTATTTCATTTTCTAAAACCTCGAATAAAATACAAATTTAATTATTCAACTTACTGGTTTATAATGGTAGTGGAAATCACGGTGTTACAATATAGGTTCGGCCAACCATAGCTTCTTAGTGTTGTAGTTGTCTTATCCACAAAGGATATTCATTGTGGTAATGGAGGAGCGAACCACACCACACCACATTGGAAGGGGTAGAAATGGTTTTGGGGTTTCGTTTGGGAAAACCCTAAACCAAGGGTTTTCTACTTTGTCTATTTGGTTTTCTGTGAGAATAATGTTTTAATATTTATTTGTGGCTTGATTTGTGTTCACTGATGTGTTGAATGGTTGAAAATAAATTTTATGTATGGGAAAACCCTAACCTACGGTTCCTCCATTTTTTTTGTTGAAAAGAGTTTGTGAAAATGTGATTTTCGGATCTGACCTTGTGTGAGTCATTTCGGTTTTTCTCTCAACATAGACCTCTGATTTCAAAACTTGTTTTTGATCCTGAAACTAGACATTTTGGGATTCATTTTGATAACAAATTGCGTTTATTTTCATGGATATTTGATCCTTGAAAATCTGTTTTAATCTAAACATAAATTTTTGTCTTGGATTCTGACTACAGTGGCTTATTTTGTGAAACTATACTAACTGGGTTACTTTCTGTGAAAATAAATTTTATAGTAAAAATTAGACATCCTAAGCTTTCATATGAGTCTTCATTTGCTCAAATCCGAGTTTTTTTGTTCAATAAAATGTTTGTCACAAGTTGATGCTTGAAATGCTGAAATTTTCTGTATACGGGTTTTGGTATTGATTTTTAGAATTGTATGTTATGGTGTTGGTGTGACTATTTGTGTTTGAGTGTTAGTGTTGAAAATCATTTTGGCATGGTGAAAAACTATTCTTAGGTTCAAGACCCAAGGATAGGATTTTTGAATAATGAACTTGTTCATGCTTTCAATACTTGATGAAATGACTATATGTTGAGATGATTTTCATGATGCTAGAATGTTGTTGGATGACATATATTTTGTTGAAAACTGCCATATGTGGTTCGGCCTTGTTCATTTAAAAAGGGAAGCCAAAGCTTCTATGTTCAAGTAATGGTGTAATGGACTTAAATGGTTCCAAGAAGGCAAAAGAATATAAAAAGACCAACCTTACTTACATGGAGGCATTCGGCCATACCATAGTAATTAGGGCTAGGAACCTAAAATGTTGATGTTAAGAGGTTTAATGTGTTTATACTAAAGTATAAAGGAAAAAAAAAATTAAAAAGGTTTTCTAAGAAATCAAGTTTTGGTTCTAAAGAACCAAGTGTTGGGAAATGAGTATGTTTGGAGTTATATGAATAGTATTTTAAGGATAGGGAACTTGACGGTGATCAACCACCTATTCTAACGTGTTGTTTTAAGGAAAAGATTTCCAAGAACAAAGAGCTTTCTAGATGACCCATGTTATTTTTCAAAGGTTTTTGGTTAGTAAACCCACCTTAAAGAGAAATGAGAATTCTTGTAAGTGTTTTCTTTAAAACAATGAGTCTTTACACTACTATGATGAATTTTGAAATCTTATAAAACAAATGAGTTATAGTTTTCATTTGAAAATGAAAAGGGGATTTAAAGTAAGATGCATTTTCCTTTTATGCTACGGAAAAGAAATAGAAATCATTTCAAAGGAGTTTTACACTAAATTAGATATCTTATGAGTATACGTATAAGTTTTCAAACTATGTTTGATAAAGGAGACGTATGAACTAGTTTACTACCAAGGAAAGTATTTTAAAGATTTTACTATAATAGCGCAAATACGTATTATCTTCTGAAGTAAATTCAATGAGTTTCACAATGGACACACAAAGACTAACACTACAACAGAAAAGGGATTAGACAGCGTTTATTTTTTGCCTACAACAGCGCTTACAAGCGCTGTTCATGTAACTGCTGTGGTAGGTTGGAAGGAAAAGGCAGCGATTCTGAAGCGCTGTCTAAAAGACAATTAGACAGCGCTTCCTTGAGGAAGCGCTATCTTTGTTGTGACTAAGACAGCGCTTCCTCAAGGAAGCGCTGAGGAAGCGCTATGTTTGTGTTTTTTAGACAGCGCTAGCGCTGTCTATACCCTTATTTTTTAAAAAAAGTTTACATTCTTTTTTCAATTATCCATCCCCCTGCACTCAGCAAAACCAATACATACCAGCTGCAATTTCTCATCAAAACCAATACATATATACCAAAATAACCATTCAAGTATAATTTCTATACCTTACTAACACAGTATACAAAAGTAAGGTTAACTTAGTTGCATATACAAAAAGAAGTCTGCTCTTAAAATTTGTACTACACTAACAGTACTAACAGAGGTTCACTAACAACACTTATACACTATGTACACTATAACAACACTTTACACTACATACTATAGCTTCACTACTTAATACTAGCTAGCTGCATGTAGGTGCACTTCATATATATCCAAGCTTGTTGCTGCCCCTGCACACAAGATACACACAACTTAAATTTAAAACACATCAACAAATTAGATATACACACGCAATCACTTGCACAATGCACACAAACCTAATAGGAGAGGCACTACTCTAACTTATAACATCATAGTATATGTGTACTCTACCTTTATTTTTGGATAAAATTCGTAATAACGTAGCGACACCACTTTTCCCTGAGTTCAATAAGGTGATCATCATAATATCTGTCACATTTACACTCAAGAAAGTACTGCGAAATGAAAATTAAATCAATTAGAATTAAAGTACATTCAATTAATGATAAAATGTGTGTAATTTAATTATTAAACTAGAGCTAAAATTACATACCATCGTTGGGATTTGCGTTTGGTTTTGAACGACGATATCCTTGATAAACTTCAGGACATAGTCGCCACAATCATCGCTATTCGGTTGGCGGGGCACTATAAAACCGAAAATAATAAATTAAAAGTTTCAAGTTAATTTTTAACCTAAATAATTGCATATGGGTTTTTGTAAATACCTCTATAGATATCCATTTAGTCTTGGACGACTTAGAATATCTCGACTTGGCTCCTCCACTGCAGGCACGATGAATTAGCAAAGCCCTGATTTCAAAATCAAACAACTTCATTAAGTTACATAATCATGATCACTATTTATATATATGAAGATAAAAATAAATGCATATATATTTACTGATTGTAGATATCCTTCATTTTTTGGCGAATCTTATAGTCAGTATGCAAGAGGTCTAAATAGTACACTATGTCTTCTTAACAATAACCAATGTTGCCTACAAAAAGGTTTATTATAGTTAGCAATCATCACATTTCACAAAAGAAAACAATATCGCTAACTATGTGATATACTATATGATTTAATGACTCACCCTACGTTGCACGGTGACAAAAACAAGGTCTCATAATCTAGATTTTCTAATGACAAGCGATCAGCTATATATTGTTGATGCCCAGATCCGTATTGCATAGCTGTTCGTAAAGGGCATAGAAATCTTAACCTCTGAGTCCTTTGTTCAGGTACCAGGAACATATGGCACAAGTATCTAAAATTAAAACATGTATATAAATTAATAGATTAATAATAAATCAAAATTTTAGACGAGATATAACCTTTAAAGTTTGATGTAATACATGAGATATACACTAATAACAGAGAACCCCAGCCATTCATGATTAGGATTTCTTTGAATTCCGTATCACCACCGAGCATTAATGTGTGCTCATAACCCAGAATGTCTTCCTCCATATGAATATTGACTTGATCATTCCCCAATATTGTTAGCACATGGACTCTAAGGTAGACTATGAAATCTATACCATGTGCTACAAGAGCCTGAGAGGGTTGAGATTTGTTCCCATTTTTTACTGGGGATGTAATTGACCCCTTTGTGTGCTCCTTGCCAGCTATAGTAGGGGAAAGCCGAGGTTTTGTCACTTTCATGCCAGCTGTGTTCTCCGACCCTTTGCCCTTGCCCTTGGATTTAGATTTGGATTTTTGGGGTGCCTATATAAAAAACATTGCAATACATTAATGAGTTAGTGACCACCTAATTTAACAAACATATATATGATAATGAATCCTATTTATTGACATATACCTTGTCACATACACCTATGAGGCTGATTGGCCATGCCATATAGGTACCTATTGCCTGGTCCACTGTCATGACATCTGCCTCCTCAAGTGGTACAGGCAATGGTGCATCACCCTCAACACCAAACTCAACTGCAACTTTCACATGACTAGGAGGCAATGGTCGGTTATGCAGTGTCACACCCGGTTCGTTATAGACCATCCACCTAGCTACAATGCGATGAGTTGGGCTTGACAAATATAGGTTGCATGGGTTGTTGCCCTAAACCAGTGATAAACAAAATATTAATATGTGAACTGTCAATGCAATACGTACAAGTAAAGAAAACAACATAACAATTATTACCTCAGGAGGCATACGAGTGCAACTATCTCTGACACTACGTGGAGTAGGTAAATCAGGCTCAGGCTCATGCTCATGCTTATGCTCACGTCCCTCCACCGTTGTCTTGTTCTGTATGCAGCTTTGCAACGCTCGAACTTGTTGCGCCAGATTAGCTACTTCCCTCCTCAACTCCACCACTTCAGCAACATCTGCTTGTTTGGTGCGCTGTTGTGCTCCTACGATAGTTTTCTGTGAGGGACCAAATCCCACGCCCCTATAGCGACCAGGATACTCTTTAGCGGGTATGGCTCTGGCAAGGATGTCATGGCGACCAACACAATCTGTTATCTCCCCCTGTGATACAGACTGTGATATGGTATCCTGAGACACAAATATTATTCACAAAGATGTTTCACATTATTCACAAATATCAAAAGAGGATTACAAATGTAAATGTTAATATGAGAACATTACTTACAATTCTTTCAGCCACTTGCCTAGAGTTGGGATTTACAATCACACCCTGCTCATTCATACGGGCTTCTGGCCACAAAATATGTCGTTCAACGCTTTCGGTTTCTGGGTCTCGTCCTGCCTCCCGCAACTGTGCATTTGAACAAACAAATTGAAATCCATCAATGCTAAGAAATAAACCAAAAAATGTGTTAAATAAAATGACTTATTGTACATACCTTTTTTTCCTCAATGCCGGCATACCCTACATTCCCTTTATGGTAAGGGTAGGGAGGAGATGACGCTCTCTCCCGATTTTCAATGCTTATTTTCTACATAGACACAGAAGTAAGTATTAATGCACACTGATCTAAATAAGTAGCAATGCATAGTATACACAAAAGTAAGTACATACCAAAAAATCCTCATCTTCAGTCCGTTTTATGACAAAGGCTCTCCAATCCTTCGGTCGTATAATCTCAGCATATTTGGGTGGAGGCTCTTGTCTGACATTCCCACCATCATCTCTCAGCCACTTTGTTGTTAACTTACTTCTGAAGTTGCGGTGTAATTTTTCGGCTTCCTTAAGTATCATGTCTCGCCGGGTCTCATCAACATTAAAACAGGCCTGCAAAGACAATAAAAAAATTTCACAATATAAATATGTTTACATAATTAACTAATGCTAATTAATTTACCTGTATATCACGCCAGATGTCATCTTTCAGACCGTCCAAATCTCTTGACTTCCAATTGTCGCAGGTAATTGGGACCATCTGCCGCACTATGGCCCCAATGTAATTAACCAACTGCTTATTATTTGTACCAATTGGCTGACCCTTTACATTCCAAGTAACCTAAAAATATTTGATGAAATGTATAAATTAAAGATAACAAATTATAGAATCAAACCATTAACTGCTGTTGAGTTAGTAATATATTACCTCAAGTCTCACTCCTCTACTCCTATGACGGACGATATTCTTCTTAAAAGTCGGTCCACGACGCCTCATATTTTTCTTGGGTTCGGCTCCACTATCATGACTGGGAGGTGCCATTTACCTGTAACAAAATTAGACACACAAGTAAAAACGTCAATTCACAATCATACAAGTTTATTTACAGAAATCGATGCATGAAAATTTAATTGATCAAAAAATTAAAAAAAAAATATAATGACTACATACATGTTTAAGTCTATCTTTTTCTTTTCCTTGTTGGATTGAGATTTGCGTCTCTTTTTGTTGGTACAAAATAATGGATTGACCCAAAGCCCCTCATCATGATCATTTCTAACATACATATCATCCTCTCTAGTTGGATTAGCCTCGAGTGATTGTGATGTCCCGGAGAAAGGATCATCCTCAATATCAGCATCTTCATGTGTTTGATCATTAATCTCATTAAGAATCATTTTGTTAGACAATAGAACAATGGACCAATTTGTATTAGTGGGATCGGTGACATAGAACACTTGATGAGCTTGAGATGCTAAAATAAAAGGTTCATCTTTATACCCCACTTTATTGAAATCCACCCGCATGAACCCCAATTCATCCATTTGTACACCGTTATTATTGTCAACCCACTTACAAAGGAACACTGGCACCCGAAACATAGTGTAATCCAACTCCTATATGCGTTCAATGACCCCGAAGTATGACATGTTTGCGTATATAGGGTTTCTGTCTTTGGCACTTGAGAAATGCATAGATTGAGCTACAAGAGTCACCCCACTATTTTGCATTGTACTCCGATCATCTTGTTCTTTTGTATAGAATGTGTATCCATTCATCAGATAACCGGTGTAAGAGAAAACATGCACAGTTGGACCCTTCGCTAACCATCTTAATCTCTCCGAAACTGAAGTAGGATTTAGACACAACTTTGCAGAAATATGATCTTTAAGCCACGTTATAAAACAACGATTGTGTTCTCTTGTTAACCAAGTTTGAGTCTTATTTGGATAAGAACTCTTAAGTAGGTCCTTGTGTTTTACAACAAATGGCTCAACCTCATCGGCATTGTGAAGAACATATAAATGTGCTTGCTCCCATTCTGTCCTTGATATAGTCAATATTTCGGTTCCAGTAATCCCTTGCCCTATGGTTCTTTCTCTGTGACGAGACATTGGCAGCCATACGGAATATTCAATATTGGATAGGTATTCGGTACAGAATTCAACCGCTTCTTCAACTATGTACCGTTCAACAATACAACCCTTTGGTCGAGATCGGTTTTTCACATACCCTTTTAATATTTTCATGTAATGCTCAAACGGATACATCCATCTCATATAAGCTGGCCCACACAATTGTGTCTCTCTAACCAGATGAACAGTTAGATGAACCATTATGTCAAAGAATGAAGGTGGGAAATACATCTCAAGCTCACACAAAGTCACAACAATTTCTTTTTGCAATGCTGGCAACTTTCCAGGGTCAATCACTCTGCTGCACATTGCCTTGAAGGGCAAAATGGATCGCATACCGATGGGTAGCAAATTCTCCATGATAACATGGCAATCATGGGACTTTAGACCCTTTAACTTGAGATCTTTCATTGATACGAGGTTCCTAATGTTTGAAGAGTATCCCTCTGGAACCTTAACTCCATGAAGAAACTTACACAAAACAATTTTCTCTTTTCTAGATAGATATAAGCGGCCGGAGGTAAATATGTCGTTTCCCCTTCTTTACTGGTCCCAATTCTCGTCTCAATCCCATAATAACCAAGTCCAGCCTTGCATTGATGCCATCTTTAGTCTTCCCTGGCACATTGAGTAAGGTACCAATGACACTGTCAAATATATTTTTTTCAACATGCATCACATCAATGAAATGTCTTACGTATAATGACTTCCAATAAGGGAGCTCAAAGAAAATAGACCTTTTCTTCCACCCTCGTGTAACAAGCTCTCCCGCAAAAGGTTTCCCGAATTCAATATTCAAATCTTCTACCTTTTCAAATAGTTGCACACCCGTCAACGGCAAAGGAGCTCTACGTTCTTCTGTATTCCCATTGAATGCTTTTCTCCAAAATCTATAATGAGGACTCGAATGCAAAAATCGACGATGCCCAAGGAAGACATTCTTCTTACCATGTTCCAACCGCATCCAATCCGTACCATCTTCACATATAGGGCATGCACACTGACCTTTGGTACTATATCCTAACAGATTACCGTATGCCGGAAAATCATTAATTGTGCCGAAGATCATATATTTCAAGGTGAAACTTTCTTCTCTATACCCATCATACACATCTACACCTGTCTCCCACATTTGCTTCAAGTCTTCAATTAAAGGAGCCAAGTATATGTCGATATCATTTCCTGGCTGTTTGGGTCCAGAAATTAACAAAGACAACATCATATATTTGCGCTTCATGCATAGCCATGGAGGTAGGTTATAAATCACCAAAATCACAGGCCATGTACTGTGAGAGCTACTTTGAACACCATGCGGGTTAAATCCGTCAGTAGACAATGCAAGTCGTAGGTTTCTTGGTTCTTTCCCGAAATCAGGATAATCATGATCAATTCTTTTCCATTGAGGAGAATCTGCCGGCTGACGCAGCTTGCCATCTTTAATCCTTTCATCCTCATGCCATGTCAAGTTTTTTGCATCTTCTGAACTACGATACATGCGCCTAAATCTGGGAATTATGGGAAAATACCACAAGACCTTCTCTGGAGCCGATTCTTTCTTCTTATACCTTGAGGCATTACACTTAGGACACGTCTTTAACTTTGCATAGTCATTCCGAAATAAAATGCAATCATTAGGACAAGCGTGTATCCTCTCATAGCTCATGCCAATAGATCGTAACATTTGTTTAGCCTCATATGTTCGATTAGGAAGCACATTATCCTCCGGCAACATATCTTTCAATAGTGTGAGTAAGTCCGTAAAGCTCTTGTCAGTCCATCCATTGCTCGATTTCAAGTTATACAACTTTAGCATCGCTGACAATCTTGTGAAGTTAGTACAACCCTCATACAACGGTTTCTCAGCATCACTTATAAACTTCTCAAACATCCAAGGACAATCACGGATATCTTCTTCAACCGCGTGTGTCATCTCCTCAAAACGGTTGCCCTCAAATGTATTTGTACCCATATCATCTGACACATATCTCCCACTATTACCCATATCACTAGATTCACCTCTCCTCTCACCATGTTTTGTCCAACAGGTATAACTTTGATCAATTCCATAGCACACTAAATGTCCTTCCAACTTAGCTACACTGACTCGTCTTGTATAACAACAACTTAAACAAGGACATGCGATTCTACTAGGGTTTTCTGCATGCCCAACTGCAAACCTAATAAAATCTTGCACTCCGTCCTTCTATTCTTTCGACAAACGATTGGCAGACATCCACTTCCGACCCATATTTTCACAATCTACCACAAGTTTAGAGAGATTGATGTCTACATTCAATGAGTACGACATGCATGCATGGTGCATATGTCTACTTGATACTACAGGGTGGGGTTCCTATCCTATTCAAGATTGTAAATTTCACATTATATTATTGTATATCTTAGATACTTCTTATTCTACGAAAAATTTGGCAGCATTTCCCCTTGGTTCTTCAAGCACACAACTTAATTCAGGTGATTATGACCCAAATTAGGTATATATCCAGAGAACAAAGAGAAAATACAAACCAATGACATTCTTAGATCAAGAAGGAAATAAGACATACAATAATAGGGATTGAATGCGAAGTTAAAATCTCAGACTGTCCACTTTGGACAATTTCAAGAACAACTTGTATATTGTGCCCAAAATAATATACAAATCGTTTTTGAACAGGAAACTAAGGTTAATGCATGTGTATACCGATGCTAAAATAAACATGTCTAATGTTACAACTAAATGATTAAAAAAAGTCAGGGGAATAGCAAGTACCGTAGTGAAGCCGAGCAGCTTGAACAGCAGAGAGTTGATTGACAGAGGTGCCTGAGAGAAACAACGTTTTATTAGTTTCTTTATTTCTTCCGAAATCAAATACCAAATTTTAAAGGAAGTACCAAGAGCTAGTCAAGTAAGCTACCTGAGAGAGGAGGCAACCGAGCACACCAACAAGTTTGCTCCAATCGAGCAAACACCAACAATGAAACTAAAACTGAAATCAAGCAAACACGAGCACACACACATACACATATCAGAATTCATAATTGATCACTAACCTATCAACTAAGAAGCAATGTATAACAAAGTAGACCAAATCAAATCATACTTACCTTTTCAACAAGATGCTTTTTAGGAGGTGCAAGCAAGTAGTTCGGAATGCAACGCAACTGGCCCAAGATTTCAAATCTCTGCACTGGAAATAACACACAACTACATCAGAAACATAAATCCAACCTGAGATAAGTTGAGACATAGGTCTTAGGTTCAATGCTCTTGTAAAGCATAAAAATACTAACCATTTTATACACATTATGGTTAGGAAAAAAAAAGTTGAATTCGAACATGAAACAAAAGTCATTGTGTATGCACATTACTCAATAGTACAACCAACACCACAAGGGGCAAATTCATGATTATCAACTCCAGGGAAATGATAGTGTCTGCTTCTTGGCAAATGTAAGAGATGATGGATTAAAAACACTCAAGAACTATCCCTATGACAGTATTTAAAATGTGTCACGAGTGAGCTATGATGGATTAGACATTCTATAACAAAAAATCTTTCTACACATTGCATTTTTTTTTCACTGCATTACCAATTCTCTGTTCTGTACCAATGTCATTTGCTAACAAAACCAAATCAGAGCAGGGGTGTTGTCCTCATTCTTATCATTTAATTCAAATATATAAGCTGAAAATGTAATAATACAAGAATTCAACAGCCTAATAAGATAATCTATATTACTATTTTAAAAATTCAAATTTTACAGTATATAGGGAATGAAGGGGTTACAGGGAAGATGAGGGTTTGCAGTGAAGACGGGGTTGCAGGGAATAATGGGTTACCTGGGAGCTTGCAGTGAAGAAGAGGGCTTTCAGAGAGAAGGTGGTTGTCGCGGTGGGTGAAGAGGTGGTTCTCCCGGTGGTTCTCGCGTTGGTTTGAGAATTAATGGTGTTTGCGGTGGTTCTCGCGGAGGTTAAGGTTCGAGAATGGTGGCAATGATGAGGATGAATGGTGTCTGAACTTAGGTCATGGAGGAGGGAATGAACAGTACCTGAGTGTTTTGTGTGAGCGCGTGAGGAGGAAGTATATGTTATGAAAATTTAATGCAAGGGTAAAGGAGAATAGACAGAGCATACTTAAGGAAGCGCTGTCTTAGTGTGACCTTAGACAGCGCTTCCTTGAAAAAGCGCTGTCTATTCCCATACATTAGACAGCGCTTTCTTAAGGAAGCGCTGTCTATTCTCTTATCAACCTTTTAAAAGCGCTTCCTTCATAAAGCGTTGTCTATTCTCATTCATCTAACAGCGCTTGCTAGGAGAAGCGCTATTGCACATTCTCCGCATCATTAAACACAGCGTTTCACTAGAAAACGCTATTGAAAGTGCGCTTCCAAAGGCATAATCTGGCATAGTGTAAGTAAAAGACATGCACTAATACCTTGTGGTCATGATAAATCATGTCTCGCACCCTTGATGATTTAGGTCATCTAAGGATCCATAATACTTAACCACAAAGAGTTACTTATACAAAATAAGTAATGTTTCCCTTGATAGATAAGTGAGAAGACATGATGAAGGAATCCTTATGGATCCTGTTTTCCATAATACACATAGGATATGGAATGATATATCATAAAACTTGAACATCATTTTACGAACGACGGAGTTATACGTGGACGCAAGGAATGGAACCAAGAATGGGCGACTGTAGCCAGTCGTGTGAAAGTGGGTCCCATAGGGGTGCCCTGTGGTTTATCAAGAGATAGACGTGGTGCTATAGTGGTAGTGTAGTATGTGTTTGTGTTGTGGCATTTCATGACATGCATACGCATCTGTGCCTAAGTTGGGCGTTATGCCTGGGAGTTGAGCTTACACCTTTGTGCGGGTGCGATTGTTGGAGGTGACGATCGTGGAGATCTTGAGGACGTTGGGGTTGGGATGACCACATGTGGCCAGAAAGTTATCCTCTGTGTCGTGGGTACCTGTGGAAAAACACTGACGTCCTGATTGGATACTGGACAAATCATGATTTCGGTAAAGAACGTCTGGCGTGAGCCGTAAAAGCGAATTCGTAATCTTGTTGAGATAGCACATGTTGGGCTGAGATAACGCAAACAATGTTCTCCCAATCACTCAGTCCAGTTATGTTTAGCTTCATGGAGTAGGGGTCAGAGTCTTACCCTTGTGGCATATGGCATTGAGTCATGTACATCACATTGCATTGCATGATTGTTGATGGATACATTTACATGTTATACATTATTATCCTGTGTTGATGATGTCTTATGCTGTTGATCGGATAATATGAGATATTGAGAGGTATGATATGCATGATTAGTATGCTGTTATCGTATGTGTAGTACCATTTTCACTTATGCCATTGTTGTGTTGATGAATGGGAATCTCACCTCATTACTTTGTAGTGCATCGTTGTGTGCTTCTCTGGTGGTCTCCCGAGAAGGTTGTGATACCGAGACTTCACCTGATGCTTCAAATTCATCTCGCTGTTGAGCTTCCCAGTGGTTTCGAAGCTTGGACATCTAGTCATGATGTGCTTCTAGTAACGTACATGTGAAGTGCCATACTCACCATCCACATGGGTCGCAGAGGAAGGGTTCTCAACTGCTTCACCGCTTGCCTTCTATTGTTTGCCTTCAAGGTTGTGGTCGTAAGTGGAACGCTAGGTGGGATTTTTCATCGGAGTGTTCAGTGCCTTCTCCCTCTGTTAGGGATAGGTCGTTTGTTAGGTGACTTGCTTCTAAGTCAACATCTGCGATGTCTTCCATAGGAATGTCAGCAGTAGTCCCTGCTAGGATTCCTGTTAGGTCTCATTTGACGGGTCTTGGTTGGAAGGTGATGAGTGAGGATATTAGTAGGGAGGTGATCTACCCATGCCTTCCTATTCCTTTCGCTTGTCTCTCAATAAAAGGAAGAGTCAGAGGAAGCATCTAGCCATTGGTCTGAGGGATGTCTTCCCGTGTAGTCTGTTGTTGGCCAGTGTAGGGTGTCAGAGTGTCTGTACCTTTCTTTTATCTGTTGTGGAGCTGCGTCTCTAGGTATCTTATGTTTAGGAGCTACGTCTCCAATCCTTTATGCTGAGTCTGTATCTTTCTGTTTTATTTCTGTAGTCGGGTTGGGTTTGTATGTAAACCTTTATGAACTTATAGTATGAAATGTTTCCATTTACCTTACATGCTCAAACGTTACAAATTTTTATATAGGTGTTTTGCGAAAAGGAAAAATTTACCCCATCTTTCTTAAATGTTTTTAATTAACCCATTTTTCGGCCTTAGAGTTTTTTAAAATGTCCGTAAATGTGATGCCCCCAAAAAGGATGTTACAACCACCAGCACACCTGCCACCACCACCCCATCCCTATCCTCAACCTGACGGAAACAACACCCATCAACCTTACAAAACCAGAGTCGTTGGCGGGTTCCTTGTCGAGGCGGTCACGGCGGATGGTGAGGAGAGCGGCTTATGTGGTTACAGTGATGCGAGAGTCGTTGATCTAGAGGGAGATGCCGGTCTAACGGTGGAGCGTGGTCGGACCGCGGTGGTCTCGAGGTGGCCGGATCTAGGAGGTCAACGACGCCTCCTCCTCCCTCGTCTCCCTCGTTGACGGAGGTGAGGTCTCAAACGTCGAAGGTGAGGTCCCAGCGTTACACTTGGAAATCTTGGCCGGAGATAGATCTGAATGTTGTTGTTGTTGAAGAGTGGATTTGAACAAATTAAGCTTAACATTCTGCTCTGTCAATGGCAAGGAGTACATTGAATTAGGTTCGGGTGGGAGGGGGGATTCGCAAAATGGGGGTTAGACTGACACCCTCCAAACCGATTTCAAGTTTATGTGGGATACCCCAATCATGGTATAATTTAATACCAATGAGATGATTTAATCCTAAAATATATAGAACAAAAAGACCCTCTCTCTATCGCTCTCTCCCTCGGCATATAATCAAGGCACAATAAAATTCTTCCGATCTTTTAATCCTTTTGCTAGGTATGTTTTTGGTGGGTTGAGCTGGGATGAAGGTGGTAGGGATAAAAGTGCCACTTTGATTTTTATTTTTACCTGTTTAGCCATTTACCAGTTTCAATTTCAACAATGTAATTATTTTATTAATATATCTAAGTATTAAAAAAGATGGTTCACCGGTGAAGGACTTACTTATTCTCTCACCTTAGATGCCACCTACTTAATAAGTGTTACTTACCTTTCAATAAAAACAATTTTGAACCGTTACATCATTAATTATAAAAGGCAACATTTCATGACTACTACCTTGAATATCAAAAGGAGCTAATTCATTGTTTACATTCCCTCCAACCCAACACAATATGGCGCTCTATAATATTTTTTTATAAAAATTAAATTTTCAAAAAACCATTCAGTTAAAACTTAAAGATACGCCGTCCCGCCCTCTTTGTGCCTACGCCGTCCATCGTCCCTACGTCGTGGTAGTCCCTCCGTCTCAATTTAACGAAATAGCAAAAACGTCCCTAAAGTTGTAAAACGTTAATCAACTTGGTCCCTTCGTCAACACCAGTTAGCTGACGCCGTTAACGGCGCTGATGTGGCACGTTAAGTGCCCTGTTGGCTTCCATGTCACTGTACACGTGTGTTCCACGTTATCTGAGTCACTTGAGAGGTTAATTTCAGAGACTAAATTGATACATGACTAAATTGATATTGTTTCTAATTAAACTCCTAACGGTCTTCTTCTTTCTGTTTCCCCACTCTCTCTCTGCTCTCTCTCTGCTTCCTCTGTCTCGTGCTCTCTCTCTCCAACCCTAACCTTCAATATTCCAAAAACATGATGATGATGGGTGGTGGTTCGCCATTTTCGCACTCCAGACAAGCTAAGAAAGCCACAAGTTCCTCTTGGTCTGGTTGCTCTAGGGTTAATGTGGTAGAAATCAACAACCCATTTGCTTTGGTTTGCAATTGTGAGAGGAGAGCTGTGTTATGAGTTTCTAGGACTCTTAGGAACCCAGGTAAGGCCTTCTATGGATGTCCCTTGCCAAAGGTACCGCTAAGTCCCAAATGCCCTTCTCCTTGCATTTTTTATTTCATTTGCAGGGACATTCAACATTCTGCCCCTTACTATGTTTGTCAAATTGCTGTTGAAGGATGAGGGAAATTGTGGCTATTTATTCTGGGTTGATGAGCTTTCTGAAATTTTTTCAACTAATGTCAATGGTAGTGAAGAAATATTGAAGGCAGAGCTGATAGGCAAGGTTGATACTTTGGTGACATATGTTAAAATGCTAAAATTTGGGGGTGCAGTAATGGGTGTATTGCTAAGTTTTTGTTTTGTATTGTGGATTGGTAGGCAGAGTGCATAGGTCCTAGTTGGTCTCTGTTTGTTTTGTTGTGGTTGTGAAATTATGGTTTAGGTTAATGTAATGTAATGTGCTATCATTGAAGTAATTAAATGAGAAGTTTCAGTTTTTTGCCCACCGTTTTGGTCATCAATATTGACTGTTAGTTAATTTGTTGTGATGAACTTAAGTGAAAACTGAACTTAAATTAAGCATATGTAACTTAAGAGAAAACTGAAATTAAATTAAGCACCAAAAAGGTGTCAAAGCATGTCTTACACAAAAGAAGCACATGTAACTTAATGTGCAATTACATCCACAAACGAAGTACATATACCATAGTGCATGTACAGTCAACAAAAGAGCACTTGTAATGATCATCACCAAAAAACAAGCACCTAAAATGTGCATTTACATCATTTACATCCTCCTAAAATTGGTCGGATCCTTAAAGTTGCCTTGGACGATTCTATGGAAGTCCTGGAGTTGGAATGAAAGACATGAACTGTGGTTCACCTCCCCTGGATCTTGTAGAACCTGATGGGGCTGGAATTTGAACCAAGATAGGCCATGGAGCTAGTGGAATTGGGTTAATGGTAGGCTATGGAGGTGGTTGTCTTGGAACTGGTTCAGGTGCTGGGGGTCTGACTGGACTTACCTTTGGTATCAGTGGACCTCTTATGCGATATCTCCTTCCTTGCAAAAGTTGGAAATCGTAATATTAGTATCAAAATAGTCCTTGAGATTAGCAACTTAAAATCAAAATAGTCCCTTAAGTTTAAAACTTAATATCAAATTAGTCCCTACAGTCATACCCTCTGTGGTGGAGCCTGCACTTGTGGTGGAGCCTGCACTTGTGCTAGTGTGTTCCCTTGGCTTGATTGTGATTATGGTTGCTAATCAAACACAACATGAACATAGAAATTAAATCAATCAGCAACAAAATCAGCAAACATTATGTAAAGAAAGGCAAATACAACATTCAATGATCTTACCCTTGTAGTTGCATCAGCAGGGGCAGATTGTGATAGGGGTATCTTAGACACTGATTCCTCATGAGATCATTTCTTAGTTTTAGGCCTTTGAGATACCCCTTGATTCATGCAACCTTTGCTATTATGACCCTCAAGACCACATCTTGAGCAAGTGAAAACAGGGTATGACCTCTTCAGTTTGTGACCACTAGTTGGTTCCTCATTACCATCTTTCCTTCTATGTTTTGTTGGCCTCCCTGCACTTCTTTTTATTTTTGGAGGAACTAGCATATCATACTCAGTAGGTGTCCAATATTGCTCAGATTAAGTGGGATGAATAAAATATTCATAAGATGCATTGTAGGATCATATTGTCAGCCAGCCATGGCAGTTGTCTTCTGGCCTTTCATTTTTGTATGCAATTGCAGCACAAGCATGCATGCATGGCATCCCTGTGCATGTCAAAACACAAACTGAATCAGTATCCAATATTATGCAACAAGTATAAAAACATCATGGTCCTCCTCTGCCATTTGCTCCACATTCACATCCTCATCATTAACATCCACAATTTCTGTAATAGGCGGCAATGACCTAATGGGCTCTGGGTTGTAATCATGATATATTTCAATCTCATTATCATTGTCAAATGCAGCCCTCATCATCTCCATGAAACTGCTGTCGGTGCTTAGCTCCCTCAACCCAAAATCCAAGTCCATATTTGGGGCCCTCCACATCAATTTGTAAACCTTATCATACCCTTTACAGACTTTCAAAATTGAGTGAACGTCAAATAGGTTCAATGTGTCAGAGTCCAGCTCTTCCCAAACATCCATTTCACCGCCAACATACTCTAGAACTCCACTATCATTCCTCACTAGAATGACTCCGTGGTACACTATTACAGTTACATAACAGCTCATTCTGCACAAAAAAGGAAAAATCGTGACCCCTCTGTTACGAAACAAAAAAACTGAGCACTATATAAAAAACCCTAACTTGATAGTGTGTAACTAAGTGAATGCGAAATAAGGTGTGAAAAAAAACTCAGGGTATGGGGGTTATCAACAAAGGCTAGGGAAGAAGACGCACAAAAATGGGTATGAAAAAAAAAACCCTAAAGCATGCAAATGGAAGTGAAAAGATGATGAACCAACTGACATGAAAAACAAAATGCCACGGGTCTAGAGAAACAAACCTCTGATGACGAGCTCCAGGGAGGTCCACTCGTTGTTGAGCCACCATTTCCGGTTGAAGAGGACGATGAAGTATGGAGGAGGGAAGAGGAGAAGAGCGGGAAGAAGGGGAAGGACGGTAACAATGAAAAATGGGGGTGAAAGTGAAAGGGTGGAGTTGAAATTGAAAACTAATGTAAAAAAATAAATTTGAAAAAAAAATTCTATACGAGTATCAAATTGGTCCCTGACTACGTGGACACCATCTAACTAGGCCAACAGTGCCAATATGGCACTTAACGTGCCACATCAGCGTCGTTAACGGCGTCAGCTAATTGGGGTTGACTGAGGGACCAAGTTGATTAACGTTTTACAACTTCATGGACGTTTTTGCTATTTCGTTAAATTCAATGACTAAGTTGATACCGCCTTACAGTTTCAGGGACCAAATTGGCTATTTATTGTTTCGCTTTGCTATGATTTTATGTCTCTGTTTCTTGTTTCTTCATACTCCATAGTGTCCTTGTTTCTTTGCTAAAATAATGTTTTATTTTATTAGGTCTCATTTTTCTCATTCGTTCATCAAGCAAATATATTCATAATGGAACCAAAAATGGTGTGTTTGTACCTGTGCTTGATAAGTTTTAACATGCTCATTGATAGTTCTATTTCATTGGCTCCTCAATGAGTTCCTGTTAATTGATGGCGGCTTTTTGTTTAATGTTTTCTCCTTTAATTGTGAAATTAAAATAACAGGTAATTGATCTGACTTCAGAATTATATCAACTGATGAGTGTTTATTAGTAATCTTTGTGTTTATTATTATTTTTATTTTAATTGTGATTCATGTCTTCGGATAGATTAATTTGATTGTGACATGAGTGTGGAATATGTTTATTTTATAAACAGTGTTACCGTCGGGAAAGATTGATAATGTTTCCGCAACCATATTATATAATATCTACGTTTTTAATAGCGTCTATCCAAGAAAACATCATTAAATATAAAAATTGTAACAACGTTTTTCGAAAATATGTTATTAAAGTTTAAACGTATTTTTTTTAAATAGGAGCGAGTAAAGATAACGTTTGAAAAGATAAACGCTATTAAAGACAAACATATTTTTAATTTCATTTCCTTGGTTATGCACTATTAAAAATTTCCGCGGATTTTTTTAAAGTGTTTCACACTGAAACCATTGTTAAGTGTGCTTTATTAAATCCCGAGTCTAGCCTAGTAAACAACTCATCCAATTTTTTCCTTTCCTTCAACCTTCATGTTCACACTCTTTCTTTCATCATTTTTAGCAATTTAGCACTCACATAGGTCTCTAGTGCTATAAATTTCAAATGAAGTACTACATTAGAAAATTTTGATTAACTTTGTTAGACCTTAACACTAAAAAAATGTACACTTCTTATATACATTTACAGTACTATTCACACATTTGAATTTTCACGGTCATCACATTTATCACTATAAACGTTTATAGCTTTAAATGAGATGGAATGAAGGTTGATGTTTATATTCTAAATTTCTTCATTATATATAGGTAAGTCCAAACTCTAGATAATAGCATTTACTTCCTTGTTTCCAAAAAAAAAAAAAAAAAGCATTTACGTCCTCAAGTGAAATTTACATTTGTATATAGATGTATATATATAGATAGATTTGTGTAAATTAAATATGAAATATTATGAGATTATATATGTACTTTTTTTTTTTGAACGAAGAGATTATATATGTACTTAATTAGCAGATAACTTTATTAAAATATTAAGCATATTACTTTTGTATTAAAAAACCAAAATTTAATTATTATTTTTATATATAATCTTTCGTTAATAAATAGTGTATCTCTCTTCTCATTATAATTAATGAGATTTTCGGTATTCTTTTTCTTCATTAAGTCTCTTAACATTTTACTAATAAACTTTAACTTAAAGTCCCTTTAAATAGAGAGAAATAAGTATTTTAGTTCATTAGAGTTGGTATAATCTGTTAATATCAATGTTTTAAAAATCGGTCCAGTCGAAAAGAAAAGTGGTTCAAGGTTCAACCGACTCAGCCAGTTTCACTGGTGGTCAAATCAGGATGTATATATATATATATATATATATATATATATATAAATACCCATTAATAAAGAAATCAATCAACAAGTCAAATTTCAGTATAAGGTCTAACTTACCATACCAAGTCCAAACTGTTAAATAACGAAACAAGCACACAACAACAAATCCAAGTTAATTACAAAGTTAAATTTTAAAGTAAAGTGCAATAAATAAGATTTTGATAATAGTAAATTAACAATTCATGGTCAGATTTATATGAATAGTGAGAAAAACAAAACTTACATTTTATATGATGTAACAAAAGTCAAAATCAAAGTTGGTTTACCCTAATTAGTATTACTAACCTTCCTTTTAAAAAAATTAATTTTTTTAATTGAACCGGTTGGTTTTACGGTTGCCTGGTTTTAGACCAATTTAACCAGTTTTTGATATTTTTTTAGCGGTCAAACCGCTTCTCCGATTCTATGGTTCGACTAGGACCAGAGGGGTGTCTGATCGATGGTCCAACCAATTTTAAAAACATTGGCTAATATTTTCCTTCTAAAAAGAAATGGGAGTACGATGTAAAAAAAAAAAAAACAAAAACAAATGGGAGTACGTTGGCAACTCCTATTTTTATATCTCAGTTTTTAGTTAATTTTAACATCTTTTGTTTCGAAAATAAATTTTTATGATTACACGAATATATGCATGATGCACCAAACATTTGATAGTATACAAACTTAGAAAAACTTTTATGTACACTCCAAATACAATACTTGTATATTATATTTTGTCTAATGTGAATCACTACAAAAAAAGAGGTTTTTGCCACTGAATATTTTGCGACCAATTCTAGTCCGTCGCAATAAATTGCATTTGCGACCGAATTTGTAAGCGGTGATCAGTTAGCAAAAAATAAGATAAAAATAGCCATTGCGACCGATTTGCCCGTGGCTATTTGTTTTTGTTAAATCGGGGGAAAATCGGTCGCAAACATAAAAGGCAATTGGGTTAACTATTTTGCCACCGATTTTGTGATCGCCTGACGGTAATATTTTTGCCACAATTTCAAAATCGATCACAAAGTGTATATTTAAATACTTGCCACGGATTTTGCGATCGATCACTAGACGGTCGCAAAAACTAAAAACATAAACACCACGCCGCCTTTTTCCTTCTCCCTTCTCTTTCTTTTCCTTCTTCTTTCATTACTCTTGCGAAACCCCTCCCCCTCTCTGCAACCACCACCGCTCCGGCCGCAAGCCACCGTGCGCCTAAACCCACCGCACACCTGAGCAACACAGCAATGCAAGGGTATGTATTGATTTTTGCTTTCCTCCCATTTTGTTCTTCTTTGTTTTATAGTGCCATGTCTGTATCAAATGCTCTATTACTATTGTCTACTACTAACAGATTCTAGTAGGCTTAATCAAATAGCTAACTAACAATAAATTATAGTTGAGTCAATCTTCAAGTAGGGTCATGTGGCTAACGTGGTTTGGTGTTTTGGGTTGTTAAGGTGGCTTTTGGTGTTGGGCTGGTGAGGTAATAGGTTGTCTATTATTGCACAAATGGCCTTTGGAATTTATTCAAATGTAGAAAATAGGTCTAAATTATATTATGAAATAGCCATATGGACCCTGCTTTAGAGTTCACAATGTGGGTAGGTTCTGCTTTGAGTGAGAAAAATGTTAGAGAGAAATTATATTTGATAGGTGAAAAGGGTTATAGATTCTGATTTTGAAGAATATATTCGTTCTTACTCTTTTATCAATTTAATCTCTCTCTCTCTGTTTCTGATATTTTCTTGTTTCTGTTTGTAGTTGGTTTCTAAAGGAATTTGAAGAATCAGTACATTTTTTTTGGTTTCCCAGGGTATCCTCCGTACGCAACTGTGGAGACTAATCACTCGAGGTACTGGACGACATTTAAGGGCTGACCTCTCCCAACCAGGTTTTTCTCCGTACGCAGGAGCTAAGGATCGAACCCCTGACCACTTGTTTAAGGGGCCCGAGCTTGTTATCACTCGGACCAACCACATGTTGGTAAGAATCAGTACATTTGCAAACATTTATTTCAATTTCTGGGGCTTTATTAAGTATGGTTTTAGGTAATTACAATTTTATACCAAATGTTTGATTAAGGAGATTGTTGTTGTAATGGCCTGGACTGCTTTCAGGATTGTCGACTGTCCCCACAAACCAACACGGGTCTTTTCAGCGTGCTTTGTCCTCACTCACACGCTTTCTGGGAAACTTCCCAGAAGGTCACCCATTCCACAATTACTCCAAGTCAAGCACGTTTAACTATGGAGTTCTTATGTTCTAGGCTCCCGAAAAGAAGATGCATCTTGTTGGTATAGGTAGTACAAATCAATTCTTATAAGCCTTCCTTCAACTGTACAGTCTCATACCTGTACAGCCTCAGGATCCCTCTCATTCCAGTGTGAATCGGTTCATTCATGTCTCCCTCCGCCTAGAAGCCTGCTAGGAGCCGCTCCTTGTTCGTGCCTCATGCACCGGCGATCACTCCCCGCCCTCGTTAGCCCCGGGTGTTACATGGCCACCAACTTCCGCTTGGTTCGTCCCCGAACCACACCGTACTAGGAGAGGTCCGCTCTGATACCATTTGTAACGGCCTGGACTGCTTTCAGGATTGACGACTGTCCCCACAAACCAACACGGGTCTTTTCAGCGTGCTTTGTCCTCACTCACACGCTTTCTGGGAAACTTCCCAGAAGGTCACCCATCCCACAATTACTCCAAGTCAAGCACGCTTAACTATGGAGTTATTATGTTCTAGGCTTCCGAAAAGAAGATGCATCTTGTTGGTATAGATAGTACAAATCAATTCTTATAAGCCTTCCTTCAACTATACAGTCCCATACCAGCACAGCCTCAGGATCCCTCTCATTCCGGTGTGAATCGGTTCATTCATGTCTCCCTCCGCCCAGAAGCCTGCCAGGAGCCGCTCCTTGTCTGTGCCTCATGCACCGGCGATCACTCCCCGCCCTCGTCAGCCCCGGGTGTTACAGTTGTGCTTATATTCTGCTATTGTTATAACTGGTATGATTGCAAGTAAGGGAATGATTCTTTGAACTTAAAACTTTATTGCATGTTTCATAATTGTGTAATGTTTAAAGAAAAAATGAAGTCAGGGCATCTTGCTTTATGGGACATTTTGTGGTTTGTTAAATCATATACTCTGCAAATTATCCAACATTCAATTAGTGCCTATTCAATTACTGTATTTTTCACGTACATGTGTACCCCGCTTGTACTTGTATCATTATCGTTTCTTTAATTGATTCATTGGCTTTATACATTTATTGAAGGCTTGCATTTAAGTGGAGTTGCTTTATACCTTCATTGGTAGTAAGACAAGCTGTATATTAAGTTAAACATGCTCCTGGGTTGTTTAAATTGAAAGTTAAACTTGTTTCAATTTTTATCTAATGCTAGTATGTCTAATGCTTTGCTCCCACGGCTGCTAGTGGAAAATGTGCTTCTAGGAATAGTTTTACCTTCTAGAAATTTGTTTGTTTGTTTATCATGGAATAGCCTTACCTTCATAAACTGTTTGTCAAAGATTGGCATAGCCACCACACCTTACCTTCTATAGTGAGGGTGAGTTTATTGATTCAGATACGTCTAATTAGGTAAATGATGTTTTTTTTTAAATCTGCAAGTAATTTATATTGATTGTTTTCTTAAAGTTAGATAAACTTATATTCATTGTTTTCCTATAGTCTTTGTTAATTGTAATATGGTCAACTTAATTAAAGTTAAATTGATTGTTTTCATACAGATGGCAGATGCTAATAGAGGTAGGGGTAGAGGTCGTGGTGGTCGGACGCCAGCTCGCCCTCTTCGTGGCAGAGGTCGTGCCGAGAGAGGTACTCCCACCACCGACTCGCCTAGTTTTGACCAGGCGACTGTACCTAGTGTTCCATTGGTTGTCACTACCCTACCAGCACCAACACCATCACCACCATCTGTTGCCGGTCCGCCATCTTCGCACCCAAATGTCAGAGCTCCGCCTGCATAGAGATTGCAGATCAGGCTAGGCCCTGGCCAAATAGAGTAAGCTATTTTAATAGTTAAATTTTATAACATGAATTTTTAATATTAGTTAAATTTTCCTTTTAATAATTATATTTTATAACATTATTTATTAAATGATTGTTTTTTAATCAAAGGTTTACTCCATCGAGGAAAACTACTAATATCATTTCGTAACATGTTAATTGTTAATAATATGATATTCAACTTTATTTTGTAGGATAAATACTATGAGGCCTTAGATGAGGCTCAAGCACGTGCCACACACGATGGTACTTCTTCTAGTTAGGAGACTCCTGCCTTCATCGATGATAATGCCCATTATTTGGACATTGTCAGGGTAAAAATAAGAAGGGAGATGTGTATGGCTTGGTGGGTTAGGTGATCATTATCTGGCCTCGTCGTCTCGTTAGCCTAGATAGCAGGACATGCCAGAGCCTACTGCTTCTTCAGATGAGATACAAGAGATACGAGAGACTGTCACAAAGCTTAATGTCAAGATCGTCGCAAACCATGTCGCACAGGAGGCCGCACATGTAACATCCTAAAAAAATAAAATAAATAAAGATTATAATATGAGGATTATTATAGAGTTTTTGAGAGGTTTGGAATATATGTTTTAAGCTCTTGAATTAAATAAAGATATAAGAGACTTTAATCTTAGAAAATGAAATTAACAAAGTGTTAGAGAGGCCTAGAATAGTTGATCTTGAACTTTAAGGGTAGTAAGTTGACCAAAAGAAGAAAAGAGAGAACTTTTACGTTGAAATCTGTCACGACCGAAATTATTGGTAGCAACAAATCGGTAGCTATTCCCGTCGCTAAATACATAATTTTGAAAGTCAGACTTGTTGACCATTTAGCTACCGAATCTGCGACCAACTGGGTATTATTTTTTAGTTTACGGCCGCTAACGTGTTGGTAGCTAAAAACTTAAGAGATTAGAGACGGTATTAGCGACCGATTTATATCGGTAGCTAAAAACTTAAGAGCTTAGCGACGGTATTAGCAACCGATTTATATCAGTAGCTAATTACAAAACTTAAATCCCGTCCATTCCCCCATTTTTCACTTTCACTCTCTTTCTCTCTGCAAAACCTAAATCAGCCATAGCCACCGCCGCCGCTGCATCTCCTCTCAGCGCCGTTGTCGCTCTCCCTCGGTACCCATCCCCGCCGCGCAGCTGCATCTCCTCTCAACGTCCGTCGTTGCTCTCCCTCGGTGCCCATCCCCACCGCCGCAACTGCTCCTCCTCTCAACGTCCGCCGTAGCTGCCTCACCACCCAGCTCGAACGCCGGAGCTTCCATCAACGTTTAGGCTGCTGAACTGATGTTTCCAGCCTACACAAAAGTCTTCCACTCCCTCCTCCTCCTTTTTCCCTCTCTGTCTCTCAAATAAAAATTTTGCAAGCGTTGGAAAATACCAAAGCCTTGGGTTGCTTCACCAGCGTTTGGTGGTGTTTCTTTGCTTGTTTATAAGGTATGCTTCTTTGGTTCTTGCTTCATGTTTTTTCTCTTTTTCTTCTGTATGGGTATTTGAATTTGAGCTAAAAATGGATCTTTTTTAAGTGTTTTGAATGTATAATGTGTTTTTTTGCTTGGTTGCTAAGAAATTCTCTGAAAATGATGTGTTTTGAATCATGGGTCTTGGCCTGAGAGTGTTATTGTGTAAGGGAATTACCAGAAGAGTTGCATTTGTATTATGTAACATTAGAAGAGTGGTTGGGAATCTTTTTGACCTCATCTAGGCAACAGCCCATGTGCTGTTGTAAGGATATTTTGAGGAACAAATTAGGTGGGTTATGGCTGTTTCAAAACCTAATTTTTTACAAAATTTAGCCCTAAAAAATCATAGTTGTATCCATTCTGATTCATCAAATTTGAAATTACTGCTCAACTCCAAATAAAAATGTAGAAACAGCAACTAAGGTAATATGGGTCTTGCACATGGAAAGATGTTGTAAATTACTAGCCACGGAAATTGTGAACAGAAAGACTCTACTCAGCATGATTTTGTTTAGAACTGTGTTTTTTCTTCTCTTGTTTAACATGCTCCCTGTTAATGTGATTTGTTAGTATATATTATAAGCAGAGTGCTTAGACATAACAATGGCTGGTAGAACACATGCTATAATTTATTTGAGTTGATCCTCTACATAGTTTTGGTTCATTCCTCTTCAAAAGCTAGTTCTGTCAATCTTGAAGGGCCATTGATTGTTAATGACTTGCCTAATAATATTATGTATAAACTACGGGACTACGTTCCTGAAGGTGAGTGAACAGGCTTAACATGATATTGCCATTTTGTATGAGACATGATCATATATCTCGCTAAGTGAAAAACTAAGTGAAAGCTACGCAACAAAATGTATTCCAGCCTTAACTAACTAAATATATGGCCACAAAAATTCTGTCGCTATAGATATGAACAAAATGATGTTACGGATGCTTAACTTACTGACAAACAGTCGGTGGAATTGATACAATAGACATAAGAAAGTGAAAGTTAATTAATAGATAGTGAGGAAGCTGGAAGCGCATGCATATATTTATAATCCATCTTCATATGTAGTTTATCTCCTTTAGAGAAAGGAAGATGGGGGACCAGTTGCCAACCTTCCATTTGTAGGAGTTGCACTCATAAGACGACTCCACATATCTGTGGTCCCGTTGCTTAACGTAAGACGAATGGAACAAATGAGCTTTCCCAATACTTGATAAGATGAGATGAGACATCACATTTTTGCTTTTAATGTGTCAATGGGTGAATTTTTGGGTTTGATGGGCGGGTTGCCTTGCCATTTGTTTAGGAAATGCTTGTGACCAGTACATCAGTGCATGATGCCAGTACAGCTTTTAGAATATGATATGGTACTGTTTTGTTTTGCATATGAGCTAGAGGCCCTGGTTTTATGCTTTGTCTAATACTTTTGATTGTTGGATATGTGGAAAACAAAGGGTAAAATCAGCATCAGTTATGGTGAGAGCTGCTTTGTTTCATAAGGGGAAAATTTGTTGGCAATATCAATTATCAGCCAACAGCTAGATTCATTGCAAATTACAATGGCTAGATTCATAGGGAATAAAATAAAATGGGAGAGAAGTCTTTTTTGCTTCTTAAAATTGAGCTATACAATTGCACAAACACATACAGAAAGACTACTGTTGAGGATTTTGGTCATGCTTTGATTATTTGTTTGTGAGATATGAGCTATACAATTGCACAAACACATACAGAAATACTTTGCATTACATTTTTAACAGTGTATATATGTATCTCTATATATACCATACCTTATAAGTAATTGGCATATTTCTGGTCTGGCTCCATGTCAGTGGCATCTTCCCTCCTTGATTGGCTTCATATATTGCCATTTGCTCTGCCTACAATACAGTTTCGTTGACTCATTAATTATGTCTGGTATTGTGTGATTATATGTTTTATTATTTTTAATATTTAAAAATCCTAATGTGATTTATTATGCAGGAAAAGTTTCATGAAAGACGGGGTGATGCCACCAGTCAGGGACAAGAGCACTCTGCTGCATCTGACAACGCCATTTTCTTGGAGGTGGTGGGTGGTAAAAACAAGAAGGGTGTTGTGTATGGGTTGGGTCGGATGGGGGATGAGTACTTGACCTCATCGACGTCACATACTCAATCCGATCCCGGCCCTACCCCCGACATACGAGAGGTTATCGCCAATCTCAATGCTGAGCTGGCAGCGAAGGACAACATGATAAACCACTTGGAGAGGACGATGGATCAGACACAGAGAGAGATGTACGCATTGTTCCAGCACTTAGGATACAGGCCCGGTTCCTCTAATGCCGTTCCACAAGATGATTCGCATGCTGATCCAGGTGCCGATGATGAGGACGATGGCGAGGACGATAATGGCTGGATCCCCCCACCCCCCAGCACATTGATATTATATTTGTTACATTTAGTTACTACCACTATTTTACTACATGTATTGTTTCTATTTGGATATTGGATATTGTATTAGATGTTTATATATATGGTGGATTTATATTGATATTTGAGTTGAGTATAATTTTATGTAATTTATCTCTGTTTTGTATGATTAAGCAGGATGGTAATTTTGGTAAAAGTTTGGTATTATAGCAAAAAAAAAAAAATGATATTTAGCTACCGAATCGGATTCGGTAGCTAAATATAATTTGCAAATTTAAAATTTAGCTACCGAATAGGATTCGGTAGCTAAACCAAAAATATATATTTAGCTACCGAATTTTATTCGTCGCCAATTCGGTCGCTAAACTGGTAACAGTTATGGTATACGTGACCATTTCAGCGACCACAATATTTATATTTAGCTATCGAAATATTCCGTAGCTATTGGCGACCGGAGTGAAATTCGGTAGCTAAATCGATTAGCTACCAGCACTTTAGTTACCAACTCCATTCGGTAGCTAAACAATTTAGCTACCGAATTTTGGATATTAGCTACCGGAAAATTCGGTAGCTAAACAGCATTTTTCTTGTAGTGAATAGAGAACGGTCTGAGCCCCGCCGTGCTACCTGATAGCACGATCGCGTCGGAAAATGGACAAATTTGACGCAGTTTGGCACATCCATGCCAAAAAGGAGCACGGTCTGAGGCACACCTTGCTACCTGTTAGCACGCCCGTTAGGGAAACCTCGCAAACTTTGACGCTGGTTGGCACGGCCGTGCCAATCGAGAGCACGTCCGTGCTCTCTGTCAGATGCGTTAAAAAAATAGAATTTTAAACAGAGAACAGTGCAACACTATATATATACACTATTATAACATCCTAGTGCGGCTAGAAACCCTATTTGCAACCTAAAACACATTTTTTCTTGCTCTTAAGGCTTGAAGAGCGTGAAGGAGACAGTTTTAGAGAAGAAGGAGCCTAGAGGAGGAAGAAAGGAGGAGACTCTTGAGAAGCTTCTTCGCGCGTTCGTGACCAAACGCTTGGAGCTTCTTGGAGGTCTTCAAGAGGTGAGTAAAAAAAACATTTTCTTACCTTTCCATGGTGCAAACGAATTTAGGAAAAGGGGATTGATTTATCTAATGATTTTATAGCGAGATTACAATGGAAAATACATGTTTTGGTCAAATCCTGATTTTTTAAATTGGGGGTTTTTCCTTTAAAGCTTTCTTACCATGATATAGATGTTTATTATTGAGAATGATTCGATGATATGTATTTTTGTATATGATTTGGTTGATTGACATGCTATAATTGGATTGTATGATGATATATGTGGTGTTGGCATGATTAATTAACTGCTATATATGATGATGTTTGTTGATTGAGTTATTCCGCCTATGAATGGGGTATCGAAAATTAGTTACATCACCAATTATTTGAGATGTCAGAATATGAGTTATACCGCCTAAGAAAGTGGTGTTGAAAATAATTACATCGCCAATTAATTGGAATGTCGGAAATATATGAGTTACACCGCCTAAGAAAGGGGTATTGAAAATAGTTACATCGCCAATTATTTAGGATGTCGGAAAATATGAGTTATATAGCCTAAGAAAGGGGTATTGAAAATAGTTACATCGCCAATTATTTAGGATGTCGGAAAATATGAGTTATATAGCCTAAGAAAGGGGTATTGAAAATAGTTACATCGCCAATTATTTAGGATGTCGGAAAATGTGAGTTATACAGCCTAAGAAAGGGGTATTGAAAATAGTTACATCGCCAATTATTTAGGATGTCGGAAAATGTGAGTTATACAGCCTAAGAAAGGGGTATTGAAAATAGTTACATCGCCAATTATTTAGGATGTCGAAAAATATGAGTTATACTGCCTATGAAAGGGGTATTGAAAATAGTTACATCGTGAGGAAATGGGATGTCGGAAAATGAGTTATACCACCTACGAAAGGGGTATCGAAAGCTAGTTACATCACCAAACAATGAGATGTCGAAACACCTCTTATGAAGAGAGGTGGGCAATGGGACGCCATTGTCGTGTGTTTTGTGTTCATGATTGGTAGAATAAGTGTATGAATTAAATGTTAAATGATGCTATTTGAATTATGTGGTGTGTTGGCCTGAATATTTTATATTATTGGTATTATAGAAAATTATACTATTTTCGAAAGTAGCAGGTGTCATGGTTGTTTTTCCGGTTACTGCGCCGACTGAGAATAACACTGTTTGTGGAAATAATGTATTATTGTTTTTATTCACTGAGATTCCCATCTCATTAGTAATGTTATTTTCAGAACACGAGGACGATATTCATGAGATCGAGGGAGCTCGAAGACTTGAGTTACTTTCTAGTGATATCTATAGCATTGGTTAGTATTATAATGTACTGGAGCCGTATGTGGTTAGACCTTAGTTATCTTATTTTTATATGTTTGGATTTTTAGTTGACGCCTTGTTTCAAGAGTTTTTGGATTAATTATGTTTTCAGATTTGAGAATTTTATGAAGTAAAGACTAATTTTAAATTATTATTATTAAATTAAATACTATATTATGAAAAAAAATTATTCACGAGGTTTTATTTAAACATTTTATTCGGGTTACTAACGTAACGAAGGGCATTACATTTTTGGTATCAGAGTAGTTCAATCCTAATTGGACTGTGGTTATTGGGTTTTTCAAAAATCAAAACTTGGGCGCATAGGATACTTGTTAGAGTTGTAGATGCTGCATACTATACTTTGAGATATTGAGCTTGACCAACTCAGTGTTTCATTGGTAGTGAGCAGATTTATGATGACTAATAAGCGAGGGACGAATGATGCGCTTGTAGTAGGTATGGACCATGTGATCATAGATGTGTAAGAGTAGATGGAGACTCTCCGTCATATGAGGGGATATGGGGTGGTAGCACCCCAAGAACCTCAATACGTGGGGTTACCGCTTTTTCGAAGGACGAACCGTCATCTTTCCGAGACAGCTCAGATGCTGCAGCAGTTAGAGGAGCCGAAGAGAAATTGTGCTTATAACAAGAGGTTATCATATTGTTTGATTCAGGAGCAATCCATTCTTCTATATCTCTTAGTTGTGTCAAAAATCTGGAGTTGCCTGTTTCTACATTACCTTTTGAATTGTGTTTCTACCCCTGCCAAAGACAAATTGGTTACATCTATTACCTGTTTGAAATGTTCCTTGATACACTAAAACTTATTTTATTATTTGATATGTTTACCTATGTCGGGTTGGATGTCATTCTTAGTATGATTGATGATTCTTTTATACATCATTGATTGTACTTCACAACCAATGTTTAATGATTCTTTTATGTCAAACCATATCATATTCGTTTCCTTGTCACAAGTTCTTAGTTGAGGAAGTTCAATTATACATATTGTTGTTTTCCATTAAGATAGTGACTGATAGTGATGTAGCGACACTACCTGTTGTTTGTTAGTTTCTAGATGTGTTCCCTAAAGAGATCTCTACCTTACATCAAATATGGGAATTGAGTTTAACATAGATTTAGTGCCTAGAAGTGGACTAGTGTCAATAGCGACTTATAGAATGACATCCCTACAGTTAAGTGAGCCTAAGAAACAATGAGAGGAATAGTTAGAGAATGAGTTTTTACACGTGAATTGTCTATTATTAAACAAAAAAAAAAAATTTGGAATTTTAAGGTTGTTAATTCGTAACATTATATTCTTAAAATATATTTTTATGTCGTTTGATGAATTTGTTTTGTAGATATATATTCCTTGTTTTTGTTTTAAAAAAATAGTTTTACTTTTATTTATCGTTTTGTGTGCATAATCTTCTTGATAGAAAAATTACCAAAGAAAGTTTCACTTGATTTGAATTCACGTTTTAAATTTCCTTTTGCTTCTATGAGTTTTCAATTCATAAATGGAAATATACTTTTGTGTCAGTGTTTGTTTTTTAGAAAGACCATATTGATTTGGAATTAAAACTTTCTTACCCTGATGTATCTTTTCACAATTTATTCGAAGTTGCTATTGATTTTATTGTTATTATTTATAATCTAATTCGTTATTATTTGATTATAGTTTACACCAATCCTACTTTAATTATTGGTAAGAAATATGTTTGATTTTGTGTTAAGTTTTGAGTGCTTATAGTGAAAAAAAAAAAAAAAAAGAATGATGGGAGTATGAACCTTGATGAGGACCTTAGATAATTGAACAAAGTAACCATTAAGGATAGATATTTTTGCCTAGGGTAGATGACCTTATATAAGTTGGGTGGAGTGGTGGTTGACTTTAGTAAAGTGGATGCAGAGATAGGATGAGAGAAACCTAAGAAGTGATAGGTGTAAGAAGTTCCTGGAATTGGAAACGTATTATATGAAGTTATAAATGGGTTCTTTGGGTTAGCCTTATTTCTAATCAAGTTGACTAGGAAAGGAAAGAATCTTACATGGAATAAAATCGAAGTTTTAATGGTCATAAGTGCCTTAACTAATTGTTAGAAAAAAAAATATAGAATTAAAAATAAGGCAAGGAAGTTGGATGAAATTTCTTAAGAACTATGAATTTGAGTTGATGTACATTTTAGGAAAGGTCAATGTAGTGGTAGGAGCTCTAAATAGAAAATCCTTGCATATTAGTGCTAGAGATAAATATCTTGGAAGAGTTTATGGACATGAATTTCAATGTAACCTTAAATGCTTTAAGCTGTATATTGAATACCGAGAGCAGTTTTAGACTAGGAATTGCAATCTCTTTATGATCGTGAGAATTATATGTGATGATGGTCTATTATTGTTTAAGAATAAGATCGTTGTTCTTAAGGAGGGGAGCCTTAGAAAATAAAATGCTAGAAGAGACACAAAGGAAAGTTAACCATATATCCAGGAATAACCAAGAGGTATCAAGATTTAAAGAAGATATAATAGTAGACGGAAAAAAACAATATATTGGATGTTGTATTAAAGAAGGTGTATATATATACTTAAATTTTAATTTATGTTATAATTTTGTTATATAATTTTTTTGAAAATCACCTTGTTTGAATATTTCAGATTGTTTCTCAAGTGACCAAATATTAATCACAATTAATATACTCTTTGGATTTGATTCCCATATAGATTACTGGCATGTCAAATCTTAACAAACTTACATTTCTTATCAAAGACCGAAAAGAAAAAGAATGTTATTTCTTATTTGTATTAGCTTGCTCAAAAATCAAAATAACATTGATTTCTTAGTTCTAGTATGGTATTTATTGATGAAAATTGATTTGAAAGACGTATCCGGCTATCCACTCAATGATTGCACAGTTTAATTACATGTTAACTAAATCTTATTCTGTTTTTGTTATCAAATTTTGTTTTTAGTAAGACCATCTCTTAATAGAAAATGAAACTATTTTTTTTCTTATTAAATTATCAACTTGGACTAGATAAGACTTAGTATGTGGATGTCTCTACTGTTTTCCTTTTCTTTCTGTTTTATTTTATTTGTTTACCTATTTATAAAAAATTCCTCTGTGCTGTATGTTAGTTTGTTAATTCAGTTAGTTGAAATTAGTTAGAATAGTGATAACCGAATTGTGTAAGTGTTAGTGGGTAGTTTTAGCCAATGTGGGACTAAGACTGCTTTGTATAAATACGTGTGATATAAACAAATAAAAGTGTGTCTGATGTGATTCAGTGATGTTATTTTTGCGATGATTCTCTCTATATCCTTCATCTCCATTCTACCTACAATCTGTCTTCTTTCTTTCTTTCTTGATTCTGACTGCGAGTGTATTGTATTGTGTGAGTGTGAGTGTGAGTGCTTCTTGGTTTCAACACTGTAAACGATATAATAGTTTTGGAGTGGAATATAAGGGACTATAAGATCTACATATGAACGGTATAAAACTTAAATTCAATTTCTTTTGTATTTGATTTTCTTTGAAATTATGTTTATACTTAAGATGCCATGAATTGTACACGTAATATGTGGTGAAATAGTTAATGACTATATGTCTATTGATGGTGTGATTAGGATATGTAGGCCCCTTTATGTGAGTATATAGTAGGTGAGGAGATATTTCTAGGACCGGATTTAATCCAAGAGACCCCAGTTAGGATTCAAAGGGGAAAGATGCGCACTGCGTAGTATAGTTAAAGAGTGTTGTGCCGACTAGAAAAGAAAGCCTTTAGAATTTTTGGAACCGGGACAGGTATTCTTGAGTGTCACTTCTTAGTTTGGAAGGAGGAGGTTAATGTCAGACAGAAAACTAATTCTTTGTTTCTTGGGTCATTTTCAAATTCTAAAAAGTATAGTCGAGCCTATTGTTTACCAATTGGCTTATTCAATGTCGTTGTCAAAACTTCATGACGTTTTCCATATTTTTAAGCTCCAAAAGTACATACCAGATGTTTCATATATGATAGCTCCTGAGTCAATGCAATTGAGGGATAACTTAATCTTTAAGTCAGGCCTAGTCAGATCATCGATAAGAGCATTAAGACTCTGCGGAACGAGACAATTCCTTTGGTGAAGGTGGTTTGGGAAGAACTAACTCCCTAGGAAGCTGCTTGGGAACTTGAGGAGGATATCATGCGCTGTATTCAGATCTTATCAGCTAAGATACTTTAAAACGTTTTGCTCTATACATATGTAAAGTTTTGAACGAGTATGTATGAGGTTAATTTTGGGGACGAAATTTTTAAAAGAGGGGAGAAATGTAACATCCTAAAAAAATAAAATAAATAGAGATTATAATATGAGGATTATTATAGAGTTTTTGAGAGGTTTAGAATATATGTTTTAATCCCTTGAATTAAATAAAGATATAAGAGACATTAATCTTAGAAAATAAAATTAATAAAGTGTTAGGGAGGCCTAGAATAGTTGACCTTGAACTTTAAGGGTAGCAAGTTGACCAAAAGAAGAAAAGAGAGAAGTTTTACGTTGAAATTTGTCACTGTAGCGTTGGCACGTTCGTGCTCATATTCGGCACGCTCGTGCTGAATAGAGCACGGTTTGAGCCGCGCCGTGTTACCTGTTAGCAAGGTCGTGTCGGAAAATGGACAAATTTGACGCTGTTTGGCACGCCCGTGCCAAAAGAGAGCATCGTCTGAGCCGCACCTTGCTATCTGTTAGCACGCCCGTGACGGAAACCTCGCAAACTTTGACGCTGATTGGCACTGCCGTGCCAATCGAGAGCACGCCCGTGCTCTCTATCAGATGCGTTAAAAAAATAGGATTTTAAACAGAGAACAGTGCAACACTATATATATATATACACTATTATAACACTCTAGTGCGGCTAGAAACCCTATTTGCAAGCTAAAACACAGTTTTGCTTGCTCTTGAGGATTGAAGAGCATGGAGGAGACAGTTCTAGAGAAGAAGGAGCCTAGAGGAGGAAGAAAGGGGGAGACTCTTGAGGAGCTTCTTGGTGCGTTCGTGACCAAACGCTTCGAGCTTCTTGGAGGTCTTCAAGAGGTGAGTAAAAACAATCTTTTCTTACCCTTCCATGGTGCAAACAAATTTGGGAAAAGGGGATTGATTTATCTAATGATTTTATAGCGAGATTACAATGGAAAATACATGTTTTGGTCAAATCCTGATTTTCTAAATTGGGGGTTTTCCTTTAAAGCTTTCTTACCATGATATAGATGTTTATTATTGAGAATGACTCGATGATATGTATGTTTGTACATGATTTGGTTGATTGACATGCTATAATTGGATTGTATGATGATATATGTGGTGTTGGCATGATTAATTAACTGTTATATATGATGATGTTTGTTGATTGAGTTATACTGCTTATGAATGGGGTATAAAAAATTAGTTACATCACCAATTATTTGGGATGTCGGAATATGAGTTATATCGCCTAAGAAAGGGGTATTGAAAATATTTACATCGCCAATTAATTGGAATGTCAGAAATATATGAGTTACACCGCCTAAGAAATGGGTATTGAAAATAGTTACATTGCCAATTATTTGGGATGTCGGAAAATATGAGTTATACTGCCAAAGAAATGGGTATTGAAAATAGTTACATTGCCAATTATTTGGGATGTCGGAAAATATGAGTTATACTGCCAAAGAAATGGGTATTGAAAATAGTACATCGCCAAGAAATGAGATGTTGGAAAATGAGTTATACTACCTACGTAAGGGGTATCGAAAGCTAGTTACATCACCAAAGAATGAGATGTCGAAACACCTCTTATGAAGAGAGGTGGGCAATGGGACGCCATTGTCGTGTGTTGTGTGTTCGTGATTGGTAGAATAAGTGTATGAATTAAATGTTAAATGATGCTATTTGAATTATGTGGTGTGTTGGCCTGAATATTTTATATTATTGATATTATAAAAAATTATATTATTTTCGAAAGTAGCAGGTGCCATGGTTGTTTTTCCGGTTATTGCGCCGGCTGAGAATAACACTGTTTGTGGAAATAATTTATAACTGCTTTTATTCGTTGGGATTTCCATCTCATTAGTAGTGTTATTTTCAGAGCACGAGGACGATATTCCTGAGATCGAGGAAGCTCGAAGACTTGAGTTACTTTCTAGTGATATCTATAGCATTGGTTAGTATTATAATGTACTGGAGCCGTATGTGGCTAGACCTTAGTTATCTTATTTTTATACGTTTGGGTTTTTAGTTGGCGCCTTGTTTCAAGAGTTTTTGGATTAATTATGTTTTCAGATTTGAGAATTTTATGAAGTAAAGACTAATTTTAAATTATTATTATTATTAAATTAAATACTATATTATGAAAAAAATTTATTTCACAAGGTTTTATTTAAACATTTTATTCAGGTTACTAATGTAATAAATGACGTTATAGAGGTTGCCACGTCTGCACAACTTCAGTGGATCTTCGAGCACTTCCGCCTTAAGCTTCTTCCACTTCCGCCTTTTGAGCCACCACCTCCTCCACCACCGCCTGCTGTAGAGGATGCCGGGGACATCGACGTGGTCGACGACGTGGATGACTATATGGGCGAGGATGACTATCTTGGCAAAGACGGGGGTGACGACATCGCACCTGCATGATCACCTCCATCATTATGTATTTTGATTTGTATTTTGGTTTTATTTCCATACATTATATATGTATTTGATACTATTTTATGAATTGATATACCGTTTTATTTGATTATATAATGTTTGTTTTGATTTTATTTATTTTACAATGCAAATTTTAAAATTTGTGGCATTAATAATCAATAAAAAAATATTTATTATTTTAATTAAATAAATTTGAATTTTAATATTATTTTAAATTAAAAAATAATAATTAATATTGCGACTGATTTTGCCACACTGTATTTGGTCACAAATTTGTATTTCAATTGTAACTGTCATATATTTAGTGACCGATTTTGTGACAGCATTATCGGTCGCAAAATTGGTTGACAAATATCAAAATAACCAACAAATTTGCAACCGGTGTGGAAACCTTGCAACCAATTTTGTAGGTCGCAAATTTGCAACCGCTTACTAAGTTTGCAAATAAGTTTTGCGACTAGACTTTTATCAACCGAAATGAATCGGTCACAAATTCGGTGGCAAACCTCTTTTGCCACCGGTTTTACCAATTTTGCCACCGATTGTGGAGGTGGCAAATTGCCTGTTTTTTTTGTAGTGAATGTGATTAGATATTATATATCATATACTATGCTCAAAGTCAAAACGGATATAGTATATGCAAGTGTGAGTGATGTATCGTGTAGATGTCATATTCTGAAGTATTCAAATTTTACACAACTCAAATACTTATATTAAATATAAAATTATGCTACACTATGAAATTTTATATTATCAAACCTGTAACTCTATAATGTAGCAAACAAGAGCTTAATGTAGGGAAAAGATACATGGGAAGATGAAATCCCACCAATTAATTAACACATGTGAAAAAACAAAAACCAAGTCAAACAAATAATTTCTTCTTTCATACATCAAAATGTCTTTATTTCAATAAGAAAGCTAGGTTCATTTCACAGATAATGCCAGACCCTAGTCTCTACGAAACTCAAAATACCAGCTATTTGGAATGGGTAAATCCACCGTCCACCAAAAGATTATGGCCAGTGACAAACTCCGAGTCATTAGAAGCGAGAAACAACCCAGCATCTGCCACGTGTTGGGGCGTGAGCACCACCCCTTTCAGCCTCGCGATTTTCCCATAAACCTCTTGCACATGCATTCTCTTCGCTCATGCCTAGTTTCTTGCACGTCAACTATGTTGCCAATCCATTCGGTGAGACGCTATTCACCGTTATGCCGTGCTCCGCAAGCTGCACATTCGTAGCTCGCATCAGCCCCAACACTGCATGCTTTGATATCAAGTAGTTTGTTGCCGACGGACCACTGACGCTTCCTCCAATGCTTGCCGTACACACTATGCTTCCCCTCACGCGCTTCTCCACCATGGCACGCGCCGCGTGTTCACGCACGCCGCCATTCCACGAGTGTTGATCGCAAATAAGAGGTCTATACTAAGGATCCCAGCGTTGCTGAACATGATGTCTAATTGTCCATTAATTTTGACCGTTGATTGGATGAGGTTCTGGACTTGATCTTCGTCTGCCACATTGCAGTGAACGTAGCTGCATCTATGGGTGCCAATGGACGCAACCACTTGATTGGCCAGCTCGTCTTGGATGTCAGCTATCACTACCATACGCACACCTTGGTTGGAAAAGACACGCGCCGTCGCTTCCCCAATTCCGCTTGCTCCTCCCGTGACTATGGCTACTTTGCCTTCTATCTTGAGTCCGCTGTTAGTGGATGTACATTCTGCCATTGTTGAATCACGCTCTCACGTTAACTACTATTATGTAATAGAGAAGAGACTAAAGAGAGCGGGTTATATAATCGGCAAGATTCCTCACCTCCACTAGCCACCAGCACTAACTTTGTACTCTAGCGATTGTTTATATTGCAAATTGACGAAACAACCGTTAAAAAATCTGAATCAAACGGTTATTGTATTAATATATATTTATCACGTATTACAATGATATAATTGCCCAAAATAAGTACTACAAAATGGTATTAATTTATATGTAATTAATACAACTTATTTCAAATAATTTGTGTCCCGATAATTATAAGTAACTTCATACTCCCTCCACAACGTGAGGTTAGCGTAAGTGGTTAATGGCCTCTCGCCCCTTAATCAAGGTCTCGGGTTCGAGTCTTGGGTATGAAAAAAACCTCAGCTGGGAGGGACGCCACTCATCGAGGTGCCGAACAAACTCCCGTGGGAGATTAGTTCCCGTCTCAGGTTGGCGGTGAGATACTCCTCGAAGTAGATAAAAAAAATATTCCATCCGAACCATATATAAGCAAAAAAAACTAATTTTACACATATTAAGGAAGTTAGTTATAATGTTAATTTAATTGTCTTGATTTGTGTAAAAAATTAGTTATAGTTACTAAACTACTCTTTTTTTGGAAGTTATTTCTTATGAATGTATAATGTTCTTAGAAAGTAAAAAGACAATTAACCAAAGGGTATTTTTGGAACACTGACATTAAATAGAGTTAAATTGGTTGACTTTTGCTTATATTTGAGTCCAAAAAATTTAGGTATTTTTTTGCTTATATATAGGTCCGGAGGAAGTATGTAGTAACTTCTTTCCATAACAACATCAACAAACGAGAGAAATGAGAATACAATGTCGGGAGTGTGTTGGGCTCAAGGATTATTTTTTCTTTTTTGGAAAAAATGTTAGTGGGAATAAGAATGAACAATGGTTGTGTCGTACACATGGCTGGCCGTGCCCTTGGATAAAAGCTTTAGGCCCCCAAAAAAGTCTTAAATTTTGCATATATAAAAATAAATATTAGTTTTAGGTCTCAATATTTTTATTAGTTATAAAAAAGTCTCACTCAAAAGGTCTCACTCAAAATATTTTTATTAGTTTTGAAAAAATCTTACTCAAAATTCGCTTTAGGCCTCAATATATGTTGGGTCGGCCCTGATCGTACATTAGAATATTCCGGCAGACCCAATGTACAATCTAATAACTCGGCTTACTTCCCAAGCTTAACACATCACACTTTTGAACTTGTACACTCAAGATCAAGAGCAAATTATTCAAATTATATGCTATCAACTTACTTTTATTTTATTTTTCTATCTTTATCTGCTCAACACCGTATTAAAAGGACATCAGGCAGGCTTGACCAAGCCACCTACCTAGGGATGTCAACGAGGCGGGGTGGGGGTGTAGAGTACTCCCCCGCTCCCCGTCCCCGCCCCCTAGATTTCCCCCGTCCTTGTCCCCGATCCCCGCCATGGGGACTTTTTCTCCCCCGTCCCCATCCCCACGGATCCCCGCGGTCCTCACGGGGACCCCGAAAGTAAATAAGCTTACCATTTTTTGTTTGTGATTTTGTATTTCTTTCACAAACGTTTAGGCAGTAATATCTTGTTTACCTTTCTTTTGAAAAAAGCATTTTTCTTCTTATTCTTTCTTTTGCCATCTTGTTTTTTGTTTTGTTTTTTTAAATAATGCTGCTAAAATGGACAGGCAAGGAAGATCTATTGTGCCCTTCAAGAGATAGGTAATGACAATCCAAAAGTTTCAGAAGCAGGAAAGGGTTCCATATCAACGATATATCAACAAAAAATAAACTCACATCTTTGAAGGTTACAAAAATTAATCACAGTCCTATTTGTTGAAGGTCACAAAAATTAATCACAGTCCTTTATTTAGGATTGTGAAGAATCTAAATCTTCCCTTTCAAGATTTGAAAACCAAGTTTGATAAACACCAGGGTAAACACGTTTAAAAACAAGGCACGGAGAAAGAAGGACGTGCACCTGAGCAGCGACTGAGAGGACGTGCGGTGGTGGGCGGCGGCGGTTCCCGGACGCGACGAGCAGCATGGTGGTCGATTGCTGGACGTGACGAGCAACGACGGGAAAGAAACAGACGTGAGCAACCAAACAGGATGGAGACGCGAGTAGCGAGGTAGACGCACAGTGGTTGGCGGGTTGCAGGTGGCGGCGCATTAGGGTTAGGGTTGAGAGATACTAGTTGAGATAATGAGTATGAGACTTTTAGTTTCAGAAACGAAATGTTAGAATTTAGAAATGAAAGTGTGAATTATGAAACGAGGGAAAGGGCTGTAACATGTTTTTTTTAAAGGTTTAATTACTTTGCAGGTCCCTGAACTATGTGAGAGTTTTCAAATAGGTCCCTGAGCTAAAAAAATTTGTAATTGGATCCCCGAACTTCTAAGTACTTTGTAATTGGATCCCTACACATTAAACGTTTGCAATCGGCTCCCTGAACTTATAAATAATTTGTAATTAGGTCTCCGGGGTAGGAGACATTTTAAAAATCTTTGCTATTGTGAGTGATCTAATAGTTCTATTAACTTCCAAGATAGACAAGAATTTTGGAAGGAGGTTATAGAATGCTCTAATTACAAGGTTGTTTTGCTACTCCAGGGACCTAATTACAATTTTTTTACAAGTTTAGGGACCCGATTACAAACTTTTAAAGTGTAAGGATTCAATTATAAAGTATTTAGAAGTTTGGGAACCCAATTACAATATTTTTTAGTTTAGGGACCTATGTAAAAATTCCCAAATAGTTTGGGGACCTATAAAATAATTAAGCCTTTTTTTTATAAAAAAAAAAAAGACATTAAAAAGACTAAAAAGACAAGGTATAATATAATATACATTAAGGGTAATTATGTAGTCTTCTCGGGACGGGGACCCTACGGGGCACGGGGTATGATCCCTGTCCCCCTGAATTGACCACGGGGGTATTTTCTCCCCCGTCCCCGCGGGGTCCCAAATGGGGTAGTCCCTACAAGGATTCCTGCTCACAGGAGGAAATTGCCATCCCGACACCTACCATCAGAGCAATAAAGTCAACGACGTTGGAGAGGCTTGACCAAGCCACCTACCGTTGAGCAATAAAGCCAAATAAATGGCATATTGCAAATGAAGAAGACATGCGTTGAATGGCAAATAATGGATTTTTTCTGCAGATTTTATACTAATATATTAATAGGCATTAAAGCATTTTAAAAGTTGGGATGAAACATATTTGAATGGATTCAATGTTTTAACATATTAATATTTTAATATTTGAGTTAGTAATCATTCAATTGTCGTAAACAATCTTTATGTGAAAATTTGCATGTTGGAGCTTTTTTTTTTTTATTATTTTTAATAATATTTTTGGTGTGCTGTAAATGATTATTTTAGTTTGAAGTGTCAACCTAATTGAGACTTCTTTCTGTATAGTGATATTTTTGTACTCCAATTTTGCTTAAAAAATATACCCCCAACAGTAAAGAGGTAACAAAAAGAATTTTTGGGCAAAGAAAAGAACTAATAAGTAAATGTTAATATCCTAAAGGTTTGAATTAACACGTAATAAAGTGAGACAACAACTTCGTCCAGAAATGAATTGCTATTGAACTAACCGGACTTGGTTGAGACACCACAACACGCAATGTATATTTGAACTTATTTAAACTCCACGACATTTAACAACAAATATATACACATAATGTAGGTATGAACACCATTGAGTTTTGATGTATGCCAGACTTATATGATAAATCTATTGAAGTATATTAACCTAGTATGCACGAAAAATGGAATTGTGCATATAGGTTTTCAAGAAATCAAGTGTAAGATCAGTGGACAAGAGTATCAATTAAGTTCCAAAGCAATAAGACCAAGTAAAGAACAAGATATAAACTTAGGTTTAGATGCTTGTGTAAGCGAAAACTAAATTTGCTCACAAAATGTCTCATTTGATTTGCATGAAAATACGTTTTTGAAAGATTATATGAACATAGATTGCATTAAAATGAGTTTAATAACAAGTTATGAATGAAAAATTGATTCTTATAGATCGACGTCTATCCAAATTCAAAAGGCTTGTTTTTTAGGAAATATCAAAATACATCGATGTAAGTATTACATACATTCATGTATATACTAAGACTGAAAGCAAGCCTAAGTGAAAAGTGAAAATACATCGATAGACTCACTTGTACATCCATATATAAGCCTAAACCAGAGAGCATGCTTAAACTGTCAATAGGCACTACATTGATGTAACTCTCCTACACATCGATGCGCTTGTTATAAAACTATGTTACACTATTATGAGTTCAAATATATATACATCGATGTAAGAGTTCTTCAAATCCATGTACTTTTCTATACATCGATGTACCTATTTAATATATCAATGTACACAAGAAAAGGTCATTTTTTGTTTAATACATCAATGTCCAAGATCATACATCTATATTTAAAGGTCTATAACTGAAAAACCATCCTACCTAAAAATTAGGGAAACTTTATCTTTAATCCCAAGTGTAACATCCCAATTTTCACGTTTTTTAAGACCAGTAAACCATATAAATGAGTTTATATTTTTATCTGTGTTTTAGAAAATGATTTTGGGAAAACTAAAATCATATTCATGCTCCGTATAATCGTAGGAGCCTACGATTAAATTTTGGGCCGAAAACTCAAATGGAGCCCGGTCTATGTTTAGCGGTTGGTAGTGTTTTACTACTATAAAAATCTCATTTTGACTGACGGTCAGAACCTTTTGTCTTAGAATTCGATCCTCTACCTTTTTGCTAAAATGCGTCCTGACGTTCAAAAGTGAAAATAATATTTTAAAGGCTTAATTGCACTTTTGGTCCCCCAGGTATCACGATTGTGCAATTTTGGTCCCCCGGGTTTTAATTGCGCCAATTGGGTCCTCCAAATATCACGATTGTGCACTTTTGGTCCGCCAAGTTTCAATTGTGCCAATTGGGTCCCCCACGTATCATGAGTATGCAATTTTGGTCCCCCAATTATCACGATTGTGCAATTTTTAACGTCAGTAGCCTACATAGGACACGTGAGACTGATTTGACACTTAATGAAGTCAACTTGACAGTTTGTGGGACATTCTTATAAGACATCATTGACATCTCACACAATTTAATGATCAAATACACATCATTAATTGTCACATAAGAATGACACGTAAGCTGCCAAACTAGTCTCATTAAGTGCCAAATCAGTCGCACATGTGCTTCGTAGGCTATTGATGTTAAAAGTTGCACAATCGTGATACTTGGAGGACCCAATTGGCGCAAGTAAAACCCAGGGGACCAAAATTGCACAATCGTGATACCTGAGGGACCAAAAGTGCAATTAAGCCTATATTATATTCGGACTGATAATCAATCGGGGAGATGATTCGAGCCGTGTTAGGGTTTTTAGAGACCCATGAGCCGATAATTTTCATATCAAGGTTATGTTAAGTCATCTAGGGACTCATACCAATGTCGTGAGGATTTTCAAAATGTCGGGACGTGAAATGACCAAATTGCCCTTGGTTAGTTTTTACTAATTACCTTTTATTACCATTTTACTTTTACTTAAGTCTTAAGCAAACTTAAGAAAATATCTCTCAATTTTCACTCATCCTCACCCTCACTCTCGGCCAACCTCACCCAAACCCCCATCTTCACTCTTTTCTCTTCTTTCCCATTTTCTCTCCAAGTTCTTTGTCTCCATTTTTGGAGACAAAGAACTTGAGTTTTGTGAAGCATCTTCACTTTTTTTTGAAGGAGATCCTTCTAAGAGGTAGCTCACCATTTCTATCTCTCCCAATCTCTCCTTTCTCTCCTCAATTTTTTCTATGATCATGGAAGTTGGGGTTTTACCCCTAAATCTTCAAAAATCCACGAAAAATCATAGAAAAATCCTATTAAAACCAAACCAATTTCTATGGCCTAGGTTCATGACATAATTGTTTGATCCAGGAGCTTAGAGCCAAGAAATCTCTCTAGGCTATTTTTCCCAAGAGAGGCCGAGACCACGCTTAAGTGTAGGGCAGGGTTTATGGTTGGTTTTTGATGTTTGGAGTTGGTATCTAGGGTATCTCACTTAGTTAGGGAGGTATGCAAGAGATGAGAATTTTTGGAGCTCCCTAGCTATTGTTAAGGTCAAAGGGCCAAACCCTAGGGGTAATGAAATAGGAGAAATCTTTGTATTTTTGAGTTAATACCTAGATTGATTGTGTGTATGTAGTGATCGGCAGATAGTTGAGCAAGTTTTCGGATCGATCAGGTGTTTGCTGCTTACCCTTGGAACTTCAAGAGGTAAGGGGATAAACGTGAGGAATTCCAATTCCGACAGCTATACGCTGTATTGGTGTTTGTATTGTAAATAAATGTCTTTATCTGATTATTGGTGGAGTGTTTTATTTACTGCTGTTGATTTGACTATGCACGACATAACTGCTGATGTATGTGGATACATGATATAATTGTTGAATAAATGTATGGATATATCGTGTGCCCTGCTTTGGGATTTAAGGCGTTAGAGGACCTAATATCGATTAGGATCCGACATCGTATAACATAAAAGCTTTAAAAGCTTGAGATGTGGAATTGAGAAAAATAAATGTGTTTTATTGTTTTTCAATTTAATTCAAGAAAAAAAATTAATTGTCGCCTTCGGAATAAAATAATAATAAATAGCTGCTTTTAAGGAAAAGTTAACTTAAAAGGGCAAAGTTGTGAAAATGTGCTTTAATAACGAAAAACGATGTTTTAAGATAAATAGTGTTTTTAGAAACCTTTATTAGTTTTTAAATTAATAAAGATAACCGTTTGAACAATAGCGTTTTGAGGAATGTGGTTTTCAAGTTATTTGGTTTTATCCAAGAAAAAGGGTTTTTACAAGCTGTGTTTTAAGGTTTGTGTTTTACCGAAAAAAGATGAAAGGAAAAGAAATGGTCGTTAGACCAAGTTTTGTTTTATGGAAAACCGATCCCGAGGACTTTGTGTAAGTGTCGGAGATTTGGGTTTTTTGTGTTTGAGTTTTCGAGGAAAAGTGGTTTTCAACTTAGAAACAAGAAACCGAGACGTCGGGGTTCTAGGGTTCTGCAGAAACATGTGGATCAAGGATCCGTGTTAGTTGATGGTCCTGTCGGCTTAGGGACGATCTTTGTGGTCCTGGAAGCTTGAGGATGTTTTATGCTCTTGAATCTAGAACTCTAAACTGGTGCATCGGTTAGGGATGTTTCGGTTCGAGCTGTTTTGGACTAGATGTCCTGTTTTGAGAAAAATGTTGTTAAAGCTTAAAGAGTCTAAGACATTATGGTGGTTGTTAGCGTTGAGGCTACAACGAGGAAAGATTGTTACGACAAAGATAAACCGACGGAAACTAAATAGTTTTCTCATGCATTTGTTTTGGGCAGACGTGCCACTGGAACGGGAGACCCTGGTGATAGGAAACCCCGTGATGACTGTAAGTCATTATGTGTCACTGCACCTTGATAGGCAATGAATGAAATACTTATAATGTAAAGCATTTGTATAGTGTGATATGGTAATAAAATCCATGTAATGGAAAGCGTTATGCCTGGATTGGATAACATGACATGGTAAATAAATCCATGCAATGGAAAGCCTTATGCCTGGATTGGACAACGTAGCATGGTAATGAAATCCATATAAGGTAAAACATTGTACCTTGTGTTGGTCAGTGCGATATGGTAAATAGGGTGTGCCTTGATTGGCAGTCGAGTTGATCGTATGATCAACTCATTCTTTTGGTGATGGGATTCCCGGAAATCTAGAATTGAATATTAGTTGGGATTTATGGAAGTATCATGCATACGTTTAGAGAATAACGTTGATTGTGGGGTACGAAACCTGTGTATTTTTACTTTTAGTACATGGATATATATATGTTGTACTATGTGATGCATGATGATATTTGGTGAGATATATTTGTATGAATCTGCTGGTTGTGTTTGGGCATGTAGATGTCGTTTTTGGATTCATATATTGGTTTCTCACCCTTGCCTATACGTGTTGGACACCCTGTTGTGTTTTTGAATACACGTACAGATATTTGTTTAGCAGTTCCCTAGAAGTTCTAGCTTGAGAGATGGAAATCGACAACGAAGAGGTGTGGATTGGTGACGACGTGACCCTGTCTTTTTGGTACTACTGATGTCGGGGTAGTACACTCTGTTCTCTGTAGACTTCGTTGGTTAGACCACCTTAGGTTTATTTTGTCGTAGCTACTCTTGGGTTAGTCTATTTTCGGCTTCTGATGGCCGTGGGGTAGACTGATGAATTTTAATGGATGATGTTTACTTATATATATATATATATATATATATATATATATATGTATTATTGTGAGTATGTCAATGTTATAATAAGTATAGGTTCTTTAATATTATAAGAAGAAAAAATCCTATCACGATTTTCATAATAAGTAAGATAAGAGTAAAGAAAATCTTTTCCGAAAGTGAATCAACAAATCCTTTTCCTACTTTATAGTGTTTGAGGTTACGAAAGTGACACCCGAGAAAGTGGGGTGTTACAAGTGGTATCAGAGCTGGTCGAGTCTTTCGGGAACCTTTGGGGAATAGGTCTGTTGTGTTGATGTTGTATGATCTCTGATTAAGGATTGATTGACTTACTTCCTAGAGGCAAGGTACGTTGTTAGGTGAACCTATGTTTTTGTTTCTGGTTGTAGTTTGACTGATTTAAACCTTGTTGGTCAGATATGGAACTAGAAATTGGAGCGGGAGCAGGACGTCGACGTAGAGGTGGATGTGGCCATGGCCGCGGGAGGGGAGTCAATGTCCATGCTGAGGACGTTGATGGAACAAATGGAAGGGACTTCGCTGCTCAAGTGATGGCAAACATGGCTGCGGCTATTGCTGCCTAGACCGCAACCATGAATGCGCATAATGCACAAGAGCAAGCCCGTTCTGAGCAGGCCGCTGAGGGTCGAAACCTGACTGCGTTTATGCGCCAGAACCCGCCACAGTTTTATGGCGATGTGGATCCTGAGAAGGCCGACTTGTGGATCCAGGAGATTGAGAAAATCTTCGGACTGAATCACAGCCCTGAAGAAGTGAAGGTACCGTACGCAACTTTCCTACTGCTGGGAGATGCTGAATATTGGTGGAAGGGAACTAAACAGCTGCTGGAGGCTAACCAGCAGGAAATCACTTGGACTCTGTTCAAGGACCGATTTCTGGAAAAGTACTTTTCGTAGAGTGCAAGAGCTGAGAAAGAGCAAGAATTCTTACATCTGCGACAGAGAGAGATGACCGTCGGGGAATATGCCGCAAAATTTGAATCACTTGCCAAATATTTCCGATTCTTCCAGAACAACCCTAACGAAGATTGGAAGTGTGAAGGTTTTGAGAGGGGCCTGAGGTATGAAATCACGGAGTCCGTGCTGCCGCAGTGGATTCCAAATTTCCAGGCTTTAGTCGAGAAAAACGGACAAGAAGAGCTGATTAAATGTGGAAGGGCCAACAAAGAGAAAGTTGGAGGACCTCTCCGTTTTAAGAATCAGTACCAAGAACAGAGGGGAGACCAGAGTCAGGGGAAACCTTATTCCCGACCCCCAGGGGATAATCAGAAGCAGCAACCCCATCGTTTTGTTGCTCACGCATCAGGCAATGGAGGCCAGAGGAACCATGATCAAGGCCGAGAGAGGAAATGTTTCAAGTGTGGAGATCCATCACACCTGGCCAATAACTGCCCTGTGCGGGGTCCTAAATGTTTTACTTGTGGACGAACGGGGCACATAGCAAGATACTGTGAGGTACAAGGATCTGTCCCAGCTGCCAACATTGATATCGGAAACAAAGGGCCAACGATGAGGGGAAGAGTTTATACCATGAGAGGTGCAGGAGCTTCGGGTTCCGACGATCACATATGAGGTAGTTGCGACATCGACGGATTTCGTGATGGATTGCATACAATGTTTAGTATTACCTATTCCTTCTTTGTCGTATGAATTTTTGTACCCATATTTCTGTATGATCCTCATTGTATTAGACATTTGAGGGATTGGGTTAATAGTATCCACTAGTATGGACATCTTCGTAGTACTTCATTTAAAGGTTTTGTTATGACTATTCCTTGAGTTATAACACAAATAATTCCTGATGTTGGAAGTTTCTTGATGAAACTTACTCTGATCCCTTTTACGCTTGATAAATGTGATCCAGTCTGATTTCGACCAGACTGTTGACCATTGGATTCCTTAACCTGTTGGGAGATTCTTGTGGAAGAGGAGACTTTATTAGAGTCGCGGTTGTAAACCTGTATTAGCTATGCATTTTTACACTCACAAACCTACTGAAGAATCTTTTTACATACTGAATATTTCCTGCATTCCGTTTCTGAGCTGTGAAATCTTTCCATAGCATTCTTGTAAGGATTAAGACATCCTGTCTAGTCTCGAGTCGCGAAATTTCGAGGACAAAATCTTTTTTAGTGGGGTAGTAATGTAACACCCCAATTTTCACGCTTTCTAAGACCAGTAAACTATATAAATGAGTTTATATTTTTATCTGTGTTTTAGAAAATGATTTTGGGAAAACTAAAATCGTATTCATGCTCCATATGATCGTAGGAGCCTACGGTTAAATTTTGGGCCGAAAACTCAAATGGAGCCCGATCTATGTTTCGTAGATGATAGTGTTTTACTACTATAAAAACCTCATTTTGACTAACGGTTAGAACCATTTGTCTTAGAATTCGATCCTCTACATTTTTGTTAAAATGCGTCCTGACGTCCAAAAGTGAAAATAAAATATTATATTCGAACCGATAATCAATCGGGGAGAAGATTCGAGCCGTGTTAAGGTTTTTCGAGACCCATGAGCCGATAATTTTCATATCAAGGCTATGTTAAGTCATCTAGGGACTCATACCAATGTCGTGAGGATTTTCAAAATGTCGAGACATGAAATGACCAAATTGCCCTTGGTTAGTTTTTACTAATTACCTTTTATTACCATTTTACTTTTACTTAAGTCTTAAGCAAACTTAAGAAAATATCTCTCAATTTTCACTCATCCTCACCCTCACTCTCGGCCAACCTCACCCAAACCCCCATCTTCACTCTTTTCTCTTCTTTCCCATTTTCTCTCCACAGAAACTCCATTTTTGGAGACAAAGAACTTGAGTTTTGTGAAGCATCTTCACTTGTTTTTGGAGGAGATCCTTCTAAGAGGTAGCTCACCATTTCTATCTCTCCCAATCTCTCCTTTCTCTTCTCAATTTTTTCTATGATCATGGAAGTTGGGGTTTTACCCCTAAATCTTCAAAAATCCATGAAAAATCATACAAAAATCCTTTTAATACCAAACCATTTTCTATGGCACAGGTTCATGACATATTTGTATGATCCAGGAGCTTAGAGCCAAAAAATCTCTCTAGGCTATTTTTCCCAAGAGAGGCCGAGACCACCCTTAAGTGTAGGGTAGGGTTTTTGGTTGGTTTTTGATGTTTTGAGTTGGTATCTAGGGTTATCTCACTTAGTTAGGGAGGTATCCAGGAGATGAGAATTTTTGGAGCTCCCTAGCTATTTTTAAGGTCAAAGGGCCGAACCCTAGGGGTAATGAAATAGGAGAAATCTTTGTATTTTTGAGTTAATACCTTGATTGATTGTGTGTGTAGTGATCGGCAGATAGTCGAGCAAGTTTTTGGATCGATCGGGTGTTTGCTGCTTACCCTTGGAACTTCAAGAGGTAAGGGGATAAACGTGAGGAATTCCAATTCCGACAGCTATATGTTGTATTGGTGTTTGTATTGTAAATAAATGTCTTTATCTGATTATTGGTGGAGTGTTTTATTTACTGCTGTTGATTTGACTATGTATGACATAACTGCTGATGTATGTGGATACATGATATAATTGTTGAATAAATGTATGGATGTATCGTTTGCCCTGCTTTGGGATTTAAGGCGTTAGAGGACCTAATATCGATTAGGATCCGACATCGTATAACATAAAAGCTTTAAAAGCTTGAGATGTGGAATTGAGAAAAATAAATGTGTTTTATTGTTTTTCAATTTAATTCAAGAGAAAAGAATTAATTATCTCCTTCGGAATAAAATAATAATACATAGCTGCTTTTAAGGAAAACTTAACTTAAAAGGGTAAAGTTGTGAAAATGTGTTTTAATAACGAAAAACGATGCTTTAAGATAAATAGTGTTTTAGAAATCTTTATTAGTTTTTATAATAAAGTTAACCGTTTGAACAATGGCGTTTTGAGGAACGTGGTTTTCAAGTTATTTGGTTTTATCTAAGAAAAATGGTTTTTACAAGCTGTGTTTTAAGGTTTGTGTTTTACCGAAAAACGACGAAAGGAAAAGAAATGGTTGTTAGACCAAGTTTTGTTTTATGGAAAACCGATCCCGAGGACTTTGTGTAAGTGTCAGAGATTTGGGTTTTTGGTGTTTGAGTTTTCGAGGAAAAGTGGTTTTCAACTTAGAAACTAGAAACCGAGACATCGGGGTTCTAGGGTTCTGCAGAAACACGTGGATCAAAGATCCGTGTTAGTTGTTGGTCCTGTCGGCTTAGGAACGATCTTTGTGGTCCTGTAAGCTTGAGGATGTTTTATGCTCTTGAATCCAAAACTCTAAACTGGTGCATCGGTTAGGGATGTTTGGGTTCGAGCTATTTTGGACTAGATGTCCTGTTTTGAGAAAAATGTTGTTAAGGCTTAAAGAGTCTTAGACATTATGGTGGTTGTTAGCGTTGAGGCTACAACGAGGAAAGATTGTTACGACAAAGATAAACCGACGGAAACTAAATAGTTTTCTCATGCATTTGTTTTGGGCAGACGTGCCACTAGAACGGGGGACCCTGATGATAGGAAACCTCGTGATGAGTGTAAGTCATTATGTGTCATTGCACCTTGATAGGCAATGAATGAAATCCTTATAATGTAAAGCATTTGTATAGTGTGATATGGTAATAACATCCATGTAATGGAAAGCGTTATGCCTGGATTGGATAACGTGACATGGTAAATAAACCCATGTAATGGAAAGCCTTATGCCTGGATTGGACAACGTGGTGTGGTAATGAAATCCATATAAGGTAAAACATTGTACCCTGTGTTGGTCAGTGGGATATGGTAAATAGGGTGTGCCTTGATTGGCAATCGACTATGATCAACTTATTCTTTTGGTGATGGGATTCCCGAAAATCTAGAATTGAATATTAGTTGAGATATATGGAAGTATCATGCATACGTTTAGAGAAATACGTCGATTGTGGGGTACGAAACCCGTGTATTTTTACTGTTAGTACATGGATATATGTGTTGTACTATGTGATGCATGATGATATTTGGTGGGATATATTTGTATGAATGTGCTGGTTGTGTTTGGGCATGTAGTTGTCGTTTTTGGATTCATATATTGGTTTCTCACCCTTGCCTGTACGTGTTGGACACCCCGTTGTGTTTTTGGATACACGTGCAGATATTTGTTTAGCAGTTCCCTTGATCGTTCTAGCTTGAGAGTTGGAAATCGACAACGAAGAGGTGTGGATTGGTGACGACGTGACCCTATCTTTTTGGTACGACTGATGTCGGGGTAGTACACTTTGCTATCTGTAGACTTCTTTGGTCAGACCAGCTTAGGTTTATTTTGTGGTAGCTACTCTTGGGTTAGTCTATTTTCGGCTTCTGATGGCCGTGGGGTAGACTGATGAATTTTAATGGATGATGTTTACTTTTATATATATATATATATATATATATATATATATATATATATATATATATGTATTATTGTGAGTATGTCAATGTTATCATTAGTATAGGTTCTTTAATATTATAAGAAGAAAAAATCCTATCACGATTTTCATAATAAGTAAGATATGAGTAAAGAAAATCTTTTCCGAAAGCGAACTAGCAAATCCTTTTGCTTCTTTATAGTGTTTGGGGTTATGAAAGTGACACCCGAGAAGGTGGGGTGTTACACCAAGGATTATATTTTTGAAAACTCTATAAATAAGGATTAAAAAGACATAATTTTGCATCATAAAACATATTGAAAATTTCAGTTTTACATCAAATCAAAGAGTTTTGATTCTTAGGGCCTATTTTGTGAAGTGAGCATTTTTCTCATAGTTCTTCAATTTGTAAATCCATACACTGAGAGAGTATTCTACTCGATTTTGTTTTGATTGATTTCTATAATGAGAGTGAGACATCTCTTTACGAAAAATAAGATTGGAAAAAGTGATATCCCTTGAGATTTTTATTGGGGCTCTTGTACAAAGGGTGAAGAGTGCTCTTTGACGTAAAGGCATACAAGCACCTGGTTGAAGCTTGCTATTGGTGGACAAATTCTGATAAGAGAATCTTGGGGACTTGGTACGTCACTGGTGCTGTAGTGGCTGAACCAGGATAAATTATTTGCGTGTTCTTCTCTATCCCATCATCTTTTACATATTGTTTTTTCCTTTCTGTAATACTTTCTATTGAATATCCATTAAGCAGCTTGAATAAATTTTGTTATTATAAGTGTTTTTGTGATAATTTATTCAAAGCTTTTAAACAACTCAATTCACTCCCTCTTGAGTTTGAAGCCACAACAAACAAGGGGTATCAGAGCTAAAAATCTTGTTTAAGGGTTAGTAGCTTCAAAAGAAGGGCTCAAATGATTTTATTTCTGAAGGGCTTCCATTGCAAGACCCCCTGCATTTAATGAGACTGAATATATCTAATGGAAAGAACGAATGATAATCTTTCTTGAGACTGCTGGTGTTGAAATTTGAGATGTTGAAAATGGACCTTATGTCCATTCTACAGTTGTTGAAGGTGTCTAAAAAGTTGAACCAAAAAATGAATGGGTTGAGGATGATAAAAACAAAGTTCAATATAATTCTCGTGCAAAGGTTATAATAACATCTGCTTTGAGTAGAGATGATTTTTTTTCAGGGTATCCAATGTTAGAACCAAAACAATTATGGTCTATGACCCCTCAAAGTTTTAATGCTTAACAAAATTATTATATGTTTATGAAAATTAGTTTATGTCCAGTCATTACTAATTCATAAGGTCAAAATACATTCTCTTTGTTTTGACTACAGACGGACTCACAAATGTACACTAAGTTTCAGCTTCCAATGATAACTAAAATTCATACCGAACTGAAAGCTTAGAATGTTTTCTGCGCCCAAAGGTACAAAGTGGTTCTCAATCAAAGATGCGTCAAGAAAAGTTATGTGGATCGTTCAACTGGTCCATGGACTTTATCTTTGAATGATAAGTTCCCTGCGTTCGGAAGTCACAAGCTAGTTTCATACTGCGTCAATATTATTATATTACTTGAGCGTCCACTAACTTTGTTTTGCAGATGACGTGGCACTTGTTTTCAAAAGTCTTTGAAAATCATAAAAGAAATATCTTTCGGTAAAGACAAAACAAGGTATAACGTAGTACACATCGAGCCACGAAAAGCAAAAGTGTTGCAGCAAAAAGAATAGGACAACCTGCTTTGCTGCATCCTGCTACAATCTGCTACCACTTCTGTACTATCAAAAGCAAATATACTTCCCTCCTCACTCAAAGAAAGGACACCTATGCACAGGAGATAGCTTGCAACGGTTATGTGTCTAATGGATATTCATTTGTGTCTAAACGGACATAATTTATACCGTTTGAAGTCCAGAAGATGGCCAAGACTATTTATGAAGATTGAAGAGCAAAGTTTTAAATAGATCACGCACGAATCAACGAATATTCAAACTCTGTCAAAACTCTCTCTCATCAAAAAGCTGTAAATCTTTCATATTCTTTCTTTGTAAAGTTTATATAGTTTCAAAGAGCTGAACCTTGTAATATCCTCACACATAGTGAGTTAGTTAAAAGCTCAAAACAACCTTCAAATCTTTGATTTGGTTGAGCCTAAAGATGCTTGTTTGTAAAAGAATACTTTGGGGCCTGGAGAGGTGTAGAATAGTTGGAGTTGTAGAGTCAAGAGTGACTAGGAGACAACTTATATTTTGGTACTAAGTGTTTTAGTGGAAAAGCCTTCAAGTATAAGGAATTGTACGTAGCTCTTCGGTTTGTAAGAGTTAACTGGGATACATCTTCGTGTGAATCTTTCTATCCCTACTCTTGTCAAAGTTTATTCATTTACTAACTTGGGGATTGAACTTAAAGTTTCTTAACTTTCTCTAAAAACTTGTATCCTGTTGTGTGTTTTAGATCATGTAGTACGTGGTAGATAAAGCTCTCAAATCTAAAATCAATCATACACACACATAATATGAGAACTAAAAATTAAACTTGATAGGCCTTAAGCTCTTTAATTGAAAGATCAATTAACAGCCGTTAAGTTTAAAATCAGATGGTCTTTAAATAAGAATAATCGATTAGCGGTTTTCTAATAATCGATTATCATATATCTGAAAAGCTGATTGTCAAAACTGTGAAGATATAATCAATTGACATAATCGATTATGCTCCTACGCGTGTAAGTGAGCTTTAAACAGAGAACCCATAATCGATTATGATGCAACTGTCTCGTAACGCATTTTGCCTAAAAGAAAATAATTGATTAATTCCTATGGGCTCATTTCTTTTTCTGTAAATAGGAAGCATTGGGGAGTGTTTCAAAACAACACTTGCTTCTCTAATCCTAGTTGCGCTAATACTCTGTCAAATTTCTTGCTGATCACTCTCACTAGTTTTACACCTTGATATTTATATTTTGAGAGCTTTATACTCCATATACGAGAGATTGTAATTGTGCTTCAAGTTGTATTTTCTCATCTGCACTTTTGAGTGCTACATTTCATTTACATTGTTATTCTTATTTGGATGTGAATCCCATAGTTTTGAAAGAGAAGGTTTTTCTCTTGAGACTCTTTCACAGGGGGAGGTGATATCCCTGGTCTGGGAGGAGTGCTCTTCTTTGTGAAGGTTTCTAGCTGAACCTGATTTAAAAGCTAGATATTAAGTGAAAACCCTTGGTGGTTGACCTTGGGGACTGGATGTAGGCTACTGGGGTATTTGGTAGCCAAACTAGGACAAAACTGCGAGCCTTATTTTCTCCCTTACTCTTTATTATTGAAATTTATTTTACGCAATTTACATTCTGGAACTTTTATTTTATTTCAATTTATTCAACGCACTTTAAATTCAAGTAATTTTCTTTTAAGTGCTTTGTTGTGCAAAAAGTTTTAAAATACACATTACACACAATTCACCCCGTCTTGTGTTTGGAGTCACTTGTCAACAAGTGGCATCAAATCTTAACTCTTGCTAATAGGTTTAACCGCTTCAAGAGGTAACATGACTTCAAACAATTTTAATCACGAGGGACATTCCATCAGACCCCCACCTTTCAATGGTGACGGGTATGGTTATTGGAAAGAAAGAATGCAAATCTTTCTTGAGGCTGTGGACCTTGAAGTTTGGGACGCTGTGGAAAACGGTCCTTTTGTCCCCACCCATTCTGTCAATAATGCAGTGGTGGACAAACCAAGAAGTCTCTAGACTGATGAATAGAGGAAAAAGGTCTAATACAATTTGAGGTCAAGGAACATCATCACTTAAGCTTTAAGCTGCGATGAGTTCTACAGGGTCTCAAATTGCAAGACCGCCAAGGAAATGTGGGACACCCTTCAACTGACCCATGAAGGTACTAACGAGGTCAAAAGGGCTCGAATGAACACACTAAGCCCATGAATATGAGCTATTTAGGATGAATCAGGGTGAAAGCATACAAGATATGCAGAAACGTTTTACCCACATTATTAATCATCTTAGGGCTCTTGGGAAATCCTTTAGTAATGATGATTTGATTAATAAAGTGCTTAAATGTTTAAATAGAAGTTGGCAACCCAAAGTAACTGCGATAGCTGAATCTAGAGATTTATCCACTATGACTTTGGCAACTCTTTGGAAAACTGCAAGAACATGAGCTCGAATTAAATTGACTCACTGAAAGTGAAGAAAATGACAAGAAAATGAAAGGACTTGCACTTAAAGTAAGTGTTAGTGAAAGGGAAGAAGAAATTGATTTTGACGATTGTGAAAGCCTCAATGAAAATGAGGAAATGGTACGCAAATTCAAAAAGTTTCTAAGGTACAAAGGCAAAGCAAAACAATTCTCTACTCCTCAAAGGAAGAATGAGGGAGAGGGAGGTTCTTACAATCCAACGTGCTTCAATTGTGGCAAAAAGGGCCACATTAAACCCGATTGTCCTCAAGGACAAAAGAAATATGAGAAGGATGAAAAGAAGCCACAAAAGGATAGAAAAGGAAGAAGAGCCTACATTGCATGGGAAGATAATGATATGACCTCATCAGACGAATGAGACAACGAGGAGGAAAATCTATGCCTCATGGTTAATCATGAGAAAGATGAGGTAAATGGTTTTGAACTTGAAACCGGATTGTCATAGAATGATTTACTTGTTGCATGTGAAGAATTAGATGATGAAACCATGCACATTAGAAAAATTATTTCTTCATCAAAGAAAACAAGAAAACCATCTCTAGTCTGGAATCTAAAATCAACCTTTTGAATACTGAGATGGATACCATTAAAGAGAAACTAACTACTTCAAGAGAAACTTCATCATGCCTATCTTGCGAAAACAAAAAGAATGAAATTTCAAAGTGTAGTGAATGCAACGTTTTGAAAACTAAAATTGAGGACTTATACAACACGCTTTCAAAATTCACTAGCGAAAGAGATAACTTAATTGTGCTTCTAGGAAACCAAAAGGGAATGTATGACAAAGCTGGTTTGGGTTATCACCCTAAATTGCATGAAAAATCTTTCAAGAAATTCGTTAGTTCAACAAATACGTCTAGTAGTCCTTTTGTAAAATGCTTTTATTATGGTAGAAAAGGACATACTGCTTTTGTATGCAATGCCAGAAAGAACAAGAACATGATTGGTAAGAAAGTATGGGTACCAAAGGGCAATATGCCCAAAACTAACCCTCAAGGACCCAACATGATTTGGGTACCAAAAGTTAAATCTTAAATCTGTTTTGTAGGTGTGCTTGAAAGCAAAGGACTCAAATTGGTATCTTGATAGTGGATGCTCTAAGCACATGACGGTAGACAAAAATAAGTTCTCCTCCCTCACACCTAAAAAGGGTGGCTATATTTTCTACGGTGATAACAACAAAGGTAGAATCTTGGGAATTGGAACGGTTGATAAGAGTCTCAATCCCATTATAGAAAATGTCTTGTATGTTGAGGGCTTAAAACATAATTTGCTAAGTATAAGCCAACTTTCTGACAAAGGTTTTGAAGTAATTTTTGATACATCAAAATGCATGGTTATGGATTCTACCGTTGAAGAATCTGTACATGTCTCTTTTGATGAATCGAACCCCAAATCTGTGGTAGAGGAAAGTGTTGATAAGCTTGCAGAAATTTTGGGCAATAGTCACCTTGGAAAATCACAAGGTCAAGAGTATAACAGCAATGAAGATCAATCGCTTCAACAAACAGAAGGAACACCTCACTCAGATCTTCCAAAAGAATGGAGAACATCAAGAGATCATCCTCTTGACAACATTATAGGTCATATCGAAAAAGGGGTAACAACTCGAAACTCTCTAAAACATGTGTGTCACTATATGGCTTTTGTATCTCAAATTGAACCTAACAATGTTGATGAAGCTATAATAGATGAACATTGGACTGTTGCTATGCAAGATGAATTAAATCAATTTGAAAGAAACAATGTGTGGGAACTAGTCCCCAAACCTAAGGACCATTTAGTCATTGGTACTAAATGGGTTTTTCGTAACAAGCTTGATGAAAATGGAATAATTACAAGGAATAAAGCAATGCTTGTAGCTAAAGGTTACAACCAACAAGAAGGCGTAGACTTTGATGAAACCTATGCTCTCGTGGCTAGATTAGAGGCTATCCGTATGCTTCTCTCTTTTGCTTGCATTATGGATTTCCAACTTTTCCAAATGGATGTAAAAAGCGCCTTTCTAAATGGTCTTATACAAGAAGAAGTATATGTAAATCAGCCCCCAGGTTTGTCAAAATTTAAATTTCCAAACCATGTGTTTAAATTGAAAAAGGAATTATATGGTTTAAAGCAAGCCCAGAGGGCATGGTATGAACGTTTGAGTAATGTGACACCCTAATCTAACATCACATGGTGACCTAAAAACAACATAAAGCATGAAATAAAAGTTTGCCAATAACAGACTGCCCAAAAATCTCTACCTCAAAACTAAAACCCTAAGCTGGTCCATCTCTAGTGAAACCCGTTGGATAGTCCCCCAAAGGAGGGTCCAACGTCAACATCAGAAGAGAGATCAGGGGAATCTACATTCCCATTGATCATCCCCACTTCCCCGGCTCTCGTAGTTGGAGCGTCCTCGTTCTCCTGAGGCTGATCCTCAGAAGCCACTTGAGGGTCCTCCTCAGGATTCTCCTCCTGATCCTCCTCCAGCCCCTCTGCTACTATGATGGGCGGAGGGGGAGGAGTCAAGGGCGGCTGCTATTGCAGGGGCTGGACAGCTGGGATCTCGTGCTGTAGCGACCCCAGATCCACCAGGTACTGCAGAATCATCCAGATCGTCGGCAGAGGGATCTGGATTGTCTCCACGGTATGTATTCTCTCCTGAGTTCCCACCTCAACGTTCCCGCGCAGAGTGCAAATGGGTCCAGTGTAGGCTGCGCTACTGGCTCTCGGGTGAATGACCCACGTAGCAGGGTCCTCACGCTGCTCAAAAACGACGGAGCGAACCCCCGAGTGAGCTAGGCTCTCTTTCTCCGATCCCATCTGTATACAAATAATAATATATGCTAAGAGAAAACAACATATCCAAGGATACAAAAAGGGTGAGAAACCAATATATGAACTCAAAATACGACAACTACATACATCAAGTACAAACAACAAGTTCAAGTATATGTATCAAACACCATTCTTAAACATGATTAACATATCACAGAATATCATAATAATAAAGATAAAGCACAAGGGTCTCGTACCTAACATTCATCGTTATTTTCAAAACGTATGCATGACACTTCCACATATATCATCTAATATTTGATTTTTAATTTCCGGAAATCCCATCACCTTTCAAAGAGCGGATCAGGCTCGCAATACATTGGCCTTCAAGCAACAATGCCTAGCACCACTGTGTTATAAACAAGTACATGAATCCCATGACACTACGCGATTGTCACATTGGGGCGCAATCAGAGGTACTTAACAAATCGTAATCAGGTCATACTATATTGTCCAACTCAAGGCACAATACGTTCCCAGAACACATATGACACCATTGTCCATCAAGGCACAATGATACACAATGACCGAAGTATCCCAGGTTTCCTTGCCATCAAGGTCCCCTCATTTTAGATGGCACGTCTGCCGGAAAACATATACATGAGAAAACCTTTGTTTTTGTAAGTTTTTCTGTGTCGTATCATTATTTCCTCGTTGAAGCACAAAGCTATCAACCACCATAACTTTTAGACTCTCAAGTCTTTTCAACATTTACTCAAAAGGGACACACAGTCCAAAACCCAAAAAGGACACACAGTCCAACAACCCAAACTCAAAAACCATCAACTGATGCACCAGTCTCAGATTTTGGATTCTAGAGTCCACAAAACGTTCACAAGTTTACAGGACCACTTCACCAACACGGATCCTCGAACCACGTGTTCTGCAGAACACTAGAACCTCGACGTCTCGGTTTCTAGGTTCACATCCAAATTAACTTTTCTATTTTTGAAATACCGAAAACAAGAACCCACATCTCCGAAGCTTACACATAAAGTCATCGGGATCGGTTTTCCGTAAAAACAAACTCTTGGTCGAAATCACTTTTCTTTTTGAAGTACTTTGGTAAACTATCAAAACTTTGAAATACGGTTTGTGAAAACTCTTTTTCCTTCTCATTTCTTAATGAAGTATGTTTTATTTTCCTTATTCCCAAAAAGATGTTCATCTACTTTGTTTTCAAAATCTTTTAAAAACTCTTAGCCTTTTATTTACTTACTTTACATCCCAAGCTTTTTGAAGCTTTTAACTTTTCTTGATTTTGAACCCTAACTGATGTTAGGTTCCTTAGCATAATACCAATCATCATTTTAATCAACATATCATGCTAAGCATAAAAAAACATCATCCAGCATACTTAAGCATAATCAAACACAATCAAGCATAATTAAGCGATAAATAGAACACTCCACAAATTAAATACAATACACCACAACTTATCACCCCTACAAACAGTAAATAGCCATCAGAAATTGAATTCCTCAGGTTATCTCCCGTTACCTCTCGAAGTAATCCTCCGAATGAAAGTCGTCCGAATGGTCCGCTAATCTTCCGATTATACGCCTGAACACTCAACACCAACTACATCCACACAATCAATCCAAACATCAACATTAACAATATAAATTTTCCCTACATTACTTGCTCTAGGGTTCGGCCATGGTACTCTAAAAATGGCTAGAGATGTCTAAAATTTCCTATCTCTTGGATGAATGATCCTTAGCTATACCTAACACTAAAACAAGTCTCTTTACTCAAAACTTGAATCAAAACTCATGGTTCTACACTCTATAGGTTTCGGCCATAGCTTAGAAAACTAGGGAGGAAATTTCTTGTGTGTTCAAGCTTCTAGATACTCAACATACACATCATGAAGGGTTCATAGAAATTGGTTTCATGATCATAGGATTTTTCTATAATTTTTTAGAGATTTATGAACTTTGGGGTTAGAACTTGAACAAAGCTTGAAAAACAAGATTTTAAGGTAAGAACATGAAGCTTAAGGGATCAAAGGAAGAGTTCATAGCTCTTGGAGGATGAAAATGAGCAAGATCACCAACTTTTCTTCACAAAATCTCTTGAGTGCTTTTTGAGAAAATGAGAGAAAGTAAGGAAGAAAACGGAGTTATGAAGAAAAGAAGTGGATGGAGGCTTTCATGAAGGGTGGGGCGTGTGAGATAAGAGGGCAAGGGTGTCCAAAAAGTTTCACTTAAGGGGCAAAATGGTCTTTTCATCATAGGACAAAATGTAATTAAGAAAAAGGTTAGGGGCATTTTGGTCTTTTCGCAGTGTGAACGCGTTCAGATATTTTCGTTTGCCATTATGACAGTGGTGAGTCATGGCACGCTTTCCTGGGTGACTTGACGTGACTTGACTTCAAGTTTATCTATTAGCGGGTCCTGGTAAATCCATATTCGACTCTGTTCTTCACCCGATTTGATATTTCGCCCGTATAACTTATATTATTTCACTTTTTAGTGCGAAAAATAAATTTTATCAAAATTGTTGGAAATTCGATTCTATGTCTACCTGTTTCGTTCACGAATCAAAATTAGGTCTTCTGATCAGTAAAATCTTACTGTCAGTGAAAACGCAGATTGGGTTCTGTCTGAATTTTCAACCCAAAATTTGACTGTAACTCCCTACGACACCATAGAGTATGAATATGGTCTTAGTTTATTTAAATTCACTATCTAGATCCTTCAATAAAATAAAAACTCATTTATCTCACTTACCGATCCTAGAAAGCATGAAAAATTGGGGTGTTACAAGTAAATTCTTGCTTGAAAATGGTTTTCAAAGAGGAAAAGTTGACCTTTTTCATCAAAAACAAAAAGCATGATATTTTACTTGTTCAAATTTATGTAGATGACATAATTTTTGGTGCTACTAATGAAGTTTTGTTCAAGGATTTCTCTAATATTATGCAAAGCGAATTTGAGATGTCAATGATGGGCGAGCTCAACTACTTCCTTGGATTACAAATTAAACAATCAAAGGAAGGCATATTCATCAACCAATCCAAGTATTTTGGGATGAACAACTCTAAAGAACTGTCTACTCCCATGAGCACATCTTGTTATCTAGACAAAGATGAATATGGAAAGACGGTTGATATGAGTAAGTATAGAGGCATGATAGGATCTCTCCTTTATCTTACTGCTAGTCGTCCGGATATTATGTTCAGTGTATGCATGTGTGCACGTTTTCATTCAAACCCTAAAGAATCACATCTCGCCGCAATAAAATGCATTATGAGATACCTTCTTGGCACAAAAAAATGGGATTATGGTATCCTAAAGGGGCTGATTGCACCCTAGCTGGGTACTCAGATTCAGATTTTGCGGGATGCAAAATGGATCGAAACAGTACTAGTGGTACATGCCATTTACTAGGAAACAAACTAGTGTGACCTTGTCCACCTCCAAAGCGGAATACTTTACGGCGGGTAATTGTTGTGCACAAATAATTTGGATGAAACAAAAGTTGAATGACTACGGAATTAATCTTAAAACTGTTCCTATTAAATGTGACAACACTAGTGCCATAAATCTCACGAAAAATCCAGTTTATCACTCTAGAACCAAGCACATTGAGATTAGGCACCATTTCATTAGGGACCATGTTCAAAAAGATGATTGCATGATTGAGTTTGTTGAAACATCTAAATAATTCGTAAAGATTATTACAAAACCATTACCAAAAGAAAGCTTCTTTTTCATAAGAATTAAATTTGGAATATTGAATCAATCTTGCATTAAGTAAAAAAAAAAAAAAGGCATCCCATCTTGTTATTACTAATCAGTGTGTTAAGTGTGGATAAGAAACAAGATGCATCTCAAAGAAATTGGGAAATTATGAAAAAGCAAGCAATAATCGATTATAAGAAGGCAGAAGACCTATAATCGATTGCAATAATCGATTAAGTGACTCAGACAGGAAAGTGTCAAAAGTCAGAAGTCTCATAATCGATTAGCATAATTGATTATGTGCATAATGCAGAATACCACCAGAAGTCAGAAAGCTAATAATCAATTACAATAATCGATTAAGGACGAGAAGCAACCCAGAAAACGAGATTAACCGATTCCTAATCGATTATAGGGTTGACGATTCATCAACAATAATCGATTACCAAATCGATTATACCATAAACCCAGTAAATAATCGATTACCTAATCGATTTCGTAGAATCCAAAGGTCAGAAGCTCACATAATAATCGATTACTGAAGCTCAAATAATCTATTATATTTCACAAGGTGACCAATCAGAGAGCTCCATCTCAATTCATAATTGATTATGGCACTTAAAATAATCGATTATGCGTCTCCTTAAAAGGTAACTATCGTGCCCTAGCTCTCATATCTGCTGCATTATCTCTCTCTTTTTGCATATTTCCTCTGGTTTCTTCATCCACATTCATCTCCTCTCATCACCATGCCTCCTAAACGCACAAGAACAGCTATTGTGAACCCTGGTCCCATCTCTCAAGACCAGCTGTACAAGTTCTTCTCTAATGGGGGTCAATGCACTGAGTTTGTGAGCAACTTCCAAAATAGGGAAGTACAAAAACCTCGCTTTCTGGACGTTGAGTACTTGAGGAGAGAAAAATTCAACTTCATAAAGAACTTGGATGCTGCTGCTCTAACTGACTTCCTCACCTTCTCATAGGACATATACCCAGAGCTGGTTAGAGTCTTCTACTGCAACCTCTGCCTAGTTGACGGTGTACTCATTTCTGAGGTATGCCATAAACCTATTCGTTTTAATGCTGAGGCTTTTGGGAGAGTTGTGGGGGTGCCCTCTGGTGGCACTAAGGTTACTGCTGAGGTCCTGCTGCACCCTTAGCAAATGAGTTTGCAAGGTTTGATGCCACTAAGGCTATTTTGAGGGATCCTACTGAAGCAACCTGTAGGGAAATTACTGCTGGCCAAATGAATGTAGAGAGTAGGTTGTTACAGCATGTCATTGCTAGGCGTTTATTTCCTTGGAGACAACTTCTCTCAGCTTCTAAAACTCGACGTTGTGTTGATTTGGCTGCTTGAAAATAATAAAACTGATGATTGGGCTAGCTTAGTTATGCAGCACATGGCTGATAATAGGAATGAAGGATCCTTGCCCTATGGGCATTTGATTACTCGCATCCTTAGGCATATAAGGGTTAACCTCATTGGTGAGGTCAAGCTAGATATCCAAAAATTCCATGGAATGCTCAATCAAGGGACAATTAACCAAATGGGAATAGAGTTCTATGGCAATGCATGGGTATACAAGCCCAAGAGCAGAAAATAAGCTGATTATTTTCAAGAGTCTTCTCACACTGCTGGAGCATCCTCACCACAGGCAAATCCTTCAACTGCTCCTCCTGAATTGATGGACATACTGCAAAACATTCTTATGGAGGTCCGTGCTAACATCAGTGCAATTGGTAATCTATCTCTTAAGGTGGAATGCATGGAGCAGTGTATGAATGAGGCGGAGATCATCTTTGACAGTCCTATTCGAGCACCGCCCTAGTCTGCAGCTGCTGATGATGGTTATGATGAGGATGATGAGTTGGATGAGGACTAGATCCTCCTATTTCTTTTATTTCATGACTCTTTTTTTTGGATAACTGTACCTATCTTTTTCTACTGTTTTTACTGTTTGGTACATTATTTTTACCTTGATTATATGCCTTGCATCTTAATATCTTTCCCGCTTTTTGATAATGCCAAAAGGGGGAGAGTTATATTTGGTTGCATAATTCAGGGGGAGTGGATTTTTAATGTTTTTAATAATTGCATAAAGTGAGGGGGACTAGAGCATATATTATTTGCGCATAACTCTGATTGTTAAAATAATAATTGCTCTAACCCGTTTCTGAGAAAATCCCTCCTTGAGATGTTGGTCATCATCAAAATGGGGGGAGAATATGAATATATGCCTTTACAGGATTATCTGAGTTTTGATGGATGACAAAATAAAAATCCCAGAAGGACGAGATTGCAAAAAGCAGAAAAGGCTGTCACACCCAGTCAAGTCTTTCAAAGGGGTGAAAGGAATTTTATTATTTGTATTGTGTGTTTTAGATCATGTTGTACATGGTAGATAATGCTCGCAAATCTAAAATCAATCACACACACACATAATATGAGAAGTAAAAATTAAACTTAATAGGCTTTAAGCTCTTTAATTGAAAAATCAATTAACAGACGTTAAGTATAAAATCAGATGGTCTTTAAATAAGAATAATCGATTAGAGGTTTTCTAATAATCGATTATCACATATCTGAAAAGCTGATTATCAAAGCAGTGAAGATATAATTGATTAACATAATTGATTATAGACATAATCAATTGTATAATTGATTATGCTCCTACGCGTGTAAGTGAGCTTTTAACAGAGAACCCATACTCGATTATCATAATCGATTATGATGCGACTGTCTCTTAACGCGCTTTTGCCTAAAATAAAATATCGATTATGGCATTAGTATAATCGATTATAGCGTGAGAAACACTCATATTCAAAATGGGCTTAACCTAATTCCTATGGGCTTATTTCTTTTTCTTTAAATAGGAAGCCTTTGGGAGTGTTTCAAAACAACACTTGCTTCTCTAATCCTAGTTGCGCTAATACTCTGTCAAATTTCTTACTGATCGCTGTCACTAGTTTTACATCTTGATATTTATATTTTGAGAGCTTTATACTCCATATAAGAGAGATTGTAATTGTGCTTCAAGTTGTATTTTCTCATCTGCACTTTTGAGTGCTACATTTCGTTTACATTATTATTCTTATTTGGGTGTGAAACCCATAGTTGTGAAAGAGAAGGTTTTTCTCTTGAGACTCTTTCACTGGGTGAGGTGATATCCCTGGTCTGTGAGGTGTGTTCTTCTTTGTGAAGGTTTCTAGCTAAACCTGATTTAAAAGCTAGTTATTGAGTGAAAACCCTTGGTGGTCGACCTTGGGGACTAGACGTAGGCTATCGGGGTATTTGGTAGTCGAACCAAGATAAAACTGCGAGTCTTATTTTCTCCCTTACTCTTTATTATTGCAATTTATTTTACGCAATTTACATTCTTCAACTGTTATTTTATTTCAATTTATTCAATGCACTTTAAATTCAAGTAATTTTCTTTAAGTGCTTTGTTGTGCAAAAAGTTTTAAAATACACAGTACACAATTCACCCATTTCTTGTGTTTGGAGTCACTTGTCAACACCTGTGTGTTTATATTCATATCCTACTTGCTTAAAATGTTTTTGAAAAAGGATTTTCAAAAAGGTTTAAGAAACACAATTCAACCTCCTTCTTGTGTTTCCCTGTTTCACTTTCAGTTGGTATTAGAGCTCAGCCTCTGGGTTTAGCATTTAGCCGTGCTTGTGGAAAGATCCACTCATAGCTCGATGGCAGGACAAGGAATGCCCAATGGAAGTCAACCAATGCTTGAAGGTACTTCTTTGACTAGGCTACCTTTCTTTAATGGTACTCACTACCTTTACTGGAAGGAAAGATTTAAAGGATTCATCTTGAGCACCAACTTTGTTCTCTGGCCGTTAATCACAAATGGTCCCAACATCGTCAATAATCTTGATGGTACAGTGAAAGAGCAAACTCAATGGACAGATGATGAAAAAGCAAAGATGGAACAAAACTATAAAGCGAGATAAACTCTGATGTGTGCTCTCAGTCAAGATGAGTTCCAAAAAGTTCATGCGTGTGACTCAGCAAAAAAAATTTGGGATACCCTATCCAATATACATGATGGAACATCAAAGGTAAAAGACTCAATAATCATCATGCTCATGAGTCAATACGAGATGTTTACAATGGAAAATGGAGAAACCACCCTTGATATGATAGGTCAGTTCCAAACCATTATAAACAATCTTAAGTCTCTTGGGAAAGTTTACACTGCCAAAGAGAATGTTACAAAATTCCTTAGGAACTTACCTAAGGAATGGAGACCACTCATCACTGCAATCACACAAGCCAAGGATCTGTCAACCCTGACTTTGGATGATCTTGTGGGGACTCTTTAAGTTCATGAGCAGGAGCTCAATTAGGACAACCCCACTAAGAAAGGCAAGACCATTACTTTAAAAGCTCAGAAAGCCAGCAGGTCAAAGGCTCTCAAAGCTAATGAGTCCAATGATGAAGCTGATCTAGAAGAAGAAGAAGAATCAGATGATGAACTATCTCTCATCTCAAACAAACTTGAGCGTATTCTGTGAAAGAAAAACATGAAAATAAGGCTTTTGCAAAGAAAAGTTTCAAAGATCATGGTGAAACCAAGGACAAAAATCTGATGGTTTTCTATGAATGTAAGAAACCTGGTCACTTCAAGGCTGAATTCAAAAAGAAGAACAAGAATCGCATGGCAACATGAGAAGATCTTGATTCTTCCGAAGAAGAAGAAAATGAAGAAGAAGCAAACTTGTGTCTTTGATCCGAAAATTATCCTTCTGAAGAATCATCCGAAGAAGAGGAAAAATCGACCTCGTCAATCACCTTGTATCCTGAAGCCGATCCTTTGAGGGAATTTAGTGGTCTCTCTATAAATAGACCCCCTATTTTCTTTGGAATATGTAACACCCCGATTTTTCATGCTTTCTAAGATCGGAAAGCTATATAAATGAGTTTATATTTTATCGGAGGTTCTAGAAAATGAATTTAAATAAACTAAGACCATATTCATACTCTATGTTATCGTAGGGAGTTAAGGTTAAATTTTGGGTTGAAAATTCAGACGGAGCCCGTCTGCGTTTTTACTGACAGTAAGATTTTACTGATCAGAAGACCTAATTTTGATTCGTGAACGAAACAGTTAGGTTTAGAATCAAATTTCCAACAAATTTGGTAAAATTGGTTTTCCCACTAAAATTGCTTATGTCATTGACGGAGAGGACTCACTTGTGTCAACAAAGACAAGTTAAGGGACCAAATTGAAACTTTTAAAAGTTAAGGGACCAAATTGAAACTGAAAAAAAAGTTAAGGGACAAAAATGGTATTTTAGCCTATAAGTTATACGGGCGAAATCTTAAATTACGTAATTAACGGAGCTGAATATGGATTTACCGGGACCCGCTAACGGATAAACTTGAAGTCACGTCAGGTCAAGTCACCCAAGAAAGCGTGCCATGACTAACCACTGTCATAATGACAAACGAAAATATCTAAACGCGTTCACACTGCGAAAAGACCAAAATGCCCCTAACCTTTTGTCTTAATTACATTTTTGCCCTAAGGTGAATTGTCCATTTTGTCCCTTAAGTGAAAATTTTTGGACCTTCCTATCCCTCAACCCCCACGCCTAAAGGCTTCATGAAAGCCTCCCTCCACCATTTTTCTCATAACTTCATCTTCCTCTCACATTTTCTCTCATTTCTTCAAGAAGAAAACTCAACTTTGTGTGAAGAAAAGTGTCGATCTTTGCTCATTTTCATCACTCAAGGTGGTAAGATTACTCTCCATGATCCATAAGTTCTTATTCTTCACTTAGTTCTTGTTTTCAAGTTATGATTCCATGAGTTTCAATTTCTATGTCCAAAGTTCATAATTCTCTAGAAAATTATAGAAAAATCCTATGATCATGAAAATAATTTCTATGAACCCACCATGATGTGTATATTGAGTATCTAGAATCTTGAACACAAGAAATTTCCTCCCTATTTTTCTAATGAGAGGCCGAAACCTAGCTTGTGAGGAATCATGAGTTTTGCTTCAAGTTTTTGAATCATGAAGCTTGTTTTAGTGTTAGGTATACCTAAGGATCATTCATCCAAGAGTTAGGAATTTTTAGACATCTCTAGCTATTTGAGCACCATGGCCGAACCCTAGATCAAGTGATCTAGGGAAAGTTTATGTTGTTAATGTTGATGTTTGAATTGATTGTGTGAATGTAGTTGGTGTTGAGTGTACGGGCGAGTAATCGGAAGATTTGCGGACGAGTCGGACAAAGTTCAGTCAGAAATTACCTTGAGAGGTAAGTAGAGATAACCTGAGGAATTCAATTTCCGATGGCTACGTATTGTTTGTATGGGTGCAATGTAAAATTGTGGTGTATTGTATTTAATTTGTGGAGTGCTTTGCTTTATGATTTAGTTAATTGTTTAATTATGTTTGATCATGCCTGATTATACTTGATTATGCTTAATAAGGTATGTTGATTAAAATGATGATTGATGTTGTGTTAAGGAACCTAACATTGGTTAGTGTTCAAACTAAGTAAAGGTAAAAGCTTTAAAAAGCTTAAGACATAAAGTTAAGCGGATGGAAAGTTACAAGTTTTTGAAGACAACGCATCTTAACGTTTTATCTGAAGGACAAGAAAGTGGAACATGTTTTATTAATGAAAAGAGTAGACATAAGGAAAGAAATTTGCAAACAAAGTTTAGTTTAGGAAAATCGAGTTTTAAAAATGGAAAGTTTCTTTAGAAAAATTACCAATAGAGTTGAAAGGCTAAAACGAGGTATTTCGAGTAACTGTATTTCAAAAAGATCAGTTTTAGAAGCATATTATTTTATCAAAGAAAAAGAGTTTTCATGAACTATATTTCAAAGTTTCGATGGTTTACCAAAGTACTTCAAAAGAAAAGTGGTTTTGATCCAAGAATTTGTTTTTACGGAAAATCAATCCCGATGACTTTGTGTGTAAGCTTCGGAGATGTGGGTTTTGTTTTTGGTTTTCAAAAGAGAAAAGTTAAATGGAAAGTGAACCTAGAAACTGAGTCGTCAGGGTTCTAGTGTTCTAATGAACACGTGGATCGAAGATCCGTGTTAGTGAAGTGGTCCTATAAACTTGTGGACGTTTTGTGTGCTCTAGAATCCAAAATCCGAGACTGGTGCATCGGTTGAGGTTTTTTGGGTTTGAGCTTTTTGGACTGTGTGTCCTTTTTGGTTAATTGGACTGTGTGTCCCTTTTGAGTAAATGTTGAAAAGACTTAAGAGTCTAAAAGTTGTGGCGGTTGATAGCTTTGAGTTTCAACAAGGAAATAATCATACGAAACAGAAAAACTTACGAAAACAAAGGTTTTCTCTTGCATTTATTTTTGGTAGACGTACTATCAAGATGGGGGACCTTGACGGCACGAAACCTTGTGATGACTTTAAGTCATTGTGTATCATTGTGCCTTGATGGGCAATGGTGTCATACGTGTTTTGGGAACGTATTGTGCCTTGAGTTGGACAATATAGTATGACCTGATTACGATTTGTTAAGTACCTCTTATTGCGCTCCCATGTGAGAATTGCATAGTGTCATGGGATTCATGTACTTGTTTATAGCACAGTGGTGCTAGGCATTGTTGCCTGAGGGCCAATGTATTGCGAGCCTGATCCGCTATTTTGAAAGGTGATGAGATTTCCGGAAATTAAGAACCAAGTATGAGATGTTATATATGGAAGTGTCATGCATATGTTTTTCAAAATAATGATGACTGTTGGGTATGAGACCCTTGCTTCACTTTCACTGTTATAATATTCTGTGTTATGCCTATGATGTTTTTGAATCATATTTTGAATAGGTGTATATATATGAACCTACTGTTTGTACATGATGTATGTAGTTGTCATATTTTGAGTTCATATATTGGTTTCTTACCCTTGTATTTCTTGGCTATGCTGTTGTCCCTTGGTATATATTATTATCTGTACACAGATGGGATCGGAGCAGGAGAGCCTGGCTCACTCAGGGGTCTGTTCCTTGGTTTTTGAGCGACGAGAAGATTCAACTGCTTGGGTTATACATCCGGGAGCAAGCAGTGTAGCGTATACTGGACCAGTATGTACCCTACGCGGGAATGCGGAGGTGGGACCTTAGGAGAGGAAGCATACCGTAGAGACTATCTAGATCCCTTTACCACAAATCTGGATGATCCTACAGTACTTAGTAGATCAGGGGTCTCTATAGCATGAGATCCCAGTTGCCCAGCCTTTGCAGTAGCAGCCGCCCATGACTCCTCCCCCTCCGTTTGTCTTAGTAGCAGAGGGTTTGGAGGAGGACCCTGAGGAGGATCCTCAGGAGGTCCCTGAGTATCAGCCTCAGGAGGACGAGGGTGTTCCGGCTACAGGAGCCAGGGAAGTCAGAGTGGTCAATGGGAATGTAGACTCCCCTGACCCTTCTTCTGATGGTGATGTTGGAAACTCCTTCGGGGGTCTATCCAACGGGTTCCACTAGATACGGACCAGCTTAGGGTTATTTTTGAAGTAGCGATATTTGGGTAGTCTGTTATTGGCTACTGATGGCCATGGTTTTAGAGATATGGTTTCCAGACTGTCGCTGCCTAGTTTCTAGGATTGATAGTATTTTTACTTTTCTGTTAGTTTATCTTTTGAAATGGACATGTTATCCAAGGTTTCTTTATGTACATGGCTAACTGATGATGCATATATTTACATACGAGTAATGTTGATGATTTCTCTTCAGTACTTGTTATTTATCATTGTAAGAAGAAAATTTTTTTATCACAATTTACGAAGTAAGTAAGATCTCAGTAAAGAAAATCTGTCTTCCGAAAGCAAACCAGCAATAGGTGACTATGCTATGTGGAAAAAACTATTCATGAGATTCAACTTAGCTCAAAATGTTGATGATCTATGGAGAGCATTCATTGATGATACTTTTTGTCCCACTGTTGTCATTAATGGAGAATGCATGGTAAAACCAAGGGCTGAGTGTTCAGAAGAAGAAGAAAGAAGAGCAAAATCAATGCAAAGGCTATCGACACTCTTCTTTGTGCTTTGGACGATAGAATCGTCAATACTGTAATGTCTTTTGATATTGTGTAATGCCTTATATTAGCGTCTGGAATCGAACACAAGACATCCACTACTGCTATTCAAACCAATAGTTTTAACATAACGGTCCTACATAACCTTACAAATCTCAAAACATTACATAAGTAATTTTCGAAATCTTAAAGAGAATAAGACCTCGAGACTTCATTAAAACAGTTTATGAAGTCAAGAGGTACATGATAAAGGTTCCCAAAAATACACATTGAGTCAAAGGGTAATTTCTTCTAATCTTCAAACATCCTCCGAGGGACCTAAACCTGCTTATCTGAAAACAATAGGGAGCCTAGTGAGAAAAATAATTCTCAGCGAGCTTTTGCTTCAAGCAAGAATATATGAATAATCAATACCTTTTATAAAATTGAAAATTAATTTGAGCATGGGCATTTTAAAACATAAAACATTCACTAGGTAACTTCAAGTGTGAGGGACTTTAAGTACTCTAGTTTAAAAAGATTTTGACATGGCAGTCAGAGCTCTAAGACAACAATCATGCGTCCCTTAATTGCTAGGACCATATCCTAGCCTTCAAGAAGATGAAGGACTTACGAAAAACATGTCTCACCCACAATTGCTATTGTGTCCATAATGGCTAAATTTAGTTTCGAAACTTTATGTTTCACCAAATATAGACCACTTTAAAATTCTTAATGCCTTGCTATAATTCATTTTCTCAAAATTCATATTCATTCACAAAGGGGACAGCAAGTGTCCATGGCAGTAAGTACCAAACCATCATTTATTATTAGCAAAACTATCACAATTTGGAAAGAAAGGTCTATGGTTACCATTCCCACCATTTAATTCACAGCTCAAAACATCAATTCAATAACAATTAAGAGCTATTAAAGACTCAACCAAAACTGAACATGTCAATAAATACTGATAACAAGTTTAAAAATATCCCTAAACCAAATTCACACAACTTAGCGGATTATCCTTTTCAAAATCTGTCAGCAGTAGTTTTCAGCAACTTACAACAGAGTTTTCAACATCCAAACTGAGTCAAATTTAGAAATTTCAAAGCCTATACTGTCACAAATTTTGTCTATATTCTAATGGCATAGGAATTAACTCAATCCAATATCAGTACAATTTATTACAAATTTAACATCACTACAGTATCAGTACAGAGTTTACTACATTAACAGCAACTTGCATGTCCTTTTTTCTCCCTCAATACTTAACGACATTTATCTATTCCAGAGTCTATTACGAATGGAAATAAGTCTAGTTTTCAACGGTACAAGAATTAACTCAATCCAACATCGGTACAATTTATTACAAATTAAAAATCACAACAGTATCAGTACAGAGTTTACTACATTAACAACAACTTACATGTCATTTTTCTCCCTCAAATAATTAATGAAATTTATCAATTCCAGAGTCTATTTCAAATGGAATTAAGTCTCTTTTTCAATGGTACTAGAATCATTTCGAAACAAGCTCTGTGGAAGAAGGTATGGATGAAATACTGATAGGGGTGCATAAGGGTTTAAGAGATTTTTACAGCACCCTTATCAATTTTTCATCAAAATTAACCTCTATACAACAAGCAACCAAAAATTAGTTGTTCAACATCAATTATGAGTTCAATCATGCATTTTACAAAATTAATTGAAACGTTTAACTAGAAATTAGGATTTATGGTTACCCAATGTTACAAACAACAAAACTGACATGACTATGTAGTAGAATCAAGGTTGTTAATGTTGGTCTCTCTTGAGTTCCTTCCTAAGCTGACCTTTACTTCCCTTTTGGTTACCAACTGCAGTGGTTCCTAGCTCTCAATGAAGGAAGATGACAACCCTTCTAGCCCTTTTGAAAATTTCATACTTGGAGCTTGTTAGAGGAAGGATTTTTCGTAGCAAAGCTAACTTTAGTAGGCTGAATTCATTGAGGGGGTTAAGAGGTCTTGCTTTGCTGCCCTTTTTGCTTGTTTTGGGTGTTTATGAGTGGGTATGTGTATGGAGTAGGATGTTAGAAGAAGATTGATGTAGGTTTTATGATGGTGGTAGAAGAAATGGAGAAAGGAAAGTGGTGGTTGTGGTTAAGGTTGGCCAAAATTTGGAGGTGATGAGAAGAAGGGGAAGGATTTTTCCTTGACTCCAAAATGAAAGAATGAAAGAATAGATGTCCAGCCCTCTCTCCTTATGGCTAGCCAAAATCCTCATCTTGAGGGGGAAGAGGTGATTGGTTCACCAATTGGGCAAGATTTGCTCAAAAGGTATGGGTCCTTTCATGGATTTTCTAAGGATAGAGATGGATAAGGAGGATTAAAATAAGTGGGTGTGTGTGTATGTGTGTGTGATTAAAAAGGAGAAAATTCTAGATTAATAATAGTTAACCCAATTCAATTATAAATAAAAATTCTATTCCCTCTTTAATAAACAAATAATCACTTCGTAATTCAATCAATCATTTAATTGCACAGTTATGAAATATAAAAGGATCCAATCACACCCATGGTAATAAAAAAAAATTTAATATGAAAAGACTAGAATACCCTTGGGGAAGGATATTACATTTCTCTCCCCCTTGAAGAAATTTTGTCCTCAAAATTTAGACAACTTACCTACTCAAATAAGTAAGGATACTCTTGGCGTAAGTCATCCTCAAGCTCCCAAATTGCCTCCTCTGGAGTTGACCCTTCCCAAGTAACTTTCACCAAAGGAATTGTTTTGTTTCTCAGGGTTTTCAAGCTACGGTCAATCACTTGAACCGGCATAGGTTGAAAAGTTAAATTTGGTCTTAATTGGACAAGTTCATGATTGATGGGTTGATAAGGATCAGGAATATAATTTTTGAGTTGAGATACATGAAAGACATTGTGTATTCCTGACAAAGAAGGAGGTAAGGCAAGATGGTACGCTACTGGACCAATTCGGTGAATAATTTGGAAAGGTCCTATGAAACGAGGACAAAGTTTCTTGGCCCGAAGGGCTCTTCCAACGCCTATTGTGGGGGTTACTCTTAGGAATACATGATCATCTTCTTCAAATTCTAAGGGTTTCCTTCTATTGTCGGCATAACTCTTTTGTTGACTTTGAGCAACTTTTAATTTATCCCTGATGATTCAGATTTTCTCCGTAGTCTCCTGAATTAACTCAGGCCCAAAGATCCCTTTGTCACCTACTTCAGCCCAACAAAGTGGAGTTCTACACTTACAACCATAAAGTGCTTCATATGGTGCCATACCGATGCTGAAGTGATGACTATTATTGTAGGAAAACTCCACTAAGGGTAGGTGATTATCCGAATTCCCTCCATCCCCCAAAATACAGGCTCTAAGCATATCTTTTAAGGTTTGGATGGTTCTCTCTATCTGACCATCTGACTGGGGGTGGTAGACAGTACTAAGTTTCAACCGAGTACCCAAAGCTTTGTGAAACGCCTTCCAGAACCTAGAAGTGAACTTAGGATCCCTATCTGACACAATACTAACTGGTACACCATGCAACCTCACTATTTCTCTTATGAATATCTTTGCTAGTTTAGCCATATTATAGGAGGTCTTAACAGGTAAGAAGTGGGCGGACTTGGTCAATCGATCCACTATAACCCAAATGGAATGATACCCCGACTGTGTGCGAGGCAAACCTATAACAAAGTCCATGGATATGCTCTCCCATTTCCACGCAGGTATCTCTAAAGGTTGTAGCATGCTTGAGGGTCGTTGATGTTCGATCTTGATCTTTTGGCACACTAAACATTGGGAGACAAACTCGGCAACATCTTTCCTCATTCCTAGTCACCATTACATCTTTCTAAGGTCTTGATACATCTTAGAAGAACCAGGGTGTACTGAGAAACCACTCTTATGGGCTTCCTCTAACACTTGTCTTTAATCTATTCATCATTTGGGACGCACACTCTCTCATGGAAGAGGAGGGTTCCATCCCTAGCTTCGGAGGAAGCAGTTTGATATTTCCTAGCTTGTAGACCCTCGTTCCTAAGTTAAGCTTGTCTAATTTGAGCTCTAAAATCACATGTGATCTCAAAGTGACTCAAATAGATGCTACAGGGACCCATAACAACATTCATGTTTAAGTTGCGAAAATCCTCCAATAGTTTCATTTCATGTAACATCATGGATGAAACGTGAAGAGACTTCCGGCTTAGAACATCTGCTACAACATTTGCCTTGCCAAGGTGATAACTCATAGTCATTGAGGAACTCCATCCACCTTCGCTGCCCCATGTTGAGTTCCCTCTGGTCAAAAAGATACTTCAAACTCTTATGGTCACTAAACACTTCGAATTTTACTCCATAAAGATAATGTCTCCATATCTTTAGAGCAAAAACGATGGCTGCTAATTCCAAATCGTGGGTAGGGTAGTTTTCTTCACGGGGTCTCAACTGACGAGAGGCATAGGCCACTACCTGCCTATTTTGCATCAAAACACACCCTAAGCCTTTTAAAGATGCATCACTATAAACTTCAAATCCTAAGGCTGGGTCAGGAATAGTCAACATAGGAGCAGAGGTCAAACGGGTTTTGAGTTCGAGAAAACTCCTTTCACACTTCTTATCCCACTCAAAAGGATTACCCTTGCAGGTTAGGCGGGTTAAGGGTAGAGCTAACTGTGAAAATCCCCTTATAAACCTACGGTAATATCCTGCCAAACCCAGAAAACTCCTAACTTTAGTGATATTCTTGGGTCTTTCCCAATCAAGGATAGCATCAATCTTACTGGGGTCTACTGCTACTCCTTCTTGTGAAATTACATGTCCTAAAAACTTCACCTCAATCAACAAAAATTCACATTTTTCTGGTTTAGCGAACAACCTTTTTTCCGATAGTATCTGCAGAACAATCCTAAGGTGTTCTTCATGCTCTTGAGGACTCTTCGAATAGATAAGAATATCATCAATGAAAACTACAACAAACTTATCCAAGAAGGGCTGAAAGATGCGGTTCATGTAGTCCATGAATACCGCTGGAGCATTCATTAAGCCAAAGGGCATAACTAAATACTCATAATGCCCATAGCGTGTTCTAAACGTCGTCTTGGATATGTCTTCAGACTTAATCCTTATTTGATGATACCCTAACCTCAAATCAATCTTTGAGAAAACCGAGGCTCCTCCAAGCTGATCTAACAGGTCATCTATTCGAGGTAGTGGATATTTATTCTTAATGGTTATCTTATTAAGCTATCTATAATCCACACAGAGCCTCATACTCCCATCCTTTTTCTTAACCAATAAGATAGGCGCACCCAAGGGGATGCATTGGGTCGGATGAACTGCTTAGCTATCAATTCCTCTAATTGAGCTTTAAGTTCTTTCAATTCCAAAAGGGACATTCTATAGGGTGCAATGGATATTGGTCCCACGCCAAGAATTAAGTCTATGGAGAATTCAATCTCCCTGCTAGGAGGTAGGGATATTATGTCTTCAGGAAAAACATCTAGCAATTCACCCACTACAGGAATAGTTGCTATATCCACATGATCCTTAGAACTTGAAGAAATCAAACATATGAACATGGGTTCCCCACTATTTAGGCATTGGTTAAACTGCGACACGCTAGCAAACAAGGAAGGACTTACCTCTTTAGGATTTTCTCCCGGAGATAGGAAAATTATGGACTTTTCTGGACAATTTAGCACAACTTGATTGGCCGATGCCAATCCATGCCTAAAATGACATCTAGACCTTGTAGGGGCAAACAAATCAAATCAACTAGAAACACCTTATCGGATATTTCCAATGTACAACTTTTGCAAACAAGAGAAGTCTCAATACTGCTCTCTGCAGGAGTAGAGATAGCTAAAGGGTATGGCAATGAGGTCAAAGTCAATTGTTGGCGTAAAGCACATTCACAAGAGACAAAAGAATGGGTTGCACCCGAATCAAAAAGGATAATAACAGATTCTTGGTTTAAAAGACCGGTACCTTTTATCGGACCATCTTTCCCCTTAGCTTTCTTACCACTGAGGGTAAAAACTCTTCCTATGGATTGGTTACCAGGAATGGCAACTCCTTTCCTCTTTAATAGAGGACAAGACGGAGAAGAGTGTCCCGGCTGCTTGCATGAATAGCACACGTTCTGACCCGCTAAGCACTCTCCACCATGTTTCGTCCCACATTTTGGGCATCCAACAACTTCAGGAAAGTTAGAGGTCTGCACCTGCTTACCCTTGTCTGAATTCCCTTTTGCTTTAAGTTGTTGATGATGTTTACCTTCACTCTTTGTCTTGAGCCATTTTTTCTGATTCGCCACTTCCAATTCTTGCAAACTTTCTTTAGCCACATAAGCCTGTTGGACGATGGTGGGGTATTCAGTAAATCTTGTTTGAGCCAAACTGTTCTTGATATCAGCTCTCAAGCCCCATCAAAATTGATCTATCTTCCATTTTTCATTTGGAGCATAACTAGCCTGCGAAGCATGCCTTGCCAAATATTCAAATTTTGCTACATACTGGGCAACTGACATGCTTCCTTGCTTTAGTTCTATGAATTCCCTTTCTTTCTGCTTTCTGAGGTTGAGGGGAATATACTTCTCAAGAAAGACCACTTGGAAATGCTCCTAATCCAAAGGTGTCCCCACAACTACCATGTGAGCCTTCATACCCTTCCACCAATTAGCAGCTTCCTTCTTTAGCATATGGGTTGCAAAAGTAACCTTTTGCCCCTCAGTACATTGTACAACCTCAAAAATCTGCTCCATGGCTTCTATCCCATGTTGAGCATCCGAGCATGTTTCACCTCAGAGAAGGCAGGAGGGTCAAGCTTGTAGAAACGAAAGAAAACACAATTGGCATCGTCCTGGGGTTGGGCTGGTCCTCCAGCCTGAACCTGGTGGTTGAGAAGATTATTGGTAGCTATGGTCTGATCCCTCACAACCTGCATGAACTCGTCCAACCACTCAAACCCGTGCCCAGGAGGTCCTAGAGCCTCTCTTCCAGGTCTCCCACGGCCTCTGGTTCCCCCATTCATAATTCTGCATCCCACATACCAATATCAAGCTGATCAGACTTAATACGTAGTAAGTTAGTATTTAGAAAAATAAATGGTAAAATTAAGCAACAAAGATTCAATGTAAAGCTACCCACAGTTCAATTAGATCGAACTGCTCTGATACCATAAATGTAATGCCTTATATTAGCGTCTAGAATCCAACACAAGACATCCACAACTGATATTCAAACCAATAGTTTTAACATAACGGTCCTACATGACCTTACAAATCTCAAAACATTACATAAGTAATTTTTGAAATCTTAAAGAGAATAAGATCTCGAGACTTCATTAAAACAGTTTATGAAGTCAAGAGGTACATGATATAGGTTCCCAAAAATACACATTGAGTCACAGGGCAATTCCTTCGATTATTCAAACATCCTCCAAGGGACCTAAAATTGCTTATCTGAAAACAATAGGGAGCCTAGTGAGAAAAATAATTCTCAGTGAGCTTTTGCTTCAAGCAAGAATATATGAATAATCAATGCCTTTTATGAAATTGAAAATGAATTTGAGAATGGGCATTTTAAAACATAAAACACTCACTAGGTAACTTCAAGTGTGAGGGACATTAAGTACTCTAGTTTAAAAAGATTTTGATATGGCAGTCAGAGCTCTATATCAACAATCAGGCATCCCTTAATTGCGAGTACCATATCCTAGCCTTCAAGAAGATGAAGGACTTACGAAAAACATGTCTCACCCACAATTGCTATTGTGGCTATAATGGCAAAATTTAGTTTCGAAACTTTATGTTTCACCAAATATAGACTACTTTAAAATTCTTAATGCCATGCTATAATTCATTTTCTCAAAATTCATATCCATTCACAAAGGGGACAGCAAGTGTCCATGGCAGTAAGTACCAAACCATCATTTATAATTAGCAAAACTATCACAATTTGAAAAGAAAGGTCTGTGGTTACCATTCCCACCATTTAATTCACAGCTCAAAACATCCATTCAATAACAATTAGGAGCTATTAAAGACTCAACCAAAACTGAACATGTCAATAAAATATTGATAACAAGTTTAAAAATATCCCTAAACCAAATTCACACAACTTAGGGGATTATCCTTTTCAAAATCTGTCAGCAGAAGTTTTCAGTAAATTACAACAGAGTTTTCAACATCTAAATTGAGTCAAATTTAGAAATTTCAAAGCCTATACTGTCACAAATTTTGTATATTTTCTAATGGCATAGAAATTAACTCAATCCAATATCAGTACAATTTATTACAAATTTAACATCACAACAGTACCAGTACAGAGTTTACTACATTAACAGCAACTTGCATGTCGTTTTTTCTCCCTCACTTAACGAAATTTATCCATTCCAAAGTCTATTTCGAAGGAAATTAAGTCTAGTTTTCAATGGTACAATAATTAACTCAATCCAACTTCAGTAAAATTTATTAAAAATTAAACATCACAACAGTACTAGTACAGAATTTACTACATTAACAGCAACTTGTATGTCATTTTTATCCCTCAATACTTAATGAAATTTATCCATTCCAGAGTCTATTTCATAGGGAATTAAGTCTAGTTTGCAATGGTACAAGAATCACTTCGAAACAAGCTCTGTGGAATAAGTTATGGATGAAATACTGATAGGAGTGCATAAGGGTTTAAGAGATTTTTACAGCACCCTTATCAATTTTTCATCAAAATTAACCTCTATACAACATGCAACCAAAAATTAGTTGTTCAACATCAATTATGAGTTCAATCATGCATTTACAGAATTAATTGAAACATTTAACAATAAATTGGGATTTATGGTTACCCAATGCTACAACTAACAAAATTCACATGACTATGTAGTAGAATCAAGGTTGTTAATGTTGGTCTCTCTTGAGTTCCTTCCTAAGCTGACTTTTACTCCCCTTTTGGTCACCAAATGAAGTGGTTCCTAGCTCTCAATGAAGGAAGATGACAGCCCTTCTAGCCCTTTTGAAAATTTCATACTTGGAGCTTGTTAGAGGAAGGATTTTTTGTAGCAAAGCTAACTCTATTGGGCTGAATTCTTTGAGGGGGTTAAGAGGTCTTGCATTGCTGCCCTTTTTGTTTGGTTTGGGTGTTTATGAGTGGGAATGTTTATGGAGTAGGATGTTAGAAGAAGATTGATTTAGGTTTTATGATGGTGTTAGAAGAAATGGAGAAAGGAAAGTGGTGCTAGTGGTGAAGGTTGGCCAAAATTTGGAGGGGATGAGAGGAAGGCGAAGGGTTTTTTCCTTGACTCCAAAATGAAAGAATGAAAGAATAGATGTCCAGCCCTCTCTCCCATGGCTGGCCGAAATCCTCATCTTGAGGGGGAAGAGGTGATTGGTTCACCAATTGGGCAAGATTTGCTCCAAAGGTATTGGTGCTTTCATGGATTTTCTAAGGATAGAGATGGATAAGGAGGATTAAAATAAGTGGGTGTGTGTGTATGTGTGTGTGATTAAAAAGGATAAAATTCTAGATTAATAATAGTTAACCCAACTCAATTGTATATAAAAATTCTATTCCCTCTTTAATCAACAAATAATCACTTCATAATTCAATCAATCATTTAATTGTACAGTTATGAAATATAAAAGAATCCATTCACACCCATGGTAATAAAAAAAAAAAAATTAAAATGAAAAGACTAGAATACCCTTGGGGAAGGACATTACATATTGCAAAAATAATGCTCGACATGCTTTATGCCCTCTACATGAGAAGGTGAACTACTCGTTCAGAAGGACCACCAATCTATCAATCTTCAGACTATGAAGCATGGAGAGAAAGCTTCAAATCCTTTGTCATAACTCAAGGATCAGAGGATCACTGGAAGACTCTCAATGATGAAACCTACTGCCCTATCACTATCACCAATGGAGAGTACACTATGAAACCTTTGGAGGATTGCACCACAGAAGAAAGAAGAAGAGTTCTTCTAGACTGTGAGGCAAGAGCTTTTCCGTTTCGTAGCGTACATGGAGCAAGAAGAGAAGTCTTGGCTGAAGAAATAACTGCTTGTGGTATGTTAAACTTAATAGACATCCTTGAAAGATGTCCACCAGCATCTCCACCTACATCCCCACTAGCAACGAATCTTTGTCTCATGGCAAGTACCTCCTCTGAAGTAGTGTAACATCCTGATTTTCGGTGCTTTCTAAGATCGGTAAATTATATAAATAAGTTTATATTTTATACGATACTTAGAAAATGATTTTGGACAAACCAAGATCATATTCACCCTCTACACTATCGTAGTGAGCTACAATTAAATTTTGGGTTGAAAATTCAGACGGACCCGGTCTGCGTTTTTACAGATAGTAAGATTTTACTGATCAGAAAACCTAATTTTGACTCGTGAACGAAACAGTTAGGTTTAGAATCGAATTTCCAACAACTTTGGCAAAATTTGTTTTTCGCACTAAAAGGTTAATTAATATAAGTTATACAGGCGAAATCTTAAATCGCGTAATTAACGGAGCTAAATACGGATTTACCGGGACCCACTAACGGATAAATTTGAAGTCACATCAAGTCACATCACCTAGGAAAGCGTGCCAGTGACTTACCATGTCATCATGACGTTCTAAAATATTTGAACGCGTTCACACTGAGAAAAGACCAAAATGCCCTTGGCCTTTTTCCTAAATGACACTTTTGTCCCTAAAGGAAAAGACCGTTTTGCCCCTATGAATTCATGAAAACCCATCCTTGCCCTCACCCTCATCATTACCTTTCTAAAAATATGTAGATATTTTTGGCCATTTTGACGTTTACGTCCTTAGCCTTTTGTTAAACTGACAATTTTGTCCCTAAGTGAAATTACCCTTTTGTCCCTAAATGAACAAATTTTGGACCTTCTTATCCCTCATTTCTCATGCCCCAAAATCCCCATCATAAGCCATTTTACTTCACTTTCTCACAAACACTTTTTCCTTAAGTCATAAACTTAGAAAAAATCAAAAAGAATGAAATCTTTTTCTCTCTCTTGTTCTTGGTGTTCTTGAGTGTTCTTCACTTTCTCTCAATTTTTCGCACCAACCAAGGGGTAAACTCTCTTGACTCAAGTTATTAAACTTGTTCCTTGCTTCATTATCTTGACATCTATGTATTTTATTTTCTCAAGTGATCCATATGCAATTTGGTGAAGCACAACTTGCTTGATCCTTGCAATCTTTCATCATTCAAGAGGTAATTAATCTCTTCTCTCTATGACCAATCATGATCTCTTCTTCATTCATTTTCTTGATCCAAGGCTATGAACATCATGTTTCAATTCTAAAGTTCTATGTTCAAAAATCGCTAGAAAATCATAGAAAAATCCTTTTAATGTGAAACCAATTTCTATGATCTAGTATCATCATCCTTTACCACTATCCAAGAGCATGAAATCAAACAACATGTCTAACCTATTTTTCTAGCAAGTGGCCGAACCTAACCCTTTGAGAAATCATGGGTTTTTGCTTCAAGTTTGTGTAAAGAGACTTGATTTAGTGTTAGGTATACCTAAGGATCATTCGTCCAAGAGTTAGAAATTTTTAGACATCTCTAGCTATTTTAAGTTACCATGGTCGAACCTAGACCTTGAGATGCAAGGAAGTTTAGGTTTTTGATGTTAAAGTTTTGAATTGATTGTGTGAAGGTAGTGGTTGTTGATTATTTCGGGCGACTGATCGGAGGATTAGTAGATCGAATCGAACAACGTTCACCCGGAGAATTACCTTCAAGAGGTAAAGGGAGTTTTCCTGAGGGATTTTCCCGATGACTATATGCTATCCGAGATTGGTCTGTATAATTCTGTTTGAGCTTCGTGTGGTTGTAAAAATGTTTCCATGCTTAGTATACGTTTGTGATGATGTATGCTTGGATGGAAAAATATTTTCATGTATGTTGAAAACCATACTTTGATCTCTAGATCAAGTAAGGATTTTTATGCTTGTTTATGGTTGAATGATGTATGATTATTATTCATCATAATATTGTGATCATTTTGAGCTATTACTTGACAAGTTAGTGAAGCAAAATCTTCACATCCTTATGGTATAGTATTCGGCCATGGACACTACAAAAGGAAGAACATGAGTTTGTTCTTGAACTTCAATGTTTTGGAAAGTTAGAAAGTGTTTTAATAACTTGTATTTTCAAAAACAAACAAGAAGTGATTTTGATCCAAGAATCAACTAAGGGTTAGGCCCTCAAGTGTTTTTAACTAAGGTAAAAATATGGTTTACTTTAGTCAAAGTTTTTTAATTAAAATGAGTGTTTTAAGAATAAAATGATGAAAGTGATTTCATGAAAGTAAACTTAATACGAAGTTACCTTAGGTTTAGTAGGATGTTACATTCTTTTTTTAAAAAAAAAAACCAAGTTAACATTTAATATTCCAAGTATAAAGAGGACTTTGTCCTAAAGTTTAGATTTAAATGAATCATAGTTCGAAAGACTAATGAAATTCCATTTTCTTTACCACTAACTTAGATCACGGTTTTACACTAAGTTTGTAAGGAAAAACCTTTTCCAATTGGTTAAGGTACTTTACTTCAAGCAAGTAACAAAGTTCTTTTAAATCAAATGAGTTTTCAATTAGAAAGGTTTTGGTTCGCAAAGTCTTAAATCGAGAGTTTTCAACTCAAATCGCAAAGTTTTACTCATGAAAACCTAAGTTAAGTAATTAACTTAGAGCAAAAGAAAGGAGATAATTAAGTATAGTATATGGTGAAACAAGACCATGCACTATACCATTGATGACTTAGTTCATCAATGACTTCATAAGCCTTAAGTGAATCAATACTCTTTTCATTATTTGAAACTCAAGGAATTAATATCTTAGAAAGGATCAAAGACTTATCTAAGAGGATTCTCAATCCTTCTTCATAACATTTAGGACTTGAGATGTAAATGATAAGACACAAACACAAACATGAAACGTTTTGGGTTTTGAAAGAGTAGTTCGATAACGGACCGGTGGTCCGGATCCAATAAAGTCGTTCAATTGTTTCAGTCTTGTGATGACTCGATCCCGGAGGGATCACGAGATTTATCCAGTGGATAAAAGTTTTATAATACAAAGACGCGTCTAGTTCCTAAGGAAGAGAACCTTAGCAAACCTTGAGGTTTATCTAGTGGATAGACATTACTTTATCGCATTTGCTTTGTGTAAGCATTGGCATTTCATTGCATGAGTTTGTAAGGCCTTAAGCGTAGGAGTTGAGCTTACACCTAGATGTTGGTGCGAATCTTATGGTGACGATCTTAAATGGTCTTTGGAGGTATCAGGGTTGGAAAGGCTGACATGTGACCAGTTGGTAGCTCTTTTGTGTCGTGGAGACTCCGAGCAATACACTGATATCCTCTACTAGATGCCATACTTTTCATGTTTGGTCGAGAGTGTTTCTGTAAATCCAGATACATGCACGTTACATTTGTTGTAGCATCTTGCCCATGGCTGGAAGTAACCAGAACATGTCCTCCCATTCACTCTCTCCGACGTATTTGTTAGCTCCATGGAGTAGGGGTCAGAGTTTTACCCTTGTGGCATATGGCATTGAGTCATGTATATCGCATTGCATTGCATGGCTGTTGATGATTACATTTACTTATTGAACATCACTATTCTGCTTTCGAAGATGTTTTATGATGCCAAGGTTGAGAACGGTATTTTCTTAGGATACTCAGAAACATCTAAGGTGTTCACAGTTTATAACTGTAGATCATTAATTGTTGAAGAATTTATCCATGTTAAATTTGATGACAAAAAGCCTAATAAATTATTATCAGAGTTGGACGAATCTTTTGCAGATATTGATCTAAATGATCTCCGTCCAACCAACAAAGACAAGGAACTCATTAATGAAGTCAAAGCTGATGAGTCCATTCCTCAATCATCAAATGATAGTCAGAAAGCCTAGCAATTCAAAACTTACAATCCTTAAAATCAAACTCTTGGTCAACCAAGTGATAAAGTTAGAACAAGTTCAACTTTCAGAAATCAAGCTGACTCAGCTTTTATCTCTGAGTTAGAACCAAAAACAGTGGACGAAGCTCTTTTGGACGAAGGATGGATTTTAGCCATGCAAGAAGAACTTAACCATTTTCAAAGAAGCAAAGTCTGGACCTTAGTCCAAGAATCCAAGGACAAATCCATAATTGGATCTAAATGGTTTTTCAGAAACAAAATGGATGAAGACGGCAAAGTTGTGAGAAATAAGGCAAGGTTAGTAGCACAAGGTTACTCTCAAGAAGAAGGTATTGAGTCTTTTCTCTTTTTAGGATGACTATGATGTTCTTCCTCCCTTTTCTTTTTGTCTGATGACAAACAGAGGGAGAATATGGAATGTAAAAATGTTAATGTTAATATAAAATAACATATAATCTTTCATCTATCCTGACTTCTCTATGCATGTTTGTATCTTTTATATGCTTTATACTGCATATTGAACATGTTTTATTCTAATTTATGACATTTATGCTTAATCTGTTTAAAATAAAAACATCTTTCTAAGTGATGCATAATCTTAGGGCGAGCTTTTGCTTATCAGAAAATCTTTTTCAAAACTTTTTATAATAATGTTTGTCGTCATCAAAAAGGAGGATTTTGTTAGAACCAAAACAGTTATGGTCTATGACCCCTCAAAGTTTTAATGATTAAAAAAATTATTATATGTTTATGAAAATTAGTTTATGTCCAGTGATTACTAATCCATAAGGTCAAAAGACCTTCTCTCTGTTTTGACTACAGATGGACTCACAAATGTACACTAAGTTTCAGTGCCCAATGATAAATAAAATTGATGCTGGATTGAAAGCTTAGAATGTTTTCTGCGTCCAAAGATACAAAGTGGTTCTCAATCAAAGATGCATCCAGAAAAGTTATGTGGATCGTCTAGCTGGTCCTTGGACTTTATCTTTGAATGATAAGTTACCAGCGTCCGGAAGTCACAAGCTAGTTTCATACTGCGTCCAATATTATTATATTACTTGTGCGTTCACTAACTTTGTTTTGCAGATGACATGACACTTGTTTTCAAAAGTCTTTGAAAATCATAAAAGAAATATATTTCGGTAAAGACAAAACAAGGTACAACGTAGTACACATCGAGCCACGAAAAGAAAAGTGTTGCAACAAAAAGAATAGGACAACCTGCTCTGCTGTATCCTGCTACAATCTATTATCACTGCTGTACTATCAAAAGCAAACATGCCTCTCTGCTCACTCAAAGAAAGAACACATATGCACAGGAGACAGCTTGCAATGATTATGTGTCTAACGGATATTCATTCGAGTCTAAACGCACATAATTTATACCTTTTGAAGTCCTGAAGATGGTCAAGACTATTTATGAAGACTGAAGAGCAAAGTTTTAAATAGAACACGCATGAATCAACGAATATTCAAACTCTGTCAAAACTCTCTCTCATCAAAAAGATATGAATCATTTATATTCTTTCTTTGTAAAGTTTATACAATTTCAAAGAGCTGAACATTTTAATATCCTCACACATAGTGAGTTAGTCAAAAGCTCAAAACAACCTTCAAATCTTTGATTTGGTTGAACCTGAAGATGCTTGTCTGTAAAAGAATACTTGGAGCCTGGAGAGGTGTAGAATACTTGGAGTTGTAGAGTCAGGAGTGACTAGGAGACAACTTGTATTTTGGTACTAAGTGTTTTAGTAGAGAAACCTTCAAGTAGAAGGGATTGGACGTAGCTCTTCGGTTTGTAAGAATGAACCAGGATACATCTTCGTGTGAATCTTTCCATCTCTACTCTTGTCAAAGTTTATTCATTTACTAACTTGGGGATTGAACTTAAAGTTTCTTAACTTTCTCTAAAATCTTGTTTCCTGTGTGTTTATATTCATATCCTGCTTACTTAAAATGTTTTTGAAAAAGGATTTTCAAAAAGGTTTAAGAAACACAATTCAACCTCCCTTCTCGTGTTTCTCTGTTTCACTTTCATCCAATTGCAAGACTGCAAAGGAGATGTGAGACACTCTACAAGTCACTCATAAAGGCAAAAGTGATGTAAAAAGAGTGAGAACGAACACTCTAACACACGAGTATAAATTGTTCAAATTGAAACAAGGGGAATCAATGCAAGAAATGCAGAAATGGTTCACACATATTGTCAACCAATTAGATGGACTTGTCCAGACAATTTCTAATTAAGACTTGATCAACTAGGTTATGAGATGTTTGAGTAGAGAATAGAAACCAAAGCTGACTGCAATTGCTGAATCAAAGGATCTCTCATCTATGACAATTGCCACTCTATTTGATAAGCTACAAGAGAATGAACTTGAGTTAAATTGGCTAACTGGACATGAAGAAAGAGATAAGCAGAAAAAAGGTCTAGCCTTGAAAGCTCAAGCAACCCAAGAAGAGATTGAAAGTAATGATGAAGAGGATGATGAAGGAGAAGAATTCGAGGAGGAAATTTGTCTCTTGGACATAAAATCTAAGAAGTTCTAAAGTAGAGAGGAAATCCCCATAGAAGGCCTCCTACCTTCCCGGCCAAATGATTCAAAACAAAGGAGAGAATGCTTCAACCAGAATCATATGATATGTGTGTGGTAAACCTGACCATATAAAATTTGAATGTCCAAGGTTTCAAAAGAAAAAGAAGAATGATAAAAATGAAATGAGAGACAAGAAATGGAAGAAACCAAGGAGAGCTTATATATATTGGGAAGATAATGACTTCGACTCTTCCGATGAGGCTGGAAATGAAGACGCCTACCTATGTCTATTGGCTGGTCATCAAAGTGATGATGAACAAGAGGTATAATGCACTGATTTTCCCCTTCCTACTGAATTGAAAGATGCATTTGATGAATTGCATAATATCTAAAAGTTTATAAGTCATTTATCTCATCTACAAAACTAATCTCTAGACATCTCAGCAACATGGAAATGCATGCTTCAAAATAAACGTATGTTGGGACAGGATGTAGCCCAAAGGTTATTAGAATGAATCAGGATAAAAACCAGATGTGCAGTATCTTTATCCCTTACTCTTTTTATATTCTGCACTTTTGAAGTTCTTGTTGTTCATACAAAGTTTTTGGGTTCAAGCTTCTGAACACTTTCTGAGCAGTAGAACAAGTTTCTGAGCCTTTTTAATGAACTTTATAACTTGTCAATATCTCAAAACCAAGCCTATAATAACCTCTACTACTTAACAGAAAAAAATTTATGCTTAGAATATCAGTTAATTGTTTAGAAGCTTGCAATTATGTCTATAAGGTTCTGAACATCTTTTTGACTATATATATAAGCTTTCGAGGTTTCCTTCAAGATCACATTGTTTTATAAAAACCCTCAGAACAAAGTGCTTAAGTATTTATCAATGTTTTGTGAAAAGCTTTTATACTTTGAAGATTGACTAAACGTCAAGTTCTTCACCCGAAACTTCTGAACATATCTTTACATTTCAAAGCATTTGATTAATCTTATGAGTGATAATACTATCACTTGAGCCTACCATATTTTACCAACTACTCAAAAAAGTTCTTAATTGTTCTTAAAGACATTCAGAAACTATGTTAGAAATTAGAGCATTTTTATATCCTTAGAAAGTACACCTTTCTGAATAAACTTCTAACATCTTTTTCATCCTTTTGAGATCCAAAACTTGATCTTGAGAAAATAATTAGAAGTGTGTCTTCTTGTCCAGGTCCTACACCTTTGACATTGCCCCTAATGAACTTCATGGCCTCTCACGCGTTTGACTCCTCTGCACGAAATCTTCCATCCACATCATTTGTTCCTCCCCCGAAATTATCCCAGTTTGGGTCAAGAGGAACTTTTGCCAAGATGTTGGATGTTGATAAAGTCACTGAAGGTTCTCAGCAAGGGCTTGCTGAAGAAACCCCTTCTAAAATTCAAACAAAGCAGAAAGTAAAATCCTCTTTTGCTCAATCCAAAATCCTTTTTTTAGAAAGACAAGTAAGAAAAATCAAGGACGATCAGGAGAAATTATTCCAAGGTAAGACTAATATTCAGAAGTCTCTGAACCACCTGATAGACTTTGTCTATCAGTTCGCTTAGTGGTTCTCAGACCGAGTGCTTCCTCAAGTGGCACTAGATGCACATGCTATGCCTTATACCCATTATCCAACATCATACAAAGATGCACCAAAACCTGCTTATTCATCATCATCTGATGATTCCTCTCCATCCAAGTAGTCTGCTTTAGGCAACTTGGCTCCTAAATTATCATCTTTTTTATCAATGACAAAAGGGAGAGAAGAAGTAGGATAAGTTCAGAACAATTTTTTTTATTTTTGAAAATATGAATGTAAACCCTAGCTATAATTGTTGTATTCATTCAGTTATCATTAATGAAATTATTTTGGATTATTCAACATGAAATATTGTACACAAATATTGATTGATTAGTTTGACTTAATATTGTTTTATATGATGCACATTTCTTAACTTAGTGCTTTAACTAGTTCATGAACTAAAAATTGAAAAATATAACTCAAGTTCAGGGGGTGCATATTTACAATTAATGCACATATATTATTATACATTGTGTAACACCCCTTTTTTTTTAAAGCTTCTAAAGATAATAAACAATATTTGTGAGTTTGTATTTTATTGGAGGGTCTAGAGAGTGAAATAAAATAAACTGAGACCATAGTCAAGCTCTACGCTATCGTAGGGAGCTACGATTAAATTTTGGGTCGAAAACTCGATGGAGCCCAATTGGTGTTTTTCACTAATAGTAGTATTTTACTACTCAGAAGACCTAATTTTGACTCGTGAATGAGACAGTCAGTCTTAGAATCACACTTCCTACATTTTCGTTAAATCTGAAAAAAAAATAGGTTCTTACGCTTTATTCGGGCGAAAGCTCGAATCGGGAGACAAATAGAGCTGCATATGGATTTACCGGGACCCGCTAACGGATAAACTTGATGTCACATCAAGTCACATCACCTTGGGAAGCGTGCCAATGTCATGATGGTTTTCAGAAAATATCTGGACACGAAATGACCAAAATGCCCTTGAACTTCCATGAAATTACCATTAAACCATGGTGAAATGACCAAATTACCCTTAATGAAAAATTTAGACCTCCTTATCTCTTCCTCCCTTCATTCCCACGCCCCCCCCCCTTCATCTTTTCTCTCTTCATTTTCTTCTTCCTTCTTCAACATTTCTTCACCATTTTCTCTCTATTTTTCTTAAGAAATTTTCATGCTTTTGTGAAGTAAAGTTGATCTTTTACTCATCCTCATCACCAAGGAGGTATGAACTTCATCCTTGAGCTCCTAGACTTCATGTTTCCTCCATTGATTCATGCATTTTCAAGCTTTTCTCAACTTGAAGCTTAAACTTCAAAAATCCATGAAAAATTGTAGAAAAATCCTTTTAATGCTAAATCAATTTCTTTAAGCTAGATTCATTGTCTTCTATCATAATCCAAGAGATTAAAACCAAAATAGCTCTCTAGCTCAAATGGGTAAAAAGGGCCGAATCCTCCATTGTTGAGTAGGTAAGGTTTTGGTTG